>OX376660.1:1255000-2505000 GCA_947386135.1 Melanchra persicariae
GTGGGATTGGATCAGAATCCAATCCAAACCACCTCCTCATCAGCTCGATCACCAGCTGACCAACCTGGAACTGCTCCTGCTCAACAAATGAAACCAATTCTAGTACCCACCACTTCGTTGGGTATCCATCTCAAACCCATTATGAGATGATTCACGCCCCGGTTCGTGATCCTTCGGCGGGTTATGGTAGGCACCACAATTCTTCATGCAAATGATGGAAATGATGCAGAAAATGTCTGAACGTGTATGTGCACCATCAGCAGAATCTAAAGTCAGAATTAAGGGTGTCTGACTACCATCATAATGATCTTGACACCAACGTTGGCGTACGTGAATGGTGTCAGCATACAGACAAGACTGTGGACCAATTTAAATTGAACGATTTCGACGTTCGTATGAAAAAAATGCCGCTTACAAAGGACGTGCCAGGATGTGGGTTGACGACTGGATGATGCAGTTACATGTTCATGGGAAGAACTACGCAGCAATCTGATTACTACGATTGAGCCTGAAAACAGACATTCACGGTATATTTTCAGGTTCCGATTGTTTACGATTCTTCAATGGACATTGCTGTTCTTGTTACGTGCTTGGGTTCTTTGAAAAAGAGTGACAAAGGATAAACTGGACAATGGGCAAGAAGTCATCATCTGCCTAGCCTTTTCCCAACTATGTTGGGGTCGGCTCCCAGTCAAATCTTTAGCTGAATCTCGAAATACCAGTATTTTACGTGGAGCGGCTGCCTATCGGGCCTCCGCAGCTCATTGACTGGGTGACGCGGTGTTTCTTGGCGGGACTGGTGTCGGATTTTCTGGCTTCTGACAATCCGTAAAAGACTGCCAGGGATCTACAAGGGGCGGCCGGGGCCAGCGGCTTGGCGTGCTTTCCGAGGCACGGAGGAATCTCGAATTGTTTGCGAATAGAGCTGCTCAACGCAAAAGCAACCACAACCAGAACAAATCATCCCAGAGCTATGAAATCTGCAAGAAAACAAACCATGCGACAGACATTTGCTTGGACTTGGCAGCCGGTTTCACCAAATACCAATTGCAGAAGGGTCAATTGAGAAGACTGCCTGCGTTACACCAGACGGACTCTTATGAGTACCTCACGATTCCATTCGGATTGAGCAATGCTTGCACAGTTTACCAACGCTGCATCAATAGGGCCCTGTTATCACTCCTTGGCTCGGTTGTGCAAGTATATTTTGATGATGTACTAAGCAAATGTACAAATTTTACTGAAGGATTGTTACACCTTGAACGCATTCTGATGGCACTGTAGCAAGCTGGCTATTCCATCAATGCGGACAAATGCAGCTTCTTCAAGTGAACCATCGAATATCTGGGAAACGTTTTCTCAGATGGACATGTGCAACCAAGTCCTAGGAAGGTGGAAGATAAATAATAAATAAATAAATAAGTTCTCGTCAAGGCACCAGTTCCAAAAAAAAAAACTGTCAAAAACAAGTAAGGCAGTTCAACGGTTTAGCTGATGACTTCAGAAAATACATCCCAAACTTCCCATATAATGGTGCATCTGTATGAATTAACAAAACAAGGTGCAAAATGGGAATAGGGTGAAACATGAAGATGCTTAAATATCGACTCTTGTTCTGACATTGTTTCAAGAGGCAGTACCCATACAATTGTACACTGATGCCAGTAGTCTTGGTTTTGGCGCAGTACTTTTCCGAATTATTGATGAAAGACTACGAGCTGTGGCTTTCATGAGTATGAGAACAACTGCAGCAGAAAGTCAGTACCACTCATACGAACTTGAGACTCTAGCAGTGGTTCGCGCCATAAAACACTTCCAACAATACCTCTACGGACGAAGGTTTACGGTCATAACGGACTGTGATGCACTTAAGGCGTCGAAACACAAAAAGGACCTCCTCCCAAAGATTCTCCGCTGGTGGGCTTTCCTGCAAAATTACGATTTTGAGGTGGAGTACCTTAAAGGTAAACTGGGAAATGAACATCAATAAGTCATTGTCACGATTGATGATTACATGAAATATGTGATATTCTATTACGCCAACAACAAACACTCAAGGCACTCTCGCTGCTCTGAATCGCCTTGTGCACCTCTTGGGTACACCGGCCTAAATCATCGTTGATGGAAGAAGAGAGTTCCTGGGGGGGATTCAAAAACTACTGTGATTGATTTGAAATGAACATCCATTATATTACGCCAGAAGTCAGCCGAGCAATGGCACAGTGTTGTCGAAGAACTGCAGTTGGCTTTAAATTGTACTTCTCAGCGTGTGACTGGAATAGCTCCACTCACTCTCATCACCTGGCAAAAATGACGGTCGTCAAACCATGTCAGATGCCCTTGAGGCGGTTTAGAAACTCTGACACTAGGGTGTGTGGGGTCGTTAGACCTTACTACCCACACGAATAAGAAGACCTGGCGAAAACATTGTGTGCCTCCAGAACTCCTGAGTCTCGTTAATATTGATGACCAAACAGTGGATATGGAAGCCCTGACTCAACTTGCTCAACAAAAAATGGCCCCATCTGCGAATCAAGATAGACACCGATTTAATCACCCAAAAGATTCATCCTTTTCAAAGAGGATGACCACGAAAGGTTGCGCATTATCAGCTGCAGCTCCAAAAACCAGGTGATCAGGCAACCGTATCGGCAGCTGAAGATGAACAACCTGCAATGCCAGCTGGGGCAACACAACCAGTGCCTTCCACCTCACAAACAAAGGCAAGAGCAGCAAACACAAAAACTCAAATACAGAAAACACACATCCACAACAAAAGGCGAGTAACAAAGTGCTTTTATAAAGAAATAATGACTCCTTATCCTTTACCATTTAGAGCCTCTGTGTATAGCACAGCATCGACCTTGTTCATCTTCCCAAATCTACGAGACCCTCCGAGAAATCTACGAGACCCTCCGAGAAATCTACGAGAACCTCCGAGAAATCTACGAGACCCTCCGAGAAATCTACGAGACCCTCCGAGAAATCTTCGAGACCCTCCGAGACCCTCCGAGAAATCTACGAGACCCTCCTAATCTTTAAACCATAGTTCAACATTTGCCTACAGGTACCAATCTCAAAGAAATGCCATAACTTGTTTCAGATTAGAAGACTAAATCTACGAGACCTTCCGAGAAATCTACGAGACCCTCCGAGAAATCTACGAGACCCTCGAAGAAATCTACGAGACTCTCCGAGAAATCTGCGAGACCCTCCGAGAAACCTACAAGACCCTCCTAACATTTAAACCATAGTGCAACATTGGTTGACTACGGATGTCGGATACTAATCTCTTTGAGATTGGTTTCCGTTAATCCGTGAAAATCCGTGGTTTGAGACCCGCAATAAATATTGTAAAACATTTATTTGAAAAGAGTAACTATGGAGTTTCTTGTCCGTTCTTCTCCATAGAATCTACCTTTGTGAACGGACGGTAGAGTCACTTTGTATTATTTTAAATGGAAATGACGTTCAAAAGTACCGTTTCATGGCCTAATATAAATGAACGTTTTGACTTTGACTAAAACTATCAAGAGCTACATTCAGGCTGGTGCAGAGCGCGCACCGCCTGTCAGAATGGCCGTATCGGCGCGAAGGCTTAATCAAGCGTCGAATACTCAATATGAATGCCGGCGGAAAGGCGTAATCGAGCGTCAGTTTGATTATTCTAAGTTCAAATACTGTGTGATTGCTTATTTGAAGTTGGTAAAAGTCACTCAAACGATTATTTAATTAACTTTATTAGTTGATTCCTAGAAATTATTAAACTAATTAATTTGTACTTCTAAATTCATTTTATGATTTGTAAAATTAAATCAAGAATTTAAAAACTAACCATAAAGAAAACATGAGTCGATAGATTTGTAACGACTCTAACCGAAGGGTATAAATACGAACGCCCGACCGTTCACAAGTCATGACGAGATCACAACGATTCAGGAAAGCTGTAGGGAAACCAGCACTCTTAGAAAAAACAAACACAGACCGCGTTCCGTATTCCGACCTCGCCGCCGAGGTCCGTCGCGACGCCCCATTCAAAACCCTCCCCGACTTTTGCAAACGAGCCAGCCCGCGCCGCTGAGCCCTTAGCTTTAATAACCCCTAAATAATAAAACGACCCAGCCTGATTGTCCCTTGCTGTCCCAAACTGACGCCGCTAAGCCGAGGTCGTATTCCACAGGGAATGCCCTTAGCGAGCGGTCAGTAGTTTAGCTTGTAGCTAGATTTGTTGCCTTGGCTGGGGGCCTTAAATTCTTTTGAGGCCACCACAGGTTAGTCCGGCTAAGCAGTTGCTAGCCCTTGCGTGTTAACTTGCTAGTGGTCATACCGAAAAAAAAAAAAAAAAAAAAAAAAAAAAAAAAAAAAAAAAGTTCACAAGTCATTCTAAGTCGAGCCGTCGCACGGTGGGTTGATTTATATACGTAGTGGACTTAGGACATTAAAAAAAAAGTCATCTTATTTTTACTGATTAATGATGCAAATTTGTTCTACTATCTAATACAGTAAATTATTGTTCTATGACTTTTTATTTTACGCATTATTTTTAGTACTACAATTTTTTAAATATTTTTTTGTATAGAAAAAATCATAAAATCTAAAGAATCTCAAAAATCTGAAAACATCTCCAACTGCGATGTATATATTAAAATAGTACTATTTATTAGCTTATTTTTACAACTAGTCAGCTACTGCGCTTTGCTGCGATTTAGGAGAATTTTTTTTTTTTATTTTTTTTCTTATTAAAATCGCATTTAATTCTACAAAATCTCAAATTTCTTCCAATTGTTGGATAAGTATTTTAATAGTACAATTTATTTGCATCTAATCGTCTACTGTAGTTTACTGTGACTTAGTAGGTAGTTAGACTTTTTTAGATTTTTTTGAACGAAAATATCTTAAAAGTCACCTAAATCTCAGAATACTTAGCAGTGATAATTATTGTATTCTCTATTCCACACCACCCCAGAGGTAGAGAACTAGGCGCGTTTTTTTTATCAGTGGTCTCCCCAATAGGCCTAATCCACGACTACAAATCTGTGTTCTGTATGTGTGAGACTTACAAAGACAAATTCAAAATTCAAATCATTTACCAATATTTTTAGGAGGGGCCTGCACCATGCTCAACACCATGCTCTGACAATAACGGGTCTTCAGTTAAAACCCCTAAATTTTCTTGATCATCATCGTCAACAAATGTATCCTTAACGATCAACAAAGCTGTTGCTTCTTCTGAAAAGGCTTTGTGTTTTCGCACCAGTTTGTGTCGTATCTTTGAAATATGTGGATCAGAGCTGATTAACAAATTGTTCAAAATATCTTCATTAGTACAGAATGTGTTTCTACAGAATTTCCTCGAATTATGAGCACGATATCTCCGAAAATCTTTGTTGCGTGCTTCAGCTGCTTCTTCGGATAATTTTCCAATGGGCACTATACCCAAGCTTTCAATAATAGCTGCTCTGTGAGCTAAAACTTTGTGAACACTTGCAGGCATGTAAAACCAATTATATAATTCAATGTATAGTTCCATGGTGGTTTCGGTATAATCTTTAAACTTCAATATATCAATACGGTGACCCGACGAAATTGCTTCTAATATAGTTTTAAATCTTTTTATTAATTCTTCATTTACTCCTGTGATCGAAGCTGCAATATCGGGGTTTTCGAAAAATCTCCTCGCAGTATTCCCATCATTTGTTGTACCATGACCCTGTTTCACAACATCAATTAAAAGTCCTGTTTCGGATTTAAATGCTTCCTGAATATTTCTCTTTTTGCTCTCCATAATAGCTTTACTGTCACCTTTCACCATCCATGTCTTCAAATCTAATCTGTACGCTATATGAAGAATGCATTCCATGAATCGTATCCAGATGTGTAACGACGATAAACCATATTTATATAAATCGACATCAATTTCTTTTGCCAAAACCAAGGACAAATCATTCATTTCCTTTGGAGTAGCTTTACATATGTCACATCTTTGTGTTGATGTATCGCAAAGAACTGCAGTCGCTTTACCATCTATCATGGTTAGTATTAGGTTGTGCGAGATGGTCAAATCATCAACCACTGTCTTAACTAAATTGTTAATCTCTGCCTCAATCGCATTTTTTTCTTGCAAAATGCTGAATTTGTTTTCCTTCATGAATTTAAAAAACAGCGGACGACACCATAATGAGGAATTTGGGGAATCATTTTCCCATATAACTCTGTCACTAGACACTAATTTGATAGGAATCAAACTACCCATAAATACGCTAGAATCGTCAAAGTCCTCATCTTCTTCATTTTCTCTTCCAACTTTCTGCTTATAATTGGCTTGATTCGAAGCTCCGTCAAATCCCCATTTACTAATCAGTGTCAAATCTTTACAAGTTTCACTAATTTCGTTTGACATTATAATTCTCTTCACAGTAATATCCAATAGTGCCTGCAATTCTATCGTAGCCGTTTTATCTGTTACTACAATAGCAGTTTTAGGTGGATAACATTTAATTTTTTCATTTTGCAGTGCGTAGTAAGAGGGATATACGTTGGTACCAGTTACTTCTGCGATACTTTTTCGTAGCGTATTATATTGCCATTTTGACAATTTCAAAGACAAAAACAAGCCTAAAGCTTCATCTGGAGAGAATACTGATTTCTTTTTATTTCCAAAAAGACAATCTTTTACTTTTTGCACGTCCTGTGGATGCTTGAGCAGATGCTGTAATATGTCAGCAACATCTTCCTTTCCTTCTGCTTTTAAGTTAAAAACATGGGCATGTGACAACTCCTCTGAAGCAATAGTTTGCGTAGTAAGTTCCGTACGTCTCTTTTTTTGTTTAGGACCTAATTCTGTAAATGGTTTTCTCGGACTTACTTGAGTTGATGTACCAACAGACACCTTTTCATGAGATGTAGTTGATGTGCTAGGAACTGGATCGTCGTCGTTTTTTGCAAAATCTTTCATAAACTCAGGCCAAACTATCTCCGATGCCAACCAATCACTGTATTTACTTCTAAATGTATGTTGTTTTCGTTTAGCATTTTCCCATTTTTTATAAGTATTATAACAATACTTTGCGCAGAATTCCTTTAGCAAATTATCATTATCTTGATTTAACCTGTCCGGCCCCAGCAACACACCGGTGTGTCGCGAATTAATCGCGAATTTAATGTTTATTTACCTATTACATAAGATTTACTTTTTTTTGGGAATTTTCACATGTCGGGGCCGCAGCGGATAAATCACACAATTTTGACTTGATAGCACTGTATAAAAAGTTATGATCCTTAATACTACCACTTGATTTCAATTTCACAAACATATCAACATTAGTAACTAAATCACTAAACATTTTCACAAAATTCTCGAAAATCAACTTTTAACAAAAATCAAGTAACGAGCGGGTAGTCCGTATGTAAAGGGTGGTTACAACGAACTGATATCATTGTTTTCAACTTGCTGCCCCAAATATTTTTACCTGCAAATTTACTGCCCTCTGATTGGCGCACGTCACTAATGACGACTCGTCTACTGATAAGAAAACCGGTTTTGGTGTTGTGGAAAGAGTGGTGTGGAATGCAGTTGCACAAAATATTTACAACAAACTAATAATAATAATCCTAATAATATGCACCATGCATCGAATTCTTTGTTTTATTCATACAAATTAAATCTCTGAAATTTTAGGGTAATAACCTACTTTAAAAAAAAAGTTCCGAAACATAAAAGTATGGTATAAGTATATACAATGCAAATATATATTTAAAAATCCTTAAGTCCCAACTTCGCGATTTCAGCCCACCGTGCGTCGGACGGTGCGGAGCTCCGTAATATCGTGAGTCATTCTTTGTTGTTGACGAATATTTACTGTGTGCCATTTGTGTGCTATCCACCAGCGAGAATATAAGTTGATACTGAAAACAAGTATTTCATTTCCGAAATGAGTAACCACCACCAGCACCATGATGATATGGAAATAGTGACGTCAGCATTGCTGACGTCACTGTTTTTAAAAATAACAAGGGGGCCCGTTCCCCGTCATACTTATATTTTTTTATTACTTTCTAAGCGCTTGGCTGCTGGCGCTACGGGTCACGGGTTCGATTCCCCGTTCGATTTTTATGGCCCACAGATAGTTGTGTCGGGTCTGCGCGTTTGTGAATGTGAAGTTTTGTGTTTGTAATCGCACCGACTCCGATTCAGGAGAAATCCTGGAGTGAGGCATATTATAAAAAAAACAGTTTGGTACTACATAGATAGGTACCTATTTGTTGTATATTGTCAAAACAAAAGCAAACCTATTTAGGGAACCTTATATCTTTTTACAAAAGTGGACACCAATATTCACATGCGGAAACACCTGCGACTACACAATGTAGTAGCCAATCGCTTAGCCACTACACCAAACGTGTCGTACGCGTACCACCTACATCTTGTAATCACTAATACTGTAAGTATGTTTACCGGTTTCTTTACGCCAAACCTTTTGCTTCTTATTTTTATTACGGTTACTTCCCATTACGCCAACACTATAAACCTAAGTACTACAACATTTTAATTTTACGTCGTCGTGTTGCGTAATGTGTGCTCTGCGCGCGAGCGACACAGCCGTCCCGTTCGAAAGCCGAAGCGAGACTGAGCGGGGGTGTCGGGCGGCAGGGCAACATACTTCTAGACGCCGAGAGTTTAGGTAATTTCTTGTTACGGTGAAAATGATGGAAATTTAAAAAAATAAATAACATAAGACCTGCGTTATAGTTAGTTCAGTTAGTATGCAAAGTTTCATGATCTAATTTTAAGTATTTTTGGAATAACAGCGGTTTATTGTTCGGTTTAGAGGTAACTTTGGATTTTTTTTTTATCGAGAAAATTTTATGGAATCGTGGGTTTGACTAACATAGTACCTAACATAAATCCTCAACTTTACCATATATTTATTTCAAAATGAATACTGCATTATTTTCGACATAATGGAGGATGATGTTAAGCCATTTGAGGTAGTATAGGCTCACCACGCACCTCCGACGGCGGGAAAAGGTGGGGGGCTAACTCCCTAATAATAAGGGGACTCGATTCTAAACTTAAACCTTTTTAATTTCCAGTAAGCATAGACAAAGTAACTACAAACGATATAGTTAATAAATTTAATAATCCTTTTTATGGTTAACTCTATTGATAGTTGTTTTTTCTTTATTAAACTCCGCATTCTTAGTGACAAGGAATTATTCTAAATTTGATTACGTATCGCTAGGTCAATAAATAAAACTTATAAATATACCCCTGGGAGAAAACCCCTAAGTTGGGAACCCTGCGGCTGGTCGACGCAATTATTTCAGTACCGCCTACAGCACGCCAAGTGACAGAAAATGGAACTAAGTTTCAGGGAACATGGCCATCTACTCATGTGACATGGCCATCTACTCATGTGACATGGCTAGGCAAACTATTAAATGTTAGTTGGCCTAGTCATACGCCTAGTCGTTCCATTAAATGCCGGGATGGCATCTACGCCGCTAACTAAATGGCGCCGTTTAATGAACTGGCTAGGCAGCCGATTAAACGGCTGCTTTAACCAGTTGGCTGCGACACATACACCCTGAAAACATCATATTCTTTTTGGCTGTACAAACAATATTAGTGCTTTGTGCTACTCACATGAGGTTGATATTTCTTCAACCATCTCGGGATCTTTTCATCTACTGCCTGGTATTGAACAGGCACTTCCTTTCGAACCAGAGCAATATCGTACGTCTCTTCAATTCTTGTCTTATCCATGAAGTCCACTCCTTGCCAACTTGGATTTACTTTAAATCCCTTGAAAGGGCTAAATCCTGTTATTAAAACTTTTTTATAACCAGTCGACCACAAGGGAGCCATATTTTTTAGGAAACTTCGAGAATTACTAAAAAGCGAAACGCTTCCCTGGACACTTCAATGCCCATTGATTGCTGCCCTAACATCCCCATGCTTAAGTACACAATCAGGCGCGGATCCAGCCCTCAAAGAAGGTTGTGGGCACAGCCACCCAAAAATCGGCCAAGTGCGAGTCGTAGTACGAACTCACTCATGAACAATCATGGACTTACCCACGTTTTGAACGACTTTTTAATTTTATATTTTTTTACATCTTCAAATGATAACATTGATTACAAACTAAATGAAACACAATTTTACATCAAATAATTTTATCAAAAACTAGCAACATGTACCTACCGACATTAATTTTTTGTAGCGTTACTCACAATCAGAAAAAATCAGTTCAGTAGTTTTTGAGTACATTTGTTACAAACATCCAAAATTATAAATCCTTTACTTTATATAATACTAGCTTCTACCAGCTGCGGCTTCGCCCGCGTGAATATCGGAAATAGCAAGGTTTCCTGATTTCTATTGTAAACTTTTTACTCAGAAAACACCCACCCTACACCTATCCTACACCTACCTTACACCTACCCTACACTACCCTACCCTACCATACCCTACACTACCCTACCCCACACCTACCCTACACCTACCCTATGCTTACCCTACACCTACCCTACACCTACCCTAACACTTACCCTACACCTACCCTACACCTACCCTGCACCTACCCTACACCTACCCTACACCTACCCTAACACTTACCCTACACCTACCCTACCGTACACCTACCCTATACCTACCCTATACCTACCCTACACCTACCCTAACCAGCCCAACAGATACTATGACATGTTTCTGGTCTCCTGGTACTTGATGTTTCTGGTCTCCTGGTACTTGTGAATCTGAAGTACTAAGGCAGCAGTGGCTCTGAGTTTCCACTTCCTCCTCAGTCTCCATTAATCCATGCCACTTACCGGGATAAAAAGTAGCCTATTTTTTATTCCAGGATATGAACTACATGTGTGCCAAATTTCATCCAAATCCCTTCAGCCGTTTTTGCCTGATTGTTACACAAACATACAAACATACAAACATACAAACATACAAACATACAAACATAAAAACATACAAACATACAAACATACAAACTTTCACCTTTATAATATTAGTAGGATTAAAGTATTGTATACAGGATGTTAGGAAAATTTACCGAATCCTTAATACCATGGTATGAAGTCTTTGCTCTAAGTCCATGGACTTAAGAGTTTTAGATAATCAATCTAAGCAACTTTCCCAAAGAAACCAGATACCGGAAATAATAAAAAAAAATCTACTTCCCATACAAAGTTAGCATCCGCAGCAGCAGCTTTGTATAGAAAGTCCAAATTTTTATTTTTATTTCCAGTAGGCATATGGTTTCTTTGGGAAGCTTAAAGCGTAAGCTTGAATTTAACTTATTTATTTATCTATACAATAGATAGTATAGGTAAATTCTTAAATTACAAATTCAAGCTTGACATAAAGATTATCAGGGCTAGTTCTCTTAAATATACAATTTTAATTTGAACTTGAATTAGTAATTTATTAAAATTGTATATTTAAGAGAGCTAGCCCCGATAATCTTTCCTGTGCCATCGAGGTGCGCAACCAAGATTTGATCCTACGGAGAGTTGAAATCGATCTTTTGCAGTAGCTACGCTGACCAACACGAGCTATGAGAAAAAACATCGTTCGGGAAGTGAGATTATTAAATACGGCGTCCCTCAGGGTTGCGTACTAGGACCCCCCCTTTTTTTGCTCTACATTAATGACCTTCCGAGGCAAATAAACCACCTCATGGTACTATTTGCCGATGATAGCACCGTAGCGATTCAGTATGATGATCCCAACACTTATGAACATGAAATAAATATGACATTGAATAGAATGATACCATGGTTTGACAACAATAATCCTACTAATCCTACTAATATTATAAAGGTGAAAGTTTGTATGTTTGTATGTTTGTATGTTTGTGTAACAATCAGGCAAAAACGGCTGAAGGGATTTGGATGATATTTGGCACACATGTAGTTCATATTCTGGAATAAAAAATAGGCTACTTTTTATCCCGGTAAGTGGCCTGGATTAATGGAGACTGAGGAGGAAGTGGGAACTCAGAGCCGCTGCTGCCTTAGTGCTTCAGATTCACAAGTACCAGGAGACCAGAAACATCAAGTACCAGGACACCAGAAACATGTCATAGTATTTTTGGGCTGGTATAATTATGTAGGTAGGGTAGGTGTAGGGAAGGTGTAGGGTAGGTGTAGGGTAGGTGTAAAGTAGGTGTAGGGTAGGTGTAAGGTTGGTGTAGGGTAGGTGTAAGGTGTTTCCTGAGTAAAAAATTTATAAAACAAATCAGGAAACCTTGCTATTTCCGATATTCACGCGGGCGAAGCCGCAGCTGGTAGAAGCTAGTTTATAATATTAGTAGGCTTTGTATTGATTTATGCATGTCTATCTTGAATCTTGTTTGAAATTAACATTAATATGACAATAACTTAATCTGGATGACGTTAACTGAAATTGGTTGTATTTTAAATGTAATGTGAAAAAGTAAATATTTTGTTAAACATGATTAAAAATATTTGTACGCCACTGGGCAAAACAAAGAAGATCCTACCTATCTGTAACATCTCACACTCTGTTGTAATTTGACCTATGTTTACAAATAAACCATTCTGATTCTGATTCTGATTCTGACAAGTACCAGGAGACCTGAAACATGTCATTGTATTTTTTGCGCTGGTTAGGGTAGGTGCAGGGTTGGTGTAGGGTAGGTGTAGGGTACGTGTAGGGTAGGTGTAGGGTAGGTGTAGGGTGGGTGTAGGGTAGGTGTAGGGTAGGTGTAGGGTAAGTGTAGGGTAGGTGTAGGCTACGCGTAGGGTAGGTGTAAGGTAGGTGTAGGGCAGGTGTAGGGCAGGTGTAGGGTAGGCTTAGAGTAGGTGTAGAGTAGGTGGAGGATAGGCAGGTAGCCAGATGACGGGAGCGAAGCCGCGGGAGGCAGCTAGTCATTAATAATTGAATCTAATAGAGGTATGTATACTGATTTCCGAAAGTCTTCTACCGATTTCGCCTCATAATTGGACCTGTTTGTTTGCCTTGAAATTGTACGTGGGCATTTTAATGTACCATCCATCTGTTTTGCTTGCTCTGTCTCCTCTGCAAATAAATGATTAAATACAGACTCAGCGTTTTGGCGTTTCGATCGTAATACTTCTATGACACCCTTTACCGCATCGGTGGCTCTTTTGATGTCTACTGATGCAGTTTGCAGGAATCGGCTCAACGAAACTGTAGTTTCTAAAATAAAATAAAAATCATTTTATACAAGAAAAAATTTCTTACAGATAAATTGTTTTGAAATGTTTTGTTTTCTTACCTAGAACATCGCTTAGGCATATCGATGATATAATAAAATAAGAACTCCGTAACGTTTGCAAGAGACAATGAGCGTCACTTTTATTACACGTTTTATTATCTTGCCACGTCGATATTCTCTCCAGTGCGTTACAAATTTTAACGAGATTATCACCCTGAAATTGTAAATGGCCGTCGCGTTTTTCCACCCATCGTGTCTCGCTTAAACTTTGAACTGCCGAACCATCAAGTTCTTCTGAGAATATTCTATGGCGTTTTGCAATTTTTTTCATGTTCACAGTTGTGTTTCTACACGAAACGACGTTTGATGACTTGGCCAGAAGTTATTTAAGACATGATTGAAATTGAAATATCTAAATGAAAGACTCATCTGTCCAGTATGAGAAATATCCGTAGTCTCATTAAAAATAATAGCAAAAAACTTAGCTTTTTTGACATTTTGTAAAATATGGTCCTGAATCTTTTCTTTACAAATATCTAAAAGTTAAAAATAAGTTCGTTCTGTACAGTTTTGCTAATGTATACAGAATTGTTGAAATTTTAATATGTATGATTTTGACGACCACATAATATTATAGTTTTTATAATTGGGTGTAAACGATTTCTATTTTCTGCCTCTTGATCTCCATCTCCATCTTACATTCTTTGAGTAGAAATCTGGTTAGCAATATCCATCTCACGTTTATGATAATGCGTCAAAAAGGCCTTCCTAATTTCAACGGCCTTTGTATGGTAATGATTACATTGAAGTTGCAGTTAGTGACCCGCTTTCACCTAATAAGTTGTTAAAGGCTTTAATGGCTCTTTCACAAGACGTCCAGGATTCGATCTAACGAAATCAGTGCCAGATGGCGTAAAAAATAAGGCAAAATATTTGCAATAAAGTCCCTGATCTTTACTTGATAACACAAGCCAACGGATTTTTTCATGATGTGTTTTTTGGACATATTTTCTGTACGTTTTCCCATTCTTTTGCAAAACTTGGTGCGTAAAATCATAGTTAGGTGGAAGCACCCAGTGTTTATCTAGTAGTAAAGCTTTAGTTGAATCACGTAATTCATGCATTTTTTTAACTTTTTTATCATCAGCCCATCGATCTAACTAGACCGTGAAAGTGAGACTTTACCGGTTACAACTAGTGAATTAGAGTTGTGTGCATGCCCACAGTGCCCACAACGGTGGATCCGCGCCTACATAATCAATCAAAATCATTCGGAAATCGTGAATTTCCATAATAGGTAAAATTGAAAGTAAGGAAACTCGTTAGGGAAAGCTTTTTACTAATTTTAATAATACCAAATTATAATGACGTCAGTAACGAGTAGTGGTGGGTCGTCGACGTTTTTAGTCGAAGAAACGAGACTAGTTTACCGTCTACGATAAACTAGTCCTATAAAACAGTTTATTTTTCGACTAGTTTACATAAAAGACTGAACAGCGTTTAGTCCACAGTTTAGTGAACGATCGGATAAGGTCGTTCAGATAAAAACATGTTTACCTACTAATCAACTATCAATCAACGAATTGCACTTGCGAATCGAAATGAACTTCCCTTCATATTCTTTCCAGGCTTAGGATGGACTGATTATTTCGCCTAAGACTACAAAAAATGACGTACTTAAATAAAATTCAAAATTTCCGTTCCTGCATTTCCAAGAAAGAGAAACAGTAACAAGGAGACTGCATGTCGCATAAGCTTCGGCAGTCTTCGTAATCACTCGTTCCGTTCGCCATGGTGAGGTTTATGAATCCGTGAACTGTAAACCTGTCGAACAGTTGACGCCAAATAAACAGTCTAAAAAAACGGTCCGTTCATTCAACGCCCACTCCTAGTAACGAGAGCATTAACTCGCTGCACCCGATCCGAATATGAGTTCCGAGTAGGTACTTAATTGGAAATCGGGGCTCCTATTTCTGTCTGGAGGATTTAAAGAAACCTATTATTATAAGGCACGCTAGCTATACGGCTACTTCGGGGAAGAGTTCTGTATTTATGCTTTTGCAGTTGCACAACGACATGCTCTGCCTGGCTTGGTAGTGTAGATACAGGCCTACCCTACCTCCTTACTCAGAGGCGGTAGAGTGGCGTGGTTTTGAGGGAGAGCGCAACGGTCGTGTAGATGCTGAAGGCAAGTCTGGTGGTGTACCTTCCAGAGGTTATCACTCCGTTTTTGGTCTAATTCCCTCAGAACTAGACGCAACTGAAACCACCGGGCGAAATATCATAGGGGTGGCGAGGTCATGCCCCTGGGTGTCCATCATCGAACAAGAGCAGATGATGGATAGTAATGACCTCCCGCGTGTTTGTGCCGTGCGCGGGGACCCGTACGGAGGGATGAAGGAATCCTGGTGATTGAGTGGAGCAGGTTGCACACAACACATCACTTTGGTCTGGAATTCCTCTCCTTGGGTTTTCAAGCGAGGGTCGGTTAATTGAGGGGGGCAGCCGGCACGACGTGGGGTTGCGGGGTGAGTGGCGGCATAGTCTCGTGCCGTTTACAGTCTCGCGATCCTCCGTTGCATGCGGGTTCGTCTACTTCTCAAGAAGCTGGTCCTATACCGAAGGAGTAGCTCTGCGTTAACTACCAACTATTTTATGGTTAACTCGGTCAAATGCTTTAGACATATCCATATAAAGTGCTATGGCTGGCGACCTCTAGTGTCCATATTTAAAAGGACTTTCTGTAAAAAAGCATTGCTGTATTGACAGATTTATTTAAAACCTTATTTTTTCTAAAACCATATTGACATGGAGTAAATATATTATTATTTTCGAAAAATGGGTACATTCTTTTTTTCGAATATTTTGGAGATAATGGTTATTAAAGCAATTGACCTGGGCCCCAAGTCTGCTATTTTTATAAATTCGTCAATCCAACACGATCCCATTGTCATTTTGCTGTCTAAGGAACTGTCAAAATTATAGCAGATTACCACATAAGTCTGTCATTCATTTGTCATTATGTACAAGATTACGTTGTACGAGATTAACTTTCTATGCCATTTCTTTCAATGGAGTGTCAGTGGTTCACCATTGAAAAGTCATAATGACGCTTTTATATTATTAGATTACCAAACTTGTCAAAATCAACAAATTATGAAATCAATGATAGCAGACTTGAGGCCCAGTATACGTACCGGTTTTACTACTGACAATTTTAATGTCTCTGGAAAAATACCGCGTTCTATGCACAAGTTAATAATATAACTTAAAGGAGCAGCAATTAAAGTTGCTACATCCTTAACGATCTTTATAGTAATACTATTTGTATTCCGCAGAGAAGTTATAAGATGAATGAGAGGAACCAATATATGCAGGCCACAGCTCAGGTTGAAGTCACCGAGGATGACAACTTCATTTTGTGTCTCGAAATTTTTATTCCCATTATCGATATAATGGTCCAATATGTGTCTTTGAATAGGAGGAGACAAGTAAGTCCAACATATTAGGTTGGTGAAAAAGTCTTTTCGCATTATAGTATACAGCATAAACTTTTAATCAAATCTCTTTGGCTATACTATTTGTATCTGGCTGGTTTTGGTAGGATTGAAAGTTTAAATTTTAAAGAACATAATTCCAAATTCAAATTAGGAAAATGTGTGATTTTCATTTGTTTTTCGTACTGTCAAGATGAGTGAATCTAATGAAGAAATTCGATACATTTTAAAATTTTACTACAAAAAAGGTAAAAACGGAACGCAAGCCGCGAAAAAAAATTGCGATGTTTATGGACCTAGTGCGCACAAATTACGTTTAAGCGTTTTCAATCCGGAAATTTTGATATCAAAAATGCACGTCGCTCTGGTCGCCCTATTACGGATAAAATGGATGCCATTTTTGAAAAAGTGGAGCAAGATCAGCATATCAGTAGTTACGACGTAGCTGAAGAACTGGGAATTGACCACAAAACAGTATTGGCGCATTTGAAAAAAACTGGGTACACAAAAAAGCTCAATATTTGGGTACCTCACGAGCTCACTGAAAGAAACCTAATGAACCGTGTAGGTACTCATTTGTGATTCTTTATTACGACGTAATGAAACCGAACCATTTTTGAAGAAGCTGATAACTGGTGATGAAAAGTGGATCACGTACGACAAGAACGTGCGAAAAAGGTCGTGGTCAAAGGCCGGTCAGGCTTCACAGACTGTGGCGAAACCCGGGTTAACTCGCAACAAGGTGATGCTGTGTGTGTGGTGGGATTGGAAGGGTATTATTCATTATGAGCTGTTACCACCAGGCAGGACCATCGAGTCTGAACTCTACTGCGAACAACTGATGAGATTAAAGCAAGAAGTTGAGAGAAAGCGGGCGGAATTAATCAACAGAAGGGGTGTGGTTTTTCATCATGATAACGCTAGACCTCACACATCTTTAGCCACTCAGCAAAACTTAAGATAGTTTGGCTGGGAGGTGTTAATGCATCCGCCGTATAGTCCTGACCTTGCACCTTCAGAATTCCACCTGTTTCGGTCTCTTCAGAATTCTTTAGGCAGTGTCAGGTTAACATCACGAGAGGACTGCCAAAACCACTTGTCGTGGTACTTTGATCAGAAGTCCCAAAATTTCTATAGCAATGGGATCATGTCCCTACCTACAAGATGGCAAAAAGTTATCGAACAAAATGGTACCTACTTTAGTTAAATGTCAATAAACTTTATTAAAAAAAAAATTAATTTTCTTAAAAAATTCGAAGAAACTTTTTCCCCAACCTATTATTAGTATTGACTTCGTTTTACTAGTCCAGACTTCGAAAAATGACAATAAAATTACTAAGGTAGTCGTTTTCCGAGATCCGAGAACCCCCTCGAAAATAAGCCATGTGTGACCATGTCTGACTTACGTAATTATAAAAAAATTAACACATCTAACCATTTTTTGATAATTTCGTATTTATTGACTTTTTTAGGGTGTGGTGGGGTTTTTTGGGAGTGATAATGTTTAATTCTGAAACAATAAATTAGTTTTACCAATTCAATTTAATTCAATGAAACGAAAAAATTGAGATACCTTTTTTCCTAGCTTTTATTAAAATAATTGCGTTTTTGTTTTTTTTACCATGAGCTATTTATTTTTTTTTTTTATTATTATTTGAAGAGCTAAGTTCAAATGTAACACACGACTCAAAAAAATCAAAGTTAGGAACGTTTGCAACTTTTCAAATCTAATTTTCTCTACTACCATCATCATCACTACCTACCACTACCTACCTACTAAAACCTTTGCATAAGATTTATATTTGGCCTGCGCAAATATGATCACATTTCTGAATTTCGCACAAAGCTCAATTGGCTTCCCATACGTCTTGGCCGGGATTCTCATATTTTATTTCTGCTCTACAGTATTCTGTTCAATCCTACAACCCCCTCTTATCTTAAAGAACGTTTCAAGTTCCTTCATGACACACATAATAGATATCTGAGGTCTTCGGAAAACTTGAGACTAGAGACGCCGATGCTTTCCACCAGCTTCTACCACAAATCTTTTACGATTAAGCGGTGCGGTTATGGAATGCCTTGCCCGTGTCGGTAAGGCGTGCTCAATCTTTGTCCACTTTTAAAACAATGGTAAAAAATCTCTCTTTAATCGTTTTTACTTCGGTTCCATGCATATTATTCCATAATTATTATTGTATATATTTATCTATTAGGTATGTATTTATTGTACACTAGCTGTCCCCCGCGGCTTCGCTCCCGTCAACTGGCTACCTACCTACCTACCCTACACCTACATGCATGCACATAATTCTATTTTATTGAGGTATTTCTTTCCGACTTGCTAGACAAAAGTTGTGATAGCTCGGTCTATTATTATTATTATTATATTATATTATTTTAATACACATGTTATTAAAATAATTTATAGCCTATAGCACTCAGGAATAATGTAGCTTTCTACCAGCGAAAAAATTTTTAGAATTGGATCATTAGTTCCAGAGATTACCCCCTACATACAAACTTACAAATTTTACCTCTTTATAATTTAAATATGTTGTACATTTAAATGGTACACCTAAGACTACCTACAGTACTATATTTCCTTTTCTCTTTAAAATCCATCCAAAGGTTGTCTTGAAAAGATCGCTTTCAGCGATAAGGCCGCCCATTGTGTCACCCTATGTAATGTCTTCTTCATCTATATTTTCTGTAACTTATATGGTGTAATGTAACAAAGAGTATTCTATTCTATTTTATTCTACGAAGCGAGCGACTGAAACCCAAAATGACTTATTTTAGTTTTTGTGTGAATACTGACAGCGCCATCTATCGGCAATGCTGAATATAAAATGTTGCATATTTTTTTCGTGGTCGTGTTTTAGTTTTACCACATTAAAAAAATCAAAATACTTACGTAAAAAAGAGGAAGCGTAATTTTTGCAGGTTACTTGAGTGCACAGAGATCTTATTTCATAGTAAGGTATAGTTTTTAGTGGATGATTTATATCGTTTACGATTTGTACATGAATTGAAATACAAACTTTATGATGTGAATGATGACTTTATAATTAATATCATAGTAATTATGCTTATTTATTCCAAGGGATTTGAAACCGTCTTCACAAAAAATTGGCTGAATGGTTTTAAGGCCTGGACATTTTTCTTTTCTTACACCTCTTCACTCACATCACTATTCAATGTTTTCATTCATTCACTCATTTCGCTAATTTTCATTCATCAAATGTCGGACGACGTCTTTGGTTTCATGGCGCGTTTTAACTTGTAAAATGTACGTTTGGTGTAATAGTTATAAATGTAATTACTTAGCTAAATGTCGTATTGTAGTGTATTAGTTATAAAGTAACTACACAAACCAAGTAACAGAGTCCTCAGTTAAGTTCTAGGTGTTTACCTTGTTTTTAGGTTATGTTAGTGCTTTGTCCATATTTTACAAATAAAACGTATTTAAAATGACGGATGGAGATTCCGGTGAGAATGGCAGGGTTGTGGCAATACCCTGTCCTTTCGTGAAAAGAAGAGTGGAGTGCGCTGGCGCAGCCTTTCTTAGATATTACAATGTAAAGTGCCATGGTGGCGACGCATTGTTCCAAACGCTCAAGTCAAGTGAAAAGACCGAAGAAGTCATCTTCGACGATGACGTGGAGTACCTGCGGAGTTTGGATCCCAAAGATTGGAAGATGCAAGATCATTATGCCGTCCTAGGCATGAAGAACTTGCGTTACAAAGCGACCGATGACGACATAAAACGTGCTTACCGGCAGAAGGTGCTGAAGCACCACCCCGACAAGCGCAAGGCGCAGGGCGAGGAGATCCGCAGCGACGACGACTACTTCACGTGCATCACAAAGGCCTACGAGATCCTAGGCACACCGGTCAAGCGCAGGTCGTACGACTCGATAGACCACACCATTGACGACAATGTACCTTCACAGAACGATATCAAGAAAGACGGCTTCTACAAATCATTCACTAAACACTTTGAGTCTAATGCGCGATGGTCTGAGAAGAGGAATGTGCCTTTATTAGGTGACGAGAATAGTACCCGGGAACAGGTTGAAAGGTTTTACGCGTTTTGGTATGAGTTTGAGTCATGGCGTGAGTTCTCCTATCTTGATGAGGAGGAGAAAGAGAGGGGAGCAGACCGGGAGGAGCGGCGGTGGATCGAGAAACAGAACAAGGCTGCGAGGGCCAAGCTGAAAAAGGAGGAGATGGCTAGGATACGGAGCCTGGTGGATCTGGCCTATGCCAATGATCCCAGGATCCAGCGGTTCAAGCAGGAGGACAAAGACAAGAAATTAGCTGCCAAACGAGCTCGACAGGTATACAATACTAGTTTATTTATCACCCACACACTTTTGATGTAGTTTCACTACCCTGTCATTAGCCAGGTAGTTTAATTAAGTGGAGAAGTTCTCTTATATTTTGTAACTGTCAGGTAAACAGTTTTGCCTCTTCTAACACTGAACTTATAATACTCTCCAGTGACCTATAGACAATTTCACATAATATCTGTTTCTCCCTTATGGAATGTATTGCATGGTTATGAAAAATATTTTGTAAACCTATGCTGAAGATTTAAAAAAAAAAAAAGTAAAATAAAATATTTAGCCATTGGTGGCACCGTTGATTTAGTATCCATCATGAATCCTTATATTATCTAGTTAGGCTGAATAATTTGATTTCGATAGCTATGAATTTTATAACTAGAAGTCTTAGATCCTAGAATATTATAAAAATTAAATTCTGTAAGTCAAAGTCAGCTAAACAGTTTTTAATTATTAAACTAAGCACAAGTGAGAGTAAAGTTTCAGGTCATTGTGTAACAAAAGCTAGTCTAAAGTAATGATTTGTTTGCTTTTTTTGTAATTTAATATAAAACACTGCAGACAGCCCTAAACTTCATTAAAATATAACTTTTTTTTACATCTAATTATTTTATCTCATAAATAGATCAACCTCTGTCATCTGGGGAACCAATTTTAAATAAATGAAAATAAACCGTAGTAAAAACATTGAATTTACCTGGACAAAGGAGGTTAAGTAAAATAATGAGTAAAACTACACTCGCAAGCAATAAACTGGAATCACTTCATCGTGCGTTTCTCTTCAAAACAGTTTCTATACAATGAACTATGGATTGTGTATATATCATTTGAAAGGTAATTTTCTTAGATTTTAACCTCTCAATATGGAACGTAAAAACAAAAGCCATCAATTTTTTTAAACAAAACACCATAATGTTTGGTAGTCTTAAAACCCTATAAAAAGTTGGCGTTTATGAAAATTGGACATCAGTCCAATGTTTCATGTCACTGGGAACACTGAAGCTAAATAAAAACCACATCTATAGAAGTTGCTCAAGTCATCATCCTAATCCAGCAAGGGTTGTCTCCGCGTACTATCGCTCGACAGCTTCATCTGAACCTGTCTTGTGTCTTGAAGGTATACAAGAGGTTCAGAGAAACTGGAAACTTGGTCCGGAGACCAGGATCTGGACGACAGTGATGCACTTCAGTGAGAGATAACCAATTTATTGTCACCTCTTCTCTCCAAAATCGCCTGACCGGCGTGGATGTCCAGCAACTGCTCAGAGAAATTCGAGGGAGGGTTGTCAGCGAGTGGACAGAGAGGCTAAGACTCAAAGTAGCAAACTTGACCCCAAAAAGTGACTGTCGACGGAGAGTCTATAGAAGACTGACAGAGCGATTTGCATAACGCTGTTTTGCAGAAACAGTGGCATGGGTGTGAGTCATGTATGATGGGTGAGGGCGGGGAAAAAAAACGGAGCTGGTGGCCTACCATAAACTTATAAAATACTTGGCAAGTGCAAAGCAGTTCACCACAGTATTTTAACCGGTCAGGTTTTGTTTTTGTACCATGAGCATTTCCCGCTGACCTGCATAATATCAACTTTTGATCTGCTCCGTCCTCTAACAAATCTTGTTAGTTCCATTTTTTTCCGCAAGACTTATTTCGTTGGACGGACTCTAGTCACTCACAGGTCACGTGATCGCTGGCTTGCTTGATGTTTCTCCTAAAATTGACCTTTTATAAGAGTTTAGGGTAGGCCCCCTGATATTCGTATCTGGTGGAGGTCAGGGAGGGGGGGCTGACCACAGAAAGATACATCAACTACATTCTTCTAGGCCATGTGCTCCACTATACACCGGGTTTATTGGCGAAGATTTCCTGCTAATGCACAATAATACCTGCTGCCACACAGTCAGGTGTGTCAGATGTCAGATTGTCAGATTTTGTGGCTTCTGACAATCCTTAACGACTGCCAAAGATCTCCAAATGACAGCCGGGACCAACGGCTTAACGGCTTTCCGAGACACGGAGTAGTCTCGGTATGTTAAGATCAAAGACTACAATAGTATACTGGCTAGTTAAGATGGTCACCCATCCACAGACCAACCTCGACAAACGTTGCTTAATCTAGAAGATCAGCCCGTGCGGCTGATATAATTTAGCCGCGAGTTTCGACCTCAAAAAAACACTTTTCATATTACTTCTTATTCAGTTAGTCTTAGAACCATTGCAATAATTTTATTCCCTAAATTTAGAGAAAATTAAATTAATTTGAAGTATTTTTTGATACAATTTGAAAGCTAAATATATAAATCCATAGTTCATTGCATGGAAATTGTAAAAAATTGTTTTGAGCAACACGCCATGAAGTGATTCCAGTTTATTGCTTGCGAGTGTACTTTAATCAAAGTAGTAACTAAAGTCCGGTCGCGGAGCAGGAAGAATTTCGTACAATGACCTCTTATTACCTGTCTCCTTCACTCCCACGAAAATATAATGCGTCACGCTCGCACTTGTGTAAACCTTTTACCGTTTCTTAAGGTTTGTTTTTGTTTGCATGTGGTTTTAGTTGGCCATGAGTTACAACAAAAACCCACGGTATGCTTAACATCTACACTAATATTATAAAGAGGAAAGATTTGTTTGTTTGAAATGAATAGGCTCCGAAACTACTGGACTGATTTGAAAAATTCTTTCACCAATAGAATTGTACATTATCGATGATGGACATAGGCTATAGAATATTTTCAATAAAGTTAGGGATCCGTATGAAAACTTCGATAATGTAACCCAAGGTGTGGGAAAAAATCCTTATATCGCGTACGCTGCGGAATCTGTTGACAATAGAGCAAAGTGATGTACTACGGTTTTATAGAGGTCATCAATGTCTACATAAAAGACCGCGATACCATATGTCTAACTATTATGGTTAAGTCACCATGACCGCTTTTTGTTCAAATTATTCAAGCAAATCCTTGGTGATATGAAAAAATGGTGATTTCGGTATCATGGTATTAATCCTTATACATTTAAACGGTTTGATAATTAAAGTTGATTATGTCCGTGTAAATCACACTTCAAATTATTCAAATCGGACCTTTCGTTCAAAAGTTACGACGGTAATAAACATGCTCGGAGTAAGAAAAATGTCGCGGCTTGAGCGAACTGGGAAGAATCATATCAATGCTTGGTCAAATGTTTGGATTTTTCGCAAATAAACTAAATACATAAGAAGGGGTGAAGCAGGGGTGATTAAGTTTTTAGGGGAGGACATTATTGCTTGCTTTAATTTACGTCGGAATGCTATGAACAAACTAAAAATAGGATTATTGAAACAGATGTACCTAACAATTTTTGCATAATCAATTCTTGACGGGTGAACGGGGTGAACAGTTGCGCTGAACCTGAGACTATAGATTAAGTAGAAATCGGCTAAGTAATAAATGTAATTAATGAAAATCGTTGTGTATAATTTTCCAAAACTAACCTTTATAAGGGGGTACAGGGGGCGTTGAAGTTTGTGGAGTACCTACTAAACCGCGGCGAAGTCGCGGGCGAAGTGCTAGTAGTTAATAATAACGCACGAACGACATTTCATCTTGATATGCGTTAGTGATCGCTCAGTTTTCGGATACAGTTATAATGACGTGATTATTTACGAACAATTCGGTACCAATAATAAATCATTTAGTTCTTTGTGACTTCGAAGTAGGATATCTAATTGCATAAACTAAATATGGGTGACAAAGTCACCTAGCGCGTTCGAGCGGCCCGCACTTAATACAAAAATGGTTGTGACCACTGTCAGTAGGCAAAGAGGTCATTGTACGAAATTCTTTCTGCTCCGCGACCGGACTTTACCTACTAATATTCTTTCATCCTACACTAATGATTCTGATTCCCCACATTAACCATTATAGAGATTTATCTAACATGAGGTTTGACTCAATTTAATACGTAGATCCTTAACTTCTTTTTTTTTTTCTTTATTTATTTAGGGACATTTATGATCGCAATGCGTATGTCAGTCCCATCGTACCCTAAATACACATTGGTCATATCTGGGCCATGAACCTAAACAGACTCTTCGCATCATAACCATTTGGTTGAGCCAGGATTTTATGGAATGTGCCTACTTCAAGTCTGTTCAACCTCAAGACCCTAAACAAATCATTTCTCTCAGACTCATATCGAACACAGTCCATCAATAAGTGCTGTAAGTCTTCAACAACTCCACAATGCACACAGTTAGGCGAGTTCATTTTTCTCATCATAAACGCAAACTTATTGCATGGAATGTGTCCAGATGTGAGTCTATGAGCCGTAACAACTAATTTTCGACTTAAATTGTTATTCACAAACCAGGGCACACGAAAAGGCTGACCTTGCATGGTTTTATACCAGATCCCTTTGTCTAAAGAACGCTTGTCAAAATATTCCTTCCAATCATCATAACACTTATTTTTAAAATTTAGGTAAAACTTCTGAATAATCCAAAATTACGTTAGTGTCTTTTCTATTTTTAGCTGCATATTTTGCCAGCATGTCAGCCTTTTCATTGCCCTGTATCCCAATATGCGATGGAACCCATTGCAATCTCAATGTAACACCTTTACGCATTAATTCATCTATTTTGGATAGAATCACATAAGCTAGCGATACACCTCTGTGGCCAGAGGCCTTAGACTTCTTCTTCATGTCTCTGACAGTTATATAGAATTGCGTGGCCCAAAACATTGCTACTTTGACGGCATTGTTGCTGGCTGTGCTTAAATTACTTCGTGGTGGTCGTGTGTGTAGGGCTGGATAGGAGGTGGTACACATACTTAATTGTACTTTATCAATTTCAGGACGCAGTACAAGCAAAGAAAGCTGAAGAAGAGCGTGTCATAAAGGAAGCTCAGCTTGCCAAGCAGAAGGCGGACGAGGCGGAGCGCGCGCGCATCGAGGTGGCGCGCGCCGAGCGCGAGCAGCTCAAGAAGAACCTGCGCAAGGAGAAGAAGGCGCTCAGGGACATCTGCAAGGCCAACAACTACTACTCCAACACCGGAGACGAAACCGTCGCGCACATGGCTGCCGTGGAAAAAATATGTGAAATGCTAAAAGTGGTAGAAATACAAGACTTGGTAAAAGAACTAGAAAGCAAAGGTAGAGAAGCCTTCATCAGAACTGTCAAAGAAACTGAAGACAAGTTAGAAGCAGAGAGGAAAGCTATCTTTGATAACAAAAAAGTAGAAGAACAAAAGGCTAAAAAAGAATGTGCACTCAAACAACCAATAGAATGGAGTGTTGAGATGACACAACTTCTCATTAAAGCTGTAAACTTATTCCCAGCCGGCACCAACCAGAGGTGGGAAGTGGTCGCTAACTTCCTCAATCAACACGGCACATTTATTGATGAAAGACGGTTCATAGCAAAAGATGTTTTGAACAAAGCTAAAGACTTGCAAAGCGCAGATTTCTCAAAGAGCAGTCTCAAGAAAGCAGCCAATGAAGAAGCGTTTGACCAGTTTGAGAAAGAGAAGAAGAAGGGATATAACCACATTGATGAAACTGGAATTTCGAAGAGTGATAATCCTGTGAAAATAGTTAATGGAACAGCTACTCCGAAACCGGAAGAGGTCACCAAACTAGAAGACAAAGCTTGGACTAAAACTGAACAAGAACTTCTGGAGCAGGCCATCAAGACGTTCCCGGTGAGCACCCCAGAGCGCTGGGAGAAGATCGCCGACTGTATACCGAACCGTACGAAAAAAGACTGCATGAAACGATACAAGGAGCTAGTCGAATTAGTTAAAGCAAAGAAGCAAGCTGCCAACCTCGCGAAATAACATACGACACCACTAGTTCTGTATCAAATTATTTACCATCTGCCACCAAGTTAATGACCAAAGTAGATAAATATGGGTATTGTAAATTATATTTACATTGGTAAAGTTACACTGTTGGCTCGTGACAAAGACGTTTATTAAGAAAACTATAAAGATTATTGTAATTATTGCTTCATGAATTAGTAATTATGAAATAAATTACCGTTTTCTTTATAAAAAAATTGTAATGCATGTTTTGATTACTCATAGTACTTACCCTGAAATTTGGTTTGATCAATTAATCAATAAGTATTTCAATCAGTTCTTTTATCTTTCTACCGCTACAAATTAACATTCTTTGTTAAAAAATACTCAAATTCATATCACTTCTATTGTTTTACTTAGTCGTATGTACCTAGATGGTTTGTGATATTCAATTTAGAAGACAAAATCGATGTATTGGATATTTTAAGACGAAGCTTGGCTTGGCAATTTTATATGAATTAGTGTGGCGGTTAAAAGGGTTGAACATCACAATGACTGGCCAAAATGACTGATCAACTTTAAAATATTAAAGTATTACATTTTAGTAATATTTTAAAGCTGATCAGTCATTTCGGCCAGTCATTCTGATGTTCACGTTTAAATGTAGCTCCGTAATATTTATTATACAGAATGATCTGACGGATTCATTGATCGAACTTAATCGAAACAAAGCGAGCAACATTCCTCTCTGCAGCACATACGTATTACCTACAGCTAAATGTTGTTAAGTAGCAAATATTCTGTATTGCAACGTTAATCACGGGCTGGGTGAGGTTCGCGTGTCCGTCGCGGTCGCCTGCTCGCTAATGACACGGTCACTTGGTACTCTGGCTGCAACACAATCGGCATACCTCGAACCTGTCGTACGTACCACAGCACCACAGCTAGGAAGCTGGGAACGCGCCCTCCCTTTACGCAATTATTGAAACTGTACATAAAATGCTTGACAAATGTACCTGCCATTAAAATTGTTCAAGCTGTTTTCGTTACGTTTAGAACGTTTGTAAGTTAGAATCGATTATTATTTTAGTCGCATCAGTTGACAAAATATGCTGTTATGTATTTTAGTAGTTTACCTACTTACTGCTTTGGTATGGGTAGACTATATTTAGGTACCTAAAGTTCGAAGAAGTAACAGAGTTAATAATACCTCCTCTAAAATCCCGGAATCATAAACATGACAATTAAAACCCGAGATTATGGAAACATGAACTGGACTTGAGTATAGTTACAAAAAAAATATTTTTGAAGAATCATATTCCAATTTTATAGGTACCTACTTATGTAAAACAAAGCTCTTTATTTTAACAGCTCTAAAAACATAACAAGATTCTTCAATATAATAATTAAGTTTAGTTCAAATTTCTTAAATCCCAGGATTCAATGGTCATTTTTATGATTTATGATTCCGGGATTTTAGAGGATGTATTATCAACTCCTATGTTACTTACTTCTGTGAACTTTAGGTAAATACGAGTAGGTATAGTCTACCTATTCCGATCTCTGGTAATTATATAATTATTATGATCATCAAAATACTAATGAACATTGTAGGTATGTGAACTGATGCGAAAAAATAATACTCTACTCAGTGGCTTAGTTTTCTAAGCAGTTGTATTTTCATACGATTCACAGAAATGTGTTAGGTACCTATTTAGTAGGCCCTCAAAATTGTAATCTTTATACCTACCCACAAGCATCCCTTTTCCATGCTTAGAGCACTTTCCCGCCATAAGTAATGTTTGTATGGCAACATGTCCGTTCAAAGACACGACAAACGATCATCTGTGTCATATTTTTATATTTATTTGTTTATTGTGATGATGAATATAGTCAATTTGAAATTTTATATGATTTTTATTTTGTACAGTACCTACTGAAAGTTTAATCATTCAATGGTTCTTCTTTACATCTTGACTTGTAACATCACTATACATTCTAAGTCCATAAAATTAGATTCTTCAGATCATGAACTGCAAACTTGGAGCTCGTGTTAATGGTGCGTAGTCTAGAAACTGGCGCGAGTTCAACATTCTATACAGTACATAACAGTAATTATGCTCGAACAAAGATATAAAAAAAAAATACAAACATCCGAATTGAGAACCTCCTCCTTTTTTAGAAGTCGGTTAAAAAGGTCTTGATACCACTCTAGAGGGGGATCTTAGATTTTTTAGTTTACATGCACCACGTGACCGCAGTTTTACAATTGTAGCCACGTGACCTAGAAAGTGCGGTCAGCAACGACAGTACCACAGACTACAATATAATGTAGGGTAGACAGTACTGTAGACCACAGAGCTATGGCCTGCGGTCTACTTACCAAATATTATAAATAAAACTCGAATTATGTATTTTATCATGTAATGGAGCACCGTGGCTCGGAGAGTCGAATAACATCCTACCGAATTCAAATATTCTAATTCTTACCAGCCACTTCCAAAGGAGATATGAACAGCCAGATGCTGCGCAAAGAGGCTGTTACATGAGCTACGCCCCTTCGAATAGAGGAAACGTAGACCATCTCTCGTTATCATCTATTCAGCCTTTGGAAGAGTCAAGTATGACCTGCCTAACCTAACACAATTTCCCTACCTACGGGGGGAAAAGGATGAACAGGGGTGCGTATACTTCTATAGAAGCAGCGCAGCCTAGGTCATGACCAGCGATTAAAATATTTAGTTCAACAATTAATTAAAATTACTATGCGCCACTTGCGCTGATCAATTACGCGGTCATGCCGAAGCCCCGCCGGAGCAAAACCCCCTGAGAAAAGCTCCGGACACATCGCGTGATACAAATAATTAATGTGACAATTCACATTAATCCTTAAGGGATTTACAGCTATATTTTACATCATCATAACATTAATTTCCTCGGACGCTATTGTGTTTCGAGAAAAAGAAGGTCATAATCAGATAAAATATCTTCATATCTTTGAACCTACTCCAGCGATTATCATGTATGAATAAAATTCATCAAAGTTTATCATTACCATCATTAACCATGAGCTGTGGGCCACTCAACGTTTGCTGAACCACTGGTGACAACCTGCCACCCTTTGCAAAGGCTATGCCTCGTGAGCAAAGTTGGAAACAAACTTCGTTGTGCGAGCCACTCCCCTCCTTTCAGGGTGGACCAGTTTAAAAAAAAAACTTATTATATCGTACCGTACGAGTAACTTCATCCTACCAAATTCTTAAATATATCACTATGCCGTTCTTGTACAAGTGACCTACTTACATGGACTTAGTTGAAAACTGTAAACATCTTCTGGTACCTATCTTAACTATCATATAAATTGACACCAGACTTTATGAAGTTTCAATAATTATTTATCTATACATATAATAAAACAGTAACAAAAGAAAAACTGTACATTGAGAATTTTCGAGAAAAAATAAGTGGCTTTTGTTAGAAAACGTAACTGATGACAAAAAGTGACTTTTTAGAATTTTTGTCTGTTTTTCTGTTTGTATGTGTGTATGGTACGGCTTCACGCCAAAACTACTGGATAGATTGAATTGAAATTCAGCACAAATGTTCTTTGTAAACCAAGGAAGACTTTAGGCTACATATTATCACGCCGTATGTTATGGGAGGTAAGCAATATTGATTTTAAAAGGTTTTTGTTCGTAATTGAATCCACAAAATTACATGTTAGTTAGTTACAAAACCATTTAGATAATTTTTACACATAAACCTGATAGGACTTGTAGCAATCAAGAAGAAATCAACTTATTATCTACATAATTCAGATACCCGTAATGCCATCTGTTGACCGAAAAAAGTACTAACTATCAAAAGCATGAGAATTACACCAAAATATATTTTTTAGTTACTAATGGTACTTTTAAAACGTCATAAACAGTGATTCTTTTGATACGAAACTTATCGTTATGCATTTGATGCATAACATAAAAAAAAGATTTGGTCTGATTACTGCACTGACGTTATTTTAATTTTTTTTGAACGGTTAAGTCTCTCCACTCAACCTGTAAAGCACGCTGGTTGCTTCTGTACACTTGGACGGAGCCGTTACTGATCGGCTCGAGCTCCTAGGCATGGAGTTGACATCCAGTCTCAACTTCGGCGCCACCATCGAGTACAAAGCCCAAATTGCGGCCAAAAAGCTGGGCATCCTAAATAAGGTGAAGCGATACTTCAGGCCTGGACAGCTTTTAACACTTTACAAAGCACAAGTCCGATCCTGCATGGAGTATTGTAGCCACCTTTGGGATGGCTCAGCTAAGTATCAGCTTGCCGCGCTTGACTCGGTGGAACGCAGAGCTAAGAGGCTCATCGGTGACGCAAAACTGGTGGATGCCAAGCTACATAGCTTGGCTCATCGCCGTAAGGTTGCCTGCTTATCTGTCTTCTACAGATTGTACTTCGGTGAGTGTGCCCAAGAACTCCACGACCTCATCCCACCGGCCCCCTTCTACCATCGGACATCCAGACGCACTGCATCTTACCAGCCCTACCTTGTAGCTCTTCCACCAATTCGCACTAAGCGTTTCCAAACGTCTTTTATAATGCGTACAGCTCATGGAACTCTCTGCCTGCGTCTGTGTTTCCAAAAGCTTACAGCCCTAATCTCTTCAAAGTTAGAGTGAACAGGCTCCTTCTGGGTAAGCTCGCTCCATCGTAGACTTTGTCTCTGTCGTATTTGACATTGACTAGAGTCAAGAGCAAACCCATCACTAATAAAAAAAATACAAAACTTACCGTTATGCATTTGATGCATAACATAAAAAAAAAGATTTGGTCTGATTACTGCACTGACGTTATTTTAATTTTTTTTGAACGGTTAAGTCTCTCCATTCAACCTGTAAAGCACGCTGGTTGCTTCTGTACACTTGGACGGAGCTGGGCCAGCAAACTTAGCCAGGACACCTGCGCACAACGGAGTCCATACTCTATTCTATCCGTTGCGGGGTTTTTTTTTATGGATGGGAAATCATCAAAATGACTTCTTCCGCTCTGGGTAGACTGGAAGGGAGTGTCAGACTCTTACTGACTAAAACCCATCTGTGTTTCTCCTTATGATCTTTGCGTTCCAGGGTCACGGTGACTCTTTCGAACAAATTCCGCAACCCTAGCAGGCTCTGGCCCTAACGGGCCCCGTCTACTTAGCTGACATCTCTTGGAGGCGCGCATGGAACACAACGCTTCGTCGATCCGGACCAGTGGCGCTATATAGGGTGTATAGCTCCATCCCTCCTTCTCGCTCGAACGACTCACGCTTTAACACGTCATGGTAGGGCCGCTGATTGTTATCGGGCCGCGAGCCACCCAACGCTCGCCGTCCGCAGGCCCGTGCCTACAGTGGCCGAGAATCGCCCTGCGACTCCTAACGCCCGGGGCGTCTTCTTCTGTTTCGGCGGCTAAGGCGTGACGTTTGCCTCTCCTTCACGCAGCCCGTTCTTAAACTATCATTACTATTTCGCAAAAGGAAGTGACGGTTTCTCACGCCTCCGCGCTCTGGACCATGGAGTGAACCAGAGCCGGTAGCGAGAGGTCGCCGTCGCTGATCGCCTCGACGAGGACACGGCGGTGCTCCGCCCAAGCAGGGCAGACCTTCACCGTATGCTCCGCCGTGTCCTCTGCGGGGGTTGACTTCTCTTCTGGTTGGTTTTCCCATGGACAACTTTATGTAGCTCTATCGCGTGTTAACAAACTTAGCAAGTTTCATCAACATCTTGTATCATCATCATTATCCACAGTCCAACTTCGCTCACTGCTGAGCATGGGCCTCTCTTTTCGTGTGCCAATCCCCACGTTCCTGTGCCAGCCTCATCCAGGTTCTACCCACGATGGCAACAATATCGTCCGCCCATCTCGCCGCCGGTCAACCAATACTTTTTCTTCCAGTCCTCGGACGCCACTCAGTCACTGCCTTACTCCACCTATCATCACCGCGCCTTGCCAAGTGTCCTGCCCAGCTCCACTTTAGTTCTACAATTCGTTTTCCGATGTTGAAAACCTTCGTACGTCTTCGGATCTCGACGACGTACCTCTACCAAGCATGGAACGCTCCATGGCTCTCTGTGAAACTATCAGTCTGTAAACAGCCTCCTGCGTGAGCGTCCATGTAAGTAAGTAAGTTTAGTGGGAAAAGCACATTGGTTATAAAGGCGGGAATTCAGACATTGCGGTTTTTTTTTTTTTTTTTTTTTATTTATGAATGGGCTAGCTCTTGACCTCGATCACGCCTGATGGAAAGCTATAGATGAGGTCCATGATGAAAGCGAGCGTGCCCAGAAGATGCCCTGAGGCACTGGTACTTCCACGCGTCGACGAAACACAGCAGGCTGCTTGACGCCGAACTCCGGTGGGAGGGTGGTCGCGAACCAGGCGGGCGTTAGCCCTACCACCGCAAGGGATGGATTGGTCAGTCTTATAAGGTGATAGGTGAGACTGTCCAGGATGCGCCGAGCGCTCGGTTCAGTTGAGTGTCTGATGGAACAAATTGCGCTACACGAGGAGGCTCCTTCATGCATCCCAAAATTTTGGCAGGCTTCAGAATGTCGTCCATTTTGATAAAAGCGGCCCATCCAAGGTGTGTTCCTCTCGATACCTCCGTTTGTTGATTTTCTTTGCCAATTGAAAGGATATGGCCAAGATAAACATTTCGATTAATCATCTCCAACAATTCATTTCCAGATTTGAATCGCTGAAGGTGTTTGCCATAACCTTCGTCTTGGTCATATTCATCCCAAGACCCAACTTAAAAGAAGCATCTTAAAGATTTTGAAGCATTTTCTGGGGGTGATCTAAGTTCTCAGTGAAAACCACAAAGTCATCTGCAAATCTTAAGTGAGAGACAGTTGGGCAGAAAATTGACGTTAATACCGCTATAGTCCCAATCTATACCCACATTTTTAACGACATCTTCTAGGACTGCTGTGAATAGTTTCGATGAAATGAAAGAAGCATTATCATTACAACGTTTCTCACGAAAAATTATTTGAACAGAAGAGGTGATACTCGACGGCGCGTTGTGTTCCACGCGCGTCACAAAAAGATGTCAGCATAAAGACGAGGCCCGCTAGGGCCAGTGCGGCCCTGGAACGCAAAGGGCATTAAGAGGAACACAGATGGTTTTAGTCAGTAAGAGTCTGACACTCCCTTCCATTCCGCCCCGAGCGAAAGGAGTCATTTGATGTTTTCCCATACATAAAAAAAGAGGCAAGCAATGATAGATATTGACTGTTCGTATTAGATATACGAACACATTGATCTTACCTAGCCGTATCATTCTACAATACATACACGCGAACGAAGTCGCGGGTAATATTAGCGGTTTATGCACAAGTAAAAAAACACTGTACAAAGGCGGACTTAATGCAATAATTACATCTTTTCCGTATTTTGGTACTTAATTTATTATACCGAAGTGCTAATCGACTTCCGTTGCTGATCGTACACAAGTGGGAGTCGGGAGACCACATCCACAAAACCGCAGGATGATAAAAAACGACTGCGTAGCCAACGGTGCAGAACCTTAGCTTATAACTAGGTAGTATATAATAGAATTGAATAGGCAGGTTCATTTATACGACACAGACAGCACAATGAAAACAAGTAAGTAGGCACTTACATGGTAAAAAAGAGAATTTCGAGTGCTTGTTCAAGCCTGTGGAGACCCCACAGGAGCTTGGTACTTATTCATAATGAAGTGTCGCTGTGTTGGTGATTAAAGCTCAGTAGGTCGTGTCCCTGACACCGGCATGGTCAACATCAGGTACGGTCTATTTTAATTTTGATAACACAAAAAACTAGCCGCCAGTTATCAGAAATTAGTCGGTCAGTGGTTCAAAAGTTTTATGAGTTTATAGGTAGCCGATCTGGAGTCTCCCCAGCTTGGCCCAATTTAAATCTCAAAAGCTATAAGAGGGCACCTAGCGATGATCTGTTCTCCTAAATTTCAGAATCTGTCGGTGAATGGTTCAAAATTTATAAGCGTTTCTAGGTGACTGACCTTGGCCACATTTAAATAATCACAAATGTGGTGATATTTGGCCACGCCACCAGTGTCAGGGACACCAGCAGTGCGATTCTGTAAACATGTCGATGTGAAGGCATGGGTGAATCAAGATGTAGTGACAGCCCACTTCGTGATCGCTTCACCCAAGCCTTCAGTTCGACATGTTTACAGAATCGACCGACAGGACATCTTATCTTGTTTGAGCGAATAGGTAGGTACTCTACACCAGCGACATCTATGGTAATGATGCTGGAATAAAATAAAGCGCCTACAATATAAATAAGCGCTAGTTATTAATTTACCATTGTGCACCATTTAACCGTCAATAATATTTTAAGCAAGCTATTAATAGTTCGGAAACATAATCCAAGTAAGGTCAAGAGCCCGTTAACGAGTCGTCATTACAAGAATTACTGGCTGTGGTGCATTTCCGAAGCGGAGCATTTAGAGGCCGGCCCAAGGTCATCGGCCGGCAGGTGCTCCTACAATGTAGGTACTTGTTATGTATTTATTCCATACACGGTGTATTCTGTTATAGCTTACGCCAAGGCCGATCGACACATTGTTTGACTATGAGAAATTAATACCTACCCATTATTTTAAAGATTTTACAAGAACATGAGCACATTGTTTATAAAACTTGTGAAACTATATAAGTTTGTAGCACGTCTCCGCATGGAAGATTCCCATGAGACAAATGCGGACTTAGATATGCAAAGTTATTTTCCTAGATAAGTACGAGTACCCTTCCTTCCTATAATAGGAGATGACTAAGCTATGATTTCTCATTACCATATAAAAGTAGGTACACAGTATTGTTGGCAGTTATTTTTAGCTAAGTTAGAAAAATACTTTCTCCGGTCTCTAATGTGACATAACTAATGAAATAACGAGATTTTTCTCAGGTGTTCTTTACAATATTATGAAATAGACCGTTGATCTCTAGTGGCTGATTAAAACTGAATAATTAACCGTGAGAAGGAGAGGTAACCGAGCAGCAGCACTCGCCTGTTTTTCTCTCTATTGAAGACCCAGGAGGGGTCGATCCAGAGGACACGGTGGAGGTCTGCCCTGCTTGGGCGGAGCACTGCCGTGTCCTCGTCGAGGCGATTGGCGACGGCGACCTCTCGTGTCCGGCCCTGGTTCAATCCATGGTCCGGAACGAGGAGGCATGGGAAGCCGTCACCTACTGCGAAGCAGTTATGGTAGTGAAGGAGGCGGGCCGCGTGAGGAAGACACAACCCTCACGCCCCAGCCGCCGCAACATAAGGAGACGCCCCGGGCGTCGGAAGTCGCAGTGGCGATTCCCGGCCACCGTAGGCGCGGGCCTGCGGACGGCGAGCGTTGGGTGGCTCACCGTCTGATCAAAGCCAGACCCGGGTCGACGGCGCGTTTTGTTTCACGCGCGCCTCAAAGAGATGTCAGCATAGTAGACCGGGCTCGTTAGGGCCAGAGCCTGCCAGGGTTGCGGATTTTGTTCGAGAGTTACCGCGGCCCTGGAAAGCAAAGGGCACTAGGAGGAGCACGGGTGGGTTTTAGTCAATAAGAGTCTGACACTCCCTTCCGCTCCACCCAGAGCGGAAGGGGTCATTTGATGATTTCCCATCCATAAAAAGGGGTCGATCCAAGAGTAATGGCAATTTGGCGAATTTGGTTCACTTGTAGATACTTCCTTGAAAGACGGGGGTTAAGGTGTCTAGGTACCTTACAGGTTATTCGAAGTTGGTAATAAGTGCCCAGGTAGGTTTCAGAACTGCCACAAAATTTAGCCACAGATTTAACTGCGAATTGATTATGTTAAGGTTACAAAGCAGATGCCGACGAACACCTGTAGTTATCGCCAAGACATTTGCCTTGTCAATCATTACACTGGAACGGAACCCATGGCCAAGGTAAAAAATATTTATACAGTGCCATGGCAGACTCTCATGAACTCGAAACTGGAACACACAATTCATTTAGGCGATTGCGTGTGCACACAACGTAAAATAAAAAGAAACAATATTTTAGAAACCTTTACAAAGGTAGGTAGTGAGTGCATACGTACCTAAACTAGTAAGTATACAAGACTTTGAACTAGCCAGAACTTCAGAATCCATAATAGGGTAGATAGATGACTAAAAAAATCCGTTTAACATTTTTCGATAATCTAACTGACGGACTATCCTACTATTCCGACTAATATCTACTCTACTAAAATCATAAATGCGAAAGTTTGTGAGGATGGATGGATGTTTGTTACTCTATCACGCAAAAACTACTGAATGGATCTTGATGAAACTTGGCACAGAGTTAGATTATAGTCTGGAATAACACATAGGATACTTTTTATCCCGGGAGTATGTTCCCTTGGGATAATTATCGACATTCACGCGGGCGGCAGCTAGTAATATATATGTTTTAACCGGAAATCATACCTATTGTTGCACTAGCGCTAGTTAGGTAGGTACGTACTATTTTTTATTGTTTTCCATTTAAAAATCCCAATGGATTGCGCTATACATTATCTAAATGGAGATTTGTCAATAGATCGATAAAATAAGCGATGTTTATGCATTTGTGTCATAGAGCATTTGAATTCTTTTATTTAGCCAGTTTTGGGCATGCATGGAGTGTGGCAATGCATTCGAGTGACCACACTCGGAATAGAAACGACATACATCAAATGGAAAACATTATTTTCTGAGGATGTTCTTTAATGAATAAGTATTGTGGAATTATCTAAGTATGGAACTGGAAGGTGTACAACACTGGAATAACTATTGTTTATTCGTAGGTTGTTAACCTGCCCCAAAAACTGGGTAAAATTCGATTTTTGCTAGAAGCAGTAAAAACTTTCGAGGAAATAAAATCTATTTCCTACACAGGCTGCGACGTTGCGATTTGAAAGGCACAGGAAGTTTGTGGTGAGTGTAAGGAACACTTGAGGGGCTTCATAAAAGCTAAAAACATGTTAGTAGGTAGGCGAAACAGCCATGCGAGCGACAGATAGGCACATAAACTTCGTTGGCAACGACAATTATTACGAGTAGGTAGGTATCATCCGCCTCCCCCCATCCCGACCGAGCCGATTAGCAACGAAATAACACCACATATCCTGTTACGAAACAGAGGACGTTTTTATTCAGATAAAAGATAATCATAAACATTACATTGACTGATATCCAAATAAGTCACTAAAATATAAAATGTATGCTAATTTACAATACAGTTTTCACATTTGCGATGTTTAGAAACATGGCATGGCCCATGATTTCGAAGAAGATATAAATAAATGCGAGATTGAAAATGGAATTCAAATAGATGTAAACTTTAGGCCAAACTATTGTGCTTGGAAGATTTTTAGAGGGGCTTGGATAGCCATAATTGGAGAGACAATTACTATCAATAAATATCTAAGTCGCAGCCAACTAGCTTAATCAGCCGTTTAATTGGTGGCCTAGCCATTTCATTTAAATGCCCCGATTTTTCACCGACCAAAGTGACATCTTTTGTTCAATATCTTTTGATGACTTGCCCGTGCCACTTATGTCGCTGATTAAACGGCGCAGTTCAATGAAAAGGCTAGATTTTTAATGAAACGGCTGATTAAGCTAGTTGGTTTTGACATACCGACTTTCCTCTAAAAAACTGTCATAACATAAGAAAAAGTAGACACAGATTTAAATACAGTTTTATTAAGTTTTTCATTCTCTATCGATCAATGAAACCGCCACAATTGTAGTTAAAACAGTAAACAGGTAAAAATTTGTAACCTAAAAGTCACAATAGCATTAATTTATCGAAAAATTATTTAAATCGTTTTTTTCTTAAAACTAGCTTTCAGCGTCTTATGACAGTTTTTCAGAGGAAATGCGATATATAAAACTCTTCCGTTACTCGTGACTGACAGACAACGCACAGCCGAAACTACTGGTCGTAGAAAGCTGTGGCATGTAGGTTCCTTGGGGAGTGTAGGGAGCACTAAGAGAGGATTTCCCAAAATTCCTACGAAAAAAACGAAAATATGCGCGTGCGAAGTTGCGGGCAAAAGCTAATTTTGTATTAAAGTAAATTAGCATACATTTTCGTCTCTTTAGACCTAGATACCTAGATCTAGTATTCGCTTACACTCAAGATACTGCTTTGCGTATCCGCAGTTGAAGGCATTCATTCGTTGTTACTTTGAGACGTTCGTTAAAAATAATTGAAGGTTGATTTCTAATCGTAATCCGCTCGTATTGTTGTATATCGTATCTATTGGTAATATCTTTGAGTGTAATCGCATCGTTTTCCACAAGTACCTATTGTAATTTCAATGAACGTAGGCTAGCAAAAGAAATACTTTAATCTAAATTTAATATATTACAGTTTTTTTAATAATAACAGTTTTTTTTTTCGTTTGATCTTTGGACGAGACGAGGCTAAATAGAAGGAACTTGAGGAAGGTTTAAGACTATTTAAAATCACGCTACGGCCTACGGTCCATAAAAACCGAGCAAAGAAGTCAAAAAGAACGCTTAGCGAAAACGAATTCAACGTAGATTTGGCCCAAGACCAGGCGAAGGACATGTTGTATAATTTGTAACAATTTTATCAACATTCCACGCGGGCGAAGCCGCGAACGGAAGGTTGCCGTTACTTATTATTAGCACCAGTGTCGGGAATTTGTATTGGCTTTGAATAAGTTTTCCAAGCGGGTGTACAGTTCTCATCAAATAACTTTGCCCCTCTGAAGTTAGCCATTTGCAAAGATCGCGCAGGTGCAGTCACGTACACGGGAGCAAGCGGGTCGCAAGCATGCATCGAACGTAAACGAGCGACTGAGACATAAAATCGCGCCCCACCCCCATGTCTCTTACGCATGCGTAATTGCAGTGTGTTCGTAATTTTGACTACTACGCAGCCACTCGACACAACTTCAGAGGGGCAAAGTTATTTGACGAGAACTGTAGTTTAGATGGATCCGGAACTGCCTACCAACAAAGAAAACGCACGCTTTTCAGTAACAAAGAATAAATGCCACATCAAACTGCGATGATGTTCACTAGTCTATATGTTTCTACTCATTAAAATTAACATTAAAAAGATTATAAATATTTGAGTTTGGTTCAGTTCCACTAAGGCACGCACGATCAAGGCCATACATTGCGATTAAAGCTTACCCTTATTAAGTACGTATTACATTTAAATTATCATTTTACTTATAAACGTTATGTTTTGTCAATATGAATACTTACGTCTTTTTAATAATATTGTCACAATGTTTTTGAGATTCTTTAGAATAAGCAGTAAGTAGGCAAATTGTGTATTGAATAGTTGCCATTCTTTAGCTAGTTTTTGAAACATTTTATATAGGTACGTTCAGTATTTATTATTTCAGCACCAGTATTACAAAGTTGGTATGTTGAATTAACGTTTTTAAGTATATTCTTACAGTTAAATTAAGTGTAGTACAGCAGTGGACAGGCACGCAATGTGGAAAAGCGATTATCTTTCAAAGGAAATGAGTAAACATTCTGTAAGTAATTATTATTTGCATAAAAAAAATTTCAAAACTCTTTTCGATTCTATGGGTACAAGATAAACGCTTTTGAATAATGCTATGTGCACCTGTTGCTACATACTTTTATTGTGGATGTACATAAGTAAATACTCTGCGGTATATAACAGTAATAAAGGATTCCAAAACACAAAGTTTGATGGAATACAGTAAGGTAAAAATCCAGGAATAAGTAATACAAACGGATAAAATAATACCAATGTTATTAACGACTATTGTCCATTACCTGTATGTAAGTGTGAGCGACCTTTATTATGACGTGATGACTCGCGACGTGCTTTGAATAGCCATCTTTATGGTAGAGAAAGTCGCTGTGAAAGCAATTAACTATTATATTTTCTAACTCACTTTTGCATAAGTGAATAATCTCATTTAATAACAAAAATATTTATGAGAATTATAATAATACGAATAAAATAATTTGTGAAATAAATTCTTTATAGCACCAAATGGGCACCGCAACTATTATTTTAATAAAATGTTCATTTTAAAATCAGTCTTAAAATTTAGTGGAGATTAAGTACAAAAATGAGGTCATTTTCGCGAAAATAACGGAAGTTTAAAGATGTTTAAGTTAGAGTATGATCGCCACAATACAATACTTTCATTTTACATCTTATTTAACTTTTATTAATAACATCTATTCATGATACAACATATAATCAATAATGTCATGCTTGAATATAAATATAATTCTCTATCTCAATCAAATATGATGTCATATGTATGAAATTTCGTTTATGAGCAAAACACAGCAGCATGTTCACTACCTACATAATGTTTCGTCATTTTAGACTTTTTTTTTTTTTTTTAAATAATCAACTTAATATAGAGAGAGACAGGAGCTGCTGAAATGTACAAAGAATATTTGTGTTGCTAATTTAATACAACAAAAAAAAAAAATAAAATGGAATGTTTGATTAAACATATTTAACTTACTTATATCTAGACAAAGGCACACACTGACATTAGCTTAAAATGGCTCATTGGTTTCTGCAGGTACTTTCTGCATGTGCTCTGCAATATCATCAAACATTTAACAACTATGATTCATCTTATTGGAATCTGGACACAAGTGATTCATGAACCAGTACTAATTTGATCTGATTTTATTTCAAGCAGAACTTTGTTTTCATAATTTGCTTTTCTTGGAAAACATGGACGTCTAAAAATAGTAAGACTATATGTAGTATTTAGATACTTATATCAATAAAATAACTCATCTTGAAAATTGAAACAATTTTAGTTTTGAAATTATTGGTCTTTTGTTTAGTTATAATTTATATTGTTGAATAATGAGTGCATCATAGACCTTCACTACAAATATGTTTATCTAAAGAGGCAGTTCAAGTATTTTTCAAAACACTTGGATGCACACCTACATAAGTAGAAGGAAGGCTACTTCAGATTATCTGTTATAATGGCCAAGGTACTTAAAAGATATGTACCTAATTGTTTCCCCATTTCTAACTGATTTAAATGCTTAGTTAACTTAAATATGATAATATTGCAGAGTTTAGAGTAAAAAAATAAATAATCATTAATTCTAAGAAAAAATATCAAAAATTCTTTAAAAAATTGCCAGCAACATGGCCTTATCAGTATCACTATAGTATAAAATAAAATGTTAAAAACCCTTGGAAAAATATCTTGATACTTGCTGTATTCAATAATTAACTCTAGAATATCTTATAAAAACCGTTTTGAGCTGGATTATAGTACAATAATCCAATATAATACGAACACAGGAGCCAGCTACCGATCAGATCACTTCACTAATCACCACCACCATGTAGCTTAGCTCAACATTTAAACAGATCAATAAAATTTAATCACTAATCTTTGAAAGGCCAACCATTTCTTTCTCACAAGAACACTGTCAAACTATTTCACTGTATTTTGCATCCCTTTCTTTTCTTATTGATGTCAGCTTGCTTACTCTTCTTCTTAGCAAGTCCTTCAGCTGTTATATCTGATATTACAGACAGCCTCTTACTGGTGTCATGTCTATCCGGACCCACATGCGGAGGACTGACGTCAGGCGGGTACGTACTGCTGTACAGGTTGTTGTTCTCACTGTAGCTGTAAGGCATGTTAGGAGGGGGGATGCTCTCAGGCACTGAGTGGTCTGTCGGGTAGTGTGAAGCTGGCCTTATGCTCACAGGGTCCGGGAAACGAGGCTTCTTGCTAGTTGTTGGTGGGGGAGGAGGCTGTCGGTGTTGTATGGAACTGTTATTACTCTGTACCCTTTTATCATCAAAAGATCTTGAGTGAGCATGAGATAAATTGCTGCCTGAAGTTCCAGCTTCAGGTTGTTGAGCGTAGTACTGGTTCGACATCTCCAAGGACTGCAAGGCACTGGCTTTGGATTGAATGGATTCTTTTTCAAATGGTTCAACATAATGCAAATCAGAGTCAACAGATTTGCACAGTCTGAGGCGGTTCTCACGGATCATATCTCGAGGATTGCAGTAGGCATCACATAATGTTGTCTGTGGAGCTGGAGGTTCACTGTCCAGCTGTGGCGCTTGTTGTTGGGCTGCCATTCTTTGCTGTTTTTTAAGTAAAGCCTTCTGCCTTGCCTTCTCCTTGGCTCTTTGTAGTTTCTTATATTCTCTCTCTTGCAACAATCTGGCTAGTTCACCGTCTTGAGCTTCCACCGCACATCTCATATCAGCCAGCAGGGCATCCTGGTTGTTGTCCTCATGACTCAGTTCCCTAGCGAGTCTTGCATCTTTCTCTTCTTGTTCCAATCGCCTTCTCATATCTTCAAGTTCATTGGGAGAAAGACCTAGCTCTTCAGGATTGAGGTCCTCACTTGGTACAGTAGCGACGGGCGGCGGCGCAGGAGGCGCAGCGCGAGACGAGCTAGGCTGCTGCAGCATGTCGGCGCCGCGCTGGCACCGCTGCCGGCGCAGGTTGATCTCGGCCATCTCGCGCGCGATCTCGGCGTCGATGTCGGCCTGGTGGCGACGCGTGAGCTCTCGCAGCTGCACCTCGTGCTCGATGTCGCGCTGCTCGCTCAGCGCGATGGGGAAATCCTCGCGGATCTGCTGGTTGCGGTATCTGTTCTCGCAGAGGTGCGAGGATATCTCGCGGTCCTGCAGGCGGTGCGCCAGCGCTCCATCGGCGCGCACGAGCCACTGCTCGCGCAGGTCCGTCACGTGCCCGAACTTGGGCATTGTGTCTCTCGCCTGGAACCCGGCCATCACTGGTGCGCGACGGTAGAAAGTATTCTCCGGACTTTCCAAATAATGTCACCTAAATACAGCGCACTGAGTAAACACGGAGTTACGTTAGCGTAACGTAATACCAGTTTATTGTATGTTAGCACGATACAAGTGGCATGGTGACGGCACCAGCCTTAGATCCACACCACAATTCATAACACAGCACAAACCTTTCACGTCGACTTTCTTCGCATTCCGTGAGAATCCGCGATGAACTTTTTACGTTTTCCCTGTGAACTTCGAGTGAACAATGGACGGCAATGTTTGATAATCTACATAATTAATTGCACCGAGCACTCCTCACTCATTCATCCCTCCTCCACAACAAAATAAATGAATTATTCGATCGCAACGAAAAAATTACAAAGAATGACAGACAGAGACACGCATGACATGACAGCTAGAGATGGGTCTAAAATTAATAAGCTGCTAAATTAACACTGCTAAATTTTTTTAGTGTCAACACCTGTTAAATAAGTTCTGAGATAGCTGTTAAATTTAGCAGTCACAACAAAATAATATCTGGTATCAGCCTTGAGCCTTCGTCTGTGATTGGCTGTTTGTTTTGATAATATGGCGATACAAGAAAAAAAAATAAAACAAAGAAACAAGAAAAAAAAACAAAAGACTATTATATAAAAATTCCGAATACTAAAAAAAAAACATGAAAAAAAAAGAAATCGTTGTAAATAAATTGATTCTCATTATAAATACGCCAACAGAAAAAGTTGACAGTCCTAAGCCTGTGAAAAGTATGAAGGAAATGAGAATTAATTAGGTGATAAAAATCTGTCTGTGACTAAATTTAACAGTTGCTAAAAATAAGTCTGTGAAAAGTATGAAGGAAATGAGAATTAATGACGTATAAACTCACTCTTTATACGTCTATGACCAAAATTTAACAGTTGCTGAAAATAACTGCTAATTTTAACTGTTAATTATTTTTAGCATTAGCATTTAGCAGTGTTATTTTTTTTTAACGTTTAAGCCCATCTCTAATGACAGCGTCACAGCAAGTTTTTATTCTACTGACAAATTTAGTGAGGTGAACTGACTGAACATTGTTTGTGAATGAACAGTAAAGAATTTCATTCCATTCCACTCGACTTCCACTGTCCGCAAGTTAAGTGACCATAGACATTTTTTTTTCTATTTGAATCAAAATCTAATAATGGATCTATCTGATTTAATTTTACAAATGCTTGCATGGGGCTGTTTTAATTTGTTTCTTTTTATCACGTTCCAAGTAGCTTTTGATTTGTTTTGGGCTGTTTTGATATAAAAAGTCATAATGGATAGGAACTGCAACTTGTTCACTACGTATTAGTCCCATTAGTCCATGCTTCCTGCTGCTCTATGCTGCTTCCTGCCACTGTCATCCGCACATTTTTTTGAAAACAACTAGATATTTTTTTTTTCTTTGGCTTCATACGGTTTGTGCATTTGGCCAATGTCACGTTCAAAGACTACAATATTTACTGGCTAGTCACGTTTTAGATTTTCATTGAAGAAAATAAAGGTAGGGAAACGGAATAGGAATAACCAATTTAATTTAAACGAATTTTGGAGTAGGACAGATAAATAGGATTAGTATTTTAACAACTAGATATGGATAAAATTAAATATGGGGTCGGTTCGTTTCACAAATATGAGAACCTCTATCGTCCGGTGGGAAACCAATTTTATGAAAATGAAAACAAATGAAAATAAACCGTAAAAACATGAGATTTCAGTTTACATCAATTTGCAGTAAACTCGAACCAATTGGTTCCATCCACCCGGACGTAAGTACACGAGAAAATTCGGGACCAACCATTTTCCAATAAATGTGAACAGCAACTAGTAATAACAACTGACGGTACTAGTAGTAACAAAACAACAGTGCTGCCCTTTTACGGCGATCCCATTGTTGCGCAACATTGTTTCAGCTTATCAGCTACATGTTTTTGTGTTACAAAAATCGCATTCAGCCAAAAACTATTAAAATATAATTGATGTTTGGCTAGTAAAATTTGTAACGCATTGGTGTCTCATACAACTCAACAACATAATTATGTTACTTGTATATTTTAATAGGTTTGGCTAAGGTTGTCTTGTCTTTTTTAGATATTTTCTTATAATCCTTATTTCCAGCACGGCCCCCTATCTACGTCTATATATTATTTGTTATTACGAATTCACAGTATCTGTTACGGCACATATGACGTGTTAATAGGGTACATTCGTTGAGTTTAAGAAAGTTTTGAATACGCTATTTATTTTTCAAGTTACACGAGGGCCGTGCTGAAAACGTTTGGCTGGCACGGCCCCCTTTTTTTGCATATTTCTTCAAAAGTAGGTACAGAGGTACATTGAAAAAGAAACCGGTACATATACTCCTAGAGGCGAGTACATTGCATTGGTGCACACCTAATTCGCAAATACTGGGCAAACGTACATGAAAATTCGGGAATTTTGTATATCGATAAACTGGGCCCAGTCAGAAAACTTTTTCAAGAAATCGAAATACTTGTTAACATTTTTGTTAGATTATTCATGGATACCAATATAATTGATTTACATCGCTCGACTCGACCGATGCGGCGAAATATTTATCTAGCCTATTTATTCCTACTTTGGGCAAAGGCCTCTCTCTCTTTTTCACACAACGCTGTCATTCGCTATGTCAGGCCAGAGGGTATGTTGTGGGGAATCAGTAGATTTTCAGAGAATTTGATAAATTGAGGTTGGCAATGCTGCAAGTGTCGTTCTTAGGCAACTTCTAAATTTCGCCGCTAGAAGCGCGCGTAATTTTTGCATCGCCATTGTTGCCCAATCAATTTTTGTGGGAAAAGACCAGTATGGTGAAGATGTCTCAGCTAGCTGTCAAAGGTCCCGAACATCAGTTTTTAGGATTCCGTATTGTAACTTGATCCTAGTGGACACCGTAGGCTAGCACTTCGTTCATCCGTTCGCACATCTGTCTGTCACAAGACTGTTTATTTGGAACTGCTAAACATAGGTACAGTTTTTGACGGAATAAAACGGCTTGTCTGTCTCGATTTACATTTATGTATTGTATTGCTAACACTATTACAACAAACAGTAATAAAAACAATTTGGTGCGAGTCGGACTTGCGTACCTACTATGGTTTCTTAATTTTACGTACCTATATTTTTTTAGGTACCTATATTTCGACACTCGGCAATACGTACTTGCCGTTGAGTCCGTCTCGGAACGGTGCTATAGCGCATTTGTGCAGTTTTTTTCCCTGAGCTACATAGAGTTAAACAATATTTATAATGGTGCTACTTATCTAATTTACAGAGCATGATATGGTGTTACGGTGGAACTGGCTGTTATAATATTTTTTCAATTACAAACAAGACAATAAAATACTATAAGGCTTATCACTTATTTATTTCGCATAAGCGCATGATAAAAAACACAATGTCCACTATTTGCCATGGGCTTTGCCTAGGAAGGGTAGCTGGGGAGCCTGCCTCCATAAAATTATTATATAAGAACAATTAATTATAATTTTATTGTGTTAGCAAGTAGTTAACGAACAATTTAAGCACCAATACAAAATTAGACATAATACCGAAGCAAAATAATACAGAAAATTAAATCAACTTTTTTTTCGTCTGTAGTAATTTTACCTGTACTTGTTCAGCGAGTCGTGAGGCAGGCCCCTTACTTTCAGCTGTCTTCGCCCATCGTCAACCCTAAGTCAAGGTTTGCATTTTACATCGGAGCTGGCTTCCTTTAGCTGAAGTCCCCGTCGTGATAAAGAACTCCTTGGACACTTGAACTCTGTGTCATCACTGTGAATACAGCTGGAATCTAATGTCGACAAACATTGCTCGTAAAAAATATGTCCTGGATTAAAAAAATTATAACTGTTGTATTTGAGCTAACTCGCCTATTCTTCTCGAGAACTCGCTGAGTCCTTTTCTATTAGCAGTTATGAAATATAGTTCTTCTGATATACGGTATAGCCAGCTCGAAAGTCGTGGGTATCTGAAATGACATTCCATGATTTTAAACCTAGTTTGATCATTGGATAAAGTGGCGTAGCTAGCATTGGTGACACACGGAGCGGGCCTTTTGGTTAAAAAACATGGCATCCACATATGATACGTTTGATTATCTTTTGTTAGAGATACATAAAGCGTGAAATGCAACAGCGAGCGAAGCGAACTCGAAAATTTTTGCAGCCCACCTCAGAATCGAGTTACACACTGTAATGAGATCTTACAATATTAAGTATCGTGCTTTGCTCTTATTTTATTAAGCTCTGTACTTTAGCTTAAGGCGTAGGTAAAAATATTATAAGGAATTTCCAAATAGATCAATAATAGGATCAGGGGCCTAACCACTGTATAGCTCAGGGCTGCCAGATGTACGATTTTAATCGTACTCCTACGATTTTTTGGCATTTTTACTCATGTACGATTGCTAGACCAAGATCGTACGGAAAATGTACGATTTTTACATACCTGGCAACATTTCATAATGAAAGGAACGTGCTCCACCGGCAAGTGGCAAGTATGAGTTTCGGGGAATAAAAATAGATGACGAATGGCGCAGTTTTCCCAATATTTTAAATGAAAATTGCTTTAACTATGAATACCGCCGAGTTTTGGTGCGTCATCAAAAAACAATTTGAAAATTATAAAACACTAAAGGAAGGAGGAGGAAAAAGGAAGTAGGGAACAACAGAAAAGTTAAACAATATGACCACAGATTTGTATAATCTTTATCAATAAATAGTTTTATTGCATTGCTTTTCTAAAACTAAACGAATTTTAGTTATTTACTTACAGGGTAAAATAAAAATTTTGTACTTCTAGGTTGTACGATCTTTTCATTTCAAAATTTCCTTGGCATACGATTTTTTTGTAGTTGCCGTACGATCACAATTTTTTTGCACCTGGCAGCCCTATAGCTTCGTCTCTATTCCACTGGAAATAATATTGAAGTAATACTGTTTTAAGAGTTGGTGGTTAAGCCCCAGGATCTTTTAATTTTCTTTTGATGATATTTATACCTACTTACATAACTTAAATCGAAGTAGCTTTGTTGAAAAATGCAAGAGCCTAGCTACGCCACTGATGGGATATAGGTACTTTATTAGTTGATCCTGCTTTACTAACTCACTTGTTTTTATCAACAGGGACTAGAACGTTGAGCGTGCTGATTGTGGAAGCGAATACGATGTCACTCAGAGTCACCCAGCTTCCGCCGAACCAATTTCGCTTGACTAACATACACTCCAGATCACAGTAGCTGCCTTCAATTTCGAGAATTTGTTGTGGCATTACAAAATTACAGTTCTCATATAGAATTGGATACTGAAAGAAGGAAATAGTGTACATTATTAAAGGCACTACTTGCAACCGATTGAAAAATTCTTTAATTGATAGAAAGCTACACAATGACTGAGCGCTATAGGATTTTATTAAGATTTAATTTTACGGGTCTTGTATGGAAATTGAACGCCTGTTGAAAACAAAAGACCTAATGGACTGCCAAAAAATGTTATGAATGGGCAACAGGATTTCCTAGGTGGTGGCGCGTGGCGGTATAAACATAGAGGTCAATTTGCCTATCGCATTTAAAACCATTGAACGGTTAGATAATACGAGTACCATGTGGGTACCTAGGTTAATTAGGTACTGTAGTGGCCTATTTAGGAATGCACCACACAGATTCGAGTGGGCCTGTGCAGATAGTGCACGCATGTGTCAGTTATTGTGTAGCTCAACTCAGAGCTTAAGGAGAATGACACACAATAACAAAGTAAGTACATTTGTAGCCCGCTTTGATATCGACACAAGTTATAAAAAAGCCGTTGGCTTTGAGTTAATTGAAAAAGCCTTTACTCACAGCAGCTGCCCGGAACCGTGGATAAATTGTAGAACTGTTGTAATGCAAGTGCTGGTCCACTATGGAACGGCCTCCAGGGTCTTTCGGCAACAGGCGCCCAGAGTCGCAGTATCGGCCAGCCAAATACGTACAAATTGCGTGACTGTAAAAAAAGCGTAAAAAAGAACCGTAAACCAACGTCCTATTATTAAATTAGCAGAAAACAAATTACTTTAACAAAAATATAAATAACACGTATAGGATATCCAAGGAGTTAAACCTTAGATTCTTAGACCAGAAGGTGGCTACGTTAATAGCAGCATTGCATCGGTGGCATTCATTAAGTAGGTACCGCGAAATGTAGGTACCTGGGAGAGCTGATAGGGTAGGGTAAAGTTTAGTAAGTAGGTGTCCTGCTGGTATAAATTAAAATAAGAGACAAAATGCAATGGGAAAATACGTACCTATCATTTATCACGAGTTCACGGTCCTTGAAAACGGGTAATGTTTGAAGCGGATTTAGCTGCAAAAATAAAAAATGAATCTTGGTAAGTAGTCAAAGTCAAAGCATTTATTTCAAATAAAATATTTACAGGTACTCTTGAATTGAAAAGTAATTAAATATTGTATTGCTATCTTGCACAAAGATTCTATAAATATATAAGGTTGGAATTTATCAGCAGAGAGCATAATCGTGGGTACCAGCAACCTAAGTGTTATTACCTGCGTAATAACACACTTAATCACATTTTCAATCTCAACCAGAAATCCATGTAGTGTAGGGCTAAGAACCCCATTTTCCACACTTAGGCACCCATTACGCGGTAGGTGTTGCTGCCAGTTTAACCACAGTCACGGCTGTGATTGACGGATGCATGAAATTGTATGACGAAATTCTGGACACTTATGGGTCTGTTTTTTATGTTTATGGAATGGGTCCTTGTCCTTTTTGTAATCCCGGATATCAGCCAATAATTAGATCGTCGCCATATGATTATTTTAAGTTTATGGTACCTTTACAAGATTAAGGTAATGTCGATTGCATCATTCCTCACTGATGGATGACTGATGATGAATTTCGGAATTGATTGACGTTTGCATGAGCGTGTAATGGATGTTTTAGAAAACTACTTATTCGGTATATTGTGCGTGGAGGGGAGGTCCTGGCTAAATTAGTCAGGTCAGCGCCGGCTACTACTCGGCACTTCACGCACAGATCAGAAAATAGCTAAATACAATACAATACCCTACTTATTACAACGAAATTGAAGCTTGAAAAACCTCAAGATACTTACGTTGATCATCTCCTGACTCCTGTGTTCTCCCTGGTCCATATTGATGTCCACCTCCGTGATGCTCAGGTTCATGGAGTCTAACGCCATCATCACCGCTCGGCAGGCGGGGCTCCTGTCAGCTTTCCATAGTGTGCAATGCCTGTGTTTGTATTTGAAGGATAATTTACGAGAACATTGGCATTGACTTGTTCTTCATTGACCATTCCCAATTTTATCCTGTCTATGACAGAAGTTATTAACAGTAGGTACTTTATCAGAACATATGTCAGGATGGAGCACCCTGAAGAAACACGTTACACTATGATTCCTACTACTTTCGCAATCGAGGTTCCCTGATCAGAGGTAACCGATAAATAGTAGTTAGTGCCTGACTACTTTCAGTCACCGTGAGATTATTTTTGGAACTAATGTAAGCCCAGTATTTCAGAGTTCAGATATAGGTGCACACAGATGGCCCAGTGGCTATCTCTTCTCGCTGAGAGTGCTCGGTTCGAAAAAATTAGATGGTAGAACTTACTTTAGTCCTGTTTCTGATATTCTACTTGCTGAGCTCCCCATGACACTGACTACCTACTTAAGATTTTGAATAATTCTATGACTTAAAAATGCTAATTCATAATTTATTGATTTCACGGCAATAATATGTTTTTCAGGGAACTGTCATGGAACTGTCTGGAACTGTCTGTTACCTACAGCAAGTGAAAGAAGAAAGCTGCCAGTTTTTTTTCGTAATAAATGTTTACTCCTAAGATTGAAAAAAAGGTTCATATATAGGTACAGTGCATAATAAACTTGACTATGTATTAGTTGGTTATTTACACTATCGTATTACTTTATTTTATTTTACCAACGAAGAAGATCCCCTCTAATACCGTTGTTAAAAAGCTTTGATTTAAGAATACTGTGGTCAATTCCATCAAACGCCTTACTGTAATCAGTGTTAACGACGTCAACCTGTGCCCCATTGTCCATGCTGTCCGTTAGAAAGTCATTGAGCAGAGCCAGATTTGATACTGTTGAACGGCCCAGAAATCCGTGCTGAGAAGGGATAAAAGACTAACTCAGCGCTGCGTAAACTTGGTTGTAGACTACCCTTTCAAAAACTTTAGCTAATATTCACAATTTAGAAATAGGTTTGTTATTAACTATTTCATTTTTGTGCCCTTTTTATACACCGGAGTTATAAAGGCAGACTTCCAGATTGGGGGAACGGAACATGAAGAGTGCGATTTTTTAAATAATAGAGATACTGGCAAGGCAATATAGTTTTAGCACAACCATTCAGAAATTTAGGGTGATAAGTTATCCGGACCAGCAGACTTAAATGGATCAGTTTCACTAATTAGATTAACGATAACATTAAGGTTAATCTCAATTCAATTAAATCTGATTATATCATCTATCTCACTCCCTCTTACCTCTTCTATTCTCTTGACTGTTGTCCAAACCTCGTCCTGGCTTTCTTCTCTTATTATTTGATAGGTACAGAAGCCTGCACATCAAGCTAACACACACATAGCACATCAAATTTCTTTAATAGATTTTCAACTTTATCGCTTCAGTATTAGGTGCAAGATTGATTGGGAAAATTTGACAGTTTCGGGTAGCTTGATGTGCATGTCTGTACATCTGTCGTCGAATGTTGTTGTGATACAACCCTCGACATGTCTACCTCCCAATTATCTCTTAAACAACATCGTAATGAGTTTGATAAGTACAAACGATAACACTCGGCGTCGAGCGCGAACGCGTTCCGTATTACCATTTTAAGTTTTGAGGTTGAGACAATAACAAGGGGTCTCAATCGACATGCATTATGGAGGAGGTGACAGGACACTGAATTTGATCGTGTGCCGACGACACGTATTAATTTACAAGTTTTATTTTCTCGTTTTTTACATGGCTTGCTCTCCCGTCTCTCGCCACTATTTCTTTGGGTTTCTGCGTGAACGGTTGGTTTTTACTAGAATATCATTGGCTGATTGTAAATAACTGTGAAACATGGCGTTGTTTCGAGGCAAATCTTGTTTTAAGCATTTTCAAAGTGTTTGTTTTTCGGAAAAACGCATCATTAGGTAAAGTTACTTTTTATTTATTAGATTTTTATTTATTTATTTAACTAACTTTACTAAACTGGTGGACAAAATAAATTAGACAAAGCATATTTGTATGATTAGTTAATTAATTAAAATTAAATGTTTTTGAACGTTTATATTAACAATCTTAGTAGAAGGTGGGTATATCAATAAAATGAATTATCTCAAAAGTGAGAAAATCAAGTTTTGTTGGTTACTTACCTACAAACTTTTACTACTTACTAATTTATATTTAGTACGTAATGCTCTGCCGCTAGGACGCAGTGTAGCGTTTATGCCTGGAAAGCAAGCCCCCCCCAGACCACGACACATCTTGAGTGACTCTTAAAGATTTTCATTTGTTTTGTAGAAAAATGTCGACAACGAAGAAACCAGTCCTCTACGGAGATGAGGCGTCACCACCGGTGAGGTTCGCTATGATGACAGCATGTCTATTGGACATCGATCTGGAGCTCTACAATATCGATCTATTCAAGGCGGAGAACCGAAGTGAATTTTATAAAAAGGTAAATTACCAAACCAGGTAATTGACTCCCTAAGGATAGCGATAGGTAACGGAACTCTTCAATAAATGGTAGCAAATCTCTTGGGATTTCAAATTTTTTGGGATGCATGAAGGAGCCTCCTCATGTAGCGCAATTTGTTCCATCAGACACTCAACTGAACCGAGCGCTTGGCGCATCCTGGACAGTCTCACCTAACATCACCTAACACCTTATAAAACTGGCCAATCCTTCCCTTGCGGTGGTAGGGCTAACACCCGCCTGGTTCGCGACCACCCTCCCGCCGGAGTTCGGCGTCAAGCAGCCTGCTGTGTTTCGTCGACGCGTGGGAGTACCAGTGCCACGTCTGTTTCTTGTTTACACCATTTCATATCACAAAATCACGCCGGTAGTGTGAAGGGGTACGCAGATGTGTACCCACAAGTCAACATTTTGGGGTTATCTATTCGGGCCTAACTTTATTGTTTACTAGCTTTTGCCCGCGGCTCCGCCCGCGTGGGTTTCGGTTATCGCGTAAAAAAGTAGCCAACGTCCTTTTCCATATCCCAGGCTATATATCTGCCAAATTTCATGACGATTTGTTCAGCCATTTTAGTGTGAAAACGTAACAAACAAACTTACTTTCGCATTATAATATTAGGGATGAACCGATGTTGATGATTCTTTTTGCGTTGGGTTTAGTTAAAGCAGGTTAAAGCGTTAGGTAAAGCTAACCACCACTAAAAAGTGACAAATAGTTTTTTTTTTTCCAAAAAAACACAACCGACTTCGAAGTAAAAAGAAAAACAACAAAGTATAAGATAACTTAAATTTCGAAAGTCAGTGTCAAAAAACGAAAAAAAAACCAAAAACACCGACTTCCGAAATTAAGGTGGAAGTTTCATGAAATCATAACATTTGGTATCAATTCTAACTAAGAGAGATGTATTGATGATTTTAATTATTACAGTTCTGTAACTACGTTCTTGCTACGACCGCGAACCATATTTTGACCAACATACAACCTGATACTGACCTGCCAATTGCAAAAAACGTAAGAAACTTTGAATTTTGTGGGTATTTTTACTACTATTACTACGCTTTCTTTTTTATTAATTTTATACTTTGTAGTGTTTTTTTACCGGGAAGTCGGTTGTATTTTTTTTGTCATAAATTTTTTTCGAAAGTTAATTTTCGCAAATATTGCGAATACGAATATTTAAAAATATGCGAATACTCGGGAATGCGAATATTCGTTATATCACTAGTCTCTAACCATTAATGCTTTCGGCGAAAGCATTAATTTCAATCAAGCAATTTATATTCACTTTTTAATTGTTAAGGAGTCGGACAGTCAGAAATTTGAAGCTCGTTGCACTTAGTACAGACGCAGACGCCAGCACAGCAAGCTACCCGAATCTGTCTTTTCCCAATCAACCTTGAACCTAAACCTGTAGCGATAAAGTTGAAAATCTATTATATAAATTTGACAGATTGTTGTAGCTTGATGTGCTGCCGATTGTGCATACAATAATGAGTACTTTGTTTATTACAGATAAATCCTCTCCAGAAAGTCCCGGCGCTGTCAGTAAACGGTGACATTATTTGCGACAGCCACGCCATAGCTTTGTATTTCTGCAGAATTAGCAATAGTCAAGAGTTATACCCTGAAGACATCAGACTTAGAACAAAGATAGACGAGTGGATGTACTTTGATGCCGGCGTTCTGTTTCCAATCGACAGTGCTATATTTGTAAGACAGATCTAATAGCACTGCTTTTGTTTTATAAATTAAATAATGCACTTACCTGAAATAAAAATTTGTGGCATGATCCTCTAGCTATAGCTTAACGATTGAGTTAATGCGTGAATTGCGTTTTTTTTAATTGAAACATTATATGCTCTGGTTTCAGACAGAATTTTTTACTGGTAAATGGCCAGCCGATGACGTTAAGGTTAACAAGTGGTATTCTTCTTTAGATCATCTGGAACTGAAATTAAGTAATCAAAAGTGGCTAACAGGTGATGAGGTAAGGAACTTAAATTTCGTCAATATAAGTACTAAAGTAGTAGGCCACTTACCAGATTTAAATATTTTTGTTGCAGATGCGACTATGCGATATTTGCTGTGGAACCACAGTGAGCTCTCTTGAAATATTGGTCCCTCTGTTGCAACGACATAAGAACGTGAAAGAGTGGCTGAAGATGTTAAATTCACTTTCTTGTTTTGAAGTGAATAAGAGCGGCTTGAAACGTTTACAACATTTTGTAAAAATTTTACAGCAGCAGCAATAATGTTGAGTTCCTATTTATATAAATACACGATTAAATCATAACTGTTTTTCTATTATTCAGTCAATCAACAAAACATTTTACTCGATCCATCGTTAACTTAGACCATAAACAAACTTAGTTACGTTGTTAGAATGAACTGTAATTTTCCCAGCACTCTCATCTCACCGCATATGTCAAAGATTCTTTAGTCTATGGCCGCTTATTGATTGGTCGACGAGGAGATGTAAAAAATGGCTGCCTTGCCTTCTCCGACTCAGGTAGAATTATTTGAGATTTAAATAGTTCTTATGGCTAAATCCATGAATATTTGCTGTTTAAAGTAAAATTGATTAATGTATCTACAGTTTGGTGCAGTGCGACTTTCGTATCGAACGTGAAAACATTGAATTATTTGACGTTAAAGTTTAGTGTACCGTGAACGGATTACGCTGCTCAAAAAATATTAGAATTTCAATAGTTTAGCCGCCTATTTAATCAAATAGTTCGGTTCAATTTACAGTGCAGAGTTTGTATTTGGTGTTTCATGTCATTTAATTGCTCTTAACGTGTTATATGACCACGTAATCGTATCCGTTTCACGACGAACGTTGGAAATGTCGTGAAGAGTATAGAAATGTCACACCCATAGCCGTTCAAAATAAGTTCGTAAAGTAATATTTGTAGTGAGTTTTACGTTCTGAAAATGGGGATTGAACGGTTGCAGGTGGCAGGGACCCACAGCGCTATATACGAAGCATACTATCACCAGGTGAGCACTTGAAGCACTTATTTCACTACTTGTTAATTTAAATAATTAACTCAATTACTATGTTTCCATACAATTGCGGGTTGATTATGAACATTCACACTGTATCTAACAACATTTGCGTATTCTTTTCAATTAAAACTCCCCAGTAAAGTGAAGTTCTAGGCCAATGTCTAATGGGACAAATAAAAAGTAAGTAATGAAAAGTAACTCTTATTCTTTACTCAGTAAAGACCACAATTACATTACAGTTAAGTTTAATTGCAATCAATATTTTAGCCTGTTATACCCTGGGTGATAATAAATTGTTAAAAAAGTTCTTATTACTTGGAGACAAGGCTATTTCATAGCTTTTTATTATAACATGACAGGAATATGCTGGGTCTAGAAATGTAGTGTATGAAGATGTTAACACTCACAAAAACAGTGATATCCTTCTGAAAATGATAAACTGATAATGCTTTTGAATGACAGTTTATTTTCACACACTGTATCCTATACTCAGTATGTCTACTCAGATGTAGGAATGCCTAATGTCTCTTGAAATGTGATGTAAGTTTATATAATGAATTTATGAAACACTTGATTGAAGACATTGCTCTTAGATTAAAGAACTGTATGCCATCTGGAAGACCCACATGTTAGTAGCCATAACTAACACAGAAGTTCAAGGTTTACTTTGGAATCCAGACTAATCCTATGTAATAAGAATATTCAACAATATCTGAGATATGTGTCTAAGTGAAGTCAAAACCATATAATAGATAGAGACAGAATGTGTGGAAATGTGGTTTCCTAAAAAAAGTAAGATCATCTCATAGATTTGAGATCAAAGATTGTGTACTTTCATAAAATGGATTTGCTTGGAAACCTAGATCTGATTAGTTAAGTACAAGTAGTATTCACTAATGAAATCTAAGGTTTCTCAGTTTTCCAATTGGAATTATTTAATTGCTGTCTAAGTTATCAAATTTAATAGTGTTGGGCCCACTTTCTGGTCAGTGGGATACCCACTAACCAGAAAGTGGGCTTTCTGGAGCAACAAAATTAATGTGAAAAATTGAAATGTGTGTATTGGCTGCAGGGATTGGTTGACTATTAAATTGTCATATTTCAAATTAATTAGTAATAGTCCATATAACAGCTTAGAAAAATCAATGTTTATTTAACAAACCTCAAAAATGTTTCAGCTTGTGTGTTGTTTTCAGCGTTATTCTCTTGCTCTCAAAAAATGTAAACTTTGATACCACCAGACAGAAGGCCTAGGAAGCGCTGGCGTGACAACTTGGAGGTATTCATGACGGATTGGTCGGAAACAGCAACACACCGGGAAGAGTGGAAGTCTATGGGGGAGACCTTTGCCTAGCAGTGGGACAATATAAGTTGATAAAAATAAAAACCACCAGACACTAATGCCCAGATAAAACAAGGGTAGTTTTTATATCTAAGGTGATTCTGCACAGACAAGCTAACTTCCTAGTTTTCTAGTAAGAAAGCTAGCAAGCTTGTCACTCATAATTTTGTGCAGTTATATACTCATTTTTGTGTGAAACAAGCCAGATAATAACCTAGGTTTTGATTTTTTTTTGATGACTTCTTCTGCTCTGGGTGGAGCGGTAGGGAATGTCAGACTCCTACTAACTAAAACCCATCTGTGTTCCTCCCTAATACCCTTTGCGTTCCAGGGCGCTGTGACTCTTTCGAACAAATTCCTTGTGTAATCAGGACTTTATAGATCACAAACTTGTCACCCAGTAATAAAAGTCATTTAAAGCTTAATTGTTTATGGTCTCATCAAGTACATGCAATGCATTGTCTCTGGCACGCTGCCATGTTGTTGTGCAACATTGTTAACCTTTCACACATCTTAGATTTATGCCAAATATGGTTCAATTCAATTCAATTCAATTCAATTCAATTTATTGTGGATCATAGGTTCATAAGATGTTGTGTTAGTTAACAGGTTCTGCTATGTCCCGCCATTGAGGCATACAAAATTTATTTTATTAGTCGGGTACATAGTTAAGATACAATTATTACATCAAATGGTCATGCAATACATTTAGATTAAATTAGTATAATATTTAGGTCAAATTACAAATTAGTCATGTTACATAATAGTTTATAAAACAATTACACAGTGATTTTATGAGTAATTATAAGTACTTAGTAGTTTTAATTCATGATTGTGACCCGTACAGTTTGTTGTAATAAACCGGCTATTTCAGTGTTTTGTCATTTAGAAATTCTCTTATAGAGTAATAACATTTTTTTATCAATAATTCATGTAGTTTTTTTTTAAAGGTATTTATATCGCTCATAATTCTGAGAGCAGGTGGAAGATTATTAAAAATACGTGGGCCCATACAAAAAATGCTTTGGTGCAAAAGCTTTGTTTTGCTGGCTAAGGTGCGTAGCTTGTCTTTGTGTCTAGCCCTAGTACAAAATTCAAATATGTTTGGATTTGATTTTATGAACATTACAGTTTCATATATATATACACTAGGAAGAGTTAATATGTTCAAATTTGTAAAATGTGGTCTGCATGAATCCGTTTGGTGTATATTGCACAGCGATCTAATACAACGCTTTTGAGCTCTAAAAGCACGTTCTTTTTCTACAGAATTGCCCCAGAAAATGATGCCGTAGCGTATGATTGAAGCCACATATCCATGATATGCAGTTAGTAGTGCAGATTGACTGACTGTGTACCTCAATCTGTAAAGAGCATAAGAGCTCTGACTAAGTCTTTTGCAAACTTGCACTACATGGGACTTCCAATTTACTTTGCTATCAATATGAAGTCCCAGAAATTTGGTAACTTCGATTTCTTCTATGTTGGTTTGATTGTACCGTATATTTAAATTGGAATTTGGTTTTACTCGCTGTTGAAAATTCATGATTTTTGTTTTACCCAGGTTTATTTTCAGGTCATTTTCATCAAGCCAATTTATAATTCTTGTTAGGGTGCTATTTATGTCAGATTTTAAATCAGTTATGTCATTACCAGTAAACAATATAGTACTATCGTCAGCAAATAAGGTCATATGATGCATTGTAACTGTCGTCATGTCATTTATATAGATTAAAAAAAATGGTGGGCCTAGGATGCTGCCCTGAGGGACACCGGAATGGATATTTCTAACCTCAGAAACAATCGTTTCTTCAGTTCTAGTAGTTAAGGAGACTCTTTTTAATTCTACTATCTGTTTTCTGTCACTGAGATAAGATTCAATTAATTTATATACGTTACCTCTTACACCAAATGCATATAATTTATTCAAGAGTATTTTATGATTAACTCGGTCAAATGCTTTTGACATATCCATGTATAATGCTATGGCTGGTGACCTAGTGTCCATATTTAAAAGAACTTTCTGTAAAAAGTTATATATTGCGATATTAACAGATTTGTTTTTTCTAAAACCATATTGACATGGAGTGAACATGTTATTATTTTCAAAAAATGGGTAAAGGCAATTATATATGTTTTTTTCGAATATTTTAGAAATAATGGTTATTAAAGCAATTGGCCTGTAGTTACTAATGGAAGATTTGTCATCTTTTTTATGTACCGGTTTTACAACTGACAATTTTAATTTATCTGGAAAAATACCGTGTTCTATGCACAAGTTAATAATATAGCTTAAAGGAGCAGCAATTAAAGTTGCTACCTCCTTAACGATCTTTGTATTAATACCGTCATAGCCTGCGCTATTTGTATTCCGCAGAGAAGTTATAATCTTAAGAATGTCAAAAGGAATTGTAGGGGGCATAAATATTGATTTGGAGTTAAATGTCAAATTAGAAGAATAAGATAAGGTTGTGTCAGAAAAAAATGTATTATTTGTATTTTTTACAACGTCAGCAAAATAGTCATTAAAGGTATTTGCCATAGTCTTAGGATCAGTAAGTACCTCGTCATTGATTATGAGTTTCTCAATGCCCTCATTAGGATAGTTATATTTAGCGTTATTAATAACTTTCCACGTTGCTTTAGATTTATTAACAGCTGTGTTTATGAAATAATTGTTCTGGGACCTTTTTGTTAGTGAAATTATTGTTTTGTATTTTTTAGAGTAAGCTTTAAACTTAATTTTGTTGTCGCTGTTTGGGTTTTTCCTATGTTTCCAGAGAAGTTCGCGTTTACGCTTACTACACATTCTTATTCCTTTTGATAACCATTTAGGTCTTGAAATATTACTGATGCGAATTTTTTTTATAGGAAAGCACAAGTTATATATCAAACTGAATATGTCATGGAATGAATTGTAGGCACTATTAGGGTCTGTAGACTCATATACACTGTGATACGAGACTTGACTTAAATACTTAGTAAATAAACATTTATTTTCTTTTGTGTAATTTCGTTTAAATACATACCAATATTCAATTGGACTACACCTTTTTACCGGACACTTCATTATTTGTGCAGTGTGATCAGAGAGTGCAAAATCTTTGATTACACCTTTGCATCCCTTGATGTTGTGAGCTATGTTGTCAATACATGTATTACTGGCGTTGCGTGTTACCTGGTTAAACTGAAGGGTTATATTAAAGCTTAACAGTAGTTCCACAAACTCAGTAGATATTCTTGAACTGTTTGCAATATCTATATTGAAATCCCCACAAATTATTATTTTTTTACTTTGAATACATAGCTTACCCAACATTTTACTTAAAATTAAAAAGAAAGAATTTACTGATCCGATCATTGTGTTCGGCGGTCTGTAAATACATAAAATATACATTTTTTGGTCTATTAATTCAATAGCAGAGCATTCAATAATATTAACAATAGACATTTTATTGATATCATCGAGGCTTTTAAATCGCAGTCCGTTTTTAATTAAAATACATGAGCCTCCATGTCTACTACATCTCATAAAATATGATCCCAAAATAAAATTCGGTATCTGTAGGTAATCCTCGTCACCTTTCCTCATGTTATGTTCCGTAATGCATAATATATCTACCTTCATACCTTCTGTTGCCGATTCGTCCAAGCACACTGTTAGCATATCCGATTTATTAATCAGACCATTTATGTTTTGATGCATGATCGTTATATAATTATTCACGAAATAAATTATTACTGCTTAAATCTAGGTTTGTTGGAATTACAGAATTTTGGTTACTTATTTCATGTAACAGGGAGTTGCCATTTTGTGTTTTGCAGGCGTTATATTGTATAATACTTTCAATTTGTACTCTAATGTCCCTGAAAATTGTATACATGCCTAAATCATTGACAGCGCCTGTTATTTTTGAAAACATTGATTGGTCATACGTTAAGTGCTTGTTTGAGTCAAGAGGATAGCAATGTTCGTGAGTTATAATATCAAGATACAGGAGGTTATTGAAATTTTCGATTCTCCAATTAAACATATTCGCATAACTTTTGCACTTGAACGTAGGGGCGCATAAAATAACATTAGTGTGTTGAACTTTTTGTAATGATTCTCTTAAAGCTAATACTATGTTGATGGAGTCATTTGTTCTGATGAAATCTGTCTCGCCGATTAAAACTATACAGAAGTCTTCCAATGTAAAGTTTCGCAGCTTAAGTTCAATTTCATTCATAATTTCTTTGATTCCGCAATTTGTTTTTAAGTGATGACACATTTGCTTATTTGAGCCTAAAGTGTTTTCAGCAATTGTTAATATTCTGTTAGTGTTGTTCGAACTCAGTATGCAGATTTTCCTCGGTGGGTCCTTTTTTTCGGTCAGTTTATTGCCGTTAGATGTGGAGGTGCTCGCTTGTTTCGGTCCAATTTGATGTAGATCGCTATTTGGTTCCTGATCAGGCTCTTTTAATTTATTTAGTTTCTGAGGATCTGTTTGAGTCCCCTTATTCTTGAAAATGGTGGAGCTCTGAGGGAAGATATTTGATGTTTGAGTCTCCTTATTCTTGAGGATGGGAGAGGTACTCTCATTAGTCTCATAGTCGTTAAGTTGTGTTTTACATATCTCATTATTGGTTGAGTAACCTGGGTTGTATATTTGCGGCAATGTTTTATTCTTGCGTTTGGGAGTTATATTGTTTTTGTCAGGCGTTATGCAGAGTTTTTTGTAAACGTTTTTTGTCTTTAACATATTTTGTAGATCAGACTTTAAACGAAAATTCTCATTGTTTAGATTTTCAATCTCTTGATGCGCGCTCATTAATTGAAGAGTAAGACTTTTATTTTGTTCAGTCAGATCACTTAATACTCCGCTGTTATCATGCAAGCTGTCTTGTAAACTCATCATAGTGGCGTCTAGCACAGTGTTTTCGCTAGCCATATTTGTTAAGTCATTTAATGAGCTGGTTCTGTTAAGTTTACGACGATATGTGATGTTGCTGTAACTAGAATCCATTTTATTTTACTATCGCAGTGCCCTCTAGCGATCTAATAAATTCTGACAGTTGCCTAAATAGTATTGCTGTGTATTTTGTAGCACAGAAATTGGTTTATAAAACTGAGATCTTCACAAAAAGTGATGTTGTAGTATAGTGGGGCTCGAACTCACACCCAGTCAGTTATGAGTCGATCCAAATCCCCTGTTGCACCGCAAGGCTACAGTGACTTAATTTATGTTTGCCAAATAGTAGATACTATTGTACGTAGACAATTTTGAAACTGGACAAAAGCCGGTAGTAGTTTAAATTATTTGATTTTTTTTCTCACACTGTGTCACTTTTTGATATTAAGTATTTTCACTGTTTTTGTTTATGTTATGGTTGTCAAACGATTATTAACGAAGTGTTTGTTGTTATTTACCTCCAATAAGTCTCAAATATCACACAGAAAATGGTTTTTGTCACAAATTTTGTCCACACTTAAAAGTTATGTTTATATAGTTCACAGTAAATTGTTTGTTACGATAACACTGTCACACACGCATTGTACCATAATCTTCACTATTACAGTGTACTTAAGCGGATACTGTTCATTAAACTTTTTTATAGAATTTTACAACGGGAGCACGATGTTTACATGGCAACTAGCGCCATCTTCCTCGTCACTTGTAACAAGCATACCCTTAAACTGCTAATTAGTTTTTTTTTTGTTAGGTTTTATTGAACAAGCTTGGAAAATTATCAAATTCCTATTCTAGTTGATCATTCATTTTCATTTATATAATGATAAACATGCTTTTCAGGCTTGCAATAGCCATCTTTGTCAAATCTTCTCAATGAAATCAACTTTTCTTCGGCAGATAAAATTGCCACAACATTGTTGAGCCGAACTCCATCAATCAATACCGCTTAAATGATAAATAAAATCTTTATTTCTTTAAACTGCAATAATAAAACAAATATTGTGGTGTGTTGGTTGTCCCAAGAATATATATCATTTATATATATGCGTAATTTTGGTACCACTGCTGCACTGTACTATGAAGACCATTCATATTAGTGTAGTACTTTTGAGGAGTGGATGGAGATTTGAGTAGACTCATTAGTGCCGGCCCGAATCAGAAAATCTATTACAGTATTGTTTTTCTGAACCTTGAATTATTTCCTTAACATGGCCTCTTCAAAACTGCAATAACCATAAAACTTTGTTAGTCAATTGATCTTCTGTTTGAATACTTGGTAAATAACACATATGACATTTCAGGTGGACCCCAATGGCGCGGGTACGATCCAAGCCCTGGATGCCGCTCGCTTCCTCAAGAAGTCCCGGCTCAGCGATGTGGTGCTCAGCAAGATATGGGACTTGTCCGACCCTACCGGCAAGGGCTACCTTGATAAAGTGAGTTTTACCTTACTTATGGACAGTTCCATTAATTACTGTTAAGAACTGTCACATTATCTTTCCACTCGGGCCGTAAGATTGCGGGAAGAAAGTGTGAGCGCACCCGTGTTGACTTGTGCACTATAATATTTCTTGTCTTGATGGGTTGTGTCTGCTAAAGCTTTTACGTGGGTAGCAAGCAAATGTCTAGCAGAAAATGAAAAACTCAAATAGTAATTGTCTCATCATCATCATATCAGCATGGGATATGGGCGTCCCCCAAGGGGGGGGGTGGTGGTTTGCCATAATCGCCACGCTTGGCAGGCGGGTTGGCGATCGCAGTGTAGCTGTAGTAATGTAGCTACAGAGAATGCTGCTGCCCATTCTCTGGTGAGTCCCTTAGTCGCCTCTTACGACACCCACGGGTAGTGATGGGATGGTGCTATTCTTTTACGTTCGACGCCATACGGAACAATAATTGTCTAATAGATGACAAATACACAGCAATTTCTCAAGGATTAAGTTTTCATAGCTTAAATGCGACTTTTCCAACTATGTTCCTACCCTCACTATGTGAGGGTACATAGTTGGAAAAGAGTAAAAGGATATTAATTAATGCATACTTTGCCTAATTTAATTCATTTGCTTAATTAACTAACTGAATTACCATAGGGACTAGGGATTAAATTCGTAGTAGACTGTTTTCCAACTGGAGCCATGGGAATTAAATACAGCCTAGTTTCGTTTAGCACTGAACTTTTTATTCAAATGTGGGGTTTGACTAGGGCAGGGGTTGCCATAGCCTACATATAGTTTTTGCCAACTGCTTCGCCCGGTCGGAAATTATCTCCCGGAAAATACCGCTATAAAATGTGTCAACCCGCATGCCAAGTTTAATCCAAATCCATTTTGTTCTTGAGCAGTGATTGATGTATAAACGTGCGTGACGACACGGTTGGCGCAGTGGTTGAGCGATCGGCTGCTGCGCTGCGTGTCGCGGGTTCGATTCCCGCACGGAACAAATATTTGTATGGCCTACAGATAGTTGTTCCGGGTCTCGCTGTTTGTGTATGTGAGTTTCTATGTTTGTAAACGCACCCACGATACAGGAGAAATTCCTAGTGTGGGGCAAAGTTTTTTAAAAAGAGAAGAGAAGAGAAAGATATATTTTCACATAGGATTAAATAATGAGAAGATACTATTCATCAATTTTATTAAGACCTTAGTAAGCTAGGACATACAATGAACCTACATTTCTACTCATCCCAAACAGAAAACCAAGCTGAACCTGCAGTCACTTTATCAAAATAATACACTCAGAACAGACAAAGCCATCTAAATGTTTAAAGAATGATATGAATGTACAATGCGATGTGTCAATCACTCTGATAACGTTCTTGTCTTATCAGTAACATAAGATGGCCAGGTTATGATTCTTATTTGGAAGTGAGAATCTTTTGAATATGTAAAAGTCAATGACATTTTGCGGCATCATAATGCCGTAAAATGTCATTGACTTTTTTGGCAAGCAAGTCCTTTTTTTGGAGTTAAAACTCTTTTGTTGATTGTTAGTTCCGTTTTCTACACGATACTCTTTCTATAGTTTGTGTGTCAATCAGTCCTTTAAGTAGGAGTACAGGTTGTTCCGTATGGTGTCGGACGTAAAACAATAGCACCATACCATTCACTTCCCGTGGGTTTCGTAAGAGGCGACTAAGGGACCGGAGAATGGGCAGCAGGATTCTCTGTAGGTACATTGCAACAGCTACACTGCAATTGCCAACCCGCTTGCCAAGCGTGGTGATTATGGTAACCCCCCCCCCATTTGGGGGAGGCCTATGTCCAGCAATGGACGTCTTTTGGCTGATATGATGACGTTCACTTGCACACACACAAACACGTCGACTTCCACCCATGATATTTTGTTTTTATTTGAGTCCACACTCCACAATTCAATCGATGCTACAGTATTTGAAGTCTGAACAGGTACCTATTGCGTGCAAGGTTCGATAAATAAAACTGTCGTTTAGTTTACTAACTTCGGGGGGGGTGGGGAATCTAAAGTTTAAAGTCGCTTCGTGCTTATAATTTCGATATATTTTGAAGAAAAATCCGTTTAAGTGCGGGTCGTCGCTTATTTCATGGATCTGACCTTTAAATATCCAGCTAGCTAGGAAAAAAAGTGTTGAAGTAACAAATTCATATCCAAGGAGTCGGTCAGTCAGAAAGATAAAGCACGTTCCAAAGCGTCAGTCTTTATGAAGAAGAACTTTTCAGAAACTCCATGGACCCTCGGTCGATGGGATTGACAAGTTTATCATGGTTAAAAGGATCGAGCCATGTGGGTGTGAGCGTGTGATGATGTGTTAATTGGGTCACTGGCACCCTTTGGGTACGGAACCCTGAAAACGGTGGTATGATTTGCCAAAAAATAAGGTTGATTGACTTTATAAGATCGCTTTTAGCGATACAACCGCCCATTGCTTTCCATATTTGTAACTAGCTGACCCGCGCAACTTCATCTTCGTCACATTTTTCATTTAGACTCCAGTCTTGCCAAGAAGTACCGTGTTCGGTGTTATCCAGTTAATGGGTTGTGGAGGTCTGGTAGGCAGCCGCTCCACGTTAAATACTGGTATTCAGCTGAATCCGGTTTGACTGGAAGCCGACCCCAATATAGTTGGAAAAAGGCTAGGTAGACATTTTTTGTGGTTCTATCGTATTTCAATCAGTATTCCCCGGGATCGGAGTGCCGAAGCCTTGGCAGCGTTTTTCAGAGTATAACTTTTGGGACTTAAAAGTTACTCCAAAATGCAAATGATCCCTTTTTACCGTACCCTTAGGTAACTGTTCACGTGGACCAAGAGTCACGTTTTTCAAAGGCCTCGAATCGTTTCCAATTTATTCAGTTTCCATTGCGGTGGGTTACACAGTAAATGTCGTCATTGTTGCAGTAAATGGTTATTCAGTTCATGTCTTTAGACGACTTCGCAGCACTTGGCGCAGTCTGGGGTTACGCAAGTGTCTAGACTCTAGACTAGCCTGTACTGAACACAGAAAATGTCCAGATACTTTATTATATGCAGATTGTTCAGTTTTATAAAGATGAATGGCTTTAAATCGTACAGACTCAGCGGAACCGTGTTCTATTTTCTGTGCTCAAGCTCGGGAGGATACTATATGAGAAATCCATGTGTGCATGGTTTAAATTCATCATGTTCAAATAAAATACAACGCGTTATCGTCATTGGTTCGATACCGATTACTTCAGTGGACAATGACGCCACAGGATCGTTGCTGTTTATTCCGGAAAATTCACGGTCCCTGTAGGAATGAATGGCTACGGGAGCGAGGCCACGAGAGTAGGCAATGTGTGTGATCCTACAGAGGACTATAAGTTTTCCCATTGAGAATTTTTCAGAAAGAGTCTGACACTCCCTTCCGCTCCGCGCAGAGCGGAAGGAGTCATTTGATGATTCCACGTCAAAAAAAAAACTTACATGAGGGCTAACACATAACTGCTGAAATATGATTTTAAAAATATCTCTGCAGACCCTGTCAGGGAAAACAGGTGTTATACACAAAATATAAATAGACTGTGTTACGCATTATTATTTTATATTGTATATTTGGATTATTTAAGGTATTAATAGCCTGCAGCCTTTAGTGGGCGTTTACCTAGTGAATAATGAGCGGAATAGGATCGCGCAATCTGATAGCACAAATTATTTCGTCTGGAGATCCGAACGACCGATAATGGGATGCATGAAGGAGCCTCCCCGTGTAGTGCAATTTGTTCCAGCAGACACTCAATGAACCGAGCGCTCGGCGCATCCTGGACAGTCTCACCTAACATCACCTAACACCTTATAAGACTGGCCAATCCTTCCCTTGCGGTGGTAGGGCTAACACCCGCCTGGTTCGCGACCACCCTCCCACCGGAGTTCGGCGTCAAGCAGCCTGCTGTGTTTCGTCGACGCGTGGGAGTACCAGTGCCTCAAGGCATCTTCTGGGCACGCTCGCTTCATCATGGACCTCATCTATCGCTTTCCATCAGGCGTGATCGAGGTCAAGAGCTAGCCCATTAATGAATAAAAAAAAAAAAAAAAAAACGACCCAGTCTCGTGTGTCGAGCTCGACCCACGGTTCAGTTTATGTTCTCAGCTCAAAGAGCATTGTAATTATTATGATAGATTACCTAGTATGTACACTCTGTTCTACAATTATTTTGCTATTTATCACATGTTTGCCTACTAGAGCATATACACTCATAGCTGAGCGTTTTCTTAATTATTATATTTCCGTTCGTTTTCCGTTGAGATATGACTGCAAATGTGTGAGTGAATCAATCTTATATCAGTATGTACTAGCTTTTTCCAGCGGCGGCTTCGGCGTGTAGACAGACATGATCCCTCGGGGACTTACCAGGTAGACTTGCATGTACCACGAGCAGAGCGTTGTAAGACTAAAAAATATTATTTATTGCTAAACGGAGTAAAGAAAGGGAACACATATTAGGTAAAAATATGTAAATATACCTACGCTACGTAAGCCTAAGCTACGTTAAAAAGACCAATGGTCAGGGTGTTTTAAATAAACTAAAAAGTTTTAACAATCCGCATCACATTTATACTATTACGTACAGTAGGATATTAAAACTTCTTTCTTCATCTTTTTAATATCCTGTTTTATTTCCTCTAACACAGCGGATGTAGGTTACCTCCAGTAGGGAGGTTGTGTTTTCTTTCAAGTTAGCACCATGCACCCTGCTCGGTGAAGCGTGAAGATGGCTTTGTGAGCTCGCTAGCCGCTACGTAAGGCTGCGGTCGTGTTGGCGCTGAAATGGCGAACGACGCCGTAACTTATGGTTACTTGCGAATTCTCGCACATAATGTTCAATGTTTTATCTTCTTTTCGTGGAAATGAAAGAGATAATTTTTTTTTATTCTGGCAAGGCGGAGCGATTGAAGCTCAATCAGCAAAAAGTATATCATTTTCAAAACTTCAGTCCCTTTTGGTAAAAGTAAGGGTGCAAAAAAAATATGACTGCGTCAGCAAACGGTGTTACCGTAGCTGAATATTGGGCCAAATAGTGTTCAGTATATTTATATTTGTCATCGAATCGCTAGGAAGAAGAACAGTCATCAATCAGAAATTAATCAATCAGGCTAGTATTTCTAGAAAAACGTCTCGTAGGTTAATATTTCGACAGTTACCTATCTCATCATCATATAACATACTAGCACTTCACCCGCGACTTCGTCCGCGTGGATTTAGTAGGTACTCCACAAACTTCAACGCCCTCTATACGCCCTTATAAAGGTTAGCTTTGGAAACGTGACATTTCGATAACATGTGTCATCCTATACATTTTCGACGTATTGACAATCGCGTACGCCACGCCACCGTTGAGAGAATCTCACTTGTCTCGAGCCCAGGTTCAGCGCAACTGTTCACCTCGTTCATCCCGTCAGTCAGGGTTTGATTATGGAAAAAATTTTAGGTACATCTGTTTCAATTATCCCGCTTTTAGTTTGTTCATAGCATTCCGACGTAAATTGAAGCAAGCAATTATGTCCTCCCCTAAAATCTCAATCACCCCTGCTTCACTCCTTATTATGTATGTAGTTTATTTTCGAAAAATCCAAACATTTGTTATTCTTATTGTTTTATCGAAAACATTTAAATGCCGTGGTGTTTCAACTTCATCGGACCAAGCATTGATACGATTCTCCCCTGTTCGCTCAAGCCGCGACATTTTTCTTACTCCGAGCATGTTTATTACCGTCGTAACTTTTGAACGAAAGGTCCGATTTGAATAATTTAAAGTGTAATTTACACGGTCATAATCAACCTTAATTATAAAACCATTTAAATGGATAAGGATTAATATCATGATACTATAATCACCATTTTTTATTTCACCATGGCATTTGCTTGAATAATTTGAACAAAAAGCGGTCATGGTGACTTAACCATCATAGTTAGACGTATGGTATCGCGGACTTTTTTGTAGATATTGATGACATCTACAAAACTGTAGTACATCACTTTGCTCTATTGTCAATAGATTCCGCAGCGTACGCGATATAAGGATTTCTTCTCACACCTGGGGTTACATTATCGAAGTTTTCATACGGATCCCTAACTTTTTTGAAAATATTCTATAGCCTATGTCCATCACCAATAATGTAGGATTCTAATGGTGAAAGAATTTTTCAAATCGGTCCAGTAGTTTAGGAGCCTATTCATTTCAAACAAACAAACAAATCTTTCCTCTTAATAATATTAGTGTAGATTATGTATTAAGGGGGATCCCTAAAGAGACCTCGCCATACATTTTTCAGGAGCTGTAATCTCCGTAAATAAACAGTTTCTGCAGAATAAAGCAAGTATAATGAGATTTTATAATGTATTGTGATCGCCTATCGCCCAAAATTTAGAAAAAAAACAGTCTTTCTATGAGAATTAGACCCAATAAAAAACGAAAAATCTTTACATGTGTGAGTGACCTGAATCGCGCCATCTGACAGAAATTTATAGAACCACCGAGAAAAAGTTCATTGCTGTTATGTTACGAGTTTACGTGCGGTGAACATTTTAAGTAGATGGCGCTGTTCGAAAATTCGAACAAGCGCCAAGGTTATCGAGTGACGGACGCGGCGATGCGACGTTGCCATTCAAGACGCAATTTGGCAACAACGCGTGTTGCCAAATTCCAGTCCATGCGTGATTGTGTGTCAAAATTGTGTTTCTAGCAAGTTAGCGCCGGCGCGCGGGTTTGCCCGCGGATTTTATATTTTATGATTGATGAAATGTTTTTTTTTAGGGAATGAGAAATAATGCTAGAAAGTGAAAACAATTATCTGCGATCTGCCTTTGGTTCACACAGATACAATACTAATGTTATTATTGTATTACTTATCTACTTTAAATAAATAGTGCCTACCTACCTAAAGATTTAAAAATCTTTCCACTGTATGTAAGTAGGTACTGATAAAACATTTTCTGACACGGTTAAGTACTAATTCATTGGTTTGGGTTGAATCAAATCAGAGAAAAGAAGTTCATGTAGGTATACTTAGGGTACCTATACCTAAATCAGGCGATCAGCGTAGGCAAACTACCTATTTTTTTCCTAGCTACCTACGCAATGGTCGTCCGTCTGTCGGTCCGTATGTCTGTCTGTCCGTCTCTGTCTGTCACCAGACTGTATTTCACGGACCGTGATAGCTACACAGTTGACATTTTCACAGATGATGTATTTTTTTACATTTGTATCGCATGATTGTAATATTATAAGTCGCGTAAGATTGTATATTTACAAGTACCTACTTACTTATAATTTCTTCTAGATAAGACAAGTATTGAAACTATTGAATTTGGGTGTGATTCAGTGTATTCGAAATTATTTCTTCTCAACACATCATCTGCCTAGCCCTTTCCCAACTATACCTACTGGGATTGGCTTCCAGTCAAACCGGATTCAGCTGAATACCAGTATTTTACGTGGTGCGGCTGCCTACCAGACCTCCACAATCCATTATCTGTTCTCAACATAATCATAGATTATAGTCTAAAACATAAACAACATTTATTACAATCTTACGATGTTTGGAATTATCCGGTGACACATACGAGTACTTACATAGGTAGGTACCTACTCTAACCAACTAATACCAAGATATTCTAAGCTGATAACAACCCTTTGCTTTGCCATCTAAAACCATTCCACCAAAGAACGCCAGTAATCACACTAATCACTGAATGTTACGACTGTATCACCTAAAGAAAACATTCTTAGATCGCGACGAATAATTGCATAAATAATCTTTTATTTATTTAGTACCTACACGTCACAATTTATTTACACGTTAGGTACTATTTAGGTTCAGTCACATTACAACAACCTGTGTAGGTACAATATACCTTTATTACCATTAGATACGGGACTTAGTCACAGCAAGCGGTCCTACTCAGTTGGCACTCAGTCGCGCACGGAAAATCATTGATGTGACCTTCAGAATGATTGGCCAAAATGACCGATCAGCTTAAAAATATTACTAAGATCTAATACCTATTTGCTACTATTTGATATCTTTGTTTAAATAATTGGTACCTAATTAATAACTGAGAAAATGAATTTAAAAAATGGGCAGTCATTCTGATGTCAGGATGGACTGCCGACATTTAGGATCTCCACGTAAGGGCTCAAAAATTTCAATTCGCCTTTACAAAAATTTAGTACCTATTTGATACCTAAACATACCTATATTTTTTCTAGATTTTTAAGGCAAAGAATTTTATTAGAGATTTTTTGTTTAGGTAGGTACTATGAATAAATATACTTACCTAGTTCTACCCACATGTTAGCTTTTATCAGTATCTCGGAAATTGTTATTAATTAGTAGTACTTATTGCTAATTATCGTGTAAATTGAACTACCTTCACTCCATAGACTTGAAAAAAAATTGACTTCACTTGACTTTCTGTATCAAGTAGTACCTACCTAAACATAGGAAACCAAAAATCTGTAATAAAATCTTTAATCTTTGCAGCTCAACAGTGTTTTAATAATACTAGGAATAAAAATAAGACACACCACTCGTAAATACAGCCAAAAATGTTAATTTGTTGAAAATAACAAAAATATTTTATCGTTTGCTTCGCCATGTTTGTGAGAGCGAGATAGATATTAAAAACATGCGTGAGAGACACGATACGCACAATTCGCGAGTTGTTGAGAGATTTTGTAAACAACGCGCGACGACTAGTACCAGACCGAGGTTGCGTAAGGTTAGCAACACAAATTTCTTCAAACATATTAATAGTTTTTTATTATTATTGTTTTACCAACCATGATTATTTAAATTCAAGTCAATTTTATAAATAATTGATAACAGTTATGTTTTACGCAACAGGTACTTATTTAAAAAAAATGTTTTATAAGACAAAGTCTAGTTTTTAGTACCTAATTGTTGGTGCAGAATCACTACTTCACTATATTTAGTTATCTTTATTACGCGACTGTGGCAAAGCAAACGGTTATGATTTCAAGGCTTCCTCGTAACTCCCAAACTGCACGTCATGTGCAGCCATATTCTTTATTTATTTATACATAAATGCATAATGGTGATACTTAAGGCTCTTTTTTATTCAGGTTTCCTAAAGATGAATTAAGGAGACAAAAGTGGCTTGTTATTTTCCGAAAACAAAGGCAGAAGTAAAGCTTTAGTAACCTTGCGCGATCGAGCGAACAATATTAATTTCTTTTTTAACTACCTCAAAATAATTAATGTTTTTTATTTTATTTGCTAACGCTACCACATGCCATGTCATTCATAATCGTAAACATTCGTCAACATTCGGCAGCTAACGCGATTTCGCTCGCACGACAGCGCCGTCTCCTATCTCTATCCTTGTCTATCGGTAACAGTAGGTTGCGACTGTGATGACACTGATCACAGATGTGTGAGTTTCGGTGCATAGTCGTACGCCGAGCCCATGTTTACTGATTGCGATGTTAGAGCGTAACATGCAATGTTTATTACCCAAAATAATTTATCTGAATAATTTGTTATGGTGAAAAGGGATACCTTTTTACCACCAAATCCGATAGGATATCGAGCCTAGAAACAAAAATATGCATAGACCAATAATTATATTATTATTAATATTTGAAAATATTAGGTTTGGTAAGGATAAAGAAAGATAAAAAATAATTCAAAAATAAATACAACTATTGAGATTTGAACCCACACCAAGCCTAATGAAAGGCAGTCTCTAAACCGACAGTCTATTTGTACGGTTGATAATTGTTTCAAATAGCCGACCTTATTTATGTCAAGGTTTTTAGCTGCTCAGCTTCCCGAAAGTATAGCGTGATGATAATCATTGCTAAGGTTATATTAATAAGAAATAGATTGGAATATAACAATTTGGTCCTCTGGACATTTTAATTTCCAACCATTTTTGAATAAAACGACATCTAGTAGGGTCGAAAGTTACTACTATTTACTTTGCATGTGTGTGTAAAGAGTAAATTCATGCGGCTAAATCTTTATTCTGCTGTAATCTTTGTATGGTAGCAGTTAACAAGCATAGTGATTATCTAAAAAAATCAAGTTAATGCCCTAGGTATAGCCTATAATAAAGTTGTCTATTAAAACTTTCTATGTTAAGTGTAAAAATTGAAAATGTTCGAAATTGTGGATGTGTCGCCATCTAGCGACAAAATGGCAGTGAGAGCATTCATCCATTCACCTTAAATAAAAATCCAATGATGCAGTTGTAGACTCTCGGGCCCGATGTTGATGAAGACTAAAACTATATCATAGATTTTTGAAAAAATTATGAGTTGATAATTTTTATTTTGAAAATAAAAAGTATTTTGTTAAAAATGAGCTCTTTCCTTTAGGTTGACATGTGTTATTAGTGTTTTTACTTTCCAGTATTTGATTCTCATTAGCGACACTTTCGGATGGTGTAATAATACAGGGTGTGTTTTTGAAATCAACAGGTTCGATTCCTGACTAGGAAAACCGATTTTTCAAATATCCAATAATACATTATTAGTTTTCATCAAAATCCAGTTCGAGTCTCCTTTCCGTGTTTTTAGATATTCCTCATAGTTTCGAATTTGGCCATCCACACACACTTTAAAAAACCGGCCAAGTGCGAGTCGGACTCGCTCACGGAGGGTTCCGTACCATTATCTACAAAAAACGGCAAAAAAATCACGTTTGTTGTATGGGAGCCCCACTTAAAATATTTATTTTATTCTGTTTTTAGTAGTTGTTGTTATAGCGGCAACAGAAATACATCATCCGTGAAAATTTCAACTGTCTACCTATCATGGTTCATGAGATACAGCCTGGTGACAGACGGACGGACAGCGGAGTCTTAGTAATAGGGTCCTGTTTTACCCTTTGGGTACGGAACCCTAAAAATCACCTGAGTTACTCAGACCCACTTTCAAGAAACAAGTTCACGACCTCTTTCAGTAACCAAACTTCGTATTCATTCTTTTTCCAGACTTTAATTCCCAAAGGCTGTTAGAGACAGGCGAACATAAAATTGCACTCATCGTGCCCCCCGGGATGGCCCGTGGGTAATTAGTGTCAGGAATCACGTAAAACAATGACACACACTGGATATTTGTGTGAATACCTCTTGGGGGACGCGCGTTCGCCCTATTCACAACATATCTAGTCATATTGTACAGGATTTTGGCTGTAACAGTGTCATGCCTGTACGAGGTTAATGGAAAGAAGAGTGATTGTGTTTCTGAGATATTGAAGTCCTTTATACAGCGTTTTTACTTGTGCATAAAGTTTTAATAAATAAATTAGTCCTGCACCCTGATTGCCTTAATCACTCGCTTATTTCACAACCGTAAGCACGTGTGATTACTGATCAACTAATCACACTGATCATGGAAATCATGATCAATTGCTGTAAGTGTTTAAAAATTCGTCTTCTCTATGACGTAAAAAACACATTACAGTCCCTTGCGTCGCGCGGTAGGGCAAATACGCAATGAAACTGTTGAATTGTCAAAATGAAAGTTATTGCTTTTGATTTTGTGTCATTGCTATCCCTATATGGAACTATTTAAATTGCAGGCTTAGACATTTTAGTACCTATCGTTTTTATTGTACGACGTCCTATTCTTCAGTCCATAAACCTTGAAAAATGAACTGTAGGCACTTCGAATACATTTTTAAACCACAATAGTAATACTTTTCTTTTATAATTTTCTGCAGGATAACTTAAAAATATTTAAACTAAGTCAGTCACGATATCGCGAAAGTCACTCCAGTAACGAAGGTCACAGTAGCCCAACGAGAACGACTAATGGCGATCGAAAGGTCGCGAGTTCAAACCGGCTACCAGAGTATTAGTTCTAACATATTCTCTTTGTTTTAAAACAGAAAGGACACATCACAAGGGTCATCTTCAAAGTGCTTTCGTAAAAATGTAGCTATACTTAACTTCTTGACTTGTCCGCGAAACGCTTTTATCCCCGTTGTACCTTTATCTAAGGCAACCATCCGTGCTCCTTTGCTGAGACTGTCCTCTTTTAAGGATGTGCCCCCGGCGAGGCGCTTTGTAACGAAATGTAGGACGAGTGTTTGGGGACACATCCTGTGTTATGTCCGTCTTTTTAGTTAGGACCATCTTGTTACACTAGTGTGCCTTGATACAGAAAATGTGGTTGTTATTACAGTATTGTTGTGTTGTTTACTCGCCGTGTTTGAGTTACGATTGAGTGGAACAGCGCAGACTTTTGTAAATTGCGATATCTTCTGCGGCCAACCTTCGGTTATTGATTTATTTGAAATCTGTGAAGGGCAATGATTCTGATTTCTAGATGTTTGTGATTGGGTGCGGTTTCGTTAATGGTATTTTCTGGCGATACAGGCATGTACTTATGGTGTTATACTGCTTCGTACTAATATTATAAATGTGAAAGTTTATATGTTTGGATATTTTATAATTAATCTTGCGGCTGAATGGATTTGGATGCAACTTGGCAACTTGGGTTTTATTTCCGCTTTGTTTCATAATGTGTGGAATAATTTCCGGGGCCGCTGGAAATGTTAGCTTATATTATTCTCAGCTGTGCATATGTCACCGGAAATTGCAGACTCCGTAACATTGTAATAAATCTTTATTAGATTATAATTTCTCAATGCTTATACTTACTACGAAAAATCGTTTTGTTTGCAATAAATTCCATCAAAATTCATTAGTTTCGAAAATATCCGTGTCGTGTTAAGAAAAAATTGTTTACAATTTTTTGCAATCTTACGATGTTTGCAATTTTCCGGTGACAGATATAAGACAGTTTGACTTGATTGATTGAATGTTCACCGATATTTTGTTCAAGCAGATCGATCTACCGACTAAACAATCTTACTTTTCATCCAAATAAAACCTCGCTAGTACCTTCCTGCATTTCAATCTTTAAAAAACAAGATACCGTCAAACGGGGTAAATAGGAATGGAGGGGTGAATCGAGACAAAACTGATAAGGTTTTTCACTTTAATATCATATTTCGTTCTTTATTTTGTTTAGATGAATTTAGTAAAATTAGAGACCAGAAATGCTGCAAACAAGATTTAAATAACGTAAAAATCCCCTTCAAATTTTTGTGTCGATTTACCCCTGCATTCCTATTCACCCCGTTTGTAGGTACACCAATCTTATCACTCACAAAAAAAGAGTTAAAGCCTCAATGATGAAACATCAAACATTGACTCGTACTGCGGAGGATGTATTTAATTACAATAGTGACGATAGTGTCTTATCTGTCCGGTGGTGTGTGCGACACACGATGTGTTCGAGTATAGCCGGTCTTGCCGCTGTGCCACCAATTTTCTGCCATTTGTCTCATAAATGTTACATAAGTCTGAAGATACAAGTGATGAGTGAATAAGTTCGGTTTGTAAGAGTGTGTGTACGTCTTTAAGTCAGTGAATAGATTGTGAGTTCTCTGATAGGTAGGTAAATGTGTTGTGAATGTTGTTATGTATGCTTACGTGTTTGTGATCTGCCCCTTTGTATAGTATATAGTTGTTATATGTATTTGGATGCATTTTAGCGTAAATTACGTTTGATGATCGTTATGCCAAGTCAGGGGATTCTGTAGTTTTTATCTGATTCACTATAAAATTTTGTTTATCGGTTTAAGGTGAATGTCTGTGAACTGGCCATAAATTGACATAACTCCACTTTTGACAACAATTAATGGATCAGTATTATACTATCCTGGGTACATGGTTATATTTAACTAACTTAACTATTTATATCTACTAAAACTAACTATATACAAACTAGACTAAACATTTCCAAATTATGTACAAACGTGTATAAAAACAAAATAAATCATTGGGCATGGCATTAAAAAATTCATGCATATCGCTGTCAATGACAACCTTATTTGGAGTTATATATTTGAGCCGTTTGGGGTTGAAACTTAGGCCCATGGGGTCCGAGTGCTCACCGAGTCTTTCGGGACATCAGCAAACAACTTGTCGACTGTTCACGTGACCAGAGGGCTGGGCTTTTCTTTGGCCAAAGAATCGGCATTGCCATTCAACGCGGCAATGCTGCCAGTGTTCTGGGCACTCCACTTTTTGACTAATATTATTAAAATAGTATGTTTATCTTCGTACCTGTAAGAGTAGAAGTCGAAGTTCTGAAAAGATTTTGAGAATTTTATTCTTTCACTAAGGTTAAGCGCCATTCTTACGGATTTTTTTTTTGCAGTTACTTCTAAATAACTAGACTTAAGAGCGTGTACGCCGTATGTCATTTCATACAAACTTTCAAGTCCTTATTCTTCAAAATGTATGGACCAATTTTAACGAAACTTGGTATGCATACGCCAGATATCCAGGTCTAAATAGTTATCAAAAAACATTTTTGAAAAAGAGTTCAGGGGGAAGGATATAGTGATTTTTCACTTTCTATAGAAAACTTAAAATCGCTCTCTCTCTCCCTCTGAAATCTTTTTCAAAAATATTTTCTGATAACTATTTAGACCTGGATATCTAGCGTATGCATACCATGTTTCGTTGAAATCGGTTCATTCATTTTGAAGAATAAGGATTTGAAAGTTTGTATGAAAAGCCGTACCGCGTAAACGCTCTAAACATGCCTAGCTTCAATAACTAATGGGTGGTATAACGATGGGTGCCAGATATAGAGTTTCATTGATAGCTTGAGTGATACACTTAGTGCACATCTGAGAGTCTGTGACCTTTAGAAACTTGCACGATACCATAAAAATAGGATGTTAACACAGAAGGAACACGTTGCAATAGAATTTGTATTGGTAAAGCATTATTACTATTATAATGTTAATTAAAAATGTGTCACATCCTCACATTATTAACCTTATAAACTGCATAGTTTAGTTAATAAAGACCGTTAACAGCATTTCCCTCCGTGTTGTACGAGATTTTCCTCAACAGTTTTTATTAGTACGAATTCTGTGACCATTAATCCTGGAAATTCCATTCAAGTTCAACTTTTATTATTAAGATAACGCTTTATAGTTTATTCGTGGTAGTGTGACTAGTTCTGGTGTGCAAGGCCAGTTACGTTTTTGACTTGTTTGTCTAAAAAGGGGTGCTCCTGAATAATATCATCACATCTTTGCAGTTAAACGCAACCTGTTTGGAGGTTTATCATTCTGTTAGTACTTTTATTACTTGGGAACAATAACCTTAGGTACTATCAGAATTTCACGTGTGTGTTCATAGAAGGATTAGGCACACAACTGTATCTATAGTCCTATAATATACTTGTTAAGACCATTTTGCGCCTGTTTTTATTGTGTTCCGCGTCCGTGTCGTGACTATATTGTCATTAACCGGAAACAAATCCGGATTCGGGGTGCTTTTCAAAAATTCTCCCATTGACAAAAATGTATAAACATGGGATTTTCTGGTAGGTTCCTGACATATCACCGATTTCTGAATGAATAAAGCTGCATATGTCTCAAACTCTATTTTAGCCTGAAAACCTGCCCTAAGGTCTTGAATGAATCCATGAGAGTGGAGTCGCGGTCACAGCGGGTTACCTAACGCGGCCTTTAACTAAATTCGTTTTTTCTCGTACGCAGTCGGGACTGTTCGTGGCACTGAAGCTAGTGGCGCTGGCGCAGGCCGGCAAGGACATCAACATGAGCAACATACACTCCGAGGCGCCGCCTCCTAAAGTGGTGAGTTATTAGATTGATGATTTAGTACACCGGACTTACACGGCTCTGCCAGAGTTGCGAAATTTGTTCCAAAGATTCACCGCGACCCTGGAATGCAAAGGGCATTAGGAGGAACACGGATGGGTTTTAGTCAGTAAGAGTCTGACACTCCCTTCCGGTCCACCCAGAGCGGAAGAAGTCATTGCCATGTCAGCCCAAGGATAAAAAAAAAGACAGACGGCGCCGGCAGTGTGTCAAAACGACGTGCGTCGACGAAACGTGCGAATCGTACAAGGTGCCAGAGGGATGAAACGTGGAGGGGAGAAGCTGTGCTGCGACGTCGCTTGGTGGCCTACGATGTCGTGGATAACTTTCAGCTGAGATGTTAATGATAAGCCTAGAATAGACCATCAGCTGGTCAAACGAACCTTGTCGAAACAAAGTGAAAGGTGTTTCATAGAGAATTAGTGATGGAAATGTCAGCTTGTGGAAAACTATAATATATAGATATCTGAAATTAAATAACTAATACACCATAGTCAGAATGTTGTTATGGATGGATAAAAAGCTAATACCTGCAATTGTACAAGTTTAATTTAGTATTTGGCACATTGACATTATGTAGTGCGATATTTACTCAGGTGATGTTGCTATCTCTGACTTACGTTTTCTTTTCAACATGGTTAGTTGGTTGGTGGACTATGTGATATGAATTAATAATATTTCACCTACATTTGGTCAGGGTACCTATTTAGCATAATGTATCCAGCCCAGATATTATTCCATTCAATACCATTCATATTAAGTTATGAGTAGGTATATTAAATAAGATATGGAATATTTAGTGATGTTGTAATTAAGACATGCGTGTTTGTAATTGTGCACAAAAGTATCATGCATGATATACTAGGTGCGAAAACGTTTTAAAACCGACGTGCGTGACTAAAATCATCATTGAACGCTACACAGATTTTCGTATTTCGCTAATTGAGTATTTCATTTCGGCGTTCGCTTTCGCTAAAATGACATGGATGCATAGATTGAGAGCTAAGAGTGGACAATCTTTAATATTCTAGCGCTTGAACTACTCCACTAAACCATTCTAAAATTCATTTTCTTACCTAAGATGTGCGGGTCTATGTCAGGGCTGGGCAGTATTTGAATTACTTGTAATTTCAGTTACTTCTTAAAAATGTAATTTATATTTCAAATACCAGACACCCATAGAGCAAAACGGGCCACCGGTCGCCGGTGGCCCGTGTTGCTCTATGCCAGACACCTGACTGTATTTTATATTTCAAATAATATACGACTTAAGTATTTTTTATTTTGTATTTCGTATTTTGAATACATGCGAGATAGTATTTTGTCATTTGTATTTTAATTATAGCAAAACATGTATTTTGCCCAGCTCTGGTCTATGTGCTGCTCTCTAAGGGTGTTGCCACGCCTATCGATCGCTCGTCGGTTGCCTACATAGATCGACATCGATCGATTGGTGTCAGTGGCTTAGATAAGAACCGTCAGAAGACTTTGACTGCTCCATAGTAGTATCGATAGATTGATAGCTGTAGTGTAACGCAGGCCCTGTGTCCCCAGGGCGAGGTCCCCAAGGTGCCGCTGGCGAGCGCGGCGCCGGGGCGGCCCGCGGCGCCGTCCCCCGCGCCGCTGTTGCCGCTCAGCGACTGGAGCATGAAGCCGGCCGAGCGCGACAAGTACAGCCAGCTGTTCGACTCGCTGCAGCCCAACAACGGACTCATCGGGGGCAACAAGGTATGTACACTAAAACAAAGGGTCTTCCAGTTCTACTCTAGAACCAGCTTCTAGAGAACGCCTTTCAATTTTAATCTAGAAGCCGTAGTTTATTCGGCTTTGCCAAACGAATGATCGCGATGAAGGATGAACTAGCGCTGCCTATTTTTACTTTTAGGGTAACGTCGGTATAGAAAAACGGAAACCTAGGATCACTAAGTCTGTCTTGTCTGTTTGGTCCTTATTAGCGACACTTTCGGATGGTGTAAATACACGGTGTGTTTTTTTTCTAAGTCAACCGGTTCGATTCCTGGCTAGGAGAAACCAATTTTTCCAAAATCCAGTGATGCAGTTTTAGTTTTCATCAAAATCGAGCTCGAGACTCCTTCCAGTGTATTTCGCTATTCCTCGTAGTTTCGGATTTGGCCATCCACGCGCACTTTAAAAATTCAAACCATTTCATTTTGCAAAGACGTATGCTACACTAGTACTGCTAGTACACTTAAATGTTACCTACGGCAAAAGAAAAACAAATAAAATGTAACTGTCGAACAATAGACTCGATCTACAGCGTGTTCCAGAAGTATGTGCTCATATTTCAGAGTGATGTTAGGTAACTGATATACTTTAAGGAAACAATAGCAAAAAAAAAAACGCGTGCGTCTCAGGACGCTCGACAGAAGTGATAACTTAAACTTAGCGCTGTGGGTTAGAGTGAGAGAGAAGGAGCCTGCCTACCGTTGCCGTAGGCGTGAGAGAAAGAGAAGCCAGATAGACTGGCGCCGTAACGCGTTACGTTACGAAGCGGTTTACCCTCCCATAAGAAGTTATCACTTCAAAAAATGCTTAAAATCAGACTGTAGAAACAGACTAAAAAGTTTAAAACAAACCAATTTCAAGCAGTCTTATGGATGCAGTTGGTGACATCAAATAGTCACTGAACTAAAGAAAATGCCACCAAATGTAACAAACTGCTTATAAAGTAATTTGTTCGGAACTTTTTAGTCGTTTTTTGTAGTCGATTCATTTCAAGTCACTTTTATTTTTTTTGCAATTTTTTCATTAATGTGTTATTTATCAGTTACCCAACATCACTGTCAAATGATGACTTTTGGAACACGCTGTATAATTTCGCCTACATCATAATTGGTTGACGTAATGATTCTGTCACTCGTTGATTGGATCAGTCTCAGTTTATTCGTTGAATTTCGGCTTTTCTGAATTAAATTCGTATCAAACAAAACGTTTTGATAATATTTTCATTGTGCGGACAGTTAAGGAGTGGAATTCTCTGAGTCGGAATCCTGTTTCCTGATAGTTCTAGCCTTTAAGTCAAGAGTGAATAGGTTACTTCTAAGCAAGCAAGTGCTCCATCGTCCACCATGTTTGCTTATCATCAGGTGAAGTTATTATAGTGGTTGAACAAGAGCCATCAATTTCAATTGCCTTTATTTCCACATTTGGGTTAACAATATGCTTATACCTAAATGAACGGCGCTCAACCAGTATTTCACAGGATATCCCGCAATTCCATGTGCCTTTTGGCATAGGCCTCCTCCAACTGTCTCCATTTTTTTTTTTTTTTTTTTTGTAGGATGGGAAATCATCAAATGACCCCTCCCGCTCTGGGTGGAGCGGCAGGGAGTGTCAGACTTTTACTGACTAAAACCCACCCTTAGTCCTCCTAGTGCCTTTCTTCCCAGGGCCGCGGTAACTCTTTCGAACATATTCCGCAACCCTGGCAGAACTGTCTCCATTGGGTTCTATCCTGTGCAACAGTCCAGTATGGCCCCAAACTGTACGTAACTGTTATCCCTACTAAATCTCTACTAATATTATAACTGCGAGTAACTCTATCTGTCTCTTACGCTTTCACGCTAAAGCGGCTGAGCGGATCGTCATGAAATTTGGCAGAAATATAGCCTGGGATAGGAGGAGGATATAGGCTACCAATTTTTTACGCGATAACCGAGATCCACGCGGACGGAGCCGCCGGCAAAAGCTAGTCTTACTATAAAACCTAGTTAGTTTTATGAATGTGTGTAGTTTTCTCCAATGGCGGTTGATGTTGGTGTTCCAGGTGAAAGGTATGCTGATGGAGTCGAAGCTGCCCATAGAGACGCTCGGCAAGATCTGGGACCTCGCCGACCAGGACAAGGATGGCATGCTGGATAGGCACGAGTTCATGGTGGTCAGTATACTATTATTACTTAACATTGTTTTGGTTTGATTTAGAAAACTGTTAACTTAGTGCGAGTTTTTTTAACTTACTCCATCGTGATAACGTAAACGTTCGCTTATGTCAAATTATATGGATCGTTATTGTCACCAGACGGCGCTTATTCAGTTTCAATACAAATTGACTTTTACGCTAACGTGATCGAGAACGTTAAAAAATTCGCACTAAGCCCACTGATCATTGTAAATATTATCTCGTTACTCAACTGTCAATTTTAGTGTGATGTAATACAATAACCAAAAAAAACGGTTGCAATGGATTTTGAACTTTGTCGCGTATATAAATAGAGCTTCTTGTTTCAAAATCTGGTAAGCTAAAAAAATAGTAAATCTGTTGTATTTTCATTAAAGGAAAGGTTAATAACCCGTCACTGTTATTTTAGCGGGCAAACGTCCAAGATCTCCGCATGGATCATTCAGTTTGATTTTGACTTCATAACCCATATGTTGTCTGCAGTTTTAATAGTTAACGTGCACGAAGATTTATCGAAGAGTGCTTGAAAGTGAATTGTCATCGGCTAGCGACGCGTTCCTGTTTCGCATGGTTCTGATATACGTTTGATATATAATTGTACGAAGTATCGTAAAACTTCTGGAATACATTTTGTAATTTCTGTGGTAATCGCATCTGAATCCGTTGTCTTTTAGAAGATTAACGTGGTCCTACAAAAGACTAAAGCGTTTCAATATACAAATGAATGTGAATCGAGTCGTTGAACTTTCGTAACAAGATTTAGTTTTTAACCGACTTCTAAAAAAGGAGGAGGTTCTCAATTCGGATGTTTGTATTTTTTTTTTTTTTTTTTTTTTATGTTTGTTCGGGCATAACTCCGTCGCTTGCCAACCAATTTGAAAAATTATTTTTTTTGTTGGAAAGGGTATACTTCCCAAATGGTATCAATATCGGTTCAGCAGTTTGGTTATTAAATCCAAATAGCTGGAAAAAATATATGGAAAAATCATCTATGTATACGAAATTGCGTATTTTTGCTTTCCTGTGACTTTCCAGTGGTGTTGTTAGGTATGGGGTACCACTAAAAAGTGAAAAATAAAAAACTTTTTCACAAAAAAAAGTTCAAAATAACTTTAATTTCGGAAGTCGGTGTCAAATAACGAAGAAGCAACCAAAAACACCGACTTCCGAAATTAAAGTTATTTTGAACTTTGTAGTGTTTTTTGGAAGTCGGTTTCTTTTTTTTGTGAAAAAGTTTTTTTTTCTTCAATAAATATATCAATGGGTTTTTAAATTCCGGGCGGCAGTATAGAGGCAAACGGAACAGGATGGAAAGTGTCGTATCCTCCATTGAAAGCGATGATCCTCCGACCAGTGTTCGCACGGAGACCTTTGGTATCGCGATGTAGGATTTGTGTGACGTCAGGTTTAGACCTTTGGTATCGCGATGGAGGATTTGTGTGACGTCAGGTTTAGACCTTTGGTATCGCGATGGAGGATTTGTGTGACGTCAGGTTTAGACCTTTGGTATCGCGATGGAGGATTTGTGTGACGTTAGGTTTAGACCTTTGGTATCGCGATGGAGGATTTGTGTGACGTCAGGTTTAGACCTTTGGTATCGCGATGGAGGATTTGTGTGACGTCAGGTTTAGACCTTTGGTATCGCGATGTAGGATTTGTGTCACGTCAGGTTTAGACCTTTGGTATCGCGATGGAGGATTTGTGTGACGTCAGGTTTAGACCTTTGGTATCGCGATGGAGGATTTGTGTGACGTCAGGTTTAGACCTTTGGTATCGCGATGGAGGATTTGTGTGACGTTAGGTTTAGACCTTTGGTATCGCGATGGAGGATTTGTGTGACGTCAGGTTTAGACCTTTGGTATCGCGATGGAGGATTTGTGTGACGTCAGGTTTAGACCTTTGGTATCGCGATGGAGGATTTGTGTCACGTCAGGTTTAGACCTTTGATATCGCGATGGAGGATTTGTGTGACGTCAGGTTTAGATCTTTGGTATCGCGATGGAGGATTTGTGTGACGTCAGGTTTAGACCTATGGTATCGCGATGGAGGATTTGTGTGACGTCAGGTTTAGACCTTTGGTATCGCGATGTAGGATTTGTGTGACGTCAGGTTTAGACCTTTGGTATCGCGATGTAGGATTTGTGTGACGTCAGGTTTAGACCTTTGGTATCGCGATGGAGGATTTGTGTGACGTCAGGTTTATACAGTTCAGGGTTACTTCGAAAACAGTGCGCTTTTTTCTTCTATGCAAGTAGCGTTCTTTTTTAGACCTTTGATATCGCGATGGAGGATTTGTGTGACGTCAGGTTTAGATCTTTGGTATCGCGATGGAGGATTTGTGTGACGTCAGGTTTAGACCTATGGTATCGCGATGGAGGATTTGTGTGACGTCAGGTTTAGACCTTTGGTATCGCGATGTAGGATTTGTGTGACGTCAGGTTTAGACCTTTGGTATCGCGATGTAGGATTTGTGTGACGTCAGGTTTAGACCTTTGGTATCGCGATGGAGGATTTGTGTGACGTCAGGTTTATACAGTTCAGGGTTACTTCGAAAACAGTGCGCTTTTTTCTTCTATGCAAGTAGCGTTCTTTTATATTTCACGAAAAAAGTCATTTTTGAAGAATTAGCATCACTTACCTCGTTGTTGAATATCGTAAAGAGTGACTAAGTACTAGTTTCGAGCCAAAAAGTACAAAATTAGAGTAATCTTACTTTAATTTTGTACTTTTTGGCTCGAAACATGGTAAAACAAAAAAAATACGTGTCTATTAGTATTGCGTGTTTTATTATTATTTATTAACACAATATTTATCTATGAGTCTTTGTAACCTGTAATAAATAAATGGTTTATTATTGTTATTAAAATTATATTTAATGATCTTGCTATATGAAAAATTGGCGCACTGTTCCCGAAGTTACTCTGAATACAGCATAACGTTCGTGTGCCTTGTTCAAGACGTGTCGCTCGATCGCTTCCAGGCCATGCACCTGGTGTACAAAGCGCTGGAGAAGCACGCCGTGCCCACCAGCCTGCCGCCCGAGCTGCGCGCCGCGCGCCCGGGCCGCCCCCCCTCGCGGCCCCCCAGCCGCCCCCCCAGCCGGCCCCCCAGCCGCCCGCCCTCCCCGGGCGCCCGCGCGCCGCCCCCCCGCCCGCAGCAGCCGCAGACCAATGCGTCGCTGTTGGAGGGGCTACTGGATTTGTCTAGTGTGAGTATCACCTACTTTTATGTAACTATACAATACTGTACGAGTTATAATGGCAAGAAGGGTAACCAACGGAACTCTATTATTAAGCCTTTGCTGTCCGCCCATCCGTCCGTCTGTCTGTCAGCGAGGTGTATCAAAAGAACCGTAGGGTCTGAAACTGCTTTAAGCGGGCGGCCACGCGGTCCCATACAAAAGTGGTCTGTCGCGGCGAACCGCGCGCTAACGCACCGGGTCCCGCAGAAGTGTGTCGGACGACAGCGGTAACACTTATGGGTTACGTTATCTAAACCAAACAAAACGTGGGATATTATTCAAGTGTATACAAAAAAGAGTTAACAGTGTTCCTCTATTTTAATTGTACGCAATTTTTACGAAACGACGTCAGATTGTAATCCTAAAGGATTACAATCTGACATCTACGTATCGTCTGCGGAGCTAGTAAAGCTTACGGTCATGGATCTGAACCATCAACCGATGACGGTGTCCCCGCGCGTGTTCCCCGTTTCCCCGCACGTGTCCCCGCGCGTGTTCCCCGTTTCCCCGCACGTGCCCCCCCGTGTCACCCCCGTGTCTCCGCACGTGTCCCCGCGCATGTTCCCCGTTTCCCCGCACGTGCCACCCCGTGTCTCCGCACGTGTCCCCGCGCGTGTTTCCCGTTTCCCCGCACGTGTCCCCCCGTGTCCCCGCGCATGTTCCCCGTTTCCCCGCACGTGCCACCCCGTGTCTCCGCACGTGTCCCCGCGCGTGTTTCCCGTTTCCCCGCACGTGTCCCCCCGTGTCCCCGCGCATGTTCCCCGTTTCCCCGCACGTGCCACCCCGTGTCTCCGCACGTGTCCCCGCGCGTGTTTCCCGTTTCCCCGCACGTGTCCCCCCGTGTCGCCCCCGTGTCTCCGCACGTGTCCCCGCGCGTGTTCCCCGTTTCCCCGCACGTGTCCCCGCGCGTGTTTCCCGTGTCCCCGCACGTCCACACGCGCCGGTTGCCCTCGCGGCCTTTAACAACAACAAATGAAAATTAAAAATTAAAGGGTTCTAGTTACTTTAATATTGCTAAAACAGTTTACTTACGCAGAACAGTGAATAAGTAATTGTACAAGTCCTTGGTCCACAGCCCCCCAGCCAGACAGCGCCGGCGCTGCCCACCTTGTCCGCGAGCCTGAGCGGCAGCTCGGCAGCGAGCGGTGGTGCTGGTGGTGCTGCTGGTGCTGGTGGTGCTGGTGGCGGCTCGTGGGTGGTGTCGGCGGCGGAGAAGGCGGCCTTCGACGCGCAGTTCTTGGCGGCCGACACGGACCGGGACGGCTTCGTGTCCGGTGCGGAGATAAAGCACATGTTCCTGGACTCTGGCCTGCCGCAGCAGACTTTGGCGCATATATGGTGAGGATTTCCTGTACGTCCCTTAGCTTGACACCAAAAGTGGTCATAGTTGTCAACAAGAAAACTAGTCAAATCAATGTCACTGATTTTGTCAGAATTTCGTTGGGAAATGTGCAAGCAGAGGAGTATAGTCGAAATAAAGCGTCACCTTTGTAGGTATTTCGTTTATGATCTTGACAAAGTTCAGATAACGTGATGTAATTTAAGGTTTTCTAAAGAAGGTTCGAACAATTCATAATGTGCGTAGTCTTTTTTCTTCAGTTTTGGTTTGAATATTACAAGTATTTTACAGTTCATAGTAAAAAAAAAGATTACACTTTGGTCTTAACTGTCCTTCAAGTTCAAATTTCCAACTAAGAACTCTTAAATTATTGTATACTAGTTACCGCCCGAAAACGCCGCTCGCGTGATTGTCGAAAATTATCCCAAGGGAACATACTTTCAGGATTGTTATTCCAGACTATATAACCTATCTCTGTGCCAAAGAACATCGACCAAATACGACCTGACCTAAATATGAAACGACCACCAGTGATTGATACATCAAAATACAGTGACGTAGGTGTATATTAAATTACGGGGTTCAGCTTATTCTATTTGAGCCGGTAAAATAATTTAAATAAAATAAAAATGCCTTTATTATTCCAATGGCATGTAGGTACATTCGGATGAATTCTTGGGCGTGGATATTGTTAGTCCAATATACATGCCATCTGGACCCCTCTTTGGGTGCAGGACCTTTTTTTTTTTTTTAAAGATGGGAAATCATCAAATGACTCCTGCCGCTCTGGGTGGAGTGGGAGGGAGTGTCAGACTCTTACTGACTAAAACCCATTCATGCTCCTCCTAGTGCCTTTTGCTTTCCGGGGCCGCCGTAACTCTTTCGAACAAAATCCGCATCCGCAGGCTCTGCCCCTAAGGGCCCCTACTCCTACGCTGACACCTCTGTGAGGCGCGCGTGGAACACAACCCGCCCTACGGTGGGGCTCGCCCAGCGCCTCCCTCCTCCCGACGCGTCTCCCCACGCCGCGGTGGCTGTGCGGGGGTTGTCTCTCTCGTCGGCGCCATCTTGGATGTTGATTTTGAGTCCACTTCTAATCAGCTACATCGAAGACCACGAAAATCCAATCATTTGTATGGTGGCGCCATCTTAAATTTTCACGCACAGTCTGTAGAACATGGCAGGTCAGCCTTGTAAAAACAAATGAACGTTGGTCCTCATTGAATCATGTTCTTGTGTGAAACTATTCTTGTTATAAGAGTTTGATACATTTTAATTGATGAAAGTAAGGTAAAATCAAAATTTACTAACTATTTCTGTTTACATCCAATACTTTTCTTCGTAAAAAAAGGCAAAAATTACGCTAGCGCTACCGATCGTAATAAAAACGAAAACCACACATCAAGAGTATTTATTCACTGTTTTGGATAAATACTCGAGTAAAAACGGTTGTTTATGGGTATTTATCCATTTTGTGTTTTTATCTGGATGAATTCCCAACACTATTTTTGTGTAAAGTTCTATGATTCTCAGCCATAGCTATAATAATATATTTTCAATTTAGTATTGGTAATTGTGCCCAGGGGAACTTATAAATCCATACAGTTACCAATTATCATGTTCACGAGATTGTATAGTCAGGTCACAGCATTTATGGGCCGTGACCGACGTTCTTTCATCAGGTCCGTTCAGCCGTTCTGACGTGATTGAGTAACAAACATCCATCCAAACTTTGGCTTTTATAAATATTAAGTATAGATTGACGTGGTGTCTGATGTTCGCAGGGCGCTGTGCGACATGGAGGGTATCGGCAAGCTGTCGTGCGGGCAGTTCGCGCTGGCCATGTGGCTGGTGCAGCGCGCGCTGCGGGGCACAGCGCCGCCCGCGCAGCTCACACACGACATGCTGCCGCCGCCGCCCACGCAGCCCGACGCGGTCAGTCTTAACTATACTTTGTAGCTAGGGCGTAACGTGATGTGTGCGACATGGAGGGTATCGGCAAGCTGTCGTGCGGGCAGTTCGCGCTGGCCATGTGGCTGGTGCAGCGCGCGCTGCGGGGCACAGCGCCGCCCGCGCAGCTCACACACGACATGCTGCCGCCGCCGCCCACGCAGCCCGACGCGGTCAGTCTTAACTATACTTTGTAGCTAGGGCGTAACGTGATGTGTGCGACATGGAGGGTATCGGCAAGCTGTCGTGCGGGCAGTTCGCGCTGGCCATGTGGCTGGTGCAGCGCGCGCTGCGGGGCACAGCGCCGCCCGCGCAGCTCACACACGACATGCTGCCGCCGCCGCCCACGCAGCCCGACGCGGTCAGTCTTAACTATACTTTGTAGCTAGGGCGTAACGTGATGTGTGCGACATGGAGGGTATCGGCAAGCTGTCGTGCGGGCAGTTCGCGCTGGCCATGTGGCTGGTGCAGCGCGCGCTGCGGGGCACAGCGCCGCCCGCGCAGCTCACACACGACATGCTGCCGCCGCCGCCCACGCAGCCCGACGCGGTCAGTCTTAACTATACTTTGTAGCTAGGGCGTAACGTGATGTGTGCGACATGGAGGGTATCGGCAAGCTGTCGTGCGGGCAGTTCGCGCTGGCCATGTGGCTGGTGCAGCGCGCGCTGCGGGGCACAGCGCCGCCCGCGCAGCTCACACACGACATGCTGCCGCCGCCGCCCACGCAGCCCGACGCGGTCAGTCTTAACTATACTTTGTAGCTAGGGCGTAACGTGATGTGTGCGACATGGAGGGTATCGGCAAGCTGTCGTGCGGGCAGTTCGCGCTGGCCATGTGGCTGGTGCAGCGCGCGCTGCGGGGCACAGCGCCGCCCGCGCAGCTCACACACGACATGCTGCCGCCGCCGCCCACGCAGCCCGACGCGGTCAGTCTTAACTATACTTTGTAGCTAGGGCGTAACGTGATGTGTGCGACATGGAGGGTATCGGCAAGCTGTCGTGCGGGCAGTTCGCGCTGGCCATGTGGCTGGTGCAGCGCGCGCTGCGGGGCACAGCGCCGCCCGCGCAGCTCACACACGACATGCTGCCGCCGCCGCCCACGCAGCCCGACGCGGTCAGTCTTAACTATACTTTGTAGCTAGGGCGTAACGTGATGTGTGCGACATGGAGGGTATCGGCAAGCTGTCGTGCGGGCAGTTCGCGCTGGCCATGTGGCTGGTGCAGCGCGCGCTGCGGGGCACAGCGCCGCCCGCGCAGCTCACACACGACATGCTGCCGCCGCCGCCCACGCAGCCCGACGCGGTCAGTCTTAACTATACTTTGTAGCTAGGGCGTAACGTGATGTGTGCGACATGGAGGGTATCGGCAAGCTGTCGTGCGGGCAGTTCGCGCTGGCCATTCAAAATGTCTTGTGAATTGTCCACGATATTGTTGGACTAGTGTATTTGGTTATTGCCTTTTTTAAAGTTCGATGTGTAGCCGGCGTTTGCCGCACGAGTGTACAATTGTACATCTTTACAATGAAAAACAGGTTTGTCGATTGTATGCAATGTCGTTTAAATAAATTCATTATGCGGTGCAAGCTGAGATACGTGACATGAGAAATAATGTAAAAAAAAAAAAAGATGTTATTCACAAACAATTTATTATTATTATTTAAACTTTAAAACAAGAATTCCACAACGATTTACTAGTACAAATGATACAGCACGCTGAAATGCTACAGCGAGCAGCGCCACTATCACTATGAGATGACGCGCTGTTCTACAACTAATACAAATGATACAGCACGCTCTGCGGGCGCTGCAGACTGCACGCTGCGTGCTCTGCTAGCTGCAGTGCTACAACGAGCAGTGCCACGATCACCTCGAGATCACGCGCTGTTCTACGACTAATACAAATGATACAGCACGCTCTGCGGGCGCTGCAGACTGCACGCTGCGTGCTCTGCTAGCTGCAGTGCTACAACGAGCAGTGCCACGATCACCTCGAGATCACGCGCTGTTCTACGACTAATACAAATGATACAGCACGCTCTGCGGGCGCTGCAGACTGCACGCTGCGTGCTCTGCTAGCTGCAGTGCTACAACGAGCAGTGCCACGATCACCTCGAGATCACGCGCTGTTCTACGACTAATACAAATGATACAGCACGCTCTGCGGGCGCTGCAGACTGCACGCTGCGTGCTCTGCTAGCTGCAGTGCTACAACGAGCAGTGCCACGACCACCTCGAGATCACGCGCTGTTCTACGACTAATACAAATGATACAGCACGCTCTGCGGGCGCTGCAAACTGCGCGCTGCGTGCTCTGCTAGCTTCAATGCTATAGCGAGCAGCGCCACGATCACCACGAGAGTCATGCGATGGTCCCACCGCGCATGCGCTCCCTGCCATACTATGAGTTTCACTGTGCCGGCTAGGTTGTCTCGCTGCCAGCAACTGAAAACATAGGTCAATTAGGCAGGCTGGAAGACAAAATTCACACTTGTCAACGTCACGCGGTACTAAGTGCTTCGTGTGGCACCTGCTAGATAGTACCTGTACAAGTTGTCGTCGCTGTAGAGCGCGCGCGTGAACACGAGGTGGTCCCTGCAGTTGACATACACGCGGCTGCCGCTGCACTTGTCCACGTCGCGCGGTACTAAGTGCTTCGTGTGGCACTAGATAGTACCTGTACAAGTTGTCGTCGCTGTAGAGCGCGCGCGTGAACACGAGGTGGTCCCTGCAGTTGACATACACGCGGCCGCCGCTGCACTTGTCCACGTCGCGCGGTACTAAGTGCTTCGTGTGGCACTAGATAGTACCTGTACAAGTTGTCGTCGCTGTAGAGCGCGCGCGTGAACACGAGGTGGTCCCTGCAGTTGACATACACGCGGCCGCCGCTGCACTTGTCCACGTCGCGCGGTACTAAGTGCTTCGTGTGGCACTAGATAGTACCTGTACAAGTTGTCGTCGCTGTAGAGCGCGCGCGTGAACACGAGGTGGTCCCTGCAGTTGACATACACGCGGCCGCCGCTGCACTTGTCCACGTCGCGCGGTACTAAGTGCTTCGTGTGGCACTAGATAGTACCTGTACAAGTTGTCGTCGCTGTAGAGCGCGCGCGTGAACACGAGGTGGTCCCTGCAGTTGACATACACGCGGCCGCCGCTGCACTTGTCCACGTCGCGCGGTACTAAGTGCTTCGTGTGGCACTAGATAGTACCTGTACAAGTTGTCGTCGCTGTAGAGCGCGCGCGTGAACACGAGGTGGTCCCTGCAGTTGACATACACGCGGCCGCCGCTGCACTTGTCCACGTCGCGCGGTACTAAGTGCTTCGTGCCGACGCGCCATTGTATCGGCACGTCACGGAGTGTTGTACTGGCGAATACATATAAATACAACAGATATCGTTATTAAAGCTGGCGAAATGAGCGATTATTACACTCCTAAGGTTTGGGGAAAACAGGCTTGTTGAACCTGAGTATAGTAAAGACAGATCCTCTGCCTTAGCTTGTGAACTTGCAGAGTTTGACAAGTGCTTTACTTCAAGTTTTCAACCGGGGGAGACGATGACAAAAATCCATCAAGATTATTGTGGAGCTAATGTTTTAAGATTTGACTTTTGCTTTTTATTTATCGTATGAAACAGCCATTCAAGTCGGCGGACAAAAGATAGAGTTTTACCCTGGACATCGAAGAACGATCCTTTGCCCAAAGTCTGCGAATTTGGTGTCCCTGATAGGGAGAGGCGGCTGTTTAGGTAGGGGCTGTTTGATCGGGTAGACCACTGTTCCATTTTCGTCGTCGTTCCCCTGTGTTGCTTCATCCCTTTTGCGTCTACTGTCTCGGCATGGCACCTTAAAAGTATGTTTAAAGATGAACGAAAAAACGATGTTTTAGAGAAATAAAAAAAAGCCTTAGGCGCGTGTCGCTTTTTAGAAATGTCTAAACCCAATGATCCTAGTCTCCTTTGAAATCCAGACATATTGGTCACATCGATCATAAATGTTGGCAGAATTGTCTTTTGTAGTGCTTAGTTACTTGATTGAACTGATGAGTACTTACCTTACACATACCGATCATGATTTCGCTAGGCCTTTGCTGAATCACATCTAGGTCACTCATTGTTTTTGGCAAGTATTGTGATCGACACGGCAAGCCGTCGGGAAAGGCTAAAATAATAAAAAAATAAGTTCTTGGAGTTATATTCATGAATGGCCAAGGTGAGGCCAAAGTTACCAGGGCCGTCCAAAACCGTCCACACTTGGATGAGTTGTTGATACCGTGAGAGTTTCGGGAATCACCTGTGAGGGACGCACGGAAGCTATAAGTATGCCAGTAGAAAGGGGAGGGGGAGGAAGGGGGTGATTCTCAGACCTTTAATGACTGTTATTTAGTTAAGTCCGGTTGTTTGCCTTCTAAATATACCCTCGTACATTTTTGTGTATTATAAAATTTTCATAATTTTAGTATACGTGTGACTGTTTCCCCGTCATTCATCATCATCATCATCATCATTCAGTCGAAAGACGTCCACTTCTGGACATAGGACTTTCTCCCAAGTTTCGCCACTATTAGAAATAAAACTAATAATAAACAAATCACTATTGTTATAACGCAATCTTTCAGTTTAGAAACTTTACGAAGAATACCGTATTTACTACAAAATACAATAAAAATAATGAGCGGTACTAATGAGCCGTCGAATCGATTTTCCCCTTCCATTAACTACAAACTATATAGATTGCACAATTTAGTTGCCAAGCCGGTTTGTTGGTGATGTGTTGTTTCAAGTACTTAATGTATTTTTAAAGACACGTTTGGAAAATGGTGAGAAAACGTTATTTTTCGAGTATTTTTATTAAAACTTTGGGTGACATAAGTTATATTAATTTAGGATGCTCTATCCAGGTGGATTTAACTGAATACCGGAAGGTACAATTCCCGTATTTGAAATTGTAAACGATCAAATCTCATTTTACTGGTATGACAGATTTATACAAATTTGAATATGACTGCGCCTAAAAATACGGAATGGTCTCTCTGATCTACTCGTAGGTTTCCTTAGCGTCCAGAACACGGCAAACGTTATTATCAGTGATCGGAATAGGTAGTGTAATTTTGTGGGATTTCGTGACGCTATCTTAATATGTATATGCCTTTAAACCCCATTTAGTTGGAATTTAATACGGTAAATTTTTTGTAAGAAAGATTTTTAAAATAATAAATTATTTCAAAGTATAGCAAGCAAATATGTATTTATTTTTGTCAGAAAAAAAATTCACAAGGCTTATCCATGTCATTACAACGTTTAAGGTCATTCACCTTAAATTGCACTACCTATTCGGATCACTGGTCATTAGCTGTGTAACATGAAGTGTAACATGAACTTACTTTGAAACAGTTCGATGAGCTTGTCATCTAACTCGACCAATTTGTAACGTTGAGACGCTTTGATAGGGTTTACTACGAAGCTTGCAATCTGAAATACAAATAGAACAAATATGGATGTTTTTACTGACACTGGGTAACGCGTTAATACGTAGCGTATTTAGATATAAAAAATATTGGACACCAATTTTGTTTATGTGACGAAAGAAAAAACTGTCCATAATTTTTTGGTCATCTGACTGACGGACTAAATAGCTTTTTTTTGAGAATCTACCTTTTTGCAGGATAAATATTAATGCAGCCATTGTAAACATTTATTTAGGTGCCGTCTGGTTTACGTTTCTGACATACCAGCTATTAAATTCGTTTCTGCGAAACAATAGTGTCCCAATAAGACAATGAAAACGATTTTGTCAACAGTTTTATTTGATAGCACGCGTAAAGTACTCAGTTTTAACGTTATCTTCATGGTCTTATTAACGTAACTGGTTTATGTTTTAAATAATTAGACACTGGTAGATAAGTGCCAGGTAATATTTTAATACAGTTTGTAGAACACACTATCTCAAGTGTTTGCTTAGGCAACATTTTGTACTAGGATGTGATGGTAGAAAATCCTAAGAAAAATGAGAAAAATTACTCTTGGTTCTTCGGATCACAGCCTATGCATTTAAACATACAGTAGTTCCAATTTTGAACTTACAACACTTTATCCTCAAATGGTGAACAATACTTGTTTTAGGCACAGTTTTACCTCACTTCATCCACCGTTTTCCATTTCTTTTCAAAGTGAAGACCTTTTCAGCAATAATTAAAAAAAAAACCTCGGGCTGGTATCTTTACCAGGTCTTGCTCCAACTTGACATAGCAAATTCCGTGCCGATGGCGCCGTCCCACCTTGCCACAAACACTGCACTCGCTCCAAGGAGACCACTGAGTGTATAAGATGACGCCCTGGTACATTTCTGTGGCCACAGCGTGAGGTCCTTGGGATCCAAGCGGTTTTACCTGACGAAAAGATAACCAACTCATTACCATACCAGACCACATACGAGACCGACAGAATGTCTCTTTTATCTATACTCTATCTCGACTGTTGAATAGGTTCTCGCAAATGGATAGACTCAAAAACTCATCTTTCTTCCATTGATTGAAACTCCTTGTCCAACAAGGGGTTTTAATTCAAATTATGATAATCCTACATGGGTATTTATGAAATGTCAGAAGCTGTGGCATGGTCCGAATTGTTTGATTGGACCTAGCTGCTTCAGAACACAGGGTTTTCAACCTTCCGCATCGTCTCTCCCAGCCGGCGGGCGTTCTAAACTAATCCACTCCGCGAAAAAGTAATTCCTTGTTAAAGAATTTGAAGTTGGGAACTTGTCGAACTCTACCATGAAAACCTGTCAAACATAGGTATCTATTAGGGTTTGGTTTCTGCACTTAGTCCTGATGTTGGACCATTGTGTGACACGCAAACAGGTATTAATGCAGAGCTAGACACAACTTCTAGATATAAAACAGTGTACTAACAACAGTGTAGGGTTCCTTATCGACCACCTCTATGAAGACCAGGCCCCCGAAGCCTGCGCCTTGCCGGCACCAGAAGACGCCCTCGTCTCCCGGCACCACGTTGTAGATCGTCATGATGCCGTTGAATACTTTCAGCCGGTCGTAGTCTTGGAGTACTCCGAACTTGCTGCGTGATGCCGACTAGGGAATGACATTTGGTCCTGTTTTACTGTATCGGGATAGGCGATGTGTAGTCGTGCTTTTATTTACTCAGCCACTTTTGACAGAAACTTCCATAGTTAAATTGTAACTTCAATGAGGTTGTATTAAATTAAAAAATTGCTTGATTTTTTATTAAGTGCAATAGTGATTTCAGCCTTAACGAAGTTTATGGTAAAGTTGTCATTTAATCGAAAGACGTCCACTGCTTGACATAGGTTTGGAATCGCCACAATGACCATCAAGATGACGTTGTTCTACCTGTGAGTACAGCCACGTGTGCTCGTCCACATGGCCGGGCTCCTGGCACAGCCTGCACGGCAGCCGGGTGGTGGCTCCCTGGAATACCATCATGATGACGTTGTTCTACCTGTGAGTACAGCCACTTGTGCTCGTCCACATGGCCGGGCTCCTGGCACAGCCTGCACGGCAGCCGGGTGGTGGCTCCCTGGAACACCATCATGATGACGTTGTTCTACCTGTGAGTACAGCCACGTGTGCTCGTCCACATGGCCGGGCTCCTGGCACAGCCTGCACGGCAGCCGGGTGGTGGCTCCCTGGAACACCATCATGATGACGTTGTTCTACCTGTGAGTACAGCCACTTGTGCTCGTCCACATGGCCGGGCTCCTGGCACAGCCTGCACGACAGCCGGGTGGTGGCTCCCTGGAACACCATCATGATGACGTTGTTCTACCTGTGAGTACAGCCACTTGTGCTCGTCCACATGGCCGGGCTCCTGGCACAGCCTGCACGGCAGCCGGGTGGTGGCTCCCTGGAACACCATCATGATGACGTTGTTCTACCTGTGAGTACAGCCACTTGTGCTCGTCCACATGGCCGGGCTCCTGGCACAGCCTGCACGGCAGCCGGGCGGTGGCTCCCTGGAACACCATCATGATGACGTTGTTCTCTGCCATCAGATCTCTGTCCACCGCGTCCAGCTGTGCTGCTGAGCAGGCGTAGTAGTCGCGCCAGGCTTGGGAGAGTGCTGATAGTTTGTGTTTGTTTCCTCCTGAACATGAGTTAATATAAACTAGTGGTCGTCCAGTGGTCGCCCAGTGGTCGCCGAGTGGTCCGACCATATTTTTTATTAATTGAATGTATTTTATAAGCATTATTATAAACAATAATATAAGCTTTCTGCACTCCTTTTACTTTAACTTTAATAAACGTCCGCGTAATTTTCGTAAAAAAGGGTACAAAATTAAAAAAAAAAAAAAAAAGAAAAAAAAAAGAAATTTGCTTCATGTATTAATGAATATAAGATTGAGCAAAAAATAAGATAGATATATAAAACATTTATTTGATGCAAGTAAAGAAACACGGCACACAAAAGAGTTACACAAATTATGAAAAGTATGCAAATATTTGAAATAACAAACATACGAAAAAAAACAGAGTACTATGATTTGAGTAGGTCTGTGGCAATCTGTGGCAGAAGTGCCAAAATACATAAATATATTTGAAAATGACAAGAAAGAAAAAAAAAATATGTTCTTGTGCGGTGCGTGTAAGATTCATGGGCTTTTCTTTAAATGAAGAACAGCTATAATTACATCGAATTATAAACACAAATTATTCAAGCCATCAAAAGCACAAACAAACGATACACAAGACAAAACAGCACTATATTATTTTGTTGTGTCATAACGCGCCATCCTGAGACTTGACCTACCTACCAACATACTGGTACTTTCAATGTCAAATTGTGGCCACAGACGTGTGTTTCTATTTTATTTTCATAAATGGCAATGAAGTCGATGTGGAAAATTCTGCCTTTGTCAGATTTTGCTATAAAACGAGATTTTTTGCTGATATTTGTCGAGGACATTCTAATTACTTACTTGGATACATGAGCTTATCAAGCTCAAAACCCTTAGTATAACCTCGCCGAACTTCTCCATACATTTCCCTACTCTTATTGTTTATCTCACTCACTCTCTTGTGAATAAAATGGTTTATTTCGCATCTCGTACAATTTATTATCATTAAAACTAAAATAACCAAACATTTCATGTCAACCATTTTTGAAAACTAACTTTTGACAGGTTTGACTTTGCAATTGTTTAGGATTCCATTTTGAATTTGTTCTAGAATTTTTGTGGCAGCAAGGTTACTTATTTCAAACTGTTTTCTTATTCAAGAGGGTTCTTAGATCTTCAGGTGTTTAGGTTTAGGCTTGCATGCTGAAAGAAACTCAATTTTACTCTTAGGTAGCGTTTTCAGACTTTAGAGGGTTTTGAGAACAAGAGTCGTGACATCAATATGTAATCAGATGATTCAATAAACGAACTTTTGTTGTTGGATATAGGTTTTAATATCTAGGCCAACCACAAACATTAACCCCATACATTTTTCGGTGATCAAATTTGTCATAACTCAACTCCAGCTCAACTCAATTTTACATTAATATTTCGCCAGTTTGAAAACGACGAATCTTTCTAGGTCTTTTTCGGCACCCAGTTGAAACTCTCCACTTTACTAGTCGGAATCAACCGAAGTTGTTGACCTTTCCTCCCGCCAACTTTTAATGATGCTAATTTATTTTGACCAATTTTTTTTCTTAATCTTTTCAGAAGACAGAACCAGCACTCTCCTTAGGCCCGCAACCCACTCCCGAGATGGAGGCGATAGCGCGCGAGGTGGACGCGTTGGCTCGTGAGCGACTGGCTTTAGAAGCTGAGCTTGCAGCCAAACAGCGGGACCTCACCGTGAAGACTGGCGAGGCAGACAGCTTGCAGGTATGTAGTTGTTCATCTTAGTTAGGACCAGCCCCAACCGCACGCAGCACACACCCGGTAGAAACTGCGACGTGATTGACTAGTCTATCGAGAGCGGACTTGAGCTTCACGCTTCGCTACACGTCAATCCGATGCACGTCGCTTCGGCCAACACGGTGGGTCGCCAGCTTTAACGAGGACGGCCATGCTTGCTTTTCCCATTAGGAGTAATGTTCAGTGTGCCTTTAGTAAACGTTTGATATGTTTTTTTTTTCAGAGTGAGCTGGACACATTAACGGCCACCCTAAAACAGTTAGAAAACCAAAAAGGTGAAGCACAAAAAAGGCTAAATGATCTCAAAACACAGGTAAATATTGCTTGATAAATAACATAAAATTACACTTTCGATATTTTCTGTAGGGATCAGATCTAAGTGACTCACAGGTAGTTTTCATGTCATGTCCGGGAAGAACGGCCGGCTTCATCTTGTTTAAATCGACGAAAATCGACGTGCGAAAATTCAAATTTGCTAATTTATGCAGGCTTCTAAACAGGTGTTTTCAATTTCATAAGTGAAGGAACTTACGTATGTATGTTTGTCTACGTATCTCCAGAAACGAAATCGAATTGCATAATGATTTTGGGAAAAGTGTTTAGTAAAATTGTGTCATCAACAATCACCCCACTTGTTACAGGTAGAAAAGCTCCGTTCCCAAGTATCGGCCCAGGAGGCGGCGGCCGCGGAGACGGAGGCCGAGGTGGCGGCGCGCCGAGCGGCCGCGCACACGCTGAAGGAGAAGGAGCGCGCGCTGCAGGCCGACGTCGCCGACGCCGAGGCCGAGGCCGAGGCCGTCACCGCGCAGCTGCGCCGCACCGTGCTCGCCGTCAGCCAGGTCAGGGATCACTTAGCGATGACTTGGCGCTGCACGCTGGTGACTCGGGACAAATACAGATTCCCAACACTCACGTCTTGACTTATAAAAAGTAGGAGTGAACGAGAGGCGCATACATAAGTATCTAAATAAATATAAATACTGTTGCAACGAATATATCTTGAGAATAATCTACATTTAGGTGTCTTCCGATTACAAAACGATGATGTGTTGACATGTTAGGATTAAGCGTTGAAATGTTTGGTCGCAGATCACTTTTCTTGATTGTAGCATGTTGTTGCGAAAGTTGACGAGAATGTGCCAGTCCCTTCCCTTCTACAAGACATCGAGCAACCTGTACTTGATATGTTCCAGGCCAACATAAAGATCTCCCACCTAGAAGAGCAGCATCGCCTCATCAGCTCGGCGGCCGAGGCGCTGAGCAGCGCAGGCAGCGCCGCGCAGCACTACCTGACGCTGCAGCCGCAGTACTCGGCGGAGCATCTGGAGCGGGTGGTCAGAGGGGCTACGCCTAATGACGCACTGGTACGTACACATGGACCTCAACACTATAGAATAGCCTAATATTTCGCCGCCAATTTGCAATCAGCCTTCCCTTCCGCTCTGTGTGGAGCGGGAGGTAGTGTCACGCGCTCCTCCTAATGCCCTTTGCGATCCAGGGCTGCGGTGACTTTCGATTTCGAACAAATTCGTGTACCCTGGCAGGCTCTCGCTTGCGGGTCCCGACTACTACTATGACCCAGGCGCGTGGACCACAACGCGCCTGTGTCCTATAACGTGTAGCTTAGCACGCGGCGTGACACGGGGCGTGAAGAGTAGCGGTGCCCGCCGCTGCGCCCGCGACGGATCCTATAACGTGTAGCTTAGCACGCGGCGTGACACGGGGCGTGAAGAGTAGCGGTGCCCGCCGCTGCGCCCGCGACGGATCCTATAACGTGTAGCTTAGCACGCGGCGTGACACGGGGCGTGAAGAGTAGCGGTGCCCGCCGCTGCGCCCGCGACGGATCCTATAACGTGTAGCTTAGCACGCGGCGTGACACGGGGCGTGAAGAGTAGCGGTGCCCGCCGCTGCGCCCGCGACGGATCCTATAACGTGTAGCTTAGCACGCGGCGTGACACGGGGCGTGAAGAGTAGCGGTGCCCGCCGCTGCGCCCGCGACGGATCCTATAACGTGTAGCTTAGCACGCGGCGTGACACGGGGCGTGAAGAGTAGCGGTGCCCGCCGCTGCGCCCGCGACGGATCCTATAACGTGTAGCTTAGCACGCGGCGTGACACGGGGCGTGAAGAGTAGCGGTGCCCGCCGCTGCGCCCGCGACGGATCCTATAACGTGTAGCTTAGCACGCGGCGTGACACGGGGCGTGAAGAGTAGCGGTGCCCGCCGCTGCGCCCGCGACGGATCCTATAACGTGTAGCTTAGCACGCGGCGTGACACGGGGCGTGAAGAGTAGCGGTGCCCGCCGCTGCGCCCGCGACGGATCCTATAACGTGTAGCTTAGCACGCGGCGTGACACGGGGCGTGAAGAGTAGCGGTGCCCGCCGCTGCGCCCGCGACGGATCCTATAACGTGTAGCTTAGCACGCGGCGTGACACGGGGCGTGAAGAGTAGCGGTGCCCGCCGCTGCGCCCGCGACGGATCCTATAACGTGTAGCTTAGCACGCGGCGTGACACGGGGCGTGAAGAGTAGCGGTGCCCGCCGCTGCGCCCGCGACGGATCCTATAACGTGTAGCTTAGCACGCGGCGTGACACGGGGCGTGAAGAGTAGCGGTGCCCGCCGCTGCGCCCGCGACGGATCCTATAACGTGTAGCTTAGCACGCGGCGTGACACGGGGCGTGAAGAGTAGCGGTGCCCGCCGCTGCGCCCGCGACGGATCCTATAACGTGTAGCTTAGCACGCGGCGTGACACGGGGCGTGAAGAGTAGCGGTGCCCGCCGCTGCGCCCGCGACGGATCCTATAACGTGTAGCTTAGCACGCGGCGTGACACGGGGCGTGAAGAGTAGCGGTGCCCGCCGCTGCGCCCGCGACGGATCCTATAACGTGTAGCTTAGCACGCGGCGTGACACGGGGCGTGAAGAGTAGCGGTGCCCGCCGCTGCGCCCGCGACGGATCCTATAACGTGTAGCTTAGCACGCGGCGTGACACGGGGCGTGAAGAGTAGCGGTGCCCGCCGCTGCGCCCGCGACGGATCCTATAACGTGTAGCTTAGCACGCGGCGTGACACGGGGCGTGAAGAGTAGCGGTGCCCGCCGCTGCGCCCGCGACGGATCCTATAACGTGTAGCTTAGCACGCGGCGTGACACGGGGCGTGAAGAGTAGCGGTGCCCGCCGCTGCGCCCGCGACGGATCCTATAACGTGTAGCTTAGCACGCGGCGTGACACGGGGCGTGAAGAGTAGCGGTGCCCGCCGCTGCGCCCGCGACGGATCCTATAACGTGTAGCTTAGCACGCGGCGTGACACGGGGCGTGAAGAGTAGCGGTGCCCGCCGCTGCGCCCGCGACGGATCCTATAACGTGTAGCTTAGCACGCGGCGTGACACGGGGCGTGAAGAGTAGCGGTGCCCGCCGCTGCGCCCGCGACGGATCCTATAACGTGTAGCTTAGCACGCGGCGTGACACGGGGCGTGAAGAGTAGCGGTGCCCGCCGCTGCGCCCGCGACGGATCCTATAACGTGTAGCTTAGCACGCGGCGTGACACGGGGCGTGAAGAGTAGCGGTGCCCGCCGCTGCGCCCGCGACGGATCCTATAACGTGTAGCTTAGCACGTGGCGTGACACGGGGCGTGAGGAGTAGCGGTGCCTCGGCCAGACCGCCCACTCTTCCAGCACCACGCCGCCAGCATAAGTGACCGGCGATCCCCCAGCTGCAGATTTTGAGCTGTGCCACAGCAAGTACAAACTTCGCTTTTTCGCTAAGTTTTTGGTTCAACACCATGGTCTCGAATTGCGCGAACCATAATCTGGGTTTGTCTCGCTAGACGGAGGTATCCGAGACGTAGCTATACCTATCCTGAAGAAAAAACGGCCGGACGTGTGATGCGCTCGTATGATTGTTGTACGTCACTAAAACCTAATTTTTTTTTATCCATAATGTTTGTCTGTTTCTGAAACCCAGGAAGACGAGCCATTTGCGAAAAGCAACGGCTTCGCATCAGGCGCAGGCTTCGAGTCGGACCCCTTCACGTCGAGCTCGTTCCCCGCCGCGCTGCCCGCACACGACCCCTTCGCGCCCGCGCACACCGCGCTACCTACACAGGTGTGTAGTGTGTACACACAGGAACATGTCGACTGTTACAACAGCGACGCATCAGGCGTTTAGACTACCTACTATAACGTCACAAGCACAAATGTATAGTCAGTTAGGTGCCAAATGCCGCCGCGTGTGGCACCTAACTAACCTAACCACCTAACTGACGTCCGACTAGCGTGGCACACCGATGCAGACTGAGCTCGAAAGTGGCGGCTTACGATTTTTGTACGTAAGCTGGCCACGCGAAATTGCTCTTGCGGTATCTATGTCTGTCTATCTATCTGTGGTTAAAACGATGATTTGAAATGTTTTTGCATCCTGTACGTAGGTGTAAAACCAAACTGTAAAATTTCACTATGATGAAAGCCCATTGGAAAAATTGCACTAGTTTTTTTTAATTTCCTAGTGTTTTGACTTCAATCTCAAAAATAAGGTTTGAATTATCTCTTTATGAACAAGGTAACATTCATGTTCAAAAATGCATGTAGGTATGTGAAAAATAAGCATCAATCTAAAAATGATGGTATGCGTTTATGTCGCAGGACGGCTTCGGGACGGACCCGTTCGCCTCGAACGCGGACCCGTTCGCGGGCGACACGTTCGCCTCGCACGACAATACGGCTACACAGAATGACGACGTGAGTGCTATTTTATCATTGTCAGTCCCTACTATCATCTTTTCGTAATACGTTTTCTTTTAACCACTTCTTTTTTATTTACTTATCTATATTCACGTCTATGAATAGAAATATGTTTATATTGTAATGTTTTCATGCTATCTATTTATGTTTATTTTTCTTTCTATCCTTGTACCTATCTGTTGTTTTCTTCTTGTTACTGTAATTTTGGTTGTTTGTATGTTAAAGCGTCTTTATAAATTTTGAATTTCATTTCAAATAAATTATGTTTCCTCTTGTGTGTTTCGTTGCAATATCCATGTTAGTAACTGCAGTGATGTAACACTTAGGGAAAAAACCGCATAACGCACTTTACTCTGTCAAAGGCCACAATTATGACATTTGTAGGAAATTTCACATTGTTACGGTGCTACCTACGAATACTAAAAGCAAAGAAACGTAACTCTGAACAAAATCAACTATGAATTCAGCTCCAAATTGCACTACATAGACAAATTATTTCGAGTATTCGTACGAAGGAACACAAGCAAAGCGCTTGCGTAACGCGTTGTATTCCAGCAAGCGCGGTGATTCGTTATCGGCACGACAGATAGTGGTAATTGGTCACGCGCCTTCTGCAGTGTCAGATGCGTGGACGGTGTTATGCATTATGAATAGTACTTCTCTAGTCCGTCGGCGTGTATCGTCATTACAAATGTACAAATCGTCACTTCTATACTGCATTATTTACTGCATTCGCTAGGCATCCAATCAAATTCGTTTCTTACCAAACGAAAGGCAGTTATCCATTTTTATTCGCTATAAGTACTTAGTTAAATTTTCGGAAATCTGCGACATAAAATGTTAAAATATACTATTGCATAATTATTATCGTTTTAACTAAAAACCTCTTAAAGTTCAAGTGAAATTTCAAAACGTGTTAAATAATTGTCATGTTGCGTTCATGTTGCATGACATTTTGACACTTGGCACTTTCTAGAGTTCAAAGTATAGGATTTATAAATGTTTGTATACTCACAAATTAAAAGAGATTCCGGCATTCTTCATATCCGTATGGCATCTACACCACTTAACAGGACATGATGGACGTGGACATGAACGGCATGTTTGCTGTATTTAAACAACGCAAAACATAAGAATAACCACAATCGTAATTCCGAAATACATCGATTTAATGACACCGGCGAACTGTCAGCGCTGTGTGGTACGGTATTTAGCAAACGCCTACTGCGGTACGGTATTTAGCAAACGCCTACTGCGGTACGGTATGCGTGGTGCCATTTTTAAGCTTGAGTTACATTTCTTAACGTTTATTATTCGTAGGGTGCTACACATCGTGTGACATATCAGCATCAACAGTATTGTGCTTATTTGGCTTATTCATGTCGGTGTTATCGATGGATAATAATTATCGATCTTGTTAATTTTCCCAGTAATTTCGGTAGTGTAAATTAAAGTTGGTTAGTAGTGTAAATTATAAATGGGGTGAAATAAGTTTCCTGCACTATACTATAGTTTATTAAATTTATTTGAGTGCGATGACATGTAATTGCCAGTGATAACAAGTTAAGAGCGTTTACGCGGTACGGCTTTTCATACAATCTTTCAAATCCTTTTTCTTCAAAATGAATGAACCGATTTTAACGAAACTTGGTATGCATACGCTAGATATCCAGGTCTAAATAGTTATAAGAAAATATTTTTGAAAAAGATTTCAGAGGGAGAGAGAGCGATTTTAAGTTTTCTATAGAAAGTGAAAAATCACTATACCCTTCCCCCTGAACTCTTTTTCAAAAATGTTTTCTTATAACTATTTAGACCTGGATATCTAGCGTATGCATACCAAGTTTCGTTAAAATCGGTTCATTCATTTTGAAGAATAAGGATTTGAAAGATTGTATGAAAAGCCGTACCGCGTAAACGCTCTTAATGCAGTGTCAAATATGCCAAATCTGGAAGATAAAGCGTTGGAAGATCTCCTACGAGGTAGACCGTAGATGTGAGATGCATCGGATCGGTCGACGTGACACTCGGGGAACGCCTTTGTCTAGCAGTGGATCATCTTTCGGCTGGCATGGTAATGGTGATGGAAGTTAGATCGTATAAATAAATGCGTGTGTGGGCAGGGGCAGGGGCAGGGCGGGTTCGCGGAGGACCCGTTCGCGGTGCTGCACGCGCCCAGCAGGCGCGCTGCGGGTGCGCCGGCGCTGCCCCCCAAGCAGCACAAGCAGCCCCCCCCGCGCCCCGCGCCGCCGCGCCCCAGCCGCCCCGCGGGGCCCGCGCCGCACAAGGTACGCACTCTCCTACTATGTACTTACCTCCACACGACATAACACGACTCTAAAATAATGCAACATGTTACTGATCGATCGCGGTTTGTCAAATCGTAAGTAAGCATGATAGTGTCCAGAGCCACCAGGCCTTATTTATTTTCTAAGTATCAAAACATGTGGGATGTACAGCCCAAGCTCAAACTAGTTCAAAGTATACTGGGTAACTTTTTTTCCAGTGTGCAAACATTTAGAACCACTTCTGCCCATATAAATGAACAACTTTCCCCATGAAAGTCATAACTCATAGTAAATTCCTAAAAAGAAATTGAGACTCCCATACAAGTGAACAGTTGTTGACAATTTTGTACGGGAAGTTCAATTTTTTTTTTTAGGAATTGACTATGGCTTTCTTTGGGAAAGTTTACCCAGTATAGGTACTAATACTCGATCCCATACATTTTGGTACTCAGAAAATAAAGATTCTTAGAGATCTTGAACTATACTATAAATCCCACTTGCAATTTAACAAAACACGATTCGTCAATAACGTCTTGCATTCATTTGTGACTTTAAAAATGTGCAACATAACATAATTTGATCTTTTTGCGTTTTTTTATACTGAAAGCCCCTGTTCAGTGATAAGTAAAAGTAATAGAAAGACTCCTTAAAATTTTCAACATTTTTATTATAAAACCTGATCTTTTAAATTATTTTTTTAATCCTCTTAAACATTTTTAGTTTTTTATCTTGTGTCTTGTGAAATACTCTTTTTAAAAATGATAAAATAAAATCAGTGAACAGTAACTAATATCAGAAAACATTATTATTGATTTTATTTTATAGATATTGTAAACTTGGCTGAAAAACTCAACATTTTAAACCTATAAACTCCATGTCATAACAATTTCAGCCAAGTTGTTCCCAACTTTTAAATTTTAAACATCTCTCCCATATTTTAAGCTAACGATTTATTTTCAGATTGTGTTATTTTTATGATTATTTGACGTTTATTTACCCCCCGCCCCAGTAAACGCATGGACGAAGGATAGCGTCGTCGAAAGCTAAAAGTTTTGTTTTTATTTTATTTACGCTGCAGAGAAAGTAAAATGTACGTAAAGGAGGTTTTGTCGCTCGTTCATTAGAGGATGGCATTTAATCGATGTTTCCTTTGCTTGTTGTTTTTATAAAATGTCACACGCGTTGGCGCCGCTTTCTGAGATTTATTATAAGATAAGTGTTCAGCTTTTTTGCACAAAAGTGTTCAGTTTTGTTTTGCAACGTGTGTTTTATTGTAATAAACTTAAAAAAGGAAGTATGAGATTCCTCTATACTGAAAAAAAAACTAATGAAAGTTTCTTCTTTTGTATCTAAATTGCCCTGAGGAATATGCAAATAAAAACAATTGCATTTTGAATTTATTGAGGATTTTTACATATCAAATTATAAATACCAGAAAGTGATACAAATGATGGCACGGAAGTGATAATGTTGTGTTTTACTTTCTCTGTCGCGTGGAATGCCATTCTCGCCCGCTCCACGTTCGTTTGGTTGCCGCTACACGCTTCACGCTTCACGCTTCTTACTTGTCTGTACTCCACCAGTCTCCAGCCATCAACCATAGTCGTTGTACGTCAGTAGCGTCATGATGAAACATTGTTGGCGTCACTGAGGGCCTCCTAAATGCAAATACGTTCTTTTCTTAGAAGACTATTTAAAATATGTTAAGGACGCGTTTACAAATGGGTAGGCAAATCATTACTTTTTTACACAAAAGTATGTTTATTAAATAAAATGCTTTGCATTCTTAAAATGTTTTTCCCAATAATTGTTGATGAAATTATATTTATAGATCAGAATCATGCACATCTATCTCATTTTATTTAATAAACATACTTTTTTGTAAAAAAGTAATGATTTGACTACCCATTTGTATACCCATTTGTAAACGCGTCCTTAAAAGAAATTCAGCAACTACATTTTAGGGTTCCGTACTCAAAGGGTAACCAACGGAACCCTATTACTAAGCCTCTGCTGTCGGTGCGTCTGTCTGTCAGCGGACTACCTCAAGAACCGTAATAGGTAGACAGTTGAAATGTTGTAGAGCGTGTATTTCTATTGCTGCTTTAACAAAAAATAATAAAAATTTAATTTCAATTAAATATTAAAGGGGGCCATGCAAGAAACGTGTTTTCCCGTTTATGGTCCGGAACCCTTCGTATGAGAGTCCGACTCGCACATGGCCGGTTTTTTACGTTTTTGCCTGAAACGATTATACAACGTGTTACAGAATAAACGCAGTACCTACCTCTTAAGGGGTCACTGTACTCATGTATCCCTGCAATGATGACATTATGATAAACTTTCACTATAGGCCCAACACTAAAATTTAGAAAAAAAAATCGACTGCCCCAATCGACTGACATTTATGTGCGGATAACTCGACAAAATGTACTGAATAGCTGATTTTTTTGCGATTTCGGCGTTGCTCCCATAGTAAAACTAAGTCATAATGATGAGTAAAATGACCCCATTAGAGGTATTGCGTTTATTCTGTATAAATGAGAAGTTTATTATTTGCGAATTCGAATTATTAAAGTATCTAGAAAAATACCTAAGTATCCAGTAATTATAGGTTTTGTTTTTGCATTTGCAAGGTCCCGCAATGACGCAGAAGATCTGCCAATAAACGAGGTTAAGGCATAAGGTTTACATTGTATTGGTTGACGTGAGTGAAATACAACGACTATTCCATCTTTTTATTGCATGTTTTATTTATTTATGCTTGTATTTTATGTAGTTTGCGTGTACTGCTTGACTTGGAAACATTAGATTAATAGACGATGTAATTTGGTAATAAAATAATTCGCTAGGGTTAGGCTTATTTGTGGTGAAACTAATTTAGTACCTACTAGTAAAAATTACTTTTTTTTTTCTTAAATGCACCTTGATGACACCTGTGTTTGTTGTGCTTCCGGCAAAACATTAAATAAAAACGAGTGGTTGATTCAGACTTCCTATGAACAGTTTCAACCTGATGGGCTCTGTCTACATACATTTAAAGACAAACTAATGTCAATTAAATAAACTGCTTTTTACGCGACTACGACAAAACCACGGCCAAGGTTATGATTTTTTAATAGATTATTATTGGATGTCGGTTATCGCGTAAAAAAGTAAACTATGGCCTTCTCCATATCCCAGGCTATATATCTGCCAAATTTCATGACGATCCGTTCAGCCATTTAACGTGAAAACGTAACAATCAGACAAGAGTTACTTTCCCATTTATAAAATAAGTAGGGATCGGTGAACATAATTATCCATCATTTGTCTATTAAAACCGCCATTAGATTTTTTTATTCAAACATATTTATTTACTGAATTATACTTTTTAGAATTTTTTGCTAACTGTACTTTGTAGCAGGTACTGGTAGTTATTAGTCTCTTAGTTCGCTTGTAGTGTTGCACCTGGTACACGACACATCCATTCCTGTTTATTATTGGTTCATTTATATATTTTATTTATGTTTCATTTCTGTTCTATAACCAATATAACTTTACCTGTATATATACCTATAATGATAATATTATTATGAGTACGTAACGCCACCAATGTTCAAAATGTTAGCATAAAAATATCAGTTTAAAGTTTTTTTCTATTAATTTGTGGAACTTCGCAGTAGTTAAGGGTAGAGGCACTTAATAGCAATAAAAAGAAACTGTGTGTCATGAGGTCGTCGACCCTTGATCGACGACGATATCATTCTCATATTTATGAGAATGATAGGAAATCGTTTTTATTTTATTGGTATTAAATATCGACCCGAATACCTGTGAAGTTACACTAAGTTAATTCAAAAAGTCGGTATGTCGCAGAATAATAAAGAATAATAAAATGGTGGCGCTATGTAGTCGTGTCACGTTGTCATGTAACACTGTCCACTAACCGTGCTAACACAGCTCGTGCTTGTTCCCCACTTGCAGCGCTAAGCGGACGCGGCGGCGGCGAGGCTCACGTGCGTACTCTCTCTCTCCCTCCGCCTTGCCACTCGCTCCCTCTCACTCTCGCTCTCTCGTCCAGACCGACCGCCCCGCCATGGACTTCGCCGACGACCCCTTCAAGGACTACCGCTACGAGGACCCCTTCAACATCGACGACCCCTTCGCCGACGTGCTCGACGCACGCAGCGCGCCCAGGCCCACCTCCGTGGCCGGCTTCGAGACCGACGACTTCTTCTCCGCGTCTAGCGCACTCAACGGGAGCTTCACCCTGCCCGACAAGCGCAGCGGCCGAGTGTCCGCGCCGCCGCTGGCCTTCGACCCCTTCTCTGGCCGCGCAGACCTCAAGCCGCCGCCCAGCGACGCCACCAGCGCCAACACCAACAACACCAATAACAACACTGCCTGGGCCGCCTGGCCCAACGACAACTGGGCGTCCGACGACGCCTGGGCCAAGCCGCCCACACAAAAAGCCGACGCCTGGACGTCCGACGACACCGTCAAGAAAAACATCAACACTAACACCAGCGACTGGAAAACCGACAACTGGGCCAACAAGTCCGACAACTGGGCCGCCGACTGGGCCGGCACGCCCGGCACCGACTCGAACAAGAACCTCAACGAGACTTGGCCCACCGCGAATACCTTACCTTCTAAGAAAGAGAAGTCGCCGCGGCCCGTGAAGTACGCCAAGTCGCTGGTGCACACGATAGGCGGCATCGGGCGGACGAAGCAGAAGGATAAGAAGGCGAAGGCGTCGGAGGCTAAGAGCACGGAGGCGTTGCCCACGGAGGAGCAGCAGTGGGCGTGGGCGGCGGCCGAGTCGCGCCGGCTGCAGGCCGAGGCCGAGGCGCGGCGCCGCCGGGAGGACGCCGAGCTGCAGCTGGCGCTCGCGCTGTCCCGCCAGGACAAGTGACCCGCGGGGCTGCAAGCTGCTACGTCTGCCCGACACCTCGTCACGTCGCAAGCTCGCTTATTTATTGCATTTTCGTAATTCGTCCATGTTTGTTTTTCGATATTTTTATGCGAGACGGGCGAGTGTAAATTGAAGGAGTATTTATTAATAAATATTAAACATTATTACGTTGTTGATAGCGGTGGAGTTACGCTAGCGGCTGGCGACGTGTTTCGGATATTACGACACATCTTTGTAATGTGATACGTACTAGACTGGCTGGAAGATGGAAGCAATCTCAGTAGGAGATACTACGACATTCGAAATCCCGTTTAGTTCCTAACTGTGGCGAGCATACCGTTTGTCTAGTAAATAGTACATGTCGGTGCGAATAACGATCACAAATAAAGCATACGAAGTGGCTGTTTACACTGTAAACATACATAAGTTGCTGATGCTTCTTTAAGGGCTGATTCACATCAAAGCGATGAGACATCGAGACAATAATCTTGGTCGTCTCATTAAACATAAAAGCACCACAATGGCCGATTTTACCCGACTACGGCGCAGCAAAAAGGAGGGTTATGAATGTTACAACCACGATACTGCTTCGATTTGATGTGTCAGTTCTTTACAATTATATTAATTTATAATATCTGCCGCCATCTTGAATTTAACGGAACTGATGGGTATGTATATACATTTGATATTTCACTCGTTTTATTTAGATAGATCGTTCAGCATTCCATTCGAGACGCGGACTTGATTATTATGTAAAATATATTAAAAACATATTTCATATCTAGTTCATTGTAAATATGCGGTTTCTGTATATAATGGTTTATGCGATACGTAGTTAAGATACATAGTTTTTGAAAATCTGATGAACGAATCTGTAAGTAGGATTTTCAGAAACCTGAGGTGAGAACTATGGATTAGGGAACAGTAGTGGTACAAGCGTAAGACACAAAATCACTTATCGATATTGGATCTAGGTTACATCTAGGCAAGCGTGTAGGTACTAGTGTCATCAGAAGGCCAATTCTCATACTCAACCAGCGACAATTACCGTCATAGACTTGTCAAAATGTAGGGGAATTAGTTGTGTTTTTGACAGTTTGCGAATGCGGACGCTCTTTAGAAATACCAGAATTGTCCCTAAGGTGACATAGTGGTCAAACGTGAGTTTATTAGAGGATACCTTAACCATCGGGTATGTATGTATGTATGTATTCTTTGTGTGAGGTATTTTGTGGTGTGTCGCTTGGGCTATCGTGTACAGGAGTCGTCGGACAAATTGTTGGTTTGTAATGCAGTCGGTTAGCGCTAAAGGCTCAAAGTATGGTTGGATTGTGGGCCGATTTTTCAATCATCAGATTACTTTTTTCAGAAGAAGTAGCAGCTTTGACAGCTTTTGTAAAGATGTCTGCTGGCAAATGTATTATTCAGAAAAGAGTGGTTTGAGTTTTGAAAAATCAGCCCTAAAAGTTAGGTATTGGTTTAATAATGCACATTTTTTTTCTCAGACTAGCTAATGACATTATCAAAAGTGATGTATATTTTGCTCTGTCTTTGAAAATATTGCGCATTATAAAACCAACCAAAAAGTCGAATTAAGCTTGCCAAACAAATTATATTTTAAAATTAACTAGTCAACTGAAACAGCAAAACTTAATTATCATTAAAGAGTTTTTAAATTCGCGGTTTGGCGAAAAGAAATATCTAAAGTTAACCTTACTAAAAATAATCTTAATTTTTAAACACTGACTGTGCAAATCAACTGAAAAATAACATAAAAAGTTTCACTAGTCAATTTGAAAGTTGCATGTTGGGGGCTCGAACAAAACATGGCGATTGGGCGTGTATATTAATCACTGCTGTCGTTTATGTACCGGTTATTTCGGCTACTGACCGGGTTGAACGCAGAACGCTCAAGTAAATAGTGAAAGTTGTACGAGATGATCATATCACAAGTTTAGACGTAGCACCTAAAGATGGCATAGTTTTAAAGATGTTTAAGAAATGCATAATGCTCATATCCGGAAAGTTACTGAAATAACCGGTGAAAACATTGAACGATGGCGAAAATCTTAATTATAACTAATTTAAATGTAAAAGTGTAATATATAGTTGTCTGCAATCGAGGCCTAATAGCTTCCTCACTATAATGTATAGTCTGTTTGTTAATTATATTGCGTTACGGACAGTTCTTCGGCATAATGGAAACTGCCCGGTTATTTTTGACGAGAAAATGTACCCGTAATATATCTGCCGTAAAATTGTCAGTAAAAATGTTCTCTTGCGAATTGAAAGTTAATTCACTCAATAAAATTCTTAAAAAAAGAGGGGTTATTTTCTCGTATGAGTATAGAGAGTTCAAATGTATTCCCATGTGCTAGAATGAGACTACAATATAGTTCTCTCTTTCCCACTTACTGGGCTGGTTCTTATGAGTGTTAAAATAAGATCTGCCATTTATTTCTCCTAAGGCTTTTCTCATTTGAAATCTGATGCAAATAGAGCCGAAAAGCCAAAGAAACCTCAATATTTAGACTTTTACGAATAATTTAAATTGATTCAATTCATATTAATGTGAAATTGCTTGAATGTTAATTACTTAATCAAAAAAAACTATCGTCGAGCTCGTGATTCGAAAATAATGTTTATCTCAGAAATGCGACCTGCAAAATGTTCTTGTTATATTGTGCATTACTGTGACACTGAGTTCAGAATGCGTCGCGATTATAATCTCAACCGCCATTTTAAAACCAGTGCTAAATACCCTGCCGATACTTGTATATTAATAATCACGTTGTAACTTAATTCAGCGTTAATTTAATCGTTTATTTTGTATAAATAGACTATTATTATTACTACTGCGTGTGTGTGACGTTGTTTTTTTACCTTCAAGTCGATTAATTTAATTTTAAATATTTTATAATAAAAAACGTACCAATAATTGTCTGCATGCTTGTTAAGTCTGACTGAATTTAATTTAATCTTACTAAAATATAAATGTGTAAGTTGTTTAAAAAAAGTGAAAAAAAAACAATGTCACACACAGTTGTTTTGTATAGAAGGATGTGTGTATGTGTTGTGTGTAAAAATTCCAATGTGAGGTCAAGTACAACAGGTTTGTGCAAGTTCTGAGCGTCTGTTAATATGTTAAGGCCTTAATACACATGCCTGTAACTTGCACAAATGTATGCAAGTAGCTTGCATGCCATAGCGAACCACACCAATCAGAAGACATGGTTGGCATGCAAGATACTGTCATATTCTTGTGCGAGTTAGAGGCATGTGTTTTTGGGGTTATGTTAATAATTATATTTTTTAATTATGTTTGCAGTATACACTATGTATGCGGGTATGTAACGGTCGCTGCTGCTTAACAAGTGACGAGAACTTGTTCACGATTTTCTAAATGAAAGCGATCGTATCTGCCACCTATTGGAAGAATTCACTTGTAAAATCGTGTAAGTGAAAAATAGTATTTGGCTGTTGGTCAATGCCGGCAGTAAATGTTTGTTTTAAATATTGTAACATAACAGAAGTTAATATAATACGAATGTCGCAACATACTCAAAACCGTGAGGTTCTAATTACATGTGAAAATCGAATAATTAATGTTAAATCAATGAATACTCAACAACAAATAAGATTAAAGTTTGGTTGATACACTTCTGAACGAAATCGTTTACAATTTAGTATGATTGGTTAAAATATAATAAATTGTCTTACATTTAGTATTCAGCGCATGTTCTCTTCGGTAGTGCCTTTATCTAACTCTACTTATCGTTGTAGCTTCCTGTGAGTGCAAATGTTAATGAAAATGTCATTGTGTTTAAATGTATGATGGAGTCACCTGTCAAATTATCATCTTCATGTAAAATATAATTCCAAAAAAATGAAAAAAGTGGTTTAGCTTCAAATTTTAAGCGCGGAGTTCATGAGGCGAGTAAGTGGGGTTGCAAATAAAAAATATTTCTACCAAAATGGTAGTTTTTAATTAGCTTGTATTACCAATGACTTAGCTGTGTAGTATCGCATCGTCTTCGCTTCAGTGCGCACGCGGGCGCCGCCTCCGGTACAATAACTACGATATTACACTCGCTTGCCGAGACATTTGTCAAAAAAAGTTAAAAAAAGCTTAACCTCGTTCGAACACTTATGACTTCGTTTAAATGTCTCCGCAAGCAGACGATAGTCTGTAGGATAATTAATGATGTATGTAATTGTAAACTAAACGTGTAACTATTAAATACCAATGTGTTTATGGGTATTATCCTAAAGTTGTTATCTCTTTCTTAGGCGCTGTTGTTTGTGGCTCGGTCGACCGCGCGGACCACACACTTACCTAGATCGATGTACATGTAGATATATTTACGATACATACATAAATAAAATCATATATTTTAAAATTAGATGTGAATATTTATAGCTACAGATGATTTTTGCAAATAACTATTGCTTTGTTGGGTCTTAAAAGAAATATATATTTTGGTCTTAGTCAATTATTTGTTGTAATATATTTTTGTATGTTCATGTTTGTCGGCGTCCGCGCGGCTCGGTCGACCCTTGTCTGTTATCAAGTATACATTATAATGTGTGTACCTTTCAGTGATAGCCGATAAAAAACTAATCTTTAAATCCAATTATATGTGTATTTAATGCTAAAATAATAATGATGAGTAATATTGATAAAAATACAGGTTAATGTACGCTTAAGTTGGTAGTGACGGTGCGCGGGAATAAACCCTCGACAACTAAGTAGTATCCATCACAGACTGTCCATGTTCAGTTCATCTTAGCCTGGTTTTGTATAATTGGTGAAGACCATTAATTTAGATCTAAATACGAGTTGATCTTCATTATGGTAAGAAGGGACTGCTCATTGCTGTAACCGCTCAGTATTACCCGGGACCGCGCGCCTTAGCTTGATAGTTTAGACAAACATATAATCGTCATGATATAGGGAAGGTTGCTGAGACCAGGTTGTCTCGAGGTTGTTCTGTTGGACGGTAGCGTAGGACGAGGCAGCATGTTGTTGTAGGACCCTGAACACGTAGAGAACGCCCCGAACGTTGAATATCTCCCATCGTTGTTGTAAACTAATCTAATGTATATTATCGCGTATATAAAGTTATATCTTTCGTAAACTCGGTGTACGCTGTCGTAATAATTGATTAGCATCTTATTCACAGCTTTTTGTATGTGCAACGAATATATAAGTATGTTTTCTATTGACATTTTTCTGGCTGTTTCTGTGAAACACGTTTTTCTATAATTTCTGGGCTGCAGTGCGATGGTACGTGCTAAGTTACAAAACGACAAACTGATCATTTGTAGACGACGTGGATGTGAAGTATCATTGTGTAAAACTCTTGTTATCTGTTACAAATAATTTATACTATAATCTTTATGAACGTTATTTTTTGTTGAATGTTTCTATAAAGTGTTTGCGTCGGTCATCTCGGCGATCGTCAGTAGATTCATATCTTTAAGAACAGAACAGTCGGATATAGACAGACACGAATCTGTTAATTCCGAGTGTCCTGTTCGTTATTATTGTGGTAGCAACTGAAGTATATAATGCAGACAAATGCTAAACAAGTTATTATCATAGTACAATATCTCATATCACGTTTTCTTTATTCGGGGGATGTATAAAGGATTGTTCTGAAGGTACAATAACTATCTATAATAATCAAATTCTTGTGATTTAGCGTCGTATTTATATTGTATCTAATATCGAGGCCTTTCACTCGAGTGTCAAACTTATCACCAGTAGCGTAGTGTACTGATTATTTTGACAAGCATACGAGTAAAGGCCTTTAGATTTGTTCGTATCTCGCAAACTGATGCGATTTATGCAATTAGAAGTCGAACGAAACGGCATGTTTAAAGTAAGTTATACTCATACTACGGGAACATACGTACCTACGCCAGTTTCGAGAGACCTCTAAGGTAACGTTTAGCTAATGTTGTTATACTGGTTGATCCACATATCGCCTGTAAGTCTAGATACTCGGTGCGTCTTCGCTTTAGTTGGCGCTATTGTAAAACGACTGCATTTTTTACTAAAACACATTTTCATTTTGTACTCAATACTGTTCAACAATAAGCTTAAAACATAAATATATAATTGTTTAATGCACTTTGTTCTAGTAAAATGCAAGAGTAGAAAATTCTACTGCATAGGTAACTTATATTGATTATAAAATTAAATAAATGTTTATATATAAAGTAAAAGTTGTGTACGTTTGTAATAATATAGCGTGTACGACCAAATAATTGATTCACTGTCAGTACTCCGAGGTTGCGAAGTTGATTGTGTAGTAGACGGTAGATGCACTTATAATACGACCTAATGCTACTTTGTATCATTTCCTTGGCTGTGTTTTGTTGCGACATTTCTGTTTCTACTGCCGCGCAATGGAAGTTTTTAAAATGTTTATACTGGTAACACTGGCCGCTTTTCAACGCGCATCTTAACTCGTGATAACCTGAGTTCTTATTTTGAAAACAAAAAAGGAATCTTGTCTATGAATAATTGGCGCGTAAACGTTGGAAAGTGGCCACTGTGTGTTGATCTTAAAATGATTATAATAATTGTAAATTTGTTGTGAAATGAGTTGTATGTATGAGAGGCAGTTGTTCGGTATCAGGTCGTGCATTCGTCATTACCCGCTGACATGTATTCACTGTATGAAACTATGATATTATATTAATATGAAAACAAACAATTCCTGAGATAATAAAAAAGGAAAATATTACAACATTCAGTTTTATTTATTTAACCGCAAACGTCAAACCCGAACTTTGGAAATTGTACAGCGGCCAACGAGTGTGATACGTGACTTAGAAAAGTGTAACACCAAATAACACGTCCCCGTAAGTTTACGAATACGAAACAACTGACGGACCAACTTACGAAAAATTGTTTCCGCCTAACATCTGGTAGGTAAATAGCTCGATAGGGACCACTGTTCCAATTACACAAAATGAGGTGGAATCATGGCACCACCGCTGGAACACCCTATTGAGCAGAAAGAAATGGAATTTATATAAAACCATTGAAGAATTAAACAAGGGACAGAAACATGCAGAATTAATAGTTGAAAAATTTAATTCAGTCTCAAGAAACCAAAAGAGAAAAGAAAAAAGAAAACGGAAGAAAAAATTAAAAAACATTTGGAAGAAAAGGAAACAATGGACTTAAGGGGGATCCCTAAAGAGACCTCGCCATACATTTTTCAGGAGCTGTAATCTCCGTAAATAAACAGTTTCTGCAGAATAAAGCAAGTATAATGAGATTTTATAATGTATTGTGATCGCCTATCGCCCAAATTTTAGAAAAAAAACAGTCTTTCTATGAGAATTAGACCCAATAAAAAACGAAAAATCTTTACATGTGTGAGTGACCTGAATCGCGCCATCTGACAGAAATTTATAGAACCACCGAGAAAAAGTTCATTGCTGTTATGTTACGAGTTTACGTGCGGTGAACATTTTAAGTAGATGGCGCTGTTCGAAAATTCGAACAAGCGCCAAGGTTATCGAGTGACGGACGCGGCGATGCGACGTTGCCATTCAAGACGCAATTTGGCAACAACGCGTGTTGCCAAATTCCAGTCCATGCGTGATTGTGTGTCAAAATTGTGTTTCTAGCAAGTTAGCGCCGGCGCGCGGGTTTGCCCGCGGATTTTATATTTTATGATTGATGAAATGTTTTTTTTTAGGGAATGAGAAATAATGCTAGAAAGTGAAAACAATTATCTGCGATCTGCCTTTGGTTCACACAGATACAATACTAATGTTATTATTGTATTACTTATCTACTTTAAATAAATAGTGCCTACCTACCTAAAGATTTAAAAATCTTTCCACTGTATGTAAGTAGGTACTGATAAAACATTTTCTGACACGGTTAAGTACTAATTCATTGGTTTGGGTTGAATCAAATCAGAGAAAAGAAGTTCATGTAGGTATACTTAGGGTACCTATACCTAAATCAGGCGATCAGCGTAGGCAAACTTACCTATTTTTTTCCTAGCTACCTACGCAATGGTCGTCCGTCTGTCGGTCCGTATGTCTGTCTGTCCGTCTCTGTCTGTCACCAGACTGTATTTCACGGACCGTGATAGCTACACAGTTGACATTTTCACAGATGATGTATTTTTTTACATTTGTATCGCATGATTGTAATATTATAAGTCGCGTAAGATTGTATATTTACAAGTACCTACTTACTTATAATTTCTTCTAGATAAGACAAGTATTGAAACTATTGAATTTGGGTGTGATTCAGTGTATTCCAAATTATTTCTTCTCAACACATCATCTGCCTAGCCCTTTCCTTACTATACCTACTGGGATTGGCTTCCAGTCAAACCGGATTCAGCTGAATACCAGTATTTTACGTGGTGCGGCTGCCTACCAGACCTCCACAATCCATTATCTGTTCTCAACATAATTATAGATTATAGTCTAAAACATAAACAACATTTATTACAATCTTACGATGTTTGGAATTATCCGGTGACACATACGAGTACTTACATAGGTAGGTACCTACTCTAACCAACTAATACCAAGATATTCTAAGCTGATAACAACCCTTTGCTTTGCCATCTAAAACCATTCCACCAAAGAACGCCAGTAATCACACTAATCACTGAATGTTACGACTGTATCACCTAAAGAAAACATTCTTAGATCGCGACGAATAATTGCATAAATAATCTTTTATTTATTTAGTACCTACACGTCACAATTTATTTACACGTTAGGTACTATTTAGGTTCAGTCACATTACAACAACCTGTGTAGGTACAATATACCTTTATTACCATTAGATACGGGACTTAGTCACAGCAAGCGGTCCTACTCAGTTGGCACTCAGTCGCGCACGGAAAATCATTGATGTGACCTTCAGAATGATTGGCCAAAATGACCGATCAGCTTAAAAATATTACTAAGATCTAATACCTATTTGCTACTATTTGATATCTTTGTTTAAATAATTGGTACCTAATTAATAACTGAGAAAATGAATTTAAAAAATGGGCAGTCATTCTGATGTCAGGATGGACTGCCGACATTTAGGATCTCCACGTAAAGGCTCAAAAATTTCAATTCGCCTTTACAAAAATTTAGTACCTATTTGATACCTAAACATACCTATATTTTTTCTAGATTTTTAAGGCAAAGAATTTTATTAGAGATTTTTTGTTTAGGTAGGTACTATGAATAAATATACTTACCTAGTTCTACCCACATGTTAGCTTTTATCAGTATCTCGGAAATTGTTATTAATTAGTAGTACTTATTGCTAATTATCGTGTAAATTGAACAACCTTCACTCCATAGACTTGAAAAAAAATTGACTTCACTTGACTTTCTGTATCAAGTAGTACCTACCTAAACATAGGAAACCAAAAATCTGTAATAAAATCTTTAATCTTTGCAGCTCAACAGTGTTTTAATAATACTAGGAATAAAAATAAGACACACCACTCGTAAATACAGCCAAAAATGTTAATTTGTTGAAAATAACAAAAATATTTTATCGTTTGCTTCGCCATGTTTGTGAGAGCGAGATAGATATTAAAAACATGCGTGAGAGACACGATACGCACAATTCGCGAGTTGTTGAGAGATTTTGTAAACAACGCGCGACGACTAGTACCAGACCGAGGTTGCGTAAGGTTAGCAACACAAATTTCTTCAAACATATTAATAGTTTTTTATTATTATTGTTTTACCAACCATGATTATTTAAATTCAAGTCAATTTTATTAATAATTGATAACAGTTATGTTTTACGCAACAGGTACTTATTTAAAAAAAAATGTTTTATAAGACAAAGTCTAGTTTTTAGTACCTAATTGTTGGTGCAGAATCACTACTTCACTATATTTAGTTATCTTTATTACGCGACTGTGGCAAAGCAAACGGTTATGATTTCAAGGCTTCCTCGTAACTCCCAAACTGCACGTCATGTGCAGCCATATTCTTTATTTATTTATACATAAATGCATAATGGTGATACTTAAGGCTCTTTTTTATTCAGGTTTCCTAAAGATGAATTAAGGAGACAAAAGTGGCTTGTTATTGTCCGAAAACAAAGGCAGAAGTAAAGCTTTAGTAACCTTGCGCGATCGAGCGAACAATATTAATTTCTTTTTTAACTACCTCAAAATAATTAATGTTTTTTATTTTATTTGCTAACGCTACCACATGCCATGTCATTCATAATCGTAAACATTCGTCAACATTCGGCAGCTAACGCGATTTCGCTCGCACGACAGCGCCGTCTCCTATCTCTATCCTTGTCTATCGGTAACAGTAGGTTGCGACTGTGATGACACTGATCACAGATGTGTGAGTTTCGGTGCATAGTCGTACGCCGAGCCCATGTTTACTGATTGCGATGTTAGAGCGTAACATGCAATGTTTATTACCCAAAATAATTTATCTGAATAATTTGTTATGGTGAAAAGGGATACCTTTTTACCACCAAATCCGATAGGATATCGAGCCTAGAAACAAAAATATGCATAGACCAATAATTATATTATTATTAATATTTGAAAATATTAGGTTTGGTAAGGATAAAGAAAGATAAAAAATAATTAAAAAATAAATACAACTATTGAGATTTGAACCCACACCAAGCCTAATGAAAGGCAGTCTCTAAACCGACAGTCTATTTGTACGGTTGATAATTGTTTCAAATAGCCGACCTTATTTATGTCAAGGTTTTTAGCTGCTCAGCTTCCCGAAAGTATAGCGTGATGATAATCATTGCTAAGGTTATATTAATAAGAAATAGATTGGAATATAACAATTTGGTCCTCTGGACATTTTAATTTCCAACCATTTTTGAATAAAACGACATCTAGTAGGGTCGAAAGTTACTACTATTTACTTTGCATGTGTGTGTAAAGAGTAAATTCATGCGGCTAAATCTTTATTCTGCTGTAATCTTTGTATGGTAGCAGTTAACAAGCATAGTGATTATCTAAAAAAATCAAGTTAATGCCCTAGGTATAGCCTATAATAAAGTTGTCTATTAAAACTTTCTATGTTAAGTGTAAAAATTGAAAATGTTCGAAATTGTGGATGTGTCGCCATCTAGCGACAAAATGGCAGTGAGAGCATTCATCCATTCACCTTAACCACATTTTAAGATGGTCTTGCATGATTGTGCTATTTTAAACGTTAGCTGTTTTTTTTTAGTTTTTGTTAAATGTTCGATTTGGTTGATTGTATTGTCATGGAAAAACTATTGATTTGGTTGATTAACACATAATTATGACTTTTTTTTTTCTCTATTTAGTTGATTGTTATATGAATAAAGACTTTTTACGATGACTTTTAGAGGTTTAGTTATTCGAGATCGCATGGTTACGGCGTTAAGTTTTTCGTGGTAGCGTGCATTCGTTGTTAAGTGTTTCGAAAAAGTGAATTAGAGATTTAGTTATTCGAGATCGCATTGCTACGGCGTTAAGTTTTTCGTGGTAACGTGCATTCGTTGGTAAATGTTTCGAATTCGTAAACTTACGGGGACGTGATATTCGGTGTTATACTTTTTCTAAGTCACGTATCACACTCGCGGCCAACCTGGGTTCGCAATCGGTTCAGAGATTTCCAGATTGACCACTGCAGTTCACATCTAGGAGGTAGATATTCTGCCGGGGTGAAGAATTGTGGAGGGGTAGGGGTTGTTATTAGACTTTCTTAGCATGGGCGGAACAATGCCACACTGGGCATGCGAACTCTCCAGCCGAAGAAGAAAGACATGGCCGGTTGTTAAAAGTGCGTAGAACCTGTGGTGAAGCTGCCCAGCTAGTGGAGGTCAGGCGACGCAGGATGTTGTTTCTAGTCCCGACTTGTTTAGTTTTAGGCAGTGAAACTTAAATGTCAGGGACCTATCCAAAGCAATGCCAACGAGCGAGGTTGAGGTCAACGCCTTGCCACGAGATACTTAAGTTAAAACCCTATTTGACTGACGGTTGCGGAGGTGGAAAACACAGGACTGGAGTTTTGGAAGGGTTTACAACTACAAATTATTAATTTAGGTAAGTTTCCTGTAGTAAAAAGAGTAAGTTATTGTGTGACGGACACTAGCATGGCCACCATAAGGGATTTTAATCTTGGTAACACAAAACAGTTTTCGAAATTAATCGCCAAATATTAGAATTTGTCGGTCACTGGTTAAAAAGTTAAAAGGGTTTATAGGTGGCCGATCTTGAGAGGGCCTAGCTGGGGAGCCAGCTAGACCCAATATAAGGCCGCGACTCCACCCAAGCGGAGAGGAGAGGAGATGTGGGAATAACGAAATCGGATTGGTTTATTCAACACATCTATCCTCTCCCGGCCTAATTATGGTCAGAAACAAGAGTCTTTATATCTACAGGGAACGTGCACGGCGTAGTTCGTGCCATCTAGAGCGTTGCACATGCGAAACTACCACACTAACTAATATCGTAGGTACTACGCGCTTCCAATATGGGAATGTGCCGGGCGTGGACAGTGCCATCTAATGGCGCAAATTAGAAACTTACGTTTATAAAACTTGCCACCTATAGTTCCTGCACGCTCCCTATAATCAGCGGGGTTGATTCTGGATGAAATTATTATTATTTTGATGCACCGAACAACATTGCACCCTGCCTTCTCCACTCTTGGTTGACAGGTAGAGAATACTTAGGATATTTAAGTCCGCCTTTGTGTGCTTATGTGTATGAAGCAATATGAAGTAGGTAGGTATATGTTACAGCCAATTAGCTGAATCCGCCGTTTCATTAAAAGTCTAGCCTTTTCAATGAACTGTGCCGTTTAATCAGCGACATAAGTGACATGGGTAATTTAAGTCATTAAACGATATTGAACAAAAGATGTGACTTATTAACTGAAAAATCGGCACATTTAAATGAAAAGGCTAGGCAACCAATTAAACGGTTTCTTAAGTTAATTGGCTGCGACATATAATACCTACCTAAGTACTTAAATGACTAGATAGTAGAATATCTGCTAAATGGAATTCTGGTATTTTGGTATTTTGATTTTTGGTTCTAAATACAATGGAAGATATTCTACCATCTAGTCATACAGTATATAAACAATTAATTAATTAAGTACATTAGCTATAAAATTATCAAACTGAAATATAATAAAAATAATGAGTTATCACAAGGCACATCACATTTTAACTAAACATATGTTACAATTAGGTACCTACCTACTACTTTTACTTGTACCTACTATTATTTTTTATAATATCTATGTGAAATATTTATCGACTCACAGGCATTATGTTGTAAAGTTTCTGGAATCGTTAAGTCACTGGCAGTCACTGGCTTAGTCATAAATAGCACAGATAATAATAAAATACTAGGGTAGCCTCAGGAAGACATAGGTACTTACCTATTTTTTTCCTAATACAAAGAACTCATTTATATACACAAAATAAACATAGATTGGAATTAATTTACAGACGAACTCGTAAAGTTGACTTCAAATGTCATTAAACTTAGCACACGAAATACTGTAGGTAGCTTTTCAATTTCAGTATCATATACTATCATTTAAAATTCAAAATCAATATAATTATTAAAACCTGTTTGTTCACTTTTGTACCCAAATCAGACGCGACAGCGTCTCTCTTCCTTCTTCCATTGAGCGTACTCAATGAACTGATCGATGAAGCCCCAGTTGACATAGTCGTTGACGACTCCGTTCAGCCTCTCCTTGTAGAGTTTGCTGGGTTTCTTTACGGCCAAGTTGGAGATCTGCATGTCCTCGTTGACTTCGGGCGCGTCCTTGCTGTCGACTGTGATGACGGGTAAGTGAAACACTGCTACCGTCAGCCCGTATGGCAGTTTCTGAAAAGAGAAGAGAAGGTGCTAAGTTTTGCAGACGAATAAATCAATAATTGCTACCCATTTTTTTATAGATGGGAAATCATCAAATGACTCCTTCCGCTCTGGGTGGAGCGGGAGGGAGTGTCAGACTCTTACTGACTAAAACCCATCCGTGATCCCCCCAGTGCCCTTTGCGTTCCAGAGCCGCGGAGACTCTTTCGAACAAAATCCGCAACCTTGCAATTGAACCTACAAAGTTGAACCGGGATTACGTATCAATAATTAAGTTGATGTCACCGGAAAATTGTACAATCCATAAGAATAAAAATAAATCCCGATTAGATTATAATTTCTCAGTATAGAAAAAATCGTTTTGTACACAATAAATGCCATCCAAATTCAATAGTTTCCAATATATTCGTGTCATAATTAGAAATTTTTTTAAGATTTCATGAGATTTTTTACAATCATAGGGCGTTTGCCATTTTCTAACTTACAATACTTATTATAATTTGAGTGTTGTTACGCTTTCGCGCTTATGTCGTCGAACCGAATTTTATGAATTTTGGTACAAAGATAACGATCTAAAACAATGCACACCCATCCCATTCATTATTCATTGCATCACCCGGTGCAATGAGTTGGCCAAGACGAAAATGTGGAGTCGTTGTTCCTCAAGACTAACATACACGTTTCCATTACAATAAGAATTACAAACATAATAATTTTGTATTTCAATAAACCCTGTAGGTTCGTATAAGTATTTTGTCGCTGACTGTCCCAAAAATTATCGGACCGGAGTAAATATTTAAATTTATTTCTGATACCCTGCACGGTGGTTCAGACCGGAATAAAAAATAATCTATACTGCTATACTAATATTACTAGGTAATATTAATAATGCAAAGGTTTGTATGTTTGGATGGATGGCTGGATGTATGGATGTTTGTTACTCAATCACACCAAAAATACTGAACGGATTTTGATGAAACTTGGCAATGTTGTAGCATAGGTACCAAAATAACACATAAGCTATAGAAATACTAACCTGTGAGCAAAGGGGTATTAGTTTAAAATTATTAAAAATAATTTTTATTATAGACAAAAAATTTACGGTTTTCGCAAATATTTGCAGTTGATCTACTGACCTGTTTTGCTTTAGACACGAGTATTCCTGTGGAACATTACATGGAGTGCAAGCATTATGAAAACATCATACTCGTACTACGACAATCGGCGGTGAAAATAGACAAAAATGACTACTAACACCGTTTGAAAGCATGAATATAAAAAAAAACATCTGGTGTTGACAGATATCGACAGATTTGATGGACCAGAACCATAGTTATAGGTACCGTAATTAACAAAATCCGCAATAAGCAAGGCGTATGTACAGACGCCAGCACATCAACCTACATGAAACTGTAAAATTTTCACAAAAAAAAATCCCAAAATTTCACAAATTTTTCTCTAAATTTTACAGTTTCGGGTAGCAGCAGGTTGATTGGGCAGGCAATAAAACTTAAAGAAATTTTACAGATTGTTGTTGCTTGGCATCAAGCAACCGATCAAGTACTATCAAAGTACTACCCTGTCGGTAACAATTGAGCTTATTTTGTCCAACAGGTGTCAAAAGTAGGTACTATATAACATTTTAAAGCTTATTTATTACCTAAACAAAGAAGTGTCTCGTGTAGTTTGTACGTCAAGTGCCTTAGATTTATTTTGACTAAACTGTCTCAATAACCAAGAGTCAATGTTTACGACGCTTCATTTTCAACTAAATGGCGTTTCTTTTTTTACAAATTTTGTTGTAAGGATTCACTCGTTCAAGAGCTATCCGAAAATTATCAATTGACTATCCAGACTCGAACAGATTTCTCAACATTTATAATAAATATTCTAGAAATTCTTAAAAACATCGATAACTCGAAAACCACTAACCCCTTTGGGAACGATTCTTCACGGCTGTTGGTAGGGCAGTCATGGCTTTTATTGAAAAAACCGACTAGAGACAGCGGTGTGCGTAGAACTGGGTCACAGTGTACTGGGTAATGTTTACTGTCCTTGATCAGTGCGGACGAGGCGGCGCGTCCGGAGTGACGTCACCGCGGAGGTGCTCTTGGGTTTCAGCTACGACTCGCTACGAGCTAGCTGAGCTCCACAGCTCGAGGCCCGCCGCCGCCCGCCCCACCCCCCCTTGCAAGAGGTCATTATTATCTACAAAACTGCTTTTTATTCAAATTATTCAAGCAAATCCCGCGTGAAATGGAAAAACGGATTGTTTTTGTATCATGATATTAAGTAGTCCTTATCCATTTAAATGGTTTGATAATTAAGGTTGATTATATTATATTGTCCGTGTAAATTACACTTTAAATTATTCAAATTGAACCTTTCGTTTAAAAGTTACGACGGTTAAAAAATGTCGCGGCTTGAGCGAACTGTGGAGAATCTTATTATAATAATATGCTTAGTCCGATGAAGTTGAAACACGGCATTTCAATGAATTCGATAAAAAAAAATAAGAATAACAAAGGTTTGGATTTGGGGTGCAGGAGGGGTGATAAACTTTTTAGGGGAGGACATTATTGCTTGCTTCAATTAAATATAAACAAACTAAAAGTGGGATAATCAACCCCTGACGGGGTGAACGGGGTGGACAGTTGCGCTGAACCTGGGCTCGAGACAAATGAGATTTTGTCAACGGTAGCGTGGCGAAGGCGTCAAAAATGTACCTATGGGATTGAGATGCTGTCGCATTCGCTAATTAAATGGTAGGTACATTGTCTAGGGCCTCCTGAGACCACAGAATAAGTAGATATGGCTAGGTAATTAATGAAAAACGTTGTGCTTAATTTTGATGTTTTGGCAAGTGTCCAAAAATAAATTTTCGAGCGCGGCCATCAGTACAAGCCGGGCGGGTCGCAATCGCTAGTACTTTATAAAATAACACTTAATAAACATTTTATTTCTTAACCCCTTATTTCAAAAACAATATGATACCTACTAAAAAGCGAGACAACCCTGACACAAGTGTTATTAACGAGAAATAATAAGTCTAGCCACACTTTTATTTTATTAGCCACGTGATCAAACTCTTTCTCATTTTATAACTAAGCAACGGGAAAATGTGATAGCCTCTAATAAACTAATTCGTCTTTTTTACAACGCCAACTAAACATTCTAAGGAAAACGTCAAGTAAAGATCAACAATTATTTTAACTTGTCCTTTTTATTTATACATTGCCACCTAATTACTAACTCAGCCACGGAATTTATATCTCATCACCATTTTACAGCGAGTACGGGATTTGGGGCACCCCGACTCGGACAGGTTAGGTTAGAAGGGGATGGCGGGGTCAAGTGAGCGAGCGAAGCGAGCGAACAGACCCCGCCATCCCCTTCGTGGTTATTTTTTTTTATGATACTAATGAAATAGAAGCTAATAGAATATATTTTTTGATGTCATTTAATAGTATTTTAGAAGTTTACTGCTTGAATGCATGTTACTTTAGATGCTGAAAAATAACCACCATGCTGAGTTGTATTTAGAGTAGTTATCTTCTATGCAAGCCCATAGAAGATAACTAGTGGCTAAGATAGTATCATTCAGACGTTCGTTAATTGTGGCTGACTTAGTAATATAGAAGGCAATGTAGATTTTTAGAGGCAAATAATGCTATTAAAAAGATGTCTGTTTAATTAGCACCCGTTATTAACCACTTACTAGGGCTGTTTCATTCACGTTTGTTGTGTAAATATAAGAGACTCAATAAACTAAAAAAACCGGTCAAGTGCGAGTCGGACTCGCGCACGAAGGGCTCCGTACCATTACCTACCTATAAAAAAACGGCAAAAAAACACGTTTGTTGTATGAGAGCCCCCTTAAATATTTGTTTTATTTTAATTTAATTATTTATTTTTAATGTGAATATATAACTAAAAATGAATATTTCAAGCGTCTACCTGCAGTGCGATTCTGTAAACATGTCGAAGTGAACACTTGGGCGGGGCGCACGACGGGTGAGATGTCAAACCATACAAATAAGATGGAATGACAGCTCAGTGGTCGTTCACTCTGCCTAGGTGCACACCGTGAGATGTCGACGGAATCGACCGGCTGTTGCCGTTATCAATATCGAGCAAAAACGAGCAATAAAATCACGTTTGTTGTATGGGAGCCCACCTAAATATTTATTTTATTGTTTTTTTTTTAGTATTTGTTGCTACAGTGGCAACAGAAATACATCACGGTTCATGAGATACAGTCTGGTGACAGACGGACAAACGGACGGACAGTGAAGTCTTAGTAATAGGACTAATAGGGCCCCGTTTTACCCTTTGGGTACAGAACCCAAAAAAACATGAAGATTATTGTTGAAAAGAATATAAAAGTCTTATCTTTAGATTGGAACCAAGACGTGTGTGTTTCATAATCCTATTCAATACCTACGCTACCAGACGTCGGAACTTGATTAACATCGTACATTTTAGCAATGCTATGAACTGAACAAGGTCATACGTTATTACGTACTCTGCGTGACGTGTCAAAAAGCAACTCGATGTTTTTTGTTTCGTTCGACGCCAGTGTGTGAGTTCTGAGGTATTTATGTGTTCATACATCATAAATACCTACACATAAATGCAGGTACAGCCTGTACCGCGAACCTTAGCGTGCACTGCACTTGTGACCGTTTACTGTACATACCAATTTCAAAGTAAGTAATAAGGTCATCCTTTAAAAACTTCAACACCCCTTTTTATCCCTTTAGGAGTTCATTTTCGAAAAATCCAAATAAAATTAAGTCATTAATGCCGCGTATCAACTTCATCGGACCAAGTTCCATACAAACTTTAACACCACATAAACCCCCACTGAAACCCCCAAACCCATCCTTTCATAGCTGACGTCTCCTTTTCATAATCTACCTTCGTGCCTGCACTTAACAAGCTATTTCAAAAATGTAGATGCTAGGAGCGGTTACAAGTTTCTCTGATTTAAAAACAGGTCGACAAGAATTAGTCCAACCTCCAACGCAATATTGAATAGCCCAGCAAGCATTTCTTTTGCTCTATTATACACTCGATAGCTCTGCTGTGTAGTGTATCCCCAAACAACTATACCATACCGTATTACAAATAGAATCTATAATACGGTATGGTATAGTAATTGTTTGGGGACAACTTCAAAACATACCGCGTTATTGGTTTAAGGCCTAGCGCGCACTGCCTTGCGTTTTTTAAACGCACAATCTGTGAAGTATCGAGCGCAAGGCAGTACGCGCTAGGCCTAACACGCGTAGGTATGTTTCTAAATATAGAACATACCTACTATTGGCGTGGTATACCAATATCGCGTAACATACGCGACATTGGTATTTTATATACGTTATTTCTTTGACCTCAACTTATTTATTTTTTTACAAAAATATTATCAACGTTTTATTTCCACGTGAGTTCATCAACTGTTTACTGGTTGATTATTCAAAGTTACATCTAAATGATAAGTGGGGTAAGGCGGTGAGGAAACATCGGTCGTCCGGCGGCGAGAAGGGCCGATGACTTTGTCGTCATCGCTGGTAGAACCTGGATGAGGCTGGCACAGGAATGTGGCGATTGGCACAAGAAAAGAGAGGCCTATGCTCAGCAGTGGGCAAAGTCGGACTATGGAAGATGGTGAAGGTATTCCTAACTAAATTGTCGTCGGAGCAAAACAGCATTTTTTTTTACATGGATGGGGAATCATGAAACGACTCCTGCCGCTCTGGTTGGAGCGGGAGGGAGTGTCAGACTCTTACTGATTAAAACCCATCCGTGCTCCTCGTAGTGCCCTTTGCTTTCCAGGGCCGCGGTAACTCTTTCGAATAAAATCCGCAACCAAACAGCATTTGCCTTCTCTGCCTGTCTTACAAACAATCAATCTCATAAGTTGAGTTCCTTACCTCTTTGAGCTCTACGTCGAAGTCTTCCCTGGAGAAGGTCTCCTCAGGGTTAAGGTTCAGCCTCCTCATGGCGGCGCTGAGCTGCGTGTAGTAGTGGTCGATCAGCTTGTCATAGTACTTGGCGCGGAACTCCGCGTCGGAGCCGAGGAAGATAAAGTAGATAAGGTCGATGAGGGGGCTGCCTCCTTGCATGGTTTGCAGGTCCACGATCTTGATGTCTATCTTGCCGTCCTGGAAATGGAAGAAAAAGAAAGTTGTTAAGATTTGCAATTAACTTTCAACACTTCGTAATCCTCATTACTGAGGGTCGTGACTCCTCCGCCAAATCACCTCTTTGACCTTGTCCCTCCACTTGTTTCGGTCTTCTACGACTTAGATTATAATCTAAGTTTATTCTTAATATTGTAAGGATGGATTATGGAGTTAATAGGTATGGATTTTACCAGATAGATATGCATACATTTCTTCAAATCGCTGACAGGTCCTTTGACGCGCACAGTTTTGAAAACGTGCGCCAAACGCGGAGCCATACCTATACATGACGCATAAACAATGAAAAGCGTTATCAAAAATGTATGGAAATTACGGCTTTTTTGACAGATTGCAACTGACATGCAATTGCGAACGTTGCTTGAAAATTAGTAGAATTGCCACTCTGGACGTTTATAATAAAAATAATCTAAGACTTGCTTTTTAAAGGCTAGTTCTAATTAATGTTAATACAACTGGGTAAAATGGGGTTTCAAGACCCAAATATGAGTGCGGTGCCCCCGTCCACAATATGGTCCACTTGTTGGAGTGCCCCAAGTACCCACCCTTTACACCTGCATCATTGAAGATCTAAATCCTCGGATGCCGCTTTATGCGTCCCACATACTGGGCACAAACAATCGACTCCATCGAAGAAGAATGTTATTTTGTACTAGCTGTGCCCGCGACTTCGTCCACGTGTATGTCAGAAAATAAAAAGGTGTCGCAATATATAAGATGTAAGAACGGTCAATAATTATCCTACATTACCTGACCCTCCTTACAATTATATTAATAATTTGGAAGTGTTATGCAAAGCGCTTATTCTATATTCTTTCTATATACTTTTTCGTTTAAAATGCCGACAAGCCCTGGTATTTTTTTTGTAAAGAGGAACGTTATAATGGTAACGCTAATCTAAACACGATGTTAGCAGCGAAATCACCATGAGTTGGAATCACCCAAAAATTCATGCTGAATGAGTTATTAAAACATGTCGAACTATTTTGACTTCAGACCATTTATATTTTATACGCAAATTAATAATCTATTCTAGAAATAGTTGAGAAAGGGACACATGGCGTTGGGTACAACGATAGGCACATTAGAATATTGTATCGATTACAGCGTTCTGACCACCTATCAATTTATTAATAATCTATTCTATTCTAGAAATAGTTGGGAAAGGGTTAGGTAAAACGGTAGGCACATTATAATATTGTTCCTACCGACTACCACGTTCTAATGATGGGTGGACACCCATTTTGATAATGTCTAGATTCAATAAACGTTAATAATTACATAATTTAAAATGACTGACCTTAATGTGATGGTAGAATGTAAAGTACCTACCTAAAATAACCTAAAAAAATACTATGTGAAACTACATTTGTCAAATACGCGAAAATCGTTCATTATTTCTGATACATTAGGCACAGATTACTGAATAGTTACTACGTAACATTAGGTGTGACCGGCTATTTAAAACAGGGCATGTTATACACAATTCGTCACCGATGTCAAAACTTCGGGATTTGTTTCGTCATTTTTTAAAGAATGTAGGTAGGTATAGGTAACCTACATCAAAGCGGCTTTCAGACTACGCTATACTATAGTGCTATAGAGTATAGCAAAGAAGGACCTAATGCTATACTATATAGCATGGTGTTCACATTACGCGATATAATCGCAAGCAAAATGATCAGCCGGTCGATTCTGTCGACATCACACGGTGTACAACTAGGCGGAGTGAACGACAAGAGAGCTGTCATTCCATCTTATTTGTATGGTTTGACAACACACCAGTCGTGCACCCTGCCCAAGTGTTCACTTGGACATGTTTACAGAATCGCACTGCTGCTCGTTTCCACAGGATCACGTCCAGACGTGTCGTTTCGTCCATATATTTGGGAGGGGAATGCGGCTCGCATAGCATCATAGCGCAGCGCATCGCTCAATTTTAGGCCTTGCGCGCACTGCCTTGCGGTGGAACGCGGTGCGTTTTTTCTACCGTGCGGTAGAATAAACGCATTCCCGGGGCCGCGCACTGCGGTGAAAAAAACGCACGTTTTTAACCGACTTCAAAAAGGAGGAGGTTCTCATTTCAGGCATATTTATTTTTTGTGTTTGTTACCTCATATCTCCGTCATAATATATGAACCGATTTAAAAAAATATTGTTTTATGTGAAAGGATATCCCACTTTTCGATTAATACAATTGAAATTTTATCAAAATCAGTTCAGCAGTTTGGTTTTTAAATTCAAATAGTTGGAAAAATAGGTGCAGTCACGTAGACGGGAGCAAGCGGGACGCAAGCATGCATCGAACGTAAACGAGCGACTGAGACATAAAATCGCGCCGCCATAATCCCGGCCCCGCACATGTGCAGTTGCAGTTTGTTCGTAATTTTGACTAAGTACTACGCAGCCACTCGTAGCCAACTTCAGAGGGGCAAAGTTATTTGATGAGAACTGTATATGAGTGTGTGTCTCAGTGCCAATGTTGCCAACTGCCACCTTAAGTCAGTAGCTAGATAGTTTGCGCCAACTGCTACCTTTAGTCAGTAGCTAGACAGTTTGCAAAAAAATGCTGGATAGCCAAATTTTTTTACTCAAAAAACTGGCTAAAAGTAGCTGATCGCTACTTAGTACTTACTACATAGTAGAAAGGGAGGTAACAATATGTGGTCAAATTATAGTCACGTTTACAGGAGTAAAAAAATCAGTACTTATAATTATTTTTAAGATAACGTAGTAGGTAATTAAAATAAATCTAATAATAACAATGCCGTTAATCAATTAATGTAACTGAAGAGGAAGATGTCGATGGCTGAGGTTCATTATCGATCTTTGAGTTGGAGTATTTTTCTACAGTAGGTAGGTACCCATTTTCTTAAGTATTTATTTAGGCAAAACGCAATTTAGTATAGCAACATTTATCACTTTTCAAAAGCATTCAATGTAATTTAAATAGTTTCTAGAAATTTTAGCTAAAAAATTTAGCTACAAGTCATATTAAATAGTAGCGCCTGATACCGAAAAATAGCCAGATCTAGCTATGAAGTAGGCATCACTGCGTTTTGTTCACCGCAGTGCGCGGCACAACATAGATCTCTATGCGATACAAAAATATTTCCGGTAGATTCACCGCAAATTTGCAGCGAGAGGACAACGGTGACTCTACAGCATGCGTTTTTTCACCGCAGTGCGCGCACTTCTATGACACTCCATACTTCACAGATTGTGCGTTTAAAAAACGCAAGGCAGTGCGCGCTAGGCCTTATAGCGTATAGAAAGCCAATAATATATAGTACAGTACAGTGTGAACGTGTCCATAACAATGTATAGTGCGCGATATTGTTGTTCTATGAGCTATACATATACTATATGCTATTATATTATAGCGTAGTCTGAAAGCCGCTTTAATCAAAAGAAAAACTCAAAAGGAACACGTGGTATAGATAGGCAATTTACTTACATCTAGCTGCTTATGCATCAAGTTGCTCGGTTTGTAGTCTCCATGACCCAGCACTGCCCGCCGGCTTTTCATGGTCTCATCACCGAAATTTTCCGGCGTCTCGAATGCGAACTCGAAAAACTTCGCCAATTTATCTTTGTGATTCTCATCAACGAGTTCACAAGCTCGAGTTATCACTTCTTCCATATAGAGCTTCATAGCTTCATTAGTCAAATCCCATTCAAAATGAAACTCGTCCATAACTTTTTTAAAGTCTTCCGGGTAGTAGACCCCGTGCGCGAAGGAGATGGCGTGCATCTTGGCCAGCTCCTCCACTGCCGAGCTCGCGTACGGCCAGTCTACCGACTTAAATCTGTCAAAGGTGACGTACCCGGCCTCGAATAGATTCTCAATGACTATTGCCTCCTCGTAAAGTTTCGGGATGCTTCCATAATACTTGCAGAAAGCAATCCTGTGTTCGTCCGGCACGTGGTAGTCGTTTTGTATCTTGTTGTAAAGGCCGATGAGTTTCGTGTAGCAGAACTGCTCCGTGACGAAAATCTTCGGCGCCTGCGCTCGCATCTTCTCTCCTGTGGCTGCTATCTTAGCGAACATGTGCAGCACATTCTCACCCTCAGAGAGTTTCAGTTTGTACAATTTCGACGTATAGTTGGCTCCTCCGCTTGAATGTGCTTCAACGTCAAACTTGTAGTTGCTGAAGTTTTGTTCTTTGGCAATTTTATGGAGTAGATCGTTGAAATGTTGAGGAAGGTCTTCCATCTTGAATTTCGAGTTCGACATGTTAATTGATTGAGGAGGTACCTATTTACGGTAGTACGGTAGAACGTTGCTTGATTGTGTTGTGAGAGACGCGGGCGCGCGCTAACAGCTGAGTGCGAACTGAGCCACAGATGATTGTAGTAAACGTTAATATACGATAAAAAGCCACGCTGCGGAGCAATGCCGAATAATATGATTGTGTCTGTGCTATCTAAATGCGTAATGAAACGTAGGTATGTGTGCTTTGTGCTTCCGTGTGGTACCTACATAATGGAACATTTTGTTCAAGAATTTGTAGGTAACGACTTCGTTTTACCGTCTTACTTAAAAACAAACAAAATAGGTTCGCACGAATATAGGAATACTTAATAATAATAAAAACCCCACTGCCGTGTAGATACACGGCGTCAACGTATCTACGTTGACGTGACGGGCTGGGCTATTTGGGGGACTGTCTTCAGTGTAAATTTTGACGTTCAAAAAGTGCTGCCGGTCGATTCTGTCGACATCTCACGGTGTTCACCTAGGCGGAGTGAACGACAATAGAGCTGTCATTCCATCTTATTTGTGTGGTTTGACAACTCACCCGTCCTGCGCCCCGCCCGCGTGTTCACTTCGACATGTTTACAGAATCGCACTGCTGATTCTCAGCCTAGTTTGAATAAATGACTTTTGATTTGTTTGATTGACGACGTGGTGGGGCTTGCACACCTCAAACCCTAGGTCTGTGCCGCTGGAGTGTTCTTTGCCAAATAGATCTAGGGTTGCACACTCTGAGGGCTGCATGGCTAGGGGAATGCGCTAGTCGCTAGTTTGCAAACACTGGATTTTTTCTGGACCTTCAGTTTCGTTTTACCCATGCCACAGAGAACTCAGGGCTCTGCTGTGGTCGACTTTTTCAGTCCCTAGCCTAATTGTATGCATTTCCGTCTTAATTAATAATATGAATTCCAACTCTGAATTCAGAGAGGGATTCAGAATGTATGAGTTCAGCCTTAGATACACATATCTTGCTCTTTGTAGGTGAAACATCTAACCCAATTCTAGAAAGCATCTCAACGAATTTATTTAGACCTAACTGTTCTTATCTGTTTGCTTCCTTCCCGCACATTATCGCAATTTATCTCATACTCATAACGCAAAATCGTACGCGTATTGTGAAATACAAACATTAGGTAAGTATTGATATTATTGCAAATTTAACTATACTTAGTAGATAAATTGAAAAGCAGAGTTGAAAAAGGGTCACCACGGTAAACCACGATTAGGTAAACCACGGCACGCAGGTAGTACCTACCTACTTATATCTACAAAAATGAAACCGAGTCTACCTGCATTCTTAAATATCTTTCTTTTGAAAAAATCCACAAATACCTACTCACACATGAAAGAACTAACTCCATGTTACATAATATATAGGTACTTACTAAATTTATTGTATGCATTGTCGATATCCATAAGTGCGGCTATTGTCATCTGATTACGAGAGAAACCGGTTTGAATTGATAACACCAAGCTTGTCAGATTATCTAAAGTTGAGCGGCTGAGCGATGTTTTCTAAAACCTGATGTTTGGGAAGATAAAAAGTTATTTCTCTAAATGTGTGGCACATTTAGAGAAATAACTTTTTCCAAACGTTTAATTCAAATACTATGAAAAGGTACAAAGTTATATACCTAATCAGCATGTCATAAACTCTTATGACTTGCGAGATCATGATCTTATGAAAGTCTTCAAATATTACTTACTCTTCTCTTCAACCGCTCGAGCACTGATATGTGAAATATCCAAATTATGTAATATATCTTACGTAACAGTAAAAATAAACATTAAAATCGCGACAATCTGCCGGCCGGCACACCGCTGCACCGGTGTGCCGGGAGTGCTGGAGCAGTGTGACCTGGATATAAGACAAATTCCACTTCTTATGAATAGTTGGTTTTAGTTTTGTATTCAAAGATTTTAAAGTACCTAACAGCAGAAGTCTAATAAAACACTTAGGTACCTACTGCGGACTCTAATAAGAACGAATTTACTTATAAAATGCTTAAAGTGTAAATAATGATCAAGATCTCTAGTGTCTTAATGCTTTTAAAAACCTTTGTTCTGAGAAATATTTTTTAAAGATTTTTTAAAAGCTACGAATACCTAATAAAAAGTACACTATTACAACATGCCTTTAAAAGCTAGCTAGAAGACCGCATGGCTTGGAGACGCGTCGTATGTGGTCGCGATCCTCAGCAGTGAGGGAACGACGAAGAAGAAGAAGATCATAGTCAGGACTCATAAATAAGCCTTTTTTAACCGACTTCAAAAAAAGGAGGTTGCTCTCAATTCGGTTGTATTTTTTTTGTGTTTATTACCTCATAAATCTCCGTCATTTATGAACCGATTTGAAAAATTGTTGTTTTACGTAAAAGGATTTACTTCTCGATTGGTCCCATTGTTTTATCAAAATCGGTTCAGTAGTTTGGTTTTTAAATCCGAAAAATTACGAAGAAACACCCAAAAACACCGACTTCCGAAATTAATGTTATTTTGTACTATGTAGTGTTTTTTTTGTCAATCGTATGGATTGAGGAGCCACGTCAGGTTTTAAAGGGCAGTATTTTTTTTTTTTTTTTCATTATTATTGATAGGCACGCGCTTGACCACTGTCTCACCTGATGGTAAGCGATGATGTGGTCGAAGATGGAGCACGCTTGTCTAGAAGTAACCCATTCACTCTTGACTTAAAGACAAAGGTTGTTGCTATCAGGAAACACAGACTGGCAGGGAATTCCACTCCTTAGCTTAGCCTTAGTTATGCGAAATATTACCATAAAACAAATCTAATTAAGAGTACTGGGTAATAGCAATAACATTATCCAGAATCAGAATAACATTTATTTGCCTACGTTGTGTACCTATTACAAAATGTCTCTGTGGCCGGTGGGCCGTAAGGGAGATAGGGGAGAGTTGGGCAGTAGGGAGACATGGGCACCCCCCTGTTATTCCAAGCCAATTATAGAATTTATTATTTTCTTATTTTGGTAGGATACTTTACCCACTGGCAACGCTGGTCATCCATAAACTATGTGTCATTTCGTTCAGTTGTCAAACATACACGCTTTCTAAGGTTAGGTACTGGTCAATCTAAATATTTTGCTGTGGCTTTGAAGTAAATATATGAAGAACCAGCGAAAGGTATGTGCTTTTTATGTTTTTTTCATTTGTATATTTGCTAATATATAAATTAATCTGTAAGTCACACTCAAACGTCTATCCAAAAAAATTCACCGGAATATTAAGTTGGGAAACTATGCAGAGGGAGCAATGGTCAGTTGTTGTTGAGGGAGATTTGGGCATGCCCAATGCTCCCTCCTACAATATGTAGTGTATAGAATGATATAGTTTATTCTAAGTAACCTATTTTTTTAATTATTTTATTACAGAAATAGATGACATAGCCAGCGTCCCACTAGATAACATCAACACTAAATTGCTAGGGCCAAAAGCAAGCAATAATACCCAACGTAGTAGCTCTAAATATACGTTCGATAAACCTTTATGGGTCATACCCAATCTACGATAAGTTAAAATGTTAAACATGTTAAAATATACACTTTCACTGATTACTTTTGTTGTTTCCATTCTATTTGAGATTATGTAACTGTTAATTTTTGGTTTATATTAAAGATATTGAGTCATCTATACGTCATGCCCAAACCTCCCACAGGGGGTGCCTGAGCCTCCCTACCATGGGGAGCTTTGGGCACAATTGACATATTTTTGAAAATCTTCGATTATTTGGAGACTGATTATAATTTGTAGACTTTTCTTTAAGAAACTTTTAGCGAAATGTACCTTACACTAAAATTCGGCAGTAAAAGTTGATTATATTGAATATGTGATTTTTTATTAATCATAATGTAAAAAAGTGCCCATACCTCCCCTATCTCCCCTACAGAGGTGAGTGAGCTAACTTGTGTCCTAACAAATGGATCTGTTTACTGTGTTCTGTTTTTTTCGCAATATGTGAGACTATAGGTACAAACAGATTACGTGTTTTATTAAATATTGCATGCTTACTTACGGTCGGTCATTGAGGCATTGTTATTATTGCCACTTTTTCTAAGGGGACGCGGGGCCTTCGTTTTGTCGGTCCTAGGCCACCGCTTGTATTCTTTTTATAAGGGTCATATAATATATCGCCTACTCTGTGATTAACCCTGAGGGGGTTTAATTCGCCGTGCGCGTTGTAGGCGTCTCCAGGGGATTCAAGATCTTCTATTTTCTAATTTTGTGTTAAGTTAATGTTTTTCAACATTTTGGTGTTAAGGTCCTCGGCGCGAAGGTGACAGGCTTCTATGTCAGCCTTCTCCCAGACCACTCCCGCGGGTGTTCGTCTTGGTAGATGTGCGGCATTTTTTAGTGCCAGTCTGTATTGGTAATTATCCACTGAACACTGTATTTATCCACAACTAGCTATCCAATATCTCCAAATATAGATTTCTAAGTTGACGTTCGCCTTGACCTTTGGACTCCATGTATCGAGCTAATTCAATGATCTTCAATATTATAATTCCAGTATAATCCAGTATTTTTCTTATTTCCACTGATTAAAATTGAATCTTCTTTAATATCCGCTCGTTTGGACCATGTTGGGGTTTTATATTCAGAATTATTGAAATAAAAGGCTTCCGACGATTTTAGAGCTATATTCCGTGCAAAGACAAGACGAGAAAATAAACGAAAGTTGTACAAAGTGGTAGGTACTTATAAAACAATAAGTTCTTAACAGCTAAAGGATGATTTCCACCAAACGGCTCGCATCTCATCGGATCGGAACGGATTTTATAATCTTTAAACGGTACTAGATCGTGTACGTAAGTTTATTACCAAGCCGCGCATAGCAGCTTGACCGTGGTGTCTTCCGCGACACGCGATCTTACCCGAAAATATGCTGCGAGCGACGCGCGGTCGGCTCCGTTCGCCTGTCGTCGTATTCGATCGCGTCCTTCCGACTGTCGTCACGTGTGCTCAAAGCTGTGTCCGGGCGGCACCACTCATTCTCGAAAGTGCTGCGTGCACGTGCAGACTGCAGACGTCCCTCAATCATGTATTTAGAAGAAAGATTGATTTGTTTGGTGCAAAAGCATATGTAGGTACGTGTCTTTATGACATAAATTCGCGGTCACAAATCAACAAGGTAGGAATGAAATTTAATCAGGCGCAAAAATGGATAGGTACGTTCGGAAGCGACGGTGCGGAGCCGATCGTATGAGTCGAAATCCTGTCCTGCCGGACGCTATCGGCTGTCGGCGTATCTGGGGGTCTACTCTCTAAGCCCGAAGTCCGTAGCTTCGGCCTTAGTGTCGGGCGTTTTCTCCTCCGTATCACCACGGACTTACGACTAGTCCCGAACCCGAACTAAGAACAACTGTCAAGGTTGGTACTGGTTGGCCCTGTGTAGGTGATACGGAGTAGAAAACGCTCGACATTAAGACCGAAACTACGGACTTCGGGCTTAGAGAGTAGACCCCCTGTATCCTTTTCGACCCGAAGCGATGCGAGCCGTTTGGTGGTTTGCCTTAAGGCCAAGCGTTCATGCAGTGAGACGTGTTTGTGCATAATTGCTTACTAACATTAAGTAGGCGTAATCAAAAACAGAAATAAATACAAAAAGCTATCCCGAATCGACTTCTATCGTGATCCTCTAAATCCTCTGATAATGAAAAACGGTTAATAATTTATTGTTCGAGTATCAACAAAGGGATATTAGGTAAAGGTCAATGAACTATATTGCAAGTTTGTCCGGCGCCTACCAAAATCAATTCGTGAATTTCTCCCCTCCATGTGGCAAACTCTAGGGACACCATTTCAGTTAATGTAGGAAGGTAATATTATTTACCTACACCTTCGATCAACATTGTTGATAATACTTATCTATGGATGCGCGCGCTGCGCAGTCATATAAACGCACAAAATCGCGACAAAATGTGGGTACTGAACAGCTGTTTTTTTTCGCGATTTCAGGGTTGGTCCCATAGTAAAAGTTGTTCTTAATGATGAGTACAAAGACTACAATAGTAGATGAGTACGACGACGTCTTAAGGTATTGCGTTTATTCTGTTACACGTTGTATAAGTGTTAGTATTTTATGTTTCGTTGCTTTTTACCATGGAAATACAAGTATTTATGAAGAAATTATTTTTGCCTTTCCATTATTTAATTTTCTTTTGTAAAATATTAATACTTTTGCACTCTTTGATTTCATTTGGCAATTAATTATGTATTTGGAGCCCATCATATAGGTACTTACATAATTTGTAGGTGCAAATGTTCATCGAATTTGTTTCATAGCTTAATTAAGTAAACCATAATGAGACTGAATGTGGTTTAGAACTCAGGCACATAATACGAGTATGTAGGTATAAAATTGCGATAATAAAAAAGGAAAATATTACAAAATTCAGTTTTATTATTATTTAAACATACACCCTTCGAAGTTTGGAAATTGAATTGGCATTCATCATACACTAAAAATGCATTTCGTTTAATCAAGTCCCAAGATTACAATGGTATTGCAATGACAATTAATTAATTACATACCTACTTGGCTATAAAATTATTAAATTAAAATATATTAAAAATAATAAGTTATCACAAGAAATAGTATCACATTTTAACTAAACATAACATACGTTACACTTAGGTAGGTACTACTTTTACTATTATTTTTATAATACCAACACCACGATTTATGTCAAATATTTCTAGACTCTCACACATCTATGAAGTTTGTGGAAGCGTTTAGTTTTAAATAGGACAGATAATAATATAATACTAGCGTAGCCTCAGGAGGACATTTTTTTGCACTACCACAACTCCTGTTCCTAATGTCCTATGAATGTTATTATTTTTCGTAGTACAACCACATTTAAAGACTTAATACTTATAGAATACACAAAATAAACATAGAATGAAACCAATTTACTGACGAACTTGTAAAATTGACTTCAAATGTCATTAAAATTAGCATACGATATAAAATTCAAAATCAATAATACTTATTAAAAACTTTTTGGACACTTTTGTGCTCAAGTCAGACGCGAGAGCGTCTCTCTTCCTCCATATGCTCAATGACCTGATCGAGGATGTCCCACTTGACAAAGTCGTTGACGACTCCGTTCAGTCTCTCCGCGTAGAGGTCGCTGGGCTTCTCCACGGCCAAGTTGGAGATATCCATGTCCTCGTTGACTTCGGGCGCGTCCTGGCTGTCGACTGTGATGACAGGTAACGTGAACACTGCGAGCGTCAGCCCGTATGGCAGTTTCTGGAATGAGAAGAGAAGGTGCTAAGTTTTCTGGACGAATAAATCAACAATTGCTACGAATTTGCCTGTCAATAATAATGTTGACAACCCTACTTTAATATTGTATAGAGTGTGTTTGATTGTTACGCTTTCGCTCGCAAATCGCCGAACCGATTTGATGAATATTATGGTACAAAATAAGATGGGAACCTGGAGATGGGCTATTTTAACAACGAGCGAAGTAGAAATAGAAGAGTAATATAATAAAAAACCGGCCAAGTGCGAGTCGGCTCGCGCACGAAGGGTTCCGTAGGTACCATTATCTATAAAAACTACGACTACTATTGCTACGGAACCCTAAAAAGCTGCCTGCTCTGCTGCTTCAGCTGCTTTTCCTTACCACTGACTATTTAGGGGCAGTTCCGTATCAGTCATAGCATGATAGACATGAGACATTACATACATTTGTTACCATGTCGTTAGATAATTTATATCCGGATTATTCCGGATTACCTATCAGCGGACAGATAGGCAAATGGATTTTGTCTGGCCTTCTATAGGTTTTGCTTCATACGGCGGGAAAATATCGCTATTGAAGTTTGATTTAGGTAGTGAGATTGAACACCACTCGAGTTCAGTTCGCGTCAAATAGCTGTGCCCCTCTGAAGTTAGCCATTTTCAAAGATCGCGCAGGTGCAGTCACGTAGACGGGAGCAAGCGGGACGCAAGCATGCATCGAACGTAAACGTAAGACTGAGACATAAAATCGCGCCGCCATAATCCCCGCCCCCATGTCTCTTGTGCATGCGCAGTTGCAGTTTGTTCGTAATTTTGACTACTACGTAGCCACTTGTAGCCAACTTCAGAGGGGCACAGTTATTTGACGCGAACTGTAGGTAGGTAATGAGGGGATGTATTAAGGCTGGGTTATTCGGGCCTGCAGTGCGATTCTGTAAACATGTCGAAGTGAACACTTGGGCGGGCTGCACGACGGGTGAGTTGTCAAATCATACCAATAAGATGGAATCCCAGCTCACTTGTCGTTCACTCCGCCTAGGTGAACACCGTGAGATGTCGACAGAATCGACCGGCTGTAAGCATTAAAAGTGCTACCCCTACCGACGATCCCTCATGCTTAACACGACGACCTTAACACGACCTCTTCGCGGAAAGTCAGCGCCACAGTATAAAATATTTGCAGTTGATCTACTGACCTGTTTTGCTATAAAAACGATTTTTTCCTGTGGAATATTTTATCGTACTACGGCAATCGGCGCGGCGGCGGCGCGGCGGTGAAAATAGACGAAAATGACTGCTAACACCGTTTGACAGCATAAGTATGAAAAACATCTGGTGGTGACAGATATTAAGAAAATCCGCAATAAGCAAGTAGGTACATCGAAAAGTGTGTACCAAGTAGGTGCCATCAAAGTACTACCCTGTCGGGAACAATGTGTTTGTTTTTCCAAGCTGCTCTGAGTTTATTTCGATGTTTCTTCTCAGGGTAGTCAGCTAGGAAACACCGGCCTCATCTAGCTTAAAATGACCAAAAAAAACGGGTCTAGTTCATAATATCGACAGTCACTACATCGACGGTCGCTGTATCGAACACGTTCCATCGACGGGTTAATGAATCGACAGTACTCCAGATCGATGGTACGCTACATCGACAGTAAACCATATCCACTGTCGATGTAGTGTACCGTCGATATGGTATACTGTCGATGTAGCGTACCATCGATGTGGTGTACTGTCCATGTATAGAGTACCGTCGATTTGGTGTACTATCGATGTAGTGTACCGTCAATATGGTATACTGTCGATGTAGCGTACCATCGATGTGGTGTACTGTCGATGTAGCGTACCATCGATGTAGTGTACTGTCGATGTATAGTGTACCGTCGATTTAGTGTACTATCGATGTAGCGTACTGTCGATTCACTAATATAATAATATTAGTACCTACCTACTTTTGACACAAAAATATGTAGGTACATAATATTTTAGAAAGGTTTTTGAACAAAGAAGTATCTCGTGTAGTTTGTACGTCAAGTGCCTTAATTAGATTTATTTTAACTAAACTGTCTCAATAACCAAGAGATGTTTCAATTCAAGAAATATTCATAGCTTTATCTTTCTGACGCTTCATTTCCAAATATATTTATGGCATTTTTATTTATGAATTGTTGTTGGAAGTATATCGTTCAAGAGCTATGCAAAAAGTATCAATTCAATCCAGATTTCCCAATATTTGCAATTTTTGGTCGTGAGGTATAAATCTAAAAACATCGATAACTCGAAAACCACCCAATATATAGGGTGTAAGGGACAGCCCTCCGCAGGCTGATAGGGTGCATTAAGCTCCTTATTTTGAATCATATTCCATCGGAATTTTTCTCAGGAAAATTTTCATTTTTTCAACCGATTTTTCAATTACTTTTCCTTTCTTTCAATGTAAAATTACATTCTTGGGACGCAAGCACTCCATTTTTATAAATAATACAGCTAAAATCTAAAAACCAGCAATGGATGTTGAAATACTCGTAACGATTGACGCATGAAATCAGCTGTTCGGAAGGGCCCCGTAACGGGGACGGCGGCTGAAAGGTCACAATACATTGCGTATGAGGTTTTAAAACAAATCAGTTTTATTGAATTCCCATAACGTTCCTGAAACAATTTTATGTACCAGTCTTCTTAGTATGGTATACTGAACTCACCCCATCAGTCTGCGGAGGGCTGTCCCTTACACCCTGTAGATCGAAGTTTTTAGAGTCAAAATCGTTGCAAATCAGCTCTAGTAAAATCGATAAAAAATCAAGTTAATGCCCTAGGTGGCGCGTATAATAAAGTTGTCTATTAAAACTTTCTATGTTAGGTGTAAAAATTGAAAATGTTCGAAATTGTGGATGTGTCGCCATCTAGCGACAAAATGGCAGTGAGAGCATTCATCCATTCCACTTAATTACCAGTCACCCTGGATAGTACCTATCGTACTAGGTATAGTTTTAGAGAATAAATTGTATCTACCTACTAGGTAGGTATATAAAAATAATAAAGTACGATTTTATTTTTAACGCTAATTAAAATTTTCAGAAGTCTATTTAATCAAATCCAATACAATGTCGAACGTAGATATTTATACTGTGGCCGAACTAAGCCGCTCAAGCACCGGCAACACCCCGGGGTGCGCCGAATTAATTGCGAATTTAATATTTATTTACCAATTACATAAGATTTATTTTTTATTTGGGAATTTTCACATGTCGGGGCCGCAGCGGTTAATAAAACACAATTTAGCTGGGAGCCAAAACTCAAGGATAAGCATGCGAAATCGTCAATTGACTCCTTCCGCTCTGGGCGTGTAAGGAGTGTCACTCTTACTGACTAAAACCCATCCGTGTTCCTCCTAATGCCCTTTGCGTTTCAGGGCCGCGGTGACTCTTTCGAACAAATTCCGCGTCCGTTCTAGCATCCTACACTCTGTCCAAAGTCCATAATTTCTAATATTCCGTGAGTTATCAAGAAAAATTAGTTTACAATTGCACGCGATATTTTACAATCTTTTACTAGCGCCCGTTCCAGCTTCGCACGGTTTATATGATCTCATATCTATAGATTTTTACATGATATTTTACAAAATATTCACGTATTCTACAATTTTTTTTTTATTGAGGAATGGGCTTTCTCTTGACCTCGATCACGCCTGATGAAGAGCGATAGATGAGGTCTATGATGGAGCGAGCGTGTCCAGAAGATGCCTGTACCTACACTCTTGCTTTGTTGGCAGACTATTTATATGTGGAAGGACATGTAGCCATTCTAGAATAAAGTTGCATTAGCATCAGTTGCGTAATTTCGAAAAACAGCGCACATCCCACAGGCAAACAGAATGACAAGAAAAGCCATTTTGTTTTTAATAAATGTTGACACATACTCGTATAGATTATACTGTAGGTACCTACTTAACACCTGCTAGGCCTTAGTGATAGTCTCTGAAGTGATAACATGAATGAAAAACTGCAAATTGTAAAACATACAACGTGTAACAGAATTAACGCAATACATCTTAAGGGGTCATTGTACCCCCCGGCTTCCTCGCCTTCAGAACCTCCCCCGGCTCAAGCCGAATTTCAAGTGGCCGGGGAGAAGAAGAAGGCGGGCAAGGCAGCCAGGGCGGCCAAGAGGCGGGAGAGGAAGCGGCGGCAGAAGGCACGAAGCGTCGCGGCTGCGCTCCGCCCCCCAAAAACCGCGGCTGTAGTGCTCACACTGCAGCCGGACGCGGTGAAGAGGGGCGTGACGTACGCGGACGTGCTCACCAAGGCGAAGGAGGCGGTGAACCTTGGTGAGCTAGGCATCGTAGAGGGCCTCCGGCTCAGGGTCACCATGACTGGGGCCCGGATGTTGGAGATCCCCGGGGTAGCCAGCGGCCCAACCGCGGACGCTCTAGCCGAAAGGCTCAGGGCGTCCCTAAGCGCGGACGATGCCCGAGTGTCCAGGCCCACCAAGTGCATTGATATGCGCATCTTGGGCCTGGACGACTCCATCACGGAGGCGAAGGTGGTGGCCGCCGTCGTTAGGACGGGAGGGTGCTTAGCAGAGGAGGTGAAGGCGGGCACCCTACGTCCTGACAACACGGGCATGCGCACCATTGTGGTGAGCTGCCCCGTGTCGGCGGCCAAGACCATCTCGGAGGGCCGAAGGTTTTTGGTGGGTTGGGTTTCCGCGCAGGTCAAACTGCTGGAACCCCGACCTCTGAGGTGCTTCCGGTGACAGGTGGGCCACCATGTGGGAGCTCAATGCACCTCGGAGGTGGACCGCAGCGGTCTATGTTTCCGCTGCGGTCAGCCCGGTCACAGGGCCGGCTCCTGCGACGCCGCGCCGCACTGCGTAGTCTGTGCGGCAGCTGGCAAGCCGGCCGACCACTGGGCTGGGGGTAGGGCCTGTGCCCCACCCGCCAAAGCCGGAAACAGGAGAAAGCCTTTTTTTCGCGATTTCAGCGTTGGCCCCATAGTAAAAGTTGTTAATAATGACGAGTACAATGACCCCTTAAGAGGTATTGCGTTAATTCCGTTACACGTTATATAACACTGAGATAAAATAAACACCTGCGTAATTTATATTTCGATTTAATATGCTTATCTACTGCGCCCCTAACAAGGTACAATAGGATTGCTTATCTATGAATAGATTAGACAATTTTAGTATACGATATTATCTAATTATGTTATACATATTATGAGCGACCTCTGATCACTAAAGTACATGCATGAGTAATCTGTACAATTCATATCCACCCATACTTATATTATAAATGCGAAAGTAGCACTGTCTATCTGTTGATCACCACTTCACGTTGTAACGGCTGAAGGAATTTTGATGAAACTTGGCACACCGGCTAGACCATGTCCTTGATTAGAACTTTTTATTCCGTGTGTAGGTATGTTCCCTGACTTTCGACTTACACGCGGGTGAAGCCGTTCACAGAAGCTAGTAAATAAGGAGTCACTGGCCCTGGTCCCCAAATGGGGAGAAAATTGTACTGGACAGTCAGGTTTCCTGTGCCCCAATTGGGGCGACCCACTTCGCGCAGTTTAAACCACTATTATTAAGGAACGCAAGGTTCAATATCCTGTGGCAAATCATTCATATGTCAAAGTTGGCAGCATTGATAAAATGTTAAAATAGACGCTCGAGTTGTTGATGGTCGCTTGTTTGTGATGAAATCTATACAATGTGAAGACACTAACGTACTCACGTTGGTGTATTTTTTGTATAGATTAGCTAAATATTGTTAACTCCTCACGGTATTATTAGGTATTAAAAGCGGAACGCGGTTAGGATTAGAAAAAAAATATAGAAGAAATCTAACACCGTCTAACTTCTAATATTTTTAACACACTACCCGCGTTATTCACAAAAGTTGCTTCTAACTTGCTACGTAGCGAAGCTACGCCGTATCTGCTTCCTGGGGCCTTCGGAAATGCTACACACATGTAGACTCTTCGTAACGAAGATTTCCGACATCAGAAAATGAATAATGGAACTGAAATGAAGCTGGGCAGGACACCCGGCAAGGCGTGGTGATGATAAGTGGGGTAAGGCGATGAAGAAGTGTAAGTCGTCCGGCGGCGAGATGGGCAGACGACTTTGTCGCCATCGCTAATCTACTGACAGTGGTCACAAACATTTTTGTATTAAGTGCGGCCGCTCGAACGCGCAAGGTGACTTTTGTCACCCAAATTTAGTTTATGCAATTAGATTTCCTACTTCGAAATCATAACCAAATGATTTATTATTGGTACCAAATTATTCGTAAATAATGACGTCATTTTAGTATTTAACTGTGTCCAAAAACTGAGCGTTCACTAACGCATCCCAAGATGGAATGTCGTTTGTGCGTTATTTAAAAATGATTAACTATGTCAAGCAAGCCGTGGGTTTTTGTTGTGACTCAAGGCCAACTAAATCCACATGCAAACAAGAACAAACCTTAGGTACGGTAAAAGGTTTACTATTCCTGAGGACGGCCGTCATTGCATCTGTGCGAGCGTGACGCATTATATTTACGTGGGAGTGAAGGAGACAGATAGGTAATAAGTGTTTTTGTACGAAATTCTTTCTGTCCGCGACCGGACTTTAACTTTTCTGTACCTGTCTTACAAACAACCAATCTCATAGGTTGAGTTCCTTACCTCTTTCAGCTCAAAGTCGAAGTCTTCCCTGGAGAAGGTCTCCTCTGGGTCGAGGTTCAGCCTCCTCATGGCGGCGCTGAGCTGCGTGTAGTAGTGGTCGATCAGCTTGTCGAAGTACTTGGCGCGGAACTCCTCGTCGGAGCCGAGGAAGATGAAGTAGATCAGGTCGATGACGGGGCTGTTTCCCTGCAGGGTTTGCAGATCCACGATCTTGATGTCCACTTTGCCGTCCTGGAATTGGAAGAAAAAGAAGGTTGTTAAGATTTGCAATTAACTTTCAACATCGTATTCCTCATTCATCTCTTTGACCATGTCCCTCCACTTGTTTCGGTCTTTGGCTTCGTGGAGGGCTGCTATACAACTACAACTTAGATATTTCTATTATGTGGATGGATTATGGAGACAATATAGATTTGGTTTCACCTCAAAATGGCACCATTTCAAATGCAGTACAAAGCATGAATTTTTTTCGACCCGCTGACAGGTCCTTTGACGTGCTTAATTTTGAAAACGTGCTCCAAACGCGGGGCCATATTTATGATGCTTGCAACAACGAGAGGCGATATCTGGACATTTAAAATAATCTTATACTTTCAAAGACATTTTCGAGGTAAGTTCTTATGTTAATACAACTTGGCAAAATCAGAATTTACTGACACAAATGAGAATGCGGTGCCCCCGTCCAAAATATGGTCCTCTTGTTGGAGTACCCCAAGTGCCTTTTGACTTGCACCGTTGAGGTCCTAATGTATACCACGGATGCGTGCCACTTACTGGGCACAAACATGCATAAGGGTCCCCATCGACTTCATCGAGGAAGAATGTTATTTTGTACAAGCTGTGCCCGCCACTTCTCGGTACAGTGTTGTGCAAGGCGCTGACTGTATTACCTCTTCCGTTTAAAATTATTACTACCGGCCAAACCCTGGTAATTTTTCGTAATGAAGAACATTTTAATGGCAACGCTTCTCTAAACACGATGTTAGCGGAGGAATGGTGATTCCTCCGCTAACATCGTGTTTAGAGAAGCGTATACCTAAAAAGTTGCTAGGGTTGTTAACACACGATGGCTGCAACAGGCCATGTGAAGAGCAACCAGAAGAGAGGTCTACCCCCGCCACGGATAACGAACACGTTCGAAGCTCAACAGAAAATGATTGGGAACGAGGGTTGAAACCAACTAGGAATGAAAACCAAATCACCGGAGTAACCTGTTAGAATTACGGCTTTGATGTCATTTTGTTGGAGATTTATGACTTTCAACTGAGTGCGTTTAAAGCAAAGTTCATTGCAAAGTTTTAGAGGACTTAAAATATCTGAGTAGAAATAATAAAACTTTACTGGATAATGTGTATCATTTTGTTTCATAGCCGCTTCGTGTTCATGAAAATACATATATTCCTTACCTTCCCCAGAAACATTTTTCAATGATGGTTGCTGCTTGGTCATTGTGAGCGGTCAAAATAGTTCGTTGCTTCAGCAACGGGACAAATGTGATAGGCTCTTTACTGAAATAACGTAACTAGGTATCTTCTGGTTTGTGTTGTGTGCCGTCACCAATTCTGAACATTAAATTAAAAAAATTCTACGCGTCTGTGTGAAATAATGCTCTCATATCTGAACTTTAAGGTGTTGATATTATGTACATTGTACCATAGAATAGAATTCTTAGGGCAGGCACCTTTTTCATCAGATCTCGTTCCTTTGGGTATTATCGGGAGTGTTTGCCCGAAATCACCACAAAAAAGCGCATCGCAACTCCTGACGTCAGCCGGTCATTGTGCGTTTGTCTAGATACTGCGTTCACAGCTTTGTGATCATTAAAGAGACCACTTTGACATTTTTGAGGCCTAATTAATAATTAATCTATACATCTATACATATAATAAAACAGTAACGAAAGAAAAACTGTACATTGAGAATTTTCGAGAAAAAATAAGTGGCTTTTGTTAGAAAAACGTAACTGATGACAAAAAGTGACTTTTTAGAATTTTTGTCTGTTTGTATGTGTGTATGGTAGGGCTTCACGCCAAAACTACTGGATAGATTGAATTGAAATTTAGCAAAAATGTTCTTTGTAAACCAAAGAATACTTTAGGCTACATATTATCACGCCGTATGTTATGGGAGGTAAGCAAAATTGATTTTAAAAGGTTTTTGTTCGTAATTGAATGCACAAAATGACATGTTAGTTAGTTTCAAAACCATTTAGATAATTTTTACACATAAACCTGATAGGAATGCTACAATTCCTATCAGGTTTATGTCTAATCTAGAAGAAATCAACTTATTATCTGCATAATTCAGATACCCGTTATGACATCTGTTGACCGAAAAAAGTACTAACTATCAAAAGCATGACAATTACACCAAAATATAAATTTTTAGTTACTAATGGTACTTTTAAAACGTCATAAACAGTGATTCTTTTGATACAAAACTTACCGTTATGCATTTGATGTATACCTAACATAAAAAAAAGATTTGGTCTGATTGCTCCACTGACGTTATTTTAATTATTTTTTGAACGGTTAATTCTCTCCACTCAACCTGTAAAGCACCCTGGTTGCTTCTGTACACTTGGACGAAGCTAGGCCGGCAAACTTAGACGAGACACCTACGCACAACGAAGTCCATACTCTATTCTATTCGTTGCGGGTTTTTTTTATGGATGGGAAATCATCAAATTGACTTCTTCCGCTCTGGGTAGACTGGAAGGGAGTGTCAGACTCTTACTGACTAAAACCCATCTGTGTTTCTCCTTATGATCTTTGCGTTCCAGGGTCACGGTGACTCTTTCGAACAAATTCCGCAACCCTAGCAGGCTCTGGCCCTAACGGGCCCCGTCTACTTAGCTGACATCTCTTGGAGGTGCATATGGAACACAACGCTTCGTCGACCGGGACCACTGGCGCTATATAGGGTGTGTAGCTCCATCCCTCCTTCTCGCTCGAACGACTCACGCTTTAACACGTCATGGTAGGGCCGCTGGTTGTTATCGGGCCGCGAACCACAACGCTCGCCGTCCGCGTCCCGTGCCTACGGTGGCCGAGAATCGCCCTGCGACTCCTAACGCCCGGGGCGTCTTCTTCTGTTTCGGCGGCTAAGGCGTGACGTTTGCCTCTCCTTCACGCGGCTCACCCCTTCCTTTACTAGCATTACTGTTTCGCAAAAAGAGGTGACGGCTTCCCACGCCTCCGCGCTCTGGACCATGGAGTGAACCAGAGCCGGTAACGAGAGGTCGCCGTCGCTGATCGCCTCGATGAGGACACGGCAGTGCTCCGCCCAAGCAGATTAGACCTTCACCGTATGCTCTGCCGTGTCCTCTGCGGGGGTTGACTTCTCTTCTGGTTGGTTTTCCCATGGACAACTTTATGTAGCTCTATCGCGTGTTAACAAACTTAGCAAATCATTATTCACAGTCCAACTTCGCTCACTGCTGAGCATGGCCTCTCTTTTCGTGTGCCAATCCCCACGTTCCTGTGCCAGCCTCATCCAGGTTCTACCCACGATGGGAACAATATCGTCCGCCCATCTCGCCGCCGGTCGACCAATACTTTTTCTTCCAGTTCTCGGACGCCACTCAGTCACTGCCTCACTGAACCTATCATCACTTGGGTTCTAATCCAACAAGCGATCTGTTTGCGGATGAATGGACGAAGATTTTATTGGCATGTCAGAAGTACTGTGAGAGGCATGCATGATAGAGTTTTGTTAACCTTTTTAGTTTTATTCTTCTCTGTTTTGATTTTATCTGAGTTTGTTTGTATATGTATATTTGTGTTTTTCTTAGTTTTTGTCCTTTTTCTTATTTAATAATATTTTTGTAGTTACTGTAATTGGTTTTTAACCGTTGTAATTAAATAAATAAATAAATCACCTCGCCTTGCCAAGTGTCCTGCCCAGCTCCACTTTAGTTCTACAATTCGTTTTCCGATGTTGAAAACCTCCGTACGTCTTCGGATCTCGACGACGTACCTCTACCAAGCATGGAACGCTTCATGGCTCTCTGTGCAACTATCAGTCTGTAAACAGCCTCCTGCGTGAGCGTCCATGTAAGTAAGTAAGTCATGGTGGGCAAAGCACACTGGTTATAAAGGCGGGAATTCAGACATTGCGGAATTTTGGCAGGCTTCAGAATGTCGTCCATTTTGATAAAAGCGGCCCATCCAAGGGGTGTTCCTCTCGATACCTCCGTTTGTTGATTTTCTTTGCCAATTGAAAGGATATGGCCAAGATAAACATATCGGTTAATCATCTCCAACAATTCATTTCTAGATTTGAATCGCTGAAGGTGTTTGCCATAACCTTCGTCTTGGTTATATTCATCCCAAGACCACAAAGTCAAACCACAAAGTCATCTGCAAATCTTAAGTGAGACAGTTGGGCAGAAAATTGACGAACCGGTAACACACCGGTGTGCGCCGAATTAATCGCGAATTTAATGTTTATTACCAATTACATAAGGTTTAATTTTTTTTTGGGAATTTTCACATGTCGGGGCTGGAGCGGTTAATAGGTACCGCTATAGTCCAAATCTATACCCACATTTTTAACGACATCTTCTAGGACTGCTGTGAATAGTTTCGATGAAATGAAAGAAGCATTATCATTACAACGTTTCTCACGAAAAATTATTTGAACAGAAGAGGTGATACTCGACGGCGCGTTGTGTTCCACGCGCGTCACAAAAAGATGTCAGTATAAAGACGAGGCCCGCTAAGGCCAGTGCCTGCCAGGGTTGCGGTATTTGTTCGAAAGAGTCACCACGGCCCTGGAACGCAAAGGGCATTAGGAGGAACACAGATGGGTTTTAGTCAGTAAGAGTATGACACTCCCTTCCATTCCGCCCAGAGCGAAAGGAGTCATTTGATGTTTTCCCATACATAAAAAAAGAGGCAAGCAATGATAGACGTTGACTATTCGTATTAGATATACGAACACAATGATCTTACCTAGCCACATCATTTTACAAGCGGCGAGCAGAGGTGTGATAGAAATTAAGTACAATTACTGCTGCATGCATTTTTGGTTGTAATTGTTATAATATTGTAAAAGTGTTAATCAATAAGCACCATTTTCCCTCATAATTACATAAATACAAAAATCGTGTTTATAAATGAACGCGATTGAGTATGTTATCAATATTCACAACAATACCTTTATTGTACGTTCCCTACGTGTTCCAGAAAGGTGATAAGGTTTCAGTATACGTTGATAAAGCTGGTAGAAAAACCATACATCTGATGGCTTTGTCTATCTAATCTCGTATTAACAGCCATAAAGGTATTTATTTATGAATTCACAGTTGTTTTTAATAAATACTAAACTAACTATATGTACTAAAAATAAAAATCAAATATCCTAACTAAGTTAACCCTTAAATATGGCGTCAAAAAATTCATCCGCATCGACTGGAAGTGTGCCAAACAAGCTGGCGGCATTGCCACGTTGTGTGGCAATGCTTATCCTTTGTCCAAGGTAAAAGCCAGTCCTTGGGTCACGCGAAGTGTCAACTAAGCGTTTAGCAAGTTCTTTAAATAACCCATGAGCACTCGGACCCCACAACCCGAGAGTTTCAACCCCAAACGGCTCGAAAATATAACTACCAACGAGGTTGTTATATTTCCGCCGCTTGAGGTTCTCCGCAGCCGTAGCGGCAGCACCAGCACAGCACGAAGAGCTAGGAAGATGGGATGGTGCAAGAGTATCGACACAAGTAGCGTCCCACACTAATGGCCTACCCATCTTCCATGGAAATAACGACATGCCGTCCGGTCTCTTGCCATCGTCGCGTGCCAGGCCATTGGGTTCTAATACAGCCGGAACGCCGACGGTGACAAGAGCTCGTCGGATGATGTCGTTAGTATTCGCGTGCCGCGCTATGTGGTCCGCGCCACAGCTGCATGACAGGCCGTGGTGTCCGAGGTTGTTGACAACTTCGCCACAGTGGCAGCGATGAGGAGAACAACAAGAAGCGCCAAGACGTAGGCAGGCAGCGAGGCGGAAAGTAGTGTCGTCGAACAAGGTGCCAATGTTGTGTTCTGTGTTCCTATTGGGCCAACCCATTAATAACCCTTTCTTATTTAGAGATTTTATAGTTGGCCTTAAAATCTTAAAAAAAATAGAATTGATCCCATTCATTTATGTTTTCATAACTCGACAAAATGTCATCAACATCTGACTTTTTTTTTGCTTCGGTTGGTCCCATTTGTAAAAGTTATTCATAGCTATAAATGAGTAGAAAGATGCCTTTTCGGAATCAGGTTTTATCTGTTACACCTTGTATATGGTACAGGCATATATTTCTCTGTGTGAGATGTGTGTGTGATGTATTATCGCCTTAATAGGTATGTAGCTACTCCTCAGATAGTAAACAGCAAGGATAAGAACTGATCACACACGTAGATCAAAGACGAGCAATATTTATGAAGCCTAGATAATAATTTATAATGCTATTTAACAAAGACATAATTTAGCGATTAGCCTACCTACCAACTTATCTTTGTTTAACCTCTGTTATGATGACTTTGGCTACCTATAATTAAATAAATTAAATTTTCATTGCGTGAGTACGCGATTTGATAGACAACGCAATGATTCCGAATTATTGAATAAAATTAGATATCGTTATTTTTGTATCGTTTATCGTATATCGATTATTTTTAGCTTTTGTTTGTCACGAAAGTTATCAGCAGGTGTTTAGGTTACCAACTCGTTCATCGATTGTTACGTTTATAGATACCTATCTCATAAAAAGACCTTTATCTTTTGATTATCACAGTTTTGCCGGAATATTAATTGCTACATCAGTTTAAAAAAAATAAAAATATTGTCTGTGAATTAGAGAGAAAGAACCAACATGCTAAAATATAACTGACAGTGTAGCAATATACCTACATCTTTCTCTTTTCAAGTCACATTTTCTGATAACCCTTTTAACACAACATTAGAAAAATATGTGAGCACAGATGGTGCATCGATAACACATTACAAAACTACTTGTAAACAAGAGTAACAGGATTGATAATAATAAAGGTTGTTTATTTTAGATTAACTTCGAGATAATGATCCCATTTTATTAATCTCATACGTTCCAACGCAATTTTATCAGATCAGTTACACAGTCAATCTGTCGAGTAAATTCCCTATTAATAACGGAGAGGATGGCCGTCACTGTCTATCACTTTTTGAAGTCTACTTTTCATGCCCGAAACCACATCACACTTCAAGGTATCGTTCATGCGGCCGCCTATTTCCACAAGCTCGCCTGGGACCCAGGCATGATACCCATCCATAGTAACCTAAAACAGTCAACTTTTAAAAATCTGTTGCAATGTAAGTAATCCACGTAAATGTCAATCAAAATTATTAGAAATAAACATTATTTCATTAAGAATGTTATTTAGATACCTGTGTGTTAATCGCCAGCTTGTGCTCAAGTCTAATTTCAGCCCTTGAACTCGTAGTTTTGAAGGGTTGCACTGAGTGAACTTCCACTATATTACGGCTTCGCTCCGTTTCATTAGTGTAAGCAATTGGGCGAAGACCTTGTTATTGTTGATCAGATATGTATACGGGATCAGACACCGTATCATTCATTGTATGAGTAACCCATGTACCTGCTGATAACTTATGAGATAAACAAAAGCTAAAAATAAATGTCTAATTCCGTAATTCGGAAACATTGCGTAAAGTCTACCTTATCACGTAATAAGAATCCATAATCTACCTAATTATAGCTGGTCATAATTTCAGGTGTTTTTATTGTTTCAGCAAAAACTGATGTGACTATATTATAAGTTACATCAGTAATCAAAAACTGATGTAACATATATTAAAAGTTATATCAGTTTTGCGAAATTTTGGCAAGAATATTCTTGTCTAAAATTCTATTACTTTTTATTCGGCGGGAGGACACGGTGGAGCATACGGTGGAGGACTGCCCTGCTTGGGCGGAGCACTGCCGTATCCTCGTCGAGGCGATCGGCGGCGGCGACCTCTCGCGTCCGTCCCTGGTTCAATCCATGGTCCGGAGCGAGGAGGCATGGAAAGCCGTCACCTCCTTGCGAAGCAGTAATGCTGGTGAAGGAGGGGGCGGGCCGCGTGAGGGAGAGACAACCCTCACGCCCCAGCTGCCACAACATAAGGAGACGCGACCGGTCGTCGGGAGTCGCAGGGCGATTCCCGGCCACCGTAGGCGCGGGCCTGCGGACGGCGAGCGTTGGGTGGCTCGCCGTCCGATCAAAGCCAGGCATGGGTTGACGGCGCGTTGTGTTCCACGCGTTCCTCAAAGACATGTTAACACAGTACACAGGGCCCGTTAGCGCCAGAGCCTGCCAGAGTTGTAGCACCCAGCCCGCTCCACCCAGAGCGGAAGGGGTCATTTGATGATTGAAAAAAATAAAAGACTTTATTAGTGCACGCGCTAGGAGACAAATTCATCAGGCAGCACGTACACAGTCAATCTTGATCGCGATGCACGATCAAAATCAATGATCGCGATCTAGGATGATAATGTACGAAGTAGATTGATGATGTACGAAGTAGATTGATAATGTACGAAGTGGATTGATAATGTACGAAGTGGATTGATAATGTACGAAGTGGATTGATAATGTACGAAGTAGATTGATGATGTACGAAGTAGATTGATAATGTACGAAGTGGATTGATAATGTACAAAGTGGATTGATGGCAGACGCATCAGTCCGATCTCAAAATAATAGATACCTATGTTGAAATCTAGATTGGTATCCACTGGTTATGATTAAGATATATTTTATAAGTTTGACCAATAATGTGTGTGTCTGTCTTTCTCTGTGTCTGTCTGTGGCACCGTAGCTCTTAAACGGGTGAACCGATTAGGATGCGGTTGTTCTAATTTGAACGCAGATTTGTAGCGGTGGTTCTTTGGCTTACTAAATCAAAATCGGTTCAGCCGTTTGAAGATCATCAGCTCTTTTCTAGTTGTTGATATAACCAACTGGCACGGGTTAGATCTAGGCGAAGTTTGGTATTATATTACTTCAATAGTATTGTAATAATAAGGTAACCTTGACCTCCTGCTGCGGCTGCAGCAAAAAAAACCGGCCAAGTGCGAGTCGGACTCGCGCACGAAGGGTTCCGTACCATTATCTATAAAAAAACGGTAAAAAATCACGTTTGTTGTATGGGAGCCACACTTAAATATTTATTTTATTCTGTGTTTAGTATTTGTTGTTATAGCGGAAACAGAAATACATCATCTGTGAAAATTTCAACTGTGACAGTACAGCCTGGTGACAGACAGACAGACAGATAGACGGACAGCGGAGTCTTTGTAATGGTCCCGTTTTAACCCTTTGGGTACGGAACTATATGGAATACCCAACTCTTCGCTTAGTATCATTGACCTGGTGCTGCAGCATGACCTGAGGTCTGCAAAATACCCAACTCCTCGCTTTGTTACAGCAGAGGTATCATGTTTGAGCTCACTGGAATGGTTTCAATGAACAGATTATAGGAAGGGTACTAGGGTATATTACTTCCAGTGGGAAAGAAACGGAGCTATACGTCCTGTATAGCTCCGTCTCTTTCCCACGGGAAGTAATATTGAAGTAATACTGCTTTAAGAGTTGGTGGTTTAGAGGCCGTGACCACCTGACGCTGCATCATATTAAAGTAAATGGATCAAAACGTATTATTTTTACTCTTTGTCGTGGCTTGTTTTCTTCAAAGTTAAGGCCGAAACAAGCGACTCTACGGCAACAGGCGTTAACGCGGCAGTTACTATACACGGACTGAAGAAATCAAGATTCACTGTATTCGTATTTTACTGTGAATGTTTATGTGAATCCTCCTGCGGCTGAACACTGTTTCCCAAAATACAAGCTCAAGCTTAGTTTGGGAATCGTATTATTGTGTGTACTGCTACTGCAGTGCCTTTTGTGAAATACAATAATACGATGCATTTATCTAAACTTCCACACTATCTACACTTCTACACTAAAGCCGAATTTACATTACGAAACAAGTTTCATGCATGATGAAATTAATTTCATAACACTACTTTCAGTACCTGTGAAACTAGATTCATTAAAAATAATAGTGTCGTCAAACCCACAGTATGTCTGTGTTCATGGCTACGCTAACATCTAAGCTTTAATTTGCATTGCAAAATGTTGTCATACAAATGTTATAGTAAAAAATTAAGAAAAGTTGTCTCGAAAGAAAAGATGTTGGTGGATTCGAGCCTGGCTAGCAAGAAACCAAGCACGACTAATAAACACACGTCGTATCAGCGCAGGCGCTTTTGCGACACTAGTTTCGCGTCGCGTTTATACGATGACATTAGTTGCATGACACTAGTTTTATCCAAAAATCGCGCTCATCACGAAACTGTTTCAGTGTCGTGAAATCGATGCATGCATTGTAAAACTTGACGTTTACACGTGAAATTGTTGGTGAAATTAATGTCACGAAACTACTTTCATGCCACTAGTTTCGTAATGTAAATCCGGCTTAATATTATAAAGAGGAAAGATTTGTTTGTTTGTTTGTTTGAAATGAATAGGCTCCGAAACTACTGGACCGATTTGAAAAATTCTTTGACCAGTAGAATCCTTCATTATCGATGATGGACATAGGCTATAGAATATTTTCAAAAAAGTTAGGAATCCGTATGAAAACTTAGATAATGTAACCCAAGGTGTGAGAAAAAATCCTTATATCGCGTACGCTGCGGAATCTATTGACAATAGAGCAAAGTGATGTACTACAGTTTTATAGAGGTCATCAATATCTACAAAAAAGTCCACGATACCATATGTCTACCTATTATGGATAAGTCACCATGACCGCTTTTTGTTCATATTAGTCAAGCAAATCCCATGGTGAAAAAAAAAATGGTGATTTTAGTATCATGATATTAATCTTTATCCATTTTAATGGTTTGATAATTAAGATTGAGTATGTCCGTGTAAATTACACTTTAAATTATTCAAATCGGACCTTTCGTTCAAAAGTTACAACGGTATTAAACATGCTCGGAGTAAGAAAAATGTCGCGGCTTGAGCGAACTGGGGAGAATCGTATCATTGCTTGGTCCGATGAAGTTGAAACACCACGGCATTTAAATGTTTTCGATAAAACAATATAATATGTGGATTTTTCTAAAATAAACTAGGTACATACATAATAAGGGGTGAAGAAGGGGTGAATAAGTTTTTAGGGGAGGAAATTGCTTGCTTCAATTTACGTCGGAATTCTATGAACAAACTAAAAGTGGGATAATTGAAACAGATCATGTACCTAACAATTTTTGCATAATCAACCCCTGACGGGCTGAACGGGGTGAACAGTTGCGCTGAACCTGGACTCGAGACAAGTGAGATTCTGTCAACTGTGGCGTGGCGTAGGCGATTGTCAATACGTCAAAAATGTATGGGATTGACATATGCTATCGAAATGTCACGTGATCAAATTCCTACATTTTGGTATTTCGACAGTCGCATTCGCTAATTAAATGGTACTTTGTCTAGGGCCTCCTGATACCATAGAATAAGTAGAAATTGCTAAGTAAATAATGAGAATCGCTGTGTTTAATTTTCCAAAACTAACCTTTACAAGGGGGTATAGGGGGCGTTGAAGTTTGTGGAGTACCTACTATCCCCACGCGGACGAAGTCGCGGGCGAAGTGCTAGTATTCTATAAGTGTAGGGTATTCATCGGACCTTGCGTTTTTACCTAAATTAATCAATTAACTTCTTATCAATGTCATGCAGTTACCTATAGATTTGTTGTACCGGTGACCATTTTTGAACTTTTTTAGTTAAGTTTGCTATTACCTGTGAACTATGCATTTCGGAACGCATGTTTCTTAAGGACCTGATAAACTAGGGACTTGAAGCGAAGCAAAGCGGTTCAGGCGCGCGGCGTCGAAAATGTATGGAGTTTGGCCAGTCGCCCGCAACGCTAAGTATATTTTGTTTCTTTGACGCCATACATTTTATCTTGTCAGCGCCCTGTCCGCGCGTCCCGTCCGCGCGCCCTGTCCGCTTTGCTTCGCTTCAAGTCCCTTAGATATTTTACTTTTTTTTCATAGAATGTGTAGGTCGCTTCCTTTTCATGAAAAAATAGTAAGACAGTAGAAAAAATAGTTGTTATGGAATATCAAAAGAAACTTTATATAGATATGCAATTAACTTACATCAAGCTGCTTATGCATCAAGTTACTTGGTCTGAAGTCTCCATGACCCAGCACTGGCCGCCGGCTTTTCTTGAATTCATCGCTGAAATTCTCTGGCGCATCGAAAGCTAACTCGTAAAACTTCGCAAATTTATCTTTGTGTTTCTCATCAACGAGTTTACAAGCTCGAGTTACCATATTATCCATATGAAGCTTCATAGCTTCATCAGTCATATCCCATTCAAAATTAAACTCGTCCATAACTTCCTTAAAGTCTTCCGGGTAGTAGACCCCGTGCGCGAAGGAGATGGCGTGCATCTTGGCTAGCTCCTCCACTGCCGAGCTCGCGTACGGCCAGTCTACCGACTTAAATCTGTCAAAGGCATCGTACCCGGCCATGACCAGATTCTCAAGTACTATTGTCTCCTCGAATAGTTTCGGGTTGCTTCCATAATACTTGGAGAAAGCCAACCTGTGTTCGTCCGGCACGTGGTTGTCGTTTTGTATCTTGTCGTAGAGGCCGACGAGTTTCGTGTAGCAGTAGCGCTCTGTGACGTAAAACTTCGGCGCCTGCGCTCGCATCTTCTCTCCTATGGCTGCAATCTTAGCGAACATGTGCAGCACATTCTCACCCTCGGAGAGTGTCACCGTGTACAATTTCGACGTATAGTTGGCTCCTCCGCTTGAAATTGGTTGAACGTCCAAATCATAGTTGGTAAAGTTTTGTTCTTCAGCGATTTTATGAAGTAGATCGTTGAAATGTTGAGGGAAGTCTTCCATGTTGAGTTTCGACATGTTAAATGATTAAGGAGGTGTACACGAAAGTACCTACGGTAGCACGTTTTTTGATTGTGGGAGACGCGGGCGCGCGCTAACCGCTGAGTGCGAACTGAGCCGCAGATAATTTAATATACGTTAATATACGATACAGTCACGCCGCGCCGAGCTGCACCGCCGAGTAAAACATGTGTTATCTTAATAATCCTTTACGAAACGTAATGTTGTGTGCTTTGTGCTTCAGAGTGGTATCTAGTATTACCATCTTACTTTAAAAAAAAAATAGGTTCGCACGAATATAGTTGTAATAATACTCGAATCTCTACGTTGACGTCGTGGTGGGGCTTGCACCCCCAATGAACCTTATATCATTGGGGGGCTAGGGTGAGGGGCCAGACAAAGAGAAATACAATCCGCAGGTCAGTTTTGTGGCGAACTGTTGGGCAGTAGCGACCCCACGAACCTGATCTCCCCGCAGAAGTCTCTTACCTCATTTGCCGCTTTGCCTTAATTGGCACTGATAAGGAGGTGCGTCTCATTTCATATAAAGTTATTTGGTATATTTTCATTTCAGTAACGTTCACATCTATACATATAATAAAACAGTAGAAAGTTTGTGTCTGTACATTAAACAAATTTACCAAAAATGGGTTGGGGACGATGAAAAAGGAACATACTTCACAAAAAAAGATTTTTCAGATTTTCTTGTCTGTCTGTCTGTTAACGCTAATCTCTGAAAATACTGTACAGATTTACTTGGAGACTGTTCGCAATATTAATATTCAATTTTTCAAATACCTACAATGCCAATATTAAAGAGGTTACGACTATAAATAAGTTTTTTTTTATCTGTAGCATCTCAGTCATGAAGATATGCCAAACGACTTTTAATTAATATTTTTATTTGTAACATTCATAATTATGTAAACACTAGACAAGTAGAAATTATTTGTAACAATATAATATTCTTCCGGATCTAATAGTTAGTCCAATATAAGTCTGTAAATCCACTGTAAATCTTCAGCCATCTTCAGGTTATCGATGAAACAGTGGGCCCAGTAGATAGGTGCAGTACGAAAGATCGCTTGAAACCCACGTCAACCTCACAGAAACCAATCAGCTTTCCATCTCCGCCACGGCCAGCGCCTCTAACATCACCAGCGCCGGAGCCAGCTGTCATTCAGCAACCCGTTACCACTCGGTCAGGACGCACTGTTCGGACGGACCGGACGTATTATTTCATATTTTTGTACTTCCATCTCTTACTTGGCTGATTGTCATGTGATTATGATTACTTTATTATGATTACTCACCTCATGTGCTTGGCCTACTTGCAAATCAGTACTTGCGTCCGGTGTCGTGGTTGCCATCAACCTCCCTGTAGTGCAGCGATATTTGTGGCACGGTAAATTATTATGACCCACGACTGACTACAAAAAAAAAAAAGAATGGCTACTTAATTATAGTTCCGTTTTATTGTCTATTTATCTATCTATCTATCTATCTATTATTGATGAGTAACACTTACCTACTTTCCTTATGTCTATAGGTATCCATATTTCACTTTGAGTCACCTCTGTGACAACGTAAAAATGCACGTACTTAATCTGATCACAATAGTTCTCAAACTACCCGAGTATGAATACAACATTTTAATATTTAACGCAGCTTGGAATCGGCCTATTTTGTTGACTGCTCATGGCATACAAATCAAATCAAATCAAATCAAATCGTTTATTGCAATCCATAATGTACAAATACAGGTGGCAAATATAAAATGGAAACAATTATGGACCCTGTCGGGCACAGCAAATTTTTAAATAAGTAGAGAAAGGAAGAGCGCTTTCATAAAATAAAATAAAAAACTTATTTACTTACTGTATTTGTATTATTTTGTATCAATTAAGTTTTCTTTTTTTTTTTAAATACAACATTCATTCATTCATATTAATTATTTATTTAATTATATTAGTTATTTAATATTATCTAGGTATGTATTAATAATTATTTATTTGTGAATTCACTTAAAGATTTTTCATTATAATATATATAATATATATATATATAGTATAACTTTATAATATTAAATGTAATTGTAATGTAATTAGGTACTCAATATAATTATTTACTTACTAAGTAATTGTTATTAGTATTTATGTATTAATGGATTTATCCGTTAGATATTCGTCTACTGTGTAATAACATTTTTTAATTAAGAATTGTTTTAATTTATTTAAAAATATATTGGTTTTATTTTGTAGTTTTATGTCTACTGGTAATTTATTATATATTTTTATTGACATTGAATATGGACTAGAAGAATGTAATTTAAGGCGGGAGGGAGGCAAATTGATTCTGTTTTCGTGGCGCAACGAATACTTTGTTTGTATGTCACCCCGAGTGTTATAAGAATCTGGATGTTTACGGACCAGTTTACATAATTCTAAAATATAAATACTAACCAAGGTGAGGATCTTGTGTTTTTGGAAGTAAAGCTTGCAGCTATCTGTTTGTTTTATGTTGAAAATTATTCGTATTAGCTTTTTTTGCATGGTTAATAGGGAGGGAGCGTCTGTGCTATTTCCCCATAAGATAATGCCATATGGGAACCAAGCATGGGCATACGCGTAGTACGTAACTAGTGCGGTTTGTAGGTTTGTAGTCTTTTTTATTTCGCGGAGGCCATATGAAAACTTTGAAATTTTTGATTTTACTGTCTGTATATGTGTTTTCCAGTTTATATGTGTGTCTATTGTTAAACCTAGGAGTGTGAAATTGTTTACTGTTTCTAGTTTTTGATTATTAAAAGTAAAGTCTATGTTTATTTGGTTTTTCTGCCGGGGATGAAAAGCTATTAATTTGGTTTTGGTAAAATTGATTTCGAGATTATGGTCGCTCATCCACTTTATAATTTTTTCGAGAATAGACTTGGCAATGGCAATGCTCGGAGTTTCCTTGCGTGATCGAATCAGGAATGATGATATCCGCAAGAGAACCAAGGTTACCGACATAGCCCGAAGGATCGCCAAATTGAAGTGGCAGTGGGCGGGGCACATTGCTCGCAGAACAGATGGTCGATGGGGCCGAAAAGTTTTGGAGTGGCGACCGCGTACCGGAAGATGCAGCGTTGGAAGGCCTCCCACAAGGTGGACCGATGACCTGGTGAGGGTCGCGGGTAACCGATGGATGCGAGACGCACAGGACCGGTTGTTGTGGCGACGCTTGGGGGAGGCCTATGTCCAGCAGTGGACGTCTTTCGGCTGATATGATGATGATGAGACTTAAGTTTTTCATTTAAATTAGCATTTGTTTGGCATGAGGTTAGGATAGAAATATCATTCGCGAAAAGTACACATGGCCCGTCTATGGTTTTGGGGAGGTCATTTATGTTTATGAGGAAAAGGAGGCAACCTATAACACTTCCCTGGGGAATTGAAGCATGTATTGGTCTAACATCAGATCTTATGAGCTGTGTTTCTTTTTCAGTTTTATTGTAAAATTCAATTTCAACTAATTGCTCTCTATCTGTCAAGTATGATATAAACCAGTCATGGGCTTTCCCGCGTATTCCTATTCCGTATAGTTTATCTAAAAGTACCCCAAATTGCACTTTGTCGTAGGCCTTTGTCATGTCGAGTAATAATCCTATTGCATATTGTTTATTATTTATTATGTTTATAGCTTCTTGGATGTATTTATAAACAGCTAGCGTTGTAGATCTGTTTTTGCGAAATCCATTTTGGCAGTCATCGAAAATCTTATATTTTTCACAAAAGGAATACACACGATCACACATTGCTCTTTCGAAGACTTTGGATGCTGTGGGAAGGAGGGAATATATACTGGTTATGTAACGCGCACAGCCGCGCACCACTGCACCGACTATCCGTGTCCAGTGTGTCGGGGTTGGGAATCGCTCGAAACCGGTTTTCTGTGTGTGCTGCCGAACGCTTTTTTGCGTGGATTACATTTACTTTTATTTTTTATGTAATTGGGTGACACTTCTGCTTGTTTTTTCAATTGTTTTCTTTCCTTTTTTATTTACCGACACATTATCTATCACCACACACCAAATTATTATGTATCGTTTAAAACACATTAACATAATATATATTTACCTGTATTTTTACCATCTAACAAAACTGGTTTACATCCGTACACATCAACATATGGTTCAGTTGAAAACCAGCGTCAGGCAGCGCTTTAAATAATAGTTGTCTGGCATTTTGCTGAACTGGACCTATTTGGCGCAGCCGCGGGGCACACAATGTTTTGTTTTAAAATTAATGTTTATTCTTGCTTGTACCTACATTGTGTGTATCTGTGTGTGCCAAATAAACTAATTTTCTTTCTTTCTTTTCTTTCTTCGATTTAAGATACCTGTAGATGTTTAATTAAGCTTACTTTTAAGTATAAAAAGTAAGTTTAGAAGATGTTTATTTTATTTTTATTAGACGAGATATGGCCAACTTTTCATAATGGGTGTCATTTTCGTGGTTTTCGGGGTCGCCAATAACGATTACCGGGTCAAAATCGAAATTCACGATGGCGCCCACGAGATTTGACAACTTTACATCATGGTTGTCATTTTCATGGTTTCCGGGGTCGCCAATAACGATTACCGGGTCAAAATCGAAATCAAAGATGGCGCCCACGAGATTTGACAACTTTTCATCATGGTTGTCATTTTCATGGTTTCCGGGGTCGCCAATAACGATTACCAGGTCAAAATCGAAATCCAAGATGGCGCCCACGAGATTTGACAACTTTTCATCATGGGTGTCATTTTCATGGTTTTCGGGGTCGCCAATAACGATTACCGGGTCAAAATCGAAATTCACGATGGCGCCCATGAGATTTGAAAACTTTTCATATTGGGTGTCATTTTCGTGGTTTTCGGGGTCGCCAATAACGATTACCGGGTCAAAATCGAAATCCAATATGGCGCCCACGAGATTTGTCAACTTTTCATCATGGGTGTTATTTTCATGGTTTTCGGGGTCACCAATAACGATTACCGGGTAAAAATCGAAATTCACGATGGCGCCCACGAGATTTGACAACTTTACATCATGGTTGTCATTTTCATGGTTTCCGGGGTCGCCAATAACGATTACCGGGTCAAAATCGAATTCAAAGATGGCGCCCACGAGATTTGACAACTTTTCATCATGGGTGTCATTTTCATAGATTTCGGGGTCGCCAATAACGATTACCGGCTCAAAATCGAAATACAAGTAGGCGCCCACGAGATTTCACAACTTTTCATCATGGTTGTCATTTTCATGGTTTTCGGGGTCGCCAATAACGATTACCGGGTCAAAATCGAAATTCACGATGGCGCCCACGAGATTTGACAACTTTTCATCATGGTTGTCATTTTCATGGTTTCCGGGGTCGCCAATAACGATTACCAGGTCAAAATCGAAATCCAAGATGGCGCCCACGAGATTTGACAACTTTTCATCATGGGTGTCACTTTCATGGTTTTCGGGGTCGCCAATAACGATTACCGGGTCAAAATCGAAATCCAAGTAGGCGCCCACGAGATTTGACAACTTTTCATCATGGGTGTCATTCTCATGGTTTTCGGGGTCACCAATAACGATTACCGGGTAAAAATCGAAATTCACGATGGCGCCCACGAGATTTGACAACTTTACATCATGGTTGTCATTTTCATGGTTTCCGGGGTCGCCAATAACGATTACCGGGTCAAAATCGAAATCAAAGATGGCGCCCACGAGATTTGACAACTTTTCATCATGGGTGTCATTTTCATGGTTTTCGGGGTCGCCAATAACGATTACCGGGTCAAAATCGAAATTCACGATGGCGCCCATGAGATTTGAAAACTTTTCATATTGGGTGTCATTTTCGTGGTTTTCGGGGTCGCCAATAACGATTACCGGGTCAAAATCGAAATCCAATATGGCGCCCACGAGATTTGTCAACTTTTCATCATGGGTGTTATTTTCATGGTTTTCGGGGTCACCAATAACGATTACCGGGTAAAAATCGAAATCCAAGATGGCGCCCACGAGATTTGACAACTTTTCATCATGGGTGTCATTTTCATGGTTTTCGGGGTCGCCAATAACGATTACCAGGTCAAAATCGAAATCAAAGATGGCGCCCACGAGATTTGACAACTTTTCATCATGGGTGTCATTTTCATGGTTTTCGGGGTCGCCAATAACGATTACCGGGTCAAAATCGAAATCCAAGTAGGCGCCCACGAGGTTTGACAACTTTTCATCATGGGTGTCATTTTCATGGTTTTCGGGGTCGCCAATAACGATTACCGGGTCAAAATTGAAATCAAAGATGGCGCCCACGAGATTTGACAACTTTCCATCATGGTTGTCATTTTCATGGTTTTCGGGGTCGCCAATAACGATTACCGGCTCAAAATCGAAATCCAAGTAGGCGCCCACGAGATTTGACAACTTTTCATCATGGGTGTCATTTTCATGGTTTTCGGGGTCGCCAATAACGATTACCGGGTCAAAATCGAAATTCACGATGGCGCCCATGAGATTTGAAAACTTTTCATATTGGGTGTCATTTTCGTGGTTTTCGGGGTCGCCAATAACGATTACCGGGTCAAAATCGAAATCCAATATGGCGCCCACGAGATTTGTCAACTTTTCATCATGGGTGTTATTTTCATGGTTTTCGGGGTCACCAATAACGATTACCGGGTAAAAATCGAAATCCAAGATGGCGCCCACGAGATTTGACAACTTTTCATCATGGGTGTCATTTTCATGGTTTTCGGGGTCGCCAATAACGATTACCGGGTCAAAATCGAAATCAAAGATGGCGCCCACGAGATTTGACAACTTTTCATCATGGGTGTCATTTTCATGGTTTTCGGGGTCGCCAATAACGATTACCGGGTCAAAATCGAAATCCAAGTAGGCGCCCACGAGGTTTGACAACTTTTCATCATGGGTGTCATTTTCATGGTTTTCGGGGTCGCCAATAACGATTACCGGGTCAAAATCGAAATCAAAGATGGCGCCCACGAGATTTGACAACTTTCCATCATGGTTGTCATTTTCATGGTTTTCGGGGTCGCCAATAACGATTACCGGCTCAAAATCGAAATCCAAGTAGGCGCCCACGAGATTTGACAACTTTTCATCATGGGTGTCATTTTCATGGTTTTCGGGGTCGCCAATAACGATTACCGGCTCAAAATCGAAATCCAAGTAGGCGCCCACGAGATTTGACAACTTTTCATCATGGGTGTCATTTTCATGGTTTTCGGGGTCGCCAATAGCGATTACCGGGTCAAAATCGAAATCCAAGATGGCGCCCACGAGATTTGACAACTTTTCATCATGGGTGTCATATTTTTAATGGTTTCCGGGGTCGCCAATAACGATTACCGGGTCAAAATCGAAATCCAAGATGGCGCCCACGAGATTTGACAACTCTTTTTGTCTTAGAAGCTCCGCTGTCACAGGGCTTCGCCACCTGTCCGTGGGTGTTATAATAATAAATGGCCTATCTTAGCGTTACTGTAGCTTATTAAGCTTAGGAAATGTAAAACGCGCGCCTGGTGCTAAAGATTGTAATAAATTGTCATTCTTCAAAATCATTCTTCCGCGGAGAATCTTAACACCGCAATTCTTAAAATGAGATCAAATGCACAACGCACATCACATTTATGGAAAATGGAGTTGAACTGTCAAAACATTGGTTTGGATTTCTTTTTTATTGTATTGATAAAGCCATGTAATTAAATCGATATCTGTATTTTCCCTTTTTTCGAACAAAATATTTCAAAGTTAAATCAAAAATACTGACTTGCACACAAATTATGCACACTAAATAAATCATATTAGATATACTGTTTAATGGTATTTGCAGAACTGTTTTACTTAGGGCTTGCAATCCGGATATCCGGATATCCGAATTATCCGGATATCCGCCCAATTTTCATATTCGGATAATGAATGCAACTGTATCCGGATAATACGGATTTTTCGGATAGTCGATTTTTTCGTGTGTTCTATGTATATAAAGCCTAATAATACATTTTGCATTGTGTGTAGTACAAGTAAACACATGTATTTACTTTACAGACATTATCTACTTACTACAAATTTAAATTTTGACTGAATCTACGTAATTTTCTATTCTGATTATTTCTGATCTACGACATTTATAAAATCAAAGTTGGCAACACTGGCGATACCTAGTTCTTAGCGCCACGCACTCCGCACTCCGCATTATCTGACTAGTCGCACGCACGCTGCGAACGCATCAGGTCGAATTACAACAAAATCGCGAACGTGTAGACGACGTGGTGTGGTTCCTGTCGGTGGCGGCTCATTGAAAGAAATTCCAGTTTACTGAGTAAGTACCTACACAAATATTCAATATTTATTCATTTAATTATGTTATATTTTGTTTCATAATCTACTTAATGCAAGTAAATACGCTTCTATAAAGTTCATTTCTTGTAATAATGGAGTAGGTTGTTTGCATTGCATCTTGCACGTAATAAGAGCGGCAACGTCGCGCGCGCGTTTTAGAGATATTTAACAAGTTTTCTATTGTTTTTTTTATGTTTTATTTCTACTTTGGACAATTGGGTGTGAGCAGGTAGTGCAGGTACTTAGGGGCAGATGGGCTCGTGTAAGCTAATGTGAAATGTTAATGAATGTACCAGCTTAAAATTTAAACGTTATCTGTAAAACGTAGGTACTAATTGAAACTCTCATACAATATTTGAGGGTTACTGTGGTCTCTAACCAGTTTTATGTCGACGTCACGCCACGCGCCAAATATAAAAAAAAATTTAGCATCTTTTCAATTTTTAGTATTGATTGAATTATTTTATTTTGTTATAGGTTATATCTGCAAGCGATTTCCAATATAAAGCGTCGCGTACCAGAACTTAGTGGGACAATTAAATATCTTCACGACCCGAAAAGCTTTTATGATGAAGCAGAACTCGACACATCTGTTTACCCTTTTGTGAATCCTTCAAATGCATACATTCAACGGACGATCGTCCATATTATTCCTCCTTATTTTGGAGCACAAGAACCTGAAAATATCCCTAACGAGCCTCAAGTAACTGAAGTTGCTCACATCGTAAAAGGTTCAATAAAAGAACAATTACAAGAAGAGATAAATAAAATAATGAAACCCTCATTTTCAGAACTTTCGCGAGGGCAATATGCGCAACCATATTCTTCCCGTCAAAGCGATTTGCTTACTACAATACGGGTAGAAATAGCGCTTTATGATCAGGGAGGCTAAAGGAGCAAGAACTTGGAGAGAGCGTACAGTGTTTTGCTGGCAATTCCACCCACTAGTGTAGAGGCAGAAAGAGTATTTTCTGCCTCTGGCTATCTATGTAACCATTTACGTACAGCCATGAAAGATGACTCTCTGGATTGCTTGAGCTTTTTAAGATCTCACTACCAAAATAAAAATTCAAAAAAATGCTTGAGATTGAGACAAAGATAAAAGTTGATTTATGGAGAAAATAAGTATTTAGATTTGTTGTTTGTTATGTTTTTTGTATTTGATTTATATGCATATTTGTTTTTTTATTTGAGTGAAATTTGTGCAATAAAGAATAAGAATAGCTGGGTAGTTGGATTATTCAAGAAGAGTTTATGATGATTACATTAGAAATTATAAAAGTTAATTTTTTACCCTTTGTTTGGTTTCATTTGATTTTTGCCTCATAACATAAATCATAACAAAATTGTTGGTTTGTTGATTTTAGATGAAGAACTGTTTAGTTGTTAATAAATACTGATACTTTGAATAAATTCCCTTGTTTCAATTGCCTGGGTGCTACAGGGAGGGCATTGTTTTTCATATTCTAGTTTTGATTTTAGTGCCTTTCAAAATTATCCGAAATATCCGGATAGTAAGACTTCCTACTATTCGAATTATCCGGATACTAAAATTTGACGGATATAAAGCCCTAGTTTACTGAATGAATATTTGGGTAATGATATTTCTGGGTGGTTTAAAAAAAAATAACCACGAAGGGGATGGCGGGGTCTGTTCGCTCGCTTCGCTCGCTCACTTGACCCCGCCATCCCCTTCTAACCTAACCTGTCCGAGTCGGGGTGCCCAATGACCGGCTACTATTGTAACCATGATAACCACCTGCTATTTCAGGGAAGTGCAATTTAGAGTGCAAGTTAGTATTTTTGATAAACAATTCGTATTTTTGTTTTATAAATCATAAATCCGATGTATGAACCACATTTTTGGTGTGAATTCGATATAAAGGTCATCTCGTTTTGGATGATTTTTTTAGTTTTTTTTGTAAGACATGTTTTCTAATCAATTGGGATTTTTTGCACAGCATTATTTTTTCTGGTATGCATTAAAATTATACAGATGTGCATTTAAAAATATCCCATTGATAAATAGGAATAATATATATTTTTTTAATTTTTAATTTTTCTTAGATATAAATAATCACTTTTTTAAGACATTATAAGTTCCACTTAAAACAAAAAAAAAGTGTTTTGATGTAATTTATTAATCAATTTGTTGTGGCGAAACTTGGGGGAGGCCTATGTCCAGTAGGCAATGAACGTCTTTCAGCTAATATGATGATGAAACAAACAAAATTACTATTTAGACTTCTTACTCTACTATCTTACTACTATTTATTTATTTATTTTACAACTGCCTGTGATGGGAGACAAATATATTATAAAAAAAAGATAAAAAACCAGAATAAAAACAGGATTCCACGCGGATGAAGTCGCGGGTAGCAGCTAGTTATTAATAATTGAAAAGTAATACAGTTTGAAAAACAAAAACAAAACAACAACAATTGAAACCTAAATTGTGAACAATAAATTGAAATTAAATTAAATTAGAATAAATTAAAATAAATAAGATTAGATAAAATTTGAGTACAATAAATTGAAATAAATTAATTAAATTAAAATAAATTGAAATAAATTAAAATAAATTGAAGTAAATTAAATAACATTTTATTTTTTATGTAAGATTAGGTAAATCTAAGTAAGCTATCCGATGAAAGTGTTAAGGCCGGTCTGACAATGAACCTAACTAAAACCAAAATTATAACTAATTTCCAACAAGCGGTAACCAACGAACAAATAACAGTAAATAACGAACAAATAGAATATGTAAATGAATATACACTTCTGGACACATCTATTGGCCCACCTTGTATTTTCAGTTTCGTTTGGTCCTAGCTAAAATTTTATATTAGGTCGAGCAAAAAGTTTTTATGCAGTTTTGAACCTGGCACATTCACAATTTCATACAATAGTCTTTTTTTGAATTTCGAACACAGAATTTAAAGAAACAAAAGACAATTTGGAGCCTGTTTGTTGATATCAAACAATCGAATACTAAGAAAACTTGGTTTTATTGGTTTACTTGGATTTAATTCTTGAAAAAGTGATTGATATCTTTAGTTTTGCAACAAACATTACTTATTCTTAACATTTAGGTGAGGTTCTATCAATAATCTATGGATAATTCACCTAAAGTCACCGCCCAAGCTGTGGCACTTATTCAGGCCGGACACAGCCAAAGAAACGTGAGTGCTCAACTTAATTTAAGTCGATCTGCGGTCCGAAATGTTTATCGGAGGTACCTAGAGACTGGCGGCTTTGTTCGTCGCCAAGAAAGGCCACGATCTCGGGTCACAACTAAAAGGCAGGATCGATTCATCGTGACGACCAGCTTGAGAAATCGTCACCTTACCTCCATTGAGATACAAAACCAACTTCGCGACTTCCACGGAGTATCTGTGAGCGCTCGAACTGTTCGGAGAAGGTTAAAAGAACGCGATATGGTACCACACAAGCCAGCTAATGGGCCCAAACTAACGCGAGCCCACCGAACAGCGCGCCTTCATTTCGCACGCAGTCATTTAAATTGGACACAGCAAGATTGGAGCCGTGTACTCTTTTCTGATGAGTCTAAAATTGTGTTACATGGCAATGATGGAAGGAAGAAGGTCTACCAACGTAAGGGAGAGCGTTTCGCACAATGCTGCTTTGAAGAGAGGGTTGCTTATGGCGGTGGCTCATGGACTGTCTGGGGCGGTATATCCGCGAGCGGCAAAACTTAACTTGAGGTTGTTACAGGACCACGGCTGCCAACATTAAATGCTGAAAGGTACATTCGTGAGTGCTTAGAACCTCACGTGATACCATACGCGGACTATGTGGGCCCAAATTTCCTTTTTATGCATGATAATGCAAGAGCCCATGCGGCCGGCATCGTCAGGGAATATCTTCGGGATGTGAACATCACAGTTATGGACTGGCCAGCCAGAAGCCCAGACATGAACCCCATTGAGCACATGTGGAACGAGCTAAAAAGACGTGTTAGGGCTCGTCAGCCAGTTGCCCAGACGATGCAGGAGTTGAAAACTGCCATAGAAGAGGAATGGGAGATGATCCCTCAAAATTTCATAGAGCGGTTGATAAACTCTATGCCTAATCGTATGAGAGCTGTGGTAGATGCCCATGGAGGCAACACGCGTTATTAAATTAAACCTTTATTTGATAAAACATGTTTTTTATTCAAAAATCAATTGCCTTTAACAAGGCGCATATCCGACTTGTTAGGCGTAGCTCCATGTCGTATGGTATTCTGAATTCAAATTTAAAACAATACGATCGAAAAAGATGGTAAAATGTATCAGGTTTAAAACTGCATCAGCAGTTTTTGTTCAATCTAGCAATCATATTTCGGTAGGGGCCATCGAAACCTAAACTCTAAGGTGGGCCAATAGATGTGTCCAGAAGTGTATATATATATTTGGGCCAACTTATATCTACAGATAATTGCATGAATAAAGAAATAGAACGAAGAATAACTAATAATTGGAAACGGTTTTGGTCTCTAAGAGAAGTAATGAAGAACAAAGAAATGCCAATGAAAGGAAAAAAGAAAGTATATGAAATGTGCATTATGCCATGTTTACTATATGGATGCCAGATATGGGCGCTAACAGAATTACAAGTAAATAAATTAAAAGTCTGCCAAAATGGAATGGAAAGGAGTATTTTAGGTATAAAAAGAATCGATAAAGTAAAATTACAAAGAAATAAAACGAAAACAAAATTCAAAAATGCACACACTGCCTACACACAGCTTACATGGCGTTGGACCGAACATATGTTACGAGACAGTAAAGAAAAATGGACTAAGTTAATAACAGAATGGTACCCAAGAGATGACAAAAGAAATAGAGGCAGACAAAGCAAAAGATGGGAAGATGACCTCAAGAAAGTGGCTGGTCCGGTATGGACCCGTTTGGCAAGAGACAGGAATACGTGAAAATCTTTAGAGGAGGCCTTTGTCGACAGACAAGCTGTCCTACACAAACATCCAACTGCCGATAGTTCAAATAATAGAATAGATTAAATCAACTAAGTGGTTAGTATGTAGGTATGTATATATACTAATTGTAAGGAAAAGCAGCAATAAAGGCTATTTTATTTTATTTTTTTTAAATGATAATTGATTTTTATTTTGTAAGTAGGTTAAACATAACACTTTTACACGTCAATATTTTTTGGTCATTTTAAGCTAGATGAGGCCGGTGTTTCCTAGCTGACTACCCTGAGAAGAAACACCGCAACAAACTCAGAGGTCACAGTCACGACATAGCTTGGCAGTGAAACGGGTTGTATTTTTAGAAGACTTTCTTTTTAATTTTGTTATTTTTGTGCGTCATTTCTTGCGGAATAAACTTATTCCTTTCTTTCTTTCTTTTCTTTCAGTCTCTTTTGAAGTCCATACAAATTGTACTGGTCAAATCATACGAGAACCATGTAGGTTAATGTCTGAGGTGGCCTTTTGAGGAAAGTGCCACACAAATTTGAGTGGACCTGTCCAGACAGTGCAAGCATTTGTCAGTTATTATGGAGCTCAAACTTAGAACTTTAAGGAGCTCAACGATTTGACGAACAATACCAAAGTAAGGACATTTGGGTAGGCCGCGTAAAAAAAATCTCAAACTGCCAGACATTGTTGACTAACATGAAATGAACCCCTATCATAGCGATCTGCATGGTCCCCACATTCACAATACGATATGAGGATCATGCAGATCAGTGTCTGAAATGGTCTTTTGAGGAAAGAACCACACAGATTTGAGTGGACCAGTCCAGTCAGTGCAAGCTTTGGTCAGTAGTCGAGTAGCTCAACTTAGAACCAAAAACGAGCTCAACGAACCGACGAACATGCCAAAGAAAGGACATTTGTGCAGGCCGCATTTAAGTACTCAAACTGCCAGACCTCGTTAAAAATACTTCAAAGAAGAAGAAGAAGAAGTATTTCAAAGAAGAGAAAAATAAGAAGAAAATAACCCACATAGTCCCCATATTCACAAAACGAGTTAAATAATAAAAAATAAAATATAATACTTTACAAAGTAAGTATTCATGTCAAACATAATAATTTAAAAAAAATAATAATAAGAATAAAATATATTACTTTACAAAGTAAATATTCCATGTCAAAAATAATAAAAATAGAATACTTAATAAAGTAAACATTCATGTCAAAATTTACCAACGAGATGAAAGAAAAGTATACAGCAGAGCTTAAAAAAAAAAGACAATTTCTAAAAATTAAAAAGGTACGGTATGTAACATTAGGCCATGTACATCATTGAAGCAGCTCAATCCCAAGCCTTTTTGTCTTCAAGATAGTCTTTTATTGTGTAAAAAGCTTTCTGGCATAGCTTACGTTTTATAAATAATTTGAACTTATTAATACTAAGGTCTTGAATATGGCTAGGGAGTTTATTATAAAAACGTATACATTGAACCACCTATTTTTTGAGCCTGGTTTTAGGAATGACAAAATTGTATTTGTTCCTAGTATTTACGTTATGGATGTCACTGTATCTTTTAAATAGATTAATATTTTTATGTACATGCAAAAGATTCTCATAAATATACTGAGAGGGCACAGTCATTATATTAATCTCTTTAAATTTGTCTCTGAGGGAGTGTTTAGGACTTAATTTATAAATTGCACGAACAGCCCTTTTTTGTAATACAAATACTGTCTGAATATCGGCGGCATTTCCCCACAACAGAATGCCGTATGACATCACACTATGAAAGTAACTAAAGTATACTAAACGGGCTCTCTCTAAATCAGTTAAACCACGAATTTTTCTAACTGCGCATGCTGCAGAGCTAAGTTTTTTTGACAGTTTATCTATATGGGGGCCCCACTGTAGCTTCGCATCCAAAGTTATGCCTAAGAACACAGTGGTATCTTTGGGTTTCAACTCTTCCCCATTTATTGACACACTAGTGTTCACTTGTCTAACATGTGGTAACGTGAACTTTATGCATTTGGTTTTTTTCTCATTAAGCAGAAGATTGTTAATATTAAACCAGTTAACTACAGTTGCGATGGCACTATTAACATCGTCAGTAACCAGCTGCTGACGCTTTTTTAATTTTTTTTATACTAAATTCATAAACATTTCTAGATCATTCTAGAGTAAGAGAATTTTTAACATAATTATAGGTGGCTAGTATTTTTGCACCATTATGAAACAATAATACCGATAAAACTCAACCTCATTGTTAAAATCTATCAGTCTTGACTTTTTAAAATTCTTGTCTAAAAAAATCAAATATAATTATGTCAAAATGTAGTGATTTATTCTGGTCCATAATAATGTAGGCGGTATAGTAAAAAAGGAAAATATTACAAAATTCAGTTTTATTATTATTTAACCGTACACCATTACAACTGGAAATTGTGATGGCATTCCTCTTAGACTAAAAATACATTTCGTTTAATCTTCCATGATTATAATGGAATTGCAATGACATTAACTAATTACATTAGCTATAAAAGTATCAAATTGAAATGTAATAAAAATAATAAGTTATCACAAGACACATCACATTATAACTAAACATGCGTTACAATGAGGTACTATTTACTATTACTTTTTTATAATACCAACACCACGATCTAAGTCAAACATTTCTCCACAAACCAAATCATTTCTCAAAAACTTGTACCTACGTATGAATGTTATTAATATTGTAATACAAAGAAAACATTGAAGACTTAAATAATACACAAAATAAACATAGAATGGAATTCTTGTACAGACGAACTCGTAAAATTGACTTCAAATATCATTAAAATTAGCATTCAAAATATTGTAGCTCATGTAAAATTCAAAATCAACATTTTAAAACCTTTTTTGGTCACTTTTGTGTCCAATTCAGACGCGAGAGCGTCTCTCTTCCTCCATATGCTCAGTGACCTGATCGAGGATGCCCCACTTGACATAGTCGTTGACGACTCCGTTCAGCCTCTCCGCGTAGAGGTCGCTGGTCTTCTCCACGGCCAAGTTGGAGATATCCATGTCCTCGTTGACTTCGGGCGCGTCCTGGCTTTCGACTGTGATGACAGGTAACGCGAACACTGCCAACGTCAGCCCAAATGGTAGTTTCTGGAATGAGAAAAGAAGGTGATAAGTTTTGTGGACGAATAAATCATCAATAGCGATGATTCCTGGTTAAAAAATAAATAATTATATTTAGTCCGTCAGTCAGATTATCGAAAAATATTGGACACGTATTTTTTGCTTTATCAAATTAATAAAAAAAGACGAAGATAGAACGCATCAAAGATCAGTAGTGGGGGTTGTGACGCCACGTGTAGGTATGTACAAAGTGTACTTACACGTAACGACTGCCAAAGATCTACAAATGACAGCCGGGACCAACGGCTCCTACGTGCTTTCCGAGGCACGGAGGAGTCTCGGTATGTTAATATGGTCACCCATCCACAGACCAAACTCAGCAAGCGTTGCTTAACCTTGAAGGTTGGTCCATGCGGCTGTTATAATTTAGCCACGAGTTCCTCTTTTCAACGCATTGTATCGTTTTAATTATTTGTTTACGTCAAAAACAATATACGAGTCAAATATTTTTTGGAAATCTATCTGACGGACTAATAATATTTTTTTAGTCATCTACCCTATTGCTGCGAAGTTGCACCGGGATTACCTATCAATTATTATGTTGACGCTTTCGCACATATTATATTGAATCACATACAATACACCAGGTATATACCCAAAATATATAAATAGAACGATAAACTAAAAAAATGAAATAGTCTTGTAATAATAAACTCGCTAACAAGACTATGCTATCAATGCCACATCTAGTCAAAATCAAATTCGTAAATGCATGTTGTGGTTATTTGTTTACCCACATCTTTTGTTTTGTTATTTTATAGACGTACATCTGCGCGCTCTTATAAATCTTTGTTTTGTGGTTTTAGATACTGTTTCTCAGTAAGTGAATTTGTGTGCAATTCTTTGTGAGAAACAAATTGCGGAACCGATTTTGATGAATTTTTGTACAAAATAAGATGGGAACCTGGAGACGTCTGTGGGCTACTATGTATAACAACGAGCGAAGCCGCGGGCGAAGGCTATTATAATAGAAAAACCGCCTGCTCTGCTTGCTGCTGCTTTAAGCGCATTTCAAATAAAAAAAAATCAGAAAATCAAAAGTCATTTATTCAAATTAGGCTGAGAGCCAGCACTTTTTGAACGTCAAATTTTACATAAAGACAGTCCCCACTTCCTAGTGTTTTAGCTGGGAAGAAGAAGTGGCGCAACAAACTCCCCAGCAACACATCTGTCTGTTACGTTTTAAGAACTTCAATTAAACAAAGTACGCAAAGTATTTTAAGACACGAACAAAAAAATAAATATGTATCCAACAACATGGAAATCATAAAATTAAATATTATTTACAACATGTTAGAGCCTAGCACACTCCATTATCCGAGTACCATTAAAAAAACGGGCAATGGTAGAATTTTGCGATAGAACTGTGACTTGAACCACAAGTGATAAACCAATAATTTTTAAACATTGTAATGAGTAGAATAAGTCAATAAGTAAATTAAGTCAATAAGTAAAAGACAGATTAACATTCAGTCTAATATAAAAAAAAATTATATGAACTCATATAACCTGTCATAAGCTAACTAATAGAGAAAGAACATGGTAAATACATTGTCTTGCGTTCAACACCGCGACCAACTATTCTTATCGTCTAAATAGTCATTAATAGAATAGTATGCCTTTGAATAAAGGTTAGATTTAACTTAAGCTTTAAATGAGTAAAAAGGCAGGTCAAGAAAAGAAAGTGGAAGTGTATTGTAAAAGCGAATACCAAGCCCAACAAATGAGTAGTCATAGTCATAGTCATTTATTCATAAACAAGTAATTTGTATCTGAATTTTCACATAAAATTACACAATTACAGTATAGCCAATAAAATAATTACCTACATTTTTTATATTATAAATAAAATATAATAATTAATAAAAATGATAATAAAAAGCAAATAAATCAATCAATAAATCTGAATCCAATAAAAATTAACCAACCCATGATTATTTCAATAAAATTATAATTCAATAAAATTACAGTTCCTCTACAGCATATAGACACTTACTCAATAGGAAAGTCAAGAAAATAGGGGAGTCGTGGACCTTACGAAGTCGGTGGGAAGGAGCATGTAGCTTGTGCTTGTTTCTGGTGTTAAAGTTGTGGATGTCGCTCGTTTTAGTGTATAAGTGTATGTTTTGCCTAATATATGAAATGTTTGCAAAAATGAATTGAGATGCTACCGTGAGAATTCCAATATCTTTAAAAAGTTCTCTTAATGAAACTCTTGACCCTAGCTGATATAATTGCTCGCACAGCACGTTTTTGCAAAACAAATATATTTTGTACATCAGCAGCTTTTCCCCACAATATAATAGCATAGGACATAACGCTATGGAAATAACTAAAATAGACTAACCGAGCTGTGTCAACGTCAGTATATTGTCTAACTTTTCTGACGGCGAATGCGGCAGAGCTGAGCCTTCCCGATAAGCTTGATATATGTGGGCCCCATTGAAGTTTGGAATCAACAGTTATGCCCAAAAATACTGCCGAGTCTACAGTTTCAAGCACCTCGCCACTTAAAACAACATTGGGTCCTAAATTTTGTAGACACGTCGAGGTGAACACTAGGGCGGGGTGCGCGGCGGGTGGGTTGTCGAGCCATGCAAGTGGGATGGAGTGACCGCTCAACCGGTCGATTCTGTCAACATCTCACGGTGTTCACCGGGGCGGAGTGAACGACAATAGAGCTGTCATTCCATCTTATTTGTATGGTTTGACAACTCGCCCGTCGTGCACCCTGTCCAAGTGTTCACTTCGACATGTTTACAGAATCGCACTGCTGCAGTGCGATTCTGTAAACATGTCGAAGTGAACATCCGGGCGCGGCGCACGACAGGTGAGTTGTCAAACCATACAAATAAGATGGAATGACAGCTCTATTGTCGTTCACTCCGCCTAGGTGAACACCGTGAGATGTCGACAGAATCGACCGGCTGTTGTCGTTCACTCCGCCTAGGTGAACACCGTGAGATGTCGACAGAATCGACCGGCGGAGCCCATCATTGAGCGCCTGGTGTGTGTGCCCCTGTCTGTATCTGTTTTTGTGTTGACTGCGTCTATGTGCAGAATTGATTAGTTAATAAGTAAATTAAACTAAGACTGTATGTAACTATATCCACGAGAACACTGCCGACAAACTGTACAGCAGTTTGGCAGAAGACATGTGTGAAGACTTTTATGTAATTTTTTTCATTGAACAAATATTAAAAAAAAAAAGAAATCTAACATTTGGCAAAGCAAACTTTATACATTTTGTTTTCTTGGCATTTAGAACTAGATTATTTGTCGTAAACCAATCCGTAACCAATGAGAGAGCGCTGTTTACGTTATCGAAATCTTGTCTATTCCTATCTACTTTAAAGATAAGAGAGGTATCATCCGCAAACAATACTACGTCACAGATACGCTTTAAGAAAAATGGTAAATCGTTTATGTAAACCAGAAACAAGAATAGACCCAGTATTGAGCCTTGAGGCACACCTAAATGTACTGGTAGCCCGGAAGACTTCACACCATTCACATCAACACATTGGAACCTATTATGTAAATATGAATTTATTACGTTAAGAGCTTTTGAGACCGTAATGACGCAGTTTACGCAACAGCGTGTCATGGTGCACACAATCAAACGCCTTGGAGAGATCACAGTAAACTCCAATTGCATTTTGCGAGTTCTCCCATGCGTTAAATATATGTTTTAGGAGAGCAACACCCGCATCTGTAGTCAAACGTCCCTTTGTAAAGCCATACTGTTCATTATGGAGTAGTCTATTGAAATTAAAATGTTTTAACAACTGCTTGAGTATTAATTTTTCAAATATTTTGCTATATGCAGGTAAGATGGAGATAGGCTGGTAGATACCAATGTCATTTTTGTTGCCCGATTTAAATAAAGGTAAGACTTTACTACTCTTCATGAGATCAGGAAAAGTTCCTAAATCCACGCATTTATTAAACGTAACAGCAAGATAGGGCGCTACTATGTCTATTATATTACTCAAAAGTTTAATAGAAACGTCCCAGTAATCATCTGTGTTTTTAGATTTAACTGTATTGAAAACGTTAACTACATCGCGTGGCGTTACGTGCTCAAAACTAAATAATTGATTACACTCGGGCACACTACTTTGCAAAAGGTTTTCAGCTTTAGAAGGGGACGAATTCAAGGAGCGAGTTGTAGTTATAGGTATATAGGAAAAAAACTCATTAAATGCCTGAGCTACGTCAGCAGCTTTACTTACAAATTTGTTGTATACTATAATCTCTAACTCATTTTCTCGTTTAACCGACTTGCCCGTTTCAATGTTAATGACTTTCCAAGTGCCTTTTACTTTATTATTAGAATTTTTAATTGTCTCGCTTAAAAATTTTGATTTCGCTACAGCGCAAATCTTTTTATACAGTTTAGAATATTTTTTAACGTACTCTAGAAAAGCGGTATCAAATCTGTATTTTTTAAAACCATATAACTCATATAATCTCGCTCTACTTTTATATATTCCTGCAGTAGCCCATTGGTTGAAACCAGCAGAGGTACCCGTGATGTTTATGGTTTTTGTCTTAAAAGTGGACCGGTACTCTTTTTGCACAACATCAAAAAAGGCTCCATAGATTTTATTAGGATCCTCATGTTCTATCAAAGATGGTGTAATTTTATTAGCTACATTATTTTTAAATTTACTTCAACGACTTGCTGTATAAGGCCTGCATTCTATTTTACGCGCCTTTTTATTAAGTGGCATAGGAAAGCTAACTAATAGGCCACAGTGGTCAGATGTTAAGTAACTTAACACTAATTTATTTTCGGCATCACAATTACTAAAAATATTATCAAGACAAGTTGATGAAGATGCCGTGATCCTAGTTGGTTCATAAAACAAGTTAACTATGTTAGAAGACTTAAACAGATTCAGAAGTCTGACACTTAATGGAGTAACATCTAAAATATTAACATTAAAATCTCCACATAACACTTTTACTACTTGATTTCAAATTTATTAAGTGAATCCTCCATTACCGATTCGAAAAGACCAAAATCACCAGAGGGCGGTCGATAAACACAAATAATAACGTATCGCTCGAGTTCAACACAAGACAACTCAACAGTGCGCTCGATAGATAGATTAACTAAATCTAATCGTTGTTTACATTTCAACTTGTTTGAAACAGGGACTAATGATCCATCGCACTTTTTCTCACAAAGGCACTTTGAACAGTAAAGTGATCATCATTGATAAAAACTACTTCATGTTCTTTCAACCAATGCTCAGTTAAACATAACACCTGAACATCATAGTTCTCCATAAATAAACTTAACTCAAGTTCCTTGCCGGACAGACCCTGCATATTTTGATGTACAGTCAGCACCAAAAGTCGATGAACATTTATAATTTTTAAATCCTAATTATAAAGTACAATAATTTTAAAAGTAAAACGCAATGAATATAACATTAAGATATAATAAACCCTTAGCTATTGCCTGAAATTCGGAAACCTAGTACATTATGTGATTTTAGTGTCTGTTAATATAATAATAATATTCAACATATGAGGCTTTTCCGTTGTCGAGCTTACTAGTTTAAACTACTATGTGAATCAATAAAAATGTTGGTATCATTACTAACAGTACGTATTGGTACACCACAAGTACCGGTGTCACACTGTATATTGAATGCTAAAAGATTAGCAATATGTCTCCTACAACTAGGCGGTAAATACATATCATAATTTGTCAGTTTGTAATCAGTAATCAATTGATTACAATCAAAATATAAAAAGCGTCACGATGACGACAGGTATTATAAATAAACATATTTAAATCAAAAATGTGCCTGTTTTGCTCCTCAGATACATATTGAGAACTCACTTAGATGTAACATTAAATTGACACATTTAATTATGTCTTTTTTACCTACAGCTAAACTATCCCCAAAAAATAATATAACAGTGGAGTTGGGGTTTATCGTTGACAATTTAATACTCCTAATTAATTGGCTAAAACTGGCACCGGGTAAACAATTATTTATTACATAATGTGTTGAACACTGGTTAAATACACTACCAAAACCTTGACCAAATTTATCAGAAAATACGTATGTTGTGTTAATAAAATTATTTTACTAAAGCTGTTATTATTATCAATACAGCAGCCATCAGGCTGAGCTACCGAGGGTGTGGGTGTAACATGCTGAGGCTGTGGTGTCTGGGAGCAAGAACAGCTACAAGGGAAATTATAATAAAAAATTATAACAAAATAAAAAATAAATATAAAAAGGTGTAGATAGGTTATAAGCGGTCAGCAAGCGGCACGTCAAAATGTGGCTAAATAGCCACATTTTTCTCGTCTTGTCTTTTTTCCGCTCCCGATAATTACGACATGCCGTCCTACTTCTACGTGTCATCTAACAGTGTGACATTGTGCCGTTCTTTGAAGATCGAATGTTGTTTATGTAATCTATCTACACCTTTTTACTAATAATCATCATATCTGACATTGACTAGAGTCAAGAGCAAACCCATCACCAATAAAAAAAAAAAAAAAAAATTGTGGGTAGGTATCTATTATATTTGTATTGTTGAATGACAGTCATGTGTTTACCATAGATAGTAATTGTAAGGTTGTGATGAAGATAGGTACGTAAATAATGTGTTTTAACTACTTATGGATTTTTAAAAAAATATCTTCATCAGCGACGAAATTAGAAATAATTGATCAATAATGACTAGGATGTAACTAGTTCCCGCTGGAATTTCAGGACGACTTACACATAATTATAACCTTCCAATTGAATCACCCTGTCTATTGATGAAAACCGCATTAAAATCCGTTGCGTTATTAAAGATATAAGCGTACAAAGGGCGACAGCGACTTTGTTTTTACACGACTGCCCGAAAAGAGAAATATATAGGACTCAGTAAAAAAGTAGGTCTCCAACAATCCAAACTTAGGTACACATATGTACCTAAGTTTTGAAAGAAAAATCGACTACCCAATACATTTATGTGCGCATAACTCGAGAAAATCTACTGAACTGCTGATTTTAATTTCGTGATTTCAGTGTTGGCCCCTTAGTAAAAGTTGGTCAAAAAGATGAGTACTCCTCAAGAGATATTGCGTTTATTCTGTTACACGTTGTAGATTATGCTGTAGTTACTTAACACCTGCTATACCTTTTTCACGACGCAGCGTTGGAAGGCCTCCCACAAGGTGGACCGATGACCTGGTGAGGGTCGCGGGTAACCGATGGATGCGAGACGCACAGGACCGGTTGTTGTGGCGACGCTTGGGGGAGGCCTATGTCCAGCAGTGGACGTCTTTCGGCTGATATGATGATACCTTTTTTTATGGATGGGAAATCATCAAATGGCTCCTGACGCTCTGGGTGGAGTGGGAGGGAGTGTCAGACTCTTACTGACTAAAACCCATCCGTGCTCCTCGTAGTGCCTCTTGCTTTCCAGGGCCGCGGTAACTCTTTCGAATAAAATCCGAAACCCTGACAGGCTCTGGGCCCTAACGGGCTCTTTCTCCTTTGCTGACATCTCTTTGAGGCGCGCGTGGAACACAACGCGCCGTCGACCCGGACCTGGCTTTGATCGGACGGGGAGCCACCCAACGTAAGCCGTCCACAGACCCGCGCAGTAGGTGGCCGGGAATCGCCCTCCGACTTCCGACGCCCAGTGCGTCTCCATGTTGCGGCAGCTGAGTCGTGAGGGTTGTCTCTCCCTCACGCGGCCCGCCTCCTCCTTCACTAGCATTATGCCTTAGACAATAGTTTCTGATAACATGAGTGACTAACTGCAGATTGTAAAAACATTGTATATCACCGAGATAAAATACACACCTGCGTAATTTATATTTCGTTTCGATATAATTATACTTATCTACTGCGTCACTAACAAGGTATAGTTAGATAGGGTTGCCTATGTATAAATAGATTGGACAATATGTGATTATTATCTAATTATGATTTACAGGCTGTGCCAGGCGGGGTCATATTTAAGGGTAATGTTGGGTAGCTGATATACAAGGAATAAAATGACAAAACATAAAAGGAGAGCTAGACCATGTCCTTGATTAGAACTTTTTATTCCGGGAGTAGGTTCCTTTCGACTTTCACGCGGGTGAAGCCGTTCACAGAAGTTAGTATTATAAGGCGTTAATAAATCAACTGCAAGTTAAAGGAGTTATTTAGAATAAAAAATAAAAATGAATCGAAAAAGATTACAATATTTTTACTAAGCACAAATTTATTGAGCGCACTGTACTCCGCGTAGGCCGCCGCTGCCGCCCGAAGCGCGGCGGGCGCCGGATTCTTTAAAGTTGGACAACAGGGGCAAATCCTAATCCATAAAAGATATCAGAAAACTTTGCTAGGACACATTAGCTCTGTTTTGATCGTAACAATTTTGGCAAACTTACTTATTTTTCATTAGAAAAATTAATTACGGAACTGAAATGAACCTGAGCAGGACACCTGGCAAGGCGTGGTGATGATAAGTGGGGTAAGGTGGTGAAGAAGCATCGGTCGTCCGGCGGTGAGAAGGGCCGACGACTTAATCGCCATCGCTGGTAGAACCTGGATGAGGCTGGCACAGGAACGTGGGGATTGGCACAACTATGCGGTAAGGTAAAGGTATAAGGTTTTCCTTACTAAATTGTCGTCTGAGCAAAACAGCATTTGTCTTCTCTGCACCTGTCTTACAAACAACCAATCTCATAGGTTAAGTTCCTTACCTCTTTCAGCTCAAAGTCGAAGTCTTCCCTGGAGAAGGTCTCCTCTGGGTCGAGGTTTAGCCTCCTCATGGCGGCGCTGAGCTGCGTGTAGTAGTGGTCGATCAGCTTGTCAAAGTACTTGTCGCGGAACTCTTCATCGGAGCCGGTGAAGATGAAGTAGATCAGGTCGGTGAGGGGGCTGCTTCCCTGCAGGGTTTGCAGATCCACGATCTTGATGTCTACTTTGCCGTCCTGGAAATGAAAAAAGAACAAGGTTGTTTTCGACCGCTAAAACCGTAAGGCCGTAAGGTTGCCTGCTTATCGGTCTTCTACAGATTGTACTTCGGTGAGTGTGCCCAAGAACTCCACGACCTCATCCCACCGGCCCCCTTCTACCATCGGACATCTAGACGCACTGCATCTTACCATCCCTACCTTGTAGATATTCCACCAATTCGCACTAAGCGTTTCCAAACGTCTTTTATAAAGCGCACAGCAAAGGAGTGGAACTCTCTGCCTGCGTCTGTGTTTCCAAAAGCTTACAGCCCTAATCTCTTCAAAGAACAGGCTCCTTCTGGGTAAGCTCGCTCCATCGTAGACTTTGTCTCTGTCATATCTGACATTGACTAGAGTCAAGAACAAACCCATCACCAATAAAAAAAAAAAAAAAAAAAAAAACCGAGTAAAAAGTTCCAAACAAATCACTTTTCAAGCAGTTCGATATTTGATGTTGACATTGGATTAATTTGATGTCACCAACTGCATTCGACTGCTTGAAAAGTGTATCAGTTACGTGTTCTTTTAGTTTTATGTCGTCATTTTTTTAACGATCATCTCATGATATTACTATTAATACTAAATAACTAAAGGGTTTATTTTAGGTACTACCTTCATTGTTTTAGACAAAAATGCTTTAAACACTTAATATTCTTACCAAAAATTCAATTAGGTTGCACAAACCTTTATACTTTATGAGATATCTACAAACGAATAAGAAAACGTAACAATCGTTGAAGGGGTAACCAAAACGTGTGGTTATCAGCAACCATGCTAAAAAGCTAAAAATAAATATCTAATTCCGTAAAGCGAAAATAAATAATCCACCTATATATGGTCATCATTGCAGGTGTTTCCATTGTTTCTGCAAAAGCTGATGAAACAATTGATATTCTTAACAAATAAACAATAATGACGGAAATAAGTACCTGATCTATATCTATAGACGGATAAGACAACGTTACGATTGATGAATGAGGAACCAAAACATCTGCTGATAATTTTGGAAACAAACAAAATAAAAAAATAAATGTCTATTCCGTAATTTGGAATCATTGCGTAGTCTTTCAAATCGCGTAGTTAAAATTAGTAATTAACCTTATTATAGCAGACCATAATTACAGGTTTTTTTCATTGCTTTTCCAAAACCCGATGTAACATTAATTTATAAATATTTATGGCAAAACTATGATAGTGGTAGTAACTATGAGATATCTATACGTATACGTAACGATCAATGAACAAGTAGGTAACCTAAACACCTGCTGATAACTGTCGTGACGTTATCCTTTAGAAGGTAAGGAATATATTTCCATGAACACGTTATGAAACAAAATGATTCACATTATCCAGTAAAGTTTTACTATTCTCCTCAGATATTTTAAGTCCTCTAAAACATTGCATTGAACTTTGCTTTGGCACTTGGCTGAAAGTCATAAATCTCCAACAAAATGACATCAAAGCTAACATTTTAACAGGTTACTCCGGTGATGTGGTTTTCATTCCCCTCATTCTCAATAATTTTCTGTTGAGCTTCAAACGTGTTCGTTATCCGTGGCGGTGGTAGACATCTCTTCTGATTGCTCTGCACATGGCCTGTTGCTGTTGTTTACATTATATAGGGCACCAAGGAACTTATATCCACCCTGGAATGCGCACAGACTGTCGATACGCGGACCGAGCGAGATAGCTTTGCGAGAGCCCTCTGTTCCTTTCATTAGAGTGACCAACCAATATAATGTAGGTAGAGACTAATATAATAGGATATAATATATTAACCAATAATTTGATTTCATAAGTTAATAATAATAATGCTTTAAGGATGGATTAAAGTAAAACGCATTAAACTATTTTTTATTATATCCTGGGGCTTGAAATGAAGACTGCAAATAACGGAATAATTTTTGATATTTGAATGACTTGAAATGACATCAAGCCATTTTTTCCTCCCTGATTCTTCTCCAGGCAGTCTGAAATTATATTTTTTAAATTTATTTAATATATACGAAGTGACACACCTAAATCAGCGATTAATATGGGAAGTTGAAACTTTTTTGCCATTTCCCTACAATGTTCCTCGGGAAATGTGTTTCATGATCACGTCTTTTAAGTATTTGGTACACCATTCCATATAAAGTTTTATTATGCTTACGTTGAAGACTACCTCCTATTTATATGCTGCATTGTGTAAATAATCTTATAATTTCGTTCATTATGGGCACCCTACTTCAAGAATTGAAATATTCTTACTTGAAGAAAGAAACACCGCATCCTGCATAGGATTCGCTTTTGCAACCTTGAATCGCACACTTTTTAACCATCTTTATTACATCCGAATAAAGAAATTGATTGTTTTACAACAAATAAATATGGCTGGTGGGTAACCAGTCTAACTTATATAGTTATATATTCTACTAATAATCTTTTCTTTTTTAATTACATTTCAATACAGTATTCAAATTATTGCTAAAAAAATGTTCGCATTCTAACAGATAATTTAAGAATATTAGAAATATACCAGAACGAAAGTTAATGTTTTTTTAATAAGACACGACAATATTATTTTTTCCTACCATTCCTACTAAATTCGGGAATAATCCTCCTGTCAACACTTTAGAAAGGGACACAGGGCTCTCGCTCGAAGCCAGGGGGGGGACAGAGCCTAATAAATGACATTTCTAAAAGATGGTAGCTCCATCTGTTACTTGGGTGTGTAACGAAAACTATCATTAGTACTCATTTTTTTTACAGATGGCGCTGCATTCTTAAATATATTTGTTCCTAAAACATTTTAGATATTCAAAGTGTTTTTAAAAAAGCGTTCATTTAAAAAAAAACATAACTGATTTAACCAAATAAATAAAAATATCATACATATAGATATTCTAATTTGTTACATAAATATTATAATTTGTAATATTTTAAGTTGTCACACCACTTCCTACTTCTCAAAATGGCGCGATGGCGGCTACTTCTTGTGTAGTTCTCTGTTCCATTTTGTGTATTTTCGCTGTGAAAACCTCCCTCCCTCCACTAAGTTGTCGAGTCGAGCCCTCTGTTCTTCCAACTTACTGTGTTTATTTATTGTAAAATCTATTTACAATAGATTTTACAGTAAATTGTGTTGGGTTGGTTTTGCTACAACATGAAGAAGCCGATATAGTACTATCTAGGTATAGGTAGGTATATGTACTGTGATTAGTTTCGGGTCCAATATCCAGATGGAGCTCGTGTTCAAACATGATTGCCTTAGAAAGCCTGAAGAGGGCTCTCTTTACCGATATTATTATTATACTCTTTGCTCGAAGCGCTTTCTCTCTCGGACCGAACATGTTTTATTTGACGACTGCCATTTGGCGGCCGGGACCACCGGCTTTTAAGTGCCTTCCGAAGCACGGAATCATCTTTTTATCAGACAATCAGGTGATTCAAGGCTGCAATGTCCTAGCCAAACTGGAAACAACTTTACAAAGTATGCTTCCCGTGGGAATCGAACCCACGACCACCGGGTCACAAGGCAAACGCCTAAACCACTCGACCGCGGAGGCAGTTTATTTTTAATTGTCATGAATGCCTACTTACTTTGTAAAGTATTACTATTATTATTTTATTATTAAATTCATTTTGTGAATATGACTACTTTTTAAGGTTATATTTTTTTTCCCTCTTCTAAGTATTTTAACGAGGTCTGGCAGTTTGAGTACTTTTGCGGCCTATTCAAATTTCCTTTCTTTGGCATTGTTCGTCGATTCGTTGAGCTAAAGTTAAAAATATTTATTCACGAACGATATAGAAAGACGTGCACAATAAAAGCGTCTGGAGTTAAAAAGGAACAATTCAAAGAACAAATCCCCCAATGTTTATTATATAAGCCTGCTTGCAGTGTGCCTTTAATACAAGATTTAAATGTCGTTACATTCAGTCTAAAATATAGGGAGGTATTTTATTATAAATTTTCGAACAGTACCCCATGAAAGATTGGCTTGACTTAAGCCAGTCTGAAACTTGGTTCAACTAATTCATCCCTATTTCTAGGAACATAATTTTGTCTATGTAGATTCTTTCTAATGTACGTAATGTTTTCATAGATATATTAACAAGCTACCGTCGTCATGGTGTTAATTTCCTTAAACAGTTCTCTTAAAGTATCGCGCTGGCGGAGATTGTATATGGCGCTACTGGCTCTTTTTTGCTGAATAAAATAGAGTAGATGTCCGCAGCCCGTCCCCAAAGTAAGATACCGTAAGACATAATACTAGGAAAGTACTTAACTAAAATAGACTAGTCTCGCGGTTTCAACATCCGCAAGTTGGCGGATTTTTATAACAACATTATGATGTTGAACTTAGCCGTCCTGCAAGCGACGTCAAAAGAGGAGTCAAGCGTCATCACCAGGAGAACCGTTTTGTCTACGAATTTTAATTTGTCCTTGTTCGATATTATGTCACAATTTAAATGAGTGCACTTCTCTTTTGAGTAACCACTGTTTATCCCAGCGCCTTTTTCGAATCGTTTTAAACCCCCGACACAAAAAGAGGGGTGTTCTAAGTTTGAACGCTGTCTATGTGTCTATCTGTGGCACCGTAGCGCTTTAACGGGTGAATTAATTTGGATGCGTTTTTTTTTATTTGAATTTGTGGTTCTTAGACATGTTTTATCAAAATCAGTTCAGATATTTTAAGATCATCAGTTCTTTTCTAGTTGATGATGGGATGTGCCGTTCCACGGGTCTGATCGATGTAAAATTTGGTATTCTATTACTTCAATAGTCTTGCAAGAATATGGTAACCATGGGATTGTATGAGATACATAAGTGTTACTTATGTCGCTAAAAAATCGTCGCAGTTACATGAAAAGGCAAGGCTTTTAATGACACGGCTGATTAAGCTAGTTGGCTGCGACATATTATATATCATGACAATATGTCGCAGCAGTAAAATAAGGCAACAATGAACTTCTTAACAATGTCATGTAGCTACATGAAGATGTGTTGTACCGGTGACAAGTTTTGAGCTATTTGTTATCTATGTGTTATCTATGTATTTCGGAACCCATATTTCTTAAATATTTTACTTTTTTCTGTAGTAGTAGTTAAGTTGCTGCATTTTATGAAAATTAGTACCTACTAAGTAGAAAAAATAGTTGTTATGGGATATCAAAAGATTGTTATATCTAGATAGGCAATTAACTCACATCAAGCTGCTTATGCATTAAGTTACTCGGTCTGAAGTCGCCATGGCTCAGCACTGCCCGCCGGCTTTTCTTGAACTCATTGTTGTAATTTTCCTGCAAATCGGAAGCGAACTCGAAAAATTTCGCAAATTTATCTTTGTTCTTCTCATCAACAATGTTACAAGCTCGATTTATCACATTATCCATATGAAGCTTCATAGCTTCATCAGTCATATTCCAGTCAAAACTAAACTCGTCCATAGCTTCCTTAAAGTCTTCCGGGTAGTATACCTCGTGCGCGAAGGAGATGGCGTGCATCTTGGCCAGCTCCTCCACTGCCGAGCACGCGTACGGCCAGTCTACCGACTTAAATCTGTCAAAGGCATCGTACCCGGCCATGACCAGATTCTCAAGTACTATTGTCTCCTCGAATAGTTTCGGATTGCTTCCATAATACTTGGACAAAGCCAACCTGTGTTCGTCCGGCACGTGGTTGTCGTTTTGTATCTTGTCGTAGAGGCCGACGAGTTTCGTGTAGCAGTAGTGCTCCGTGACGTAAATCTTGGGGCCCTGCGCTCGCATCTTCTCTCCTATGGCTGCTATCTTAGCGAACATGTGCAGCACATTCTCACCCTCGGAGAGTGTCACCGTGTACAATTTCGACGTATAGTTGGCTCCTCCGCTTGAAATTGGTTGAACGTCCAAATCATAGTTGACGAAGTTTTGTTCTTTAGCGATTTTATGAAGTAGATCGTTGAAATGTTGAGGGAGGTCTTCCATGTTGACTTTCGACATGCTAAATGATTGAGGGGGTAAGTACACGGAAGTACGGCAGCACGTGTTTTAAATGTGCGTCGCGGCCGCGCGCTAACAGCTGAGTGCGAACTGAGCCGCAGATAATTTAATGTACGTTAATATACGATACAGTCACGCCGCGCCGAGCTGCACCGTCGAGTAAAATATGTGTTATCTTAATAATCCTTTACGAAACGTAATGTTCTGTGCTTTGTGCTTCAGAGTGGTATCTACTTATTGAGCGTTTTGTTCAAGAATATTAATTGTAACCACTTCATTTTACTCTGACTTAAAAAAATAGGTTCGCACGAATATAGTTATAATATTAATATAAACCCCATCGCCGTATCTCTACGCTGACGTCGTGAGGGGGCCTGCACCCTCAATGAACCTTAGTTAGATCATACCTAAGGTGGGGCCAGACTAACGAGTGAACTGTAGGGCAGTAGCGACCTACGTACCTTTGGGCTAGCTCTTGATCTCAATCACGCCTGATGGAAAGCGATAGATGAGGTCCATGATGAAGCGAGCGTGCCCAGAAGATGCCTTGAGGCACTAGTACTCCCACGCGTCGACGAAAAACAGCAGGCTGCTTGACGCCGAACTCGGTGGGAGGGTGGTCGCGAACCAGGCGGGTGTTAGCCCTACCACCGCAAGGGAAGTATTGGCCAGTCTTAGAAGGTGTTAGGTGAGACTGTCCAGGATGGACTTTATTGGCTAGCCGGAGTGGAGATTCGCAAGAGCAAACGTGCTCGGGAGAAAGATGTATAATCCAGTAAGATGCTGGTAGGGATCTTAACCATACTTCCGGGATTGTCCTGATAGCCGTGTTATACCTCTCCACTCCTTTAACACCTCAGGATATGTGTGCTCCCTTGGCACTACGTCCCTTTGTGTTAGCGTCCGTTTTCGGGGGCCCATTTATTGAGTGTGCACGTCACCCTATGCCAATTTAAAACCGTTTATTGTCAGTGGTCAGGCAGAGGCCAATAGTACGGTAATCAGGCAACTGAATCACCAAAGCCCGTTGCCTCTCATCTTTTGTTTCCATATTCTGCAATAGTCCAGCACCTGGGATTTTCCTTGGGTATACATTAATAGTGCATACAGAGATCGTCGGTTGGCGGGGTAAGTAATATAATTATGATATCATTATAAAATCTCTAATATTTACAAGATAAACTGTATCCATAATTTTATTTGAAATAAAGATCAGATGATATAATAAACGATATCCAACGCTACAAAGTCGTTGGATATACCTAGGTACCATTCAAAAGACATAAATCCTATTTAGTGTACATAATAATGATAAAAATGCCTAGTTGAAAACACACAGCAAAACTGCATAAATACACATTATACTTAGTTTAACTACTGCTAAACAATTTTATTTCTTGGTTTAATAAACTTAAAAACTTGGTACCAAAATTAACACCCAAGCTAAACCCTTTCCCAACGAGGGTGTCCCCACGTTGCCGTCGTGGTGGGGCTTTTTTTTTTAAGGATGGGAAATCATCAAATGACTCCTTCCGCTCTGGGTGGAGCGGCAGGGAGTGTCAGACTTTTATTGATTAAAACCCGCCCATGCTCCTCCTAGTGCCTTTTGCGTTCCAGGGCCGCGGTAACTCTTTCGAACAAAATCCGCGACTCGTGGTGGGGCTTGTGTCTCTCAATGATCTTGGAGCTCTGCCCGTAGAGAGATTCTTTAATTTTCCTTTGTAAATATTAATATTTTTGCACTCTTTAATTTCATTTGGAATGTATAGTTGGAACCCCTTCATTTAAATAATTTGTAGCTGCAAATGTTTATCGATTTTGCTGTATAGCTTTATTAAGTATAAATGTTTCGTTTGCTATTTCTGTTTGTTTGTCTGTAAGCATATTTTTTTTCTTATCATATTTAAATTCAAATTGCCAACTTTAAAAACAGTTATAATAATTATTGTAATTTCGGTTATTCATTAATTTAATTTATTTAAACTAGTATATATTCTATATCATTTTGGCTTAGAGTGTTATGTTGGTTGATTTTTTATTGTTTTCTTTTGCACAATGTGGTCTCCTATAATTGATCCCCATAGATTTTTGTTCTTCTACTATATAATGTAGCATGTATGGTGTATTCCTTGTTGGAGATCCAAATAAAATTAAAATTAAAATTAAGTAAACCATTATGAGACAAAATAGGCAGGTATAAAATTTCGATAGTAAAAAAGAAACATAATTGGCTTTATGTCTCATATACAATTGTTATTCATCTGATAAAGATTTGGTTCTCCTACGATTAAATAAATAAATAAATAATAATACTTTATTAATAATAATACTTTAATGTGCCCTGGCTGTTCGGAGTGTCATGCTCACTCAAAAGTCTCTCTAATGGTGCATTTTGTGTTTCATTCATCATTTGGCTCCGTCAGCTGGGACTGGTCATCTCTCAACTGCCACGGTTTGTTTTAATTGTTAGTATTTGTTAGACGTGCACGTCTTTCTACATCGTTCTCACATACCTATGAACAATTTCAACAAGAACAATGTAACCACAACTTTGTAATAATTAATAGATTTAAGAGTGTCCATAGAGTTTCTTGTACGTTCTTCTCCATAGAGATCTACGCTTTGGAACGTGCAAATAGCTTCACCTCTTTGACTGACCGACCTTGACAATTCAAAAGTGCCTGTAAATGGTTTAATTGAAATAAATGCTTTGACTTTGACTTTGAACACAAAATTCAGTTTTATTATTATTAAACCACACACCCTTTGAACTTTGGAAATTGTAATGGCATTCGTCCTACATTAAAAATACATTTCCTTCAATAAAATTCTAAGATTATAATGGAATTGTAAGGACACTTAATTAATTACATTAATTTTAAAATTATCAAATTGAAATACAATAAAAATAATGAGTTATCAATGTTATCATATCACAAAACATCACATTTTAACTAAAGATATACGTTACAATTAGGAAGCCTACTACTAATTACTAATTTCTTTTATAATAATACCAACACCACGATTAACTGTCAAATATTTAAAGCGGATTTCACCAATGAAAGAACGCGATCAGTACATCTAAACTGCGTTCAAGAGCTGTCAGTGTCAGTATTCCATAGAAAAATAGTGACACTGACAGCTCATAAACGTGGTTTATAGCTGATCGCGTTCAGTTTCATTGGTGGAATTGGCCCTTACACTCTCACGTATCTATGAAGTTTGTGGAAGCGTTAAGCCTTAGCACAGATAATAATTATAATACTAGCGCAGCCTCAGGCATACATTTATTATTTTTCCACAATCACAAATATTGTACTATGAATGTCATTATTTTTCCTAATACAAAGAACACATATTATTATATAAGATTTAAAAACCAATACACAAAATAAACATACAATGGAACATTTGGAATTAATTTACACAGGAACTCATAAAATTAATTCAAAAATATCATTAAAATAAGCAAAAAATATCAAAATCACTAATAACAACTATCACGTAATATTCAAAATCAAAATATTAAAAATTATTATTGGTCACTTTCGTGGCCAAGTCAGACGCGAGGGCGTTTCTCTTCCTCCTTACGCTCAATGAACTGATCGAGGATGCCCCACTTGACATAGTCGTTGACGACTCCGTTCAGCCTCTCCTTGTATAGTTCGCTAGTTTTCTCCACGGCGAAGTTGGAGATCTCCATGTCCTCGTTGACTTCGGGCGCGTTCTGGCTGTCGACTGTGATGACAGGCAACGTGAACACTGCTAGCGTCAGCCCGTATGGCAGTTTCTGGAAAAAGATGAGAAGGTGGTGAGCTTTGTGGTCAAACAAATCAACAAAGTACCTAAAGTTGGCTGCGTTACGTGCGAGAACCTCACGTAACGTAGCCCACAAACTAAGTAAACTCCGTATTAATGGAGTTGTTTGTATTGCTGTACACGCCGCCAAGGCGCCTATCTGTAAACGGAAAAAACTTCCGACGCGCCGCGAGACGCCACGACGCTCGCGCACGCGCCGCGAGACGCCACGACGCTCGCGCACGCGACTCGCGACGCCGCCGGCGCCGCGTCGGCGTCTCCGTAAACGAGGCCTAAGTGTTATGGCCTGCGCAGACTGGCGGAGGAGACAAAATTCAATTGATAAATTAAAAATCCTCTGCCATCCCTTCCGCCAGTCTGCGCAGGCCATGTTTCTTATTCTTCTACTGGATTTTGGTCACATTTTATTGATTGCCTCCTTTAAAAGTAGAACTATAAAGCTGAAATTAGGCTATATTGAGGACCATGTAGATCGCTATGTCAGGGATTAATTTCATGTTTTTTTTCTGCGGCCTACCCAAATGTCCCTTACTTTAGTATTGTTCGTCAAATCGCTGAGCTCCTTAAAATTCTAAGTTTGAGCTACACGATAACTGATAAATGCTTGGACTGTCTGGACAGGTCTACTCAAATCTGTGTGGTACTTTCCTCAAAAGACCACCTCAGACATCAACCTATGAGTTTGTTTCAGTGTTTCTTCTCTGGGTAATCAGCTAGGAAACACCGGCCTCATCTAGCTTAAAACGACCAAAAAGATTGACGTGTAAAAGTGTTATTTACAACTTACTTACAAAATAAATATCATTTATCATTATTAATAGCAAAACAATCTTGTAAAACTCTTGGCAGCAGGGTTTATGTATAAAAAGTCCGTTTTTCGAACAAACATTGTCTGTATTTTCAATCTACCCTCAAAACTTATTAATAACTGTATTGTCTAGCCAGATGTTTAGTATTTGTACAAATACCTATTTGGATTATGTTGCGTTTTAATATTCTCATTATTGTAAGTGAATTAATTTTTAGTAGGTATAAAGTTATCTCAAACATCCATGTTAAACGCTTTCACTTTTGTTTTGATTTAGATTTTGACAAATTTGACAGTTGTGATTTTATCGAAGTTTTGACATTGCAATTTATTAAAATTTTGAAATTTGCGATGTCAATTTAATTCCAAGTTTTGACATTAAATTTTTATTCATTTTTTATTTTATAAGTATATTGTATTGACTACATAGTACTTATAATTAAGTTTATACGCCATGAATGATAAATCATGTAGCCACCTCGTATTATTTATAAGACCTTCACTCATGTACTCATGTTTTACAAAATAAATATCTTGTATCTCGCATTTTATAATAAGACTAGCTTTTGCCCGCGGTTCCGCCCACGTGAATGTCGGTTATCGCGTTTAAAAGTAAGTACACTTTGTCCTTCTCCATATACCAGGCTATATATTGGCCAAATTTTATGACGATCCGTGTAGTCATTTTAGAGTGAAAGCGTAATAGACAGACAGCTACTTTCGCATTTATAATATTAGTTAGGATAATCAATGGGCATCAGAAGTGGGTAGATGCATAGATTGACGTCGCATTCCTTATTTTGCATCAGGTATACATACAGGATGTCCAAAAGTGCGTGGTCATTATTAAAGGTGATGTTGGGTAGTTGATAAATATATTATAAAAGAAAAAAAATCAAAACTTTAAAAGAAAATCGACCAGAAAAAATGAATAAATGTTTCGATGAAATGACTTTTCAAGCAGGTTGTTACAATTGGTGGCAATAACTTGTAGTTTAATGACAGATTTGACGTCACTAACTGCACATACAACTTGTAACAGAAACTCGACGAACTGCACTGAACAGCTGATTTTTTTTTGCAATCGGGGGTTTTTTTTTTTTATAGGATGGGAAATCATCAAATGACCCCTCCCGCTCTGGGTGGAGCGGCAGGGAGTGTCAGACTTTTACTGACTAAAACCCACCCTTAGTCCTCCTAGTGCCTTTCTTCCCAGGGCCGCGGTAACTCTTTCGAACAATTCCGCAACCCTGGCAGGCTCTGGCCCTGGCGGGCCCCGTCTCCGTTGCTGACTGCTCTTTCCGGCGCGTTCGGAGTGAAACGCGCCGTCGACTCTGGCCTGACCTAATCGGACAGCGAGCTACCCATTGCTCGCTGTCCGCAGGCGTCAGTCACTGCGCCTTGCTCAGGAGCGTCAGTTCCTGAGAGGCGCAGCGACTAACGTTCGTCTGGAGGAGGCGAAATGGGGCCATTACTGGCACTCCATTTCGGCCCCCTCCCGAGCAGTGGCAGCGGCGGCGACGGTGGCGGCGGCTGCGGCGGAAGCGACGGCGGCGGCGGCGGCGGTGGAGGAGGGTTTTCTCCTCGACCCGGCCCTGGCGGGTGGACCGCAGGCTTTGCCCCCAGCCCAGTGATCGGCCGGCTTGCCAGCTGCCGCACATGCGAAGCAGTGCGGCGCGGCGTCGCACGAGCTGCAATCGGGGTTGGACTCATAGTAAAAGTTGTTCATAATGATGAGTACAAAAATCCCATAAGAGGGCGCCGAGCGTTGGTAGCGCGCCCAATCGTTGTCGGTTAAGTGGACAATTACTACAGTGGTTTAAAATATTAATTAGTAATGCTTTAAAAAAACACATACTTTAATAATAACTAATAACTACAGATCGTATGTCGGGGTTTTTTAGAATTTTATCTAATTATTGAGAAATATAATAAAACACGATTGGGTTTGCTGCCTAGGGTCGGCACCTTCATACGAGGAATTGCGTTTATTCTGTTACGCATTTCTGGATCACTCTGTATTATAGTAGAAGCACAATAAGGCTGCATTGTATCATCTGATGCAGTATTTACATGCAGGTATGATATAACTTCGTAAGTATTCATAAATGTATAAAACTGCGTAGATTGCCTTGACAATAGTATTAACCTTATGATCAGAATGAGGATTAGAGGTCATATATCCTAAGTACTTCATATGATCAAATTTTAACGGATGCTGTATCTTGATCAGCGACCAAGGCCGATCAAATCTAGAGAGTTCATCTGACATTAAAATTTAACTAGTTTGTAAATAGAATCAGGTATTTGAGAACAAAATCGTACTTCGATTTTGTTCTCAAATACCCGATTCCGATTTTCTGATTCCGATAGATAAATGAATACTTATTTAAAAGTTGTTACTTGATGATTATGATTTGTTGTGATTTTAAATGGCTTACAACTTTGTTTTTTAGTTTAATTAAAAAAATCATACATTTTATTTACCGCGTCCTGCTTTTCTTCTAGATTTTTGAAACGGAAAAAAAATCCACTACCCAACTATAAGTAGATCCGAAATCAAATTCGTCTTGATGGATAGTGTGAGCATCCCAGATTCGGGACTTGTTTCATAACGATCCATCCAGCCATTTTAGCGTGAAAGCGTAACAGACAGACAGACAGACAAACAAACAGACAAACAAACAGACAAACAGACAGGTACTTTCACATTATAATAATGATTGTATAAAGTGGGGATATTTAAGTATCTGTTTGGAAAAGAGCTAGGTACCCTCTACTATCTATTTACATGGTACGTAATATGTACAGTTCTCGTCAAATAACTTTGCCCCTCTGAAGTTGTGTCGAGTGGCTGCGTAGTAGTCAAAATTACGAACACACTGCAACTGCGCATGCGTAAGAGACATGGGGGCGGGACGCGATTTTATGTCTGTCGCTCGTTTACGTTCGATGCATGCTTGCGTCCCGCTTGCTCCCGTGTACGTGACTGCACCTGCGCGATCTTTGCAAATGGCTAACTTCAGAGGGGCAAAGTTATTTGACGAGAACTGTACTCGTGATGGTGGTACTTCATTTGGCGTGTTTGCGCAAGTTTTCGCCACAATTATTTGTTATCCTGATGATTTTGTGGTAAGTATATTTTCTATTGTCCAAGTAATGTGAAAATTTGGACAAATACACCAAGTGAAGTGCCACCTTCAACGATCTCACAACCAACTATCCTATCCTACTGATATTATACCACTAGGTTAGGGTGAAAAAGTGAGGCTGGCTGGAAGGACGAATGGAATCGAAAAAACTCATGAACGGATTTGAACGAAATTTGGAACACACACAGTTCGTAACCTGAATTAACACACAGATTATAAATTATCTTTACTTTACTTTTCCACGCAGTCCACGCAGACAGAAACTAGTGTGCCTCTGACTAAAGAGTAATTTAGTCGTCAGGTGATTTAGCCACCAGTGTATTACCGGAAGCTGTTCATTCCGGGACGGCCTTGAAAGATGGCGGCAAACTGCTCATAATGACCGCGTATAAATTGTTTAAGTCGAGTCGAGTATCATTTGACTTATACCTACACGTGAAGTTGGACATTGTTTTTACCGTGGTGTAATTAACAATAGGTACGTATAAAACTGCTCCCGATAAGATAAAATGCAGATTTTATTCATTAGAAATAATTACAACGTAGGTATTTGTATTGTTGAATGACTTATAATGACATTCCTATTTACCGTAGTTAATTGTTAAATACCCACGGGTAACCGATGGACCGATGGACCGATGAACCGATGGATGCAAGACGCACAGTACCGGTTGTTGTGGCGACACTTGGGGGAGGCCTATGTCCAGCAGTGGACGTCTTTCGGCTGATATGATGATGATGAATTGTTAAATGATCAATGATGTTTATTTTGTAAGTAGGTTGTAAACAACACTTTTACACGTCAATCTTTTCTTTTTAAGCTAGATGAGGCCGGTGTTTCCTAGCTGACTACCCTGAGAAGAAACACCGAAACAAACTCAGAGGTCAAAGTCTCTTTTGAAGTCCATACAATTGTACTGGGCAAGTCATAATTATGAGAACCATGTAGGTTGATGTCTGAGGTGGTCTTTTGAGGGATGGGCAAGCATTTGTCAATTATCGTTAATACAATGTTAATACAAAGTTGATTGGAATGAAGGTAGGTAGTTAATATTTCATTATAAAATTGACTAGATATCTATAGGGTGTTCCAGGTGTGATATTTAAGGGTGGATGTTGAGTAGCTGATATACATTAAGGACATAATAACAAAACGACCAAATAAAACGATAAAACAGTTCCAAAAAATCACTTTTACTAATCAATTACAATTTTGATGTTACCAAATGCATACGACTGTTTGAAAAGTGATTTGTTGGGAACTTTTTAGTCGTTTTTATTGGTCGATTTTATTAGTCTCATTTTCTTTGTTTTGATATTTTTTTCTTAATGTATATCAGTTACCCAACATCACCCTTAAATATGACCACGTACTTCTGGAACAACCTGAGTAGGTAAACATATATTTTTATATATATTTTTTAATATCGATGCTAGAAGCCGACCCCAATATAGTTGGGAAAAGGATAGGCAGGTGATGAGTCAGCGACGAAGTTATAACGTGTTAAAGTTGATAAATTTTTGAAACGTTATAATGGCAGTGGAAGCCGCTGCCAGAAGCCAATTTACATTTCAACGAGAGAGCGGACCTGCTGCCCTGTGGACCGACCTGTTGCCCTGTGGACCTATTGCCAGTATACTCGGGTGTGTCAAGTGATTGAGTAATTCTTGATAGAAAATATCCAATAACCACAGAATAAACCAATACCGCATACTCTGAAGCCGCTTTAGAGTCATGTATTACCTAAACATCTCATAAATAGCATCTGGAAAAGAAGTGGATTAGCGTGTTCTTTGAGACGAGAATTATCTTGAACTAACGAGCGTTTACTCCCAGCGGTACTTCAAACAAATTCGTAAAAAATACAACATCTTTATCATTTAAAAATCTAATTTCTACCGTCTACCTTCTAAGACTTCTAATCTAAGTATATTTTTAACCACACTACCCGCGTTGTTCATAAAAGTTGCTTCTCTTGCTACGGAGCGAAGCTACGCCGTAGCTGCGCCTACGCAAGTACTACGAACACGTAGGCACTTTGTAGCACTTTCAAGGACACTTTCTTCATTGGCCTTTTTGTGTACGAGTAAGGTATTTTTTGTAAATTGGACAACATTCTGAAATGGGCCTTAATTCAACAATGTCTGAAGTTCCGCCTCTATAATAATAATGATACCAGTGTGTTTGCCAACTATGGCTTATGGTGCTGAGACATGGACGCTCAAGCAGGATGCTTTGTTCTGGCTGACAGTTGCACAGAGAGCCATGGAGCGTTCCATGCTTGGCTTACGTCGGAAGGTATCCAACATGGGAAAATAATTTACGGAACTGAAATGAAGCTGGGCAGGACTAATAGCAAGGCGTGGTGATGACAAGTGAGATAAGGCGGTGAAGAAGTGTCGGTCGTCCGGCGGCGAGATGGGCAGACAGACGACTTTGTCGTCAACGCTGGATGAGGCTGGCACAGGATCATGGGGATTGGCACAAGAAAAGAGAGGCATATGCTCAGCAGTAAGTGAAGTCGGTCTGGGGATGATAATAATGAAGGTGTTCTTAACTAAATTGTCGGCTGAGCAAACATCTGTTACCCTCTTTGCACCTGTCACATAATTTGAGTTCTTTACCTCCTTCAGTTCAAAGTCGAAGTCTTCCCTGGAGAAGATCTTCTCAGGGTCGAGGTTCAGCCTCTTCATGGCGGCGCTGAGCTGCGTGTAGTAGTGGTCGATCAGCTTGTCATAGTAATTGGCGCGGAACTCCTCGTCGGAGCCGGTGAAGATGAAGTAGATCAAGTCGGTGACGGGGCTGCCTCCCTGCAGGGTTTGCAGATCCACGATCTTGATGTCTACCTTGCCGTTCTAGAATGAGAAGAAAACAAGAATATTAAGATTTGCCTTTAACTTTCAAAGACAGTTTCCGAGGTCAGTTCTTATTACCTTATACATTATAATGGCTAATTAGTTTTTAGGCGAATAACAACTTATTAGGCGACTACTTGGTTCCAAAAAAAAAAAAATGGTGGCGAATATTTTTAGCACAATTACATTATAAATTTGAGCTAAAGAAAGCCAAGGATATATAAAAACTAAATAATGTCTGCTACTATAAGATAGCAAATATATTAAACAGGGCCAATGAAATAATAAGTGAGGTACTAAAAATAATGACTTGGCGGCTAATATTGATAGTGGGATATCAAACATTTTGGTGTTTTAATTGGTGTAAGAGCGAGCGAAGCGAGCTCGGGACTTGGGGCACCCCGACTCGCACGACTCGATGGTTATTTTTCTTAAACCACCCAAAAATATTTATTTATTTTTATGACCATGTTCATATTTTCTTCTCATCTCAGTTAATTTTATAAACAACCTCATTGTATAATTTATTAAAGCCTATTTTCTACTTTTACCCGCCGTCAAGTTGTCGCCTAACAATAAATTCAGTTGCCACACCAAAAAATCACTGCTAATTTAAATTTAAACAAAGTTATCAATATAAAGCTGCTACTTTATACTTAAAATGCTACTTCACTTTAGCTGCCAACCTATTATTTTTCCCACCCATTTTAATTATTTTTAAAACCCTAAATCAGATTAGTTTGTTGCCGCGTTAAATACATGCCCATTAGGTATAATTTGTATTTATTATATAGGTTCAAGTCCAATAGGGTAGATGAATAAAAAAATCTCATTAGTCCGTTGGATAAATTTCCAAAAAATTTTAGACGTATTTTTTCTTTTTTCACGTAAACAAAAAATGAAAGCGATACAGTGCGTTGAAAACTCGAGTGACGTCACGTGTAAGTACACTTTTTACATGCATATGACGTCACAAGCCCCCACTCCTGATCTTTGATGCGTTTTATTTTCGTCTTGATTGATTTGATAAAGAAAAAAATACGGGTCCAATATTTTTCGATAATCTAACTGACGGAATAAATAAAATCATATATTTTTAACCAGGAATCATCCCTATTACATTAATTACCATAGAATTACAAAAACTTAAAAGGTACATGACATAATGTGTGACATAGTTTCCAATTTGAACTTAATTTATTCATTATGATTGATTAAATTAATTAAATAACATAACACCAGATAAGTACGCATTATTTTCCTCCATTCGTAAGAAAACACATGACATTCAGGGTCGGCAGTCAGGAGGGCGTTTAGCATCCTTAGAGTATGACACACTGGGGATTCGGCTCTCTCTCGTTAGGTGTGATCCAGGGATTATGCCTTGATCACATCTAACGAGTACAGTGGCGAGTCAGTATCCTCGGCCGAGTGCTCGGTTGGAACAAACACTTTAACGAGTGCTCGGCCGAGTGCTAGGTCGAGCAGAGAGGCGAGAGTCACTAGAATCTCAATCTGTTTACTAGGCCGAGTACCCACCTCCCCGCTTCATTCTTCTGCCCCCGCAGCGACTCGATATCCCGCTCGGCACGCATGAACACGCACTCGCTTGTCACTCGCCACTCGTTCGTTCGTCACCAAGCAGTGTGCGTGTTTATGTTTTGTGTTTTCAAATTATCCTAATCTCAATTTAACTGTCCGCTAATAATAAATGGAGCTTGGAAACAACAATAAAATCCAAGGGCAGTTCGCCTTAACATTCATGTTCTGGTCCAAATTCTTCATCTTCTAATAAATCCCACAATTCGTTAATTATGTCTGGTAACAGTTGGTTGAAAACTCATTTAAATTCCTTTTTTTTGGGATCCATTGCACACGTAAGCGTGATCAAAACTGAACTGACTCGCCACTTAGTAAATACGTGTGACCCACTCGGTTCGGCGACTCTCTCGGCCGAGACACAGGCCGAGAGCTCATTTACTGACTAGCCACTGTACTCGTTAGGTGTAATCAACCAATTACATTGTGTGCCCAGTAGATGTCCACGCTTATAGTGGCATCAGAGAGATTCTTTAAGTCGATAACGTTGCTGGTGTATGGGCCCATATATTATGTTTTGTAGGCACTTATCTCATTGTGTAATATTTTAAATTATTTAGTTCTATGTTGAATGTTTTAAATCTTTTGCATGCCTACGTGGTGTATTATGGCTGAACTCTTACATTTTGTATCATCATTCACTGTTACTTATTTGATTTTAGAGTACTGTGGGCCATGTTTTAAAAACTCCCTGTGGCCTTAGTGCGAGTTTTTCAACGTTCTCGATCACGTTAGCGTAAACGTTACTTGTATTGAAACTGAATAAGCGCCGTCGGGTGACACTCACGGAAAACCTTTTTAATTATGTCATACACAATACAATATACAATTAACATAATTATAATAACACGTTTCTCTAAATGGATGCGATTGATAAGGACAACAGCGCGTGTCCTTCAATTCATTGACAAATGCAGGCCGACAAAGCGGACAAGAAAAACGCACTTAAAAATCCCACGCGGGAGAAAACAAAAGGCGAGTGAAGAACAACGAGAAAGCCGAATGGCAGTCTATTGAATACTGAAAACAATAGATACCTACCTCTACCGGCCAAGTAGGTACCTACTCATTGGCAGCGGAGCAACTGTGGGTCAAACGCGTACAGACCGACAGTTTTTCAACAGATATAAGTGCAATAAAACTAAACAAAGCGCCTCCAAGTAAACGGCAAGCTAGCCGTACTAAGTATGTTTATACAGGGTGTTTCAGAAAGGTGTGGTCATATTTAAGGTTGACGTTGAGTGGCTGTTGTACATTAAGGAAAAAATATTAAAACATGAAGAATTCAACTTTTTTTTCAAAAATCGACAACAAAAAACGACTAAGAAGTTTCGAAGAAATGACTTTTCATGCAGTCTGATGCAGTTGGTGACATCAAATCTGTGATTGAACTAAAGTAAATGCCACCAACTGCAACCAACTGCTTGAAAAATCATTTCTTCGTAACATTTAAATCGTATTTTCTGGGCGAATTAAAAAAAAAATGTTTTGACATTTTTCCTTAATGTATATCGCCTACCCAACATCACCCATAAATATGACCACACCTTTCTGGAACACCCTGTAAATAATAACGAGATATTAGATGAAAAACTTCTAGACTTTTGAAATAAGTATGTCTTGTAGATAATCTAAAAAAAAACCGGCCGTGGCCCAAGCTAGAAGACATGCGTAGTACCTATGTTAAAATTACACTTACACTACTCTATCCAAACATTTTGTTACCTACTGAGAAAATAACGATTGGAGTCCTGTGAGCTCGTGGCTAAATTATAACAGCCGCACGGACCAATCTTCAAGGTTAAGCAACGCTTGCCGAGGTTGGTCTGTGGATGGGTGACCATATTATCATACCGAGACTCCTCTGTGCCTCGGAAAGCACGTGAAGCCGTTGGTCCCGGCTGTCATTTGTAGATCTTTGGCAGTCGTTACGGATTGTCAGAAGCCAGAAAATCTGACACCAGTCTTGCCAAGAAATACCGTGGTACCCAGTTAATGGGTTGTGGAGGTCTGGTAGACAGCCGCTCCACGTAAAATACTGGTATTCAGCTGAATCCGGTTTGACTGGGAGCCGACCCCAATTTGGTTGGGAAAAGGCTAGGCAGATGATGGAGTCCTGTGATCTTGGAATAATAATTAACAGGAGTGACGTCACTAGACGCTGATCACGTTACTTTTATTCGTAATTTTTTGGCGATGCAAAGATTACCTATGTGTGCGCCTCAAGAGGCAAAAGAACAATGGCGAAATGTTAGCCGATAAAAGTGACTCATAAACGAAATAAATTTCAATATTTCTCTACGTTTTTTATTATATATTAACTAGTAAGGGCCGGATAAATAATGTATCTACTTAGATAGGTATCGAAATTAAAAGTTATTTGATTATTCTGCCAAGTGACAGTTAATACATCAATATTGTATTTAGGCAGTTTTAGTTTGTTGTTATGATTAAAGTAAAAGTCAACGTCAAAGTCAAAGCATTCATTTCAATTTGACCATTTACAGGCAGTTTTGAATTGTCAAAAAGTTGAAGCTATTTGCATGTTCCAAAACGTAGATCTCTATGGCGAAGAACGTGGAAGAAACTCCACGGACACTCTTTTAATAATAATATTGTTACTACATTATGTTTAGGTAGGTACATCATTCATTTTGAAATTATACATCTTGGTGAGAACGATGTAAAAGACGTGCAGGATAGAAGCGTCCGGAGTAAAAACAATTAAAAAAAGAAATTAAAATAAACCATGACAGCTGAGACATAATCAGCCTCCGCCGACGGCGCGTTCACGAACATGACGCAAACGCTAGCACCGTTCCGTTCGGCTCAACCTGAGTATAAATCAAATTGATCTTTTTATTAGACCCACGTATTCGGGCCGTTGCCTTCTAAGGAATGTTTCTTTCTCACCTAAGAAGAGTTAAACGGAGTAAATGAATAAAAACAGGCACAGTTTATTTCTAGATGTACAGTAAATGAATTACTTTGAATGACTGGCAAAAAGACTAGTACTTATCCCAAATCTAAAAAAAATGTGGCTTGGTTATTGACGACTGTTGATTTGATTGGTTGTTATTGATGATGACTCTTATTGTATAATTATGTCGCAGCCAACTAGCAACCGTTTCATTGAATGCCTAGGCTTTTCATTAAACTGCACCGTTTAATCAGCGACATCAGTGACATGGGCAAGTCATCTAACGATATTCAACGAAGGATGTAACTTAAGTCGCTGAAAAATCAGCGCATTTAAATGAAAAGGCTAGGCCACCAATTAAACAGCTGATTAAGCTAATTGGCGCGATATGGTAAGGTCAATAAGATCAACCAAATAGTATTTTTACAAGACATTTCATGTTGAAATAACTAGTAAAGGAAACTTAGCTATGTTGTAACTGTTTTGTTGCAGGCATATTAAATTCAAATGTATTTTATACCTATGTTATTTATTTAATTTTGTTCAACATTCGACACAGCCAGGAATGGTTTTAGTAGAAAAAGCATAGTATGGACAACAAAGTAGCGGTCCAAGCGCAATCAAATTCGTCCTAAATGTCTATATGTACAGATATCAGCGCATCAAGCTGCAACAATCTGTCAAACTTTAATAAATTTTCAACTTTATCACATAGGCATTAGGTACAAGGTCGATTGGGAAAATTTGACAGGGTAAATTGATGTGCTGGCATTTACAGCGGCTAAGGCCCATAGTCCGAAACATAAACTCGAACTCGCAACTCCAACATGAGCATGAAAATGTCTATGAAACCTTGGTCTAACTCTCTTGGTCTACTCGAGAGATGAGCAAACAAATCCCAAAACTTTAATTTATGACAAGTCCCGATGGAATTGGAGTTGAGTTGGAGTTTACGTTTTGGGATATGGGCCTAAGGAGATCCTCGTCACGTAATGAGATTATGTTTATGGTTCCAGATTTTCGGTCGGTTTCGGATGGTCGTACCGTTTCAGAATGTTCCTAAAAGGAGCTATGATAAAGAAGTACCATTGGCCAAAAAAATAAAATTATCTTTGATGTAAATTGTATCGAAAACTGACAAGTGTCGTTCTGAGACAGCTTCTCAATTTTGACACTAGAGGCGCTAGTTTGAATCTTTGCATTTGTATTGCCATTCACTGGAATGAAGACGTTGCACGGGCCCTTCTTTTATGTTTTTTTTACATTTTAGCAAAAAATATTGATAAATATTATGTCTGCATCTTCCCTAACAAAATGACTTATCAACTAAAAACTAAATAAAAACTGTAACGCACTATTTTAAAATTTCCCGCAGCATCGACTGGCAACACTGGTCACGGAACTCTACGGCTCTACGGTAGCGCGTCGCACGAGACGCTTGCTTGCTCGATTGAGACTGACTAGTCCACATTTGTAAACTTACTCTAAATAAGAACGACCATGTGAAGATTAAAGAAGTTACGTCTGTACTCAAAATAGTTTCGATACTCGATTCATATTCGATTTTACCTGTTTCGTCTGGTCACACCAGAGACAAAACAGAGCAAAGTTCAACAGTTGTCTATGGCATGACGCCCGACCATGCCCGACACTGACTGACAGTAGCATACCTATGACAGCAAGTAGGTCAGTAGCACAGTAGGCGTGGGTCATTCAACTCGTTATGTGATTTTCACGAAACGTAACGAAACTAGTGACTCGGTTTGCTTTTTTAAAAACTCATGATTTTAGTAACAAGTTATTTTTTCAAATTCTGTTGATCTGTTGAGTGAACCCATAAGGTGATTTTATCGAATTATTACAGTTATTTACGAAACAAAAATACTAAATGATTACATACTACGTAATACGTTACATATCACAAGCTTTCAGTGTTTGTAGCTATACAGTATAAGAAATATATTGCATTTCGATTGTCATAAAATTATTTTCGACCGGCAGGGCTCACCGAGTAGTCACTTAGTACCTACGTGCGAAAAAAACACCACGCGCTTGCAACGTCATTTTCATTTCGTCTCTCTCTCTCTCTCTTCATTCAGTCACTGCATTAAAACGACGTGCGGTGTGACTCACAAAATCACGTGTTTACAAAAATCAATCGTTAATCGTTTGTCTTGAAACTAGTTATTCGGCTACATGCCCCGTAACCAGTTATTGTAAATAATAGCGACGTGAAATAACGCTCATGCCTAACTGACAGTGACAAGTGATGAAGTGACAACTTATAAAACGTAAACAAATAATATGTTAGTACTAAAATAATGTCATGTCTTGTGTTAGTATAAAAAAGTGGTTTGTTCAAATTGTTCATAATAATATAAGTAATATTATATCTTTGCTTTCAATTCCTTTCGTTGTCGGTTTGCTTGGATTCGATTGAGTTTTTTGAAATATGAAAATTGGTTGGATTCGTTGTTGTTCATAATATAAAATTAAACTTCAAATTCTTAAGCATTAAGTTCACCTCTGTACATTTGCTTGAAAATTATATAAATAAATTCTGAAGTGTTCTTGCAAATAAAGAAATTATTTGGTCAGTGGATATCCTTAGGGGTGGAGTTTTAGTATCAGTAAAATATACCTAGCTTTTCTTTGTAATATCTATTATAATTACACCTAGGAAGAGAAAGTTGCTTTTTTGGTTTTGGTTGGTTTGGCAAAACCCTATTAATTGTGTTTATGGGATCAAAGTGTGGCTTGTTCTTGTCTTTGCTTACAATTCGTTTCGTTGGCAATTAATTTGGGTTATTTGGATACGTTATTGGTTCATAGAGTTGTTTGAAACAATTACATAATATTGGTTGGAATCATTTGATTCAAGTTATCTGGTAAAAGTCTCAATGTTATGTATACCTATTTCTTATGTTATATTTATAGAAAATATGTCTTAATGTTCCATGAAATTGTAATTTTGTGGTTAATCCGTTGAATTGTGGAGAGTGAGTTAGGAGTTCATGTAAATGAAATTAACTTCGATGTAATTAAAAAGAATTGTATACAATGAAAACACACTAATAGAGGAACAAAAGTCTGTATACTATGTAATTATTACAAGTATTGTTGCAACAACTGGAAAAACTCATCTCATTTTATTTAATCTTAGCAAAGGTAAGAAGCACCCGGGGTATAGCGCTAGCCATCGTGTCCTCTGGGATTGCTGCTATGTTATTAGAAGGAGGTAGGAGAACGCACTCAGCCTTGAAATTGCCCCTTTGACAAAAATGTGGAGACTCCAATGTGTTACATAATATCTAAATAAAGCAATATTTTAAATTCAATTCAAATTAATTATTTGTAAAAAATAGTTACAATAAATATGATGTAATGAGATCTAATCTTGCCGAAGTATTATGTCAAGCTAAAATATTAGTCTGGGATGAAAGCACTATGGCACACAAAAAAGGACTTTAAATAAGACTGCAAGCTATAAGAAACCTGAAAACTTCTATGGGTGGTTGATATGAGATTTTCAGCCAAACTTTACCAATTATATTCCTACCAACTTATCTTTCTTTTGCTCCTGTAACGATGACTTGACTACCTATAATTAGTAGATTATTTATTTTTAGCTTTACGGAATTAGACATTTATTTGCAGCTTTATTTGTCACGAAAGTTATACAGGTAGCTGCTTAGGTTAGTCATTCATCGAATAATATGTTGCCTGATCCGTTGATAGATATCTGATCAAAAATAATACGTCATGCACAATAGGGAACATGCAAGCAATTTATAATTTGCAAAATGAAATATTATATATGTATTTTATTAGTATTATATATATTATTTCTTTATTATTTCCAAAATAAAATTATATTTTAAATCTTAATTATTTGTTGTACACCTACCACAGTATAGTCTTTTTGACCCAAAGGTTGACTGGTAGAGAATGCCTTGTTGCATTAAGTCCGCCCATGTACCACTATTGTACATGAGTTAAAAAAAAAAAACTTATTAGCCTAAACAAATAAGAAATAATTTATAAAATATCTTCCATCAGCAGTGAAGTCATAAAGCTTCAAAGTTGAATTCCATTCAGTTAGAAAGAGAAGTCAGATACGAAATCTGACGTCAGATACCATGACAGCTATGCAACTGTCATAAAAAACAGCGTTTTCGCGAGAGGAACAGAAATATTTGACGTCGTTGGTATCTTGATCAATTTTGATTCTATTTTCACTGTTAGTATCATATTTTTGTACCATACAACGCTCCACAAAGTTGGAGTGTTATAATATAAGAAACAATAAAAACAGGAGAAAACCAGGAGCTCGTCATGATGCTGATAACTCAGTGGAAATTTTAGACAGTAGCAGATCTCGTGCGAAACAAATAATTTTTTTTTTCTTTTTTCTTTAAAAAAAAAAACAACTCACTCACATACACAAACAGCCAGACCCGGAACAACTATCTGTAGGCCATACAGATATTTGTTCCGTGCGGGAATCGAACCCGCGACACGCAGCTCAGCACTTCAGCAGTCAATCGCTCAACCACTGCGCCAACCGTGTCGTCAATTCAATTGCATTAGTGTTGTACCTAACCGGGTAGATATATGTCGCAGATTTAGCTTAATCCGCCGTTTGATTAAAAGTCTAGCCTTTTCATTAAACTGTGCCGTTTAATCAGCGACATAAGTGACATGGGCAAGTCATTAAACGATATTGAACAAAAGATGTCACTTAGGTCGCCGAAAAAACGAATCAATTAAACCAAATAAGAACCAATTAAACGGCTGATTAAGCTAATTGGCTGCGACAGGTACCTATATAAAAGCAAATTCGGTCCGGAAGACATGAGGGCACGCGCTAGGAGATTATTTCATAAGATTGCTGTTGTAGAAATAAAAAGAAGACAAAACAACGTGTTGTTTTCCTATTGATAAATAACCTAGGGTAATAATCTGATCTCGCATTTTTTACCGTTAATAATGAATCAATGAACTTCTTCTTGTCTTGTAGGTACCTGACGATTTGTTGTAGGTACCGGTGACAATTTTTGAACTATTTTAGTTAGGTTTACCTGTGAAATTTTCGGAACCATGTTCCTTTAAATTTTGCATTTTTTTGTACCATTCTGTATTTTATGAAAAAAATGTAAAAATAGGATATCAACAGAAACACGTATATAGGCAATTAACTCACATCAAGCTGCTTATGCATCAAGTTACTTGGTCTGAAGTCTCCATGACCCAGCACTGCCCGCCGGCTTTTCTTGAACTCATCGCCGAAATTCTCCGGCGCATCGAAAGCGACCTCGAAAAACTTCGCCAATTTATCTTTGTGCTTCTCATCAACGAGTTTACAAGCTCGAGTTACCATATTGTCCATATGAAACTGCATTTCATCAGTCATATTCCAGTCAAAATTAAACTCGTCCATAACTTTCTTAAAGTCTTCCGGGTAGTAGACCCCGTGCGCGAAGGAGATGGCGTGCATCTTGGCCAGCTCCTCCACTGCCGAGCTCGCGTACGGCCAGTCTACCGACTTAAATCTGTCAAAGGCATCGTACCCGGCCAAGACCAGATTCTCAAGTACTATTGTCTCTTCGAATAGTTTCGGGTTGCTTCCATAATACTTGGAGAAAGCCAACCTGTGGTCGTCTGGGACGTGGTTGTTGTTTTGTATCTTGTTGTAAAGGCCGATGAGTTTCGTGTAGCAGAACCGCTCCGTGTCGTAAATCTTGGGCGACTGCGCTCGCATCTTCTCTCCTATGGCTGCTATCTTAGCGAACATGTGCAGCACATTCTCACCCTCGGAGAGTGTCACCGTGTACAATTTCGATGTATAGTTTGCCCCTCCGCTTGAAATTGGTTGAACGTCCAAATCGTAGTTGACGAAGTTTTGTTCTTTAGCGATTTTATGAAGTAGATCGTTGAAATGTTGGGGGATGTCTTCCATGTTGAGTTTTGACATGTTAAATGGTTAAGGAGGTGTACACGAAAGTACCTACGGTAGCACGTTTTTTGATTGTGGGAGACGCGGGCGCGCGCTGACCGCTGAGTGCGTACTGAGCCACAGATCATGTAACAAACGTTAATGTACGATACTATAGTCACGCCGCACAGAGCTGCTCCGCCGTGTAAAAGAACGTTAAATGCTGGCACTTAACTTGGCGTATTTGCGCAAATATTCTCCTTACTTATTTGTTAAAAAACTTATGGTGACGCGATTATTTTGACAAATACACCAATTAAGTGCCACCTTTAATCCTTAGTGAAACGTATGTGTGTTTTGTGCTTCTGTGTAGAGTGTATTGTATAAATTCGCTTTACGGTCTTGTTTAAAATAAAGTAAAAATACGTTCGCTCCAATATAGTTAGGTACATTATCAGAGAAAGAATTAGCTAGATGTTCATAGTTATTCAAAACCGATGTTTCGGAGTCACCTAGTACTAAAGCTACTGTTTTATTTCGTCTGCAAGTATCTAACTACCTACACAGCAGCAAACTGCCGAGGTTACAGTTGTTTCGGTAGAATCCCCACAGGTTGAAACACAAACCCACGACGATCTTTGGTTCAAACTCATTGGTCAATAGGTGGTGGTACCTCTAGATATTGTGGTTACGTTTCAATAAAAAACTGCATGCTGAATGAGTAATCAAAATATGTCTAACTATTTTTACTTAGGACCATTTACCTACGTACAATATTTTACGCAAATAAATAACACAGAACACGACCATGGTATAGATAGGCAATTTACTTACATCAAGCTGCTTATGCATTAAGGTGCTCGGTTTGAAATCGCCATGGTCCAGCACTGCCCGCTATGCCGGCGGGAAGTTTCCTTGAACTCATCGCCGAAATTTTCCAGCGTTTGGAAAGCAAACTCGAAAAACTTTGCGTATTTATCTTAAGTGCTTCTCATTGACGAGTTTACAAGTTCGAGTTTACTTTGCCCATATTGAGCTTCATAGCTTCATCAGTCATATTCCAGTCAAAATAAAACTCGTCCATAACTTTCTTAAAGTCTTCCGGGTGCGCGAAGATGGCGTGCATCTTGGCCAGCTCCTCCACTGCCGAGCTCGCGTACGGCCAGTCTACCGACTTTAGTCTGTCAAAGGCATCGTACCCGGCCATGACTGGATTCTCAAGTACTATTGTCTCTTCGAAAAGTTTCGGGTGGCTTCCATAATACTTGGAGAAAGCAAGCCTGTGTTCATCCGGCACGTGGTAGTCGTTATGTATCTTGTTGTAAAGGTTGATGAGTTTCGTGTAGCAGAACCGCTCCGTGAAGTAAATCTTCGGAGCCTGTGCTCGCAACATGTGCAGCATATTCTCACCCTCGGAGAGTGTCATCGTGTACAATTTTGGCGTATCGTTGGCTCTTCTGCTTGGAGCTGGTTCAACGTCCAAATCGTAGTTGGTGAAATTTTGTTCTTTGTCAATTTTTTGGAGTAGATCGTTGAAATATTGAGATAAGTCTTCCATGTTGAGTTTTAATAGGTTAATTAATTGAGGAACGAAACGTGCCCTCTGTACGGTAGCACGATAGCACGTTTCTTAATTGTGAGAGACGCGGGCTCGCGCTAACAGCTGAGTGCGAACTTAGCCTCAGATAATGACACGTTACTATACGGAGTCGCGCCGGCCACGCGCCGTGCTGCACTGCACCGCCAAATAATATTTGAAACCTTAGTGAGACGTATGTGTTTTGTGCTTCTGTGTAGTACGGAACGTTTTTACGAATTTGTAAGGACTTCGTAATACCGTCTTACTCAAAAAAATATGTTCGCGCGAATACAGTTACCTACTTAGCTATATTGTTAGTGAAACAAAAATTTCAATAACAATACCTTTAAGATGTTTGGGGGAGGCGTATGTCCAGCAATGGACGTCTTTCGGCTGATATGATGATGATGATGATGATAATATGTTGTTGAAATTTGCTAGACACTCATAGATACATAAAACAGCGGGTATGTAAGATTTGTTGTCGATTCATACAGTATTAAGAGGATATTTTTTAAAAGTGTTTTGAAGTGGCCGTGATCGTAGATTTTAAGAAGGAAGGAAGAAGGGTAACTGTGCGATTATAATAAAGTGGTTGTCAGTCTCTAACGCCACTTGTCACATACCTAATGAATGTCAATTGTAGCTCAAATTCATAGCAAGGGTTGATGTTTGGGCTAAAGGCCGTTGTCCTAGTCTTAAAAATAACTTTTAAAAATACTATCTACTAATGCGATAACTTGTTAAGTGAGTCCGTACGTACCTATGTTTATTGTTGTTGTTTGTTAACCCATCACGCTTCAACTGCTGTACAGATTTGGTGGAAATTTGGAACACAGATAGACCTTGGCATGGATACGGTAGGTCCTACGGTAGGTTACGGACCTGTACTATGGGGAATTTGATGATTGCCACCGACGCTGCAATTGCCGTGGCCACCTACTGGGCCCAAAAGATCTAAGGAGTTAACCATCGACTCGAAAAAAGAAGGAAGGTCAAAACTTTTAGCAAAAGCTAGTACGGAATAAGTTTTAGAGGTAGCGGATCAGTAAAGGCCCGCAAGTCTCCGACCAGAAGGTTGTTGTGTCTGGTGGGCAACTGCCCCACAGTTGATATTCAGGCTTTGTACATGTTCTAATCGCACGGTAAACTCTGATATCGCGATTTAGGATTTTGTCAAGTTAGTTCGCAGCTGTCGAGATAGATGGCGCTGCGAGTCTCATTTGTTGTGATGTTGATTCTGCTACGTTGATTTTTAGTTGCGGCAAAATTAAATACATTGAAAGGCTTATTATTACAAACTAGGTCGAACAGGTACTTCTAAATAAAACTCGATTTTAAGAAGTTGTGAAATTATATGATTAGTTGGTTTTGTCACAAAAAAGAATAGGTTATACAGTTTTAGCAAGCTAACTACTTTTACGTATTTGTGCTAGACCATTATGCAGATTTGTAAAGTTAGCTCTGGACTAGACCGTTAGCTCGTAAGTGGAGCAGCGCAAGTGGCCCTGACGTCCATTACCATTCCGTCAACGATTTAATAAAATCTGACGATATGCTAAAACAAGAATAAGAGGAATTGATGTATCGCGAAACGACATCATTTTGTTAAAACATAATTATATTTTATCAACCGCCACGTTTGCCCATACGCAGTCTCCACTCTAACACCTGTAGGTACACTTGTGTGTCATATCGTAGTGTGGGGCGCTCTGTGGCTGTATAATAATGTACTCTGTGCTCTGTGGCACGATGGATCGATAATTTGGAGAAGGTGGGTGGCAGCGGATGGATGCGGACTGCTCAGACCGGGATGGTTGGCGCATTTTGGGGGAGGCTTACGCTCCGAAGTGGACGTCAATTGGCTGATATGATGGTGAAGAACTAATTTCCTTGCTTCCTACATGCTTATGTCTCTACTTCCCTGCTATCCCTACTTAATATTATAAATGCGAAAGTAACTCTTGTCTGTCTTTTGGTACGCTAAAATGGCTGAACGGATCGTCATGAAATTTGGCAGATATACATAACCTGGAATATGAAGAAGGACATAGCTACTTTTTTACGCGATAACCGACAAGCACGCGGGCAGACCCGAGGGCAAAAGCTAATTCATTCATAAACCGACCAAAGAATGAATTACCCACACAAAGTGTTATTATTAGATACAAATACTCTGAGACCACACGGCGGTGTTAACTATTTTAGCTATCCTGCATTGTTTGTCCTTGCTTGTAAACTATACGAACGGTCAGTCGAGTGGCATTGACCATCAGATCGCTTGACACCATCACTACATCTAACGGTGGGTCCACACGATACATACTTTTGTGTGTACAGACTATGAAATGTGAATAAAAAAAATATGCAAACATGTCGACAGAATATTTGTGCAGACTTTATTCAAACATTAATTGATTAATTTATTTATCAATCAGTTTCTTGGCTCCGATAAATAAGCAGACTTATGGTGACTCCACACGATACATATTTTTGTATTGTACAGAAATCTGTACGGACTCTGTGAAGTCTGAATATATAAAAAAATACGCAAACATATCAACAAAATGTTTGTGCAGACTTTTCATTTCTTCAGACTTTGATTTTTTAAAACTTGATTTTGCTGTGATAAAAACGCAGATTTACATGCATACTCCGACTTTTCTACCACACCGACATTTGTCTGCATTGATTTGTTGCACAGGCAAAGTTTACAGAAGCCTGTTTGTGGACCCACCTTAACGCAACGAATAGTTGGCAAGCTTTGTATTTACGAGTTGTGTGTCATAGTACTAGGTAGGTACCTACTTATAACATAGGCATAAATAATATCACGATCTGCGTGTGTTTTTCGTTGCACACTGCAGCTATAGATGACATTCTGTTCTCTCAACTACTCTCAAGTGTTCGATTACCCGAAAACAACCCGAATTTGCCCCCAAATTATCGAGGTCAAAATCTTTTCAGTTTTGCTCTAAAACATCCCAGTCACAGTAAAATAAGGAGCGAGCCTTGACTACCTACAGACATTTAAACTCCGGGTTGTAGCAACCCACAATTTCTAGATGCAAAACTCCATTGACACTTAGTCTGACACGGGAACCGAACCCACTTAAATTTCGTAAAGATCTGATGAAGGACTTCGGACTAAATAGTTATGAACTGGTTGGAATTCTTGGGGGGGGGGGGGGGGGCACCGAATAGTAAAAAAAATACAAGGTGTTTACCATGTGGTTTCTTCGTTTTCTGACATCGACTTCCAAAATTAAATTTGTTTTGTGTTTTGTAAGTGGTTATTTGGAAGTCGGTTGTATTTTTGTAAAAAAAATTTTTGGTACTTAATATAATTCATACAATTTCTAGATGGAAAACTCCATTAACACTTATCCCGACACGGGAATCGAATCTCATACGACCGTTTTACGTTGCGACCGCTAGACCATAGAAGCAGCCGGTCGATTCTGTCGACATCTCACGGTGTTCACCTAGGCGGAGTGAACGACAATAGAGCTGTCATTCCATCTTATTTGTATGGTTTGACAACTCACCCGTCGTGCACCCCGCCCAAGTCTTCACTTCGACATGGTTACAGAATCGCACTGCTGAATCGCACTGCTGATTATCTGACCTTTGACATTGTTGTACCTACTCATTATATCAGTGTCATCTTAGTGTTATCATTATGAACAAATGCGGAGGTTCCTTACTGTAATGTGATAAAATCATACCTAACCTACATCTTAATCTGATATTTATTTTATTGCAACTATAACTATATACACACTTAAATAAAAGACTAAACTAAAACTAAAAGTAATCTAAAACATGGCGTCGAAAAATTCCTCCGCATCGCAGGCCACTGGTTATGTACCCAAAAGGCTGGCAGCATTGCCACGTTGTATGGAAATGCTCATCCTTTGTCCGAGGTAAAAGCCAGCCCTAGGGTCTCGCGAAGTGTCAACTAAGCGTCTTGACAGATCTTTAAACAAGTAATGAGCACTCGGACCCCACGACCCGAGAGTTTCAACCCCAAACGCCTCGAAAATATAACTACCTGCAAGGTTATTATATTTCCGCCGCTTGAGGTTCTCCGCAGCCGCAACGGCAGCGCCACCATCTTAATCTTGTGTTTTTGTTGAAAATACTGATTAGTCCAAGGGAGCGCCCATATGCACGAGTATTTATTCTACTTTTCGGGAACAGGGTATGTCAAGAATCAGTAGGTATGTGAAGTTTCATCCAAACCCATTTAGCCGTTAGGACTTGAAATAAAAAGTTAACAAACAAACAGCTAAATAAAATATCATATAGGTAACTACGGACACCGACTTCATTATTGAATAATTCCATAGAATTAGTTTCATCACTCATTTGGAATGGTAAAGTAGGTAGTCAAAACTAAATTCAATTGACGTTATTCGTATTCTACTAAATAAACAATACTTACTTATGGCCAAGATTTCGGGTGCCAATTGAAATGCTTCACCAACTGTGTACCTACCCTATACCTGTTAGTCATAATATTGCAACATTCTCATGGCGTAAAGAGCGCTAAAACTGTTACCCTCTTATTAATAAACACGGAATTAAGTTAATACCAGGAATAACAAAGGAATAACCATACATTTTCATAGGTTTAAACTTGGAATAACTTTATTACGTGTTTATTAATAAGAGGGTTAGAGTATTTTTCTGCATGGAAAAATAATTATTGTATTTGGGCTGTCCGTTATATTCTCAAAGAATATTGTACACGTATTTTTGCCATCAGTTTACGTGTGCCCCCACACTTAAACTTTGGTGTCGTCGCTGGTTGGTAAAAAGTGTACCAACGCGTGACGTAATTTTCAACGCGTCTTCATTTTTGTTTACCTCTACCTACGGGATACATACGCAAGATCAACAGTCATAATATCAACAGTTAAAACATCAACACCGTAAGACCAACGATTCAAAATCTCAACACTTCAGAATCTCAACAGCTTAGTAAGTCAACAGTTCAGAAGATCAAAGTTTAAAATCCCAACTTTGAAAGTACCTATTAGGTCAATACTAGCAAGTCGGAGCCCCGCGAAGCGGGGCTCAAGGGTTTGAAAACAAATAACCACGATGGGTATGGCGGGGTCAGTTCGCTCGCTCACTAGACCCCGCCATCCCCTTCAAACCTAACCTGTCCGAGTCGGGGTGCCCCATGTCAAAGTTGGGATTTTAAACATTGATCTTCTGAACTGTTGAGATTCTGAAGTGTTGAGATTTTGAATCGTTGGTCTTACGGTGTTGATGTTTTAACTGTTGATATTATGACTGTTGATCTTGCGTATGCCTCCGTCTACCTACATGTCTAACAAAAAATACGTGTTCAAAACTTTTTGATCGACTTCAAAAAGGAGGAGGTTATCAATTCGGATGTTACCGATATGCTTATGATATGTATATATACATATTATATTTTTACATATTATTACGTCCGGGCATAACTCCGTGATACCTAATAAATCTAGACGGATTAGCAAGTCTCTTTTCTCTATTCTCTTTATAATCGAAAGAGGTTTAGGTATTCCGAAATGGTCCCACTTAAACGTAAAGATCTGATAAAGAACTATGGACTAAATAGATATGAACTGGTTGGAATTTTATGGGGAAAAGTGAAAAAAAATATACAAGTTGTTTCCCGTGTGGTTTCTTCGCTTTCTGACACCGACTTCCAAACTAAAAGTTATATTGTGTTTTGTAGGTAATGGTTTTTATTTGGAAGTCGGTTGTACTTTTTTGTAAAAAATTTTTTGGTAATATAATTTACCGACGACGCACGACGATTTTTACAGTAAAATACCCTGCACAAAAAAAAGTGTGCATAAAGCAGAACACCATAAACAGATAAAGTAAATGTAAAACTGACCTTTTGCACTCTGTGCAACAAGTTACTGCCCCTAAAGTCTGCGTGGATGATGACGGTGGACCGCACGGGGGCGCACAGCTTCACGAAAAAGTCCTTCTGATACACTTCTTGCGCCAAAAACTTCGCCAACGCTGCCTTGTACTTCGGCCTGACGTTCTTCAACGCAGTTTCCGTCGAAATCTTCATCATGCCGTCCATAGCTCCTTCCTTCCATTCCATGTTTAAAGCACCCAAAGTCTTTTTAAATTCCTCTGGGTGATATGTATTGAAAGCAAAGGACAGCGCGTGCATCTTCGCCAGATTTGTTATCGCGGAAGAGGCGTACTCCCAGTTGTAGGAGTGGAATCTATCGTTAGGCATGTAACCCTGCGCGAAAAGGTTTTCCATAACTACTGTTTCTTTGTACTTGCAGGGGTCGAAACCATAACACTTGGTGAAGTATAGCCTATGCTCCTCGGGCACTCCGTTTTCTTCCTCTAGAGCTTCGTATATTTTCGCCAGTTTCTTGTAAGCGAATCGTTCAGTTTCGAACACCATAACAGGCGTATCACCGCGAAATTTTTCACTCAATGTTGCGACTTTTGCGAATAAGTGAAGTTCTTCTTTATTTACTTCTCTTATGATCACAACATACAGTTTGGATGTATAGTTGGCTCCTCCACTTGATGTTTCTTCTATAATTATGTCGGGTTTTACATATTTTTGTTCTGCAGCGATTATGTTTAGTAATTGGCGCAGCGTTGCTTCCGTGTGCGCCATGGTTCGCGTCTGAATGCTTACTGACGTTAACATTGACTAACTATCTATTAAATATTATGTGATGATAAATATAAGTTGTTGTAAATATTATCTAGTCTAGTACTAGAACTAAAAATACTCGCATGATTATTAGTACATAATTTTAATTATGGTTTATCTCGTACAAGTATTAGATTTCAGGTTAAATTCGTGAAAGTAGAAATTATTCTTGTACCCACGAATTATAAAGCATACGTCGTTTCCGTTATTTTTCATCTTACATACATTTAAATCATAGGACATACTGTTTACCTACTTATGAAAACAAAGAAAATACCAGTTCGGTCTCTAAGGAGATTTAGAATGCATAGACATTATTGTGATTGTTGCTTTGTATCTTGTAGGTACTATTAACAATGCAATACTTTATTGTAGTTTTGTTTTGATTTCCGTGTGAACTATAAGTATAGCAATAAAGTATTCAGTTCTGAATTCAAATTGTTGTACACGATAAATCTAATAATTGATGGACATGTAAATTAGCATTCATTTGTATTTGGAAATGTGATGATTGGCGAGAGACATTACGAAAATAGTTATACTTTACTATATGCTTAGGCAGTAGGTTTGCTTGTAGCATTCTCCGTACATTCCGGCACCTAGGTATTTGCGGGTAGAACCTATGAGGGTGTGGCTGCGGCTGCCTAGCAGTGGGCGAAGTCGGGCTGTGTATGATGATAGATGAGGAAATTTTGGTAATTTTCTGAAGATTTTCTGAATGAAGTATTATCAAAAAGCAATCTTTCTGATAGCGAGGTTATTTTGTAACAGAAAAAAAGTACTGTATAAGATTGTAAGGGCAGATAAACCTGGCTATTAATACTTACCTAGGTACATTAATTATCAAATTATCTTGAAGATAAAACGTTCTTAAGGCACTTAATTCTGAACATTTTATCATGAAGATAATTACCGCTCGAGCCCTGACATGTGAAAATTCCCAAATAAAAAATAAATCTTACGTAATAGTAAATAAACATTAAATTCGCGGTAAATTCGCGGCACACCGGTGTGCCGGCAGTGCTCGAGCGGTCGGTACTAATATGCATATATATAAAAGTACCTACTCTGTGCTAATATGTTAGAGCCAACAAAGAAGGTCAAATCCTCATTTTGTAGTTCTAATTTTAAATGCTTAACTTTTTGTTTTGTTTTTTCTCTTCAAAAATTGTTGATTCTTTTTTGTCTTATTTAGGCACAAACCAAAATAAATAGATTATAAATAATTATTCAGTGTTTTGTTACTTATGCCTAACAAAATAGTTGCCGAAACCAGGAAATATACCTTATAAATAGTAACGTGTGATTTTCCAGTGTTTACATCAGTGCGTCTGATTGTTGCTTAATATTTTGTTAATACAAACATCGTCGCCGGAGGGATGAAAAATTGCTGTACCAGATAAGTACTTGCATAATTATTTATGTTAACCTGTGAGAGCGAATATCTATCAGATTGCTCATCCATATCGGAAACTCAAATAATGGCCTGGGAAAAGGCGGCCATAACGCGTCTCGAAAAATACTTCCAAGCTCATGCCTGAGGACTTTGACTACGAAGACGTCCGTTTTTCGCCAGGTGCCTTTAATATTTTATTTTGATCATTCAAAGTAACAGTAGTATTGCAGTCCATTTTATTATGAAAAATCTCCAATTTGTACCTACTGCCATTTGTATTTTTTACTTAATAATAGCGGACACCAGCGTGCAATACAGCGAGCTAACCTTTTCGATTTGGAATAAATTTAATTCGTCTGCTCGTAGTGGTAGTAATTTCTACAATTTCTGCTCTCCTTTTAAAATTATTAATACTTACTTATTTTACTGCCCTCAGGGGGCCTTCCACAACCTCTTAAAACAATATTATTTTAATATTACTTTGTAATTTCTGTTGTTGCATTTTCAACTCTCGGCGCTAATCCGAGAGTTGAAAATGCAACAACAGAAATTACAAAGTAATATTAAAATAATATTGTTTTAAGAGGTTGTGGTAGGCCCCCAGGCACTCCGTTTTCTTCCTCCAAGAATGCATAATTTTTCAATAGTTTCGAGTAAGCAAATATATCTATCTCGTAAACTTGAACGGGCACTTCACTGCAATTGTTTTCACCTAGTAATGCGACTTTTGCGAATAAATGTAGATCATTATTTTGCGACTTTTGCGAATAAATGAAGATCATTATTTTCTTAAAAAAATATATACAGTAAATAATTTATAGTTTCGAAGTGTAATTAGCTTCTTATATCTCATTTATAATTTTTTCATATTTTTGTTCTGCATCGATTTTGGTTAGTAAGTAATTGGCGCAGCGTCAACATAATATCATATATCCAGAAGGCTTAATGTGAGTTTTTTAACGTAGGTACTCGATTGCGTTAACGTAAACGTTAGCTTATGTCAAATTGTATAGGAAAAAAACAGGTTGTCCGTGAGTGTCACCAGACGGCGCTTATTCAGTTTCAATACAAATTGACGTTTACGCTAACGCGATCGAGAACGTTAAAAACTCGCACTAAGGTCACAGATAAAAAAGTGTAAGCACATGATTTGCCGATGTAAAAAAACGCATGTGGCGTACCTAAGTTCTGTTCGTGTTTTTGGTTTTATCACGTTTCTATTAGTTTTGAAGTATTAAACAATATTAACAAACTTCATCTGGCTATAGTAGGTTTCATATTACGCCAAAAATTACCTTTGATGAATCGACTTATCCGAATAAAAAAAATATTACGATATACTTTTGTACTTGATCCATTTTTGAAGCAATTACTGACATCTGATTTTTAGGATCAAATGGAACAATAGTAGGTAGTTCGTGAGTTTGACATTATGAGGTACGAAACTTATATCCTAGATTGTCTGTATAATTTGATAAACCTACCTCTCGCACTCGATGTAGCAAGTTATTCCCTCTGAAGTCTGAATGTATGATGACAGTTTTTCGAACGGGCGCGTAAACTTTGCCGAAATCCAATGCCGTGGTGTCGGTAAAAAAGTTTTGTAATATTTCTTTGTGCTCCGGTTTGACAGTTTGCAAAGCGGTCTCCAATGAATTCTTCATCATAAGCTCTATAACGGACCAATCCATTTTTAACCCTGCCAAAGTCTTCTCAAATTCCTCAGGGCGTTTTTCACTAAATGCAAAGGACAGGGCATGCATCTTCGCCAAGTCTCGAACTGCTGAAGAAGCGTACTCCCAAGACACGGAATGAAATCTGTCGTGTGGGCCATATCCATGAGCCAATAAGTTCTCAAGAACCAATGTCTCCTGGTAGGTGCTAGGATCAGAGCCGTAGAACTTGGTGAAGTACAGCCTGTGCTCCTCAGGCACTCCGTTTTCTTCCTCCAGGGAAGCGTAGATTTTCAACAGTTTTGTATAAGCGAATATTTCAGTGTCGAAAACCGTGACATTCATTTCACTGCGCATTTTTTCTGCCCGTATTGCGACTTTTGCGAACATATGTAGGTCTTCTTTACTGTCTTCTCTTATGATCACGGTAAATAGTTTAGAAGTGTAATTGGCTCCGCCGCTTGATATTTCGTTTATAATTATCTCAGGTTTTTCATATTTTTGTTCGGCAGCGATATTGTTTAATAACTGTTGCAGTGATTTTTCTTTGTCCGCCATGATTCGACTTTGAATTCGTACTGTGGTAAGCAGCTCTACTTAAATGTTATGTTTGTACATTTGATAAGGATATCATCATAAATTAAAGTCGAGAAATAATGTGTTGAATAATGGTGACAAGCATTCAAGGAGGTTATGTTTGCTATCGTTCAACAGATAACATTGTTAGTTCCGGTACCTAATTTAAGGGGCTGCTTAGGCACAAAACTAGAGCATTATGTATTTATATGAAACAAGGAAAACTGCTCAAATATCACCAAATCTTGCAAAATTAAAAATGTATTAAAATTAAGGCTTTTTTGACAGTTTGCGATTGACATGTAAATGCAAACGTTGTTTTAAAATTAGTACAATTGGCCCTCAGGTCATTGTTAATCAGCACATATAAAGTATAGACTATAAATAAAAAAATGGAAAGGAGAAGGGTAAGGCTCCATAGTCTTCTGGGCCCAGATGTTAACTCAATCAAACTAGCTTTTTTGTAAGAGGATAAAATAAAAAGACCTCACCGAAAATTTGGTGATGTTTACCTATCCAGGAATCAAGTTTTAAGGCCTATTCAGACCTAAGCGGTATTCGCTACCGTCTGCGGTAGAGAAATCCGAGTGGGTATGCGGTAATATAACTGTTCACACCAAAGCGGATTTCGCTATCCTTGTGGGTAGAATACCGAGTTCGAGCTTCGCCCAGTAAGCGAAACAATACCTATGAGGTACTATGGCACCAGCTTTTCCGCTCTAGCCGCGGAAATTGATACTAAATACTTAAGCGAAACCCGTGCGGTATGTACATCCATCTACCCACAGCGGTAGCGAATACCGCTTAGGTCGCTTTAGCCGCGGAACTTGATACTAAATACCTGAGCGAAACCCGCGCGGTATGTGCCTATACCAAAAGCGGCAGCGAATACCGCTTAGGTTTGAATAGGCCTTTATGAAGTATAGTTAAAGTGAGGTTATATTATAACATTGTAGTATATTGATGTTTTTTGCGAAATATTTTTGAAAATTGAGAATCAGGTAATTCAGAGTAGCAAGATCCATCGAATCTAATAAGCGAAACCGAGGTCGTGGGGAAAAACATGCGCACTCAGAACGAAAGAAAAGGAACGAGTGCCGGTTTTTTTCTGCCTGTCATCTGTCAGTCTGTTGCAGTGTTGCTATCTAAAGAAAAACTTGATTCGCTATGACTCGATTCCACGAAACGATTGACTAGCACTTCTCATTCGATTTTCATACACATTCTGAGATTTTACCGATTTACTTAGTATCGATTTCTACGTATTCAGACATATCGATTAATCGATTATTTAGTTTCATCACTCAATTAAACTTTTCTCGCTTCCTAGATAGAAACATGGTACTGTATCTTGTGATTTCCTTTAGAAAAATATAACGGTCTTTTTAATACTCATTTCAACTAAATAACTGCTAGGCCCAAGATTTTCCTTCTCCTTTATATTATCGATGATAACATATTAGGTGCTATGTAGTTGATAAAATTAATATAATGATATTAATTTATTGTACGGCGGTTTGCCGTACAATTAATCCGTCGTAGGCAGCCGCACGTGGATTTTACTAGATAACATTGAACACAGTAATCAGGCAAGTGGGCAAACATGTACCTACCTACATAATAACTAGGTATGGTAGCGCCCTTTAAAAAAATGCGGCAATACGGCTATCGTAACATTGATGTAGAAGATTTTTTTTACGGCCATTTCAACAATTGACTCCATCAAAACCCAAGGAATTCTGCCGAGGGCATTCTTGCCCTTCTCCAAGAAATTGTCAAAATCTACTTTGTTCTGAGGCTTGATTGATAAATCTTTAACGCAGAGTTTTTCGATTGCTACATCATAACAACTAAGTACATCACGTTTGTGTAAATTCCGTTTCTATGTTTTTTACAAAACAATACAACCGACTTCCAAATTAAAACTCCTGCAAAGTACAAAATACCTAACTTTAATTTTGGAAGTCTGTTTCTAGACTGGTTTTTTCATTCATTTATTTATTTATTTAACCGGTCAGGCATCGCGCGCGCGAAACTACAGAACAGCAGTCAAGGCCCGCCCGCATTTTATATAAGATTATATATAAAATGTCATAGCAATAAGAGTTTTAAAACGCGTGAATCGGGCGACACACCGGTGTGTCGCCGGCGCTCAATGACGTTTTCAATACGACACACTGGTGTGACGGCGGAGCTTGACCGGTAAGTGATAGGAATAGGTAGTGCCTATTTCCCTAAACTTCGAAGAACAGAGACAAAAAACGGAGACTTCCTTAGGACTAAATTTTTCCGGGACATCTGTCCCGAAATTTGGGACACCTCCTAAATACATTAAAAAAATAAGTTATTTGGTATAAGTAATTCGTCTATATTTACCTGAAGTTTGCGAATAGACATAACATAATAAATCATACACAGTCGTTACAATCATAAAATTTTCTCAAGTTTTTTTTTGGAGAACATTTTGTAAATGACTTGTTGATCTTAAGAGCGTGTACACCGTATGTCATTTCATACAAACTTTCAAGTCCTTATTCTTCAAAATGAATGAACCGATTTTAAACGAGACTTGGTATGCATACGCTTGATATCCAGGTCTAAATAGTTATCAGAAAACATTTTTGAAAAAGGTTTTAGAGGGAGAGAGAGAGAGCAATTTTAAGTTTTAGCTTATTTTTTTTTAAATTAAAATCGGTTCATTAATTTCGAAAAATAAGGATTTGAAAGTTTGTATGAAAAGCCGTACCGCGTAAACGCTCTTAATACTTTGAATCACAATGTTTGTATAAGAAGCCGTACACGTTCCGAAGTAAATATCTTCTTTCTAGCTCACTCTCGGCTACGTTTAATGAGATTTCTAAAGTTCAAGAGTAAAGTTGAAAAAAAAAGACATTTTATCTTTAAAATAATAAAACGGTAATTTTTATCATTTTAGCATTCTCTATAGTAGGACGAATTTATCATTTCAAAAACAAAAGGTATTTTTATTTTATCTTAATGAAATATATTTCTAAAGTATATTTAAAAATGTGCATGATATTAAAATAATGGCCGTGTCACATTGTTTAGTAACACACTTAAACTTTCAAAATCTTTAAAAACATCATTTAATCTTTATTGCACTGAAAGTACAATACGACTTTTACGGCAGCGCATTTCGTTATCTATTCTTAGAAATTACAAAAAGAAACCGCCATGGTCGCATACCTGTGCGGCGCGGGGAGGGGACTACATACCTTTCCCTGCCGCCCCGCGTGCCGGCGCGCCCAGGTTACCCTCACTTCACTCCTGTACTTCGGTCTGTTTAGTGCGCATCTTCCTGTATTGTTTCTGTGAATATTGTTTTTGACCCTCGCACGTTTTTTGGTTCATTGGATCTTCCTAATACGACTACCTTGGCTTGAATTTATGGATTACGATTTACTGCAATAACATTGTTCCTCTCTGTCTACATCAAATAATACGGTAAGTCAACATTTATTACTTTTTAATGTTTTGACTAAAGTTATTTATTTTATTTCTTGTAGGGAAACAAACAGTAAGTTAGATATAAAGTAGATAATAATACTAATTTATAATTTATTTAAAAGGATTAAGTACATATATATTTATAAATCAAGTTATATATTGTAGTGTCCCAGCACTGGGTCTTTTTTCGTTTTTAGGCTGATATAGTAGATAGATAAGTTATTATTATGGAGTTATAAATTATAAATGTTTTATCTAGTCGCAAACTTTAGGTAAATGTAGACGAATTACTTATACCAAATAACATATTTTTTTAATGTATTTAAGTTTAAGTGTTGTCCCGAATTTCGGGACAAATGTTCCGGAAAAAATTTCGTCCTAAAGAAGTCTCCGTTTCTTGTCTCTGTTCTTCGAAGTTTAGGCAAATAGGCACTACCTATTCCTATCACTAAGTCTTTATTACATTCATCCAAAATATGGTTTAAGAGATTGAAATACAAAAACAAAAATGTTATTCAAATTAAACTCGTCCTGGCTCTTTTTGGGTATAGGCCTCCTCCAATTGTCACCATTTTTCCTGTCGTTTGCTGTTCCCATTCAGCTATCTTTATTACGTCGTCGTTCGAGTCCTTGGTCTACCCTTTTTTATTTCTAGGGCCTGTCCACTTTGTTACTCGATTTGTCCATCTTTCGTCAGAAGAGCGGACAATGAGTCCAGCCCATTTCCACTTCAAGCGTTGAGCGTGTTGTACTGCGTCACTTTTGTTTTGTGTCTGATTTTATTCATGCCAAGGATGCTCCACTTGTGTTTTCGTTGACGAAGTTTGAGCACCGTACTTCAGGCAGGGCAGTTGATTCGAATCCATGTTATAGAAAGTTTTGAATTTCATATTTCTTCCTAACTCCAAATGCAATGTAAACTTATTGGCGCATGGGTAGATATTCTCTCACGGCAGATTTGTGGGACCTCTCTGTTCGAGTCAACAAAGAAAGTCAAAACCTCATTTTTTTTAGGAATCGGGTATGGTCTTGGGGAAAATTGTTCATTTACATGTGCAGAAGTGGTTCTTAAAGTTTGCGCAGTGGGAAAAAAATAACCAGCATATATAAATATGATAGCGAAAGGTCATTCATTCATGACCACACTAATTTCTATTGATTAACTATGAAATCTCGAAAAGCTCGGACGAATCAGCGGGTGAAGTGCTAGTAAATAAATAAAGAAAGATAAGATAAGATAAGGTTAGTCGATGATTAGGCTCAGATAACTATGTTCACATAATTATAGATAAAAGGATAATGTGATATTATTTATGATTATTTGGCGCACGTGTTAGGGACAAATAGGCATTATTATGTGTAAATTGCCGATATATGAAGAGATAGGAGACTAATGTTACCTCCCTGAAAAACCCAATTATATTTTATGTTTCTTCTATATTTATTATCATACTACCTAGTTTGTTTCCACTACCTAATTCTATAAGTTCGCTTCTGTGTTTTTGTAATACATGAAGTATTAATGAAATACACTCACCTCTCGCACTTTATGCAGCAAGTTGTTTCCTCTAAAGTCTGCATGTACGATGATATTACGGCGGACGGGAGTGTACAGCTAAATGTTCTTTAGACTTTTGACTCTCCATAAACTTCTGTAACGCTTCTTTATACTCCGGCTTGACATTGTCAAACGCAATCTTTTTCGTTTTCTGCAACATGACTTCCATAGTTGCATTTTCTGTCCAGTCAATTGTTAAGTCAGCCAAAGTCTTCTCAAATTCTTCTGGGTACTGTTTACTAAATGCGAAGGACAGTGCGTGCATCTTCGCCATGTCTCGAACTGCTGAAGAAGCGTACTCCCAATTTACGGAATGGAATCTGTCGTGTGGGCCATATCCATGCGCCAGTAAGTTCTCAAGAACCAATATTTCCTCGTAGGTGGTGGATTCGAAACCATAGAACTTGGTGAAGTACAGTCTGTGCTCCTCAGGCACTCCGTTTTCTTCCTCCAAGGATGCGTAGATTTTCGCCAACTTAACGTAAGCAAACTGTTCAGTTTTAAAGGCATCTATGGGAATATCTTTGCGGAATGCTTCCCCGGTTGCCGCGACTTTTGCAAATAAATGAAGATCTTCTTTATGTTCTTCTCTTATGGTTACTGTCAACAGTTTGGACGTGTAGTTGGCTCCCCCGCTTGAAATATCATTTATAATTATTTCGGGTTTTTCATATTTTTGTTCTGTAGCGATTTTATTCAATAACTGTCGCAGCTTGTCTTCTGAGTGCGCCATTGTTTCACTCTCAAATTCTTCATGCAGACTGAGGTTTACAATTAGACGGTTATTTAATAGTCGCCTGAAGGATAAGATAAATAAAATACAAATGACAAGCGCTTATTTTTTATTTAATTACCAAGGTTTTTATTTATAAATAACAATTTCAACTTAAATCTCCTTTACAATTGCCTTAATACTAAAACTCAGGCAGCAGTACTAATACTATTATTAAAAAAAATGTTAGAACATTATTTGCCAGTAGGTATCAACAGTACTACGTTACAATAATTTTCGTGCTAAATTCAAGAACAATTAAGTTCAAATTTGGTCCTCGTAATGCTGAAACCTAAGCCTTATTCATGGGAAACATTTGTTAAGCAACCCTTGATCATTATTGTTGATGATCAGCGACAAAATTGCTGGAAACTGTATTTGAATCATCTTATCAAAATGAGCTCGAAGCAGTAGCAGTACATTATTTAATCCACACTATGGCTATTTTATTGATTGCTCGGCAACACGTTGATAAGATAAGGTATTTATTTTTGCAAATATGGGTAAAAACACGGTGATATTAAAAAAAAACAACAAAAAATAAAACAAACAAAACAAAACAAATGAACAATGTTTTAATGGTAAACAAATGTTTACCATGAAAACGGGGTTTCAAAGACAGGTTTCTCCATATGGTATAATACTCCATGCGATTATACGAGGTAACACCACGACACATAGTTATTGACGATTCCATTTAGCCTCTCTATGTAGACGTCACTGATCTTCTCCACGGCGAAGTTGGCGACATCAGTATCCTCGCCGACTGCCGGAGCGTTCTTGGGGTCAACTGTGATCACGGGCAAGAGGAACACTGCTATCGACAGTCCGTATGGAAGTTTCTAGAAAAAATATAACAGAAGGTACATTTTATGGTCTTTATCAGCTGGTGTACTTAGACAAGAGACCGACGCGACGGTTAAATAAGAAAGAAAACATGTTTATTTAACACACATAAGGAGGACAAAGAGCAACAACCAATTATAAATATTTATAAGTAACACTTATTGGTTTGATTTTAGTAAATGTACACAAGTGATAAGGTTGAATTTGGTGGGGTCGTTCCACCAGGAATGAAACCTAGTGGCTTTAGACAAAGACAATAAGCAAATGCGACTGTGGCGTTTTCAAACGTCATAGTAACTATTTCCATGCACTTTTTAGCTCTTCGTTGTGAAGATTTCTCCGGACGGATTCAATTGCTTGTAAAAGTCTATTCTGCACAATATTTAACATTTATCCGTATTTAAATATTTAATTTGTATCCCCCGTCATTTATTGCAATTCATTGCAACACGGAGTTGAAAATGCATTTTCCCCAAAAGACTGTTGAAATGATAAAATAGAAGGAATTGATCACTTGGCACGATAGCGTTGACTGAATATCACTTTTCTAGAGCATGACAATGCAGGACGGATTTTTATTTTGTTTTTTTTCTTTGTTTAAAAAACGTTGTCCCACACTACGAATTTCTCGTGTATCGTAGGTGCGTTTACAATCATACAAAGTCACATACAAAAACAGCCAGACACGGAACAACTATCTGTAGGATAAACAATTTTGTTTTTTTGTGCGGGAATCGAACCCGCGACACACAGCTCAGCAGTCAACTGCTCAACCACTGCGCCAACCGTGTTGTCTAATAGAAATAATGAATGAGGGTATTGTCATCATCATAAAAATATGTACAAGCGACCATTACCTCATATAGTTCGATGTCATAATCTTGCCTGGAGTACGTTTCCTCAGGGTCGAGGTTCAGCCTCTTCATGGCGGCGGTGAGCTGCGTGTAATAGTGGTCGATCAGTTTGTCAAAGTACTCGGCGCGGAACTCCTCGTCAGAGCCGGAGAAGATGAAGTAGACCAGGTCGGCGGCCGGGCTACCTCCTTGCAGGGTTTGAAGGTCCAAGATCTTGATGTCCACCTTGCCGTCCTGGCAATAAATGAAGAAATAATGGAAGGTTGGGTCACTTGGAAATTCAATTTAGAAATATTTTTAAAGGCTAACATAGTGAGGAGTTTTAGAGGTACAGTAGCGGTCAGAAAAGGTTTACCATTTTAAGGTTTATAATTGCCTGCATACATCTATATCACAAGGTCGATATGTGATTTGACTAGCTATCGAGCCCACTTTTATTAATATAATAATGAAATTCGGTCGCTCAACGAGGTGACTTACTAGATATGATAGTTAAATAAAACCTTTTTTTAAAAAGACAACGAAAAGTATTGACCAGCATTGAGACGAGACAAAAAAGGAAACGCACATTCGGACAAACCATAGGCACTCGATACTAGAAATAATGACATAAAAATTCTTATTTTTAACTATCAACAATTTATTATTATAATAACTGAGTCTGGTGTAGGAGCTGCTGAAGTGCCGTCATAGGCATGACGACGTGTGGTCTATCTCCCATAGATGAGATAAGGCGCGCACAAAAGGCAGTCGACCTGATATAATCATTCCATATCGAGCACAATGTGATGAGGGTACCGGTACTACCGTACCGTGGTACATTTGGAGTCTTGCGCTTCTTTCCACGCATTAACGATATGTTTAAGTAACATTACACCAGCGTCAGTTAAACAACGTCCCTTGGTGAAACCGTTCTAAATTTGGGAGTTTTGAACGTACAGGCTGATACTATGACTTCCTTGTTGGCGTAAAAGAAGAATTCTTCTTCATTTAAGACAGCCTTGACTCCGAAAGCTTTGTTGTTCTCTATCAAGATCTTCGTCACCAGAGTGTCTTTCAACTCCAAGTGGTTCTTGCTTTCAACTTGATTGAGCAAGTCAATCCGATCAGCTGACCGAGCTGGCCATTGAATGAGACGAATGTCACGGTGCAGGTTAAACCAAGCAATAGTAGCACAGGCCGAGTGGTCTACCGTACCGTGGTACCTTTGGTGTCTTGCGCTTCTTTCCACGCATTAACGATATGTTTTAGTAACATTACACCAGCGTCAGTTAAACAACGTCCCTTGGTGAAACCGTTCTAAATTTGGGAGTTTTGAACGTACAGGCTGATACTATGACTTCCTTGTTGCCGTAAAAAAATAATTCTTCTTCATTTAAGACAGCCTTGACTCCGAAAGCTGTGTTGTGCTCTATTATGATCTTCGTCACCAGAAGGTCTTTCAACTCCGAGTGGTTCTTGCTACCGGCTGATAGACTTCCTTGTTAGCGTAATAGAATAATTCTTCTTCATTAAAGAGAGCCTTGACTCCGAAAGCTTTGTTGTTCTCTATTAAGATCTTCGTCACCAGAGTGTCTTTCAACTCCAAGTGGTTCTTGCTCTCAACTTGATTGAGCAAGTCAATCCGATCAGCTGACCGAGCTGGCCATTGAATGAGACGAATGTCACGGTGCAGGTAAAACCAAGCAATAGTAGCACAGGCCAAGTGGTCTACCGTACCGTGGTACCTTTGGTGTCTTGCGCTGCTTTACACGCATTAACGATATGTTTTAATAACATTACAACAGCGTCAGTTGAACAACGTCCCTTGGTGAAACTGTTCTCAATTTGGAAGTTTTGATCGTACCGGCTGATACTATGACTTCCTTGTTGGCGTAAAAGAATAATTCTTCTTCATTAAAGAGAGCTTTGACTCCGAAAGCTTTGTTGTTTTCTATCAAGATCTTCGTCACCAGAGTGTCTTTCAACTCCAAGTGGTTCTTGCTCTCAACTTGATTGAGCAAGTCAATCCGATCAGCTGACCGAGCTGGCCATTGAATGAGACGAATGTCACGGTGCAGGTAAAACCAAGCAATAGTAGCACAGGCCAAGTGGTCTACCGTACCGTGGTACCTTTGGTGTCTTGCGCTGCTTTACACGCATTAACGATATGTTTTAATAACATTACAACAGCGTCAGTTGAACAACGTCCCTTGGTGAAACTGTTCTCAATTTGGAAGTTTTGATCGTACCGGCTGATACTATGACTTCCTTGTTGGCGTAAAAGAATAATTCTTCTTCATTAAAGAGAGCTTTGACTCCGAAAGCTTTGTTGTTTTCTATCAAGATCTTCGTCACCAGAGTGTCTTTCAACTCCAAGTGGTTCTTGCTCTCAACTTGATTGAGCAAGTCAATCCGATCAGCTGACCGAGCTGGCCATTGAATGAGACGAATGTCACGGTGCAGGTAAAACCAAGCAATAGTAGCACAGGCCGAGTGCCCATCCGTACCGTGGTACCTTTGGTGTCTTGCGCTGCTTAACACGCATTAACGATATGTTTTAATAACATTACACCAGCGTCAGTTGCACAACGTCTCTTGGTGAAACCGTTCTCAATTTGGAAGTTTTGATCATACCGGCTGATATTATGACTTCCTTGTTGGCGTAAAAGAATAATTCTTCTTCATTTTAGACAGCCTTGACTCCGAAAGCTTTGTTGTTCTCTATCAAGATCTTCGTCACCAGAGTGTCTTTCAACTGCAAGTGGTTCTTGCTCTCAACTTGATTGAGCAAGTCAATCCGATCAGCTGACCGAGCTGGCCATTGAATGAGACGAATGTCACGGTGCAGGTAAAACCAAGCAATAGTAGCACAGGCCAAGTGGTCTACCGTACCGTGGTACCTTTGGTGTCTTGCGCTGCTTTACACGCATTAACGATATGTTTTAATAACATTACAACAGCGTCAGTTGAACAACGTCCCTTGGTGAAACTGTTCTCAATTTGGAAGTTTTGATCGTACCGGCTGATACTATGACTTCCTTGTTGGCGTAAAAGAATAATTCTTCTTCATTAAAGAGAGCTTTGACTCCGAAAGCTTTGTTGTTTTCTATCAAGATCTTCGTCACCAGAGTGTCTTTCAACTCCAAGTGGTTCTTGCTCTCAACTTGATTGAGCAAGTCAATCCGATCAGCTGACCGAGCTGGCCATTGAATGAGACGAATGTCACGGTGCAGGTAAAACCAAGCAATAGTAGCACAGGCCGAGTGGTCTACCGTACCGTGGTACCTTTGGTGTCTTGCGCTGCTTAACACGCATTAACGATATGTTTTAATAACATTACACCAGCGTCAGTTGCACAACGTCTCTTGGTGAAACTGTTCTCAATTTGGAAGTTTTGATCGTACCGGCTGATACTATGACTTCCTTGTTGGCGTAAAAGAATAATTCTTCTTCATTAAAGAGAGCTTTGACTCCGAAAGCTTTGTTGTTTTCTATCAAGATCTTCGTCACCAGAGTGTCTTTCAACTCCAAGTGGTTCTTGCTCTCAACTTGATTGAGCAAGTCAATCCGATCAGCTGACCGAGCTGGCCATTGAATGAGACGAATGTCACGGTGCAGGTAAAACCAAGCAATAGTAGCACAGGCCGAGTGGTCTACCGTACCGTGGTACCTTTAGTGTCTTGCGCTGCTTAACACGCATTAACGATATGTTTTAATAACATTACACCAGCGTCAGTTGCACAACGTCTCTTGGTGAAACCGTTCTCAATTTGGAAGTTTTGATCATACCGGCTGATATTATGACTTCCTTGTTGGCGTAAAAGAATAATTCTTCTTCATTTTAGACAGCCTTGACTCCGAAAGCTTTGTTGTTCTCTATCAAGATCTTCGTCACCAGAGTGTCTTTCAACTGCAAGTGGTTCTTGCTCTCAACTTGATTGAGCAAGTCAATCCGATCAGCTGACCGAGCTGGCCATTGAATGAGACGAATGTCACGGTGCAGGTAAAACCAAGCAATAGTAGCACAGGCCGAGTGGTCTACCGTACCGTGGTACCTTTGGTGTCTTGCGCTGCTTAACACGCATTAACGATATGTTTTAATAACATTACACCAGCGTCAGTTGCACAACGTCTCTTGGTGAAACCGTTCTCAATTTGGAAGTTTTGATCATACCGGCTGATATTATGACTTCCTTGTTGGCGTAAAAGAATAATTCTTCTTCATTTTAGACAGCCTTGACTCCGAAAGCTTTGTTGTTCTCTATCAAGATCTTCGTCACCAGAGTGTCTTTCAACTGCAAGTGGTTCTTGCTCTCAACTTGATTGAGCAAGTCAATCCGATCAGCTGACCGAGCTGGCCATTGAATGAGACGAATGTCACGGTGCAGGTTAAACCAAGCAATAGTAGCACAGGCCGAGTGGTCTACCGTACCGTGGTACCTTTGGAGTCTTGCGCTTCTTTCCACGCATTAACGATATGTTTAAGTAACATTACACCAGCGTCAGTTAAACAACGTCCCTTGGTGAAACCGTTCTAAATTTGGGAGTTTTGAACGTACAGGCTAATACTATGACTTCCTTGTTGGCGTAAAAGAATAATTCTTCTTCATTTAAGACAGCCTTGACTCCGAAAGCTTTGTTGTTCTCTATCAAGATCTTCGTCACCAGAGTGTCTTTCAACTCCAAGTGGTTCTTGCTTTCAACTTGATTGAGCAAGTCAATCCGATCAGCTGACCGAGCTGGCCATTGAATGAGACGAATGTCACGGTGCAGGTTAAACCAAACAATAGTAGCACAGGCCGAGTGGTCTACCGTACCGTGGTACCTTTGGTGTCTTGCGCTTCTTTCCACGCATTAACGATATAGTTTAGTAACATTACACCAGCGTCAGTTAAACAACGTCCCTTGGTGAAACCGTTTTAAATTTGGGAGTTTTGAACGTACAGGCTGATACTATGACTTCCTTGTTGGCGTAAAAGAATAATTCTCTCAACTTTATTGAGCAAGTCAATCCTATCAGCTGACCAAGCTGGCCATTGAATGAGACGAATGTCACGGTGCAGGTTAAACCAAGCAATAGTAGCACAGGCCGAGTGGCCTTCCGTACCGTGGTACCTATGGTGTTCTGCGCTGCTTTACACGCATTAACGATATGTTTTAATAACATTACAACAGCGTCAGTTGAACAACGTCCTTTGGTGAAACTGTTCTAAATTTGGAAGTTTTGATCGTACCGGCTGATACTATGACTTCCTTGTTGGCGTAAAAGAATAATTCTTCTTCGTTAAAGAGAGCTTTGACTCCGAAAGCTTTGTTGTTTTCTATAAAGATCTTCGTCACCAGAGTGTCTTTCAACTCCAAGTGGTTCTTGCTCTCAACTTGATTGAGCAAGTCAATCCGATCAGCTGACCGAGCTGGCCATTGAATGAGACGAATGTCACGGTGCAGGTAAAACCAAGCAATAGTAGCACAGGCCAAGTGGTCTACCGTACCGTGGTACCTTTGGTGTCTTGCGCTGCTTTACACGCATTAACGATATGTTTTAATAACATTACAACAGCGTCAGTTGAACAACGTCCCTTGGTGAAACTGTTCTCAATTTGGAAGTTTTGATCGTACCGGCTGATACTATGACTTCCTTGTTGGCGTAAAAGAATAATTCTTCTTTATTAAAGAGAGCTTTGACTCCGAAAGCTTTGTTGTTTTCTATCAAGATCTTCGTCACCAGTGTCTTTCAACTCCAAGTGGTTCTTGCTCTCAACTTGATTGAGCAAGTCAATCCGATCAGCTGACCGAGCTGGCCATTGAATGAGACGAATGTCACGGTGCAGGTAAAACTAAGCAATAGTAGCACAGGCCGAGTGGTCTACCGTACCGTGGTACCTTTGGTGTCTTGCGCTGCTTTACACGCATTAACGATATGTTTTAATTGTATTACACCAGCGTCAGTTGCACAACGTCTCTTGGTGAAACCGTTCTCAATTTGGAGGTTTTGATCATACCGGCTGATATTATGACTTCCTTGTTGGCGTAAAAGAATAATTCTTCTTCATTTTAGACAGCCTTGACTCCGAAAGCTTTGTTGTTCTCTATCAAGATCTTCGTCACCAGAGTGTCTTTCAACTGCAAGTGGTTCTTGCTCTCAACTTGATTGAGCAAGTCAATCCGATCAGCTGACCAAGCTGGCCATTGAATGAGACGAATGTCACGGTGCAGGATAAACCAAGCAATAGTAGCACAGGCCGAGTGCCCATCCGTACCGTGGTACCTATGGTGTTCTGCGCTGCTTTACACGCATTAACGATATGTTTTAATAACATTACAACAGCGTCAGTTGAACAACGTCCCTTGGTGAAACTGTTCTCAATTAGGAAGTTTTGATCGTACCGGCTGATACTATGACTTCCTTGTTGGCGTAAAAGAATAAATCTTCTTCATTAAAGAGAGCTTTGACTCCGAAAGCTTTGTTGTTTTCTATCAAGATCTTCGTCACCAGAGTGTCTTTCAACTCCAAGTGGTTCTTGCTCTCAACTTGATTGAGCAAGTCAATCCGATCAGCTGACCGAGCTGGCCATTGAATGAGACGAATGTCACGGTGCAGGTAAATCCAAGCAATAGTAGCACAGGCCGAGTGGTCTACCGTACCGTGGTACCTTTGGTGTCTTGCGCTGCTTTACACGCATTAACGATATGTTTTAATTACATTACACCATCGTCAGTTGCACAACGTCTCTTGGTAAAACCGTTCTCAATTTGGAAGTTTTGATCGTACCGGCTGATATTATTACTTCCTTGTTGGCGTAAAAGAATAATTCTTCTTGATTAAAGAGAGCTTTGACTCCGAAAGCTTTGTTGTTTTCTATCAAGATCTTCGTCACCAGAGTGTCTTTCAACTCCAAGTGGTTCTTGCTCTCAACTTGATTGAGCAAGTCAATCCGATCAGCTGACCGAGCTGGCCATTGAATGAGACGAATGTCACGGTGCAGGTAAAACCAAGCAATAGTAGCACAGGCCAAGTGGTCTACCGTACCGTGGTACCTTTGGTGTCTTGCGCTGCTTTACACGCATTAACGATATGTTTTAATAACATTACAACAGCGTCAGTTGAACAACGTCCCTTGGTGAAACTGTTCTCAATTTGGAAGTTTTGATCGTACCGGCTGATACTATGACTTCCTTGTTGGCGTAAAAGAATAATTCTTCTTCATTAAAGAGAGCTTTGACTCCGAAAGCTTTGTTGTTTTCTATCAAGATCTTCGTCACCAGAGTGTCTTTCAACTCCAAGTGGTTCTTGCTCTCAACTTGATTGAGCAAGTCAATCCGATCAGCTGACCGAGCTGGCCATTGAATGAGACGAATGTCACGGTGCAGGTAAAACCAAGCAATAGTAGCACAGGCCGAGTGGTCTACCGTACCGTGGTACCTTTGGAGTCTTGCGCTTCTTTCCACGCATTAACGATATGTTTAAGTAACATTACACCAGCGTCAGTTAAACAACATCCCTTGGTGAAACCGTTCTAAATTTGGGAGTTTTGAACGTACAGGCTAATACTATGACTTCCTTGTTGGCGTAAAAGAATAATTCTTCTTCATTTAAGACAGCCTTGACTCCGAAAGCTTTGTTGTTCTCTATCAAGATCTTCGTCACCAGAGTGTCTTTCAACTCCAAGTGGTTCTTGCTCTCAACTTGATTGAGCAAGTCAATCCGATCAGCTGACCGAGCTGGCCATTGAATGAGACGAATGTCACGGTGCAGGTAAAACCAAGCAATAGTAGCACTGGCCAAGTGGTCTACCGTACCGTGGTACCTTTGGTGTCTTGCGCTGCTTTACACGCATTAACGATATGTTTTAATAACATTACAACAGCGTCAGTTGAACAACGTCCCTTGGTGAAACTGTTCTCAATTTGGAAGTTTTGATCGTACCGGCTGATACTATGACTTCCTTGTTGGCGTAAAAGAATAATTCTTCTTCATTAAAGAGAGCTTTGACTCCGAAAGCTTTGTTGTTTTCTATCAAGATCTTCATCACCAGAGTGTCTTTCAACTCCAAGTGGTTCTTGCTCTCAACTTGATTGAGCAAGTCAATCCGATCAGCTGACCGAGCTGGCCATTGAATGAGACGAATGTCACGGTGCAGGTAAAACCAAGCAATAGTAGCACAGGCCGAGTGGTCTACCGTACCGTGGTACCTTTGGAGTCTTGCGCTTCTTTCCACGCATTAACGATATGTTTAAGTAACATTACACCAGCGTCAGTTAAACAACGTCCCTTGGTGAAACTGTTCTCAATTTGGAAGTTTTGATCGTACCGGCTGATACTATGACTTCCTTGTTGGCGTAAAAGAATAATTCTTCTTCATTAAAGAGAGCTTTGACTCCGAAAGCTTTGTTGTTTTCTATCAAGATCTTCGTCACCAGAGTGTCTTTCAACTCCAAGTGGTTCTTGCTCTCAACTTGATTGAGCAAGTCAATCCGATCAGCTGACCGAGCTGGCCATTGAATGAGACGAATGTCACGGTGCAGGTAAAACCAAGCAATAGTAGCACAGGCCAAGTGGTCTACCGTACCGTGGTACCTTTGGTGTCTTGCGCTGCTTTACACGCATTAACGATATGTTTTAATAACATTACAACAGCGTCAGTTGAACAACGTCCCTTGGTGAAACTGTTCTCAATTTGGAAGTTTTGATCGTACCGGCTGATACTATGACTTCCTTGTTGGCGTAAAAGAATAATTCTTCTTTATTAAAGAGAGCTTTGACTCCGAAAGCTTTGTTGTTTTCTATCAAGATCTTCGTCACCAGTGTCTTTCAACTCCAAGTGGTTCTTGCTCTCAACTTGATTGAGCAAGTCAATCCGATCAGCTGACCGAGCTGGCCATTGAATAAGACGAATGTCACGGTGCAGGTAAAACTAAGCAATAGTAGCACAGGCCGAGTGGTCTACCGTACCGTGGTACCTTTGGTGTCTTGCGCTGCTTTACACGCATTAACGATATGTTTTAATTGTATTACACCAGCGTCAGTTGCACAACGTCTCTTGGTGAAACCGTTCTCAATTTGGAGGTTTTGATCATACCGGCTGATATTATGACTTCCTTGTTGGCGTAAAAGAATAATTCTTCTTCATTTTAGACAGCCTTGACTCCGAAAGCTTTGTTGTTCTCTATCAAGATCTTCGTCACCAGAGTGTCTTTCAACTGCAAGTGGTTCTTGCTCTCAACTTGATTGAGCAAGTCAATCCGATCAGCTGACCAAGCTGGCCATTGAATGAGACGAATGTCACGGTGCAGGATAAACCAAGCAATAGTAGCACAGGCCGAGTGCCCATCCGTACCGTGGTACCTATGGTGTTCTGCGCTGCTTTACACGCATTAACGATATGTTTTAATAACATTACAACAGCGTCAGTTGAACAACGTCCCTTGGTGAAACTGTTCTCAATTAGGAAGTTTTGATCGTACCGGCTGATACTATGACTTCCTTGTTGGCGTAAAAGAATAAATCTTCTTCATTAAAGAGAGCTTTGACTCCGAAAGCTTTGTTGTTTTCTATCAAGATCTTCGTCACCAGAGTGTCTTTCAACTCCAAGTGGTTCTTGCTCTCAACTTGATTGAGCAAGTCAATCCGATCAGCTGACCGAGCTGGCCATTGAATGAGACGAATGTCACGGTGCAGGTAAATCCAAGCAATAGTAGCACAGGCCGAGTGGTCTACCGTACCGTGGTACCTTTGGTGTCTTGCGCTGCTTTACACGCATTAACGATATGTTTTAATTACATTACACCATCGGCAGTTGCACAACGTCTCTTGGTAAAACCGTTCTCAATTTGGAAGTTTTGATCGTACCGGCTGATATTATTACTTCCTTGTTGGCGTAAAAGAATAATTCTTCTTGATTAAAGAGAGCTTTGACTCCGAAAGCTTTGTTGTTTTCTATCAAGATCTTCGTCACCAGAGTGTCTTTCAACTCCAAGTGGTTCTTGCTCTCAACTTGATTGAGCAAGTCAATCCGATCAGCTGACCGAGCTGGCCATTGAATGAGACGAATGTCACGGTGCAGGTAAAACCAAGCAATAGTAGCACAGGCCAAGTGGTCTACCGTACCGTGGTACCTTTGGTGTCTTGCGCTGCTTTACACGCATTAACGATATGTTTTAATAACATTACAACAGCGTCAGTTGAACAACGTCCCTTGGTGAAACTGTTCTCAATTTGGAAGTTTTGATCGTACCGGCTGATACTATGACTTCCTTGTTGGCGTAAAAGAATAATTCTTCTTCATTAAAGAGAGCTTTGACTCCGAAAGCTTTGTTGTTTTCTATCAAGATCTTAGTCACCAGAGTGTCTTTCAACTCCAAGTGGTTCTTGCTCTCAACTTGATTGAGCAAGTCAATCCGATCAGCTGACCGAGCTGGCCATTGAATGAGACGAATGTCACGGTGCAGGTAAAACCAAGCAATAGTAGCACAGGCCAAGTGGTCTACCGTACCGTGGTACCTTTGGTGTCTTGCGCTGCTTTACACGCATTAACGATATGTTTTAATAACATTACAACAGCGTCAGTTGAACAACGTCCCTTGGTGAAACTGTTCTCAATTTGGAAGTTTTGATCGTACCGGCTGATACTATGACTTCCTTGTTGGCGTAAAAGAATAATTCTTCTTCATTAAAGAGAGCTTTGACTCCGAAAGCTTTGTTGTTTTCTATCAAGATCTTCGTCACCAGAGTGTCTTTCAACTCCAAGTGGTTCTTGCTCTCAACTTGATTGAGCAAGTCAATCCGATCAGCTGACCGAGCTGGCCATTGAATGAGACGAATGTCACGGTGCAGGTAAAACCAAGCAATAGTAGCACAGGCCGAGTGGTCTACCGTACCGTGGTACCTTTGGAGTCTTGCGCTTCTTTCCACGCATTAACGATATGTTTAAGTAACATTACACCAGCGTCAGTTAAACAACGTCCCTTGGTGAAACTGTTCTCAATTTGGAAGTTTTGATCGTACCGGCTGATACTATGACTTCCTTGTTGGCGTAAAAGAATAATTCTTCTTCATTAAAGAGAGCTTTGACTCCGAAAGCTTTGTTGTTTTCTATCAAGATCTTCGTCACCAGAGTGTCTTTCAACTCCAAGTGGTTCTTGCTCTCAACTTGATTGAGCAAGTCAATCCGATCAGCTGACCGAGCTGGCCATTGAATGAGATGAATGTCACGGTGCAGGTAAAACCAAGCAATAGTAGCACAGGCCAAGTGGTCTACCGTACCGTGGTACCTTTGGTGTCTTGCGCTGCTTTACACGCATTAACGATATGTTTTAATAACATTACAACAGCGTCAGTTGAACAACGTCCCTTGGTGAAACTGTTCTCAATTTGGAAGTTTTGATCGTACCGGCTGATACTATGACTTCCTTGTTGGCGTAAAAGAATAATTCTTCTTCATTAAAGAGAGCTTCGACTCCGAAAGCTTTGTTGTTTTCTATCAAGATCTTCGTCACCAGAGTGTCTTTCAACTCCAAGTGGTTCTTGCTCTCAACTTGATTGAGCAAGTCAATCCGATCAGCTGACCGAGCTGGCCATTGAATGAGACGAATGTCACGGTGCAGGTAAAACCAAGCAATAGTAGCACAGGCCGAGTGGTCTACCGTACCGTGGTACCTTTGGAGTCTTGCGCTTCTTTCCACGCATTAACGATATGTTTAAGTAACATTACACCAGCGTCAGTTAAACAACGTCCCTTGGTGAAACTGTTCTCAATTTGGAAGTTTTGATCGTACCGGCTGATACTATGACTTCCTTGTTGGCGTAAAAGAATAATTCTTCTTCATTAAAGAGAGCTTTGACTCCGAAAGCTTTGTTGTTCTCTATCAAGATCTTCGTCACCAGAGTGTCTTTCAACTCCAAGTGGTTCTTGCTTTCAACTTGATTGAGCAAGTCAATCCGATCAGCTGACCGAGCTGGCCATTGAATGAGACGAATGTCACGGTGCAGGTTAAACCAAACAATAGTAGCACAGGCCGAGTGGTCTACCGTACCGTGGTACCTTTGGTGTCTTGCGCTTCTTTCCACGCATTAACGATATAGTTTAGTAACATTACACCAGCGTCAGTTAAACAACGTCCCTTGGTGAAACCGTTTTAAATTTGGGAGTTTTGAACGTACAGGCTGATACTATGACTTCCTTGTTGGCGTAAAAGAATAATTCTCTCAACTTTATTGAGCAAGTCAATCCTATCAGCTGACCAAGCTGGCCATTGAATGAGACGAATGTCACGGTGCAGGTTAAACCAAGCAATAGTAGCACAGGCCGAGTGGCCTTCCGTACCGTGGTACCTATGGTGTTCTGCGCTGCTTTACACGCATTAACGATATGTTTTAATAACATTACAACAGCGTCAGTTGAACAACGTCCTTTGGTGAAACTGTTCTCAATTTGGAAGTTTTGATCGTACCGGCTGATACTATGACTTCCTTGTTGGCGTAAAAGAATAATTCTTCTTCGTTAAAGAGAGCTTTGACTCCGAAAGCTTTGTTGTTTTCTATAAAGATCTTCGTCACCAGAGTGTCTTTCAACTCCAAGTGGTTCTTGCTCTCAACTTGATTGAGCAAGTCAATCCGATCAGCTGACCGAGCTGGCCATTGAATGAGACGAATGTCACGGTGCAGGTAAAACCAAGCAATAGTAGCACAGGCCAAGTGGTCTACCGTACCGTGGTACCTTTGGTGTCTTGCGCTGCTTTACACGCATTAACGATATGTTTTAATAACATTACAACAGCGTCAGTTGAACAACGTCCCTTGGTGAAACTGTTCTCAATTTGGAAGTTTTGATCGTACCGGCTGATACTATGACTTCCTTGTTGGCGTAAAAGAATAATTCTTCTTTATTAAAGAGAGCTTTGACTCCGAAAGCTTTGTTGTTTTCTATCAAGATCTTCGTCACCAGTGTCTTTCAACTCCAAGTGGTTCTTGCTCTCAACTTGATTGAGCAAGTCAATCCGATCAGCTGACCGAGCTGGCCATTGAATGAGACGAATGTCACGGTGCAGGTAAAACTAAGCAATAGTAGCACAGGCCGAGTGGTCTACCGTACCGTGGTACCTTTGGTGTCTTGCGCTGCTTTACACGCATTAACGATATGTTTTAATTGTATTACACCAGCGTCAGTTGCACAACGTCTCTTGGTGAAACCGTTCTCAATTTGGAGGTTTTGATCATACCGGCTGATATTATGACTTCCTTGTTGGCGTAATAGAATAATTCTTCTTCATTTTAGACAGCCTTGACTCCGAAAGCTTTGTTGTTCTCTATCAAGATCTTCGTCACCAGAGTGTCTTTCAACTGCAAGTGGTTCTTGCTCTCAACTTGATTGAGCAAGTCAATCCGATCAGCTGACCAAGCTGGCCATTGAATGAGACGAATGTCACGGTGCAGGATAAACCAAGCAATAGTAGCACAGGCCGAGTGCCCATCCGTACCGTGGTACCTATGGTGTTCTGTGCTGCTTTACACGCATTAACGATATGTTTTAATAACATTACAACAGCGTCAGCTGAACAACGTCCCTTGGTGAAACTGTTCTCAATTAGGAAGTTTTGATCGTACCGGCTGATACTATGACTTCCTTGTTGGCGTAAAAGAATAAATCTTCTTCATTAAAGAGAGCTTTGACTCCGAAAGCTTTGTTGTTTTCTATCAAGATCTTCGTCACCAGAGTGTCTTTCAACTCCAAGTGGTTCTTGCTCTCAACTTGATTGAGCAAGTCAATCCGATCAGCTGACCGAGCTGGCCATTGAATGAGACGAATGTCACGGTGCAGGTAAATCCAAGCAATAGTAGCACAGGCCAAGTGGTCTACCGTACCGTGGTACCTTTGGTGTCTTGCGCTGCTTTACACGCATTAACGATATGTTTTAATTACATTACACCATCGTCAGTTGCACAACGTCTCTTGGTAAAACCGTTCTCAATTTGGAAGTTTTGATCGTACCGGCTGATATTATTACTTCCTTGTTGGCGTAAAAGAATAATTCTTCTTGATTAAAGAGAGCTTTGACTCCGAAAGCTTTGTTGTTTTCTATCAAGATCTTCGTCACCAGAGTGTCTTTCAACTCCAAGTGGTTCTTGCTCTCAACTTGATTGAGCAAGTCAATCCGATCAGCTGACCGAGCTGGCCATTGAATGAGACGAATGTCACGGTGCAGGTAAAACCAAGCAATAGTAGCACAGGCCAAGTGGTCTACCGTACCGTGGTACCTTTGGTGTCTTGCGCTGCTTTACACTCATTAACGATATGTTTTAATAACATTACAACAGCGTCAGTTGAACAACGTCCCTTGGTGAAACTGTTCTCAATTTGGAAGTTTTGATCGTACCGGCTGATACTATGACTTCCTTGTTGGCGTAAAAGAATAATTCTTCTTCATTAAAGAGAGCTTTGACTCCGAAAGCTTTGTTGTTTTCTATCAAGATCTTCGTCACCAGAGTGTCTTTCAACTCCAAGTGGTTCTTGCTCTCAACTTGATTGAGCAAGTCAATCCGATCAGCTGACCGAGCTGGCCATTGAATGAGACGAATGTCACGGTGCAGGTAAAACCAAGCAATAGTAGCACAGGCCAAGTGGTCTACCGTACCGTGGTACCTTTGGTGTCTTGCGCTGCTTTACACGCATTAACGATATGTTTTAATAACATTACAACAGCGTCAGTTGAACAACGTCCCTTGGTGAAACTGTTCTCAATTTGGAAGTTTTGATCGTACCGGCTGATACTATGACTTCCTTGTTGGCGTAAAAGAATAATTCTTCTTCATTAAAGAGAGCTTTGACTCCGAAAGCTTTGTTGTTTTCTATCAAGATCTTCGTCACCAGAGTGTCTTTCAACTCCAAGTGGTTCTTGCTCTCAACTTGATTGAGCAAGTCAATCCGATCAGCTGACCGAGCTGGCCATTGAATGAGACGAATGTCACGGTGCAGGTAAATCCAAGCAATAGTAGCACAGGCCGAGTGGTCTACCGTACCGTGGTACCTTTGGTGTCTTGCGCTGCTTTACACGCATTAACGATATGTTTTAATTACATTACACCATCGTCAGTTGCACAACGTCTCTTGGTAAAACCGTTCTCAATTTGGAAGTTTTGATCGTACCGGCTGATATTATTACTTCCTTGTTGGCGTAAAAGAATAATTCTTCTTGATTAAAGAGAGCTTTGACTCCGAAAGCTTTGTTGTTTTCTATCAAGATCTTCGTCACCAGAGTGTCTTTCAACTCCAAGTGGTTCTTGCTCTCAACTTGATTGAGCAAGTCAATCCGATCAGCTGACCGAGCTGGCCATTGAATGAGACGAATGTCACGGTGCAGGTAAAACCAAGCAATAGTAGCACAGGCCAAGTGGTCTACCGTACCGTGGTACCTTTGGTGTCTTGCGCTGCTTTACACGCATTAACGATATGTTTTAATAACATTACAACAGCGTCAGTTGAACAACGTCCCTTGGTGAAACTGTTCTCAATTTGGAAGTTTTGATCGTACCGGCTGATACTATGACTTCCTTGTTGGCGTAAAAGAATAATTCTTCTTCATTAAAGAGAGCTTTGACTCCGAAAGCTTTGTTGTTTTCTATCAAGATCTTCGTCACCAGAGTGTCTTTCAACTCCAAGTGGTTCTTGCTCTCAACTTGATTGAGCAAGTCAATCCGATCAGCTGACCGAGCTGGCCATTGAATGAGACGAATGTCACGGTGCAGGTAAAACCAAGCAATAGTAGCACAGGCCAAGTGGTCTACCGTACCGTGGTACCTTTGGTGTCTTGCGCTGCTTAACACGCATTAACGATATGTTTTAATAACATTACAACAGCGTCAGTTGAACAACGTCCCTTGGTGAAACTGTTCTCAATTTGGAAGTTTTGATCGTACCGGCTGATACTATGACTTCCTTGTTGGCGTAAAAGAATAATTCTTCTTCATTAAAGAGAGCTTTGACTCCGAAAGCTTTGTTGTTTTCTATCAAGATCTTCGTCACCAGAGTGTCTTTCAACTCCAAGTGGTTCTTGCTCTCAACTTGATTGAGCAAGTCAATCCGATCAGCTGACCGAGCTGGCCATTGAATGAGACGAATGTCACGGTGCAGGTAAAACCAAGCAATAGTAGCACAGGCCAAGTGGTCTACCGTACCGTGGTACCTTTGGTGTCTTGCGCTGCTTTACACGCATTAACGATATGTTTTAATAACATTACAACAGCGTCAGTTGAACAACGTCCCTTGGTGAAACTGTTCTCAATTTGGAAGTTTTGATCGTACCGGCTGATACTATGACTTCCTTGTTGGCGTAAAAGAATAATTCTTCTTTATTAAAGAGAGCTTTGACTCCGAAAGCTTTGTTGTTTTCTATCAAGATCTTCGTCACCAGTGTCTTTCAACTCCAAGTGGTTCTTGCTCTCAACTTGATTGAGCAAGTCAATCCGATCAGCTGACCGAGCTGGCCATTGAATGAGACGAATGTCACGGTGCAGGTAAAACTAAGCAATAGTAGCACAGGCCGAGTGGTCTACCGTACCGTGGTACCTTTGGTGTCTTGCGCTGCTTTACACGCATTAACGATATGTTTTAATTGTATTACACCAGCGTCAGTTGCACAACGTCTCTTGGTGAAACCGTTCTCAATTTGGAGGTTTTGATCATACCGGCTGATATTATGACTTCCTTGTTGGCGTAAAAGAATAATTCTTCTTCATTTTAGACAGCCTTGACTCCGAAAGCTTTGTTGTTCTCTATCAAGATCTTCGTCACCAGAGTGTCTTTCAACTGCAAGTGGTTCTTGCTCTCAACTTGATTGAGCAAGTCAATCCGATCAGCTGACCAAGCTGGCCATTGAATGAAACGAATGTCACGGTGCAGGATAAACCAAGCAATAGTAGCACAGGCCGAGTGCCCATCCGTACCGTGGTACCTATGGTGTTCTGTGCTGCTTTACACGCATTAACGATATGTTTTAATAACATTACAACAGCGTCAGCTGAACAACGTCCCTTGGTGAAACTGTTCTCAATTAGGAAGTTTTGATCGTACCGGCTGATACTATGACTTCCTTGTTGGCGTAAAAGAATAAATCTTCTTCATTAAAGAGAGCTTTGACTCCGAAAGCTTTGTTGTTTTCTATCAAGATCTTCGTCACCAGAGTGTCTTTCAACTCCAAGTGGTTCTTGCTCTCAACTTGATTGAGCAAGTCAATCCGATCAGCTGACCGAGCTGGCCATTGAATGAGACGAATGTCACGGTGCAGGTAAATCCAAGCAATAGTAGCACAGGCCGAGTGGTCTACCGTACCGTGGTACCTTTGGTGTCTTGCGCTGCTTTACACGCATTAACGATATGTTTTAATTACATTACACCATCGTCAGTTGCACAACGTCTCTTGGTAAAACCGTTCTCAATTTGGAAGTTTTGATCGTACCGGCTGATATTATTACTTCCTTGTTGGCGTAAAAGAATAATTCTTCTTGATTAAAGAGAGCTTTGACTCCGAAAGCTTTGTTGTTTTCTATCAAGATCTTCGTCACCAGAGTGTCTTTCAACTCCAAGTGGTTCTTGCTCTCAACTTGATTGAGCAAGTCAATCCGATCAGCTGACCGAGCTGGCCATTGAATGAGACGAATGTCACGGTGCAGGTAAAACCAAGCAATAGTAGCACAGGCCAAGTGGTCTACCGTACCGTGGTACCTTTGGTGTCTTGCGCTGCTTTACACGCATTAACGATATGTTTTAATAACATTACAACAGCGTCAGTTGAACAACGTCCCTTGGTGAAACTGTTCTCAATTTGGAAGTTTTGATCGTACCGGCTGATACTATGACTTCCTTGTTGGCGTAAAAGAATAATTCTTCTTCATTAAAGAGAGCTTTGACTCCGAAAGCTTTGTTGTTTTCTATCAAGATCTTCGTCACCAGAGTGTCTTTCAACTCCAAGTGGTTCTTGCTCTCAACTTGATTGAGCAAGTCAATCCGATCAGCTGACCGAGCTGGCCATTGAATGAGACGAATGTCACGGTGCAGGTAAAACCAAGCAATAGTAGCACAGGCCAAGTGGTCTACCGTACCGTGGTACCTTTGGTGTCTTGCGCTGCTTTACACGCATTAACGATATGTTTTAATAACATTACAACAGCGTCAGTTGAACAACGTCCCTTGGTGAAACTGTTCTCAATTTGGAAGTTTTGATCGTACCGGCTGATACTATGACTTCCTTGTTGGCGTAAAAGAATAATTCTTCTTCATTAAAGAGAGCTTTGACTCCGAAAGCTTTGTTGTTTTCTATCAAGATCTTCGTCACCAGAGTGTCTTTCAACTCCAAGTGGTTCTTGCTCTCAACTTGATTGAGCAAGTCAATCCGATCAGCTGACCGAGCTGGCCATTGAATGAGACGAATGTCACGGTGCAGGTAAAACCAAGCAATAGTAGCACAGGCCGAGTGGTCTACCGTACCGTGGTACCTTTGGAGTCTTGCGCTTCTTTCCACGCATTAACGATATGTTTAAGTAACATTACACCAGCGTCAGTTAAACAACATCCCTTGGTGAAACCGTTCTAAATTTGGGAGTTTTGAACGTACAGGCTAATACTATGACTTCCTTGTTGGCGTAAAAGAATAATTCTTCTTCATTTAAGACAGCCTTGACTCCGAAAGCTTTGTTGTTCTCTATCAAGATCTTCGTCACCAGAGTGTCTTTCAACTCCAAGTGGTTCTTGCTCTCAACTTGATTGAGCAAGTCAATCCGATCAGCTGACCGAGCTGGCCATTGAATGAGACGAATGTCACGGTGCAGGTAAAACCAAGCAATAGTAGCACAGGCCGAGTGGTCTACCGTACCGTGGTACCTTTGGTGTCTTGCGCTGCTTTACACGCATTAACGATATGTTTTAATAACATTACAACAGCGTCAGTTGAACAACGTCCCTTGGTGAAACTGTTCTCAATTTGGAAGTTTTGATCGTACCGGCTGATACTATGACTTCCTTGTTGGCGTAAAAGAATAATTCTTCTTCATTAAAGAGAGCTTTGACTCCGAAAGCTTTGTTGTTTTCTATCAAGATCTTCGTCACCAGAGTGTCTTTCAACTCCAAGTGGTTCTTGCTCTCAACTTGATTGAGCAAGTCAATCCGATCAGCTGACCGAGCTGGCCATTGAATGAGACGAATGTCACGGTGCAGGTAAAACCAAGCAATAGTAGCACAGGCCGAGTGGTCTACCGTACCGTGGTACCTTTGGAGTCTTGCGCTTCTTTCCACGCATTAACGATATGTTTAAGTAACATTACACCAGCGTCAGTTAAACAACGTCCCTTGGTGAAACTGTTCTCAATTTGGAAGTTTTGATCGTACCGGCTGATACTATGACTTCCTTGTTGGCGTAAAAGAATAATTCTTCTTCATTAAAGAGAGCTTTGACTCCGAAAGCTTTGTTGTTTTCTATCAAGATCTTCGTCACCAGAGTGTCTTTCAACTCCAAGTGGTTCTTGCTCTCAACTTGATTGAGCAAGTCAATCCGATCAGCTGACCGAGCTGGCCATTGAATGAGATGAATGTCACGGTGCAGGTAAAACCAAGCAATAGTAGCACAGGCCAAGTGGTCTACCGTACCGTGGTACCTTTGGTGTCTTGCGCTGCTTTACACGCATTAACGATATGTTTTAATAACATTACAACAGCGTCAGTTGAACAACGTCCCTTGGTGAAACTGTTCTCAATTTGGAAGTTTTGATCGTACCGGCTGATACTATGACTTCCTTGTTGGCGTAAAAGAATAATTCTTCTTCATTAAAGAGAGCTTTGACTCCGAAAGCTTTGTTGTTTTCTATCAAGATCTTCGTCACCAGAGTGTCTTTCAACTCCAAGTGGTTCTTGCTCTCAACTTGATTGAGCAAGTCAATCCGATCAGCTGACCGAGCTGGCCATTGAATGAGACGAATGTCACGGTGCAGGTAAAACCAAGCAATAGTAGCACAGGCCAAGTGGTCTACCGTACCGTGGTACCTTTGGTGTCTTGCGCTGCTTTACACGCATTAACGATATGTTTTAATAACATTACACCAGCGTCAGTTGCACAACGTCTCTTGGTGAAACCGTTCTCAATTTGGAAGTTTTGATCATACCGGCTGATATAATGACTTCCTTGTTGGCGTAAAAGAATAATTCTTCTTCATTTTAGACAGCCTTGACTCCGAAAGCTTTGTTGTTCTCTATCAAGATCTTCGTCACCAGATTGTCTTTCAACTGCAAGTGGTTCTTGCTCTCAACTTGATTGAGCAAGTCAATCCGATCAGCTGACCGAGCTGGCCATTGAATGAGACGAATGTCACGGTGCAGGTTAAACCAAGCAATAGTAGCACAGGCCGAGTGGTCTACCGTACCGTGGTACCTTTGGAGTCTTGCGCTTTTTTCCACGCATTAACGATATGTCTAAGTAACATTACACCAGCGTCAGTTAAACAACATCCCTTGGTGAAACCGTTCTAAATTTGGGAGTTTTGAACGTACAGGCTAATACTATGACTTCCTTGTTGGCGTAAAAGAATAATTCTTCTTCATTTAAGACAGCCTTGACTCCGAAAGCTTTGTTGTTCTCTATCAAGATCTTCGTCACCAGAGTGTCTTTCAACTCCAAGTGGTTCTTGCTTTCAACTTGATTGAGCAAGTCAATCCGATCAGCTGACCGAGCTGGCCATTGAATGAGACGAATGTCACGGTGCAGGTTAAACCAAACAATAGTAGCACAGGCCGAGTGGTCTACCGTACCGTGGTACCTTTGGTGTCTTGCGCTTCTTTCCACGCATTAACGATATAGTTTAGTAACATTACACCAGCGTCAGTTAAACAACGTCCCTTGGTGAAACCGTTTTAAATTTGGGAGTTTTGAACGTACAGGCTGATACTATGACTTCCTTGTTGGCGTAAAAGAATAATTCTCTCAACTTTATTGAGCAAGTCAATCCTATCAGCTGACCAAGCTGGCCATTGAATGAGACGAATGTCACGGTGCAGGTTAAACCAAGCAATAGTAGCACAGGCCGAGTGGCCTTCCGTACCGTGGTACCTATGGTGTTCTGCGCTGCTTTACACGCATTAACGATATGTTTTAATAACATTACAACAGCGTCAGTTGAACAACGTCCCTTGGTGAAACTGTTCTGAATTTGGAAGTTTTGATCGTACCGGCTGATACTATGACTTCCTTGTTGGCGTAAAAGAATAATTCTTCTTCGTTAAAGAGAGCTTTGACTCCGAAAGCTTTGTTGTTTTCTATAAAGATCTTCGTCACCAGAGTGTCTTTCAACTCCAAGTGGTTCTTGCTCTCAACTTGATTGAGCAAGTCAATCCGATCAGCTGACCGAGCTGGCCATTGAATGAGACGAATATCACGGTGCAGGTAAAACCAAGCAATAGTAGCACAGGCCAAGTGGTCTACCGTACCGTGGTACCTTTGGTGTCTTGCGCTGCTTTACACGCATTAACTATATGTTTTAATAACATTACAACAGCGTCAGTTGAACAACGTCCCTTGGTGAAACTGTTCTCAATTTGGAAGTTTTGATCGTACCGGCTGATACTATGACTTCCTTGTTGGCGTAAAAGAATAATTCTTCTTTATTAAAGAGAGCTTTGACTCCGAAAGCTTTGTTGTTTTCTATCAAGATCTTCGTCACCAGTGTCTTTCAACTCCAAGTGGTTCTTGCTCTCAACTTGATTGAGCAAGTCAATCCGATCAGCTGACCGAGCTGGCCATTGAATGAGACGAATGTCACGGTGCAGGTAAAACTAAGCAATAGTAGCACAGGCCGAGTGGTCTACCGTACCGTGGTACCTTTGGTGTCTTGCGCTGCTTTACACGCATTAACGATATGTTTTAATTATATTACACCAGCGTCAGTTGCACAACGTCTCTTGGTGAAACCGTTCTCAATTTGGAGGTTTTGATCATACCGGCTGATATTATGACTTCCTTGTTGGCGTAAAAGAATAATTCTTCTTCATTTTAGACAGCCTTGACTCCGAAAGCTTTGTTGTTTTCTATCAAGATCTTCGTCACCAGAGAGTCTTTCAACTCCAAGTGGTTCTTGCTCTCAACTTGATTGAGCAAGTCAATCCGATCAGCTGACCGAGCTGGCCATTGAATGAGACGAATGTCACGGTGCAGGTAAAACCAAGCAATAGTAGCACAGGCCAAGTGGTCTACCGTACCGTGGTACCTTTGGTGTCTTGCGCTGCTTTACACGCATTAACGATATGTTTTAATAACATTACAACAGCGTCAGTTGAACAACGTCCCTTGGTGAAACTGTTCTCAATTTGGAAGTTTTGATCGTACCGGCTGATACTATGACTTCCTTGTTGGCGTAAAAGAATAATTCTTCTTTATTAAAGAGAGCTTTGACTCCGAAAGCTTTGTTGTTTTCTATCAAGATCTTCGTCACCAGTGTCTTTCAACTCCAAGTGGTTCTTGCTCTCAACTTGATTGAGCAAGTCAATCCGATCAGCTGACCGAGCTGGCCATTGAATGAGACGAATGTCACGGTGCAGGTAAAACTAAGCAATAGTAGCACAGGCCGAGTGGTCTACCGTACCGTGGTACCTTTGGTGTCTTGCGCTGCTTTACACGCATTAACGATATGTTTTAATAACATTACAACAGCGTCAGTTGAACAACGTCCCTTGGTGAAACTGTTCTCAATTTGGAAGTTTTGATCGTACCGGCTGATACTATGACTTCCTTGTTGGCGTAAAATAATAATTCTTCTTCATTAAAGAGAGCTTTGACTCCGAAAGCTTTGTTGTTTTCTATCAAGATCTTCGTCACCAGAGTGTCTTTCAACTCCAAGTGGTTCTTGCTCTCAACTTGATTGAGCAAGTCAATCCGATCAGCTGACCGAGCTGGCCATTGAATGAGACGAATGTCACGGTGCAGGTAAAACCAAGCAATAGTAGCACAGGCCAAGTGGTCTACCGTACCGTGGTACCTTTGGTGTCTTGCGCTGCTTTACACGCATTAACGATATGTTTTAATAACATTACAACAGCGTCAGTTGAACAACGTCCCTTGGTGAAACTGTTCTCAATTTGGAAGTTTTGATCGTACCGGCTGATACTATGACTTCCTTGTTGGCGTAAAAGAATAATTCTTCTTCATTAAAGAGAGCTTTGACTCCGAAAGCTTTGTTGTTTTCTATCAAGATCTTCGTCACCAGAGTGTCTTTCAACTCCAAGTGGTTCTTGCTCTCAACTTGATTGAGCAAGTCAATCCGATCAGCTGACCAAGCTGGCCATTGAATGAGACGAATGTCACGGTGCAGGTTAAACCAAGCAATAGTAGCACAGGCCGAGTGCCCATCCGTACCGTGGTACCTATGGTGTTCTGCGCTGCTTTACACGCATTAACGATATGTTTTAATTATATTACACCAGCGTCAGTTGCACAACGTCTCTTGGTGAAACCGTTCTCAATTTGGAGGTTTTGATCATACCGGCTGATATTATGACTTCCTTGTTGGCGTAAAAGAATAATTCTTCTTCATTTTAGACAGCCTTGACTCCGAAAGCTTTGTTGTTTTCTATCAAGATCTTCGTCACCAGAGAGTCTTTCAACTCCAAGTGGTTCTTGCTACCGGCTGATAGACTTCCTTGTTAGCGTTATAGAATAATTCTTTTTCATTAAAGAGAGCCTTGACTCCGAAAGCTTTGTTGTTCTCTATTAAGATCTTCGTCACCAGAGTGTCTTTTACCTCCAAGTGGTTCTTGCTCTCAACTTTATTGAGCAAGTCAATCCTATCAGCTGACCAAGCTGGCCATTGAATGAGACGAATGTCACGGTGCAGGTTAAACCAAGCAATAGTAGCACAGGCCGAGTGGCCTTCCGTACCGTGGTACCTATGGTGTTCTGCGCTGCTTTACACGCATTAACGATATGTTTTAATAACATTACAACAGCGTCAGTTGAACAACGTCCCTTGGTGAAACTGTTCTCAATTTGGAAGTTTTGATTGTACCTGCTGATACTATGACTTCCTTGTTGGTGTAAAAGAATAATTCTTCTTCATTAAAGAGAGCTTTGACTCCGAAAGCTTTGTTGTTTTCTATCAAGATCTTCGTCACCAGAGTGTCTTTCGACTCCAAGTGGTTTTTGCTCTCAACTTGATTGAGCAAGTCAATCCGATCAGCTGACCGAGCTGGCCATTGAATGAGACGAATGTCACGGTGCAGGTTAAACCAAGCAATAGTAGCATAGGCCGAGTGGCCTTCCGTACCGTGGTACCTATGGTGTTCTGCGCTGCTTTACACGCATTAACGATATGTTTTAATAACATTACAACAGCGTCAGTTGAACAACGTCCCTTGGTGAAACTGTTCTCAATTTGGAAGTTTTGATCGTACCGGCTGATATTATGACTTCCTTGTTGGCGTAAAAGAATAATTCTTCTTCATTTTAGACAGCCTTGACTCCGAAAGCTTTGTTGTTCTCTATCAAGATCTTCGTCACCAGAGTGTCTTTCAACTGCAAGTGGTTCTTGGTCTCAACTTGATTGAGCAAGTCAATCCGATCAGCTGACCGAGCTGGCCATTGAATGAGACGAATGTCACGGTGCAGGTTAAACCAAGCAATAGTAGCACAGGCCGAGTGGTCTACCGGGTTAAACTTTCCTTTATGGGCCGCTGATTTTGGGGGGTTGGAGGGGGGGGAGGGGGAGGGGGGGAGAGGTGCTTCCCCCCTCTACCACCCCCACCACCCGGAGCCCCATGGTTATGGAGATATCCATGGTTAAAGTTTATAGGTTAGAATAAAAATTTTGCTTAAAATTTCGTATCCAGTAGCAGAAAGAGGCAGGTGGGAGGGGGTGAGGGTGCCCCCCCTCCTCCCTGGCACCACTATCATGAAAAGGTAACTAACCGTTTTCAAAAAAAAACATTTTTTGAAGCCTAATCCCCTTGCATCCTTAGTCCTCTTAATAGCAAGTCGGAGCCCCGCTTCGCGGGGCTCAAGGGTTTGAAAAAAAAAAACCACGAAGGGTATGGCGGGGTCAGTTCGCTCGCTTCGCTCGCTCACTAGACCCCGCCATCCCCTTCTAACCTAACCTGTCCGAGTCGGGGTGCCCCATGTCCTGACTGACAGTCACGACTGACAGATCGAAACACAGCTATAGCAAAATGGCGTCGCTTCACGTTCCGTTCCACAGTGTAAAAAAAAATTGTTATTTCTTGTTTGAAAAAGTCAATGTATTTGCATGATACAGCCCGGTTATTCAGCACATTAATTACACACCAAATTTAATATGTGAATACGTGAAAATAAAATTATATAAAATGTAAATTATGTAAAAACCATGACATGAAATTGAATAAAATACACCTTTACCATAAACGGAACGTGAAATGTCAACTTTGACTTCTACTATGACAATTTATCTAACCTAAAAATGTACAAATGGCGTATTATTTTCCAATTTGTATGGAAACTTCAAAGATTTTTAACTCGATAACCGTGAGTCTCCGAGTGTTGAAAATTTGTAAAAAGCTTTTTATTTATGAGTACTATCCACAAAAAAAAATGAACTTCCAAAGCGACGGCCCATAAAGGAAAGTTTAGCCGTCTACCGTACCGTGGTACCTTTGGAGTCTTGCGCTTCTTTCCACGCATTAACGATATGTTTAAGTAACATTACACCAGCGTCAGTTAAACAACGTCCCTTGGTGAAACCGTTCTAAATTTGGGAGTTTTGAACGTACAGGCTAATACTATGACTTCCTTGTTGGCGTAAAAGATTAATTCTTTTTTATTTAAGACAGCCTTGACTCCGAAAGCTTTGTTGTTCTCTATCAAGATCTTCGTCACCAGAGTGTCTTTCAACTCCAAGTGGTTCTTGCTTTCAACTTGATTGAGCAAGTCAATCCGATCAGCTACCCAAACTGTCCATTGAATGAGACGAATGTCACGGTGCAGGTTAAACCAAGCAATAGTAGCACAGGCCGAGTGGCGTATCGTACCGTTGTACCAATGGCGTCTTGCACATCTTTTCACGCATTAACAATATGTTTTAATAATAATACACCAGCGTTAGTTGAACAACGTCCCTTGGTGAAACCGTTCTCAATTTGGGAGTTTTGAATGTACCGGCTAATACTATGTTTGAGTAAAAGAATAATTCTTTTGTACTAAAGACAGCCTTAACACCAACAGCTGTGTTGTTCTCTATTAAGATCTTCGTCACCAGAGTGTCTTTCATCACCGAGTGGTTCTTGCTCTCAACTTTATTGAGCTGATCGGATTGACTTAATCAGCTGACCGATCTGGCCATTGATTGAGACGAATGTCATGGTGCAGGTAAAATCAAGCAATAGTCGCCTGGGCTGCATGGCCTTCCGTACAGTGGTACCTTTGGTGTCTTGCGCCTGTTCCCCACGCATTAAAGATATGTTTTTATAACAATACACCGGCGTCAGTTGCAAAACGTCCCTTGGTGAAAACATCCAAATTGGTAGTGTTGAGTGAGGGTCCCGGCTGATATTATGACTTCTTGTTTGCGATGAAGAATATTTTTTTTCTATTCAAGAAAGCCTTGACACCGACAGCTGTGTTGTTCTCTATTAAGATCTTCGTCACCAGAATGTCTTTCAACACCGAGTGGTTCTTGCTCTCAACTTTATTGAGCAAGTCAATCAACGAGCTGTCTCGTCGTCCATCTCTGGCGGTGAGCAAGATTTTACCGGCTCCTGTCTTATGAGGGTTCGCCACGTCGTCGACTATGCCATGGCCTTATTGTTCAAAAGCCTTTAGAAGCTTTGTGTTTGGGCTGTCCGGTTCATCGATGCCGGCAACTTCAATTTCTCCGTTCGTTTTTTGGTATTGCATGAGCTCGTTGTTGTTCACGATCTAGTGGTTTGTCATGTTTTTGGTCTTCATGAAGTAGGGAAGTACTTCAGTTTAGTTCCAGGCCGGTCTCGCAACGTCAGCACGTCAGTGGGGTGTCCACGCGCGTACACCATGTCGTTAAGGCTGCCAGTAACGCGGTTCTATATATAGGCGGTATAGTATCAATAATGGAGGTGCAATTTTTACATACCCCATAGATTTTCGGTCACTTTGATTTTCATTTGCTCAAATGCTTTTATGATTGCTATGGGGGTTTAATGTGCTTAACGTAAAACTCAATCGAGCAGGCTGAAACTTTCGCCCTTAATTCAATAGAAAGTGAGGAAAAGGAGTTTGTTTCAGTAGTTTTGTTTGAGTTAATTTACTATTTGTGGGAGAAATTTACAAATTTTTCAGCGATTTCTTTGTTATAGCATAATCGTTAAGCCGTGTTTTTTGTTCCTGTTCGTATCATTATTTATAAACCTAACCGTTTTAATTTTGTTTACTGCTGATTTAACCTTGTTGCTTGTGTGTAAGGTCTCTGCTGCCTTGCAAGTTGCAACTTGCAACATACCTACTTATTAAAACTTTCTGTGTTAATAAAAGGATCAGTTATTTGCCCTTCTTCGCCATGACGCCGAATACAAAATCTCACGGTAAAGTGTGATTATTGAATTCTCGTGATATATCACTAATGCTCAAACCATGTTCATGGAGAAATAATCATCTCTTTGTTCCAAGGTTAAAACTGCCATTTTATTTTGTAAATAAATCATTATCAAACCAAATCTTCTTAATAAATGTCAAAATATTTGTTACTAATGACGCTAATATGTCAAATTTAAATTAAGAAATTAGTTTATTCATCAAAAGTCATGAATACTATATGCTAGAATTGATGCTTTACAACTTTTAGAAAGTAATAAGTACCTTTCTGATGGATGGGAAATCATAAAATGACTCCTCCCGCTCTGAGTGGAGCAGAAGGGAGGGAGTGTCAGACTCTTCAGGGCCGCGGTAACTCTTTCGAACAAAATCTGCAACCTTGGCAGGCTCTAGCCCTAACGGGCCCCTACTCCTATGCTGACATCTCATTGAGGCGCGCGTGGAACACAACGCGCCGTCGGCCCGGGCCTGGATTTGATCGGACGGCGAGCCACCCAACGCTCGCCGTCCGCAGACCCGCACCTACTGTGGCCGGGAATCGCCTAGCGACTCCCGACGCCCGGTGTCCCCCCCTATGTTGCTCCTTCTCTAGCATTACTGCTTCGCAGAAGGAGGTGACGGCTTCCTATGCCTCCTCGCTCCGGACCATGGATTGAACCAGGGCCGGACGCGAGAGGTCGCCGCCGCCGATCGCCTCGACGAGGACACGGCGCGGTGCTCTGCCCAAGCAGGGCAGACCTCCACCGTATGCTCCACCGTGTCGTCCGGGCAATCCTCACAGTGAAAACATCCGGACGTTTCCTCCCGCCGAATTCGAAACGGGTACCTCCCGAAACAACCGTGTCCGATGAGTACCTGCATCAGGCGGAAGGTGAGGACGCCGTGGCGCCTCTCCAGCCACTCCTCAAAGAGGGGCACTATCGCCGCAATTGTGGCGTGCCATGCACTGGGTTGCGACAGTCCGTCCGCCACGCTGCAATTTGCCGCGGCACCGGAGTTTCACCCCGGCGCGGCGGCATAGCGCCTCCACGCGCCGCGCGTAAACGTGCGCGAGGGCTCTCGCTTCCAGATCCCATGGCGGTTATCCGGCAAGGAGGCTCTTCGCCCCGCGGGAGACCGTGCGGTATCCCCGGGCCAGCCGGATGGCCTTGCCCCTTTGAAGTAATAAGTACCTTGAAATAGTGTTTTGGGTTTTACTGGACACAGTGTGATAAATAATCTTTTTTTTATTATTGATAGGCACGCGCTTGACCACTATCTCACCTGATGGTAAGCGACGATGTGGTCGAAGATGGAGCACGCTTGCCTAGAAGTAACATATTGCGGTTGTAGCTATCAGGAAACACAGACTCTGGCAGGGAATTCCACTCCTTAGCTGTACGCATAATGAATGTTATTCCCAAAACGCTTTGTGCGTGTGGGTGGGATGTCCACCATGTGCCGGTGGCGCATCGCCGTACGTCTTGTGGTCCGATGATGGAACGGGCTTGGCGGAATCAAACTGTGCAATCTAATTTGAAAACTGACGAACATTGTTAGCGCGACCGTATATGTTTATAGGTAACTAAGCATTGGATGAGATTGGCACAGAAACGAGGGCACAGCAGTGGGTGGGTGAAGTCGGGCTGTCGACAATGACGATGAATTAAGAATCAAACACATAAATTACAAAATTTATCTGAGTTAGAAAAATGTATAAGTACACTGTATACATTTTTCTGATTCAGATAAATTTGTTTCACAAAAAATGTTAGCAGTTAAGCTCACTATTTCGGCGAGCCCGTAAGGTGCACGGGCTCGCCGAAATAGTGAGCTTAACTGCTAACATTGTTTTCTACGTATCAACTACTACTAAAATATATACAAATCTTACCTCTCGCACTCTATGCAGCAAGTTACTTCCTCTGAAGTCTCCATGTACTATGGCAAGTCTACGAGTAGTGCCGTACATCGTAAATGGATGCATTTTACCCTCCAGAAACTTTTCTAACGCTCCTCTGTACTGGGGCTGAACATTTTCCAACGCAATCTTTTGCATTTTCACCTTCGCAGTGTCCATAGCTTCAGATTCTTTCCAATCCATTTTCAACACAGCCAAAGTCTTCTCAAATTCTTCTGGGTATTGTTTACTAAACGCGAAGGACAGTGCGTGCATCTTCGCCAAGTCTGCAACAGCTGAAGAAGCGTATTCCCAATCATATGATTGGAATCTGTCGTGAGGACCATATCCTTGCGCCACTAAGTTCTCAAGGACTAATATTTCGTGGTCTTTGCTGGTATCTAAGCCATAACACTTGGTGAAGTATAGTCTATGCTCCTCAGGCACTCCGTATTCTTCTTCTAGGGATGCGTAGGTTTTTAATAGTTTTGTATAAACGAACTGTTCAGCGTCGTAAATATCCGTTGGCATTTCTTTGCGAAATTCACCTCCAAATGCAGCAGTTTTTGCGAATAAATGTAGATCATCTTTGTTTTCTTCTCTTATGATCACTGTAAATAGATTCGATGTGTAGTGAGCTCCATCACTTGATGTTTCATTGATGATTATTTCAGGTTTTTCATAGTTTTGCTCTTTCGCGATTTTGTTTATCAACTGCCGTAGTGATTCTTCCTTCTGTTCCATGTTGTCGACTCGCGAACTATCAGTTCAAACTGAGGTAAGGTGTCTGTATGTAAGATAATAAATTATTTAATAGACGATAAGATAAATAAGAGCTGTATTGTTGAATAATGTTGTCAAGCGGACCTACTTCGGCTTGTACCATTATAAGATTAATTTCGTCATTATTTTTTTAAAAGGAAAGAAATAGATAATATGTTTGGTAATTTCATAACAAGGTGGACCGATGACCTGGTGAGGGTCGCGACTCGCGGGTAACCGATGGATGCGAGACGCACAGGACCGGTTGTTGTGGCGACACTTGGGGGAGGCCTATGTCCAGCAGTGGACGTCTTTCGGCTGATATGATGATGATGATGATGAGTTTCAAAGTTGACGTAAGAATGAATTTATTGACATTATTTTATTGATTTAAAATGACAAAAGACATCGCGACAGACCAAGGCGAAGATGGCGGGACGAGCTTGACTCCTGCCGAAGTAACGGGGACAAAACTAACAAAGGACAATGTTTTGATGAAAACAGAGAGGGTGGTCATCTGGTCATTTTCCAGCAGTGGGACAAACTAGGCAAGATTAGAATAGAATAGAATAGAATAATTATTTATTTGCATAGAAAGAAGGTTGCAGATGTTTTAAGTAGTTTAAGATCCTTATACAATCTACCTTAAATTAGGCATGCAAACATTTGGTACGAATGATTAGTCCAGAATAAATGTCAATATGAAAATTCTTACAATATCGTCAATTAAGTAAAATAGAGAATTCAAAATGTCAGGATATAAGGTAACTAAAGAGTTTTATCATTTAGAAATTCATAAATGGAGTAATACATAGATAGATAGAATATTGTGTATCCGAATGACGTTATTTTGAAGTTAGTTGCAGCTAGAAATATGCTTAATAAATTATTAGCAACAGTATAATCATTTTCATATTAATATTTAAGTTTTTGTATATTAGTGTAGGCACTATTTCTCAGCACAAATGGCAGTACAATAAAATCCATATTATTGGACATAAATTAATGTAATTGATATATATCGCAAAATTATGGGTTTTATTGATTACTGACTCGACAGGCAGTGTCACGTGGCAATATTAATGATTTTATCTTGTTCCGCACGTACTTGCAAAACACAAACAACAAATTAAACCAATAGTGAAAAATACTTGTTTTTAAAGTAAATTACACTCATCATCATCATCATCATCATATCAGCCGAAAGACGTCCACTGCTGGACATAGGCCTCCCCCAAGTGTCGCCACAACAACCGGTCCCGTGCGTCTCGCATCCATCGGTTACCCGCGACCCTCACCAGGTCATTGGTCCACCTTGTGGGAGGCCTTCCAACGCTGCGTCTTCCGGTACGCGGTCGCCACTCCAAAACTTTTCGGCCCCATCGACCATCTGTTCTGCGAGCAATGTGCCCTAGAAATTACACTAGTTTATCTTAATGGGTGAGGTGCTGCGAGTTTAGAAAAAATTCTGACACGTCACATTTCGAAAAATTATTTGAATATTCATTATATTTTTATTCATTATAAACCAAGTATGGGAGTAACCCTTTCCTATATTCTCAGAAAGTGTAATGACATTTTTCACGATTGCGACCTCGACATAATTTTCAGTCAGCCTCACTAAGTTTAAAAGAGCTGTGCTTAATAAAATGTAATTATTGCTGAATTAGTACTTGTTTTTTTTTTGTTGTGTGTGGTTTTTGTTGTTTAGTGGTTGTTATTTTATGTATTTCAATCTTATAAAATTCAAACTCCTTTAATTTTATTTAACTCAATTTATTTTATTCAATCTAAAGTAATTTAATTCAATCTTATTTAATTTAATTCAATTAAATTTCAATTTTAAAACATTATTGACATTATTGTTATTATTTCGAATTGCATTGATATCCACCATTATTTGAATTTATCATTGTATTGAGATCTACACAAAATGCTGTGCTTACCTTTAATTTAGATGCATGCAATGCTATTTTATTTGTAAACAATCATGCAATCATGTAATGTCTTTGTGTGTATTTAGTTGGTTTGCCTAAATAAATAAATAAATATTTTATTATCAAAGACCTAATGTATATGATTATTTTCGTAACTTAAACATAGATTGTCATCCCTTGTCCCTACTTGTATTTGATATCACTGTAAAAAAAACGCTCGTAGGGTCGAAGAATATAGCAAGTTATAAAAGTGGAGTCCCACTATATCACTCAATTAATAAACTACGGCAAAGCATAGAAAAAGCAAGCTGGTTGAACCACCACTACTTACATTAATTTAGAGGTTAGGAACAGCGCATACACATCAAAACGTCATTAGCTCCAAGTGAGTCACTTCTACTACCAACACAACGATCGTGTATTATTATTGTCAAACTGACGTACGCTAACATTGACAGTTATGTCATTAAATAAGTAGGTACAGTGTTGCCAAAACATAAAAGCATCGGAGTTTCTAGCTTGGGAAATGAATACCAAATAACCAAAAGCTGACCCCAATATAGTTGGGAAAAGGCAAGGCAGATGAGTTCAGTGTATTTACTTAGGTATGTTTTTGTCATTGTTTTGAAATAGTTACGGTTCCTCAGCTGATTCTAGTTATAAATAAATTAAGTTATGGCAAAGTTAGGTTCGTCGATGATTACTGACAGATAACTGTGTTCGCATAATATAGATAAAATGATAATGAATTAGTATTTTGGCGCGCAATAAGTATTGCAATATATTATGCAATATTTTTCGTTTTCTGTTACATGACTTCGAACATTTTATTTTCTGTCCATTTTATTGTTAAGCCAAAGCTTTCTCAAATACTTTAATTTATTTATTTGGATCTCCTAAAAAAAAACTTATTTACAACGGAAGTCACATTGATAAAAATGGTTAATTTAGATGTGCTCCTTCAGTTAAATGAGACCACAGCATGCACAGTTAAACTGGGTTTACATAAATATTGCTTGGCAGAAGGAGGTGACGGCTTCCCATGACTCCTCGCTCCGGATCATGGATTGAACCAGGGCTGGACGCGAGAGGTCGCCGCTGCCGATCGCCTCGACGAGGACACGGCGGTGGTCCGTCCAAGCAGGGCAGACCTCCACCGTATACTCCACCGGATTCTCCGGGCGATCCTCACATTGAAAACACCCGGACGTGTCCTCCCGCCGAATCCGAAACAGGTACCTCCCGAAACAACCGTGTCCGGTTAATACCTGAACCAGGCGGGAGGACCATATCTATGCACCAGTAAGTTCTTAAGAACCAATATCTCCGGCGGTGGGTTCGAAACCATTGAACTTGGTGTATAGTTTGTCTGTGCTCCTCAGGCACTAGTTTTCTTCCTCCAAGGATGCCTAGATTTTCGCCAACTTCATAAGCAAACTGTGTATTATCTTTGGAGGATATAATGATGCCAATCAAAGTCTCAAGAATCGCAAATACATTTATTGTTAAAAAAAGAATGTTACACGGACGGTAGTTATTAGGCAAGTGAAGTATGACTGTACACTTTGTTTTAAAGAAAAAAGCTACGCCTGCATGTGTTTTAAAAAATCAACATAGGACGCATCGTGTGATTGCCATTACTTTTATAGAAGGCGTTAAGGCCTGAACAAACTGTTCAGTTTGAAAGGCAGCCATGGGAATATCTTTGCAAAATGCTTCCCCAGATGCCGCGATTTTTGCAAAGAAATGAAGATCTTATTTATTTTCTTATCGTATGATAACTGTAAACAGTTTCGACGTGTAATTGGCTCCTCCGCTTGATAATTCATTTGTAATTATTTCGCAGTAATTATTTGCGGCAGTTTTTATTCAATAACTGCCGCAGAGGGAAACAATGGCGCACTCAGTAGGCAAGCCTACTGAGTGCGCCATTGTTTTCCCTTTCAAATTCTTCACGCAGACAGGTTTACAATTATATGCTTTTATTTTATAGTCGTGTCAAGGTTATGTTAAGTAAAATAAAAATGACAAGCGCTTATTTTTTTATTTAATTACTTATTTATTTATGAATTTAAATTTAAATCTACTGTACAGTTGCCTTAATATTAAAACTCAGGTAGTATATAAGTACTAGTATACTAGTACTATTGTTTCAAAAAAAATGTTAGCAAATTATTCGCCTGTATCAACAGTACGACGCGACGTAACAATCATTTTCGTGAAAAATTCAAAAACAATTTAAGAAAAATAAAATCGCTTTAAATTTGGTCCTTGTAATGCTGAATCGCTGGCAATATATTTGTCAAGCCGCCAGTAAAAGTTGACCTGAAATAACTAGTGCTTAACTGTTTCATTATCTAACTGTAAAACCCCCTTATTCATGGTAAACAATTGTTAAGCAACAGTTGATCAACATTGTTGATGATTAGCGACATAGTTGCTTGAAACTGTATTTGAATCGTGCAATCAATAATGTGCTTGAATAAGTAGCTCTATTGACTGCATTACTTAATCATTGATTGAATATATACAAATGTTTACCATGGAAACGGGGTTTCAGAGACAGGTTTATGCTTATGGTGTAATAGTCCATGCTATTATACGAGAATACCCCACTTGACATAGTCATTGATGATTCCATTTAGCCTCTCTGTGTAGAGGTCACTGGTCTTCTCCACGGCGAAGTCGGCAACATCGGTATCCTCGCTGACTGCCGGAGCGTTCTCGGGGTCAACTGTGACCACAGGCAAGAGGAACACTGCTAGCGATAGTCCGTATGGAAGTTTCTAGAACAAATAAATCAGAAGGTACATTTTATGGTCTACATAATTTAGTCGTGTCCTTAGACAAGAGACCCACCGACGGTTAAATTAGAAAGAAAACATGTTTAGTTGACAAACATAGTCACACTGACTGTAGGACCAAAAATAAGGTGGAACAACGAACCAGAAATATTTATAAGTAACACTTATCGTTTGATGTCTAGTAACAGTACCTACACAAGTGATTAATTGAATTTGGTTTTGTCGTTCCACCACAAACGAAGCCGAGTGCCAATAAGCAACATGCACTATTTAGGCTCTTCGTTGCCAAGATTTCTCCGGACAGATTCAATTGCAAAAGTTTATTTACACAACATTCAACATTTATCCGTATTTGAATATATAACTAGTATCCCCCGTCATCTATTGCAATTTAATTCATTACAACAGGAGTTAGAAAGGCATTTTCATACATTTTTTTGTTCAGTTCAGTTTGTCAATCTCATACATTTTTGACTTCATGGAAATCGTCTTCGCCACGCTACCGTTGACTGGAAGTCACTCTGTTCTAGAGCTTGACAATGCGGGACGGACTTATTGAGGTAATGAATGAGAGTATTGTCATCAAAATAAAATACAAACGACCGTTACCTCATTCAGTTCGATGTCATAATCTTGCCTGGAGTACGTTTCCTCTGGGTCGAGGTTCAGCCTCTTCATGGCGGCGGTGAGCTGCGTGTAATAGTGGTCGATCAGTTTGTCAAAGTACTCGGCGCGGAACTCCTCGTCGGAGCCGGAGAAGATGAAGTAGACCAGGTCGGCGGCTGGGCTACCTCCTTGCAGGGTTTGAAGGTCCAAGATCTTGATGTCCACCTTGCCGTCCTGGCAGTATTTGAAGAAACAATGTCAGGTTGGGTCAGTTGCAAATTCAATTAAGAAATATTTGAAGGCTTACTTAGTGAGGAGTTTTGATGCACAGTCGCGGTCAGAAATGGTTTACCACCTTAAGGTTCATAATTGCCTGCACACATCCATGTCATAAGGTTGATATGTGATTTGACTAGGTAGCATGCAAGCATAGACTTTTATTAACATAAAGATCGGTCGCTCAAGGAGGTGACTTACTAGATATGATAGATGAAGAAAACCTTTTATAAAATCGAAAAGGTACTATTTGGGATTATAATAACTGGCATAGAGACGAGACAAAAAAGGATACGGACATTTAGACTAAGCATAGGCATAAGGTCGAACTTGTTACTAGAAATAATGACATGATAAGTTTTTTTTGAGTTTCTAACTCAAAAAAATCTTATCGTTTTTAAACTATCAACAATTTATTATTTTAATAATTACATCAGCAGCTATAACGGCACGCAGTTTATCATGTACGTTTGCCCAGCACGGCCCCCTAGAATTTGCGAATTAGGTGTGCACCAATGCAATGTACTCGTCTCTAGGAGTGTATGTACCTGTTTCTTTTTCAATGTACCTCTGTACTTTTGAAGAAATATGCAAATAAAGGGGGCCGTGCCAGCCAAACGTTTTCAGCACGGCCCTCGTGTAACTTAATAAATAAATAGCGAATTATTAAGTTACTTAAACTCAAGCAATGTACCCTATTAATACGTTATATGTGCCGCAACAGATATTGTGAATTCGTAATAACAAATAATATATAGACGTGGATAGGGGGCCGTGCTGGAAATAAGAAATATAAGAAAATATCTAAAAAAGACAAGATAACCTTAGCCAAAAACTTTTAAAAAATAATGTATGTAACGCATTGGTGTCTCATACAACTTGCTAAATTTGAAAAAGTTAGTTCATTCAGCACGGCCCTCTATATTTGCCTATATCTTTTTAAACATGACATGTTTCTTTACAAAATTCAACTACCTGAATTATGTGCAGGAGTACATTCCTTCCGCATAAACTGGGATTCTGCTGTATCAGTACTTTAAAAGATAAATTGATCAAACATATCACACATTACAACTGATGAGGTGACCATGATTCCATATATTAGGTACATAATTCTAAACCTATATTTCTTAAATTATGTGACTACATTAAAATAAAAATTCTTTTTTATACATTTTGTATTTTTTCAACTATTATGTTGAAAAGTTTTAGGTGAAATGAAATTCGGTCAAATATTTTTCGGATTCATGATAGGTAACCCTTTTTTACAATTTGTTTTTTTTTTTCTTCGAAATTAATATTATCGATGACATCTTGTAAAGGAATTATATTATTTGGCTGGCACGGCCCCCTTTTTTTTTGCATATTTCTTCAAAAGTACAGAGGTACATTGAAAAAGAAACAGGTACATATACTCCTAGAGGCGAGCACATTGCATTGGTGCACACCTAATTCGCAAATTCTGGGGGGCCGTGCTGGGCAAACGTACATAGTTTATCTTGCATAGATGTGACAATGCGCGCGCATAAGTTAGTCGACCTGAAAATTTACAAATTTTTAATTTTACAAATTTTTAAGCAACATTCGCATTCGTATGTCAGGTGTAATCTGTCAAAAATGTATGGAAATTGAGGCTTTTTTGACAAATTGCAACTGAGATGTGAATGTGAACGTTAGGTACTTAAAAGTTAGTAGAATTGGCCCTCTGATATCATCCCATTCCCGAAAACAATGTGATCTAAGAGCTTGAGGGTTTCTACCATTCTGTCAGTCCTCTCCACAGAATTTCAATCGGATTCATATCAGCTGACCGAGCAGGCCCATTGACTGAGACGTTACAGAATAAACCACACTGTAGTAGCTCGGGCCGGGTGAATATTTACATTATCCTGGTCGTATTCAATTTGCAGGAATTCTGCTGCAAGACACACAGCAGTAGGCAGCATCACCTCTTCCAAAAGCGACACGTAATAATTCAAAAATCAGCAATGTGCACAGAAATGTTTGGGACAGTCGTTTTTTTTTTCGCACTTTGTTGGTTCCATAGTAAAAGTTGTTCATAATGATAAGTAGAATGGGGGTCATTCTACTTAACTTAAGAGACATTGCGTTTATTCTTTTCACGTTGTATATATATTTTAATATTATTTATAAAAATTATAACACCGCCTTGGATGTGTTATAATAATTCAATGAAAAATAACTAAATAAATAATTTTAATTAAAAAATGAGTTCTATGCTAGAATGTGTTATAGAATCAAACTTGAAAACTGATAACCATTATCAGACCGCGACCGTATATGTTATATGTAAGAAAGTATTGGATGAGGTTGGTCCAGCAATGGGTGAAATCGGGCTGCCGACAATGATGATGAGTTTAGCAATAAGTACACCGTATACATTTTTCTGATTCAGATAAATTACTTTGGTGTACAATAAAGAATAAGAATAAATTTAGTTTCACATAAAATGTTAGCAGTTAAGCCCACTAGTTCGGCTAGCCCGTGCACCTTCTACGTATCAACTACTACTAAAATAAATACAAATCTTACCTCTCGCACTCTATGCAGCAAGTTACTTCCTCTAAAGTCTCCATGTACTATGGCAGGTCTACGAGTAATGCTGTACATCGTAAATGGATGTACAGTTTTACCCTCCAGAAATTTTTCTAACGCTCCTCTATATTGGGGCTGAACGTTTTTCAACGCAATGTTATGCATCTTCATCACTGTAATATGTAGAGCTTCAGATTCTTTCCAATCCATTTTCAGAGCAGCCAAAGTCTTCTCAAATTCTTCTGGATATTGTTTACTAAATGCGAAGGACAGTGCGTGCATCTTCGCCAAGTCTGCAACTGCTGAAGAAGCGTATTCCCAATCATAGGAATGGAATCTGTCGTGAGGACCATATCCTTGCGCCACTAAGTTCTCAAGGACTAATATTTCCTGGTTTTTGCTGGTATCTAAGCCATAACACTTGGTGAAGTATAGTCTATGCGCCTCAGGCACTCCGTTTTCTTCCTCTAGGGATGCGTAGGTTTTTAACAGTTTCGTGTAAGCGAACTGTTCTGTGTCGTAAATATCCGTTGGCATTTCTTTGCGAAATTCACCTCCAAATGCAGCAATTTTTGCGTATAAATGTAGATCATCTTTGTTCTCTTCTCTTATGATTACTGTGAATAGTTTCGATGTATAGTTGGCTCCCCCACTTGAAGTTTCATCAATAATGATTTCAGGTTTCTCATATTTTTGCTCGGCCGCGATATTGTTTATTAACTGCCGTAGTGATTCTACCTTTTGTTCCATGTTATCAACTCGCGAACTATCAGTACAAACTGAGGTAAGCTATCTGTGAGTAAATTTATTTATAGTGACAAGGTAAATAAATTATTTAATAGACGATAAGATTAATGATAGTTAATTTGTTGAATAATGATGATAAGCGCACTTCGGTTGGTACCATAATAAAATTATTTGCATCATTATTTTTTTAAGGGGAAGAAATAAGTAATGTTTGGTAATTTCATGATATGACAGGAGACATCGTGATAAATAAAGGCAAAGATGGCGGGACGAGCTCGACTCCTACCGAAAAGACGGGCTCAAAAGTAGCAAAGGCAATGTTTTGTGGAAATAGGAGATTCAGGTCCTTGTCCAGCAGTAGAACAAAATAGGCTAGATATATTATAGTGATATTATTGATTCGAATTCCCAAGTTATTTTGAAGATAATAGCTGCTGGAAATGTGCTCAGTACTTAGCAACAGTATAGAAGAAAAGAAAAGAAAGAAAAAGAGTTTACTTGCGCCAAGCATGACGCACACCATAAAAAAATATAGGTATATATGTAAATGTAAACGGGATTGTGAGGAAGATATGCGTCACATCGGCGCAAAACGGCCATCGTTCAGCATAATGCTGAAACTCGTGGGCGCGACAGAGCCACAGCGCTGGTTTTCAGCTACAGTATATTTATTTTATTTATTTATTTTATTTTACAGAAGGCTTACAGACGAACAAACAAATGCTTTAAGAATGTAATATTAACAAGTAGCTAATTACAAGCCTCCACAAATAGTTAAAAAAAAGTCGTATAAGCATTATCATATTAAAATATCTACGTTTTAGTCTATATTAGTGTTAAGTCACTATTTCTCAGCACATGTCAGCTTAATAAAATCTAAATTTTTGGACGCAGATAAATGTAATCGATAAATATCGCTATTTTATCGGTTTTATTGTTTAATGACTCGACGGGCACGTGGCAATATACATACTTTTATCTTGTTCCGGACATAAAACACAAACAAAAAATTAAATCAATAAACTTCACACGAATATATACTGTGTTAGTGTAAAGTCACTATTTCTCAGCACAATATGTCAGCTTGATAAAATCCATATTTTAGACATAAATAAATGTAATCGATAAATTACGCTATTTTATCGGTTTTATTGTATGACTCCATAGGCAGTGGCACGTGGCAATATTAATAATTTTATCTTGTTTCGGACGTAATTGCAAAACACAAACAACAAATTAAATCAATAATGAAAAATAAGATAAGGTATTGTTTTTAAAAAATTACACTAGTTCACCAGGTTTTTGTCCTGGAATGGAGAAGTGTTTATTCTGAACTAGCTGTTGCCCGCGACATCGTCTGCGCCGTTAAGTCTTCTGAAATTGTCTCATTTTCTGTGCAAATTTTTCAACTTTTCTATCGGTAAGAAGCTTCTACAAAGTATTAAAAAACTTTGAAAAAAGATAAATGAAACGATAAGGTCTTTCTCAAGTTATGGCGTGACCAAGGGAAACATCATTTTTAGGGTTTCGTACTACCGTACGTAAGGGTAAAAACGGGACCCTACTAAGACTCCGCTGTCCGTCTGTCTGTCACCAGGCTACAGCCTGAACCGTGATAGCTAGACAGATGAAATTTTCACAGATGATGTATTTCTGTTGCCGCTTTATCAACTAATAAAAAGAACTAAAAACAAAATAAAAAAAGACTTGTGGCACTCGGAGACTGCCGCGGTAAAGCTATTGCATAGCATTTTTTATCAACTTATGTAATTATAATTATATGCCACCTAGAGGCGATTTGCAGAACTAAAGAGACAAGCGTGATATTTCAAAAAGTCATTAAAAGTTCTGCTATTCATCGATAGATGGCAAAACTAAAAACTAAAAAGTATCACCGCTGTGCGGGTCGGAGTGGGGGGTGTTAGGTTATTTTCGTTACGGAATTTCTGGATTCGGTCTCCACGCTCAAGGTCCGCGATAGAAGCTATGCAATAGCTTAATAAATATTTAAGTGGGGCTCCCAAACAACAAACGTAATTTTTTTGCCGTTTTTATAGATAATAGTGCCTACGAAACCCTTCGTGCTCGATTCCGACTCGCACTTGGCCGGTTTTTTACATATACAGAGTGAATTTTAAAGTATGCGTGGATGAAATCCGAAACTGGAGAATATCGAAAAACACTGAAAGGAGTCTCGAGCCTGATTTTGATGAAAACTAAAAATGCATCATTGGATTTTTGAAAAATTGGTTTGCCTATCCAGGAATCTAACTGGTTGACTTTTAAAAAAAAAAAATTCTTCTTGTTTCGAATAACGGACTCTGTGATTGATATTGTTTGTTTGTTATAACTACATTATAGGTAATATGAAGATTAAAAAAAATGTAAAATTTCATTTATTTTTCTTAAAGTAAAACAAGTTTACATTTTAAAATATGAAAATAACTAAGTAATTGCATACAGATTTTCTTAAATAATTATTTAAATTCCACCTTTATACATCGTCATACTGTCATTTTCTTACAAAATGCGTGCAACCGGCAACACACAGCCCAGGTGCCAATAAAAGTTGACTGACCTACTAAGCATTCCCTGGATGTAAAAGACGAACGAAACGTCACTCGGTCAAATTGTTTATTTACAATTATTTAAGAATGCCCCACTTGACGTAGTCACTGACGACTCCATTCAGCCTGTCCGCGTAGAGATTACTGATCTTCTCAACTTGGAATGTTCCGAAATCGTTCACCTCGTCGACTTTGGGTGCGTCCTTGGTCTCAATTGTAATCATTGGCAACGCGAACACTGCAAGCGAGAGCCCGTACGGAAGTTTCTGGAAGAAAACATTTCAGTAGGTGAGTCAGATCATCATTAGTTGTTGAAAAAATAAAGTTGAAAAATCTATATTATCAAAAAGCTACCTATTATTGATGTAACTGTAATGGAATGTAACCCTTACCTCCTTCATTTCAAAGTCAAAGTCTTCCCTGGAGAAGGTCTCCTCAGGGTCGAGGTTCAGCCTCTTCATGGCGGCGCTGAGCTGCGTGTAGTAGTGGTTGATCAGTTTATCAAAGTACTTGGCGCGGAACTCCTCGTCGGTGCCAGTGAAGATGAAGTAGACCAGGTCAGAAACTGGACTGCCTCCTTGCAAACTTTGGAGGTCGACAATTTTGATATCTACCTTGCCATCCTAGAATAAGAACAAAAAATATGTCTTAAAAATTTTGGAAAAAAAATACAATTTACCTCCAGTCCCGCTGAATTTTTTCCACGTTACTTGGAATATGCTATCCTTAATGCTTATAGATTTTGCAGTGAAAACTATTTACATTTAACTAGTAAAATCAGTCAAATGTACTTTCGACCGCAGTAAACAAAAGTAGTTTAGTTAGTTTGACAAGGTTATCATTACAAGCATAAAAGAGTAAATAAAACATTATGATAATATAAGTAATGAAGTAGTAGTAATTAGTAAAATTGTTGTGCATCACTTTTGACAAAATTCTTAGTGGATTGAAACTATTACACTAAGGTTATGGAACTGTTTAACAGTCAAATAGACTGGGTAGTTATTCTACAATGGTTAATAATCTGTGTATAAGTTTAGACAAAATACTTTGATGTAGCGTTAACGTCAGACGCTGATGACAAAATGTTGTTGGTCGTGAGCGTCTGACGTTAACGCTACAGAAAAGTTTTTTCTCCAGGCCTGCAGGATTGTATAGAATAATGAAGCTTACCTCTCGTACTCTGTTCAGCATGTTATCCCCTCTAAAGTCTCCGTGGATGAGGGCCGTGCTGCGAACAGTATTATACAGCGTGAAATATGGATTCTCCTGTTTCGTGATAAACTTCTGTAGTGCTTCTTTATACTCCGGCCTGACATTGTCCAACGCAACGCTTAAGGATCTTTGCATCAGGCCGTCCATACTTCCAGATTCATTCCAATCAAATTTTAAGTCAGCCAAAGTCTTTTCAAATTCTTCTGGGTATCGTTTTCTATATGCGAAGGATAGTGCGTGCATCTTTGCCAAGTCTCGAACTGCTGAAGAAGCGTACTCCCAATTTACAGAATGGAATCTGTCGTGTGGGCCATATCCATGCGCCAGTAAGTTCTCAAGAACTAATGTCTCCTGGTACGGGCTTGGGTCAAAGCCGTAGAACTTGGTGAAGTACAGTCTGTGCTCCTCAGGCACTCCGTTTTCTTCCTCCAATGATGCGTAGACTTTCGCCAACTTTATGTAAGCAAATTGTTCCGTTTTGTAAAAGTCAATGGCTAATTCGTTGCGAAAAGATTCTTTCGCAGCAGCGACTTTTGCGAATAAATGGAGATCTTCTTTATTCTCTTCTCTTATGATCACTGTAAATAGGTTAGATGTGTAATTCGCTCCTCCGCTGAATATTTCTTTTATAATTGTTTCTGGTTTTTGGTATTCATGTTCTGTAGCGATTTTCTTTAGCAACTGTCGTAGCGTATCTTCTGTGTTCGCCATGGTTTGATTTTCAATGGGTACTGAGTTAATTACTTCTAAACATTGTAATATAAAGGTCTGGAGAAGATAAGATAAATGAAATGTATTCAGATGATAATGTACAACAATCTTATAGGTAGGTATACAAAGATTAATAAGCTCTTGATTTGAATTGATTTTAATTTTTAGGGTTCCACAGGTCCGAATGAAAATTAATCACTTTTTTACCTTCTATCCTAGGCAGCCAATGTGCTCCGAATATATTGAACCGATTCCGTTTAAATTTAGTACGTTTACATAATTATGAACTTCTATGAGCCCAAGACTGACGCGTAACGTAAATGAAAAGAAAGAAAAGTGTATAAAACTGTCCGTGTGACATATCCAGTGAAAGGGTTTTTTGTTAATGCTTTTGCGCATGCGTACCGTTTTTGCTGAATAGAAAATAGCAAAGGAATATGTTTTGTTGAAAAGGGAGAGGGTGGTCATTGTCCAGCAGTGGAATAAAATAGGCTAGATATATAGATAGATCTGAATGCACAAGTTATTTTGAAGTTAATAGCTGCTGGAAATGTGCTCAGTTATTATTTATTTATTTATTTTACACTTCACACACTCAAATGTACAATCAACAACTGTCAATTAGCAACTATATAAGCATTATCATATTAATATCTACGTTTTAGTCTATATTTGTGTAAGTAAAGTCACCATTTCTCAGCACATGTCAGCTTAATAAAATCTGAATTTTTAGACGTAGATAAATGTAATCGAAAAATATCGGTATTTTATCGGTTTTATTGTTTAATGACTCGACAGGCAGTGGCACGTGGCAATATTAATAATTTTATCTTGTTCTGGACATAAAACAAACAAAAAATTCAATCAATAAACTTCACACTAAAATAGACTGTATTAGTGTAAAGTCACTATTTCTCAGCACAATATGTCAGCTTCATAAAATCCATATTTTAGTCATAGCTAAATAATTGTAATTGATAAATATCGCTATTTTATCGTTTTTATTGTTTAATGACTCCTTAGGACCTGGCAACATTAAACACGAGAACACTCCGGACCGACGAGAAGATCACCGAACTTGAGGAGGAATTGAGCAGGTTGCGACGGAGTGTTGTGAGATTGTCTGAAGTCCGAAGAGAGGGGGAGGACACGACAATTCTCAAATCCGGCAACCAGTTCTATTTCCGGGAGGGTGACCCAGGGTGGTGTCGGGTTTTTCGCCCACAGGTCCCTCGTGTCCAATGTGGTGAGGATCGAGAGTGTGTCGACCAGGGTGGCGTACCTTATACTCAGAATATCGTCAAGATATTCGTTAAAGGTCGTACAGGTTTACGCCCCAACCTCAACACACCCCGACGACGAAATAGAAACTATGTATGAGGATATATCCAGAGCCATGCATGGTCATAAAACTCATTTCACCGTGGTCATGGGGGACTTCAACGCGAAACTGGGCAAACGTGACGGTGACGGGTTGCGAGTGGGGCAATTTGGATATGGACGTATGAACCACCGGGGACACCTACTGGCCAGTTTTATGGAGAAGGAGGGCCTCTATATGATGAACTCCTTCTTCAGAAAACGTGAGCACAGGAAGTGGACCTGGCAGAGCCCCGACGGTGCAACTAAAAATGAGATTGACTTCATCATGTCGACGAAGAAGCAGATATTTAATGATGTCTCTGTGATCAACGCGGTGAAAACCGGAAGTGATCACCGCATGGTAAGAGGCACATTGAATCTAAATATCAAGCTGGAAAGGTCTCGACTGATGAAGTCTACGCTCCGTTCAGCACAGATCTAGATCCAAAACTCCAAAAGCTTTCAGCTCGAACTTCAAAATCGTTTCGAGTGCCTAGGGAGCTCCGTGGACGAATACAACGATGGGTTCGTGGAAACTGTTCATACGGTCGGGTCTAAGTTTTTCAAGACTCGCCGTACAGATAAGACCAAGAGGCTCTCTGATCCTACTCTCAAGCTCATGAAGGAGAGGCGGGAGATGATTCTGCAGTCTTCAGACGATGCGTGCAAATACCGGCAGCTCAATAGACGGATCTCCAAGTCCTTGAAAAGCGACCTCCGCCGCTTTAATACTGAAAAGATTAAAGACGCGATAGAGCGGAATAAGGGCTCCAAGGTCTTTGCAAGAGATTTGTCTATTGGGCAGAGCCAGCTCACAAAACTGAAGATAGACGATGGCAGAACCATATCCGCCAAATCGGAGCTTCTGTGGGAGATCGAGACATCTATGGACAGTTATACACGTCAATGACCAAACCCGCAGCAAATTTAGCGAACGACCCAAGAGCTAGATTGACCCGGCATTATACCGAAGACATCCCGGACGTCAGCTTGTATGAGATTAGGATGGCTCTGAAGCAGCTTAAAAACAACAAGGCGTCGGGTGAGGACGGAATTACGGCCGAACTCCTGAAGGCGGGTGGAAAACCAGTCCTTAACCAGTCGGGCCCAACATGTGAAAATTCCCTAATATAAAGTAAATCTTATGTATATGTAAATAAACATTAAATTCGCGATTAATTCGCGACACACCGGTGTGTCGCCGGGGCCGGACAGGTTAAGGCCCTTCAGAAACTGTTCGATTCCGTCATACTCGAGGGGAAAACGCCACAAGCGTGGAGCAGAGGTGTGGTGGTACTCTTCTTTAGAAAGGGCGACAATGCCCTGCTTAAGAATTACAGGCCCATCTCACTTCTGAGCCATGTCTACAAGCTGTTTTCCAGAGTCATCACAAACCGTCTCGCACGCAGGTTTGACGACTTCCAGCCTCCCGAACAAGCCGGATTCCGAAAAGGCTTCAGCACCGTAGACCACATACACACGCTGCGGCAGGTTATACAGAAGACCGAAGAGTATAATCTTCCCCTCTGCTTAGCGTTTGTGGACTACAAGAAAGCCTTCGATTCGATCGAGACTTGGGCTGTGCTGCAGTCTCACCAACGGTGCCAGATCGACTATCGGTACATCGAGATGCTGAAGTGTTTGTATGTTTTCATACCTGATACCGCCACCATGTCAGTCCGACTTCAGGATCAGACATCAGAACCTATCCTCCTGCTGCGGTGTGTGAGGCAGGGAGACGTAATTTCTCCGAAACTGTTCACCGCCGCAATGGAGGACGTCGTCAAGGTTTTGGACTGGAAAAGGCTAGGCATTAATGTCAATGGCGAGTACATCACTCATCTTCGATTTGCCGACGATATAGTCGTCATGGCTGAGACCACGGAGGACCTCAGTACAATGCTCGATGATCTCAGTAGAGCTTCCGAAAAAGTGGGTCTTAAAATGAACGTGACAAAACCAAGGTCATGGTAAATACCCATGTAGCACTCACTCCTATCAAGATTGGAGGCTCTGCACTCGAAGTTGTTGATGAGTACGTCTACCTGGGACGAACGATCCATCTGAGTAGGGCTAACTTCGAGAAGGAGGTCAACCGTTGAATCCGACTCGGCTGGGCGGCGTTCGGGAAGTTGCGCGGTATCTTCTCGTCTCACATACCACAGTGTCTCAAGACTAAAGTCTATGACCAGTGCGTGTTGCCAGTGATGACCTATGGACTCGAAACGTGGTCGCTCACAATGGGTCTCATCAGAAGGCTTAAAGTCACCCAAAGGGCAATGGAGAGGGCAATGCTCGGAGTTTCCTTGCGTGATCGAATCAGGAATGATGATATCCGCAAGAGAACCAAGGTTACCGACATAGCCCGAAGGATCGCCAAATTGAAGTGGCAGTGGGCAGGGCACATTGCTCGCAGAACAGATGGTCGATGGGGCCGAAAAGTTTTGGAGTGGCGACCGCGTACCGGAAGACGCAGCGTTGGAAGGCCGGGAGGCCTTGTGGGAACAAGGTGGACCGATGACCTGGTGAGGGTCGCGGGTAACCGATGGATGCGAGACGCACAGGACCGGCTGTTGTGGCGACACTTGGGGGAGGCCTATGTCCAGCAGTGGACGTCTTTCGGCTGATATGATGATGATGATGATGAGGCAGTGGCAGGTGGCAATATTAATAATTTTATCTTGTTCCGGGCGTAATTGCAAAACACAAACAACACATTAAATCTATAATGAAAAATAAGATAAGGTAAAAGTATTGTTTTTAATAAATTACACTACTTCACCAGGTTTTTGTACTGCAGTGCGATTCTGTAAGCATGTCGAAGTGAACACTTGGGCGGGGCGCACGACGGGTGAGTTGTCAAATCATACAAATAAGATGGAATGACAGCGCTCTTGTCGTTCACTCCGCCTAGGTGAACACCGTGAGATGTCGACAGAATAGACCGGCTGGAATGGAGAAGTGTGTATTCTTAACTAGCTGTTGCCCGCGACTTCATCCGCGCCGTTAAGTTTTCTGAAAATAGGTATATAATTTTCTGCGCAAATTTCTTAACTTTTCTTTCAGTAAGAAGCTTCTACAAAGTATTAGAAAACTAAAAAAAGATGAATGAAATCGGTAAGATCATACTCAAGTTATGGTGTGACCAGGTCAGGTAATCTTCAAGTAAAATATCTCAACCTTGTCTATGGTTCACATATCTCATTTGACAGTTCCCACCCCTCCCGCCTTCCATATTTCTATCTGTATGACACCATGTTTGTTGATTTGTCAAAACTTTTGTTAAAGTTCAAAGTTTCAGTTTCAAAGTTGATCGAATGAAGTTTTACATTGATTTATTTCCGTAACTTATCCTCCCAATTTCTGAAGCTGTAATATTATCGTGCAATATGTACAATAAGTGCTGTGTTGTGAATTGTCCTCATAAACGAAAAGGTGTCAGTTTTCATGTTTCCAAAAAGTGTGGACTCAAAAAATGGGTAGTAAAGTTAAGTGAAGTGAACTGTGAAAGTCTGCGAAGCCGAAGTCTTCCAAAAACTTTTCATAACTTATATAAAACAGGATGTATAAACAAAAAGCAACGAAATTAATAAGAAAAGTTTTTTCTTCTCTAACCTTCCTTTTCTAACCTTTTTTTCTAACTTTTTCATAAAACATACGAGTATATTGGATATTGCACATTGCAATATGCTCATAAAGTAAAACTAAAATTACCAATTCCTAGCAAGAAAACCCTTTTAGGCTGAAGCTGTACCACGCCTTTGCCTAAAGTTCTGTACCGGATGCAACGCCATATTAAAAAAAAAACTGACAATCATGATAATTATGTGAACCTTAGGCGAGTCGATTTTTCTCTATGAGAGTGCCCTGTCTGAACCTATTTGGTCTGTGGGTGTGACAAAGGGAAACATAATTTTTAGGGTTCCGTACCCAAAGGGTAAAAGCGGGACCCTATTACTAATACTCCGCTGTCCGTTTGTCTGACTGTCCGTCTGTCTGTCACCAGGCTGTATCTCATGAACCGTGATAGCTAGACAGTAGACATTTTCACAAATAATGAATTTCTGTTGCCGCTGTAACAACAAATACTAAAAAGAAAATAAAATAAATGTTTAAGTGGGGCTTCCATACAACAAACGTGAATTTTTGCCGTTTTTTTTGTGTAATAGTACGGAAACCTTCGTGTACGAGTCCGACTTGCACTTGGCCGGTTTTTTACATATACAGGGTGAATTTTTAAAATGTGCGTAAATGTCCAAATCTGAAACTATGAGGAATATCGAAAAACTCTGAAAGGAGTCTCGAGCCCGATTTTGATGAAAACTAAAATAGCATCATTGGATTTTTGAAAAATGGGAACGAATCACTTTTCCGATTTTTTTGTTTTTCGTATTTAATATTTCCGAAAACTATTGACCGACGTCTTTTTTGCTATATGCGTTATTTGACATTTTTTTAGATAATCGGGTATTATTTTACTGAACTATGTTATACGATTTACAAAATAACTTTTTGTTATTGGCCGAAGCTTATTTTTTTTAACTATTTTTTCATTTGCCATATCACCACACCGAGACAACATTTTACGGAATATTATTTGGTCGCAAATATATAGCTGGTTACTTGGTAGTACATAATCGTGGTCTTCGCCGTGTGAGCAAAAGCGGATATCCTAAAAACGTTAGTACAATTTTTCAAATAGAGATTTTATCAACACAATAATTAAACACAAGTAGTGTTTTTTTGATTTTAGTTAGTTGCTCAGCTTAGACATGCTAATTAAACTAGGAATGTCCCAACATTTATTCTTTATATTTTAGATATTGGCTGAAAACTTCACTAATTCACTAATTTTTCTGAAAGGGTCTGAAAGGGAAAATTAAAAGCTGCCATTACTCGTATTCGTGTATTTTTTTAGGAGCTGCCTGTATTTTTTTTTATAGACTTGCCTGATGTAACTATTGACAGAATGGCATTACCACGTGCATTCTCTGTGTCTGTTCTCGTATATATTTTTCTTCCTCATATTACTTGTTTTTAAGATTCGACATTTTATGTATTTTGTAATATTTTTTTTTATTTCCCGTTATAGAGAAAAAAAAAATGGCAACCCTTCGAGACTCACTTAGATGAAAAGATGGCTTCACTTTTGATGTTCGCAGTGCGCTGTCTACCATTTTTTATTGGTCTGAGTGAGGGTGAAATGAAATTCTGTCAAATATTTTTCGAATTTATGTTAAGTAACCTTGAAAAATTGGTTTTCCTAGCCAGAAATCGAAACCGTTCATTTTGTTGTTTCAAGTAACGCACTCTGTGTTTGATATTATTAGTTTCTTATAACTATTTACATTATAATATAAAAATAAAAAAAAATAAAATATCATTTATTTTTCTTAAAGTAACACAAGTTTACATTTTAAAATATGAAAATAACTAATTGCATACAGATTTTCTTAATTAATTATGTACATTCCACCTTTGCTTCGTCAAACTTTCATTTTCTTACAAGATTCTGGCAAGCGGCTACACACAGCCCTGGTGCCAGTAAAAGTTGACTGAAAACAACAAGTGCTTAGCATTCCCTGGATGTAATCACGAACGTAACGTCACTCTTTGGTCAAATTGTCTATTTACAATTATTTAAGAATGCCCCACTTGACATAGTCACTGACGACTCCATTCAGCCTGTCCGCGTAGAGATTACTGATCTTCTCAACTTGGAATGTTCCGAAATCGTTCACCTCGTCGACTTTGGGTGCGTCCTTGGTCTCAATTGTAATCATCGGCAACATGAACACTGAAAGCGTAAGACCGTACGGAAGTTTCTGGAAGAAAACATTTCAGAAGGTGAGTCAGATCATCATTAGTTGATGAAAATTTTAAGTTGGAAGTTGGGATGTTTATTTACAAACATTGCACAGGCAGGGTAGGTAGGGTAGGCAGGGTAGGTAGGGTAGGTAGGTATATATTATCCAAAAGCTAGTATAGATATTACTGTAATAGAATGTGATCCTTACCTCCTTCATTTCAAACTCAAAGTCTTCCCTGGAGAAGGTCTCCTCAGGGTCGAGGTTCAGCCTTTTCATGGAGGCGCTGAGCTGCGTGTAGTAATGGTCGATCAGTTTCTCGTAGTACTTGGCGCGGAACTCCTCATCGGTGCCAGTGAAGATGAAGTAGATCAGGTCAGAGACTGGACTGCCTCCTTGCAAACTTTGGAGGTCGACAATTTTGATGTCTACCTTGCCATCCTAGAATAAGAACAAAAACTGTCTAAAATCTGTTTGAAAAAAAAAATACAATATACCTGCACCTCTTGTCCCGCTGTATTTTAACCACGTTACTGGCACTATTGTATTCTTAATCCTTATAGATTTAGCAATCTAAACCAATCAAAAATACTTTTAACTAGCAAAATCAATCAAATGCACTTTTGACCGCAGTCTAGAAAATAGTGTTGTGTCAAAAAAAATGCAGCTTTGATTGTTTTTTTTTATAAGCCAGTGCTGGGCAAACTTCTCCTTCTAACGGCCGCTTTCTATAATATAATCTTGATCCCGATCCTTGTCTGTAACCAATCAAAGATGAGGATTGTGTGGTGAAGGACACAAACTCGGTCGTTCGGATCGGAATCAAGATTGGGATCGAGATATATTATAGAAAGCGGCCGTTAATCTCTGTGTTTTGGGTGATCTCTGACCAAATTTTATTTTACTGAAATAACAGTCAAAATTTGTTTCGCCCAACAATAAAGCTGGTTAAAAGTAGTTTTGATCAATTGATTTCGAAAAATTTAGTTTAGTTAGTTTGACAAGGATAACATATAACCATGTAGGTTATAAGTTTAAATAAAACATGATGATAAGATAGATAGATATAAAATTTTTGTGTAGCACTTTTGACAAAATTTCTAGTGGATTGAAACTACAACACTAAGGTTATGGAACTGTTTATCAGTCAAATAGACTTGCTGGTTATTTCAACAATTGATAATAATCTGTGTATATGTTTAGCAGGATCGTATAAGATAACGAAGCTTACCTCTCGTACTCTATTCAGCAAGTTATCTCCTCTAAAGTCTCCGTGGATGAGGGCAGTGCTACGAACGGTATTGTAAAGCGTGACATATAGATTCTTCTGATTCGCCATAAACTTCTGTAGTGCTTCTTTATACTCCGGCTTGACATTGTCCAACGCAACGCTTAACGATCTTTGCATCAGGCCGTCCATACTTCCAGATTCATTCCATTCAAATTTTAAGTCAGCCAAAGTCTTTTCAAATTCTTCTGGGTATCGTTTACTATATGCGAAGGACAGTGCGTGCATCTTCGCCATGTCTCGAACTGCTGAATAAGCGTACTCCCAATTTACAGAATGGAATCTGTCGTGAGGGCCATATCCATGCGCCAGTAAGTTCTCAAGAACTAATGTCTCCTGGTACGGGCTTGGGTCAAAGCCGTAGAACTTGGTGAAGTATAGTCTGTGCTCCTCAGGCACTCCGTTTTCTTCCTCCAATGATGCGTAGATTTTCGCCAACTTTATGTAAGCAAATTGTTCCGTTTTGTAAAAGTCAACGGGCAATTCGTTGCGAAAATTTCCCGCAGCAGCGACTTTTGCGAATAAATGAAGATCTTCTTTATTCTCTTCTCTTATGATCACTGTAAATATGTTCGACGTGTAATTCGCTCCTCCGCTGAATATTTCTTTTATAGTTATTTCTGGTTTTTTGTATTCATGTTCTGCAGCGATTTTCTTTAGCAACTGTCGTAGCGTATCTTCTGTGTTCGCCATGGTTTGACTTTCAATGTGTACTGAGTTAATCACTTCTAAACATTGTAATATAAAGGTCTGGAAAAGATAAGATAAATGAAATTTATTCGTTTGATAATGGATGACAATCTTATAGGTATAAAAAGATTAATGAGCTCTTGCTTTGAACATAGTATTTAATTTAATTTTTAGGGTTTCATACGTCTGAATGAAAATGGATCACTTTTGTGTCAGTCTATCCGTTTGTCCTAGACAGCCAATTTGCTCCGAAGATATTGAACCGATTCCGTTTAAATTTAGAACGTTCACATAATATGAATTTCTATGAGCCAATGGCGAACGCATAACGTAAATAGAAACTGTGGTAAAAAAATGAAAATTTAAAAAGAATAGTTTTTCAAACTGTGCTGTGTGACATATCCAGTGGAAGGGTTTTAGTATTTTTTCTATAATTTTAAAATAAATGATTTTGAATTTATTTAAGAAAATCCCTACTTCCTTACTAATATTATAAATGCGAAAGTAACTCTGTTTTCACGCTAAAACGGCTGAATGGATTGTCATGAAATTTAGGCAGATATATAGCCTGGGATATGGAAAAGGACATACTTTTTTACGAGATAACCGACATCCACGCGAGAAGTCTGTGGTTGTAAAATAACAATTAAAAAGACGATTTCGTTCGGAACCCTTTGCGCGCAAGTCTGACTTGTCCAATTTTATATCTTGCATAATTATTGTGTATTCGCCAATCATAACTTGTTTTGGCACAATAAAGTTGTGTACACTCTCTTTACATATATGTGTATGTGTATATTGTGTGTAGGAGTGAAATACTCGTAGTAAGAATAATAAAAGTAATCAGGAACAGTCATACCTTCTCAGCGTATTTGTTTTAGTGTCAAGTCATTGTTTGTTAGCACATTTGAGAAATAATTAACAAATATTATGAAGTTAATGTAATTTGTAGATAAGATAGTAAAAATTATTCAATAAAACAAGAAATCTTTTTCGGCAAAAAAATTGGAAACACTAGAATGTTTTTAATATAATAATTAATATTTTTAATTGACGCTTGAATACCTTATTATTTAGCTCCTTCCAACGTTTAGGCAATATCTATACTCTTACAAATAGAAACACAAACTGATTTTTTAAAAAGATTTTAATGGCCTTCGGCCAAACAAATTACAATTTAAATAAAAATGGCAAACAAAGAGAAATTTGAAATAACGACGATCGCTAATAGTTCGGACAGAGCTTCAGCACTCTGTGACGACCGATGAGAAAATGGACGAGTGCCGCCAGCCACCTTCCTGTTATAGCCCGTCGTGGTGTTGCTATTCTTGATTGAATTTTTCTTCTAATAATACAAATATTATAACGAGGTAAAGTTTGTGAGGTTGTAGGGGGTAGGTAATCTCTGGATCTGCTAAACTGATTTTAAAAATTCTTTTTGTATAAGATAGCCACATTCATGAGGACTATAAGCTGTAAGCGAACGGGAAACAACGGGATATACGCGTACGAGGTCGCGGGTTAAAGCTAGTGTTAAATATAGTAGTTGCCATAAAGACGATACTTTTGTGCATGAGTGCCGTTTTTGCTGAATAGACTCGAGAAATGGTCACATTCCGTCTGTTACGCGGTACCACGTCCTGTAGAAATGGTTACAAGTTGGGGTTTGTTTTAAGAAATATTGCGGTTTTTAGATCTCAATGGATTGAAATAAATGATTATTATTATTATTATTATAAACAAAACACAATTTTTAAAATGTTTGTTCCATTTGTTCCGGCTAATCTCTGAAACGGCTAAACCGATTTTGACGGAACTTTCACTGGCTTAATCTTGATTTGATTTAATTATGATTTGATTTTGATTTAATTTTGATTTAGTTTTGGTTTAATTTAATTTTGTTTTAATTGTAGTTTAATTTTATTCTTATTCAGTTATTAAAATGAATAATGTGATTATGTATGTATTACGTGTACTTGCTAACATAGGTTAAGTTAGTGTTACCTGCTAACAAAATATGGATTGTTATTGTCTGAAATAAACGTATTGAATTGAATTAGGATATACAGACAAAAGACCTTTTAAATTATGATTAACATGTATCAACCGTTTTTAGCCCAAACGCATGTGAAACACAACACACCGTCGACCCGGGCCTGGCTTTGATCGCACGGCGAGCCACCCAACGCTCGCCGTCCGCAGACCCGCGCCTACGGTGGCTGGGAATCGCCCTGCGACTCCCGACGCCCGGGGCGTCTCCCTATGTTTTACGCGGCCCACCTCGTCCTTCACTAGCATTACTACTTTGTAGAAGGAGGTGACGGCTTCCCATGTTCCTCGCTCCGGACCATGGATTGAACCAGGGCCGGACACGATAGATCGCCGCCGCCGATCGCCTCTACGCACACGGCGGTGCTCCGCCCAAGCAGGGCAAACCTCCACCATGCCCTCCAGGCGATCCTCACAAAGCTCACTATCGCAACCCCGCGTGTCATTAGGTCGGCCGCCGCCTGGTGCGACCCCCCCCTGAACCAGGACCAGCGTGTCGTCAGCGTAACAAATCACGCTGATGCCGCTAGGGAACTCGGCGCGCAGCACCTAATCGTAGCCGATGTCCCACAGACACGGCCCCAGAACCGAGCCCTGTGGAACACCGCACGACATCTCTCGCCGAATCTACTCTCCCCTGTGACCGGGGTAGGTGACGACCTTGTCCGTCAGATAGGCCTCGACCACGCGACGGAGGTAGGTCGACATCCCGTGATACTAGAGTGCCTCCCTAATGCAACTCCAGGGCAGGGTGTTGGTCGCAGATTTTGTTCGAAAGAGTTACCGCGGCCCTGGAAAGAAAGGCACTAGGAGGACTATGGGTGGGTTTTAGTCAGTAAAAGTCTGACACTCCCTGCCGCTCCACCCAGAGCGGGAGGGGTCATTTGATGATTTCCCATCCGCAAAAAAAAAAAAAGGGCAGGGTGTTGAAGGCATTGTCGATGTCAAGAGACTCCGCCAAGACGACCCTGCTCAGGTATGCTGCTTCCCCCGTCGTAAGAGCTCTCACACGCATGATGGCATCCACCGTCGAGCGCCCCGTGCGGAAACCGAACTGTTTCTCCGCCAGATCCTTCCCCACCCTCAACAGGGGCGCGACGAGGCGCTTTGCAACTACTCTTTCAAAGAACTTGCCCACCTCGTCGAGCAGCACGATGGGCCGGTATGCGGACGGAGAGTCCGCAGGGCGCCACGGCTTGTTAATGAGAACCAGTTTCTCGGTCTTCCAACGAAGTGGGAACTAGCCCCTCTCCAAGCATGCCCTTAAGTTCCCCCTTAGTCAAGGCCCGAGAGCCTCCGAGGCCAGGACCCAGGCTTTCCCAGATAAGCCGTCGGGTTCTGGGGCGGTATTTCTGGCCTTCAGCCTATTTACCGTCACTCTCAGGTCTATCTCGGTCACTTCCGGAGCACTCAACCCTTCCTTACAGTAGAGAAGTCGTATTTGGCTCATTGAAATGGTTTCAATGATGATGTAGGTCTTTGGCAGTCGTTACGGATTGTAAGAAGCCAGAAAATCTAACACCAGTCTTGCCAAGTCGTGTTACCCAGTTAATCGGTTGTTAAGGTCTGGTAGGCAGCCGCTCCACGTAAAATACTGGAATTCAGCTGAATCCGGTTTGATTAGGAGCAGACCCCAAAATATTTAGGAAAAGGCTAGCTAGATGATTAAATGGTTTCCATAAATAGGTTATAAATAAATGGTGACAAGGGTCTGATGTTGAAGGAGACTAGAAAAATCGAATAAATTGGTGAGACATTCTAAACTGCTTTAACTCGTTCCATTGATATTAAATTATGATATTTTGGTACTTCGACGACGTATAGGTGAGGATCGGTCGTAGGGTTTCTAGTAGAAATAGGTGTGTTTAGTACTAAAATTAAACGATACTGTGGCAATACATATTTTTTTATTTTTGGAGGTACCTATTTTACCTTCAAATCCATAAAACGGTTCCTGTTTAAAGGAAAGGAAGAAAAGATGGACCCTGCAGGTAAAAAGGTCCACCTTAATATTTTTCAAGGAATTATGACATCTTTGAGTAGGTCATGAGGAAACTTTTCGTGCGCTGAAAGTGAGACTAGTGCCGTTTTGAAAATGTTAAGAAAAGTGTTGAATCCTTCCTAAGATTGTAGAGGTTACGGGACTGTAACAGTTCCTGTTTTGCTAAGGTGCAAGTAATCATTGATCTTTATTAATTAGTGCATAATGTTTTAATTCTGTGACTGTGAAAGACGGACATAACATTTCTTTATGGTCCAATAGTCCCTGCGATTATTTGAGGATGCCCCACTTGACATAGTCACGGACGACTCCATTCAGCCTCTCTGCGTACACATTGCCGATTTTCTCCACATCGAATGCACCAACACTAAAGTTTTCGTCGACGTTGGGCGCATCCTCGCTGTGAACGGTGAGCACTGGCAACGTGAATACTGAAATTGAGAGTCCGTGCGGAAGTTTCTGTAAAAGAATTTAGGAATGTTAGTTTGTTTTTTGACAGTTTTTTATTTTTCAAAATAAATAAAGCCTATGTTCTTCATAATTTAAGACGAAAATTAGTTAAGAACTATTCAGCCGTATATACTCAATGGCGTGCCAAAGAATACATACTCGAAAAAAATTACCCTACTGCTGGAGGATATGAAGTCGTAATGTAGATTATGACCAACTATAATCATTAGAAAAATTGGTTCTTCAAATCATTTACAGGCACTTATGAATTGTCAAAGTTGGTCAGTCAGAAAGATGAAGTTAGTTCTGCCGTGCTAGCGATAAGAGAGCAGCAAGTATGTATGTTCCGCAGGAAAACACAGTCACCGCTCCCAACACCAGAGCATCCTTCCGCTCCGTCCGGAGCGGGAGGAATCATTTGATGATTTCCCCACCAAAAAATAGAAGTTTTTATATATGGAAATAATTTTAGCAATGGTCATTACCTCCTTCAATTCGAACTCGTAGTCTTCCCTGGAGTAGGTCTCCTCAGGGTCGAGGTTCAGCCTTCTCATGGAGGCGCTGAGCTGTGTGTAGTAGTGGTCGGTCAGCTTGTCGAAGTACTTGCCGCGGAAGTCCTCGTCAGTGCCAGTAAAGATGAAGTACATCAGGTCGGCGACCGGGCAGCCTCCCTGCAGAACCTGAAGGTCTACAATCTTGATGTCCACCTTGCCGTCCTGGAGTAACAACGAAAATATATATTACATAATTTAGATAATAAAATGTGGACGGTTTAGCTGAAAAAATTGTTTGATGAAAACCTGCAGTGGCCAGCAAAACAGCTTAAACACCCATGCTTTTTGGCTATAGTGTTTTTGAGGAATATTTAAATTAATCAATTTATTGAATTGGTAAGAAAATGAATAATTTAAAAAAAACAGAATAAATAAATTACAAAAAAAAAATATACAGTAGGTATAAGAAGCATAGAAAAAAAACACGGTGTATAAGATACGTATACATTATGATTCGAACAACATGATCTAATACACTCACCTCTCGAACTCTATTCAGCAAGTTATCTCCTCTAAAGTCTCCATGTACAATGACAGTTTTGCGGATGGGCGGGTACGTCCACCTGAATGGATTCTCCTGATTCTCCAAAAACTTCTGCAACGCTTCTTTGTATTCCAGCTTGACATTCTTCAACGCAACACTAACCGTTCTCTTAAACAGGACATCCGTATTTCCATTTTCAGGCCATGCAAATTTTAAGTCAGCCAAAGTCTTCTCAAATTCATCTGGATATTGTTTACTAAATGCGAAGGACAGTGCGTGCATCTTCGCCAAGTCTCGAACTGCTGAAGAAGCGTATTCCCAATTTACGGAATGGAATCGGTCGTGTGGGCCATATCCATGAGCCAGTAAGTTCTCAAGAACCAATGTCTCCTGGTTGGTGCTGGGATCAGAGCCGTACAATTTGGTGAAGTATAGTCTGTGCTCCTCAGGCACTTCGTTTTCCTCCTCCAACTTTGCGTAGATTTTCGCTAACTTTAGGTAAGCAAATTGTTCCGTTTTGAAGGCATCAATGGGCATATCGTCGCGAAATGATTGTCCAACTGCAGCGACTTTAGCAAATAAATGAAGATCTTCTTTATTCTCTTCTCTTATGATGACTGTAAATAGTTTCGATGTGTAGTTGGCTCCTCCGCTGAATATTTGATTTATAACAATTTCTGGTTTTTCATATTTTTGTTCTGCAGCGATTTTCTTTAGTAGTGGTAGAAGTGTATCTTCTGTATTCGCCATGGTTGGATTTTCAATGTGTACTGAGGTAAACGCTTTAAACATTATAATATAAAGGTCTGGAGAAGATAAGATAAATGAAATTTATTCGCATGATAAAGGATAACAATCTTATAGGTATAAAAAGATTAATGAGCTCTTGTTTTGAACATAAGTAGTGTTTTAATTTTTTAGGGTTCCATAGGTCCGAATAAAAATGGATCACTTTTGTGTCTGTCTATCCGTTTGTCCTAGACAGCCAATGTGCTCCAAATATACTGAACCGATTCCGTTTAAATTTAGTATGTTCACATAATAATATTATAAACTTCTATTAGCCATTGAAAATTAAAAATAAAAGTTTTTAAAACTGTGTTGTGTGACATATCCAATGGAAGGATTTTTTTGTGAAAGTTTCAGTATTTAATTTCCCAAAAAAATACGATTTCGTTCGGAACCTTATGCGCGCGAGTCTGTTTTGCCCGATTTTATAGCTTGCATATTGTGTATTCGCCAATCATAAGTTTTTGTGCATCAATATAGTTGTATATATTGCAGTCAAAACTCTTAACCAGTCAAAAGTACTATTGACTAGTAAAATCAGTCAAAAGTACTTTTGACTGATTTTGCTAGTAGAGTTAAAAACGTCATTATGGTTAACACCCCGACTCGGAGTACCCCGACTCGGTCCCCGACCAGTCAAATGTACTTTTGACTGTTTAATAGTTTTGACTGCAACATATACACTCTCTTTGCAGACATGTGTATGTGTATATTGTGTGTAGGAGTGAAATATTCGTAGTAACAAGAATAATAAAAGTAGTCAGGAGCAGTCATACCTTCTCAGCGTATTTGTGTTAGTGTCAAGTCATTGTTTGTTAGCACATTTGAGAAATAAGTTTTCAGTGTAGTGTATAATTATTACTTCTATTTTTTTTTTTTGTTATTTACATCAGACAACATTACAGACCTTGACAATACGCCTTGAACAGGGTGATTTTGACTTGGTCACAACAACGAGGGAATCTACGGGCCAACATGTTACCTCGGACCGCCAGTGCCCTACGTTCCCTTTCAATGTCTACATTTTCTTTAAGGTAAGTATGTGCCCCAAGTACTTAAATTGGTAGACTTTATTTATGCTTATGCCATTGAGAGAAAAACTAGGTTCATGATTAGGGCACTTACCGGCTGCCTTGTATTCACATTTACGTACATTGTACACAAGGCCAAGGCAACGTACTTCTCACAGACCTTCAGCATTTCTCTGATAGATCCCTCAGTCGGGCCCAGCAGCACCATGTTGTCCGCGTAACTGATGTTGTTAATACTAACACCACCAACCCGGCAGTCGACACAACTACTGAGCTCGACTAGGAGATAATTTACTTAAAGGTTGAAGAGCCGTGGAGGGTTACCTATCATAAGTTCGAAAAATATTTAGCCGAATTTCGTTTCAGCTAAAACTTTTTAACTATAATCGTTTCGTTTTTTTTTTTACTTTATCGAAGTCACGTCTGCCACTGTATCAGTCGACCGATTATCAATTCGATTTGTTTCGTTACTCCGACGTTTCATTTGGTCGAAAAACTTTTACGAAGTTACACACTTAGCCGAAATTACATTTGTTCGAAGTATTTTATATCCGAACAATTTTAAGTGATCCCAGTAAGAAGCATGCAAACAAGGGTGCTTGCTTCAAGCATTTAGCATAAAGGCAAGCAGGCATGCAGCGTGCAAACAAGCATGTAACATGCAAGCAGGCATGCAACATGGAGCAAGCATTGTTTCTGTCACGGCTCTGGCGCTGCGGGGTTTGGGCGGCCCCACGCAAGCTTATCGTTGCAGATGGTTTTAACGCTCACCCACCCCTCCGCGCCTACGCGGGCTTTAATTACACTCTAGGAGTAGGGCAAACAAGACTGCGTGAAGTCGGTTTTACAGCGATTCGTTTCTGTCACCAAATGTAGCACAATATATTGACTTTTTATGACACTTTTTTTAATTTAATATTGGAAATGCTACCAAATTACCAGCTTTAATATTTTTGTGACCAAATAATATTCCGTAAAATGTTATTTCGGTGTGGTGAAAATATGGCAAATAAATCATTTGGCAAATGAAAAAAGTTCAAAAGAGGCTTCGGCCAATAGCAAAAAGTTATTTTGTAAATTGCCGAAATATAGTTCGGTAAAATAATACCTATTACAGATGATACTTCGGTTATCCAAAAATATGTCAAATGATGCATTTGGCAAAACAAAAAAGACTTTTCGGTAAAATGAAATTCTAACAAAAAAAAATCGGAAAAGTGATCGGTTCCCGCCGTAGAGACGTCAAACCCCCTGTCTCACCCCGCACTCCAACCCATAAGATTCAGAGAACGTTCCGGCCCACTTTTAATAACTCGTTTGATTCGCATACCACTGCTGCATGAGCTTAAGCACTAGTACATTCCTGTCACCCAGTTTTCTCCTGAGCACATCATACGACACCAGGTCGAAGGCTCTGGAGAGGTCCACGAAGCAGGCACACCGGCGTTTTTCGGTCCATGTAATGTTGGACAGTGTTCTTCAAACTCAGCTCAGCTAAGATGGGTTTGGGCCGGACACGTCTATCGCATGTCGAACGGTTCATGGGCTACAGCAACCGCAATGTGGGTCCCGGAAAATGTCCGACGACATCGCGGCTGACCCAGACGAAGATGGAGAAACGAACTTGACGCCAATGGGCTAGATTGACCCAGACTATCGGCAGTGGGCAGGGCACATTGCTCGCAGAACAGATGGTCGATGGGGCCGAAAAATTTTGGAGTGGCGACCGCGTACCGGAAGACGCAGCGTTGGAAGGCCTCCCACAAGGTGAACCGATGACCTGGTGAGGGTCGCGGGTAACCGATGGATGCGAGACGCACAGGACCGGTTGTTGTGGCGACGCTTGGGGGAGGCCTATGTCCAGCAGTGGACGTCTTTCGGCTGATATGATGATGAAGATGATCGAAAAACGCAGGGAATGGAAGGAAGAAGAAGAGGCCTTTGCCCTGCAGTTGGACACTATAAGATGTGGCTAGTGTATTTTTATGATACTTTCCTCTATAATTCTACTGAAAAACTTGACGATTTAGGCTCATAGCTATCAGTTTTGTGATTTACTTGAAAAACCACCAACCAACTCTATCGGAGCTTGTCATAAATTGAAGTTTTTGCATTTTTTTGCTCATCTCTCGAGTACGAAAACGTCAATTACAAATTCACGGCGTGTGAAAATACTACGTGAAGCAATATTTCTACTTTTTAAAATAACATTTTGGCCACATCTGGTACTGCTGCTGAGCGTCCTCGTCTGCTGGCTGTGGGTCAATGGTAGTCGGGACTATGGCTTCACGCACTACCGTCGTCGAACATAGGCACCTTGTTCGATGATACTACTTTCCGCCTCGCTACTTCCCTGCGTCTCGGCGCTCGTTGTTGTTCTCCCCATCGCTGCCACTGTGGCGAAGCTGTCAACAGCCTCGAACACCACGGCCTGCCATGCAGCCATAGCGCGGGTCGCATAGCGTGGCACGCGAATATTAATGACATCATCCGACGAGCTCTTGTGACCGTCGGCGTTCCGGCTGTATTAGAACCCAATGGCCTGCCACGTGACGATGGAAAGAGACCCGACGGCATGTCGTTATTTCCATGGAAGTTGGGTAGGCTATTAGTGTAGGACGTTACTTGTGTCGATACTCTTGCGCCATCCCATCTTCCTAGCTGTTTGTGCTGCGCTGGCGCTGCCGCTGTGGCTGCGGAGAACCTCAAGTGGCGGAAATATAATTACCTTGTTGGTAGTTATAGTTTCGAGCCGTTTGGGGTTGAAACTCTCGGGTCGTGGGATTCGAGTGCTTATTACTTGTTTAAAGATCTGTCAAGACGCTTAGATGACACTTCGCGTGACCCAAAGACTGGCTTTTACCTCGGAAAAAGGATAAGCATTGCCATACAACGTGGCAATGCTGCCAGCTTTTTAAGTACATAACCAGTGGCCTGCGATGCGGAGGAATTTTTCGACGTCATGTTTTAAGTTATTTTTAGTTTTATTCAAGAGTTTTCTATTTAAGTGTATATATAGTAATAGTTAGTTGTGAAAATAAAATGTTATTTAAAAGTGATATTGTGTGTAAATGTTTTTTTTTATTTTGTTGTGATTGGAAATCTATTCATATAATAAAACTGTAGAAGAGGTCAATTCTGTACATTGAATATAAACTAAAAAAAATACTCCAGGGGTGCTTTATACAAACAGTAGAAGCCAAAAATATTTTTTTTTATTTTTTTGTCTGTCTGTCTGTCTGTCTGTTGTTCGTCTTTCACGCAAAAACCACTGGACGGATTTTAATGAAACTTTTTTTGTTGTATAGCTATTAGTCCTCGCCAACATATAGGCTATAATTTATTTTGAAGATCTGAATACAAGACGTGGAACCTTAGCAGCCCGGCTAATCTATAAGAGATATTAATATACCGCTTTAGGAATAGTTGGTCAACATGATGAGTACTGTCTGTCGACATAAAAAAAATGAAGGTCTAGAGCATCTGATGTGGAACCCTTTCAGGGAGCTAAGCTATCGGCTATTTTAATCAATTGTCAACAGATCTCATAGTCCGTTTGGTTTAAAGCTTGCTTCTCGAAAGACTAGGTTTGGGTTCAAATCCCACAAATTTTGTAATTATTTTTGAATTATTTTAATCTTATTTATTTCCTTATTTTTTTTATTCCTACCAAACCTAATATTTTCAAATATTAATAATATGTTATTGCTGTATTTTGCATATCTCTTTAGAAAGACAAGCAGAACCTATTTTTTGTTTATATGTATAATGTTTCGTTTGCATCGTGATAAAAAATACAAAACTAATGTAGAAAACATTCACATAAACCTGATAGGATTATGGCAATCTAGAAGAAATCAACTTATTATCTACATGCATAGTAAGTAGGGGTAAGTATCTTTAATGACACTTGCAATGCCATCTGTTGAGCGAAACTGTACTTACCATCAACAGCACGAGAATTACACCAAAAAGTATTTTTTAGTTAAAGATTCTTTTGATACTTACCAGGCGTTACGCATTTGATGCAAAAATAAAATTGCTCCACTGACTTTGTTTTCATTTTTTTTTTTACTTTTGATAGGAACGCGTTTGACCACTATCTCACCTGATGGCAAACGATGATGTGATCGAAGATGGAGCACGCTTGCCTATAAGTAACCTATTCACTCTTGATAAGACTCCCAGGCTGTAACTATCCAGAAACACGGACTCAGTCAGGGAATTCCACGCCATGTGTTTCCAAAACGTTTTGTTCATGTGGGTCCATCGTGTACCGGTGGCGTACCGCCGTACGTCTTGTGGTCCGATGATGGAACGAGCTTGGCGGAATTAAACTATGCAATTCCGTCGCACACTCCCCAAAATGCAACCGATAGAAAACCGAAAGGCTAAAAACTCGGCTTCGATGCTCAAGACTTTCACCTCTTGAATTTCTTTCCCAGGATCTCCCTCATTCCTAATTATTTTCTGTTAATTTTGAAACAAAACTGTTCAATTCCCAGTCAGCTGGTGATTCGTCGTGACCAGCCTAGGGCCAGAAATTACCAGTAGCGGGTTTCACACTCCAGAGCTTCAAGGGGAACTGTGGATCCCTGGGCAATGACGACGCCACAGAAGAACTCGCGAAGATAGGTTTCGAGATGGTAGTGCTGGACCCGTACCCGCTCCTCCTTCTTTCTTTCTTTCACACAGTTTCGTGCATGAATTTGCCAGAGAACAACTGAACTTCATGACAACAAATGGTGAAAAATGGCAATGACAAGTCTATAAACGTGACTAACTAATTGACTTCTCAGCTTAAGTAAAAATTACCTCCGTAATAATAGGGATTATTATTACGGATCATTGCCCTTAATTTTTTTTAACTTATGCACTACAGATACCCCAATTTGCGGTGGTTGTTTCGACGCCGGCTACGTCATCCTGGCCCTGACTTTCCGACGTGAAAAAATCCTCGGAACGGTGAGGTGCAGGTTTCAAATCAAATCGTTTATTGCAATCCATAATGTACATATACAGGTGGTAAATATAGGTTTGTGAGTGCTAAGTTATTGAGCTGACTTTTATCTCAGATTATCACTCCCTTGCGGGTTGAGTATTATCGGTCGTCTCTCCGCTCAACCTGTGAAGCACACTGGTGGCTTTTGTACATTTGGGCGGAGCTAGGCTTGCAAACTTAGCCAGGACAACGGAGTCTCTACTCTACTCCATCCGTTGTGGGTTTTTTTATGGATAGGAAAACATCAAATGACTTCTTCTGCTCTGCGTGGAGCGGAAGAGAGTGTCAAACTCTTACTGACTAAAACACGTCCGTATTCCTCCTTATGCCTTTAACGTTCCAGGGCCGTGGTGACTTTTCGAACAAATTCCGCTCCGTTCGGACAGTGAGCCAACCTACGCTCGCCATCTGCGGGCCCGCGCTTAGGGTGGCTGGGAATTGCCTTGCGACTCCCGACGCAACGCCCGGGTTGTCTTTTCCTGTTGCGGCGGCTGAGGGGGTCTACTCTCTTAAGCCCGAAGTCTGTAGTTTCGGCCTTAGTGTTTGGCGTTTTCTACTCCGTATCACCTACGGACTTACGATTGGTCCCGAACTAGGAATAACTAACAAATCGTGCTGTCATTCATTCTTATATTCTTCTCCGGACCATGGAGTAAACCAGGACGCCGCAGCCGATCGCCTCGACGAGGACACGGTGATGCTCCGCCCAAGCAGGGCAGACCTCCACCGTATACTCCACCATGTCCTCTGCGGAGACTTATCTTCTGATAGTTTCGGCATGACCATTAATCAAGCTCAGGGACAAACTATTAGTCGTGTTGGTGTGGATCTGCGGTAGTCCTGTATCTCGCACGGTCAGGCTGTATGTCGCTTTGTCGCATGTAAGCAGCGCGCAAAGCCTGTGTATACGTACTGATGAATATCACATAACAAGTAATATTGTTTACAAAGAAATGTTTTAAGTGTTAATATTCGTTCGTTCTTCGTAATTTTGTAAGTCATGTCATAATCACGATGAGTACCTATATACATTTAGTGAGTTTGTGTACTTAATATCTTCCTAAATACGAAAAGGAAGCGCGAACGAAGTCGCGGGCACAGCTAGTTCTTCGATATTTTCGCCAATTGTCAACCGATTTTGATGATACTTTTTTTTTGTTGGGAAGAGTATCTTAAGGACTGGCTCCATTTCAATTTGGTGAAGATCTGATGAAGAACTTCGGAGATAGGTAATGTAACTGGGTGAATATTTGAAGATAGATATATTCAGGATTCGTAAATTAAGTTCAAATAATACTACCAATTACAGATTTTATGGATTTAACGTAAAGTTTATAGTGCAGATTAGCGAAATAAATTTTACGCACAGTATTTGAACTGCTATAAAGGTCTGAATCTGAAGCTGAAAATTATCGTCGAACGGTGATGAGATATGAAACACACGGTAATTAGCATTTAGAAAATGGTAATTACTATGCTTCGTGATTGGTAATTAGAAATAAAAATAATAATGTAACCACTAAAAAGTGAAATAAAAAAAAAATTAAACAAAAACACAATTAAGTATAAAATAACTATAATTTCGCAAGTCAGTTGCATTTTTTTGTAAAAAAGGTTTTTTTATTTTTTATTGAGGAATGGGCTTGCTCTTGGTATTTTTTTATTAACTGAGTTGATTGGACCTTTGGCGGTCACCTTTCTTTCGTTTTTTATAATTTCTATGTCACTCGATATTCCGACTTTTTCCCTAAAATCTAATTTATTTTCCATTGATTTATTCAATCATTCGAAAACAAATTGGTTGTTTCTTCGTTTTGAATAACCTCACATTTATTTCAAGATCATCATCGATCTTGAAATAAATTTCCGTGTTTTGGGGTTACACAAACCACAGGAATTACTCCCACTCACCCATGACATAAAAACCCAACGGTTAAAGTTTATGCATTTTGGTGTGATATTAAAATTGCAGAATTGGCTCTTTCTAAAATCACACCAAATTTGATAAACTTAAAACCTGTGTACTGATTGGTCGCCGGTTTATATCAGTTCACAATTTTTCTGAACTATACGATAAAGTTAACAATTTTGATTCGTATCATTGTATGTAGAGCAAAATTTTTTCTGCAATGATACGAATCAAAATTCTTTACTTAAACAGTGAAATTAACATTTAATATTAATTTCACTGTTTAAATTTATTGAGAGTTTATTTACACTTCTGGACACATCTATTGGCCCACCTTGTATTTTCAGTTTCGTTTGATCCTAGCTAAAATTTTATATTAGGTCGAGCAAAAAGTTTTTATGCAGTTTTGAACCTGGCACATTCACAATTTCATTCAATAGTCTTTTTTTGAATTTCGAACACAGAATTTAAAGAAACAAAAGACAATTTGGAGCCTGTTTGTTGATATCAAACAATCGAATACTAAGAAAACTTGGTTTTATTGGTTTACTTGGATTTAATTCTTGAAAAAGTGATTGATATCTTTGGTTTTGCAACAAACATTACTTATTCTTAACATTAAGGTGAGGTTCTATCAATAATCTATGGATACTTCACCTGAAGTCGCCGCCCAAGCTGTGGCACTTATTCAGGCCGGACACAGCCAAAGAAACGTGAGTGCTCAACTTAATTTAAGTCGATCTGCGGTCCGAAATGTTTATCGGAGGTACCTAGAGACTGGCGGCTTTGTTCGTCGCCAAGGAAGGCCACGATCTCGGGTCACAACTGAAAGGCAGGATCGGTTCATCGTGACGACCAGCTTGAGAAATCGTCACCTTACCTCCATTGAGATACAAAACCAACTTCGCGACTTCCACGGAGTATCTGTGAGCGCTCGAACTGTTCGGAGAAGGTTAAAAGAACGCGATATGGTACCACACAAGCCAGCTAATGGGCCCAAACTAACGCGAGCCCACCGAACAGCGCGCCTTCATTTCGCACGCAGTCATTTAAATTGGACACAGCAAGATTGGAGCAGTGAACTCTTTTCTGATGAGTCTAAAATTGTGTTACATGGCAATGATGGAAGGAAGAAGGTCTACCGACGTAAGGGAGAGCGTTTCGCACAATGCTGCTTTGAAGAGAGGGTTGCTTATGGCGGTGGTTCATGGACTGTCTGGGGCGGTATATCCGCGAGCGGCAAAACTCAACTTGAGGTTGTTACAGGACCACGGCTGCCAACATTAAATGCTGAAAGGTACATTCGTGAGTGCTTAGAACCTCACGTGATACTATACGCGGACTATGTGGGCCCAAATTTCCTTTTTATGCATGATAATGCAAGAGCCCATGCGGCCGGCATCGTCAGGGAATATCTTCGGGATGTGAACATCACAGTTATGGACTGGCCAGCCAGAAGCCCAGACATGAACCCCATTGAGCACATGTGGGACAAGCTAAAAAGACGTGTTAGGGCTCGTCAGCCAGTTGCCCAGACGATGCAGGAGTTGAAAACTGCCATAGAAGAGGAATGGGAGATGATCCCTCAAAATTTCATAGAGCGGTTGATAAACTCTATGCCTAATCGTATGAGAGCTGTGGTAGATGCCCATGGAGGCAACACGCGTTATTAAATTAAACCTTTATTTGATAAAACATGTTTTTTATTCAAAAATCAATTGCCTTTAACAAGGCGCATATCCGACTTGTTAGGCGTAGCTCCATGTCGTATGGTATTCTGAATTCAAATTTAAAACAATACGATCGAAAAAGATGGTAAAATGTATCAGGTTTAAAACTGCATCAACAGTTTTTGTTCAATCTAGCAATCATATTTCGGTAGGGGCCATCGAAACCTAAACTCTAAGGTGGGCCAATAGATGTGTCCAGAAGTGTATATACCTGTTTTTGCCCGCGACTTCGTACTTGCTTTCTCCCCGTTTTCTATCCCGTTTCCTCCCCGTTCCCGTATAGCCTATAGCCCTCCTCATGAATGTGGTTATCGTATACATAAATAATTTTCCGAAATCGACTGGTAGTTTGAGAGATTAGTGTGTGCAAAAAAACAAACTGTCAGCTTTATTTTAATAGTATTAATAGGTACAATTTGACATTAGTTATTTAATAATACAACATTTAGGTCACTATATTTCGGTAAATTACCATGCTCTCACTCAATTCAATTTAATTCAAATAATGAATTTGTATACATAAGTACAATATAATGAGATCTAATTCTAATGTCAGGATCGCTATGTTTTACTTAACGACTCCAGCCCCGACATGTGAAAATTCCCAAATAAAAATAAATCTTATGTAATTGGTAAATAAACACTAAATTCGCGAATAATTCGGCGCACACCGGTGTGTTGCCGGTGCTTGAGCGGAGCGTTTACGCGGTACGGCTTTTCATACAAACTTTCAAATCCTTATTTTTCGAAATGCATGAACTGATTTTAATGAAACTTGGTATGCATTCCACGCTAGATATCCAGGTCTAAATAGTCATCAAATAAAAATTCAAGGTTACATTAATTCGCATAAAACTGAAAATTTGTATGACTGTTGGGAACACCATAACAAATAAATTATCAAAAGTCCCCATCGATCCGACGCGACGTGTGCAAAAATAAATTATTCAAGGTCAAAGGTCCAATGTGTGCAAAAATCGGGTTTTTAATTCTGTGACTGTGAAAGATGGACATAACATTTCTCTATGTTCCAATTAAGTCCCTGCGATTATTTGAGGATGCCCCACTTAACATAGTCACGGACGACTCCATTCAGCCTGTCTGCGTATAGATTACCGATCTTCTCCACATCGAATGTAGAAACACTAAAGTTTTCGTCGACTTTGGGCGCATCCTCGCTGTGAATGGTGAGCATGGGCAACGTGAACACTGAAAGCGAGAGTCCGTACGGAAGTTTCTGGAAAAGAATTTAGGAATGTTAGTTTGGTTTTTTGACAGTTATTTATTTTTCAAAATTAATAAAGCCTATGTTCTTCGTAATTTAAGACGAAAATTAGTCAAGAACTATCCAGCTGTATATACTCAAGGGCGTGCCAAAGAAATATGCATACATACTCTCAAAAAACATTACCCTACTGCTGGAGGATATGAAGTCGTAATGTAGATATTGACCAACTATGATCGTTAGAAAAATTTTATCTTCAAATCATTTACAGGCACTTTTGAATTGTCAAAGTCGGTCAGTCAGAAAGATGAATTTAGTTCTGCCGTGCTAGCGATAAGAGAGCAGCAAATATTTATGCAGAAAAATCATTTGATGATTTCCCCTTCAAAACAAAAATAAGTTTCTTTACGCGTAAATAATTCTAACTGTAGTCATTACCTCCTTCAATTCGAACTCGTAGTCTTCCTTGGAGTAGGTCTCCTCTGAGTCGAGGTTTAGCCTCCTCATGGAGGCGCTTAGCTGCGTGTAGTAGTGGTCGATCAGCTTGTCGAAGTACTTGGCGCGGAACTCCTCGTCGGTGCCAGTGAAGATGAAGAACATCAGGTCGGCGATCGGGCAGCCTCCCTGCAGAACCTGAAGGTCTACAATCTTGATGTCCACCTTGCCGTCCTGGAGTAACAAGGAAAATATATGTTACATAATTTAAATACTAAAATGTGAACGGTTTAGCTGAAAAAATATTTTGATGAAAACCTGCAGTGGCCGGAAAAACAGCTTAATCACCTATGCTTTTAGGCTACAGTGTTTTTACGGAATATTGAAATAAACCAACTTATTAAATAAGTAAGAAAATGGATACCTAAACAAAATTAAAACCCTTTTTACAGACACCTAATCGATGATCGAAAAAAAATTGAATTTATAAATTAATAAATAATAATTAACATCCAGTATAAAAAGCATACGATAAAAGATCAAGCAGTAGTTTAGTGTTCTAAGAACAAGGTATGTAAGATACGTATGCCTCCATTTTGATTCGGACAACATGATCTAATTCACTTACCTCTCGTACTCTATGTAGCAAGTTATCTCCTCTAAAGTCTCCATGTACAATGACAGTTTTGCGGATGGGCGGGTACATCCAACTTAATGGATCCTTCTGGTTCTCCATAAAGTTCTGTAACGCTTCTTTGTACTCCAGCTTGACATTCTCCAACGCAACGCTAACCGTTCTCTTATACATGGCATCCATATTTGCAGTTTTAGGCCATTCAAATTTTAAGTCAGCCAAAGTCTTCTCAAATTCTTCTGGGTATCGTTTACTAAATGCGAAGGACAGTGCGTGCATCTTCGCCAAGTCTCGAACTGCTGAAGAAGCGTACTCCCAAGACACGGAATGAAATCGGTCGTGTGGACCATATCCATGCGCCAGTAAGTTCTCAAGAACCAATGTCTCCTGGTAGGTGCTGGGGTCGAAGCCGTAGAACTTGGTAAAGTATAGTCTATGCTCTTCAGGCACTCCGTTTTCCTCCTCCAAGGTTGTGTAGATTTTTGCCAACTTTAGATAAGCAAATTGTTCCGTTTTGAAGGCATCAACGGGCAATTCGTCGCGAAATGATTGTCCAACTGCAGCGACTTTTGCAAATAAATGAAGATCTTCGTTGTTCTCTTCCCTTATGATAACTGTAAATAGTTTCGATGTGTAGTTGGCTCCTCCGCTGAATATTTGACTTACAATTATTTCTGGTTTTTCATATCCATGTTCTGTAGCAACTTTCTTTAGTAGTGGTCGAAGTGTATCGGTATCCTCTGTATTCGCCATGCTTTGATTCTCAATGTGTACTGAGGAGAACGCTTCGAAACATAATACTATAAAGGTCTGGAGAAGATAAGATAACAAAGTTATTCATGTGATAAAAGGTGGCAATCTTATAGCTATTATAAGATTAATGAGCTCTTGTTTTGAACATAGTATTTTAATTTTTAGGGTTCCACAAGTCCAAATGAAAATGGATCACTTTTGTGTCTGTATCCGTAGACAGTCAATATGCTCTATATCTACTGGACCGATTCCGTTTAAATTTAATACGTTCACATTTATGAACTTCAATGGGCCATTAAAAATTAAAAAAGAAAAGTTTCTCAAACTGTGCCGTGTGACATATAAAATGAAAGGATTTTTTTGTTAGAGTTTCAATATATTTTTCCTTTAATTTTATAAAAAAAAATGAATTTCAAGTTATATTAATATAAAACAATAAGGTCACCGATACTACTGACCCTAAAATTAAATAAAAAATACATAGACAATTTCTTTACTTATAAATTACAGGAAAACCTATGAGAAGTCTGTGGTTGTAAAATAACAATTTAAAAAAATTCTTTCGGAAACCTTCCGCGCGAGGCTGACTTGTCCGATATTATAGCTTGCATATTGTGTATTCGCCAAACATAAGCTGTTGTGGCACAATATAGTTGTATATTCTCTTTGTAGACATGTGTATGTGTATATTGCGTGAAGGAGTGAAATACCCGTAGTAACAAGAATAATAAAAGTAATCAGGAACAGTCATACCTTCTCAGCGTATTTGTGTTAGTGTCAAGTCATTGTTTGTTAGCACATTTGAGAAATAAGTTTTCAGTGTAGTGTTTTATTATTTTTTATTAATTTATTTACATCAGACAACATTATAGTCCATTTTGCTAATAGAATAACCTTATAACTAGTGTTAGTAGTACACAAACAAGGGTAAAAACAAACATTGAAGATGTCTGAAGCAGGATGTGCAGAGGAATAAGCGACATGACCATTTTCTCCACATAATGCCTCAGAATAGGGGAGTAAGGACTCTCCACGACAGTTTTCAAGATGCTATTGTCACTGACCCGTGTTCTACGCAACAGTGATGCGACGGAGGTAGGTCGGCACCCGGTGATACCGGAGCACCTTCCTATTGCAACTCCAGGGAAGGGTGTTGAGGGCATTGGTGCTATCAAGAAACACCGCCAAGACGACACTGCCCCGGAATACTGCTCATGATGGCGCCCCGTATGGAAACCGAACTGTCTCTCCGCCAGATCCATCCCACGAAGTGGAAATGGGGGTCTACTCTCTAAGCCCGAAGTCCGTAGTTTCGGCCTTAGTGTCGGGCGTTTTCTACTCCGTATCACCTATAGACTTACGACAGTTAATTTTATTATATTTTGGTACAGTCACGAGCACTAATATATATACATTGTCACATTTTCTAAAATATCTTAACTTCTACAATTGAAAAAATATGTGTGTGGCATTTTTTTCTAAATAACCTAACCATCAAACTGTGTCGAAACTGAGTATACATTGGTTTCACAGTAATCTAAATGCAGAAAATCAGTTATAAGTTTACACTTCTAATGCAATTTTTAAGTATCCATGACAATTTCTGTAACATGTATACAAAATGGATTCTGGTACTTAATATAAATTAAAATAGAAATACGTGTTATAGAAGTTGTCATGGATACACATTAAAATGACATTAAAAGTGTACCTATACAACCCGTACGCGTTAACTTGGCACCTGGCTCGAAACTCGACCCTCCCCCCTATTCCCCGCGCAGCACCCCGGCGTCGCCTTGCAGTAGCGTTAGAATCATAGACTAATATTATTTTATGATACAATTTACTGACGTTTTTGATTTTTGTTCTCTATCACCACCTTTGTATAGTAGTGTTCAAAGTTGCTACATGGCAATAACTTACTAAATGCGATATGCTTTACATTTTAAGCAAGTTATTCTACATGCTTTTTATATGCCGGGTCCAGCTCCACAGTTACTAGGTCGCACAAACTAATCTTTTGGCATTTACAAACATTTTTGAACTCGATGAAGACTGTAAAAAATTATATTTTCATTGTATAAACTCAATGTAATTAGCATTGTATAAATTCATTAATTAACGGCACATGTGTGAGTACTGTGAACCATATACTACTTTTATTTATTTTTTAATTGACTTGACTGACCTGGCGGTTGGGAGTGTCATGCTCACTCAAAAGTCTACCTGATGGTGGCGCATGTGTTGGGTCATTTGACTCCCTTAAATATGGTTGAGCCGAATGGTGCTGGCGCGTGCGTCATGTTCGTGAACGGACGCCGTCAGTTTGGACTGGTCATCTCTCGGCTGCCACGGTTTATTTTAATGATTTGTTATTTAAATTGTTGTTTATTTTTATTTTTTTACTCCGCATACTTTAACGTGCATTTGTTTCTACATCGTTCTAACATATATGTTTATATAATTTCAACAGGAATGATGTAACCATAAAATTGTAAAGAAAAATGATTTAAAAGAGTGTCTGTGGCGTTTCTTGCACGTTGTTCACCATAGAGATCTACGCTTTGGAACGTGCAAATAGCTTCATCTTTTTGACTGACCGACCTTGACAATTCAAAAGTGCCTGTGAATGGTTCATTTGAAATAAATAATTTGAATTTTGAATTTTTGAATTTCATATTTGTTACGCGGCGGCACGCGCGCGTGCGATTTAAGCAAGCGCGGTGACTGTCTGGCAGACTGCATGCTTTATAAGCATATTACGTCTCGTTTATGAATTTATTACGTTAAAATGGAGCAGTAAAAAAACCAATGAACTTTTCTTCGTACTTTCCAGGCTTAGCATTACTGTTTATAATTGATTGTTATTAAGTTTGAAAGAGTGACAGTCTTGAGCGTTTATTATATTAACATTAATTAAACAATAACACAATCTCTCAAGCAGTCGTCCTTACTTACACAATATTATAGTCAAAAATCAATATTGCGTGTCCTATCACTGTTTACACTAAAAATATACGAAACAAAATAGCGTAGGTATACTACGTGAGCCGCCCGGGATCGCAAATTATGCGCTTGACCGATGACAATCATCAACATAAAAACATAGCATGCGACGACTGGCTCATTATAGATATTACCTATAGTAAGCTCTTGTCAGAAGCTCAGGACATTGCTGACTTCTTTGTACCAATTGATAGTTAAGAACACAACAGTTTTCAAACCACCTATGTTAAAGTATGTCACAAAATCTTTCAGAAAGTAGTTATACTGGAATTTCGGTAATTCTCGAATTTATGACTGAACTGAAGCTCAACTTAACCCAGATATGCCTACTGTCCTATACGTAGGACAGTGATAAAACACCAAACATTTGTCTGATGTTTGACATTTTTAATCACCGGTGGACAATTTTTAAAATAAAATAGACTAAGTTGTTGATTTACCTATAACTTTGTGTGTAACTAGACCAATGAAAGAAAAATTTCAAAATCAACAATTACATAAAAGGACCAAATATTTCTAAAATTTTATTTGAAACATTTTACCAAGATATTTTATTTTAAAAACTTAGAGATCAACCCCAAATTTCTAAAAAAAGAAAACAAATTTATTACATGTAGCATATAATAAATTATACATACCATACAATATACACACACTACACTACATTACGGACTTTAGCTTCAGATTCCTTAATTTGCTATTATTGTGTTACATAATTACATTTCTATAATTTTTATCAATATTTTCTTGGCCAAGGATCGCAATATCAAATATAAAGATTTGAATTGCAAAATATAATCGAAATTCAAGTTACTACCTAATACTGATTTAATCATATAAGTATATAAGAGGATCAGAAATGTCTTCAGGATCAGCCATAGCGTTGGCGCGGGTATTTATGGGCGTAGTTTTAATCAAAGTCTTGTAAGATGTCACACAATCAATTTCTTATAATAATTGGTCCTCCAAGTAATTATAACATTAACATCTTAGTAGAATTACGAGTAACAATGAATCAAACTAATCACGAAACACTAAACGATTACACCGATTCGTCGTATTCATGGTGCACGGTCGCCGTTGCCAGACGAGAATCCCTCCGTCTCAGCATGGCCGCTTCACCAACCAATCGACGCTCCGCTAGACCGACCGTTGTCAGTCTTGTTCGGTAGTAATTCGATAGATGGCGCTAGTCGATACGCCGTCAACCAATCAACGCTCTGCTGGACCAACCGCTGTCAGTCTTGTTCGAAAGTAATTTCGTAGATGGCGCTAGTCGATGCGCCGTCAAGTACATTAGATACGAGTGCCGCGCGCCACCGTCGCCATGGATTTATAATGGCGCGCCGCCACCACCGATTTTGTAAATACGTTATTAAAGCATTTTCGTATAAAAATCTGAAATGGAAACGAAATTTTTTTTGCAAACTGTACTTTGCACAAACGTCATTCGAGCCAGGTGCCATGTTAACTCGTACGAGTGGTACATACAACAGTGTTTCCCCTCCCTTCTGCCCGATGAACGGGGAAAATTCATGGTAGTAGCATATATAACGAACTAGCTTCCACCAGCGGCTTCGCCCGCGTAAATATCGGAAATAGGAAAGTCCCTGTTCTCTAAAAACAGCGTATGTGTATTTTTTAACCGACTTCTAAAAAAGGAGGAGGTTCTCAATTCGGATGATCGTTTTTTTTTTTTTTTTTTTTTTTTTTATGTTTGTTCGGGCATAACTCCGTCGCTTGCCAACCGATTTGAAAAATTCTTTTTTTGTTGGAAAGGTATACTTCCCAAATGGTCCCATTGAATTTTTATCAAAATCGGTTCAGTAGTTTGGTTATTAAATCCAAATAGCTGGAAAAAATATGTGGAAAAATCATCCATGTATACGAAATTGCGTATTTTTGCTTTCCTGTGACTTTCCAGTGGTGTTGTTAGGTGTGGAGTACCACTAAAAAGTGAAAAAAAAAATATTCACAAAAAAAAGAAACCGACTTCCAAAAAACACTACAAAGTGCAAAATAACTTTAATTTCGGAAGTCGGTGTCAAATAACGAAGAAGCAACCAAAAACACCGACTTCCGAAATTAAAGTTATTTTGCACTTTGTAGTGTTTTTTGGAAGTCGGTTTCTTTTTTTTGTGAAAAAGTTTTTTTTTTGTATTTATTTATTATATTTATTTTCTATAGGTATATGTTTAGTTTGTATTTATTTATTTTGTTCAGCGATATTTTCGCCAATTGTCAACCGATTTTGGTGATTCTTGTTTTTGTTTGGAAGAGTAGCTTCCCGGACTGGTCCCAATTCAATTTGGTGAAGATCTGATGAAGAATTTCGAACACAGGTAACGGAACTCTTCAATAAATGATTGCTGAAATCGCATGTCTGTTTATTGTTTACACCACATAACATAACATCACGCCGGTACGCTGTGAAGGGGTACGCAGATGTGTACAAGTCAACCACGGTTTTGGGGTTATCTATTCGGGCATAACTTTATTGTTTATGAACCAAATTTGATGATTCTTTTTGCGTTGGGTTTAGTTAAAGCTAACCACTAAAAAGTGAAAAATAAAAAAACTTTTTACAAAAAAATACAACCGAGTTCGAAACAAAAAACACTTCAAAGTATAAAATAACTATAATTTCGGAAGTCGGTGTCAAAAACGAAGATACAACCAAAAACACCGACTTCCGAAATTATAGTTAATTATTTTGTTTGTCATAGGTATAGACATATCTACGATATGGCTCATTGTTGCTATTCATTTTAAAGCGATTTCAATATTTATCACAATAACATAAAAACATATTTATCTGGCTGCACTGCACGACAACAAAAAACAACATTAATGTGCGCTTATCTCTTCTGTATGATTTGCAATGTCACCGTAGGTATCTAATATCACAATAGTTTTAGGACGGTATACGGTAATAATAAAGGGCGAGTCGATGCCACTCGCTGATGGCTACTAGCTTTCTGTAACATAATAATTATGTAGGTAGGTTATTTTATCAATTAGGTAAAATCACAATTTGGGTTCCTTTTGAACTCAAATTGCGACTTATTTCCGAGCTTATGCCGCTTGAAACTGCTGCTTTGTAATTGTTTACATAATTTCGAAACTGTACTGTATACATCTTTTTTGAAATTTCCTTGGGTACATAATTTTGTAACTAAAACTTTATAGTATCTTTTGATTGTCTACTGGTAACAAAATTTTGATAAAAACTTTTTCACAAAAAAAAAAGAAACCGACTTCCAAAAAGAACTAAGTACAAAGTTCAAAACAACTTTAATTTCGAAAGTCAGTGTTTTTGGTTGCTTCTTCGTTATTTGACACCGACTTCCGAAAATAAAATTATTTTGAACTTTGTAGTTTTTTAGGAAGTCAGTTTCTTTTTTTTTGTGATTTTTTTTTATGTTTTACTTTTTAGTGGTACCCCACACCTAACAACACCATTGGAAAGTCACAGAAAAAATACGCAATTTCGTATACATGGATGATTTTTCCACATATTTTTTCCAGATATTTGGATTTAAAAACCAAACTACTGAACGGATTTTGATAAAATTTCAATGGGACCATTTGGAAAGTATATCTTTTCCAACAAAAAAAGATTTTTTCAAATCGGTTGGCAAGCGACGGAGTTATGCGCGAACAAACATAAATAAAAAAAAATTTAAACATCCGAATTGAGAACCTCCTCCTTTTTTAGAAGTCGGTTAAAAATGTGTAGTTAACTTTGACACAATTTAACGTTTACATAATTATGGGACACAGCATACTTATTTTTTGCGATTTGATGTTGCTACATGAATTTGAATTTTAAGGGCGTTTCTATGTTATTACTCGTGACTGTACTTATACGGTGAGGATCGGTCGTAGGGTAGGTAGTAGAAATAGGTGTGTTTAGTATTAAAATTAAACAATACTGTACTACCTGCATCCCTATCACAATGGGAGTTGAGTACATAAGCGGATAAAACGGGTAAACGCCAAATTGCCTCATGTATGGGTACCGTATAAACTTGTTTTGCATCTTTTCCACCATCTGAGAATATTTAGTTTCATGAGGACTCCAGATGATGGCACTAGTTTCCAAGTTGCTTCGCACCAACGCGTTATAAGTGATTTCTTTTGTGGGTTTCTCGCATGACAAAACCAAGATTTTTGAACGCCTTTTTACATACTTGGACGATATGAGCTCGAAATGATAGATCTGTCGCAGCCAAAGAGCTTAATCAGACATTTAGTTGGCTGCCTAGCCGTTTCATTAAACGGCGCCGTTTAACTAGCTGCCTAAATGACATCCAGCCATCTTGTCTAACACAACATTTATTGAAATGGCTTAGCAGATGCTTAGGCCGTCACAAAACACATTTATTTTAAAATAATAACAGTACTTACTTTATATACGATTACAACACGGATTATACGATAAAATACGAAAACACAAACAAAATACGATATTATTATGTACTTACCTTGATGTTGTTGGTTAATCTTTCGAGTTTATTTTCAAAATGTTCGCAGAAACATCAAAAAAAATTTAAAATCGCTCTTGGAAAAGCTGTCTTGTCCGTTTTTGTTTTGTTTGTACACTCACTTTTACGAAAACTCGGTACTATCATCGACTGTTTGTAGTTTTGTCTTGAGGAAGTTTTTATCAAACAAAAAATAGCTGGGAAAATTGCATCGCAAAAAGTGCCAAATCACAGTGTCTGACCACGAGTGCAGCGGATTGTCGCCGCTAAACGCAGGGTACAAGTACTACAGTGGCGTGCGTGACTCGCTCGAGGTGCCTTTGGTGGTGCGGTGCGGCAGCGACTTGCGGTGCGGTGCAGCAACATCCAGCGTGATCCAACGGTGCAGTGCAGCGGCGTCCTGAGGTGGAGTGCAGCAACGTTGCAGCATCGAGTAGTGCAGTGCAGCAGCATCCGCCGGTGCAGAGTGAGAGAATCTCGGATAAGTAACTGCTCTGTTTTTATTATCGTTTATTTACTGTGCTATAATATGGCAGGAGTTCAGCGTACCCCACCTAAAACGCCAAAAACACAAATAAGCAGTATAAGCCAGAGTAAAACCCAATCTGAACCAGACATTAACACGGCAATAATGATGAGCGACTACGTTAATATAAATCGTAATAAGCGGCCTCGACAAGAAAACTCGCCTCAAGGCGGGTCAGTTTTAATTTCTGGGGATCTACAAGACAACAGCATAACAAAAACGCTAACAGAACAGACTACCCTTATGTCTAAACTGTTATCTGAGGTAGCTCAAATCAAAACGCAAAATACCCAGAAACAGGCTACCAACACGGAGATTCGTAAGTCAAATGAAGAGATCGAGAAATCGATGTTTTTTATGAATATAAAGTTCGAAGATTTGAGAAAAGAAGTTGAGGACTTAAGGAAAGAAAGGCAAGAACAGCAAAAATATATAGAAAGACTAGAACAAAAGATAACAGATCTACATCACAAGTCCCGCTCGTCCGGTGTTGAACTTAGAAATGTACCGCTAGAAAATACAGAAACACACACAAGTCTCATTAAAACAGTATGCAGTATAGGCAGAGCTGTTGGAGTGCAAATTCCTGAATCCGAGTTGCGCGACATCTATCGTCTACCTGGGAAGTCTACCACTTCTGACACCCCACGTCCAATAATTGCAGAATTTACCAGAGTGCAGACAAAACAGACACTCTTATCCGCAGTGCGGTTGTTTAACAAGGATAAGGGGAAAGACGGAAAACTTAACACCAGCCTGATTGGATTACCAGGGAAACACCAAGCGGTGTATGTCGCCGAACAATTACCTGCCAGTACCAAGAAGTTATTTTTTCAATCCCGTGAGTTCGCCAAAAAGTACAAATACACATACTGCTGGATATCAAATGGCAATATTTTCCTGCGGAAGCTAGAGGGCGACAAACAGATTTTAATCAGCACCGAAAAAGACCTACAAGATCTTGGAAACAAAAATATGTGACTATGTCTAAAACTTACCGTAAATCGTTTTTATTCTACTTTGTTTGGGATAGCTAAATTATGTTTAATTCAAACTGTCATCTTCATATATTATCAAAACAACCAGTCATTAACTTTCACAACCACACTCTCACAAACACTACATAGAACAGAAAACCCTAATCACAAATACATTCACATGACATACACACACATAACAATACTCCTCATAATCATAAAATACACATATGTGCGATGCACTCGGCATTCTAACTTTATGTCCAAAAAAATACTACTTGCTCACATTACTAGCTCACGCTCTTATATTCATTTCTTAATTAAAAATGACTAACTTGATTAATATTAATAACGACCTTGACAAATTTACCGTAGGTAACTCCTTTATATGTAACCCAGAAGACTGTCTAAAGTATGTCAATGTTTCCGGTAGCAATATTAACCTGTCCGGCCCCGGCGACACACCGGTGTGTCGCGAATTAATCGCGAATTTAATGTTTATTTACCTATTACATAAGATTTACTTTATATTAGGGAATTTTCACATGTTGGGCCTGACCGGATTACTACATTTAAATATTCGTAGTGTAAATAAAAACTTCGATGAACTTCTAGTACTATTGCGCCTAACTAAAATTAACTTTGACATCATAGTTTTGACGGAATGTTGGCTGAGTAAAGCTAATAATTTACCAGTATTGGAAGGTTTTCAGTCTCACTCAACTGAAAAAAATCTCAATCAAAATGATGGAGTTATAATCTATACTAAAATGGGACTGAAAACTAATGTATGGGAACCCACCTTTAGGGGTGGAACTTGTCTCATGTGTCAAATAGATAACAAGTTAGCAATAGTGGCAATCTACCGCTCTCCATCATACAAGTCCAACAACGATTTTGATAATTTCAAAACTAGCTTGACTAATGTCTATGACACCATATCCACCTCTCCAAATATAGTATTAGTGGGCGATTCAAACCTTGATATAATCAACCGTAATGAGGACAACAAATGTCTTGATTACCTCATCCTAAATGCTTCTCAAGGGTTATTGCCCACTCACGAATTTCCCACTCGCCTTGAAAAATGCCTAGATCACATACTTCTAAAGACTAAACTTTTGTCGACCACACTGGTTTTAGAGTCCCATATCACTGACCACAAGCCGATTCTCCTCGACATCATAGACGCAAACCCTGCTCGCAGAACCTGTTACCTTTCCACCCGACTTAACTATGAAGAAATTAAGCTAGAACTAGAGAATACCGACTTTTCAAGTATATACACTGAGGAGAATGCTAATATTTCTATGAACAAATTTATAGACATCGTAACAATGGTCATATCTAAACACACAACTCATGTTAAAATCCCTAGACAAAAAAGAACTCTAAAACCCTGGATAACTCCTGGTCTTTTAAAATGCATTAGTCACCGCGACAAGTTACACATACAATCGAAGAAAGCGCCAGACAACCTTACACTTAAAATAACCTATAGTCGATACCGAAACTTTTGTAATGACCTACTCCGAAAACTAAAAATATCATACGAAAGGAGTGAGCTTGAGAAAGCAAGTAATAAACCAAAGTTTTTATGGAAAACAATTAAGGAAATAACCAGGACCACGAAAATATCTGCAAGCCCCGTTGAGCTATTAAAAATATGCAATGATCCTAAGTCTTCCGTAAATCAGGTCTGCAATTTTTTCAGTAAGGTAGGAAAAAAGCTGGCTGACAACATAATATCACAACATCACACCCCTTCACCTCAGACTAACGATCAGTCTTATCTAAATAGTAAAAACCCGTCTCTTGTAAATTCTCTTGCGTTTTTAGAAGTAGACGAAGCGGAGACAGAGTCGCTTATCCTCCAGTTACGCAATGACTGTGCTATTGGGTGGGACGGTATATCGCCTCTTTTATTGAAAAACTGTCGCCACGTACTGATACCGCCACTTACCTTCATATACAACCGTTGTCTACAATTAGGCGTGTTCCCGGATGCTCTTAAAAAGGCGATAGTCCATCCTATATTCAAGGGAGGGAGCAGAATCTGTGTCAACAATTATAGGCCTATATCAGTTTTGCCGACACTCTCTAAGATTCTTGAAAAGATCTTAAACAATCGTCTCAGGACCTTTTTAGAAAAATATAAAATTATAGCAGACAACCAGTATGGCTTCAGAACTGGTGTTTCAACAGAAGATGCTGTGCTAAATTTGACACAAGAGGTAGTTAAAAATTTGGACAGAAAGACAAAATGTTTGGGTATATTTCTAGACCTTTCTAAGGCATTTGACACAGTTTCTGTTCCCATCCTTATCTCAAAATTAGAAACATCAGGTGTGCGTAGCGTGTCACTTGAAATATTTAAAGATTATCTCAAAAATCGCACCCTGAGAGTTAAAATTGATACCTACCTCAGCGAAGAGGAGTTTGTTACTTTCGGCGTCCCTCAAAGCAGCATACTGGGTCCCACCTTGTTTCAAATTTACGTCAACGACCTTTGTAAAATGAACCTCCCAAATACTAAGATATATGCATACGCTGATGACACCGCGATCTTAGTTCACGGGTCTACTTGGGATACCATTAAATCTATAGCTGAGTCGGCAGTAGCGGAATTAATGAAATGGCTCAATTTTAATCTCCTTACCTTAAACACAAGCAAAACCTGTTACCTTCCATTTGCAATTAGGCGAAATACCGCACCGTCATACAGTTTTTCAATTACTGCCCATTCGTGCTCTAACCAATCAGCAGCATGCCGGTGTCCTGCACTTACCAGAAGTGACTGCGTAAAGTACTTAGGAGTCCACATAGATGACGGACTCACGTGGAAAGAGCAACTTGGCGCTGTCACGACTAGAACTTTGCGCCTCATACAGATATATAGAGATTTAAATATTAAATCTCTCCGAAATTCTGCTAATTCCGATATATTGAAAACGGTGTATTATGCACTATGCCAATCGGTCATAGGATACTGCATCTCTGTATGGGGTGCTGCAACGAAAGGTTACATCCTGAGGGCAGAGAGAGCACAAAGAGCCGTACTAAAAGTAATGACAAGGAAGCCCCATAGATACCCAACAATACAACTGTACGCAGACTGCAAGGTTCTAACAGTCCGTCAGCTCTTTGTGCTTCAATCTGTCCTTAGGAAACATAGCAGCCTTCCCCCGTCTAACCCAAAAAAGCGCACCAACCTTCCCTCAGGCACCCAACACAGGACCACGTTTGCAAAGCATCAATATTATGTAATTAGCGCCTACATTTATAAAATAATCCATAAAAAACTGAATATCTTAGACCTCAATAAACACAACCTGAAATTAAGACTGACAGAATGGCTATTAAAACAGGACTATGCCGCAACGGAGACTTTATTTACCTACATCGCCTAATAACTACGCACTCATCACTATGCCTTTACGACTACTTCTATCCTCACTTCCATACCTGCACACTCGCACATTCATCCCCTCCACTCACTTACACACCTACACCACATCACCTTCATATCCACACTCACACACAATCACCTACACACTTTCAATCACACTCATTCATTCTCACCCGCACCCTCGTAATCTCTCATACTCGTTCATATAATTTAAAAACTTAAGTTAACTATAACCTTTTTCCCTTCTGAAAGTAAATTCAACACAGTCCCACTCATATATTATTATACTTATTTCAATTGGAACCTCATTGCTTACTCACTGTATTTTAAAATACAGGATACCCTAGTTTAAGAGACAGAGTGTACAGAGTTTAATCTATTTCTGCAGCATCAAATGTTTCACGTAAATGTTCTCAATAAGTGTTGACACAAATTGTAAACTTAAAGTACAATTATCTGTTTTTATTGGGAAATAATAGTAGTTTATGCAACGACCATATAAAAGGGGTTATTAAAACACGAGTGTGGGTTTATCACACGAGGCGTAGCCGAGTGTGATAATAGCATCGCACGAGTGTTTTAATACCTAATTATATGCCGTTGCATACACTATTTTATCTTCACTCATACAGTTGAAATAAAATAAGTGGAAAAATAGTTTATTCCAATATGGCAGATATTCTCATTGCGTATTCGAATGACAGCACAGCGCGCGCATCCAAAGACAAAGATAAAAGCTGGCTCATTGACTTAATTCAATGAGCCCGCGCCAAAAATTAAAAAGAAAAAGTGTGCTATAAAAATTAAAAAGTTATTTTATGATGCAGTTGTTTAAAAATCGAAGGAAACTGTTGAACTGTAATGGGTTTTTTTTTAAATTTTACCTATTCACGAAAAAAAAGTACGTGTTTATGCATTCGCTTTTGAACTCATATTTGGAACATTACGTTGTGAGTGTAGATAAAGATATTATTATTACTCTCTTTATTCATTGATATACATATAAAATACATTTTTAAATATTAAAATACAAAGATATAAAATTATTTAAAAATGTAAAAAATAGTAGCCCACCGGTATCGGGAACAGGGTCCAAGCTACCGGCGGTCAGGGCTCCAGAGAGAGGAACCTCCTAACGATGCGAGCCGTGTCCAGAAGTACTGCTCTCTGAATCAAGCCCTTGATCCAGCTGCCTAACGAGAGCCTCCTAAGATGTTGGTCGAGGCTCGTGGCTATTAAGCCGTTGGCTGACACGACTATCGGTACAATGATTGCCGAATTCACATCCCACATGTCGACAACCTCGCGAGCCAAGTCAAGATATTTGATTTGTTTATCTTTCTCGGCTTTCACGAGGTTCTCGTCATGCGGAACGGTGATATCTACAATCACTGCACGCCTCTCGATTCGGTCCACCACCACCATATCAGGCTTATTTGCAATAATAGTCCTGTCAGTGATGATGGACCGATCCCAGTACAATGTGATACTGCCATTATCGAGAACTGGGTCGGGCACATACCTGTAGTACGGAACCTCCGATTCCACAAGAGAGTATTTCAGAGCAAGTTGCTGATGGATAATCCTGGCTACAAGGTTGTGTCTATGCAAGTATTCTCCATTAGCAAGACGAGAACAACCAGAGATAATGTGGCGAATTGATTCTCCCGGACGGTGACATGCCCGACATATGTCAACCGTGCCGTCCTTCACAATAAATCTCCGGTAGTTTTTCGTCATGATAACTTCGTCCATAATTGCACAGACAAAACCTTCGGTTTCCCCAAAGAGGTCACCAAACCGTAGCCAGGCTACGGACGCTAATTGGTCCACGTCGGGCCCATGTAGGGCCCGGAAAAAGCGTCCGTGAAGTTCCTTACTCTGCCATACCGCCCTGCGATCGTTGGTGTCAAGCACTGCAGGTTTGCGCCAGTTCTCATTTGCCAAGGAGAGCGGGGTGAGTCCCTTGTCCACCGCCACTACATTTCGATGCATACCCACGACGACAGCTAGGAAATATTCCCTGAGACTGCATATCTCGCGATTGTGGATAGTCTTAGCACTTAAAAAGCCTCGACCTCCACATTTTCGCGGGATATACAGTCTCATTACCGACGACCGTGGGTGATGCATTCGATGTGCAGTTAGCAGTGTACGAACCCGCCTATCCAGGGCGTCAAGTTCCGTTTGAGTCCATTTGAGTACGCCGAAAGAGTACATCAATACCGGCATGACCCATCCGTTGAAAGCGCGCACCTTGTTTCCGCCCGACAGAAGGCTGTTGAAAACCTTCTTCAGGCGGCCAAAGAAGCGCTCCTTCAACGAATGCTTCATGTCAGTAAAACTGATGCCTAACGCTTCCGACATACCCAAATACTTGTAAGTTTCGGTTGGAGAAAGGGATCTCAGGTTTATGGAATCCGAGAGTTGCGATCCCACGGATTCCATAATCTCTCCATGCTTTACATGCATGACCGCACATTTGTCCACACCAAACTCCATCCTGATGGCACTACTGAAAGTTTCAGTTACCTTCAGTAGCTCCATCCGTTGCAGATTACTGGGGGCAAAGAGTTTCAGATCATCCATGTAAAGGAGGTGAGATATAACCTGACAACCTCTCTTCAACCGATAGCCTAGTCCTGAATTCTCCAGCAATGTGCTGAGAGGATTCAAGGCTAGGCAAAACCAAAGCGGACTCAAACTATCGCCCTGAAATATACCCCGCTCGATCCTAACCGGTTCGCTATTCCTCTGGATATTTCGACATCCTGGATAGCGAAGGACTGTCCTCCATTGCCCCATACATGACGTCAGGAAGGTGCGTAGCGTTGCATCAATTTTATACAATTCTAGCACCCTCATGAGCCATGTATGAGGCACCGAGTCATAGGCCTTCTTATAGTCTATCCAACATGTCGACAGATCCTTTCGGGAACGCCGAACCTGTTGGCTAATGGCCGTATCAATGAGGAGTAGCTCCTTAGTACCGCGGGACCCATTCCTACATCCATTTTGAGAGGCAGACATGATGTTATTGCTGCTAATGTGATTATTAATTTTAGCTCTCAAAATGGATGTAAGAACCTTATAGACCGTCGGTAAACACGTTATCGGTCTATAGTTTTTGGGTTCCGCGGTGCTACCAGATTTATGGAGCAGGTGGGTAACTCCTGTGGTAAGGAATTCGGGCAGCGAGCCGGACTCCAAGGCAGTTTGGAACAGAGACGCCAAACGAACATGCGACCCAATTAACCACTTAACCCAAAAGTTGTGCAGTCCGTCCGGCCCTGGAGATTTCCAGTTAGGCAACGGACGGACAGAACAGATGGTCGATGGGGCCGAAAAGTTTTGGAGTGGCGACCGCGTACCGGAAGACGCAGCGTTGGAAGGCCTCCCACAAGGTGGACCGATGATCTGGTGAGGGTCGCGGGTAACCGATGGATGCGAGACGCACAGGACCGGTTGTTGTGGCGACACTTGGGGGAGGCCTATGTCCAGCAGTGGACGTCTTTCGGCTGATATGATGATGATGATGATGAACGGACGGACTGCACGGGCTACATCTTGGGGGCTAATTGTGATTGCCCCCATTTCGGGTAATGAATCGCATGCTCCTTCGACTTCTCGAATCCAATCTCCTTCGGTGTGACTGACAGGCACCGACCAGATGCTGCGCCAGAATGAGAACATGGCGTCATCTTCTGGCAGGCGCGTGTCAGTCACACCTTGTTCCGGTCGCTCCCAAGCCCTGTATACCCACCTTTCATCACTTCGGAATGTGCGATTCAAGGTGTATCGCTCCACTCGCCGCCTATACCTACGAATACGGTTTGCCCATGCATACACCTTCTGCTTCAGGAAGTCGATGCGCTCTGTGACACAGGACATATAGTCTTGGGGACTGATATCAGTCCCCGAAAACGCCCGTCTCACAAAACGCATCACTCTAGGGCGAGTGTTGCCCTCCCTGAAGCAGGTCAGTTTGCCGATTAACGCTCTGGCCCCACCGATACGACGCTCGATCCTGCACTGCCAGGCCGGTACGGCTGGTTTTGGTCGTGTAACTCTGTCCTTGGTTATTTTGACGTGAGCTACACGACATGCCGCTACAGCCGCGCAGTACATTATCGAGTGTGCATCAGTGAGGTCTTCGCAGTCATCAAAATAATTTGACAACTGCGAATCCAGAGCTGCCACCAGCGTCCTGTTTTTGTTATGCATGGGCAAACGAGGTAAGCGTGGTCTAAGTTCAGGTGGCGTGTAGCGATATTCTCGAATAGCACACTCCAAAGCACTCCTCAATTCGTCATTGCACTGGGTACTTACGTTTGTAACCCTGTCATTACTATCCTCGTCAGCGTTGCTGGGTATTTGGGCTGACTGTGGTGGTGCCACAGTCTGCGACGGAGGAGTAATGACATGGCCACACATTTCAGTTCAGAGGCGATCAAGCACACTGTCATCCAACATACGGTTACGCTGGATGACGCGCACCTGATCCGACAGTCGTTGCGCCGAAACGTTGACCGCTGGTTCAAGTACCTGAAACAGAGAGAGCATCCGACCACGGTGCGCAGTCAGGTTGTTTCCCCCCTCTGTAGCCCCATAGTATGCGCGCATGACGTTTTCGTTGATGGATTGTGTCCATCGCATGCGCTGCACACTTCCGCCGGGAGCTGGGACCCTATCAGAGGCCGGTGGGCCTCGAGGTCCTAAGCCGTCCGGCGGCCGGCGTACTCTCCGTCGACGTGCAGGTGGTGGCGTCGTGGGCGGCGAGAAGCACTCGTCGCTCGAGCTCGACGCGACTGCCACGGCCGGTGTCACAGCACTCACGGTGGGGCTGGGTTCCGGCGGCGGCGAGGCGGAGCTGAGCGACGAGGCCGAAGGTGGTGGGTGTGTGGCCAGGTAACGTGCCCGGCTTCTTGTCAACATATCTTGGTAGTCAAAGTTTCTCCGCCATATTATCTTCAAGCATGTTCGGTTCTATTGTTTCTTTATTGATTTTTTTTAACAGTTTTTGGGTTCAAGTACATTTTGATTTCGTTGGTTTATTGAATATGAGAATATATAAATTGATAAAATCGGCGAGAAAAAATTTCCTGTCAGTCTTCTTGACAGCCGGGCCACAGATTATTCCGGATTATTAATCAAAATTTTAAATTAACGTTAGTACTGAGTAGATATTTTTCAGTAAAATATATTAGTGTATAAAACTCTTACGAATGTTTCTAATAATAATATATTATTATTATTATTATTAGAAACATTCGTAAGAGTTTATTCTAATAATAATATATTATTATTATTATTATTAGAAACATTCGTAAGAGTTTTATACACTAATATATTTTACTGAAAAATATCTACTCAGTACTAACGTTCATTTAAAATTTTGATTTGAACAGCAGAAATGTCACAGCTGGTCAGTGCTCCAGCACCAGCTCTCAAAAAATATTTTCGCTAATACCAAAGTGAAAACGGGTTAGGTTTAGAATCAAGTCCTTTGAATTTCACGAATCTGTCACTGTAGGGGGGCAAGGAAGCTTACCTCAAGCGCCTCCATGCAATTTCAGCTGCCGAAGCCGCGTCGAAATATTTTCAAAAAATATTTGTAATTCACTATTAAAACGTGAAACGTGCTCCATAACGTTATTGCTATCTGCCTTCTGTTTTTGCTACCCCTCTGGACACCAAATGCTTGCTATTTATGACAAGTTTGCTACGCCTTCGGACACCGATTAGATTATAAGTAATTAACATTTTGGTGTTTTATTTGGTGCAAGAGCGAGCTTGACTTGGGACTTGGGGCACCCCGAATCGGACAGGATAGGTTAGAAGGGTATGGCGGGGTCAAGTGAGCGAGCGAAACAAGCGAACAGACCCCGCCATCCCCTTCGTGGTTATTTTTTTTTAAACCATCCAGAAATAGGGAGTCCCACGCAGCGGGGCTCCATCAACTACACTTTAGTATTACTTCGGTGGAGGGAGGACACATCGCCTCCCCCTTCCTCCCTATTAAGGCGATTTTTCTCAGTAATTATTCAATAAAAAATTTAAACTTTAACAATTAATATAAAAAACCAAGCACCTCCGGCGGCGCGAAAAGGTGGGGGGCTAACCCCCTAATAAGGGGACTCGATTCTAAACTTAAGCCTTTTTAATTTCTAGACTGCCGTGCCAATCCAAAAGACTGTAACTCGACTTACAGTGTTTTAGCTTAACAACGCCCAATCAGCTTCTGTAAGTCTGTTTAGTACCCCTGACTAATTTTTTTTTTATTTAAAAGTATATTTTGCAAGATATGGCAAACTAAAAAACACTGTATAACGTTCAAATTAAGGTTGAAACAGCCGAAAAACTGTAACAAAGCTTACAGTATTTTGCCGTAACAAACTACGCACAGTGCTGAAGATACAGTGTTTTGAACTGACGCATATACTCGCACGTTGATACCGTCCCGCCAGCATAATATGATCTGACAACATCATTGCCATCTCGCTCTTTCTTTAGCCTTTCGCCTTCTCGGCTAGTTTGAAGACGGTTCAGCTTACGTGGGTCGCGCAGTGATACCGGTAATTGTGTGATTTAATTGTGTATCGTTTTGTGATCGCCTGTCGTATTTTGTTTAATTACTGCGATTTCGTGTTAACTTTGACGATGAATACGAGTTGTAGTAAAATGTTGGTTAGATTTTCGAAACAAAATATTAAACATTAAATGAACACAGACTCAGTTACTGTCGTGTCGAGTGTGATAAGTGATCGTCTAGAGCAAGAAAATATAAACTGCAATAATAACAATGAGTACAAAATTACCTTCAAGATGATTTGGGGTTAAGAAACTTAAGTCCTATTATTCCATTAAGTGAGTCTCAGCTTAATGAAAGCGTTTCAGAAGAATTAGGAGAAGGAGTTTACGCCCAATAAGAGTATAAACGTCTGAAATATTTCCTGAGCAGATTTTTACCAATTTAGTAGCGTTCAATCTGATTCATATCGCAATCTTACCTCCAAAACCAATAAGGATGGATCGATACATAACTTAGATCAAGATGCCGAACCTTTTGATACTTTGAAAAACATTTCGTATCTTTCAACTGTGACACAAAATATAACATCCACTGAATTATCGACTGAAATCGAACCCTCAACTTGTTTAGCACATTCTTCACCACCTTCAGTTTCGCTAAAGCCTTCAACTTCTTTCGCTTCTGTAAGTCCTATTGCACATAATGAAACTGAACTACAGACAAGAAAAACAAAATGTAGTTCCCTTGAAAAATCCCCTGCCATTGATAAACCTGCCATCGTAGAGAACTGTCAAACACCAAAGAAACTTAAGATAAATAGAGACCCAGTAACTATATTAGAGACACGAAGATTGGAACATTCATTATTGCCACCTTGTTCATGTAAAAGACAGTGCATTCAAAAGATTTCTGAGATTGAAAGGCAATCTGTATGGACACAATTTTCGAACTTAGACCGACAACGGCGCCGCGACTTTTTATCAAGAAGTGTTGATAAAATATCCTTGAAGATTTCGTAACCAAAATCAAACAGTCAAGAAAAAACTTAGATGTCAACGTACTCCAACACAAAGACATAGAGGGTACTTTTTACAAATGACTGTAAAATAACATTTCAAGAAGTCGCGTTTGTGCAGGGTCTCGGCATTTAAGAAGCCACGACCCCGCTCTTCCGCGGGATATACAGCCTCATCACCGATGACCGTGGGTGATGCATCCCTTTCACGGTAAGCAGTGAGCGTACCCTCCTATCCAGGGCGTCAAGTTCCGTCTGAGTCCATTTTAGTATGCCGAAAGACTACATCAATACCGGCATGACCCAATCGTTAAAGGCGCGCACCTTGTTTCCGCCTGATAAAAGATTGTTAAGTACTTTGTTCAGGCGGTCAAAGAAGCGCAGCTCCTTCAACGATTGTTTCATGTCAGCAGCATTGATGCCTAACGCTTCCGACATACTCAAATACTTGTAAGTTTCGGTTGAGGAGAGGGACCTAAGGTGTATGGAATCTGAGAGTTGGGTTCCCACGGATTCCATAATCTCCCCTCGCTTTTCATGCATGACCGCACATTTGTCCACACCAAATTCCATCCTGATGGCGCTACTAAAGGTTTCAGTTACCTTCAGTAGCTTCATCAGTTGCAAGTTCTTAGGAGCAAAGAGTTCAAGTCATCCATGTAAAGGAAGTGGGATATGACCTGACCGCCTCTTCTAAACCGGTAGCCTTGGCCCGAACCCTCTAGCAGTTTACTGAGAGGGTTGGGCAGGGGCTGGCTAGGGGCCAGGCAAAACCACAGTGAACTCAGACTGTCGCCCTGAAATATGCCACGCTTGATTCTTATCGGGACGCTTTTCGCCTAGATCTGTCGACATCCTGGATAGCGAAGGACCGTCCTCCACTGCCCCATACACGACGACACGACATCAGGAAGGTACGTAGAACTGGATCAACACTCCAGCTCTCTCATGAGCCATGTATGTGGCACCGAGTATAGGCAAAAATCATTAAAATCTATCCAACATGTCGACAGATCCTTTCGGGAACGGCGAACCTGTTGGCTAATGGCAATATCAATGAAGAGCAGCTCCTTAGTACCACGGGACCCATTCTTACATACATCCTGAGAGGCAGACATTATCGAATTACTATCAATATGATGGTCTTTGCTCTCAGAATGGATGTAAGAACTTTATAGATTATTTTAATAATATATTATTATTGATCTTTCTAAAAGACTATCATTGGATACAGTGTTATGGCATAATAAGTAACCCACTTCTAAACAAGGCAAAACACTGTAATTTGTGTTACAGGGTTTTGCATTGTTATAGTTGTACATAAACTCGGTAACTCTGTCTTGCCAATACAAGTTAGTGGCAATATCTTTTTTATTTACTAAATTTATCAAAAAAAAACTACATGGCTATGTAGGTAGAGATATACACGTACTATTGAATGCATAAAACAATATAATATTTAGCAGTAATCATTAAAAAATGCAATTATTTATCAAAAACACATATTTTCAAAAATCTCACATGTGGTTTTTAAAAGTTACAGTGTATTGGCTTGGCAGGGCAGAGTAAGCATAGACAAAGTAACCATAGACGATATAATAAATAATCCTTTTTTATGGTTAACACTAGTGATACTTGTTTTTTTCTTTATTAAACTCCGCATTCTTAGTCACAAGGAATTATTCTAAAATTGATTACGTATCGCTAGGTCAATAAATTAAACTCATTAATATACCACTTATTTACCCCTAAATTTAGGAGAAAACCCCTAAGTTGGGAACCCTGCGGCTGGTTGACGCAATTATGACAGTTCCGACTAAAGCGCGCCAAGTGTCAGAAAATGGAACTAAATTCCAGTGAATATGGCTTGGCAAACCATTAAATAATGTTAGTGAGCCGTATCATATGCCTAGCTGTTCAATTAAATGCCGTGATAGCATTTAGGCCGCTAACTAAAAGGCTCCGTTTAATGAAATTGCTAGGCAGCCAATTAAACGGCTGATTTAACCAGATGGCTGCAACAGATCCTCAGAAAAGGTGACCCCACGATCTCAATTGTATTCCTTTAGAAGTCATACCCATATTAAATTGCAGTTCTACCTAAACAAAACTACCCCCAAAAAAAAATTCTATGAAAGTTATGCCAAGTATGGGTTGGAGTTCATTATTTGCTTTTTTCTTGTTCACTTTCAACCAATATTCAAATTCAAACATCTAAATTACCGGGTGAAAATAACAATATCAAGGAAAGTTTTCTTCCCGTGTCATGTAGTTTGATATTTCAGAATTATAATGGCCTATTTTAACGATATCAAGATACAAATGAGTCGAGGAATTAGTAATCTAGAAACAATTCATTGGGATCTTATTGGAATATTTCTGATGTTTGTTTACAAAACACGCATTACGTAATTCAAAATGACGGCCGCGCGCACTATGAAGTTTGAGTTTGACTATTTCGAAAAATTATTATAGGTCTCGTAAAACAACATTGTCACTAGATAACTTGTCTTTTTATGACCTTAATCCCAAAATTTCGTGTAAATCGGTCCAATAGTTGTATCAGAAATCAACGTAATACAGCAACATAAACACTTTCGGTGAGGTCTCTCGTATAACAAGGAAATGTTTATATTTCGAGCTGTAATAAAAATCTTGTTTATATACATATTGTACACACAGCATGATTCAAGTACTCATAACCTTTTCAAGTGTGTAAAAACAGTTGAGCAAATTGTGGGTTATATTAGGAGATTTCATAGCCATTTGTATTCTGTATAAATTTTTGCTGGCAGCGGAAAAACTCTATTTACATAAACTGATTTGCCTTAAAGATTTTGGAGTATTTGCTTATCCTTCAGTAATTGTTTTCAAAGTATGCCATCGATCTGAAACTTTACTCAGACAACTTGTCAACCAAGAAGGAAAAAGGTTGTCTAGAGCACACAATTCGCCAGTAATAGTAATAAGTGTTTTGCCACAATAATAAAAAGATAGGACATTGTAAATAACGGATAAACTTTCCATTATGGGCCCTTGATTTGGAAGTTCTTTTTTTTTTGTAAATAGTACTCATAAATATTAAGCTTTTTTAAAATTTTCAAGTTGCGAAAACTTACGGCTTACGAGATATAATTTTCTAAATTTTTACATATAAATTGGAAAATAGCACGACATGACTCAACTTTGTATTACAAACAAACGGTTTGGAGCTGCTTCATCACGCGGAGTACTCCTCTTGAAGAACAAAGTTTCATAACGCGAAACCTCACAGTTTTCGAGAAAAAAATCCTAGTTTCAATCATTTCTAACCTATTTATCTAAAATATTTAAATGTTTTTTTCTAGAAATAGGTATTATAGTTTTTAATTTTATTTTATTATTTAATAGCTGCGCTATTGGAGCGTATTTAAATGAAAAGCATATAATTGAATTAAATAAATAAAAAGAAACATTTTGTTTTAGCGATTGTGGGTAACGAAACCTAATTTCTGGAATTATGTTTTGTGATGTGTTTCTGGAGTTGTTATTCATCGTGTGTACTCACAGTCGAGAGCGCGGATCGTACTCCTAATTACACACCTATATTAAGAAGTGGTAGCACCTCGGAGGACTCAGAATACAATAGGCGGGCGGAGCGAGCTCTGGAACTCTGGCACTGGCACCCCGACTCGAATAGGTTAGGTTAGAAGGGGATGGTGGGGTCTAGAGAGCGAGCGAAGCGAGCGAACACACAGCCCGTCATCCCCTTCGTGGTTATTTTTTTTAAACCACACTGAAATAACTCCGTCAACTGCTCCTTAAAATTTTGAGATTGGTCTGTGACCTTGAAGTTAAAGTGACATTTGCATGATAAAAGCAATTTTTATTTTTCGACATCGTTTTTATTGAGATGTTTGATCTTGACCTTGAAGATATTTTAGGCGTTGGAGTTTGATAAAGGGCAATATTTCACGATTTTTATCAAATTTTGACCTTGGAAGTTTTTGACCTTGACCTTGAAGATGCTCTTGATTTAATTTGGATTGTAAACTTATGGTATGTATGGAAAATTTTATTCTAACCTAAAAACTTTAACCATGGATATCTCCATAACCATGGGGTTCCGCGGGGTGGAGATGGTACAGGGGGGTAGCCCCTCCCCCCTTGGCCTCCCCGCTCCCCGCCCCAAAAATCGATGGACCATTATGGAAATTTTAACCGTAACAACTCTAAAAGAAAGCCCTCCGATTGAGAGCAATCACGATATTATGTTGCAGAAAGCTATTATTGAAAAATTTTTCAGGGTTTGTTTGCATCACGGCCAAAAAAGAGTCATTACTCATTTCAAGCCGTCATAAGTAAAATAAACGTGTTATTTTCAAATGGACATAACTGTTTTAAAATACGATAAAATAAAGAGTATACACGTAAACAAGCTTACTTATTATTCATAACACCATCTACGTGTGACTGTCTGACTTCTTTAATAACAACATTATTTATTTATTTAAAAATACTGCACATACTGTCAGACCGCTCAGAAAATCGCTCAGAAAATAAAATTGTCCTTTTGCACTCGGAATACTTGTGTCACATCTGGAAACCATAACGTAGACTCAGAGCGGACCCAAACGGGTCCTTGAAACAAGTAAAAAATTTTTATATACAAAAACATCAATAAAAACCATTCTGCGAAAGTATGAGAACTTTGGACCAACGTGGTATTTTTTAAGGGTTTCTGGAGACGGGCTGCGAGCCAGAAGGACAGAGGGCTTGGAACCACGAGATGGTGCAGACGGTATAGCCAATATAGGTTAATGATATTAAAGTTAGGAGTGTGTAGTTCCGTTGTAATTCGTGGGAGAGCAAGTACTTTTTGTTAAGTTAAATATAATTTAGACTAATTTGGTATTTAATGTGTGTGTGAGTGTTGGTGCGCTTGGGTGAGCCTTCATTATTCCAATTTATCCTAGGCTGATATTGTGTTTAATTATACACAGCGACGCGAGCGGAGCTGCGAAAGCGAAGATAGTTGACTAAAACCTTATAATTATACAGACAGAGATTTGTTGCTGGGGAGTTTGTTGTGCCACTTCTTCTCCTCAGCTCAAACACTAGGAAGTGGTGAAGGGTGGGCGCTTTTGGGGCTGTCTATAGGCTTTCAAGAAATCCTCAGCTCTATTTACTTCTAGAGTAAATAACTCTCAATCATAGTACTTATTTGTATTTGTATCAATTTTTGAATTAATATTCTCTATCTGCGACCACTGATCCGGTTAGATACCATCACTGTGTCTTGCAGCTGTGCTGTTGTGCGAAGAGTGTGCTTCTTGGGGTTGGGTGGACTATATCTATCTCATATTAGGTATACAGTCCAAGGACTGTTAGGGACAATGTCTCCATATGAGTATGATGTCGACGCAATGCCGCTGGAACTAGCCGCTCCGTTGCTGGACAAGGACGGTCACACGGTTGCCGCAGGAAAAGCCGCTTCATCACGTTTTACAGTTAGAAAGACCTGCTAGGGACCATGTCTCCTTATGAGCATGTTGCTGACGCATTGCCGCTGAAAAGCCGTTGTGTCACTTAAGAAAGTATTGCTCTAAGTGCAATGGGTGCAGATGTTATCGTATGAGGTATCGTGTGAGTAACTATTGAACAACCATCTGTTAAGTTATCTATTATAGATAACGTAATGTAACAGGTAGATCTATTATAGATTATAGTAATTTACTTTGCATCCCTTAAGTAACATTTAACTTTCTAAAACCACTCCTAATGTATTTCATAACTATAAATTCCTAAGTCTATTTACTAAGTATTTCAATCTTTACCTTGTCCTAACATTTTGAGAAGGCATTGGACTTCATACTTTTGGAATTCACTTCATAAACGGTGAGAGAGTGACTAGTCTGGGACGAGCTCCACGGGGCTGCGTAGATGGCGGGGCGCAGCCTTTTCTCCATATGGGGAAATTAAATGTAGAATAATTTAGGAAAAACGACAATTTTATCAACCTGGGGTATTTTAGGAACAGTCACATACGCATCTCCTGATCTGACCATGACGCGACCAATCACTCTATTATTCGTAGGTAAAAGCCTAAAGGGCCCCACACATTACACAGTCGGTTTGCAGTCAGCTGACAGTTTCACACCGCAATAGGTACTACGTATTGCGGTGTTTACTACGTATTACACAGCGAGATCACGGACTGTCCGGTCGATAGTCGCCGGCGGACTGTAAATGTGTGGGTCCCATTAAACTGATTAGAATATTTCTTAATTTTAGATGCTACTACATATACATTACTACAACACATTAAGAAACATTTTAATTAAAAAACACTCGAATTTCAAACTTTTTAATAAGCATAATCATAAATGGTTTAGCAACTAATAATTATAATTAATACAACTAATATGGATAGTGTGTAACTAGTATGAAAGCAATAAGCCTAAAAGGATAATTATTATAAGAAAGGATAATTATTATTGTTCAGTCGCAGACTAACGTCACAAAAACATATAATTTTTAAATATGAACAATGCCCATTTATACGTATGGAGAAACAATTCATTTGGTAATTGTAGCACAAAAGCCACAAGAGACACAAGTAGGATTAAAATTCAAATCAATCAATGTGATTATTATCAGTAGGTGCAGTACCATAACGGAAAGGCAGCTTAAGAGGAAACGCGGGTGATCTTTTCTCCATAGAAACGCTCTCGCATTTATCCTTTCTTTTTAATAACCTCAAAGCACTGATTTTTTACAGAATAATAAATATTAACTGCTTCTTGTATGTCCCTATTTTTTCATTTTTATTGATACATTATTTTTATAAGCACTAAAACCCTAAAAAAGGCTCACAATTGCCTATTTGGACCGCTATCAACAGAGGCTTAGTGTACAAATTTAACAACTATTAATGAAAAAGGAATAACAAAGGGACTCATTATACAGGGTTACTGGTAATTCGACGTATATCCGTCAAGGGCTGATAAGGGGGCCAAAATGCAACAAATTGAACCCCCCATATGTATGGCCGAAATTCAATAGTTTACGAGATATTTGAATTTTAAGGGTTTTTCGAAATTTACCCAAAATTTGACATTTAATTCCAAATAAAAGAACCCACATACCCATTCAAGGGTACCATTAAAAATGATGTTGTAGCTGCTTCGTTTTTTACAGTTCGTGTCAAATAACTGTGCCCCTCTGAAGTTGGCTACGAGTGGCTGCGTAGTAGTCAAAATTATGAACAAACTGCAACTGCGCATGCGCGGGGCGGGGATTATGACGGCGCGATTTTATGTCTCAGTCGCTCGTTTACGTTCGATGCATGCTTGCGTCCCGCTTGCCCCCGTCTACGTGACTGCACCTACGCGATCTTTGCAAATGGCTAACTTCAGAGGGGCATAGTTATTTGACGCGAACTGTACTAAGGAAGGCGACGCGAGCGCAGCAAACGCCGTGTACTCCCCGGCCCGCACACCTCACCCCATCAGGAAGAATTTCGCCAGTAAAATCGGTTGTTTTAGCGAGGATGATAAACTAAGAACACAGATGATTTCTCTCCCCGCGCCGGTTCAAACACATGCCATGCCACGAATTATGTATTTTAAAATTGACTTTTATACCTTTTTGGAAAGCCTACAGAATAGGCAAGTTGTTTTAGTTATTTGGACGATTAATGTCATAGAATTTTTTTTGACGAGACAACATTTTTGAAGCGTAAAATGAAAATATTGGTAAGATATTATTCTTACTTCGGTCATTATTTTAATTATTTTGTTAAATTAAGTAGTTTTAATGATGCCCATAGCTTAATTGAAGTGCCAGCTACAACATCATTTTTAATGGTACCCTTAAATGGGTATGTAGGTTTTTTTATTTGGAATTAAATGTCAAATTTTGGGTAAATTTCGAAAAACCCTTAAAATTCAAATATCTCGAAAACTATTGAATTTCGGCCATACATATCGGGGGTTCAATTTGTTGCATTTTGGCCCCCTTATGAGCCCCTGACGGATATACGTCGAATTACCAGTAACCCTGTATATCCTTCTTATTCAGTTATAAAATATAATTTAAATTGGTTTAATATTGTAGGAACGAATATACGAGAGCCAAACCTCTTTTTTTTTTTTTTTAATCTACATTTTAAGGGGCTTTTGAACACAGTTCACGCCAGCCCGAGCCAAACCTCGAAATATGTCTTTTTACTCAGGCTATTCAGTCGGATCTGCAGTTGTCCTTATCGCACGAACCGGACGTCGAGCGCTCGCAGAGCGACAGCAATAATTTCTTCAAAAACCTAATTTTCAAAAGTCTCTCCGCCCGCATTCGCTTAAGGCGCTGTGATCAGCAAAAGTTCGGTCACTCTCGGACTGTTTAGAAAAGAAAGAGAAGCGCGACGACTAAATGCTCGCAATTTATTGCCAAATATGAAGCATTTTATCGATTTCCTCAAAAGTAAGTTGATCTATTCAAAATCTAAAACAACAAAGTTTTGCATTAAGATTCGATTCATTATTTGGTATAATTTTTAGCGGCATAAGTGGATAGGCTAGTAATATGGGATTTTTTTTTCTAAGGTCAAAGTTAGAGGTAACTTTGACGATCATTACTATCGAGGATTTTATTTCTAAACATGTTTCGGAAACAACAGTGTTCTTTGAAATATAGTTAAAATTAACATATATTTTTTCTGCAGCTTGAAACAAAACAGATTTGGCTGAAAATGCGTGAGGAAACCAGCAATTTTCTAGTTTTTGCTGTTCACAGCGCCTTAACAAATTAACTATCGCTGTACTGTCATTTTTATTCAATTGTTGACAAGTGGTAATATACTGGCTGAAATAATGTTTGCGTTGATGGCGAAATCAGCAACTATGAATACCAAAAATACTCAAAGCAGTCTGGGACGGACTGTGATGAAAGCAACTACGTCTCAATGCTTTTTCGAAAAAACAATATTCAGAATGTATGAATCATGCGCGTATGTCGTTACATCCCACATTTAGGTCCTTTAGCTACTGTACGGTCGAATAATGTTTTAAAACAGTGTATTGTTTTCAAAATGACGGGTTCCATTTCTGGCCAGGTATATTGATTTTTGAATAATCCAATACTTATTACAGTTTTGCTTTTCATCAAAGTCGGGTTCAAGATTCCTTTGAGAAGAGTATTTTGTCGCTATTCATGATAGTTTCGGATTTGGCTAGCCACACCGACTTGTATCATGTATTATTAAAGGATGAGTATCCATCAGTGCGATTCTGTAAAAACACTTGGGCGGGGTGCACGACGGGTGAGTTGTCAAACCATACAAATAAGATGGAATGGCAGCTCAGTTGTCGTTCAATCCGCCTCGGTGTACACCGTGAGATGTCGACAGAATCGACCGGCTGTTTTGTTGAGGTGCAACTGTGCAAGTAATCATTGATCTTTAATAACTAGTGCATAAAATTTTAATTCTGTGACTGTGAAACACGGACATAACATAACATAACATAACATTTCTCTATGTTCCAAAAGTCCTTACGATTATTTGAGGATGCCCCACTTGACATAGTCACGGACGACTCCATTCAGCCTCTCTGCGTACAGATTACCGGTCTTCTCCACATCGAATGTTGTAACACTTAGGTTTTCGTCGACGTTGGGCGCGTCCTTGCTGTCAATGGTGAGCACTGGCAACATGAGCACGGAAATCGAGAGTCCGTACGGAAGTTTCTGGAAAAGAATTTTGGAAGGTTATATTGGTTTTTGATAGTTTTTTATTAAGTCTTTGTTACTTCGTAATTTAAGACGAATTGAATGATGCCTCATTAGTTATAAATGTGCCAAAGAAATAAGCATAGGTACAAACTCTCGAAAAATATCCTCCTTTTGTAGTATAAACATATAAAGCTGCAATATAGAAATTGACCACCTATCGTTCATTCAAAAAAGAATAAAAAAATAATTTATTCAAAGACACACACTTTTGAATTGTCATAGTCGGTCAGTCAAAAAGATAAAGTTAGTTCTGCCGTGCTAGCGATAAGAGCAGCAAGTATACGGTGTAGGTTCCGCAGGAAAACACAGTCACTGCTCCCAACACCAGCGTAACCTTCCGCTCCGTCGAGAGCTGGAGGAGTCATTCTATGATTTCACATCCAAAAAAAAAAACAATTCACGAAAACAATTCTTGAAGTGGTTATTACCTCCTTCAATTCAAACTCGTAGTCTTTCCTGGAGTACATCTCCTCCGGGTCAAGCTTCAGCCTCCTCATGGAGGCGCTGAGCTGCGTGTAGTAGTGGTCGATCAGCTTGTCGTAGTACTTTGCGCGGAACTCCTCGTCGGTGCCAGTGAAGATGAAGTACATCAGGTCAGCGACCGGGCAGCCTCCCTGCAGAACCTGAAGGTCTACAATCTTGATGTCCACCTTGCCATCCTAGAGTAAGAAGGGAAATATATGTTACTTATATTTAGATATCAAAATGTGGACGGTTTAGCTGAAAAAATGTGCTGATGAAAACCTGAAGTGGCCGGCAAAACAGCATAAATAAATGTATTAAATAGTGAAGAAAATTAATAAACAAATTTAAAATTATTTTATCTACACTCACAGCGTAATGTTCCAGTGAGTTCAAAAACTGTTGTATAAAAACGTACTTTGAATTAAGGTGGAAGAAAATCATTTTTTTTTACGTTTTTTGTAATTTGCAGGTCACTGTCAAGTTGTACTTTGGTCAAAATATGATCGGCGGCCGTAGCAAGTATATATTTATGGAATTATAATAATTAAAATCATCAATACAACTCTTTCCGTTAGAATTGATGTTAAATGTCATAATATTTGTCAACCAATTTGAATTTCGCGGGCTTCCACCTTAAGTGTAACAATAATTATCTAATAATACACTTACCTCTCGTACTCTATGTAGCAAGTTGTCTCCTCTAAAGTCTCCATGTACAATGACAGTTTTGCGGATGGGCGGGTACGTCCACCTTAATGGATTCTTCTGATACTCCAAAAACTTCTGTAACGCTTCTTTGTACTCCGGCTTGACATTCTCCAACGCAACGCTTACCGTTTTCTTAAACATGACATCCATATTTTTATTATCAGGCCATTCAAATTTGAAGTCTGTCAAAGTCTTCTCAAACTCTTCTGGGTTTCGTTTACTAAATGCGAAAGACAGTGCGTGCATCTTCGCCAAGTCTCGAACTGCTGAAGAAGCGTACTCCCAATTTATAGAATGGAATCTGTCGTGAGGGCCATATCCATGCGCCAATAAGTTCTCAAGAACCAATGTCTCCTGGTTGGTGCTGGGGTCGAAGCCGTAGAACTTGGTAAAGTACAGTCTGTGCTCCACAGGCACTCCGTTTTCCTCCTCCAAGGTTGCGTAGATTTTCGCCAACTTTAAGTAAGCAAATTGTTCTGTTTTGAAGGCATCACCGGGCAATTCGTCGCGAAATTGTTGTCCAACTGCAGCGACTTTTGCAAATAAATGAAGATCTTCTTTATTCTCTTCTCTTATGATAACTGTAAATAGTTTCGATGTGTAGTTGGCTCCTCCGCTGAATATTTGATTTATAACAATTTCTGGTTTTTCATATTTTTGTTCTGCAGCGATTTTCTTCAGTAGTGGTAGAAGTGTATCTTCTGTATTCGCCATGGTTGGATTTTCAATGTGTACTGAGGTAAACGCTTCGAAACATTATACTATATAGGTCTGGAGAAGATAAGATAAATACAAGTTATTCGTATGATAAAGGATGGCAATCTTATAGATATTAAAATATTAATTATGTCTTGTTTTAAAGTATTTTAATTTTTAGGGTTTCACACGTCCGAATGAAAATGGATCACTTTTGTGTCTGTCTATCCGTTTGTCCTAGACAGCCAATTCGTTTCGAATATACTGGACCGATTCCGTTTAAATTAAGAACTTCTATGAGTCATTGAAAATAAAAAAATTAAAAAATTTAGAACTGTGTGAACTGTGACACGTCCAATAGAAAAGTTTTTTTGTGACAGTTTCAGTATTTTTTTTTTAATTTCTTAAAAAATAATGAATTTTAAGTTATCTAGTACAACAGATACCTAAAATAAAATAAAATGTATGTAGACAATATTTATTTTCATATAAATTACAGAAAAACCTAACAGAAATCTGAGGTTGTAAAATAACAATTACATAAAAATATGATTTCGTTATGAACCCCTTTGCGCGCGAGTCTAACTTGTCTGATTTTATAGCTTGTGGATCCGCCAATCACAAGTTGTTGTGGCACAATTGTATGCACTTTCTTTGCATACCTTTTTGGGAAGTTGCAGACTTGTGTATTGTGTATGTACCTATATTATGTGTAGGAGTGAAACACTCGAACTAACAAGGATAAAAAAGTAATCAGGAACAGTGTCATATCTTCCTCAGCATAACTGTTAGTGTCAAGTCATTGTTTGTAAGCACATTTGAGAAAAAATTAACAAATATTATGAAATTATTTATGTTGGTAATTTGTGGATAAGATAAGACAATAAAACTATTCAATCAAACAAGAAATCGTTTTCAGCTGGAAATTCGGAAATACCAGGATATGCTTTTGCGAAACAAACATTTTTAATTGACCCTTGAATGCCTTACTATTTAGCTTCTTTCAACGTTTAGGCAATAAAATATGAATATAATTATAGAAATAAGATTAACTTATCATTTAAAACATTGGCATGCCATATTATGGCAGAATATGCTGAAACAAACTTACTGCAACACCATATGTACCATATTCTAGCAAACAAATATTTTTGAATTGATTTGATTTGAAAAAATTGTCAGTGTTATATTACCGCTAAATGGCGTTCGTCCGTTTTTTTCAAAAGTGTCGGTAATCCGATTCTGACGTTGACATTTGAAAGAGTGGGATTGTCAATAAAATAAATCGCTAACTAATCAAGAATATATTTGGGAAAAAAAATATATATAAAAAATAGTCTGTGGAGTTGCTGTTTTAAAAATGTACGAGTATTTATGAGTCGGCTGTCGGTGTGGGAAAATAGTTCCCTGTGCCCGACTAAGGGCTAATCAAGAAATATAATTTGGGTAAAAATTGTCTGTGAAGTTTCTATTTTTAAAATATTCGAGTAGATAAGACTCGGCTGTCGGGGTGGGAAAATAGTTCCCTGATTAAGCGATATTAAAGGATGAGTATCCTGTTTTATTAAGGTTCAAGTAATCTTCACTAGGTACTACACAACCTTTTAATAATGTTACTGAGAAAGAAACATTTCTCTATGTTCGAATGGTTCCAATAGTCCCTGCTATTATTTGAGGATGCCCCACTTGACATAGTCACGGACGATTCCATTCAGCCTGTCTACGTACAGATTACCGATCTTCTCCACATCAAATGCATCAACACTAAAGTTTTCGTCGACTTTGGGCGCATCCTCGCTTTCAATGGTGAGCACTGGCAACGTGAACACTGAAAGGGAGAGTCCGTACGGAAGTTTCTGGAAAAAAAAATTGTAAGGTAAGTTCGGTGAAGTTTCCGGCGACTGGGACCGCAATTAACTGGGAACGTGGTCCCAGTTGCCGGATCCATTTAATTTTAATATTTTTCTTCCAGTGACAGGGTGTTTTTACATTTTTTGGTAGTCCCACCCACTACCAAAAAATGTAAAAACACTCTTTGAATGCCGTTCTTGTTTAATAAAACACACAATACACATAAATCATGCTAACAATAATTAACAATTAACAAACAATTAAAACAGGCTGGCTTATTAGCGCATGAAATAAATTAAGGCGTTGAATAAGTGAATTATATTTAAAACACATTTGCCTCCCCCATATCCTTCAGTTATTTATTTTCAACATTCATAAAAATGCTTCGTAATTTAAGACGAATGAGTTAAGAGCTATCTGGTTAGGGCTGGATAGCCCAAAGAAATTTGCAAACATACTCTCGAAAAACATTACCCTTCTTCTGGACGATATGAAGTCGTAATGTAGATATTGACTAACTATGATCGTTAGAAAAATTTCTTCCTCAAATCCTTTACAGGCACTTTTGAATTGTCAAAGTCGGCCTGTCAAAAATGTGAAGTTAGTTCTACTATGCTAGCGATACGAGGAGCAAGTATGTATGATTCTCAGGAAAACACAGTCACCGCTCCCAACACCAGCTCAGCTGTGTGACTTTTCCGACTCCATCCAGAGCGGGAAGAGTAATTTGATGATTTCTCCTCCAAAAAAAAAGTTCCTATTCTTGGAAATAATTCTAGCAGTGGTCATTACCTCCTTCAACTCGAACTCGTAGTCTTCCCTGGAGTACGTCTCCTCCGGGTCGAGGTTCAGCCTTCTCATGGAGGCGCTGAGCTGCGTGTAGTAGTGGTCGATCAGCTTGTCATAATACTTGGTGCGGAACTCCTCGTCGGTGCCAGTGAAGATGAAATACATCAGGTCGGCGACCGGGCAGCCTCCCTGCAGAACTTGGAGGTCTACAATCTTGATATCCACCTTGCCGTCCTGGAGTAAGAAGGACAATATATGTTACATAATTTGGATAATAAAATGTGGACCGTTTAGCTGAAAATGAAGAGGCCGGCAAAACAGTTTAATCACCCATGCTATAACTTGGCTATAGTCTTTGTATGAAATGTTTTAATAAATAAGTGTACTAATGAGTGATAAATAAAATAAAACCCTTTTTATAGACACCACATAATTCATAGAAAAAACAGAATTTATAAAATAAAAAAATAATAATTAACATCCCGTAAAAAACAGAAAAAACATCAAGCAGTATCCTCAACAGTCACTTGTAGTTGTCATGTATGTGTATGAAGGAGTTACCTTCATAATATTACTATTAATTAATGTGAGAATATGTGGGTAGACCTACAAAATGTAACGGAGCAAAGTAGCATTATGTCAGTCGGAACATAATGTGTAACCGTGACCAGCTGCTTTATTCCCTGGCTCCGTATCCCGGCATCCCAGCACTTCTAACTGTCTCAGTGGCGACGAGGACTAAAAGAACCTGCGTGTTTTGTTGTGTGTGGTGAACATAAGAGCATGAACTGTAACGATGAGCATTGGTAAAATCGGGGAGTTCAAAGTGCAATCAGATGACTGGAAATTGTACGTGGAACGTCTTGAAAATTATTTTGTGGTTAATGGCATTAAGGATGATTTGCGTGTGCCGACGTTAATAACGGTAATGGGAGCAGAAAGTTACGAATTACTGGTTAACTTATGTACGCCGCATAAACCGAATACAAAGACATTCGAATACGTAACGGCCATCATGGAAAAACACCTACAACCTAAGCCGAGTGTGTTAGCCGAGCAATTTAAATTTCACCAACGGAAACAAAACGCGAACGAAAGTATAGCTGAGTACATGGTTATTTTGAAAAAGATGTCGAAATCTTGCGCGTTTGGGACATGGCTTGAAGAAAATATTCGAGATCAGTTCGTGTGCGGGATAAGTAGTGAAATTGTACGTCAACGTTTATTTGCTGAGGATAAACTAGAATATACAAACGCCTATAGTATGGCCATGAGTATAGAAGCAGCGGAGAAATATGCAGCTGTGGTCGAGGGCCGTACCAGGTTCACGGACAAGACGAACACGGCGGCTGATTGTCTAACGGTGGTGACAACGAGGTGAGGCGAAGCGACGCGGGTGGCTCAATATAGACCTGCGGCGGCGGCGCGGCGGCGGCGAGTGCGGATGGCGACAGGCGGCGGGAAACGTAGAGCGGGCAGCAGCGGCGTGTCGGTGGCGGCGCGCGCCGCTCGCGCTTCGAAAGGGAGGCACCGGCAGCGGCTGCGCTGGGGGAGCGAGCTCGGCGGAACCAGCCGTGCAACGCATGTGGAGGGTTGCATGATGCGGAATGGTGTAAATTCACGCGATACGTTTGTCGGCTATGCAACAAGCAAGTACATTTGCGCCGTGTATGTCCGTTAGAAGTAGGACATCATCATCTTCATGAAGTGCAAGATGATAGTGGCTCGGACGACGAGCGAAGCGACGAGGTAATGATTGTCGACATAAATAATTTATCCATATCTCAGTGTCCACCAATATACCTAACATTAAATGTGCATGGCAGGAATTTAAAGATGCGACACGGGAAGTGCCATTTCAATATCAAAGATGGAAAAACTGTATTAATGGGTCGACAATGGATGACCGAATTGAAAATACAATTATTTTGTTACTTAAATGACGGGGGTAGTGTCCGTTAACAGTTTACAGAGCAAACACTTTAATATGTCTGATTTTTGTTCCAGATATTGTAAGGTGTTTGAGGATGGTTTGGGTCGATTCACCGGCGGCGCAGTAAGCATACACGTGCGGGAGGGCGCGCGGCCGGTGTACATGCGCGCGCCCACTGGCGTATGCGCTGCGTGAGCCGGTGGAGCGCGCGCTGGACCAGCTCGTGCGGGATGGCATCCTCACGCCTGTGGACCGGACAGATTGGGCAACGCCGATCGTGCCAGTGGTAAAAAAAGACGGTACTATCAGAATTTGTGCTGACTATAAACTAACTTTGAATAAGGTCTTGGAAGTCGATCGTTATCCTTTACCGCGAGTAGAAGATTTGCTAGCACGCTTACATGGAGGGGAATATTTCAGCAAAATTAATTTATGCCAAGCACATGCGCAATTAGAACTGGATGAATCGAAGAAATACACCGTAATAAATACTCATAAAGGCATGTTTATGTTTAATCGGTTAGTGTACGGTTTGTCGTCGAGTCCCGGAATATTTCAGAGGCTTTTAGAGCAATTATTTGTCGATTTGCCAAGCGGGCAACAAATGAAGAGCACATCAGGAATTTAAACAAAGTTTTTGATCGTTTACAGTCATCAGGGCTCAAAGTAAAAAAAGAGAAATGCAGACCCTCCAATGTGTCGGAGTTGAGGGCATTTATAGGCATGACCATGTACTATGCTAAATTTCTTAAGAACGTCAGTACAATTCTTTCGCCTTTATATAGATTGCTCCAGAAAGACGTACCTTTCACTTGGTGTAAGGAGTGTGAACAAGCGTTCGGAAAGGTAAAGCGGCAGCTAGCTTCAGGTGAGGTGCTGATGCACAACTCGTCAGACTTGCCGCTCGTGTTGACGGCCGACGCCAGCAGCGTCGGAGTGGGCGCAGTGCTTACGCACATCACCGCGGCCGGGGAGCGCCCGATAGCGTACGCGTCGCGTTTATTAGGCACAGCCAAGCGCTTATTTACAAATAGACAGAGAAGCACTCGCGATCATATATGGTATAAGGAAATATCATCAATATTTGTACGGAAGAAAGTTTATTTTAAGGACAGATCATAAACCGCTTACACATATTTTCGGTGATAAGGTAGGCATTCCGATAATGGCAGCTTCTCGTTTGCAACGGTGGGCAATACAATTGTCAGGTTATAACTATGAAATAGAATATGTGTCATCAAAGAAAAATTGTGCTGATGCTTTATCTAGACTCCCACAAGGTAGACCATCGAGCGGGAGTACGGAAATCACGTTTGTTAACTTTGTGGAGGATTTCCTTCCAGTGAAACAACGAAGTTAGGAAACAGACGATGAGAGATGCGTTGTTAAATAGAATTCTCCTTTACGTGCAGTCAGGCTGGCCATTGTCGTGCGCAGATGAGCAATTTAAGCCTTATTTTGCAAGACGACACGAATTGTATGTAGATTGCGGATGTTTAATGTGGATTACGGATGGTAATACCACAAACCTTACGAAAGGAGATACTTAAACAATTACATATTAGTCACATGGGTATCGTTAAAACCAAGTCATTAGCGCGTAGTTACGTTTGGTGGCCGAACATTGATAGCGACGTAGAAGCGTTGTGCAATAGTTGTGAGACGTGTGCAGTAGAGGGCGCTGCTCCGCCGCGAGCGCCGCCGCAGCCGTGGCCTTACGTCACGCAGCCGTGGAGCAGGGTACATATCGATTTTTTAGGACCCTTCCATAGTAGCACTTTCTTCGTTGTAATTGATGCAAGCTCCAAGTGGTTAGAAGTTTTTACACCTACCCTACACCTACCTTACACCTACCCTACACCTGCCCTACACCTACCCTACACCTACCCTAAACGTACCCTACACTTACCCTAACCAGCCCAAAAAATACTATGACATGTTTCTGGTCCCCTGATACTTGATGTTTCTGGTCTCCTGGTATAAATGGGCTGGTATAAATTATGTAGGTACAGCTAGGTAGGGCTAACTTCGAGAAGGAAGTCAACCGTCGAATCCGACTCGGATGGGCGGCGTTCGGGAAGTTGCGCGGTATCTTCTCGTCTCACATACCACAGTGTCTCAAGACGAAAGTCTATGACCAGTGCGTGTTGCCAGTGATGACCTATGGACTCGAAACGTGGTCGCTCACAATGGGCCTCATCAGAAGGCTTAAAGTCACCCAAAGGGCAATGGAGAGGGCAATGCTCGGAGTTTCCTTGCGTGATCGAATCAGGAATGATGATATCCGCAAGAGAACCAAGGTTACCGACATAGCCCGAAGGATCGCCAAATTGAAGTGGCAGTGGGCAGGGCACATTGCTCGCAGAACAGATGGTCGATGGGGCCGAAGAGTTTTGGAGTGGCGACCGCGTACCGGAAGACGCAGCGTTGGAAGGCCTCCCACAAGGTGGACCGATGATCTGGTGAGGGTCGCGGGTAACCGATGGATGCGAGACGCACAGGACCGGTTGTTGTGGCGATACTTGGGGGAGGCCTATGTCCAGCAGTGGACGTCTTTCGGCTGATATGATGATGATGATGATGATGAAATTATGTAGGTAGGGTACGTGTAGGGTAGGTGTAGGATAGGGTAGTGTAGGGTAGGGTAGTGTAGGGTAGGGTAGTGTAGGGTAGGGTAGGGTGGGGTAGTGTAGGATAGGGTAGTGTAGGGTAGGTGTTTCCTGAGTTAAAAATGTACGATACAAATCAGGAAACCTTCCTATTTCCGATATTCACGCGGGCGAAGCCGCTGGTAGAAGCTAGTTTATAATATTAGTAGGATTAATGTGAGAATATGTGGGTAGGCCTACAAAATGTAACGGAGCAAAGTAGCATTATGTCAGTCGGAACATATGTGTAACCGTGACCAGCTGCTTTATTCCCTGGCTCCGTATCCCGGCATCCCAGCACTTCTAAGTGTCTCAGTAGTGTACTAAGAACAAGGAGAACAAGGTGTATTATATACCTATACCTACATTATGATTCGAACAACATGATCAAAATACACTCACCTCTCGAACTCTATTCAGCAAGTTATCTCCTCTAAAGTCTCCATGTACAATGACAGTTTTGCGGATGGGCGGGTACGTCCACCTTAATGGATTCTTCTGATACTCCAAAAACTTCTGTAACACTTCTTTGTACTCCGGCTTGACATTCTCCAACGCAACGCTTACCGTTCTCTTAAACATGTCATTCATATTTCCATTTTCAGGCCATTCAAATTTTAAGTCTGTCAAAGTCTTCTCAAATTCTTCTGGGTATCGTTTACTAAAAGCGAAAGATAGTGCGTGCATCTTCGCCAAGTCTCGAACTGCTGAAGAAGCGTACTCCCAATTTACGGAATGAAATCTGTCGTGTGGACCATACCCATGCGCCAGTAAGTTCTCAAGAACTAATGTCTCCTGGTAGGTGCTGGGGTCAAAGCCGTAGAACTTGGTGAAGTACAGTCTGTGCTCCTCAGGCACTCCGTTTTCCTCCTCCAAGGTTGCGTAAATTTTCGCCAACTTTAAGTAAGCAAATTGTTCCGTTTTGAAGGCATCAACGGGCAATTCGTCGCGAAATGATTTTCCAACTGCAGCGACTTTTGCAAATAAATGAAGATCTTCTTTATTCTCTTCTCTTATGATCACTGTAAATAGTTTTGATGTGTAGTTGGCTCCTCCGCTGAATATTTGACTTATACTTATTTCTGGTTTTTCATATTTTTGTTCTGCAGCTATTTTCTTCAGTAGTGGTAGAAGTGTATCTTCTGTATTCGCCATGGTTGGATTTTCAATGTTCACTGAGGTACACGCTTCGGGACATTATACTATAAAGGTCTGGAAAAGATAAGATAAATAATTATAAGTGTTATTCGTATAATAAAGGATGGAAATCTTTTATTAAAAGATTACTGAGCTGTTGTTGTGACCATGATTTATTTTAATTTTTATCTCCAAAAGGGAGATAAAGATTAAAAAGAAATCTAAAATTTCTAGCTTGCTATCTTGTACCTAGTTGAAAAAAATACTTAAAAAATTAATTCCAAAATGGTGCCATTTTGAACCGACTAGCTTCGTTAGATCCGTGTCAATTATTCCAAATTTAAATAATTCAATTTAAATTATTACACTGTTAAAAATGATCTCTTTAATCTGGCGTCTTATTACTTCTCAGAATTTGATCCTTATTAACGACACTTTTCGATGGTGTACCTTTTAACTGCTAAAACAGGGTATGTTTTTACATCCTGTACTGTTACAGCATAAAACGTAAGGATTAAATTCTGGGAAGTAAAAACACGTGGCAGACTAAAAGAAAGTGCTCATTTTTAACAAAATATGTTTTTCTTATTTTTTTAATCTAAAAATAAATTACTTTTTACATTTTATAGACTAGGTACTAGGTATCTAATCCGAAAGTGATATTTTTGCAAAAATCCAATGATGCAAGTCTTGTGTACCTAGTTTTGATTTATTTAGTAATATTTTGCGATGAGATTGGAAAACATCTAGGCCACATGTTGAAATATGAATATCCGAGACACTCAATTATCAACTATTGTATGCCTGGTTGTTTTGTATTTGATATTATGAAAAAAAATATTAATTACAACTTTCACCAGGATGTACAACATTATTAATATTTGTTGGTAATAGAGCTATGTACACAAAGGAGAATTACTTCAATATCATATGTCCGTAAACAACCTTAACTTGAATAAAATGTTTTGTTTACATTTTCATAAAGCAAAAGTTTTCCACAGGATGAAAACTTTACCTATTCCATAATCTAACCTACATAATAATAGCAATGTATTTCAATTAATAAATGTAAACAATTACATTGGTAATCGTTTTGACAAAAGATAGATATAATATAGACATGTACTATCTTGCTAATTATAGAATACAGATAGCTATGTCGCTATCATTATTTTTGTAAAACAACCACAAACTTAGCTAAACAAGTTGCCAATAATTTGGCACCAAATATTGTATTTCGTATGCGTATGTATGTATGTATGTATGTATGTTTGTATGTATGTCCATTTCTTTGGCACGCCCAACAGCCCCCATTGTATTTCGTTTGCGTATGTATGTATGTATGTATGTATGTGTGTTTGTATGTTTGTCAATTTCTTTGGCACGCCCTACAGCCCAAATTGTTGAACGGATTTTGATATATGAGGTGTCGGTGAATTCGTCAGAATTGTGGTAGTGACATAGGCTATATAAATTTACAAAATGGCGCCCGTAAATGAAAAAAAATGTAACTCACTAAAATGTAGGATATAAAAAAATGACTGTCAAAAAACCTAACCGCAAAACACTACTAAAAAGTATAATACAAAACAAGTCGCTTTTCAAGCAGTCTGATGCAGTTCAATCACAGATCTGAGGCCACAAACTGCATCAGACTGCTTGAAAAGCGACTTGTTTGGTTCTGAAATTAAGACAACAGAGGTAATCTCTGGCACTAATGTTCCAAACAATTAAAACATTTCAAATAAAGTTTTAAAATGTAAACTGGTGGATCAAAATATTCAAGGATTTAAGAACAAGGATTTAGAAGTATTAATATTTTTTTTCACTAGAACATTGACTTTTACCATAAGTTTATAATAATATATTCAATTTTAGTAATCACCAAGTTGGTAACAACTTACGTTCGTTACTTATTTATGTTCAGCAATATAATGTAATCAGCTACCTATTGTTATCATCTAATAATCAATAATAATATAATCTAATCAATTTTATTTTTAATGATTGCAAGATTGTAATAACGCATGTAAGTAATTTAAATTTTTACCGTGTTTCTAACTCAATTTATTATTTTTGTGTTAAATTGTGTGGATTGAATAAAGCTTTAATTATTATCATGGAGTTTTTGTCACTTCTTAGGATCTACGCTTTGAAAGGTGCAACCCTGCCATGCTGGCGATGGGAGCGGTGATTGTGTTTTGCTTCGGAACATGCTTCCCGCTCTTATTATTGCCTTATGAGCATATTTGTTATCTTATGAGCACTTTCCTTAAGTTTGCCATGTGTTACTTATTACTTCCCAGAAGTGACCCTTAGTAGCCTTAGTGACTACACACACCATTCGAAAGTGACAAAACACATGCACTACACTTGTAGTGCATGTGTTTTTTTTTCATAATCAACTGGTTCGATTCCCGGCTAGGATTACCGATTTTTCCAAAATCCAATGATGTAGTTTTAGTTTTCATTAGAATCGAGCTCGAGACTCCTTTCAGTGTTTCTCGATATTCCTTCTTATTTTGTATTTGGCCATCCACGCACACTTTAAAAATTCACCTGTATATTATAAAAATCTCGTGTCACAGTTTTTGTGGTCGCACCCCTCCGAAACGGCTCGACCGATTTTTATGATTTTTTTAGTGTATTTGGTAGGCATGAGAAGAGGTCGTAAAGTAGTATATTTCATACTTGTACTTGCGCGTACGAAGTCGCGGGAAAAGCTAGTACAAATACCTATATAATTTATAGCCCCCAGCCTATTCTGCGTAACTGTAAAGTCATTGTTTGTCAGCACATTTGAGAAATTATGAAGAAATATTATGAAATCGATGTAATCGTCGAAAAAAATAACAGTTTATAATCTGATTTATTGCCGATTTGGTTCACGACAGGCACGTGCCAGTTTTTATTATTATTCCATGTCGTTACATGACGTATTTTTATTTTTTTTTTTTGTATTTGTAACTTTTTACAAATGGCTACAGTTTTTTATTGTCTAAATATAACCGTGTAAGAAGTAACTAATGATAATAAGATTTGTTATAACTCTCAAAGTCAAAAATTTACACACACAAGTTTTAAATTAGGTAATACCTATATTTATTAATTTAGAATAATAATAGTGCTGTTGCAACTAAAAATACACTTAGGAAATTTCACTAAATCATGAAAAACGATAAAAACGTGAATTTCAGTTAGGAGGTCTTGGCACTTCGCCGTCGGTATGTAACAGAGCAAGTTTTCAAAATCACTCAAAAATGTACCTTAAAATAAGTTTTTAAAGTTTATGCCATCGGATAATTGCAAATATTATACGAGCGGATTTCACCATTGAAACTGAACGCGATCAGTACATCTAAACTGCGTTCAAGAGCTGTCAGCGTCAATATTCTTCATAAAAATAATGACACTGACAGCTCATAAGCGTGGTTTATTCGCTGATCGCGTTCAGTTTCATTGGTGAAATTGGCCCTAAGAAAAACAAAATTTCCATCCATGACAATATAAGGGTTCAAAAATAAAATTGTTCTGAGAGCTTGCATAGATTCGATTATTTGGCTTGATTTAACCATTTCCATAAATTAAATACTATTTTTTGGCGATTGCATTGCGGATTAGTAGGCAAGTTTATAATAAAGTAGTTTTCACGTGGTCTTATTTTTACTTTGTACCAATAAATTATTAAATCAAGATGGGAACTATTATTAATTGAATTTAATCTAATGCTTATAAGCCTTATAATAGCCTTTTGGGTACACCAGTGGCCTGCGATGCGGAGGAAGTTTTCGACGTCATGTTTGAGATTATATTTAGTTTTAGTTAAGAGTTTTTTTATGTAAGTGTAACAGTTATTTGTGAAAATAAAATTTAATACTTATAAGTACTTAATTTTAAGTCATTTTAATGATAGTCATGATTGTCACATGGTGACTTTACCTCGAAATATCTCGGCAACTTGACACTTTAGGGCTGCATGTTCAGTTTTGTTTGTGAAGTATCCTCTACCCATATATGTATGTGGATCCGTATGGTGTCGGACGTAAAAGAATAGCACCATCCCATCACTTCCCGTGGGGGTCGTAAGAGGACTAAGGAACTCACCAGAGAATGGGCAGCAGCATTCTCTGTAGCTACTACATTGCTACAGCTAAACTGCGATCCCCAACGCCTGCCAAGCGTGGCGATTATGGCCAAGCCCCCCCCCCCCTAGTGACGTTGACGTTGTGGCGACACTTGGGGGAGACCTATATCTAGCAGTGGACGTCTTTCGGCTGATATGATAATGATGATGATGAAATATGCATGTTTAATCGTACGCCGCAACTTTGAAAACCAATCAATATGGCGGCGGGGGGGTGATGGTGGTGATGTATGGCGTACCTACATGTCAGCTGACACCAACACATGATAAATTATAGACGTGTGTGCTGTTTGGCCGCCAGTATAAATGTCATCATCATCATCAACATCAAGTGTCGCCACAACAACCGGTCCTGCGCGTCTCGCATCCATCGGTTACCCGCGATCCTCATCAGGCCGGGCGTTGGAAGGCCTCCCACAACCCGCCAGGGTTGCGGATTTTGTTCGAAATAGTTACGCACGGATGGGTTTTAGTCAGTAAGAGTCTGACACTCCCTCCCGCTTCGCCCAGAGCGGCAGAAGTCATTTGATAATTTACAATCAAATAAAAAAAAAAAAAAAGCCTCCCACAAGGTGGACAGATGACCTGGTGTAAATGCCAGTTCCCAATTTTTAGGAACGATACGGAGAGACTTTAGACTACAGTATTTTGATTCATATCATTGTAGTAGAATTTAGTAGTGTTTTATAAATTAAATGACCCTCTGCATTCTCCAGTCATGAAAAACGATTCAAAGTTTACTTTTCGAAAAAAAAAAGAAAGTGTTAGGACTACTAATCAACTAAGCATATGATTAAAAAGTTTGTATAAATAATGGGCGTCGTAAGAGGCGACTAAGAGACTCACCAGGGAATTGGCAAGACTAGCCCGCCACACATTCCCAAACCACTGCAACTCCTGAAAGTCAGAATCAAGAGTGGCCACCACCAGAAAAACGCCGAGTCAATGAAGCTCGACGAGTCCCGAAGAAACGATTCAACTCTCTTGGATCCCGCAACGAAATTAATCAGAAAATAACAGCGGAGGAGTAGGAAAAAATATAATTTCCACTTCCCTCCTTATCAAGCAGGAGACAGAACAGAGCTAGGTCAAATAGGCACCAAGGGATATAAACAACTGGTAAGTTTGTATAAAGAAGGCCCGCTAAAGGTCTTAATTTTCATTCAATCAATCCCTTGATTCCACAAGTAGTTTTAGAGTTAGTTCGTAGACTTTTTGCTCCGATAATTTCACAAGGCACATGCGTTAGCATAGTCTTCAAAATTTGTTTGTTCAAGTCCTGCTCAATATGATATTGATATAAGAATAAACTGCATTAATAATATCAGTAAACAGTATACTTAAGTAAGTTTTGTACTCCAAAATAACTACTTATGAAAGGACATTGACAGGATTTGTTTATTAGGATTGTACAGTTAATTTAAACAAAAAAAATCGGCCCCAGAACAATTCAATGGAAACAAGTTTTGTTGTTGATGAATAGTTTTTGTTAAGTAAATCATATTTTGAGGAGCTCATGGCTAAATTATACTCAATACTCGATATTTTATTGCATTCCATATGTATTACAAAGATGGCAAACAAAGGTAAAAGATCAATATGGACCCTGTCGGGCACAGAAAAATTAGGAGAGAGGAAAGGGGCTAAGTAGCAATTCAAGTATTTAAATATTATTAAGTACAAAATTATTTGGAAGTGTTTAATTGAATGTATACTTATGTATGTATATAAGGTTATAGGTCTATGTATATAGGTTAGGTAGGGTTATAACAGCCGCACAGGTCGCTTCAAGGTTCAGCAATTCTTGCCGAGGTTGGTTTGTGGATGGGTGACCATATTAACATACCGAGACTCCTCCGTGCCTCGGAAAGCACGTTAAGCGGTTGGTCCCGGCTTTCATTTGGAGATCTTTGGTATGCAGCCGCTCCATGTAAAATACTGGTATTTAGCTGAATCCGGTTTGGATTTGGACTGGGAGCCGACGCCAATATAGTTGGGAAAATGGCTAGGCAAATGATGATATTATGAGATTTTTAACTCTTTACTATGTTGTTCATAATGATGATTACAATGATTTTTTATTTTCAGGTATTGCGTTAATTCTGTTACACGTTACCCATATAGGTCTCGTGTAACAGATTTGCATCTAACATTATAATCTCATTACAGCGTCCCGTAGCTCGCTGGGCTAAAAAACGCGCTCCAGTGAACCCTAGATCTGTGCAGATAGATTTTTCTTTGCTGCAACTTGCTCACCCTTGGTTTGTATCAGTTTTTACTCATCATTTTGCCACAAAACGGACCTGATGATTGTATCTCTCATAGACACAGATCTCACCTTAGACACAGACCAAAGGTTGGTAAATTATGTTAATTTTACAACTATTACATAAAAAGTACAGCAAATTCTTATTATTACAGAAATGACGTCTGTATTAATGTCATTCATCAATGAATATAATAATGGTTGTGTCCATTTATAATACTAAGTTCGTTTTTTGCCTGTAAATAAATCACAACAAAACATTTTTTTTATCTTGACGCGGACTGAATTTGGAGCGCTTCGGTTTAAATATGGTTGGGGGTAGGGTTGGCCGTAGGAACAAAACTCACTTTGTTTTCATTCTGGGAAGCCCTTGGTCCGATCTCCATTATAATAATAAAGAGTGGCATTGTCCTTTGAACAGAAAGCTGACCCACTTATTAAATCAACTAAGGCTTTTGTGTTGGTAGAATTAAATGGATTGTAAAATGTACAGCACTTTATACCTTATCGTTTGACGTTCACCCATAAAACATATACTTTAACCAGTTTATAGGCTGCAGTCGCACAACACGGTCTAATAATAAATTATTTTGATAACACAGCCAAACAATCATTACGTGAATATTGTGAACATTGGGCAACTCAAACAATTTGTTTATACCTCCACCGCGGAGTCACAGATCATAGACAGTCGACAAAAGCCAGTCGTGAGTCAGTCACTAACCATGCCGGACGCGGAGAGCATATTGCGCAAAGTACTCGACAAAATCGTCGAGCAACTACAAATCAAACATGCGAAACTATCGTTGAAGGAACTAACGAGTGGTGGAGCCAACTACACGTCCGCTTTGTTTTCCATAAACATCGCAGCACCAGAACATGACACCTTGAAACTGTTCGCGAAAGTGGTAAATGTCAGTGGAATGTTTCGCAAACTTTTACACATTGATTTCTTGTTCAAAACTGAACAGTTCGTGTACTCTGATCTCGTTAAAGTTTACGAGAAGATTCAAGATGACCATGGGCTCAGTGAGGAGCAGCGGTTCGAGTTTCCCAAGTTTTTCGGAGGCGAGGCAGCGGAAGGTGAAGAGACGGTTGTGATGGAGGACCTCACGGCGAAGGGCTTTGGCACTTACAGCAGATTCAAGTCCATAGACTGGGAGCACACCGCATGCGCTATAGAATACTTAGCCAGATTCCACGCTTTATCTTTCGCGTACCAAAAGGCAGATCCTGAAAATTTCGCCAAAGACGCAAAGATAGTTGAAACTAAGGAAAGAGATGAATCGGAAAACACTAATGTGAAGGAAACTTGGACGAAGATGGTTGGGAATGCTGTAAATGTGGTTAAAGAAGAACATAAGGAGAGATTGGCAAAGTTATTAGAAGACGAGGAGGGTCGTATTCAGTTCCACAATTTAAAGGTTCCATTGAGTACGACAGTGTTGTGTCACGGCGACTACAGGGTCAGCAATTTGTTATTCCGACGACTGGTATGTTGTTTTTTGTTGTTAGTTTAGCGAGTAAGAACAAAAACTATTATTGGCAAAAACAAAACAGACCTTAGTATTAATCGGTCAATGTAAATTTCGCAATAAGTTTTATACTACTGCAGTTACATCTATAATCGTCAACTATTTCGTAATATTTGAGTTTTGTTCGTCTTGTATCCATTACCTAATTAAGATATCGTCTATGTAACGACGGCCATTGTCCCCAAAACTTTATATGTCAGACCCACTCAAGGTTTTTTTATAATTGATTTTTACATATCTAAAATTAAATTGATGACGTAAACGTGTCTTTGCGAATATGACTTTTTTTATTTATTGTACCAAATTATTATCTTGGTATAGTTTATACCTATTATAAAGCTGTCTAGGTCAGCTTTTAAAGATTGCAGTTGCTTGATAATCTGTGTACCAGTGTCCGTGTCTTGTGTCCTTGACTTCTTGACCCAGACTGAGCAGATTTAGTCTCTGGTATCAAATTATGGGCTGCATTAATTTAGCCAGTAATGCCAGTAGTAATGGCTTTCTACAAAAAACTTAATAACCTTTTGTACAGTATTTTCTCATTATGCCCTAATTTTACGTCTTAACCACTTTGTATTATTTACTAGTTTAAAGCAGCGGCTTTGCCCGCGTGATTATCGAAAGATATCCCATGGGAACATAATCTCAAAATAAAAAGTACCCTATATCCTTCCCTAGGCTCCAATCTGTCTCTATACTAGAATTAATCAAATCTTCTTCAGTGGTTTAGATGTGTAAACATTTTAAACAAATAGAGATTTCTATCTTGTAATTATTTTTGTGCATGTGCATTCTACCTTCATGCATTACATCTTACAATTATTTTCATGAACTTGCAATTCTTGTTTTTTATAAATGCGTAGTAACTCCTAAGGTTATTATTATTAGCGACCAGTGTGTATAGATACTTCCTGATACAAACGTGTTTTTCTTGTTTATTCTATGTATAAAATGTTATGTAGATAGATGATTCAGCAGTTTTAATTAATTATATGCTTGTCCAGACAGAAGTCGCAAGACAGAAGTCTTTTAAGGCTCATGCCTTAAAAGACTTTTGTCTTGCTTGACATGGCATGCTTGATGCATTATTTAACAGACTTTTAACATAGTATTGTGATATACTAGATTCGGCGTGAGCTTCGGTTTGATGTTATTCGGTATAAAAAGTAGCCTATGGCTCTTATTTTCGAATATTTTTATTAGGTTTCCGTACCCGAAGGTCCGTCCGTCCGTCCAACTGTCTGTCAGCGGGATGGTAGACAATGTGTACATTATTTGTTGCCGCTATAACAACAAAGAATAAAAAGTTTAACGGGGCTCCCCTACCAGAAACGTCTTTTTTTTGCGGTTTTTGTACGAAATCTTAATAATGGCAACATAATGTAGTCTATTATTATAGACTTTAAAATGCTCATAGAGTTTGTAATGCTGCATTCGAAAAAAAAGCGTGTTTTTGGAGTTTTTTTGCTCGATTTTAACGGCATAACAGTGGATTATAATAATGGTGATGGTTTTTAGGATTCCGTGCCCAAAGAGTAAAAACGGGACCCTATAACTAAGACTCCGCTGTCCGTCTGTCTGTATGTCTGTCAGTCACCAGGCTGTATCTCATGAACCGTGATAGCTAGACAGTTGAAATTTTCACAGATGATTTATTTCTGTTTCCGCTATAACACTAAATACTAAAAACATAACAAAATAAATATTTAAGTCGGGCTTCCATACAATAAACGTGATTTTTATAGATACGAAACGCCGTTTTTTATAGATAACAGTAAAGAACCCTTCGTGCGCGAGTCCGACTCGCACTTGGACAGTTTAATAACAGGCGCACCCGACCGTCGTCGATGCGGTGAAGCATTACTTGCTTGGCTCGGTCCTTCGGTAAGGATCACCGTCATCACAGGTGACCACCCATATTTTGTTTTCATACAAACATAATAATGTGCTCGAAAATCATTACCCTCCTTCTGACGCAGTCGGGTAATAATAATAAAGATGGGCGACAGGAGGGCCATTTTATGAAAAGGTTAGGCACGAAACTCTATAAATTATTATTTTTTTCTGGACATTGAACTGTGAATCTCAAGTACTGCTGATAGAAGTGCTTTGAAATACGAATTTCTTGGCAAACTAAGTAATGAAGTTTCAAGTGGTTTAATCAGCCGTTTCATTAAAAGCCTAGCATTTTCATTTAAATGCGCCCATTTTTCAGCGACCTAAGTGTCATCTTTTGTTCAATATCGTTTGATGACCTGCCCATGCCCATGTCACTTATGTCGCTGATTAAACGGCTTTTAATGAAACGGTTGATTTAGCTAATTGGCTGCGATATACATAGAATGTGGTTCTCGGAATGGCCAGTTAGTCCAGAAAAATTACGCCGAAAATAAGGCAACCTTAGCATTCATTCTTAACTCCGATTTTATACGTTTACGTGTAGAATATAAGCAGAGAAGTATGTTAAAATGTATCCCGCGAAAAGTTAACCCCCGGATCTTCGTTTTTTTTAGTAAAACGTTTAATTTTAATAATAACTCGATGGGAAAAAAATATGAACTGGCAAGTTTGTTTGGAGAATTAGTAGAAGAGAGAACTAGTTTTTGTTTTTTTTTTCAGAAAGAGTAAAGAGAAGAGAGAAAAGTTATTCTGAAAAAAAAACAAAAACGCGTTTAAGGATTTTTTTTTGCATTATTAGAAGAGCTAAAATCAAATAGGTACATTATTCAAGAAAAAAATCTGAGTTACGATTTTTATCAAGCTCTTGACTGGCCAAGTGAGAAGCTAAACGAAACATTATTTAGTGTCTCACAAGAATCTTCATTCTTAATTGTACACCATAACAACATATGAATTGACGGGCTTTTAACTTTTAGTCGGGTTATTGACCTTACATATCGCCACACGAGTATGCAATAGAGCGCAATGTTTGTTTCCTTTTCTTCTATAGGCGTTAGACAGAGAAAAATATATCCGGTCATTATTTTGGTATTTGGGACAATGTCTCCATTTGACTTCTTCTTTATTTCTAGATTATTCATTTGTTTGTTGTCACTTTTTAAGATCATTCGTAACAGTTGTTATTTCGTCCTGTGGAAAGACAGTTTAAACATTGAAAGATAATTTTGTGTTAGTTACGTTTTCGGCTTCGTTAATCTGGTGGTCATCAGGGGCCTAACCACCAACTCTTAAAGCAGTATTACTTTAATATTACTTCCAGTGGGAAAGAGACGGAGCTATACGTCCTGTATAGAGTCTGGTCTTGAGTTTGATTGGGTTTGTCCATCTGGAATTTCTTATAAATTGGTATTCCTATTTGATGGAATTTGACTTGCCATCCTTGTCCCGTCAAAATCGGTCCATCCGTTTCGGAGATTAATCAGAACAAGCAGACCAAAAAATCTATAATATTTTTTTTTTCTCAAAAAGTCTTTAATATCAGTTAGATTCTTTTTATAGTCTCCGATTTAATCATAAAAAATTATAGATTAACCAATACATCAGTGGCCATGACAGCAGATTGCCGCGGTCTCAATCAGCGTGTTGCAAGCCAGGGTCCCCCCGTCAAGGGCCCCGGGGTCTATTGAGTTTCTACTCGCTCTCACACAATAGAACTGGGACATCGGAAACTAATGGAAACCGTTTTGTTGACCAACTTTTTGGCCGGTTTTTTGTTTGGTTTTGGAGTAATTTTTTATGTAGGTAATCTACGTGTTTACGATACGCAAGGTTTGATTCACGAAATGAAGTTATCTGTGTTATGTTTTTACATCGGAGTTATTAGGGTAAATGTTGATATCTGTGGGTCAAGGATACTAGTCAGGAATGAATGCCAGAAATAAACAAAATCATGTTTGTCTATACTTGAAATCAGAATTCGAGACAATTTTTTTTTTAACAACAAACTTTAAGGCGTAGCCAACAGAGATCAAATTTGATTGTGTTGTTACTTTTTAGTAGTAAAACAAGAAAAGACGTGTACATTGTTTGTTTATTTTTAAGTAGGTATACGTAACCTGGTCACATAGAATGATTAGAAGAATTTTGAATACTAAAGGACAATACAAAAGCCAGTTTTATTATATCAGATTGCAATCCATAACTTATCAGAGCCTTTTTAAAAAAAATTGGTTGATTATAAAAATCAACTTAAAAACACAACGCATAAAGTGGATACTTGAGTGAGTGGCCACTGGCCAGTAATTAAAATTATCAAGAATTTTTAATCAACGTGTAGATGCTGTACCTACATTTTCTAGTATAAGTTTTTCTAATCACATTCATTTATTTATTATTTGGTGGATGCGGAAAAGCTCAAAGGAACTGTTATTTTTTTTTATTTTTTAGGATGAAAAGATAAAAAATAAAAAATACTAAAATAAATAATATTCTACGATACTTATTATATATACTAATACGATAATTTTCTATCTGTAAAAGAACTTTCATAATCATATCACTTTCTCTTTCAAATATTACCTTTTATATGGTGTACAATATAAAGAGTATTCTATTCTATTCTATTCTATCATCATCTGCCTAACCTTTTCCCAACCAAATTGGGGTCGGCTCCCAGTCAAACCGGATTCAGCTGAATACCAGTATTTTACGTAGAGCGGCTGCCTACCAGACCTCCACAACCCATTAACTGGGTAACACGGTTGGACGGACTGGTGTTAGATTTTCTGGCTTCTGAAAATCTGTAACGACTGCCAAAGATGTACAAATGACAGCCGGGACCAACGGCTTAACGTGCTTTCCGAGGCACGGAGGAGTCTCAGCATGTTAATATGGGCACCCATCCACAGAACAACCTCGCCAAGCGTTGCTTAACCTTAAAGATTGGTCCGTGCGGCTGTTATAATTTAGCCACGAGCTCCTTTTACAAACATAAACATTTACAATAGGTATGATTTCTTCTTCCTTGCGTTAGTTTAGATAAGATTGGAAATTGAATCGTGCCAAACAGTTATTTAATTATTTTTTTATGTCCCTGCTCAAAGTCATTATGTATCAATAATTAGTTGTGCGTGAAACATCAAAAACTACTGGCCATGACATAGTGATAAAAATATAAACGATCTCATTTATAACCAACTTCAAACAAGAAGGTGGTTATCAATCGGATGTTTTTTTTTATGTATGTTTGGGTATTGGACGGATAGGCAAAATTCTTCTTCAATTTCTTAATTTTTGCTCGAAAGAGGTTTATTGCGAAATGGTCCCATACAAACGTTATGATCGGATCGACCTTTGGAGATAGATAATTAAATTGATATGGACTGGTTGATAATTTTTGGTGGCACTAAAAAGTGAAAAATAAATGCTACCGACTTCCAAAATAAAAACCACAAAAATGTACAAAATAATTGTACATTTTGGTGGTTTTTCTTTGGAAGTCGGTTGTATTTTTTTGTAAAAAATGTTCATTTGTAGAAACGATTCCATTTGTAAAAACTAAAACGTGATAGAAAGATGAAGTCTGGATGTAGAAAATATGACCAAGGACGAAGAAGAGGTCCTTGGTCATAGAATAGAATATATTTTTATTGTAAAAGATGAGTACACATCATAACATGTGCAAGGTCTTATAATAATGGTTAGACCATTTATGGCGTACAAAAACAACATATTTGGTTTAAAATAACCACAAAAGATTTGAGTCTAAACAACAAAACATCATATTTTCTACATCCAGACTTGGCGTGTGAAATAGGGTCTTGAGATGACCAGCCCCTTGCGATGTGGTTGTGTGCCAATGCCATCAAGATTACGTTGTGAAAGAGAGACGGCCTATTTTTTTTTTTAAGGATGGGAGAAATCTGTCCTCTGCCATTGCGGGCCAGTCCTTCCGGTAAGAGTCAAGTTGGTCTCAATAGATGTGTGTGAAAAAGGGAGAGGGAGGCCTTTACCCAACAGTGGGACATAACGGGCTAGATTAGATCATCATATCAAATCATCAAATGACTCCTTCCGCTCTGGAAGAAGAGAGCCAGCCAACGCTCGCCACCCGCAGGCCCGCGCCTACCGTGGCCGGGAATCGCCCTGCGACTCTCGACGCCCGGGGCGTCTTCTTCTGTTGCAGCGGTTGGGGCGTGAGGTTTGCCTCTCCCTCACTGCTTCTTCACTAGCGTTAATGCTTCACAGAAGGAGCTGGAGAGAGGAGATATACAGGACTAACACACACTATAAATTTTTCGCAAGGAATTAAGGATCAGATTGATGACAAATTGCAGATGGGAAACAAAATTATTTGTTGCCGGGGTTGGACTCGAACCGCGGAATCGAACCTTTTAGGCTCGGAGCCTAAATTAACCATAGATCAAATATAATATTCCTAGATGTCCAAAATACCACGTCGCGGACTAAGTTTAAGTCAGACACGAAAGATTCGATTTATTTTCGCAAAAAAACTAGAGACTACTAGGTAGGTACTACTCATTTTGCACAAGCGTCTAGTCACTTCAGCAGTTAGTTTCCATTTGACATTTCCTCGTTTACGTAAGCTTTCAAACGCCAAAATCATATTTTATATAGTCAAAGTCAACAATGTAACAATGCAAGCAGCAATGTAATTATTATTATTATTTTATTGTAAAGCTGAAGAGTTTTTTATATTATATACATTGTTCTCACATGTAGAAGCAACAAAGATAATGTAACCAGGATTATTGTAAATTATAAAATGGTTTAAAAAAGTGTCCGTGGAGTTTCTTGCACGTTCTCCTCCATAAAGATCTACGCTTTGGAACGTGCAAATAGCTTCATGTTTTTGACTGACTGACTCAGACAATTCAAAAGTACTTGTAAATGGTTTATTTGAAATAAATGCTTTGACTTTGACTTTGGTTGAACACGCTAATCTCAGGAACCACTGGTTTGAATTGAAAAAATATTTTTTCTATGCTACATAACATCACGCTACAACCAATAGGAGCGGGGCATTAATGAATAATGTCACGTAGTCAAAGTTGCGCGGGTAAGCTAGTTACTTATATTACTGCACAAATCTGAACCATAGTGCAATTGTATCAAAATAACAGGATCTTGCAAATTTGCATTGTTTTATCAGACACTTGCTAATTAATGTTTGTTTGACTTTACTCTTGATAAACAAGAGGTTTGACTGATAACATGATACTGCAATGATGGTGATATGAATAACGATTGGTTAAATTATCATGTTACATTGTAAGATTATTGTGGCTTCATGCAGCTAATTATCTACCTATTAATTTAATTTAACAACATTCCTTAGAGCGAAAATGTTTAATTCTGACAAAATAACTTAGTGTTACCCAAATACCTATGTAAAGAATACTTTACATAGGTATTTGGGTAAAAAAACACAGAGATAACTTGATTTTCGTAGCTTTTATTGAAATCAACGCGTTTTTGTTTTTCAAAATAATAATTAATTATCCTCCGAACTGTAACGACGACTACTGGAGTCGATGCGCCATTTTTAACCGACTTCTAAAAAGGAAGAGGTTCTCAATTCGGATGTTCGTATTTTTTTTTTATGTTTGTTCGCGCATAACTCCGTCGCTTGCCAACCGATTTGAAAAAATCTTTTTTTGTTGGAAAGGGTATACTTTCCAAATGGTCCCATTGAAATTTTATCAACATCGGTTCAGTAGTTTGGTTTTTAAATCCAAATAGCTGGAAAAATCATCCATGTATACGAAATTGCGTATTTTTGCTTTCCTGTGACTTTCCAGTGGTGTTTTTTGGTGTGGGGTACCACTAAAAAGTGAAAAATAAAAAAACTTTTTCACAAAAAAAAGAAACCGCTACAAAGTTCAAAATAACATTAATTTCGGAAGTCGGTGTCAAATAACGAAGAAGCAACCAAAAACACCGACTATCGAAATTAAAGTTATTTTGAACTTTGTTGTGTTTTATGGAAGTCGGATTCTTTTTTTACTATTGTGTCTGCTATTATGGCGGCTGAAGATGTATGGAAAATGTTAAATTTGTTATATGCGTATAAGAGGTAATTTGACTGGCCTATAATATAATAACACGCTTACCTTCGTTTGCCCATGCATAACAAAGATAGGGCGTTGGTAGCTGCTCTGGGTTCGCAGTTATCAAACTATTTTGATAACTGCGAAGACCTCACTGATACGCACTCGATAATGTACTGCGCGGCTGTAGTGGCATGTCGTGTAGCTCACGTCAAATTGGCCAATGAATGCAAATTGTTTTATGACGGTGATGATGACGGAAACCAGCCGTACCCGCCTGGCAGTGCAGAACGAGCCCCGTTTTGGTGGGACCGGAGCGCTAATCGGCGAACTGATCTACTTCCGGGAGGGGAACACTCGCCCAAGAGTGATGTGCTTTGTAAGACTGGCGTTTTCGGGGACTGATGTACTAACATCAGTCCCCAGACTACTACCAGAGTCAGAGGACTACCTCAGACTATCAGTCTCGTGTCACAGCGCATCGACTTCCTGAAGCAGAAGGTGTATGCATGAGCAAACCGTATTCGCAGGTATAAGCGGCGGGTTGAGCGATATACCCAGAATCGCACATTCCGAAGTAATGAAAAGCGGGTATACAGGGCTTGGGAGCAACCGGACCAAGGTGTGACTGACACGCACCTGCCGGATGATGACGCCATGTGTTTGTTCTGGCGCAACATCTGGTCGGTGCCAGTCAGTCATACCGAAAGTGATTGGATTCGGGAGGTCGAGCGAGCGTGCGATCCATTACCAGATATGGTGGCTATCATAATCAGCTCCCAAGATGTAGCCCGTGCAGTCCGTCCGTTGTCTAACTGAAAATCTCTAGGGCCGGACGGACTGTACAACTTTTGGATCGAATGGTTACAAAAGTCGCACGATCATTTGGCATCTCAGTACCAATCTGGCTTGGAGTCCGGCTCACTACCCGAGTTCCTTACGACAGAAGTTACCCACCTGATCCACAGGTCTGGTAGCAACGCAGAATCTAAAAATTATAGACTCATCTCGTGTCTTCGGATGGTCTATAAGGTTCTTACTTCCATTATGCAACATCATGTCTGCCTCTCACAAAAAAGATGTAGGAATGGGTTCCGCGGTACTAAGGAGCCACTCCTCATTGATATGGCTATTAACCAATAGGTTCGGCGTTTTCAAAAGGATCTGTTGACATGTTGGATAGATTACAAGGAGGCCTATGACTCTGTGCCTCATACATGGCTCATGAGGGTACTAGAATTGTTTCAAATAGATGCAACACTACGCAACTTCCTGATGTCGTGTATGGTCGACATATCCAGATTAATAGTGAACGTCGTCACGTCTTTTAAGTATTCGGTACACCGTTCCATATAAAGTTTTATTATGCTTACGTTGAAGACTACCTCCTATTTATATGCTGCATTGTGTAAATAATCTTATAATTTCGTTTATTTACCACGTTACGTTTACCCACTTCAAGAATTGAAATATACTTACTTGAAGAAAGAAACACCGCATCCTGCATAGGATTCGCTTTTGCAACCTTGAATCGCACACTTTTTAACCATGTTTATTACATCCGAATAAAGAAATTGATTGTTTTACAACAAATAAATATGGCTGGTGGGTTACCAGTCTAACTTACATAATTATATATTCTACTAATAATCTTTTCTTTTTTAATTACATTTCAATACAGTATCCAAAATATTGCTAAAAAAATGTTCTCATTCTAACAGATAATTTCAATATATTAGAAATATATCAGAACGAAAGTTAATGTTTTTTTAATAATACTCGACAATATTATTTTTTCCGACCATTCCTACTAAATTCGGGAATAATCCTCCTGGCAACACTTTAGAAAGGGACACAGGGCTCTCGAAGCGCTTTCTCTCTCGGACCGGATTTCTCTTTGACCAAGTGATTGTCTGTAATAGAACTTAACTTCATAAACATAAGGTTTATTTTTATATTGGTGTCAAATTGACAATGTATATTCCAGGTTGGATAATTATAAGTTCCTTGTATATGTCGTGCATAGACATATAAACTATCTCAATGATGTCGTGTCATAAATAAGTTCTGTCATTATGGTTTGTCAGTGTTCATCAACAACAATTAACATTCTGTCAACCAAACTGCTGTTTGACATAAAAACGGGATGCATGAAGGAGCCTCCTCGTCTTTGGGATGCATGAAGGAGCCTCCTCGTGTGGCGTAATTTGTTCTATCAGGTACTTAACTGAACCGAGCGCTCGGCGCATCCTGGATAGTCTCTCCTAATACCTCATGAGACTCGCCAATCCTTCCCTTGCGGTGGTAGGGCTAGTGCCCGCCTGGTTCGCGACCACCCTCCCACCGGAGTCAAGCAACCTGCTGTGTTTCGTCGACGCGTGGGAGTACCAGTGCCTTAAGGCATCTTCTGGGCACGCTCGCTCCATCGTAGGCCTCATCCATCGTTTTCATCAGGCGTGATCGAGGTCAAGAGCTACCCCATTCCTCAATAAAAAAAATAAATAAAAAAAACAATCAACTACCTTTCTAAAGAATACGTCATTAAACTGCTAAGAAAGCAACATTGTTGCAGGTTATTCGTGACCTAAACTGTTTTTTTAGATGACTCGTCTTCTAGACTGTGAATTGTGCATTTTTTTTGTATTTTGAAATAGAAAATAATAACTAATGTAAAGAGTTGAGATATGGTTTAAAAAACCATATCTCAACTCTTTGAGATATGGTTTAAAAAACCATATCTCAACTCTTTACATTTGGGCCCATTAGTTTCCGTCTCCTTTTCACAGATTATGTATTTCTGTTGCCGCTATAACAAAAAATACAAAAAAAAAACAAAATAATATAAATATTTAAGGGGGCTCCCATAAAAGAAACGTGATTTATTGCTCGTTTTTGCTCGAAATTGATAACGGCAACAGGCAGACGCTGGAAATTTTCACAAAAAAAATTAGTTATAAATTCACTTTAAAAATAAATAATTTAATTAAAATAAAACCAATATTTAATGGGGGCTCCCATACAACAAACGTGATATTTTTGCCGTTTTTTATAGATTATGCACTAAAAATGTATCGAATTACTTAATAATCTATTGATGACTAGGTATAGTTACTAAATATTATTTACCTAACAGAAATGACATGTATGTTTCATACTTCCTAATAATCTAAGTGAAGCGAAAAAAATAATTATACACATCGGATTTTTCTCACAGTAGTTATCCTATCGTAGTTGTTTGCATACCTATACCTAATATGTATACATAAATAAATAATTACTGACTAGTCACATATGGGTATGTCATTCCAATTTGACCTTCACTATACATATTTTCCTTCTAGAAGAAGAAAATATTCGATTCGTGTATTTTGTCTATTATGAATGACATACGGATGTCAAACTTGGAGTTTAACAGAACACAATATACGCAAACTAGAGACCTGCCAACATTTTTTTTTTTTTTTTATTATTGATAGGCACGCGCTTGACCACTATCTCACCTGATGGTAAGCGACGATGTGGTCGAAGATGGAGCACGCTTGACTAGAAGCAACCTATTCACTCTTGACTTAAAGATGAAAGAAGCATGCTCAATATTAAACTACGATATAACATAAAACTAGAAACAATTTGCATTCAAACCGGAGTTACAGTCCTCGTCAAATAACTTTGCCCCTCTGAAGTTAGCCATTTGCAAAGATCGTGCAGGTGCAGTCACGTAGACGGGAGCAAACGGGACGCAAGCATGCATCGAACGTAAACGAGCGACTGAGACATAAAATCGCGCTGCCATAATCCCCGCCCCCATGTCTCTTGCGCATGCGCAGTTGCAATTTGTTCGTAATTTTGACTACTACGCAGCCACTCGTAGCCAACTTCAGAGGGGCAAAGTTATTTGACAAGAACTGTACGGGTGTGACGTATTCTATTAAAAAACTAAAATGGAGATGGACAGGTCACGTGACGAGGAACAAAAAAGATAAATGGGCCCGTTACGGAATGGTATTTAAGGCAATACAAAAGGAAGAAAGGGAGACAACGTAGATGGCAGGATGACATTAAAAAAACAGCAGGCATTATGTGGAGAAGGAAAACACATGATCACACTCTGTGGCAAGCTTTAGGGGACGCCTATGCTGGGAGGCAAGACAATCTTCGCGAAACTGGTGTCTAATATTTATTTTTTTTTAGAAAATATTATATGTAACCTATATTGATGTAAGATTGTTTCAATCATCATCATCATCATCATATCAGCCGATAGACGTCCACTGTTGGACATAGGCCTCCCCCAAATAGGGGGACTTGCCATCGCGTGTAGGTAGCTGTAGCAATGTACCTACAGAGAATGCTGCTGTCCATTCTCTAGTGAGTCCCTTAGTCGCCTCTTACGACACCCACGGGAAGTGATGGGATGGTGCTATTCTTTTACGTCCGACTCCATACGAAACTTACGGAACTAAATTGTTTCAATAAAGGCTATTATTATTAAGTACTAGCTGTCCCCCGCGGCTTCGCTCCCGTCAACTGGCTACCTACCTACCTACCCTGCACCTACCCTACACCTACCCTACACCTACCCTACACCTACCCTACACCTACCCTACACCTACCCTACACCTACCCTACACCTACCCTACACCTACCCTACACCTACCCTACACCTACCCTACACCTACCCTACACCTACCCTACACCTACCCTACACCTACCCTACACCTACCCTACACCTACCCTACACCTACCCTACACCTACCCTACACCTACCCTACACCTACCCTACACCTACCCTACACCTACCCTACACCTACCCTACACCTACCCTACACCTACCCTACACCTACCCTACACCTACCCTACACCTACCCTACACCTACCCTACACCTACCCTACACCTACCCTACACCTACCCTACACCTACCCTACACCTACCCTACACCTACCCTACACCTACCCTACACCTACCCTACACCTACCCTACACCTACCCTACACCTACCCTACACCTACCCTACACCTACCCTACACCTACCCTACACCTACCCTACACCTACCCTACACCTACCCTACACCTACCCTACACCTACCCTACACCTACCCTACACCTACCCTACACCTACCCTACACCTACCCTACACCTACCCTACACCTACCCTACACCTACCCTACACCTACCCTACACCTACCCTACACCTACCCTACACCTACCCTACACCTACCCTAAGGATTCTTAAATTTTCTAATTTTTTTTTTTTTTTTTTTTTTTTTTTTTCATAAGAACCTTCTCCTGACAATAACAAACACAACAAAAAAAGAATTATCGAAATCGGTTCAGCCGTTCACACGTGATGCCGTGACAACGCGAAACGGGTTTCATTTTTATTATTAAACCTATTTTATACATTTAATTTTGTAATTTTCTATTATTTGACTAAGCTAATAGCAGTCGGTCCCGGACGTCGTTTTTAGATTTTTATCGGTCATTACGGGTAGGTAACAGTTTTACCATTGGTTATCGTGTTACTCAGGTCAGGTTGTGGAAGTCAGTAACGCAATCGGTGGACCAGCAAAACCCACAACGCGTATGCGGTGCTGGACACATAATCATGGGACAAACGTAAAGTAGGGCATTTTGTTTCGTCGCAGTATGAATTAGTGGTGAGGCGCCATATCCTATTGTCATCGTTCACGCGATGATGTGTGCGTCCGACGAAAATAATCGTGCGACTGTGTTCCAACACACTGATATCTATGGAGTGTCCTATTGAGGTCGCGTGATCATGCGATGCGACGACCAAAATGTCTAGATTTTGTCGCGCGATTATCGATGCATCGTACTGATCTGACGATTGTCCGATCAAAGATAGGTAGGTACTGATCAGTACTGAATGTAAAATGGTGCTCGCGGGACCAAGTGGAGAGCAGGGGCAAGGGAAGAGTACCACGGTGTGCGCTCGGCTCAACGGCCCGCCATTTTGTGTAAATTTAATGCTATTTACGATTAAAGATATATTGCCCGACGGCAAAAAATGTGCATCTCTGTTAAGAGCCCCGCAGACCGCATCGCTCTAAAACAGGACAGGATTCCTTATCGCCTCGCACCATTGCGCGAGCGATGACAATACCCTCATATTGTCATGCCTCAGGAAGATTATTATATGTCCGTCAGCGCTGTGCGTTCGATCAAGAGACCGAAGCATTCAACAAAAACAATAATATAGGATAGAATTTTCTTCAGTTCACCATATAAGTTAACAAAAGATAAATGAAGAAAACATTAAATAGGACAACATAACAATGAGCGGTTTTATCAATAAAAACGCCCCTAATATGTAATTAGAAAAAATCTTCAGATCAACTCTATCATCACCAACATCTTGATCAATTCATTTAATTCTTTATTAAAATATTTTCCAGGATGGCCATCTGGAAACTACAGTGGTGGACTACCAGACGGTACACTCAGGCTGTCCTGCCACCGACCTGCTGTACTTCGAGTTCCTGGGAACTGACCGGGAGTTCAGGAAAGAAAACCATCAGCGACTCGTCGACCACTACTTCAGCAGCCTCACTGTGGCGTTGGACAGGCTGGGGATTGATGTGAACGACGTTTACCCTCGGGAGACCTTTGATAAGGAGTATAAACAGGTGCGTTATTTGGTTCTGCATGATTATAGTGTTTTGTTCTGCAAACCTTTCATAGACTTATACGGCGTTACTACAAAACGCGTTCTAACTTTAAACCCAGGTTTAAATCAACAAGCCATTTTTGAATTTCGAACTTTATTCCAAATGCCGTAAAGTTCTTGAATGCACATTGACAACAAAGACCGGGATCTAAAACAGATTTTTGTATTAATAACTTTAAGATAGTCGGAATATAGTTCAAAATGCAATAACGGGCTTGAAAGTTTAGGCTTGGACTAAAGTTAGAGCGCGTTTTGTAGTAAAGCCGCTAGTGTTTTTATCTATTCCGCACAAGTCTCTAGGGTATCTCGGTACCAAAACTCATCAAAATCGGTTCGACGTCTTAGGTGAAACCGTAACGAACTAAACCAAATCACCTTCGCATTTATAGCTGACTAGCTCTTGCCCGCGGCTCCACCCGCGTGGATGTCGGTTATCGCATAAAAAGTAGCCTATGTCCTTCTCCATATCCCAGGCTATATATCTGCCAAATTTCATGACGATCCGCTCAGCCGATTTAGCGTGAAAACATAACAGACAGACAGACTTACTTTCGCATTTATAATATTAGCAGGCATAGCAGGTATTTTCACTGATATAGACTTGCTAAAAATGTTGTTTTGCCAAATGCATTTCCTGTGAAGCTGCGATAAAATATATATGACGGGGAACGGGCCCCCTTGTTATTTTTAAAAACAGTGTGTGTCACTATTCTATAATCATCATGGTGCTGGTGGTGGTTACTCATATCGGAAATGAAATACTTGTTTTCAGTATCAACTTATATTCTCGCTGGTGGATAGCACACAAATGGCACACAGTAAATATTCGTCAACAACAAAGAATGACTCACGATATTACGGAGCTCCGCACCGTCGGTCGGGCGTTCGTATTTATACCCTTCGGTTAGAGTCGTTACAAAACTCCTTGGCTTGAGCGACTCCGTCTTATTGGCGGGGGACCTTAATGCCAAACATCCGTCATGGAACAGCCTCACTACCAACCCTAGAGGCAGAGTCATCTTTGAACTCTCCAGTCCCTTTAACTTTGATGTCATCGCTCCGATGCATCCTACCCACTTCCCTCATGACCTCAATTAATAATAATAATAATAATAATAATAATAATAATAATATCTTGGGACAACTCACACACGGCCATCTGATCCCAAGCTAAGCAGAGCTTGTGTTATGGTAACCAGACAACTGATATACATACTTATATAATTTATAAATACATACATATTATAGATAAATTACACCCAGACACAGAACAAACAATAATGCTCATCACACAAAGTTTGTCCTGGGTGGGAATCGAACCCACGACCTCCGGCTTTGCAGTCAGGGTCACTAACCACTAGACCAACAGGCCAGTCAATTACATTCAATGGAAACAGTGGACGAGCTTAACTCGGACCACCGTCCCGTGATTCTGGAACTAGCTCCCAGATCGGGACCAATGGACCCCTCCCAACCCCCTCCTTCCCGAGTGATCACAGACTGGAGAAAAGTAAGCGAAAAGCTGAAAATCACCACGTCTCCTCACTTGGATAAGATTCCAGATCTCATAGAGACTGCCGCCGACACGGCGGCCGCGGTTGACTCGTTCACGGATCACATTCAAGCCGTCCTGAGCGAATGCTCCAAAGAGGTTCCAGCGATGAGCGATCACCGCTGGAAACTCCCGGACGAGGTACGTGCTCTGCTGACCGAGAAGAACGCGGCCGTTCGTGCCTATTCATCCTTTCCCTGCCACAGTAACAAAGTTCACATGCGCTACTTACAGCGTAAAGTAAGTCGTGCCATCGCTGAACTGCGTAACAGTCGCTGGGATAAGATGCTTGGCGACCTCGAACCCAACCACCAGGCCTTCTGGGAACTCCAGAGGAAGTTACGCGCCTCTGAGGTTACAACCATGCCTCCTCTCACTCGCCCTGATAACACCATCGCCTTCGATGACGATGAAAAGGCAGAGTGCCTGGCCGACAGCCTAGAGACTCAATGCTCCCCCAGTACCTACCCGGTTGACCCGGTTCACCTCGCCAAGGTGGACGCTGAGGTCGAGCGTAGGACTTCTCTCCCCCCCGTTGAGGACCCCGAGGACCCCCTCCCCCCCATCACTCCAGATGAGGTGAAGGATATAATCGGGAAACTCAAACCCAGGAAAGCCCCTGGGTCAGACGGTATCACCAACAAGGTGTTCCGTTTTCTCCCAGCTTCCCTTATCATGTTGATGACTGCCATTTTCAACGGCGCTCTGTCCAACAACATGTTCCCACAATCGTGGAAAGAGGCTACCGTTATCGGTATTCCTAAACCGGGAAAGCCAAAGTCCTCCCCTACCAGTTACCGTCCCATCAGTCTGCTCAAGGTCCTAGGTAAAATCTATGAGCGACTTATTTATAAGAGACTCAGAGGTTATGCCGAGGCAAAGGGCCTCCTACCTAACGAACAGTTTGGCTTTCGAGCAAATCACTCATGTGTCCAACAGGTTTACCGTATCGTTGAACATATCAGCGGCCGCACTCAACGCGGTTATAAAACGGGAGCCGTGTTCTTTGATATAGCGAAAGCTTTCGACAAAGTCTGGCACAATGGCTTAATTTATAAGCTATATAAACTTGGCGTGCCAGATCGTCTCGTGCTCATCATACGAGACTATTTGTCGAACCGCACCTTTCGGTATCGTATCGAAGGTGCGCTTTCCTCCCCCCACCCTATACGAGCCGGCGTCCCTCAAGGCGGTGTGCTCTCTCCCTTATTTTTCACGCTGTTCACTAGCGACATCCCTAAGAATAATAAGACGCAGCTAGCTCTATTTGCCGATGATACGGCCATCTATTGCTCCGGCAATAGTGAAAACTCAATAGCCAAAAATCTTCAAAAGGCGGCCAGCGACCTAGGCGCTTGGTTCCGTCTCTGGAGATTTGAGGTTAATCCCGAAAAAAGTCAGGCGGTTTTGTTCTACAAACCGCGGACGAAATTCATTCCCAATCCACCGAGTCCTATCACCATGTTTGGTAAGCAGATCCCTTGGGAAAAGCGAGCCAAATATCTAGGTGTGATATTAGACCATAGACTCACCTTTGCTGAGCACATAAGTGCGGTACGTTCGCGTGCTGCATTCGCTCTGGGTAGACTCCATGCAATGCTGAATGCACGCAGCAAGCTATCACTTAAATGTAAACTGCGCATCTACACTACGTGCATACGACCGATTATGACTTATGCGTGTGCTGTATTCGCACACACTAAGCCAAAGCAAATCCACAGAATGCAAGTAATTCAAAATAGATTTCTCCGAAAAGCCACGGGCGCCCCGTGGTATGTACGGAACGAACGACTTCATGTCGACCTTAAAATCCCGACCCTAAAACAGTTTATGAAACGCCTTACAAAGCGTTTCTTCGAATCCGCTGAAAAGCACCAAAACCCTTTGATTTCAAAGGCAACCCAGTACACTCCCTCTCGTATTAGTAAGATTCGCCGTCCTCGGCATACACTCGTCGAATCCGACGACGAGATCACAAAGATACAGGAAAGCTGTAGGGAAACCAGCACCCTTAGAATAAACAGATACAGACCGCGTTCCGTATACCGACCTCGCCGCCGAGGTCCGTCGCGACGACCCACTCAAAACCCTCCCCGACTTTTGCAAACGAGCCAGCCCGCGCCGCTGAGCCCTTAGCTTTAATAACCCCTAAATAATAAAACGACCCAGCCTGATTGTCCCTTGCTGTCCCAAACTGACGCCGCTAAGCCGAGGTCGTATTCCACAGGGAATGCCCTTAGTGAGCGGTCAGTAGTGTTTTTAGCTTGTAGCTAGTTTTGTTGCCTTGGCTGGGGGCTTTAAATTCATTTGAAGCCACCACAGGTTAGTCCGGTTAAGCAGTTAATATCCCACGTGTGTTAACTTGCTAGTGGTCATACCTAAAAAAAAAAAAAAAAGTCGTTACAAATCTATCGACTCATGTTTTCTTTATGGTTCGTTTTTAAATTCTTGATTTAATTTTACAAATCATAAAATGAATTTAGAAGTACAAATTAATTAGTTTAATAATTTCTAGTAATCAACTAATAAAGTTAATTAAATAATCGTTTGAGTGACTTTTACCAACTTCAAATAAGCAATCACACAGTATTTGAACTTAGAATAATCAAACTGACGCTCGATTACGCCTTTCCGCCGGCATTCATATTGATTTATTCGACGCTTGATTATGCCTTCGCGCCGATATATATGAAAAATATATGAAATGAAGAACCTATTTTTAACAACTTATTTACAAATACTTTCAGATCTTTTCTCGATACTTTTGAGCGGTAAACTTACCTATTATTATGATCTCATAGAAATCGTATCTGTATATTTTACCAGCGTACGTAGGTGAAATTGCAGAGGATGATTGCAGAATTAAGTTTCAACTCAACTCATTTTATCGATTTTTAAATATAAGAACAACGCTCATAGAACTATAAGCGTTGTTCTTCTTTAATCGATTCTTAACAATAAGTATTGCTCATCTCTCTTTTTTTATGCATGACAGTGACCACGCTATAGCGTTTATCAGCCTCTTAAACTATGTACACAGTTTTCAAATAAATTGATGATTGATTACATTTACAAACATAGCCGTCCTTGTTGTTTCAAAACTTTACTGTACGATAATATCGTGAAAGAGATGTCAGCATAGTAGACGGGTTGGAGGTTAGGGCCAGAGCCTGCCAGGCTGCCTGGAAAGCAAAGGGCACTACGAGGAGCACGGATGGGTTTTGGTCAGTAAGAGTCTGACACTCCCTCCCGCTCCGCCCAGAGCGGCAGGAGTCATTTGATGATTTCCCATACATAAAAAAGGATAATGTCGTGATTTAATAAAATTGTAATATAACCGTAACATCTTTTTATATTTTTATTTTGGATACCTGCATCAGACCACAAACTTACCTGATGGAAACCTATGAAGTAATCAGCGATGGTGCACATGAATTATTAACTCTTGATTTAAATACCCCCAGGTTATAGCTATCAGGGAACAGACACTCCAGCAGGAAATTCCACTCCTTAGCTGTACCTACGCACAACGAAAGATTTCTCTCAAATAGTTTTGTGCGTCTTGTGGTCCGATGGTAGAACGGGCTAGGTGGAAACACTTTCATAAACATAGGCGGAGCTAGTGTTCCAGCCCTTTACTTTATTTTAGTAAAAACATGAAAACGGCTCTTAAATACCAGTTAAATTGTCCTGTTCCAAATATGTACTCCAGTTTCAAATACTTTTGTACGCCTGTTCTTGTCTCATACCATTCGCCCGCGTGTTTCAGATGATGAGCTCCGCCCTGTGCGTCGCGATGGTATTGCTACCGCTGGTCCTGGTGGAGGCCGAGCAGGCCCCGCACATGGGCGGCCTCAAGGAGGTCAACGATTTTGTCGTCTCGCCCACCCAGCTGTTCGCAACGCGGTTCAGCGACCTCGTCAGCGACTGTGTTGAGTGGGGAGTCATATAGCGATAAAAATTATAATTAAATTATAGAAAAGAGGCTCTGGACAGTGAAATCGATCAGCTTATTTTCGAAACAGCAAAATTTAACAACCACGTAGCATTTTGGTAGTGCTAGTCGGTCAACCCTATACATTTTAAACTGTTTGGCACTGATCGTATGTCACTTTTCTATAGCCTTAAGCTGGGTACTGACTGGCGTTATAGTTACAGGCCGTGGCAGCCACAATGTTATGTTACGCCGTGTCCTATAATCCGTGTAAAACAAAACACATACGCATGTAACACGCGCATGTTTCAACGTACTGACTGCACGAATGCTCGCTTTGTAACATGTTACATTACGCCCAGTATAACACCGGTCAGTTAACCCACCTTTAGATACTGTCCAACAAAAGCTTTTTATACCAGTTAAATGAAATACCGTACTTTTTTGTTAAGTTATTGTTGAACTTCAGGCAGCTCTTTGACCACACAGTTTAGTGTTTTCTTGTCTAAGCGTACGACCGCTTCCAGCGACAACCGACGTAGTGCAGTGGAATACGGAATTTCGACGCACAAAATATCGATAAATGCTAATACGATGCTACAAAATTGCGATGCACGTTACTGCGAAAGACCGTCTCTGCGAAGCCACTACACTTCGATGCACGATCTTCACTGCGATACTACTTGACTTCGATGCACATATTAGCATTTATCGATATTTTGTGCGTCGAAATTCCGTATTCTACTCGACGTAGTGACTAGTTTGCTTCGGTCTATGGACCATTTTTAACCGATTTAAAAAAAGGAGGAGGTTCTCAATTCGGTTGAATTTCTTTTTTATAGGACCAATTGGTCAACGTATTATAGCACGTTAGTTCGTTTGCCCTGGCTAAGGGTTTTAATTTTGAATTCGGGCCCTACAGAACATTCGTGTCCTAAATCATAAATTTGACATTATACGAGGTGTAACATATTAAACGCAAGACTTGGACTTTTGATATGGGACCAACAATGTAATCGCAGAAAAAGAAATCAACCGCCCCATATATTTATATTTATTATAATTATTTGCATAACTCGACAAAATGTCTGTAGGACTAAACAGTTATTTTTTTCGCGATCTCGATACAACGGACCCTTTTCAGATTAAGCATTTAATTTGTTACACTCTATTAATTTTTGAGCAGCTAGAAGACAACATTTTGTACCCAATATTACTTTGACGCAGGCCATACATCACTTCCCGTGGGTGTCGTAAGAGGCGACTAACGGACTCACCAGAGAATGGGCAGCAGCATTCTCTATAGGTACATTGCAACAGCTACACTGCGATCGCCAACCCGCCTGCCAAGCGTGGCGATTATGGCAAACACCCCCCCATCTGGGGGAGGCCCATGTCCAGCAGTGGACGTCTTTCGGCTGATATGACGATGATGATGATGATGAGGCCATGCATGACCCAGCAGAGGCGGTCCTGTTGAAATCGAAAATATACATCGGCAAGAAAACAAAACACATAAAGGTCGTTTCATTGATATAATAGAAAAGCACTGTATGACTTTTGTAGTTTAACGAGGAGCTCGTGGCAAATTTATAACAGCCGCGCGTACCAATCTTTAAGGTTAAGCAACGCTTGCCGAGGTTGGTCTGTGGATGGGTGACCACAGACCAACGACGTTAAGCCGTTGGTCCCGGCTGTCATTTGTAGATCTTTGGCAGTCGTTACGGATTGTCAGAAGCCAGAAAATCTGACACCAGTCTTACCGAGAAGTACCGTGTTACCCAGTTAATGGGTTGTGGAGGTCAGGTAGACAGCCGTTGCACGTATACTGGTATTCAGCTGAATCCGGTTTGACTGGGAGCCGGCCCCAATATAGTTGGGAAAACGCTAAGCAGATGATGACTGTATGACTTTTGTAGTTAGTATCTTAACATACTAATATCAACTGAGACCTTTAATCAGCCAAGTTATTAGGAATAGGTAAGTACCTAAAATGTTTTTAGATGCACCATACAGTACATTGTTGAATCTATATTTATCTAATTATTTAATTAATAATTTAATTTAATTTGAATTAAATAAATTCGGGTTAGTTACACCATTTTGTAACTCAGGAATGGCTGGACTGATGTTGAAGATCTTTGGTTTGTTGAAATTGGCACTGCTCCGAATAGCAGAATAACTATTAAAATTTTGGAAAATTTGAAACTAAAAATCTCATACGTCTTACAATAATTCGTGTGCAACGCCATCTCTGATACATGACGGAAACAAAACACTGCCGCCAAAATGAATTCTGAGGCGGTGCGAAGTTCGACGGATTTATTCCAGAAATCCCCACCCACAAATAGGTAGTTAAATAAATATAGGTAAATTACCACGAAGGTGATGGTGGGGTCTGTTCGTTTCCCCGTTCGTTTCCCCTTTTAACCCAATCTATTCGAGTCAGGGTGCCCCAAGTCCCGAGCTCGCTTCGCTCGCTCTTGCACCAATTTCACTAGTGGGGAGTTCTGTAAAAAAAACAATCCCCACTGGTGGGGATTTGTCGGTGGGGATTTCTGGAAAAACCGTTCGACGTAGGTAGTAGGTAGGTATATCATATAATAAAATATTACTATAACTACCAAATTCCACGGAGAGCATCTTATTCTTATTATTTTTATCAGTATTTCACGTGTTATTTCAAATCGATAGTTCTTTCGAATCGTAGGTTATATTATAAAGGTTTTTATGGGTAAGATATATAAATAAATTGTAACCGCCACGAACAATTTACTTAGGTGTTATATGTAAGTTGTTCGTGGCGGTTACAATTTAAGATATACATAAGTGTTATTCATGTTTACATATACAGGGTGTTCCAGAAGTGCGTGATTATATGAGTGATGTTGGGTAGGGTAGATATCAAACTTAAGTATATTAACATGACCATGCACTTTTAGAACGTCCTGTATATACTTGATGTCCTTTTGGACATTTACCTCACTCCACTACAAAATAAATGTAAAGGTTTGTTAATTATATAAGTATGTAAGAAATAAAATGTTTATGAAAAAAACATGTTTCATTTACAACGTAGCTTTTCTGTCTAGGTAACAGTCCAATCAATTTGCCAAGCCCAACCATGCTGAGGGTTGGCTTCCAGTTCAACCGGGTGCAGCTGAATACCAGTAATTTGACTGCCTGTCGGACTTCCACCACAACCCAGTGGAGACTTGGTAATAAGATATCCGCAAGACTGGCGTCAGATATCAGAAGCCAGAAAAAACTAAACGACTGTCAATACCAACGGTCTAACGTGCTTTCCGAGGTACGGAGGAGTCTCGGTATGTGATGGATGATCACCCATCCGCGGACCGACCTCAGCAAGCGCTGCTTAACCTCGAAGGACAAACCCACAAACTCATATTAATGTTTTTTGTTATTCTTTTTTGTTATTCACGCATTCATTATTTCAAAACGAATCTAATTATGATTTTGTAAACACTGTTTTAAAAGAGTGTCCAAGAAGTTTCTTGCACATTCTTCTCTATGTGGGATAAACTCTTTGGAGCGTGCAACTGCCGCGCTGGAGTTAGGGTCGGTAAGTGTGTTTTGCTGCAGAAAAACTTGGTGCTCCTGTCGCTAGCGCGGCAGAACCAGCTTTAACTATTTGACTGACAGACCTTGACAATTCAAATTGCCTGTAACTGGTCTATTTCAAAAAGTAGGTTTTTTTTTGTAATATTCCTATTACATAGTTATTTTTCTTCAACTTTCTATAGTAGGCGCCAGATAAATGAAGACTAACGGTCATTGACCTTTCCTTAATATCTCTTCGTAGGTACCCCCTGACAGTAAATTATGAATCGTTTTCCATTACTAGAACAGTAAGGATCACGATAGATGTCGATTCAGGACAGCTTTGTGTCATTATTTCTGTTTTTGAAATAAAGTGTGTCAATAAATGTAGTTGGGTCAATGACCGTTATTCTTCATTTATTCGGCGCATACTATAGTAGAAACTAGTTTTTTATGGTATGACTGCTCCATCAAATCGCGTATTGTTAAGGAGACCGTCACTAATTTCCTTACTTACTATCCTTAGGCAGTGGTCCGACCGCCGGCGAGAAAACGACTAACTATCGGCGATATTCTCTCTCAAGAAACGTACAATAGATATACATTCCGTGACAACAAAAGAGATGCATATATTAATAGTTGATCGCTGACTGTTCACACTGCCAGCGAGAACTCGCTTCAGTAGTTTGTCGCTGAGCGACAAGAGCTATCAAACATAATACTCGCTCAGCGATACTCGTTCAGCGATGCTCGCTCGCTTCATCATTTATTTACAGTGCGGCATTGAAAGTAGATGTATGGATACCACTCTCATTGTTGTCTAGCTCAGATGACGATGATGATGTATTTTACGATAGTGTTTGTGTAGCGGCAGTGGCAACTCTGAAAAAACGGAAGAAAATGAGAAGGAAAAAAAGACGATTTTCGAGCGCGAGTTATCGCTCGTTGCACTTGCACACTCGCTTATCGCCCGGTGACAAAACTATCGAAACTAGCACTCGCTTCCCGCTGATCGCCAACTCGTTTTTAGTTTCTAGTTCTACTCGTTTCTCGTTCATCGTCGGCGGTCGGACCACTGCCTTCATATCCTTCAATCTTGACAACACGGTTGGCGCAGCAGTGGTTGAACGATTGGCTGCTGCGCTGCGTGTCGCGGGTTCGATTCCCGCACGGAACAAATATTTGTATGGCCTACAAAAACAGCCAGCTCTACAAATAGCTAGCTGTTTGTTTATGTGAGTTTGTATATTTGTGAACGCACCCACGATACAGGAGAAATTCCTAGTGTGGGGCAACGTTTTTTAAAAAATGAAAAAAATCTATATACTTTGAAGAGTTTAAGTTGTCGCCCACACTTGAACATAAATGTCGAAAGAAAATTGAGATATCAGGGGCTCACTTTTGACCACCTCACCTAATGGTAAGCGATGATGTAGGTAGTCGCCGATGGAGCACGCCTGCCTAGAAGTTACCGATTCACTCCTGTGAAGTCAATTCAGGATACTTAAATACCCTCCAAGTTATAGCTATCAGGAAACACAGACTCCGGCAGGGAACTCCACTGCTTAGCTGAGGGCCGAGCACGAATATTTTTGATGTACGAGTATAGTAACGTAACGTATAATATTACTAAAACTATAATACTCGTTACGCACATAATATTTATTCGAATTGGATGCTATATTCATAATTTTTGTATGATACTGCCGGTCGATTCTGTCGACATCTCACGGTGTTCACCTAGGCGGAGTGAACGACAATAGAGCTGTCATTCCATCGTATTTGTATGGTTTGACAACTCACCTGTCGTGCGCCCCGCCCGGGTGTTCACTTCGACATGTTTACAGAATCAGATTTTGTGTGTCGCATAAAATGAAACCAAAATACTATGGGGTGCTAGCTAGTTATAACCGACTTCAAAAGAAGGAGGAGGTTCTCAATTCGATGAAATTTTTACCTTGGCGTATTGCTGAGCGCCTTTTGGGCCGGTGATGGAATGGGCTTGGCATTTGTGTGTATTTTGCTATTGACTTTTACACAGGCGCGCTTCAAGAGAATCACACTGAATTCCGCAATTAGGTAAATGTAGCGGAGAACAGTTATTCGATATACTTATTGCCACATTTCTACAGGACAATATTTTGTTTCCTTGTACTGTGTAGATATGAAGTACGCGTGTACTGTGCTATTATTATGTCACGAGGAAAACTACTGTCGTTATGCGGATTTGCTTGGGAATAAATATTATTTTATTTGTATAGCATTATGAAAGAAACATATAGGCTTAGATAGGTACCTACTTGCAAAAAAAATAACAACATCCTCAGTTATATTACTAATTAGCAGATTATTCATTAAAAATGTAAGTATTTTTTAGGTCTTAAAGCATTGGACTTTAGAGTCCGTTAATCAGTATTCAGTATTTAAACTAATCATGGTTGCTTAAATAATATTTGATAATACCTACCTGGGCAAAATCAAGCAGTTCAAAAATAGGCAAAATATTTTGCTATTGAATTTTACACAGGCGCGCTTCAAGAGAATCACACTGAATTCCGCAATTAGGTAAATGTAGCGGAGAACAGTTATTCGATATACTTATTGCCACATTTCTACAGGACAATATTTCGCTTCAATTTATAACACGGTTCTCGAATATATTACTAGGGTAAAATCTGAAAAATATCAGGGTATCAGAAAACGAAGCATGTAAGTAACAGTTAACGCCTAATATTGTGACTTTTTCGATACCTACCCTGATTTCGACTTCTGCTAACATCACATTCTGAGGCGCTTAGGTATTTTCAGACTTATTCATAAAAAAAAACCAGCCGTGTGTGCGTGAGCGTGGATTCTTATAGGTTTTTCTGTAATCTATAGGTAAACACTTTAAAGTTTTGATACAGAATACGGCTATTAAACAGTTGTTTTCATTAAAACTTTAACTATAACCTACTTAGCTAAAATACTGACATAATACTGTTATGCAGATTTTTTATTCAAAATTTTGTATCATCATCATCATATCAGCCGAAAGACGTCCACTGCTGGACATAGGCCTCCCCCAAGTGTCGCCACAACAACCGGTCCTGTGCGTCTCGCATCCATCGGCTACCCGCGACCCTCACCAGGTCATCGGTCCACCTTGTGGGAGGCCTTCCAACGCTGCGTCTTCCGGTACGCGGTCGCCACTCCAAAACTTTTCGGCCCCATCGACCATCTGTTTTGCGAGCAATGTGCCACTTCAATTAAGCGATCCTTCGGGCTATGTCGGAAATTAAAAAGGAGAATTTGAATTTGGAATGTCTTAAACATATTTTTACTGAGTAATATTTAAAAAGTTTTTATGAATAAGGGCCTTGAATTTTAGGCTCAGTGGTTTCGGAGATTAGGGGTAAATATTCAAATTTCGTTTAACTTGTGTATAATTTCAGAAAAAAATCTTTACCCTTACAATACGATCTTTCATTTGATTGATAACCACTTATGTTACAAGGCACAGTTGGAAAAATATTTTTTTAAATTTTCTGATTTGCCACTCAAAAGGTGAGCATATTTTTAAAATTTATTTATTTTCGTTGCACGTACGTGTTTGGGCCTCAGAAGTTCATATATGTGCCAAATTTGACCTGAATCGGTCCAGTAACTTATGGTTGTGACAGACGGATAGACAGACACACAGACACAAAAGTGATCCTAAGGGTCGCGTTTTCCCCGAGCGTCGGGAGTAGCAGGGCGATTCCCGGCCACCGTAGGCGCGGGCCTGCGGACGGCGAGCGTTGAGTGGCTCGCCGTCCGATCAAAGCCAAGCCCGGGTCAATGGCGCGTTCTGTTCCACGTGTGCCTTAAAGAGATGTCAGCATAGTAGACAGGGCCCATTAGGGCCAGAGCCTGCCGGGGTACAGGATTTTAAAAAAAAACACTCCCTCCCACTCCACGTACCCAGAGCGGAAGGAGTCATTTGATGGAGGTTCTGATAAATATAATTATTTACGAAAACAAATTTACATTTTCAGTTGGAGATTTTGATCGTGAAATCTATAAAATAACCTATGAGAGATCATGTATTATGAGAGAATATTTTTTCAATTAAAAAGTTTGTTCTTCGTTCGGTGCTTTGAAAGTTTATGAACTTCAGTAGGTACCTAATTTAAATTCGATTCCCAAAATGGATCATGGACATTTATCTATGTAGATACAAGACTTTTTAATAGTCATTAGATCGATCAATACCAATAATGAAGAAAGTGCCACTGAGCACTTCATCCAGAAGATATCACTTTTCTGATTATGTTCAGTCAAAGAAGTACCTACCTATCTTATTGTTGAAAAAACAGATGATATATACAATCGCTAGCACATCAAGCTACAACAATATGTCAAATTTATTTATCGCCGAAGCATTAGGTTAAAGGTTAATTGGGAAAATTTTATAGTTTCAGGTACTTAGTAAAATAAAAAGAGAAAAATAAAATATCAATAACCATCAAAGCCGAGTTTCCCAGTTACTTTAAATTGACCCTGCATAGCGACAACTATTTCTCGTACTTTGCATCTAATAGGTATACTCAGCACGAACAACCGTTTCAATGTACTTACTTCGAGATAACTTGACGCAGACATCTCTGTAAATGGACCACGTCGGAGCAGAAGTGGAGCTATAAACAAAGGAAGGTATCAAACCGCATTTTTTTCTTGTTTCCTTGTACTGTGTAGATATGAAGTACGCGTGTACTGTGCTATTATTATATTACGAGGAAAACTACTGTTGTTATGCGGATTTGCTTGGGAATAAATATTATTTTATTTGTATAGCATTATAAAAGAAACATATACGCTTAGAATAATAACGCCTAGAAACCTAGTACGAGCATCAAAAGTGAAGCAACTCAGACTACTCCATATACGGAGTACTCGGCGCAGCGAGCCGTCAGTGCTCAAGGTCACGCTCTGTTGAATGCACCTCCCGAGAAATATTTAAAAATGACAGTTTGTTGCATAAAAAGATGCTATAACACACCAGGAAAACAAAAAAAATGTGATAAAATCACGTTTCACAAGTAAGTACTTACATTAAATCCATTATTTTTACGTAAATCGATCTTCAAATTAAAATTTTCATAACCTAATTTATCACAATGTAGTGTTGCCAGTTGTAAAGAAAAATTACCCATAATACAGTAAGCACTAACTGTTGGAGTCTACCTGTATTATGATGCTTATTGTTTAAAGTTGTAAGTATGAAACGAAAGCTAATAATTACGGTTGATTCAAATAATTTGCGCATTTTTTTAAGTGAAAAGTTCTTTAGGCGCGTTGGGCAGTTTTCATATGGGAAAAAACCATAGTCGCGACACGCGGCGACACCGACACCTGTGTATGAGATCGTGTCTTAAAATTGAAATAAACGAACATCAGACTGGGCGGCCAACCAGGGGGGGGGGGCAGGGGGAGGCGGGAGCCTTGTCGGCCCCGCGGGTGCCGACCAGTCTTTCATGGGTGTCATTTTCGCGATCTTTGGGGTCGCTAAAACCAATTATGGGGCCAAAATCGAAATCCAAGATGGTGGCGATGAAATTTGCTAACTTTTCCTTATGGGTGTCAATTTCATGGTTTCTGGAGTCGCTGAAACCGATTATGGGGTCAAAATCGAAAACTTAGTATGCATACGCCATCTAACCAGGTCTAAATAGTTAGTTGAGAACATTTTCTAAAAAGAGTTTAGAAGGAGAGAGAGAACGATTTGAAGTTTTCTATAAAAGTGAAAAACCACTATCTTTCCTCCTGATGTTTAAAATGTCATGTCGAAAAGTTAGCAAATTTCGTCGGCACCATCTTGGATTTCGATTTTGACCCCAAAATCGGGTTTAGCGACTCCAGAAACCATGAAAATGACACCCATGACGAAAAGTTAGCAAATTTCGTCGGCACCATCTTGGATTTCAATTTTGACCCCATAATCGATTTTAGCGACCTCAGAAACCATGAAAATGACACCCATGACGAAAAGTTAGCAAATTTCGTCGCCGCCATCTTGGATTTCGATTTTGACCCCAAAATCGGGTTTAGCGACTCCAGAAACCATGAAAATTACACCCATGACGAAAAGTTAGCAAATTTCGTCGGCACCATCTTGGATTTCAATGTTGACTCCATAATCGATTTTAGCGACCTTAGAAACCATGAAAATGACACCCATGACGAAAAGTTAGCAAATATCGTCGGCGCCATCTTGGATTTCAATTTTAACCCCATAATCGGTTTTAGCGACCCCAGAAACCATGGAAATGACACCCATGACGAAAAGTTAGCAAATTTCGACGGCGCCATCTTGGATTTCGATTACAATAAGTACACACCGACAAGTTACGTACTTAACATTTTTTTTTATATTGATCTATGATTAGTCCCAAGTATATTAACATTTTTCCCGATTTTAGGGAAAGTGTTCATTCCTAGCAACATTTTTTTACGTCTGTGGCTGTAATTACATACCGCTCACTCACACATAAGTACGAAAATTGCTTCATTTTTTGGTAGGGAGCGTGTATGAGACTCTCCTTCTAGGCGTTATTATTCTAAGCATATACGCTTAGATAGTCAACATCCTCAGTTTTATTACTAATTAGCAGATTATTCATTAAAAATGTAAGTATTTTTTAGGTCTTAAAGCATTGGACTTTAGAGTCCGTTAATCAGTATTCAGTATTTAAACTAATCATGGTTGCTTAAATAATATTTGATAATACCTACCTGGGCAAAATCAAGCAGTTCAAAAATAGTAAAAAAGAATTAGTAAATAGTTAAAAGTAGTATGTACTTGTAGGCGACATTAATACCGCCACAAAAAATCAACGTAGCAGAATCAACAAATGAGACTCTTAGCGCCATCTATCTCGACAGCTGCGAACTAACTGAAAAAATCCTAAATCGCGATATCAGAGTTTACCGTGCGATTAGAACATATGCAAAGCCCGAATATCAACTCTCGGGCAGTTGCCCACCAGACAAACCAACCGTCTGGTCGGAGGATCCTCCCTTTTCAATGGAGGTTTGCGGGACTTTACTCTCTGTTCCGCTACCTCTAAACTAAATAAATATGAACGCCTTTCACTATGAATGAGACCCTCATCATCGGAGTAGCTTTTACTAAGTATTTCAGAATCTCCCCACTGCTGCACTGACTAGATGCAGCCGAGTGCCAGTACCTATATTAAAGAGGTACGTGGACTATTTACCCGACTACAGTGAAGCAAAAAGGAGGGTTATGAATTTGACCGGTATGTATATTATGAATGTATGCAGGTATGTATGTAGGTATGTATGTAAGTATGTATGTTTGTCTGTTCCTTCATAACTTCTAAGCCTTTTATCATAATTTAACAAATCATGTGTCATTGGAAGCGTCTATATTGTCCGCTGATTATAGGCTAGGTTATGTTGCAATAAATTGTATGTGGCGCCCTCTAGGGCTAATGACGACATGAATTATTTTTATTATTTAAATGGTTGTGTTAGGTGTCAAACTAAAGGGGTTAATTAGCATAATTATTTCAAATATATATAATATGGTAGCAAGTGGTTGTAAAGCCGGTCGCCAGGGCTGATTCTGGCCGGCGAAGTCGGTCAGCAAGCCGAAGCTGCGGTGGTAAGAGTTATTATCTGCGACGATAAACTCTTGTGGGACCGCCCGAGCCCCACAGTGCCGAAGCCGTGACAGAAACCATGCCTGCTGCATGGTGCATGCTTGCTTGCATGTTGCATGCTTATTTGTATGGTCCATAATTGCTGCATGTATGGCGTATGCTTGTTTGCATGATTCTTACAGGTAAATAAAAACCACATATGTTCACAATCAACCGTTTAAGAAGGTTAAGGTGATATATAAGTCTTTCAATTATTTTTAAAACGAATCGCCATCAGAAATGAGCTGCTACCAGAATAGTGAGTTAGGTTATTGCATTATTTTTGTGAACGTGGTGTTGTAATAGGAGGGTATGAATTTTATCAAAGGTATGAAATGAAACGCTTACAAACCGTCATTTGATAAAATGTTGTTCTTGGTAATAAGTTTTATATAAAATAAACATTGTATGGATAAAGAATGCTCGATTTGTTATTCTATGATATGAACATTCTAAAATTAAACTATATGTCAAACAAAAAACAATGATTTAAACTTCTTCATAGTAAGTTCTGCGTATTGATAATAATGAGAAAATTTTGAAATTTTGAACTATTTCAGATTAAACAACGTACCGATAAAAAAAATGGATATTTCGTAAATTTTTATTGGCATGTATTGCTCTTTTGTAAGGAATTACAGCAAGCAACAAAAGCAACGTCTTACTTCTAAAAGAAAACTAATAAACTAACAAACAATATAACATTAGAACCGACGTCACGGCGGCCTAGGTCGGATATGTAGATCAAACAAGGATATCATGCGACTCAAATTATCGCCTCACTACATACCCCCACAGTCGCGTTAGCCACACGTAACAGGCATGTTACACACTTGCAAGCATAAATAAGCATTCATAAATAAACTTAAAACACATTTTTTAACGTCTGTGCAAAAATACCTAAAAGTTTCAATCACTATTTTTTTTTCATCTGGCTGTGTATTGTTGAATTCCTTTGCCATTTTCGTCAGTTTATAAAAAAGTTACGAGTAGTTATGGCGGGATGTGGTTTGTATCGAATTTGAAGAATTAGTGAAGTGTAATATTTATTGTATTAAAATCATTAATTGAAAGTTAAAGTAAGTAGAGGCCAATCTTAAAACTCAACTTAATTGTATTAGGAGTGCGGGAAAATATTCTGTTAAAATGTTTCAAGTATTTCTGGTGTTGTTCCTTTTTTTTGGAAGATCTACGGCGGTTATCTACCGGTTGAATGGTAAGTTAAACACATAGTTAATTTATCTATATCTACACTATTGGTTGAAAATCTCTAGCTAACAGTTTGTGGAATTGTGGAATACTGGTGTGATTTTATGTGATACAAAAGGAGTTAAGATATATAGGCACTTACTACATTTTTTTTTTATGGATGGGATATCATCAAATGACTCTCTGGGCAGAGCGGAAGGGAGTGTCAGACTCTTGCTGACTAAACCCATCCGTGCTCCTCCTAGTGCCCTTTGCTTTTCAGGGCCGCGGTAACTCTTTCGAACATAATCCGCAACTAGGCACTTACTACCTTAGTATTATCTGGGTATATTATTGCCATATATTATATATCACAATCCATAGAATGAAGTTCATCACATTTTGCCCCTACTTGGGGTAACAAAATTTTCTTTTTCCATTCTTGTCCTACTTCAAATCAAAACGTGCCTGTTTGATGAGTGATTCCGACTGCTAATAACAATAAATCATATTTACTGTTTGAAAACCACAATAACGCACTGTTTCCACACGACCATACGCTTTCACAGTTACTATTTTCACTAGTAACACGGATTTTCATAATCTTAAATCTTGCCATCCTAACGTCGCCATCTCGTAATTTTCACTTAGAAAATCAACAAATTTAAAATCGAGTTAATCATACCAACTCCGTCATAATCAAGATGATTAAAATGCACATCATACACTCGTGACGATCAAATTAAGAACAAAAGTAATTAAATTATGACGTCTCTTCGTTGTACTTCAAATGGATTTGTAATTAAACATGTACATACATCATAGCTCATAGTGAGACAACGAGTTCGTATTGCAATATTTAATTAAACGTAAAATAACCTACGTTCAAAATGCCTAAAATCTTAATAGGTACCTAATGTTTTTAAATACGTAAGCAACTAACACCTACCTACGAATTACCTAAGTTCAAAATACTGATTAGATTAAATATCTAATGTTTAAAATATGAACAGATTACACCTAAGTTTGATACACCAACATTTGAAATACCAAATGGTCAAAATACCTAAAATGATGCATCAATTGCGAGCTATTTGTATGAAGTAGTAGATCAGGTTCCTCTGACCAATTCCAATGTCATGTCAACATTTAATACACCCAAGTTCATTATAAATACGTTAAAAATACCTACTCGTTAAAATATCGAACAAATTGTGATCAAGTGGTAATAACAGTGGACAAATTTTGAAAAATTTTTTTGGGATGCATGACGGAGCCTCCTCGTGTAGCGCAATTTGTTCCATCAGACACAATTGAACCGAGCGCTCGGCGCATCCTGGACAGTCTCACGTAACACCTTATAAGACTGACCAATCCTTCCCTTGCGGTGGTAGGGCTAACGCCCGTCTGGTTCGCGACCACCCTCCCACCGGAGTTCGGCGTCAAACAGCCTGCTGTGTTTCGTCGACGCGTGAGAATACCAGTGCCTCAAAGCATCTTCTGGGCATGCTCGCTTTCATCATGGACCTCATCTATCGCTTTCCATCAGGCGTGATCGAGGTCAAGAGCCAGCTCATTCATAAATAAAAATAAAAAAAAAATGTGAAGAGCTCGTGGCTAAATTATAACAGCCGCACGGACCAGTATTCAAGGTTAAGCAACGATTGCCGAGGTTGGTCTGTGGATGGGTGACCATAACTCCTCCGTGCCTCGGGTAGCAAGACCCGTTGGTCCCGGCTGTCATTTGTAGATCTTTGGCAGTCGTTACGTATTGTTAGAAACCAGAAAATCTGACACCAGTCTTGCCAAGAAGTACCGTGTTACCCATTTAATGGATTGTGGAGGTATGATAGGCAGCCACTCTACGTAAAATACTGGTATTCAGCTGAATCCGGTTTGACTGGGAGCCGACCCCAATATAGTTGGGAAAAGGCTAAGCAGATGATGATGAGTGGAAAATATGTAGGTAGATTTGAAATCGCCACACTCTGCCAACGCATTGAGAAGTAGCGCTCGCCGGCTGCTGCCGCGGCAGCTCGCTTCGCTCGCTCGGCTCGCGCGCGGTTGGTCACAGTTCTAACCTAACCTAACCTAGTTTCACCCAGTTCAAAATGACGAATCATACCTACAGTCTCCCGCAGAAATGTTTTTTCACCATTGTCTAACTATCTAGTCGCAGGCAGATTGTATAATTTATCATTTTGAACTGGTATGGATGAAATAGGTTAGGTAAGGTTAAAACTGTACTTTATCTGGCTATCGAAAAATTGGTCCTCACTTGTATCCTAATTTAATAATTAATAGTTATTTCTTAACTTCACTAGACTTGTTGGGATGTGATATAGGTACCTTTTTCCTTTTAATTTTACGTAAACGGAAGTTACCTTTCCAAGTATACAAACAAAATTTAAAAAAAAAAATACAACCGACTTCCGAATAAAAACTACTACAAATATTTGGAAGTGTATTTTTTTTTTGTAAAATGTTTTTTTTTTAATTTTTCACTTTTACACTAGGCACTACTACTAGATAATTTTACCTACAAAATAATTTTAATTTCGGCAGTCGGTATTTTTAGTTGTCTCTTCGTATTTTAGCACCGACTTCCAAAATTACAGTTGTTATGGTTATGGTTTTTGGAAATCAGTTGTATTTTTAGAAAGATCATAGTTATTAAACTAGAATAACAGGCCTTCGCAAAATGTGTGTCACCGTAGGTACCTGACTGCAAACAAACAACTTCAATGTCAGGATTTAACTTCCTCCAAGTAATGGACTACCATCATACTTATTATGCAAAATATTGTGATTAAGCTTAGGTACATTAAGTAGTACTTCGGCATTCATCCTCGGTAACTTTACATAAGCCGTCCCGGATCGCAAGACATACTTTCTGCGCGACGCACCTTGAATGCGCAGATTTGTATTCACACTAAGTTCCTTATAACTGGTCCACATACAACTAAAAAGGTTCTAAAAGCCTTTTGCGTCAAATTAATAGCTCAGGATGTGTTTTGCGGAGACGAAACATCAGAGAATAAACAGAATAACATTGAACTGTAGTTCAAGTTCAAAATAAAAACGGAATGGACAGGAAAATGAGTAGAGCGTGAAGTTATTATTGTGAGATAAATTATGACCTGAATGACGCAGTGAAGGTCTCAGGGCCGTGAGTTAGATTCCCGTGTTAGGGCATTTTTTAGGGACCAATCATAGTGGCAAGAATAAGTGGTTTTCATATGTGAGTTAGTACCAAATTAAACAATTACAAGACATGTGTGACGCATATTTGGTAGACCGACGAATCTGGCATAATATTATAATTACGTATACAAAACACACGTGTGTGGCACCTGTCCTCATATTGTGTTTACTGGCTACTGGGCTATGACCATGACCATATCTGCTATGAATCTTAAAGCTCTAATAATTAAAGCTAAAATACCCTATTGATGGCGTCTGGGCACCTGAATGGTGCCCAGACGCCATCAATAGGGTATTTTATTGATAAAAAACAAATATAAAAGATAGATTTCCAAAAAATTTTAGACACGTATTTTTTCCTTTTTTTCATGTAAACAAAAAAAGAAGACGATACAGTGCGTTGAAAACACGCGTGACGTATCTATGATAGTACAATTTTTACCAGCGAGGTGACGTCACTCGTGTATTGTAAATACCCTAATAATCTGACTAGCCTTTTCCCAAATTCGTTGGCTTCGGCACCCAAATTAACCAAATGCAGCTGAATAACCATATTTTCCACTTATCTGACCGCCACGACCCAATTGGGGAACGTAAAAAAAAATATTTTGTACTTCTAGGGTAGACATTTGTCAAATAAACATGTTTTTTGCGACTATCGTGAGGCGGTGATGGCCCATTCTTTCTTTGGATGGGAAGTCATCAAATGACTCCTTCTGCTCTGGGCTGAGTGGAAGGGAGTGTCAGACTCTTACTGGCTAAAACCCACCCGTGTTCCTGTGGCGCAACCCTGGCAGGCGCTAGTCTACCGGGCCCCGTCAAATCTAACCCTGGACTTTGTTTTGGCTAAAATAAGACTAAATATTGTAAAAAAATATAATTGTTATAGGTTTCCTCAAAGCAACGGCTGATTGTATTGTATTGTATTGTAAATCGGGCTGGTTTCCGCAACTCCACGACTAAGCGCGTATTTTGCGTGCAGGTGGGACAAATGTTTCATTCGATCCACCCCAGCTCCCCAAGGAAGGCCAGTAACGCCTTGGTGTTACTAACTATGTCACAAAGGGTACCTGGGTTTCCGAAGTACTTAGCCCTGTAATCGGCGACTACCGGGCAGCTTAGAAGCAGGTGTGCTGCTGTTTCATCCTCCTCCATGCAGGCTCTGCAGAGTGGGCTGTCAGTGACTCCTATGACATAGAGGTGTTTATTAAAAGTCCCGTGGCCAGTTGTGACGGCTGTGACTGTACGCAACTGTTGTTTGGTCAGTCTTAGGGCTTGTTTCGTAAAACGGCCATCAATGGAGGGAAGTGCCTCTTTGGCCTGCCTACACTCACCATGGGCAGCCCATAGTTTGTGATGTTTGTCTCTGGTGCGTTTCCTTACCAGGTTGCGTAGGTAACCGAAGGGAAGTGGCACAAAGGGTTCAGGACCTATCGTTGCCATACTTGAACCCCTTCTGGCGAGTTCGTCCGCTGCATCGTTGCCTCGGGATTCGCTGTGTCCTTTGATCCATTGAATGGTTACTTTGTTGTATCTACCAACCTGGTTCAGTCGTTGGTGACACTCCAAGATCAGCCCGGAGCTAACTGTGTGGCTGTTTAGAGCTTGCAGGACGGCCATGCTGTCCGAAAGTATGCGTATTGAGTGGTCCTTAACTTCCCTATTTAGGATGGCTAAAGCCGCCAGGGAAATTCCCATGCACTCGGCTTGAAACTCTTCCCCCCGGACCGCCGAAAGGTGCAGACGTATCAGAACCGCTATAACTGTTTACCAAAAATATTAAAACAATTTCTAAATAATTTAATTCATCAACAAAAATAGGAGTGCATAAATACCGAAGAGCCAGAAAACCGGCAATCTGAGTTACGGCGGCGTTAGAACTCCTTCGTTCGTGCTCGCCTGGTACCTGACCGCTGTCTACGCAGGACTCGCCCCTACAGACCGTAAGAACCCAATTACATTACTTATAACTGCGTGGGCGCACCACCCCTGCCAGCGACCACGCCCTCGGCAACCTAATTGGAGAATTAGGCCAGTGGAGACTCCACCCACCAGTATCTTGGGTACCAGTACCTCCAGCTCCTCCTTCGTCGCAGGCGCATTGGCTGTACAAACCTACGCCCTCGCCCGGCTTACTCCGGTACACTTCTGGGAACCTGGTAGTGATGGACTCATCAATGAATAAATCCGCTTCGGAAACAGATATCAATGTGTTGGTGGGAACCGATAATACACCACCTAACTTTGTGTTTCGACGGACTAAGCGAAGCAGGGAAGAAATATCAGTAGGCGTGCAATTAGATGAATTTAAGGAAGAGATGAGAAAAATGATGTCACTTTTTACCGAAAAACGAGAAAAAGAATTGCACGAGATTAAAATGACCTTAAATGAAATTCAGCAGTCTAACATTAATATAGATAGCTCCATTGCATTTCTGAACGGGCATTTTGAAGAGCTCAAAAAGAAAGTAAATTTGCTAGAGAGCCAAGAGAAGGAAAATAAGCAGTATATTACCATTCTAGAGGATAAAATCGAGGATTTGCAGATGGGCTGTCGTAAAACAAATTTTGTAATAAAAAATGTACCAAAAAAAGCCAACGAATCCAAAGAAGACCTCATAGAAATGGTTATGTGTCTCTCTAAGAGCGTAGACTGTAAAATCGGAAAATACGACGTCAAGGATATCTATAGAGTACGAGGCAAGAATAATGAGAGTCAGAATATGCCAATAGTTGTGGAGAGCAGTTCTACTCTTTTGAAAACAGAAATACTTAAAATGGGGAAGGCTTTCAATATAAAGCATAAAATGAAACTTTGCGCTAAACACCTAGGCTTTAAAGTTCAAGAGGATACTCCCATCTTTATAGCTGAGCATTTGACCCCAAAAGCGTCCCGTCTACATTTTCTTGCTCGTGATCTATCCAAATCTGGTGCATACAAGTTCTGCTGGACTGCATATGGCAAAATTTATCTGAAAAAAGATGAACAATCACCTACTATAATCATTAAATCTGAGGCCCAGGTACATCAACTTATGCAAGGAAAATGACTAGTGATAAATCTCTCAAGCCACAAAGTGAACTGTCAACCACGAACCTGTTATTTGGTATTAGTATTTACGGATTTTTTTAAAACATTTAACTTATTTCATAGTTCTCCTGTACCTTTAAGTTTTTTTGCATGCTACTATTTTGTAAACCTACTCACACAATCACATACACAAACATTTATACAAATATATACTCCAAATGCCTTCCACACACTCTCCAATCACAAACTATACATGACATACAACATAACAAACCAAAAATATATATCCAGTACTAGCAACAGTACCGTAAGGGGCTTATTTGTTAGACATTATCATTCTATAAGCTACATATTTCTTTATGCTACTATTACTAAGACTTATCTCAATTTAATACTAAATTATTTTTACCCTTATCTAGAAATTTCATTAATTCAATTTAATAATAAATTATGATGAATGATAGTTTAAAAACACTCGCTGACATAGACAACATCAAAATTGCACGATCTGTTGATTGTGACCCGTCTGATCTTACCAAACACATAAAGATAAACACTAACGATTTGACAATATTTTCCCAAAATATAAGGAGCATTTATTGTAATTTTGACAATTTCATAGCAAATATATCCACTTTTTCATTTGAAACTGACATCATAATATTCACTGAGTGTAGATTAAGTGATGAAAAAACTATCCCGCAACTCATAAACTACACTTCCCATAAGACAACACGACACTTAAACCAAAATGACGGGGTAGTTGTCTACATAAAGAACTCTCTTAAGGCCAAAGTTAAAGAAGTAAACTTAGTCCACGCATCCTGCCTACAATTAGACATTCTTAATAATATTGTTATGTGTATTTACCGTTCTCCATCGCATACAAATAGTGACAGTTTTACAGAATCACTTAGTACAGAACTCAATGCTCTAGGTAGTACGCAGAAAAGTATTATTATAGCGGGTGATATAAATATTAATATTAAACCGAAAGATACAGAACAATCTAATGAGCGTAAAAATAGAGTTAATTATCTTACTATGCTATCAACTTATGGCATACTACCTGGCCATATACTTCCCACTCGAGGAATAAACTGCCTGGATCATTTTATGCTCAAGATTAATAACAATAAGAAGTCAGTTTTTGTTGGTGTACTACACACTACAATTACTGACCACTATACAACATTCTTGTCTCTATCTAAAATAAAAACTAAACAAGTTGCCCCAAAAACTAAAACTAGTCTAAATCTTGAAGGGGCGCTGAAACATTTACAGGAAAATAAAATAGCGGAACTACTCTTTTGCAATGATCCGATTGAACTTATTAATATTTTCATACAAAAACTAACTAACTCTATAAACAATAATACTACCACTGTAACAATTCCTAACAAACAACGAATAATTAAGCCGTGGATAACTCAAGGTTTATTAAAATGTATAAACAATCGTAATAAAATGCAAAATAGGCTTAAAAGGGATCCTAGCAATGAAATTTTAAAAATTACATTTTATAGGTATAGAAATTATTGCAATAACCTTCTTAAAAAATTGAAAAGGAAATATCAGAAGGAATTATTAGCCAACTCTGTGACAAACAACAAATTACTTTGGAAAAATATAAAAAATGTTACCTATTCTTATAAAACTAAGACCGAAAACACGGAATTATTGAATATAATGCCGTCCCCTACCGAGTCAGTTAATCATGTCAACAATTTTTTCGTTAACATTGGTAAGCAACTGGCCCAGCAAATTCAACCTGATTTAGACTCTGACCCCCAACACCTAATTGGAAATCAATCTTCTGTATCTCATTCTTTTGTACTCCACGATACTGACTGTGATGAAGTGGATAGAATTCTAATGAGCTTAAAAACTGATAGTGCCCCCGGTTGGGATAAAGTAACTACGAAATTTCTTAAATATATAAAAATAGTAGCTGTTCCGATCTTAACTCATCTGACTAACCTGTGCTTTAATAAAGGCGTCTTTCCGGAAGAACTAAAAAGATCTATTATTACACCTGTTCACAAGGGAGGGAACAGAGACGATGTCAACAACTATAGACCAATATCAGTTCTACCGTCAATTTCCAAAATTGTTGAAAAACTAATTAATAATAGGCTCATTAACTACCTAAGTAAATACGACTTACTGTCGCCTACACAATTTGGGTTCAGACAAGGTGTATCAACCGAGGATGCAGTAACCGCCCTAACATCGCTAGTAGCTGATACTATGGATAGTGGCAACAAATGTGTTACTGTATTCTTAGACCTAAAAAAAGCGTTTGACACCGTCTCTGTTCCAACCCTGGTCAGTAAATTAGAAAAATACGGAATAAGAGGAACTCCGCTTTCTCTTATAAAAAACTATCTCTGTAATAGGAGGCAGAGTGTTAGGATTGGAAACTATACCAGTGACTACGCGGATGTAACTTACGGCGTACCGCAAGGAAGCGTATTGGGCCCAACATTGTTTTTAATGTATATCAACGATCTCTGCAATTTAACTATCAAAAACGCCAAAATTTTCTCTTATGCCGACGATACGGCTATCGTTTTTTCTGGTATCTCTTGGGAAGATGTTGAGTATACAGCTGAAATAGGCATGGCTAGGATAGCCAAATGGTTGAAAAAGAATTTACTTACCTTGAATACATCTAAAACTAATTTCTTGTGTTTCAGTATTAGTGCACGAACTGAACCGACGGATGAGTTTAAAATTAAAATACACGATTGTGAGGACTTCAAAAATAAAAATTGTAATTGCCCAAAAATAAATAAAGTAAAACAAACCAAATATTTAGGAGTAGTGGTAGACCAGAGATTATCTTGGTATCCCCATATCGAACAGGTTGCTAACAGGGTGAGGAAACTGTGTTGGCTATTTAGTACACTAAGACATATTGTGCCAAAAAATATAATTAGCCGTAATAACACTTCTAGAAATCTCCTCAATGAAATATACATCGCTTTGGCTCAATCTGTCTTGGTGTACTGTATTCCTAACTGGGGAGGGTCAGCAAAGACTAAATTCATAGAAGTAGAGCGTGCACAACGTGCCCTGATAAAAATTATGTATTTTAAGAAAATTAGATATCCCACAGATAGTCTTTATAACTTAAGCGAATTACTCTCAGTAAGAAAACTATACATAGTTCAAACTATACTAAAGAAACACAAGACCCTACCTTACGATGCATCTAAACTAGCAAAGCGAAGAAAGCATGCTATTGCAGAAGTCCCCCAAACAAAAACTTTGTTTGCCGCCATGCAATTTAATACACGGTCTGCTCGGTTATATAACATAATAAATAAAGAAATATGTATATATAAGAACCAATATTATGAATGCAAAAAAAATATACTGAAATGGATCAAACCACTTACTTATAGGCAAACGGAAGAGCTCTTGAAACCCACGATATAACATATACTCTCACACAGGCTCACAAACACACAACACACACACATACTCGTACACACGCACCCTCACACTCACACACACACCATCACCCCATCACTCACACACACCATCACCCCATCACTCACACACACAAACTATACTTAGGCCAATCTTGTCTACTTATCTATGTTAGATATGTAAGTTATAATTTTCTTACTTTTGTTATGGAAGAGCGGAGTCTTCTAATACAGGCATTGTTTGCTTAAAAGAAGGCTCCAATCACAAACTAATTGTTGTAATCTTGTTGAAGAAATAAACAAATTTGAATTGAATTGAATTTGAATTTGAAACACTGTGTTATAGACCCCCAATGGTGTGGCTATGTGAATGTTGAGGTCCTCTGAGAAGATTCCCGCACCTGTGCCAGTACCTGTTTTTGATCCATCGGTGAAAATCCGCAGCTCCGTAGGGCATAGCCCTTCGCAGCGGTGATCCTCATGCAATTGGATTTTGTATTTTTTATCAAAGATAAATTGTTTGGGTACCCGGTCGTTGAGAGCTTTTGTCATGGGGAGTTCATTGTTGAGCTCCTCAAGCAGAGCGGTGTGTTGTGTTACTCTCTTACCCCAGAGATCCAGTGTTTTAAGGCGGACTGCTGCCATCGTCGCTTCCTGCTGTATGAACAGGTGGAGCGGGGGCAGTCCTAGTATGGCTTCCAGCGCCGCAGTCGGAGTAGTCCTCATGCAGCCCGTCGTCGCCATGCAGGCCAGCCTTTGCATGTGTTGTAGTTTGTTTACGGCTGTAACTAGCTTTGTGCGGGTCCACCACACCACGGCCCCGTAGGTGATCATGGGACGAATTACCGCGCTGTACAGCCATAGTATTATTTTGGGAGATAGGCCCCACTTCTTACCTATCATTTTCCTGCATTGCCAGAAGGTGATGCATGCCCTGTTTAGTTTGTAGTCTATGTGATTACTCCAGTTTAACTTACTGTCTAGGATGACCCCCAGGTACTTAACCTCGTTAGATAACTGGAGTTCTGTATCGAAAAGCTTAGGTAGGCGGTATTGGCCTAGTGCTCGTTTTTGTGTGAACATGACTAATTCAGTTTTAGTGGGGTTTACCGACAGATCATATTCTTCGCACCATCTTTCTACGATGCGTAGTGCTTGTTGAGTGAGGTTGCAGATCGTTCCAGTCACCTTCCCAGGTACTAGGATTGCGAGGTCGTCTGCATAACCTATTGTGTAGTAACGATGTGCGTTGAGTTTGGTGATAAGGTCATTTATCACCAGATTCCACAGAAGTGGGGAGAGCACTCCTCCTTGCGGGCAGCCTCTGGCTATCAAAGCCAACTTCTGCTCTTCCTCAAGTTTAACCACTCGTTTGCTTAACATATTAGTAATCCAGTCAGTAAGTACCTGTTTAACACCGTGCTTGGAGAGGGCGGCGCTTATGCTGGAGAAGTTTGTTTTGTCGAAAGCTCCTTCGATGTCTATGAACGTGCCCAGGCAGGAACCTTTCTGATGAATCGCTTCCTCTATCTGGCTCACCACCAGATGAAGAGCAGACTCTGTCGACTTACCTGAGCTGTATGCATGTTGGTTACCATGCAATGGTAGTGCTTTTAAAGCGCCATCCCGTAATTCTCTTTCGCACAGTCTCTCCATTGTCTTCAGCAGAAAGGAGGTTAGACTGATGGGTCGATAGGATTTGGCGTTTGTGTAGTCACTCTTACCTGGCTTTGGAATGAATATGACTTTCACTTCCCTCCATCCCTTAGGAACGTATCTAAAAGCCAGGCACGCTCTCATTAATGGCACCAGTCTGACTGCAACGGGGGTTCCTCCCCACTGCAGCAAGGCAGGAAACACTCCATCAGGACCTGGTGCCTTGAAGGGTTGGAAGCTGCTAATGGCCCACTGAACTTTTTCCAGCGTGATCATTTTTCCTGCATAAAGCCAATCATCTTCTGTTGGTGTTTGGATAACGTCTAGCCATTCTGTTACCTGCGCGAATACGCTTCCCGGGAAGTGAGTCTCTACTAGGACGCGTCTCGTTTCTTCAGGTGACGTGGTCAACGTGTTGTCGGGTTTTCGGAGCGTGGCAGCTTCAGGTGTGTTCTGTTGCGCCAGTATTTTCCTTACCCTGTTTGCTTGTTGGCATGATTCAATGTTATCACAGAATTTTCGCCATCCAGTAGTACTTCTGGATCTGATGCATTTCTTGTAGCTGGATTTGGCCGCGTAATAAGCGTCCCAGTCCTTATCCCTACATGTATTCATGGCCCTGTTAAGCGCCTTCCTTACCTTACCGCGTTTACGCTCCAGTTCCGCGCCCCACCAGGGTTGTTTTCCTGGTGTGCTACGCGGTAACGTTTCCGGGCAGGCGGTCTGGTAACTGTTTATAAGTGATTCGGTGAGCTGTGTTACTTGCGCATCGATCTGTGTCGTGTCCCCAAGGGGACTCGAATCGCCTGGTGACTCAAGTCTTGAAACAAGGCTGCGCTTGTATGCCTCTATATCCGTGTTGCGCGGAATACGTCGAGGCTGTTTCGGTGGTATACAGACCTGGATGTCGAAGCGGATCCACCTGTGGTCAGAGCAGGAAGCCTCGTCGGAGACCTGCCAACCCGTTGTGAGTTCCGCTGCGCCCTCCGTTGCCAGAGTGAGATCAATGATAGTGCGACTACGTCTGGTTACGAAGGTCGGTTCTGAGCCTATGTTTAGTAGGGATAGGTTAGTTGTGAACAAGAAATCAACTAATGCCTTACCCCTTGCGTTTTGCTTGTCCATTCCCCACAGCGGGTGGTGTGCATTTGCGTCGGTCCCGATGACAACTTCGTCCTCACTGCTTTCACAGTGGGTGACGAGACGGACAAGGTCATGTGAGGGCGGTTCCTCCGCCTCAGGCATGTAGACCGAGGCGAAGACGATCGTCATCACATTGACGCCACGCTGCATAGTCAGCTTAGCTGCAGAGATATCTCTGCAACAGAAGTCGTTTAAGAGCTGTGCTTTAAGGTTACCTGTGACATAGATGCACGATCTAGGGTGATCATGATCTGTAGTAACAAGGAGCTTACCGCCAAGATTGGAGAGTCCTCGTATGTGGCCGCCCCTAATCCACGGCTCTTGGATCAGGGCAATGGCCGTGTGTTGAACCTCCAGCCACTTGCGTAGTTGAGCCGTCGCGGTCTGGCTGTGGTGGAGGTTTGCCTGCACGACTTTACAGGCCGACGAAAGGGACGCCATCGCAGGCAAGACCCTCCTCGTCTCCTTCCAGTCGCAGCCCGGCAAACAAGTCGCCCTCGTCGAAACCGTCCCCTCCCGGGTCCGAAGCCGGAGACAACATTATGTCGTCCGGCTCCCCCCCCGATGACAGGACGGCATCCACGGTGGCGGCAGGGGCTGCTGACTCTGCTGCTACAGCAGGATCAGCCGCGGTTGCTTCCGGGTTGTTTAGCGGGGGAATGGTCACCCCTGCGTCCAGCATCTGCTTCGTAGTTGGGTCCCACCCCCGAGGGACGTCGACGAACCTGCCGTTTGGACCCTGGAACTTCACGTACACCGCTCCCACTCCAATGGAGAGTCGGCGCTCGGAGTTCATCAGGGTCGGAACCTGGTCCTCGGGGATACCCAGCACCACGAACCAGCATGCCCTCTGCTTCTCGGCGTGCAGCACTACCCACCTCTTGATGTCGATCCAGGGATTCTGATAACATAGGGCTCGACCGATGAAGGTCGAGTCCTCGTAGACACCCTGGTCGTCGGGGATGGCGATGCCACAGCGTACCCGCTTCTGGATCTCCGACTGGCTCTTGACAACTAGCGAGGTGCTAGCCGGGAGAGCCAGGCCGGAGACTGTCTTCTGTAGCCAGGCTAGAGTGTGGTCGTTTCCGCACCACAGCTTAAGGACTCCACCGGCGAACAGCGGCTTCGCATTGAAGGTCGGCCCTGGTGTGTCCTGCATAGGGGAGCAGGCCTCGCTGATGATCTTCCTCTGGATAGCAGCTAAGACCTGGTCCGATACTCCCTGGCTGATGACTCCCCTCCGGTCGCAGGTAATCGCGACGTTCAGGGACGCACTGGCAGCTTGGGCGTAGCTTCTGTTGGCAACCCGCTGGGACTGGTCAAGCCGCGGCCGCTTATGCTCTCCACGAGGTGACAAGGTCTCGTTGAGAGCTCGCTTGGCCACAGCCTGATCGTTCCCAATGGGTTGCTGCGTCGTGGTTGCCACCTCGGCCGGACCTCCTACGGATTTAGTTGGCGGTTGGCTAGGCTTTGGTCGGCTAGTGCCGGCCTCGGCCTGCGACCGCTTCCCCTCAGAGAAGTTCAGCTTACCTGGCCTGGTCGGGATGACCGTGCTAGTGGCAGCAACCTGTTTGTTTTGGGGGGCCTTGCCTTTGCCTCCCCGTCTGCGTTCCTGACGCCGCTCCTTGCGCGTCAGCCTCTCCCTCCTCTTACCCTGCCCTGTAGGAGCGTTTGGACCTGAGTCACAACAAGAGCAACGGGCTTGTGGAATTAGTTTTTTACCCTTGCCCTTCTTACCTTTTCGGATTGGCACCTGCCAGGAACTGGCAAATACGTCCTCGGTGCTGCAGACCGCCCCCGTTTGACCGGTGACGGCTGCTTCGTGGGAAGTGGCTTGAGGAGCCACAGGAGGAGGAGAAGGGTGTATAGGAAGGCTACTTCTGGCCGCGGTGTTAGCCGTCGCCGTTTTCGCCTTAGTGTTCGAAGGATCGGTACTGGTCCCATGCAGCGCCGATATCCTTTGTTTGGATAGGGACTTTTTGGTCTTAGCTGCGGTTTTCGCCACAGCCGGACCGGCGCCCGCGCTGGAGCCTGCGGCGTTAGCTGCAGGGCTTCCAGGGGCAAGCGAAGTGCTAGAAGCACCTCGCTTAGGAGTTTTGCCAGCCTTCGCCGACTCCACTCCTGCGGTTTTTTTAGTAGGTCTGTCCATACTAATTTATTTTTAAATTCATCTCACTGGCTCCCACCCTCCATGGAGCCCGCACCTGGGAACGTCGCACTACTATGAGTGCGAACGTTAGGATTCCCAGTGAGATATAGGTGCGCAAGGCTGGTTTACAGCGCGACATCGGGTGCTTGATCGGGTTGGCGTGGAACCACCCACGAACTGATCAACCTTCACTTACACCGTCAGCATGGCCTTTACCTACCACTTCGGCCGCCCGAGGGCGACCTCCGCGGACCTCACGCACCTCGCCTGTGGCCCTCTGACGGGACACTGTGGCCATTTCCCTACCCCTGGCTAGGAGGTAGGGCCACCGTTTCGCGTGAAATCCAGACCAAAGGGGGCGTGTTGCCTCACGGACACATTACCGCCAGTGCCGATCAGCTCAACCCCCCAGGACTCCTTCATCCCCGCTTACGGCGCTCAACTGCGCAGGTCCTAGCGCTGGTGACTAGCTTCCCCTACTCGCCATCAGCTGATTTAGTGACGGCCGAGTCCGCAACCACCCCGTCACAGAGGGGTCACGGTTCGGAGGACACCGCCCGGTGGTTTCAGTTACGTCTATTTCATAGGGAATTAGACCAATAACGGGGTGGCAACCACGAGAAGGTATAACCACCGGACTTGCCTTGAGGATCTACACGACCGTTGCGCTCCCCCTCAAGACCTCGCCACCTTCCCGTCTCTGAAGGAGACGGCAAGGTAGGCCTGCATCTATACTACCAAGCAAAGCAAAGCAAAGCATGTCGTTGTGCAACCGCAAAAGCATATATACAGACCCCCCCAGCAACGGCTGATTCGATAAGATATTTTTCTCTGTATTTAATGAATTATTATTGTACAGTTAATTATTCCCGATAATTCACGGTATCCTTAGTATAAAAAAATAAAATCCTCCTTCATTTAATAAACAAAATTTTACTGTCACAGAAATATTGAGTTACGTTTTGTTTTATGTCCGTGTCCATTTCAGGCTATAAACCTTGTCCGTTTAATCGCTATTTTATTGAATATTAACTGCGCACACTGTAGTAGCAGTGACATAAAAACGTATATAACGAAGAAAATTGTTTGTGCGCTTTATTCATCGAGGTTGAGTGCGCTCTGACATGAATTCATTATTTTCCATCTAAAAATCCGGCTCGAAGGACGGTGTCTAAAAGTCTTTGTTAAAAAACACAAATTAAGGCATTAAAAAGAGACTAGCTTGTGAAGCCTGAACTCTTGTTATTTTAAAATCTTTTTACCCGACTGCGTCAGAAGGAGGGTAATGTTTTTCGAGCGTATGTATGTATGTTTGTATGGTGTCCATTTCTTTAGCACGCTCTACAGCCAAAACGGCTGGACGGATTTTAACATTTGAGGTGTCGTTGAATTTATCAGGATTGTAGTAGTGACACAGGCTATTTAAATTTTCAAAACTCACTGAACTGTAAGAAATAAAATAAAAATACTTTGTCTAAAACACCCGACCGCTTAAACGACTAAAAAGTTCCAAACAAGTCGCTTTTCAAGCAGTCTGATGCAGTTTGTGGCCTCAGATCTGTGACTGAACTGCAGCAGACTGCTTGAAAAGCGACTTGTTTGGAACTTTTCAGTCGTTTTAGCAGTCAGATTTTTTGACAAACAAATTTTTCACTTTACCTTGCAGTCAGCTCAACAGAGCGTTTAAGTTCCCTTGCAACATTATATGTTATCATAATTGTATATTATTTATAGGCCTGTGTTTGACGGCTATCTCATTTGTTGGTGAGTGATGGCGACCCACATCATTCCAACCCAACATCTACAGACCTTCTTGAAAGAGGACTTTTGGCCGAAAGGTGTCGTATTTCAACGTTTCCGAGGTCGGTTACGCGACACCACGCAGCGAAACACGACGCCGTCAACTTTACGTGTATAGTAATAAGTTTTATTAATAAGTATGTATTAGTTTATTATATTGTTTAATTTAGTAGTGTGTATTTTATCTTTGAGCCTCAGTTGCCTGATAATAAAGAAAAACGATCGAGCATGCTTACTTAGGAGTAACCAATCCACTCTTGACTTAAGGCGCTGTAATCAGAAAAACTGAAAAATTGCTGGTTTTCTAACGTAATTTTAGCCAAATTTGTTAAGTTTCAAGTTGCAGAAAAAATATAATTATGGTAATCTTAACTATATTTCAAAGAAATCTGTTGTTTCCGAAACATGGTTAAAAAATAAAATCCTCGATAGAAATGCTCGTCAAAGTTACCTCTAACTATTTCCTTTGAAAACAAATTCCCGTATTACTAGCCTTATACTCCAAATAATGAATAGAATCTGGGCAAAAATCCGTTTTGAGAAAATCGATAAAATGCTTTATATTTGGCAATAAATTGCAAGCATTCTGTCATCGCGCTTCTCTTTCTTTTCTATACAGTCAGAGAGTGACCGAGTTTATGCTGATCACAGCGCCTTAACCAACGCCGCTACGAAGCAATTATAAGATTAATGCTTTTCAATTATCAATAGTATGTTAGCTTGTAGTATTATGTTTTAATTGTGCATTTTTTACCATTTTCTAAGTATTGGATGTATAGAAGATTACGAACTATGCTGGTTATATATTGGTAGGGTAGGGTAAAGCCGAGATAGATGCCTCAGTGGTATAGGTGCCCCAATTGTATTTTTTCTAGTTTCGCGGATGAATCGCGTACTTCATAATTTATCTATCGAGATACTTTCCAATTACTACTACGTGGACTGTGTCTCATGTCTCTGTGCGATTGCATGGGAAGGCAAAGTGCGATCAAAGTTTTTTCGGGATAGATGCCCTAGAAACAGGGCATCTATCCCGAAAAAACTTTGATCGCACAGCAGGTCGTCTATCCTAAACGTGATTTATATGGACTAGGCAACTATCCCATATATGGGATAGATATCCCAAAATGTAGAGGTTCGCAAAAATCGCTAATACTTTGGAAATATAAAAGATAATGTTTTTTACTTTTCATAAATTTGTAGATAAAAAACCAAAGTACTTGCCAGTTTTTAAAATAAAATATTTTGATTTTTGTACTGGGAGATATAAAATGATTTCAAAAAGTGTGGCATCTATCCCGGTTTTACCCTATTCTATAGTCCCAATCGTAACAAGCTAAGAATGTGCTGGAACTTCTTTGTTATAGACTGGTCCATAATAAAGTTATCTTAGAAAGAAAAAACCGGCCAAGTGCGAGTCGGACTCGTGCACGAAGGGTTACATACTATTATCGTCACATCTATTATATCACGTTTGTTGAATGGGAGCCCCTCATAAATATATATTTTATTCTATTTTTAGTATTTGTTGTTATAGTGGCAACAGAAATACATCATCTGTGAAAATTTCAACTGTCTGACAACCACGGTTCATGAGGTACAGCCTAGTGACAGACACACAGACAGACAGACGGACAGACAAACGGACAGCGGAGTCTTAGTAATAGGGTCCCCTTTTTACCCTTTGGGTACGGAACCCTAAAAACTATCTAGCCGTTTAGACTACAGGGCCTGCAAATAAACACATGCAAACACAGTATCAAAAAGCATTCAGAAGGGTTAAAGGAATGAAATGAGAGCAGAGGGGATGTTTTTGTCCCGCAGTGGGTATTATGATAATGGCAACAGACGAATATAGATAAAAAATACGATATTATAGATAGCTATATAGAAAAAGTCGAATATAAAAATCAATTACGGAATTAGATTTGTCTGGTTCTAAGAAGCAGCTTAAAGAATTAATATGTTTATTTATTTAACCTTTATGTTCAATAGTGGTACATGGGCGGACTTAATGCAACAAGGCATTCGCTACCAGTCAACCGTTGGGTTGAAAAGATTGTTATTAATTATTAATAATAAATGCTGCTATAATTTGAATGACTACTTAAAAATAATTCTTTGACATATTAATTTAATTCAATAATTGTTTATATTATTTTATTTCTGACATCCCTTTTTCAGTTTGAACTATAATCTACACTAGGTGCAAGGTGGCAAGGTGTGAGAAAAAATCCTTATATCGCGTACGCTGCGGAATCTATTGACAATAGAGCAAAGTGATGTACTACAGTTTTATAGAAGTCATCAATATCTACAAAAAAGTCCGGAATACCATATGTCTAACTATTATGGATAAGTCACCATGACCGCTTTTTGTTAATATTAGTCAAGCAAATCCCATGGTGAAATAAAAAATGGTGATTATAGTACCATGATGTTAATCCTTATCCATTTAAATGATTTGATAATTAAGGTTGATTATGTCCGTGTAAATTACACTTTAAATCATTCAAATCGGACCTTTCGTTCAAAAGTTACGACGGTAATAAACATGCTCGGAGTAAGAAAAATGTCGCGGCTTGAGCGAACTGGGGAGAATCGTATCAATGCTTGGTCCGATGAAGTTGAAACCCCACGGCATTTAAATGTTTTCGATAAAACAATAAGAATAACAAATGTTTGGATTTTTCGAAAATCAACTAGGTACATACATAATAAGGGGTGAAGCAGGGGTGAATAAGCTTTTAGGGGAGGAAATTATAGCTTCAATTTACGTCGGAATTCTATGAACAAACTAAAAGTGGGATAATTGAAACAGATCATGTACCTAAAAATTTTTGCATAATCAACCCCTGACGGGCTGAACGGGGTGAACAGTTGCGCTGAACCAATAATGAGAATCGTTGTGCTTAATTTTCCAAAACTAACCGTTATAAGGGGATACGTATAGGGGCGTCGCAGTTTGTGGAGTACCTACTATCCCCACGCGGACGAAGTCGCGGGCGAAGTGCTAGTTATTTAATAAAAAAATTGTGATGAGACAAGCTACCTATGTAAATTTAAGACCATGTCCATGACCATGTTCTTACAAATAAATGATAACTTCTGTAAAAAATATTGCCTTATTTCCATCTTCTATTCCTTCTGAAAGTGAGCTGCACACTTCTACTTAGTCACAATTCTTGATTCAATCACACATTTTTGACTATTGACCTGAAATTGTCAATCTGCCAGAATCTAGATTTGTTATAGCTCTCAAAAGTTGTGGACAAATATCACACACGGAAATATTTTTTTTTACTACTGTGGAAACTAATGCATAATAATACTTTGCTTGGCGTCCATTGTTTCAGCGAGTCAATATTACAAAATGCCTGCTCTGTACGGGCTCGACGACTACGACGAATGTATGGCGGAGCCAGGCGGCACTTACTGCATCGTGGACGTGAATCTACACGAAGGAACCAATGCTGACCTCATGAGAATTATACAGGTAGGTCCCTACTCAGTAAGTTTACGACAAAAGCTCTCCAAAACACGCCTTAGACGATAAGGGGTATATAATGAAAAGAATCGAAGAACAGATGACGAGACAAGCTCTGAACATCGACACCGGGTCGAAAAAACCTGGATGGCCATCGTAAATAACGACCTGAAGACAGAAAATTTGGCTGTCTCGACGAACCAGAGAGATAGTACTTAGTAAGTTTAGGAACTTCACCTCTGCCTGTCCCATTTCGATCAAAATTGTGCATCCATCTGCCTAGCCTTTTCCCAACTATAATGGAGTCGGCTTCCAATCTAACTGGTTGCAGCTGAACACCAGTACTTTGCATGGATCTTCTGCCTATGCGACCACCACACAGAACCCAGTTAATGGGTAACATAATATAAAGTGTATTGGTAAGCATCATAGGAAAATCTGGCACCAGTCTTGCCAAGAAGTACCGTTTTACCCAGTTAATGGGTTGTGGAGGTCTGGTAGGCAGCTGCTCCCCGTAAAATACTGGTATTCAGCTGAATTCGGTTTGACTGGAAGCCGACCCCAATATAGTTGGGAAAAGGCTAGGCAGATGATAGTAAGCATCACATGAATTTAAAAACTGAAGGTTTATAATTGTTTGTGTTACTTTCTGATTTGTAAAATGCGGGTGTGTGCGCGTCTACGTATCGAATGTTTAGTATTTGGCGAGTGGTAGGGAGAAACTGCCAGCGGGTTCAGATACATTTTCAACTACGGAGCATGATATTTTCTTCTTTTCTACATTGTAAGAATCGTGTCAGGTTTCAGGCTTCTGGTTTTCCGTAACGATTGACAAAGATGTACAAATAACAACCGGGACATCGACATTATAATTAAAATGATTAGAAGATGCTATCCTGTTATACGTATTGACAATTACCTACGTGTGCTACAAGTAGAGGTAATTAAAAACTAAACAAATGTCACTTTTCTTGTTATGTAGTTACCTACTTCTATTATCGTTTAATTAAATAAAGCTGTCGCGTAGTTTCCTTTATTATTATTATTATTTAACCGTTCTTTTGTTTATCTATCACAAAAGTTGACTTGCTATTAATGATCATTTTTTTCAATTAGGAGCGTTTACGCCGTACGGCATTTCATTCAAACTTTCAAGTTTTCAAAAAGACAGAACCGATTTTAATGAACCTTGGTATGCATACGCTAGATATTCAGGTCGAAATAGTTAGTCGAGAAATAGCTAGTCGAATTAGAGGGAGAGAGAAGATTTTTGTGCTACTTAAATGTAATTAACCCTAGGGAATATAACATTATTTCCTTGGGTTATTTTCATTTAGTTTTCTTCGTGTTATGTTTTATTTTTTTTCTTTATATAGGTACTTACTTATATTAGGTTTTTATTAAGTTTTATATTTTTTAACTGTGTAAAGCGTTTCCGACTCAATTTCATTATTTATCTTCCTAAACCATTAAATAGAATAAGAAGGTGCAATTTTTTAATTTGCCTACAAGCTTTTAATCTAAGAACATCTTCTCTCATCTCATCTACTTAGTGAATGTTTGTACGAGTAGGTCCATTGCCAGTTTCTGTATTGTCTATTGCTAATTAAAATTGTTTGGACCGTGCCAAATTATTCTTTACCTCCGTCAACTTTAAGGCATGCGGACCCATATTCGAAAGTTACTCTCGTGCTAGCGACAAAAAAGTAGAATACGCGAATTTAAATATATACATTTTAGTCGAAGATATATGCTGTTTCGACAGTGTTTCTGGACCCTCACTTAATGAAGAAGCTTGCCCAGTCAGATGTGACATTTGTAGTCTTGCAACTAGAGTCACTATTGTTTATTTTATGATTTATTTTCAAACAGTAAAATTAACGTTCAAAAGTACTTTTTAATTGAAATATACTAATTGTCTTTTACTTTGAGATAATTTTGTAAATCAATAACAGTTAGAGTTAGTTTATGGACCACAGTGAACGTTATAATATATTATAATATCTTAACGATATTAATAATGTTGACGCAGACTATGATTTACGAAGTAGTGTCATATCGGTCACTTATATAGGTATAATTGTCCCTTGCAAGTAATTAGACTCGTTTAAATGCATTCTGCATTATAACGAACTTCCACTATAATCTTTAGGAATGGGAAAACCAACGTGTTTGATTATTAAAAATACAAACACGTGTGTTTACTTACTGTCAACCAGTTAATTCTTTATAGATGATGCACATTTGAATGTAGGATTCTTTCAAAGAAATCTTCGATGAAATATTTGTCAGCGTCAAAGAATTATATTGGGTGGCATGGAGACAAATTTAAATGAAAACTCGAAACACTTGGCTAAATAATATCTAGGTACCAAACGATTTTTTTTTAGGTATGGCCACTTGAAGATTTAACACGCTAGGGCTATCAACTGAAACGTTGGTCCCAGCTGTCATTCGAGGATGTTTGACAGTTATTACGGGTTGTGAGGAACCGGGTAATCTGACACTAGTCTTGCCAAGGGGTACCGTGTTACCCAGTTACTGGGTTGTGGAGGTCAAGTCCGCCACACATTCCCAAACCACTGAAAAATGCCGAGTCAATGAAGTTCGACGAGTCCCGAAAAAATGATTCAACTGTTTTGGATCCTGCAACGAAGTAAATCAGAAAATAACAGCGGAGGAGTAAAAAAAGAAAAGAATAGGCAAATAGGTCAGATAGGCAGTCGCCTCCTGTAAAATACTGGTATTCAGCTACACACATTTAGACTGGAAGCCTAAACTAGCGCCGTGCTTAGGGACCCCACGGCACAGCATTATGCTGAGTGGAAGCCTTGTGGCAAATCTATCGTTCAGGTTTTAGAGCTGTCGTTTTGTGGCAATTAAATACTTTCTCTTTTTTTCTTTCCTTCCACAATATTGTGGGAAAATCCTGAGCAGATTAGAAAGAAATATTTTGGAAGGTACGGAAATAAATTACATGGAAACTGAAGGATTTATTTTAATAGAACTGTTAAAGGTTCGATTAAATATTTTGACTACTTCAATAGAATACATTTTTATCAAGGAGTCGGACGATCAGATATATGAAGCTAGTTGCAGTTTCCAAATCGTAGGTCTCTACGTACATCATATCAGCCGTAAGACGTCCACTGCTGGACATAGGCCTCACCCAAATGGGGAGTATTGCCATAATCGCCACGCTTGCCAGGCGGGTTGGCGATCGCAGTGTAGCTGTAGCAATGTACCTACAGGCAGAGAATGCTGCTGCCCATTCTCTGGTGAGTCCCTTAGTCGCCTCGGGACACCCACGGGAAGCGATGGGATGATGATTTGGTCTCAAGGTTCATGTTGCGGAAATTGATCTTCTATATCATATTTTATTGTTCAAGCATCAATGTATCATGTGTTGTTGTTAAAAAAGTGGTAGGGACACCTAACAACACCACTGGAAAGTCACAGGAAAGCAAAAATACGCAATTTCGTACACATGGATGATTTTTCCACATATTTTTTCCAGCTATTTGTATTTAAAAACCAAACTACTGAATTGATTTTGATAAAATTTCAATGGTAATCGAGAAGTATATCCTTTCATTTAAAACAAGAATTTTAAATCGGTTTAATGACGGAGATATGAAGTAACAAACACAAAAAGACATACAATCGAATTGAGAACCTCCTCCTTTTTTTGAAGTCGGTTAAAAATAGTATTTATTTCTAGTTTTTTCTTTTCGGTGAAAAACTTAGCACTTACTACATGATATTTATTTAACGTAAACAAAAAGTACGAGTTCAGAGGTTAAACCAAATTATTATAAAGCACGAAATTAGTAAAGAATTGAGTATTATCAACCTTCTGAATTGTCACGACTAATACTAAGTAAATTTCCGATAAATAGTATACAGTTCATTTACTTAAGTTTTATAGTGCTTAACTGTGGGTTGTATAACCTTAACCTATAGACAACGGATCAACAAGCGAAGAAAACTAGTTTAATCTATCGATATAAAATGTTCAAGTTCACAACATAGAATGCAATAATTGAGTACTGGCTTCTACCAGCGGCTTCGCCCGCGTGCACGTCGAAAACTATTTTACAGGGACGTCCGCAGTAGCACGTGCTATTCCGTTCGAATCCAGGGTGAGGCCTATTTGTATTCCTATACAAATCCGTTCGGCCCTTGAGATGATTGACAAACGTATTCACATATTCCGTGCTCAACTTCAACACATTATTTTACTGTCGCTGATGATTACAAGTACGGCTTTGTCACTAGCATATCTAACCATCATGACGACTGCATACACCCAACCGTCACCAGGTGGACACTGAAAGGGAGCGGGGTTAAAATAGGGCGCGACAAGGAGATCTCGTAAGGCCGCGTTCTTATGTACCCTGTAAAGCTCTCCCAGAACCGTACCCTGACTTGTCTAGTAAAACAGAAGACCTTCTTAAACAACAAGCTTTCCCGCGTGAATACAGGAATAAAAAGTCCCATGTTCTAATCGAGGCTATTGTTGTGGTGCGATTGACTAACAAACACTCTACAGATGTTCATTGACATTTTATTGACTCTGAGAGTTACAACTATTGCATTGTCACATGCATCACTCCTTACAATGACGTCTGCAAATAACACTTCCCCTCTCATTTCCGTAACGTGATTGGATCAGTGAAACACGAGATCTTTTTAAACAACATAATAACGGTCACAGCTGTCACAGTAAACATTGATGATTATATCTTATCATTTACAACCTTAGTTTCAATTCTACTCATTTTCATGCAACTTTCGCATCCACATCTCAATCGCAATCTGTGAAAAATGTATGAAAATCAAGGCTTTTTTGACAGTTTGCGATTGACATGTGAATGCGACCGTTGTTTAAAAATTTGTATAATTATTGGCCTTCTTATAATCCTAAACTTCTTTGTGGCAGAGGTCTGTTGACGTATAATTGAGAGGTAATATGTTAATGACACAGTTATTATTATTGTAAAGGAGAAGGTACTCAATTCTTTATTGCATGCCACAATGTAGGCTTTGGTGGTAAACATTTGCCAGAAGAAACAATCGTGGACCCTGTCGGGCACAGCAAAATAAAGATATGTGGAGATGAGGACTTATCATTTACGTATCTTATACTAACTATTCTAAAAATATTTTTGTTTATTTTACACATTGGTCATGGTCACTGGTTTCCGTCCCGTTAAGGCGAAGCAATATATGATCAATTTTATCAAAAAATCCGTAAGGCGTTTTGCCCCTTCTGTTTTGAAATGGCGGCCAATTTATGTTTTCCCACCCGTGCTCAATAAAGAAAAAAAATACTCTCACCAGTAAAATATTTTGTAATCAGACTTTAGTACGAGTACTCTGATTATATTTTATATCTCATTATTTTATTGTATCAATTATTTATTTATTATAATTACTCTCTGCACTAACAATCTAAACCAACCCGTCAAGAGAGTCAACAATGTTATTACACACTGAATGAAATATCTTCGTCGAATAAAGATTTTCCACTTACCACTTCTGATAGTAAAGTTCTCTTTTTCTTTCAGGGTTATTCAGATCACAAACTCAAGCATTTCAATCACACACAAATACACCGAGGAATATGTGTAACAAGGACCTGCAAAGACTTTGCCGGAGTTCTTAATACCAACAGAACGCAGGACCTAAGAGAGTCCCTTGAGGGATGCCTTAACAATTCTCTTTACTCGCGGTATGGACTTGAAGGGAGACTAGCGAATATTCAGTATTGTAACAAGGAAGGGGACAGGGTGACTTTAGATAATAGTGATATAATAATGGCTGTGGTTTATTTAGTTCTAATCATGCTCAATGTTGTTGGAAGCCTGTACGATGTACTAAAGTGCAAGAAGGAGGAAAAAATAGGTCAGAAACGGTCCGATAAAACTTTGTGCTATTTTGTTGTTTGTGACTCGAATTTTAAAGTATGGTAATTTTCCAGGAAATTCGTTTTTATTGGCGTTTTCAATACGCAGAAATTGGGGCCGGTTGATAGCACCTAGTAATAGTGGGCAGGAGCCACGACTGGAAAGATTGAAATTATTTTATGGATTAAGGTAACATACATAAGTTTCTTTCATACATTCTGATACTGAAGTCGAAACTTTGAATTATACAAAATAAGATTTTCTGCAATCTGAAGGAATTGTTATTATAAAAATAAAATGTGGACTTTTAAACTCAATTGTTATTGGTAATTTATTTGTATCACTCATGCTTATTTATTAATTAAAATTTTATGCACTAGAAAAAAACACTAGAAGTACTTATTTACGTTCTATTGTCTGTTTATTTTCAGGACCATGACAATGTTTTGTGTATTTTTTTCACACACGACTCTTATCATGTCGTATTCCTACGTGGATAATCCACTTTATATCGAAACGGTAAGTTTTAAAATATTTTAACTTGTTGTTTGTTTATTTCCGTTCGACTTAAAACAAGAGTAGTACAGTAAACCTATTTTCTTAATGACCCTCGGCAATCATCGCATTTCCGAATACAAACGAATGCTAATTCCCATGTCCATCAATAATTTGATTTTTCGTGCACTTATAATAATCTGAATTCAGAACTCAGTAGGTACTAGTTCACACGGAAATCAAAACAAAACAACAATAAAGTACTTAGTTCTGTTTTTTTAATATTTTTTATTATTGATAGGCACGCGCTTGAACACTATCTCATCTATTTCCCAAAACTTTAAGTGCGTGTGGGTGGAATTCAAATTAAAATACACGATAGATCCGATAAATCATTGACCTGTTGACAAAGATGCAGTGCAAGTGACGAAGTTTGGCCAATCAGATTGATTGTGGTAGTAGCAAAAAGTCAAAGTCAAATGAGGAAAATAAGATAATAATTATGTGCATAGGTAAAGATAGTTTGTTAACCTATAATTAATCATGCACAATAGTAGTAACAGTACCTTGGACTTAACGAACTTTGGAGCGTTATTACAGTTGTTTTTCTATTCTGTTTCTGCGTAACGTTTGTATTGTAGTGATATTTAATTAGTTGTTATGAGTATATTATTATAATAATAGATCAATCTGCGTTTATTACACCAGACAGATAATTAGCATTATCATTATAAACGACATTTTAATCTCTTGCATTTGCTGTAGTCCTTAGTAAAATTTGTTTTTTCTTCTAGAATATTTTGGATATTCTCCAAGTTAAGTTTTTTTTTCGTTTCTGTAATATATTTTATACTTCGAGAGGTAGAAGGTTCCGATTGCATAATCGGACGGAACCTTTTACTTTATAGAATGTCTTCGTTGACCGTCTGTCTGTGTATATATTGTCAGTAACGCGTAATAGATACCTCCTATTTAAAAAAATAACATCAGAAACGTAAAAAAATAAGCTAAATAAAATACTTCGCAAATAAAACAGCACAAGTAAAGAAAAATGTCCAAAAATCGTTAATTTGTGGTTTTTTAGTTATTGATTTTACTTTTTTGTAATACCGTAACGTATATCGATCTAGGCCTCTTTTCTTTTCCTTCTCCTTTTAAGTTAAGCAATTACATAACATTCTTGTGTACATTTCAGTCGTACGAAGACCCCCTGAAACAGATCTTGTTCAACGGCAGCCTGGTCACGCATACCTTCTTCGTCATGTCCAGCTTCCTGCTCGCCTATAACTTTCAGCTTTACACGGAGAAGCACAACGTCAGCTGGCTGCACTTTCCCAAAGGGATCCTTCTAAGATGGCTGAGGTACCTTTCCTTTTAAAGTCTAGTGCGCTTTTGTTTCTTTCATTAGGATTTAATGTGTCAGCGGCTTATTCTACTTTAGATCTAGTTCCAAAACGGTGAACATGGTCCTTATAGGCAATGTTCAAGAGCTTTGTGGCCATGACTGGTAATTGTACTTTATCCTAAATTCAGTAATCATCATTAACAATAGCTAGAAAGATTTACACTTGAGTACGAAAATCAGCTTAATCTATTTGTTATTTTTTATAATTTTAGACTTAACAGGTCAACCAAAGACCCAATAAGCTACATTTTATACAGTTACTGTGAATTATTATAAAATTAGCTTTTCCCTGCGGCTCCGCCCGTGTGCATGTCGGTTATCGCATGAAAAGTAGCCTTCTTATGTCCTTCTCCATATTCCAGGCTATATATCTGCCAAATTTCAAAACGATCCGTTCAGCTGTTTTAGCGTAAAAGTGTAAAAGACAGACAGACAGATTTAATTTTGCAGTTATAGTATTAGTAAGGATTACTAGACAGCAGCGGAGGCTAACCCAGGGGGGCCTCCGCGGGACGAGATGTCCAAGCTACGGGCGGAGGTTGTCCGCTCGGCTGCCGCCACGGAGCGTCTCCAGAAGGAGAACGAGGGGCTCCGCGCAGACCTGGCCAGACTCCGGGGAGCCGGCCCACAGGGGGCGCCTCAAAAGGGGCGCAGAGAGGAGAGCCGACCCCTGCCGCAGGAGAGCCAGGTGCTGGACCTGGTGCGGCAGGAGATGGCTGCCTTCCAGGCGCGGTTCTCCGTCCTGGAGGGCATCGTCCTGCGCCCCCCGCTAGCGAGTGCTGCGGCGGCGAGTGGGAAGGCCCCCACAGGCCGGAAAAAGGCGGCGTCGTACGCGGCCGCCGTGGCTGCCACACCGGGGTCGTCCGGCCAGGACAAAGGGTCTGGGCCGGCACCCGCGAAGCCGGTGCCGGGAAAACCGGACCCGGCCCCGGGAAGGAAGACAACACGGGCATGCGCACCATTGTGGTGAGCTGCCCCGTGTCGGCGGCCAAGACCATCTCGGAGGGCCGAAGATTTTTGGTGGGTTGGGTTTCCGCGCAGGTCAAACTGCTGGAACCCCGACCTCTGAGGTGCTTCCGGTGCCAGGTGGGCCACCATGTAGGAGCACAATGCACCTCGGAGGTGGACCGCAGCGGTCTATGTTTCCGCTGCGGTCAGCCCGGTCACAGGGCCGGCTCCTGCGACGCCGCGCCGCACTGCGTAGTCTGTGCGGTAGCTGGCAAGCCGGCCGACCACTGGGCTGGGGGTAGGGCCTGCGCCCCACCCGCCAAAGCCGGAAATAGGAGAAAGCCCTCCGCCACCGCCGTCTCTGCCGCGACCGCCGCCACCGCCGCCGCTTCCTCCGCCGCCATAGCCGGTTCCACTGCGGCTGCTGCTACTGCAACAGCCGCAGTAGAGCCCCTACAAAGGGCTCCGGAGGGGGCTGAAATGGAGTGCCAGTAATGGCCCCGTTTCACCCCCTCCTGTTGAACGTCAGCCACTGCGCCGCCCAGGAACTGATGCTCCTGAGCATGGCGCAGTGACTGATGCCTGTGGACGGCGAGCAATGGGTAGCTCGCCGTCCGATCAGAACAGGCCCGGGTTGACGGCGCGCTGTGTTCTACGCGCGCCAAACCACCAGTCGTCAGCATGGGTCGGGGCCCGTTAGGGCCAGAGCCTACCAGGGTTGCGGATTTGTTCGAAAGAGTTACCGCGGCCCTGGAACGTAAAAGGCACTAAGAGGAGCATGGGTGGGTTTTAGTCAGTAGAAGTCTGACACTCCCTGCCGCTCCACCCAGAGCGGGAGGGGTCATTTGATGATTTCCCATCCAGAAAAAAAAAAAAAAAAAAGGATTGCTAGACATTTAAATATTATAGCTACTTGCGCAGCCATTGCGATAAGTGTGAATTAGGAATTTTTACGCGAGTTTATGGATCAGAAAAAAAAATATTCCTACTCAGTTCGTAAAACTAACTTAAGTTTGCAGCACTAATAATAAAAATCAAATATCCTAACTAAGTTAACCCTAAAATACGGCGTCAAAAAATTCATCCGCATCGCTGTCGGCTGGAAGTGTGCCCAAAAGACTGGCGGCATTGCCATGTTGTATGGCAATGCTTATCCTTTGTCCAAGGTAAAAGCCAGCCCTTGGGTCACGTAAGTGTCAACTAAGCGTTTAGCAAGTTCTTTAAATAACGCATGAGCACTCGGACCCCACGACCCGAGAGTTTCAACCCCAAACGGCTCGAAAATATAACTACCAACGAGGTTGTTATATTTCCGCCGCTTCAGGTTCTCAACAGCCGCAGCGGCAGCACCAGCGCAGCACGAAGAGCTAGGAAGATGGGATGGCGCAAGAGTATCGACACAAGTAGCGTCCCACACTAAAGGCCTACCCATCTTCGACGGAAATAAAGACATACCGTCCGGTCGCTTGCCATCGTCGCGTGCCAGGCCACTGGGTTCTAATACAGCCGGAACGCCGACGGTGACAAGAGCTCGTCGGATGATGTCGTTTGCATAAATCAAATCATTTTAAACTGGTCTCTCTTCCAGATTAACCCCAACATACGCGTTGATCCTGTTCACCATATCAACCTGGATGCGCTACGCGTTCAACGGTCCGCTGTGGCGGCTGGTCGTCAACACCGAGGCTGATGCCTGTCGCCAGTACTGGTGGGCGCAGCTGCTCTATATCAACAACTACGTGTATGACGACGCCTTCTGTCAGCCGCAGACTTGGTGAGGAAACTAATGTACTGGGAATACAGGCATTATCATCTTCTTTCATTCAAAACACGTCTAATGCTAAACATAGGTTCGCAGCAAACGTTGCTTCTATCTATGACCAGCCGACTATCAACCATCTTATCTACGTAAGCCTTTACGAAAATCGCAATAGTGAGAATCTTATTAAAAAAAATGCCGAATTTCTTTGGCAATTTTTTTATAGAGTATATAACATAGAGAATAAAACATTTTTATTGGTTGGACTATCCTTATTCAGATTTAATGACTTTATCTTAGATTTACTGTCAAGGAGATTGAATCCAAATATGGTTTTCCTGCTTCCTGCAAAAGGCACTGTGAACAGCAAAAACTGAAAAATTGCTGGTTTTATAACGTAATTTTAGCCAAATTTGTTTGGTTTCAAGCTGCAGAAAAGTGTTATATGTTAATTTTAACTATATTTCAAAGAGCACTGTTGTTTCCAAAACATGTTTTAAAATAAAATCCTCGATAGAAATGATCGTCAAAGTTACCTCTAGCTTTCTTGACCTTAGAAAAAAAAAATCCGTATTACTAGCCTACTTATGCCGGTAAAATATATACCAAATAATGAATAGAATCTTAATGCAAAACATTGTTGTTTTAGATTCTGAATAGCTCAACTTAGTTTTGAGTAAATCGATAAAATGCTTCATATTTGGCAATAAATTTTGCAAGCATTGCGTCGTCGGGCTTTTCTTTCTTTTCTATGCCGTCCGAGAGAGACCGTTTTTTTACTGAACATAGCGCCTTAAGACTCTTGTGAGCATTCATGCCAACGTTTTTTGATGTAGGCGATTGTTAACAGCCTTTTAATATTTCCCTATTTATTTACCAAGGTCTAAGAAACTTATTTTTTTAAATTCTATCACCCCAGGTACCTAGCAGCAGACACGCAGCTCTTCTGCATGGGTCTTCTGGTATGCGTGGTCGCTCGCAAATGTAAGACCCGCGCCATACTCCTGTCCATACTGTTCGTGGTAGCTCTAGCTGTTGTGGCAGGACACACGTACTTCCAAGACTTGGATCCAGTCGTCATTCAGTCGCCTGAGTAAGTTCATGATAAGTTTTGACTGTTAACCACTGTTTAAGCACCAAAACAGGGACCTAACCACCAACTCTTAAATCAGTATTACTGTAACATTACTTCCAGTGGGAAAGAGACGGCGCTTTACGTCCTGTATAGCTCCGTCTCTTTCCCACTGGAAGTAATATTGAAGTAATACTGCTTTTAGAGTTGGTGGTTAGGCCCCAGAAGTTGATTTATTTTAGCCTTGCAATGTGTATCCCAACGTGCGACAGGAATTCGTGTCACTGGATTTTCCAGTGTTATATTGCTACTAGCCTCTGCAAGCGGCTTCGCCTTCGTGACTATCGGAAATTATCCCAGAACATCCTCCCAGGAAAAAAATAAAATTCTATACTTTAATCTATTTCTGTGCCGAATTCCATGGGATAGAATTCGGCACAGAAACCTCAGCTGTGAGTTCTGGCGTGATTGAGGACCGAACATCCAAACTTTTGCATCTAAAATAGTAGTAAGATCTTATTTCTTTTAGATCCTATCGCAACCTCTACGCTTCAGAAGACACCTTCCGCCTCGTGTACATCCGCGGTCACACGAACATGTCCACCTACATCCTTGGGCTCGCTGGCGGCTTCCTCGCATACCACCTGCAGAGCGGCAAGGAGTTACACAAGTACAAGGTAATCTTGTTCAAACCTATTCCAATGTGTATACTGCATGCTCTACGCGTCAGAAAACACCTTCCGCCTTGTCTACATCCGCGGCCACACGAACATGTCCACCCACATCCTCGGGCACGCGGAAGACTTTCTCGCGGTTTCGGGAGCTATCTGTTTTGGATTCGGCGGGAGGACACGTCCGGCGTATGCTCCACCGTGTCCTCCGGGCGATCCTCACAGTACTCTTCACCCATCCGTGTTCCTCCTCATGCTCTTTACGTTCCAGGGCCGCGGTGACTCTTTCGAACAAATTCCGTAACGTGGAGCGATACACCCAGAATCACACATTCCTAAGTCATAAAAGGAACATCAACCCGTGCGATTGTTGATATTTAACCACGAGCTCATACAACCCACTTAAATATATTTTCTTCTCCCGTAACCATCGCCACCGTTACTTGCAGTTTATTCATAAACATTTGCCTTACCTTTCTTATGTGACCAACGCCTGCATCCCTTCAAAATAGAGTGTCTAAATTCTAGAACGATTTCCAGTATATTGCAGTTTGATTTTTAGTTCAATTCTTCGTTTTTAATTTTTATTTTCATAAAATTAGTTCCCCCTAACGATAGAGGTTAATTTTCCTATATTGTCCCACTCCTGGGCAAAGACCTTTTCCACATTTTTCTAGCTAACTTTATTTCCTGCCTTCTCCGGCCCATTCGTCAGGAACGAGTCCAAATCGTCGCGCCAGCTTTTTAAGGCCTACTGCGGTTACAGCGACGTCCATCTCCAGGCACCCACTCCGTGACAATCCCTGCTCTTCTGTCCTGTAAATGTGACCTGCCAAATCACACATACTAAAACTATGTTCTTTCTTCATGTCCTTCATCAGAAGCACCGCTGGGTGGTGTGGCTGGTATTCCCTCTGGCAGTAGCAGTGATCCTGTCGGGCGGGCTGTTCTACTCCGACACTGGACGAGCCCCTCTAGTGTGGCGTGTGATGTACGCCATGCTGTACAAGCCGCTGTTCCAGCTGCTGGTCGTCACGTTCATACTGGGATGTGTGTTCAAGTTTGAATGTAAGTACTGGTTCAGTCACCCAAGAGACAATGGAAAGGACTATGATCAAAGTTTCTTCACGTCATCATATCAGGAATGAAGATGTTTGCAGGAGATCTCAGGTTTACAACATAGCCCAATGAATTGATAAACTTACACAGACTATCAGTTTTGCGAGTAATGTGCCCACATTGTTCGCAGAACTGGTAGTCGGTAGAAACCCCCTTTACTTAAAACAGAGGTTTCAGTATCTTTCACATGTCTTCCTTAAAATATTACAAACTCTTAAACGAAAATTCATAAAGAAAAACACCGTGATTAAACAGCAATCATTTTATCAGTTTATTTTTTCTTGAATTTTCTGTATGACAGCAATCTACCGCGGTATCGTAGAGTGGCGCGGCTGGACGTGGACGGGCCGCGTGTCGTACAGCGCCTTCCTACTGCACACGCTGTTCCAGAGAGGACTCGTCGGGGCACAGACGCGGCCCATACACATGTCGGACTACTACGTGGTATGTAGCTAACATGTCGTACAGCGCCTTCCTACTGCACACGCTGTTCCAGATAGGACTCGTCGGGGCACAGACGCGGCCCATACACATGTCGGACTACTACGTGGTATGTAGCTAACATGTCGTACAGCGCCTTCCTACTGCACACGCTGTTCCAGAGAGGACTCGTCGGGGCACAGACGCGGCCCATACACATGTCGGACTACTACGTGGTATGTAGCTAACATGTCGTACAGCGCCTTCCTACTGCACACGCTGTTCCAGAGAGGACTCGTCGGGGCACAGACGCGGCCCATACACATGTCGGACTACTACGTGGTATGTAGCTAACATGTCGTACAGCGCCTTCCTACTGCACACGCTGTTCCAGAGAGGACTCGTCGGGGCACAGACGCGGCCCATACACATGTCGGACTACTACGTGGTATGTAGCTAACATGTCGTACAGCGCCTTCCTACTGCACACGCTGTTCCAGAGAGGACTCGTCGGGGCACAGACGCGGCCCATACACATGTCGGACTACTACGTGGTATGTAGCTAACATGTCGTACAGCGCCTTCCTACTGCACACGCTGTTCCAGAGAGGACTCGTCGGGGCACAGACGCGGCCCATACACATGTCGGACTACTACGTGGTATGTAGCTAACATGTCGTACAGCGCCTTCCTACTGCACACGCTGTTCCAGAGAGGACTCGTCGGGGCACAGACGCGGCCCATTCACATGTCGGACTACTACGTGGTATGTAGCTAACATGTCGTACAGCGCCTTCCTACTGCACACGCTGTTCCAGAGAGGACTCGTCGGGGCACAGACGCGGCCCATACACATGTCGGACTACTACGTGGTATGTAGCTAACATGTCGTACAGCGCCTTCCTACTGCACACGCTGTTCCAGAGAGGACTCGTCGGGGCACAGACGCGGCCCATTCACATGTCGGACTACTACGTGGTATGTAGCTAACATGTCGTACAGCGCCTTCCTACTGCACACGCTGTTCCAGAGAGGACTCGTCGGGGCACAGACGCGGCCCATACACATGTCGGACTACTACGTGGTATGTAGCTAACATGTCGTACAGCGCCTTCCTACTGCACACGCTGTTCCAGAGAGGACTCGTCGGGGCACAGACGCGGCCCATTCACATGTCGGACTACTACGTGGTATGTAGCTAACATGTCGTACAGCGCCTTCCTACTGCACACGCTGTTCCAGAGAGGACTCGTCGGGGTACAGACGCGGCCCATACACATGTCGGACTACTACGTGGTATGTAGCTAACATGTCGTACAGCGCCTTCCTACTGCACACGCTGTTCCAGAGAGGACTCGTCGGGGCACAGACGCGGCCCATACACATGTCGGACTACTACGTGGTATGTAGCTAACATGTCGTACAGCGCCTTCCTACTGCACACGCTGTTCCAGAGAGGACTCGTCGGGGCACAGACGCGGCCCATACACATGTCGGACTACTACGTGGTATGTAGCTAACATGTCGTACAGCGCCTTCCTACTGCACACGCTGTTCCAGAGAGGACTCGTCGGGGCACAGACGCGGCCCATACACATGTCGGACTACTACGTGGTATGTAGCTAACATGTCGTACAGCGCCTTCCTACTGCACACGCTGTTCCAGAGAGGACTCGTCGGGGCACAGACGCGGCCCATACACATGTCGGACTACTACGTGGTATGTAGCTAACATGTCGTACAGCGCCTTCCTACTGCACACGCTGTTCCAGAGAGGACTCGTCGGGGCACAGACGCGGCCCATACACATGTCGGACTACTACGTGGTATGTAGCTAACATGTCGTACAGCGCCTTCCTACTGCACACGCTGTTCCAGAGAGGACTCGTCGGGGCACAGACGCGGCCCATACACATGTCGGACTACTACGTGGTATGTAGCTAACATGTCGTACAGCGCCTTCCTACTGCACACGCTGTTCCAGAGAGGACTCGTCGGGGCACAGACGCGGCCCATACACATGTCGGACTACTACGTGGTATGTAGCTAACATGTCGTACAGCGCCTTCCTACTGCACACGCTGTTCCAGAGAGGACTCGTCGGGGCACAGACGCGGCCCATACACATGTCGGACTACTACGTGGTATGTAGCTAACATGTCGTACAGCGCCTTCCTACTGCACACGCTGTTCCAGAGAGGACTCGTCGGGGCACAGACGCGGCCCAATCACATGTCGGACTACTACGTGGTATGTAGTTAACATGTCGTACAGCGCCTTCCTACTGCACACGCTGTTCCAGAGAGGACTCGTCGGGGCACAGACGCGGCCCATACACATGTCGGACTACTACGTGGTATGTAGCTAACATGTCGTACAGCGCCTTCCTACTGCACACGCTGTTCCAGATAGGACTCGTCGGGGCACAGACGCGGCCCATACACATGTCGGACTACTACGTGGTATGTAGCTAACATGTCGTACAGCGCCTTCCTACTGCACACGCTGTTCCAGAGAGGACTCGTCGGGGCACAGACGCGGCCCATACACATGTCGGACTACTACGTGGTATGTAGCTAACATGTCGTACAGCGCCTTCCTACTGCACACTCTGTTCCAGAGAGGACTCGTCGGGGCACAGACGCGGCCCATACACATGTCGGACTACTACGTGGTATGTAGCTAACATGTCGTACAGCGCCTTCCTACTGCACACGCTGTTCCAGAGAGGACTCGTCGGGGCACAGACGCGGCCCATACACATGTCGGACTACTACGTGGTATGTAGCTAACATGTCGTACAGCGCCTTCCTACTGCACACGCTGTTCCAGAGAGGACTCGTCGGGGCACAGACGCGGCCCATACACATGTCGGACTACTACGTGGTATGTAGCTAACATGTCGTACAGCGCCTTCCTACTGCACACGCTGTTCCAGATAGGACTCGTCGGGGCACAAACGCGGCCCATACACATGTCGGACTAGTACGTGGTATGTAGCTAACATGTCGTACAGCGCCTTCCTACTGCACACGCTGTTCCAGAGAGGACTCGTCGGGGCACAGACGCGGCCCATACACATGTCGGACTACTACGTGGTATGTAGCTAACATGTCGTACAGCGCCTTCCTACTGCACACGCTGTTCCAGAAAGGACTCGTCGGGGCACAGACGCGGCCCAATCACATGTCGGACTACTACGTGGTATGTAGTTAACATGTCGTACAGCGCCTTCCTACTGCACACGCTGTTCCAGAGAGGACTCGTCGGGGCACAGACGCGGCCCATACACATGTCGGACTACTACGTGGTATGTAGCTAACATGTCGTACAGCGCCTTCCTACTGCACACGCTGTTCCAGATAGGACTCGTCGGGGCACAGACGCGGCCCATACACATGTCGGACTACTACGTGGTATGTAGCTAACATGTCGTACAGCGCCTTCCTACTGCACACGCTGTTCCAGAGAGGACTCGTCGGGGCACAGACGCGGCCCATACACATGTCGGACTACTACGTGGTATGTAGCTAACATGTCGTACAGCGCCTTCCTACTGCACACTCTGTTCCAGAGAGGACTCGTCGGGGCACAGACGCGGCCCATACACATGTCGGACTACTACGTGGTATGTAGCTAACATGTCGTACAGCGCCTTCCTACTGCACACGCTGTTCCAGAGAGGACTCGTCGGGGCACAGACGCGGCCCATACACATGTCGGACTACTACGTGGTATGTAGCTAACATGTCGTACAGCGCCTTCCTACTGCACACGCTGTTCCAGAGAGGACTCGTCGGGGCACAAACGCGGCCCATACACATGTCGGACTACTACGTGGTATGTAGCTAACATGTCGTACAGCGCCTTCCTACTGCACACGCTGTTCCAGAGAGGACTCGTCGGGGCACAGACGCGGCCCATACACATGTCGGACTACTACGTGGTATGTAGCTAACATGTCGTACAGCGCCTTCCTACTGCACACGCTGTTCCAGAGAGGACTCGTCGGCGCACAGACGCGGCCCATACACATGTCGGACTACTACGTGGTATGTAGCTAACATGTCGTACAGCGCCTTCCTACTGCACACGCTGTTCCAGAGAGGACTCGTCGGGGCACAGACGCGGCCCATACACATGTCGGACTACTACGTGGTATGTAGCTAACATGTCGTACAGCGCCTTCCTACTGCACACGCTGTTCCAGAGAGGACTCGTCGGGGCACAGACGCGGCCCATACACATGTCGGACTACTACGTGGTATGTAGCTAACATGTCGTACAGCGCCTTCCTACTGCACACGCTGTTCCAGAGAGGACTCGTCGGGGCACAGACGCGGCCCATTCACATGTCGGACTACTACGTGGTATGTAGCTAACATGTCGTACAGCGCCTTCCTACTGCACACGCTGTTCCAGAGAGGACTCGTCGGGGCACAGACGCGGCCCATACACATGTCGGACTACTACGTGGTATGTAGCTAACATGTCGTACAGCGCCTTCCTACTGCACACGCTGTTCCAGAGAGGACTCGTCGGGGCACAGACGCGGCCCATTCACATGTCGGACTACTACGTGGTATGTAGCTAACATGTCGTACAGCGCCTTCCTACTGCACACGCTGTTCCAGAGAGGACTCGTCGGGGCACAGACGCGGCCCATACACATGTCGGACTACTACGTGGTATGTAGCTAACATGTCGTACAGCGCCTTCCTACTGCACACGCTGTTCCAGAGAGGACTCGTCGGGGCACAGACGCGGCCCATACACATGTCGGACTACTACGTGGTATGTAGCTAACATGTCGTACAGCGCCTTCCTACTGCACACGCTGTTCCAGAGAGGACTCGTCGGGGCACAGACGCGGCCCATACACATGTCGGACTACTACGTGGTATGTAGCTAACATGTCGTACAGCGCCTTCCTACTGCACACGCTGTTCCAGAGAGGACTCGTCGGGGCACAGACGCGGCCCATACACATGTCGGACTACTACGTGGTATGTAGCTAACATGTCGTACAGCGCCTTCCTACTGCACACGCTGTTCCAGAGAGGACTCGTCGGGGCACAGACGCGGCCCATTCACATGTCGGACTACTACGTGATATGTAGCTAACATGTCGTACAGCGCCTTCCTACTGCACACGCTGTTCCAGAGAGGACTCGTCGGGGCACAGACGCGGCCCATTCACATGTGGGACTACTACGTGGTATGTAGCTAACATGTCGTACAGCGCCTTCCTACTGCACACGCTGTTCCAGAGAGGACTCGTCGGGGCATAGACGCGGCCCATACACATGTCGGACTACTACGTGGTATGTAGCTAACATGTCGTACAGCGCCTTCCTACTGCACACGCTGTTCCAGAGAGGACTCGTCGGGGCACAGACGCGGCCCATACACATGTCGGACTACTACGTGGTATGTAGCTAGCATGTCGTACAGCGCCTTCCTACTGCACACGCTGTTCCAGAGAGGACTCGTCGGGGCACAGACGCGGCCCATACACATGTCGGACTACTACGTGGTATGTAGCTAACATGTCGTACAGCGCCTTCCTACTGCACACGCTGTTCCAGAGAGGACTCGTCGGGGCACAGACGCGGCCCATACACATGTCGGACTACTACGTGGTATGTAGCTAAAATGTCGTACAGCGCCTTCCTACTGCACACGCTGTTCCAGAGAGGACTCGTCGGGGCACAGACGCGGCCCATACACATGTCGGACTACTACGTGGTATGTAGCTAGCATGTCGTACAGCGCCTTCCTACTGCACACGCTGTTCCAGAGAGGACTCGTCGGGGCACAGACGCGGCCCATACACATGTCGGACTACTACGTGGTATGTAGCTAACATGTCGTACAGCGCCATCCTACTGCACACGCTGTTCCAGAGAGGACTCGTCGGGGCACAGACGCGGCACATACACATGTCGGACTACTACGTGGTATGTAGCTAACATGTCGTACAGCGCCTTCCTACTGCACACGCTGTTCCAGATAGGACTCGTCGGGGCACAGACGCGGCCCATTCACATGTCGGACTACTACGTGGTATGTAGCTAACATGTCGTACGGCGCCTTCCTACTGCACACGCTGTTCCAGAGAGGACTCGTCGGGGCACAGACGCGGCCCATACACATGTCGGACTACTACGTGAAATGTAGCTAACATGTCGTACAGCGCCTTCCTACTGCACACGCTGTTCCAGAGAGGACTCGTCGGGGCACAGACGCGGCCCAATCACATGTCGGACTACTACGTGGTATGTAGCTAACATGTCGTACAGCGCCTTCCTACTGCACACGCTGTTCCAGAGAGGACTCGTCGGGGCACAGACGCGGCCCATACACATGTCGGACTACTACGTGGTATGTAGCTAACATGTCGTACAGCGCCTTCCTACTGCACACGCTGTTCCAGAGAGGACTCGTCGGGGTACAGACGCGGCCCATTCACATGTCGGACTACTACGTGGTATGTAGCTAACATGTCGTACAGCGCCTTCCTACTGCACACGCTGTTCCAGAGAGGACTCGTCGGGGCACAGACGCGGCCCATTCACATGTCGGACTACTACGTGGTATGTAGCTAACATGTCGTACAGCGCCTTCCTACTGCACACGCTGTTCCAGAGAGGACTCGTCGGGGCACAGACGTGGCCCATTCACATGTGGGACTACTACGTGGTATGTAGCTAACATGTCGTACAGCGCCTTCCTACTGCACACGCTGTTCCAGAAAGGACTCGTCGGGGCACAGACGCGGCCCATTCACATGTCGGACTACTACGTGGTATGTAGCTAACATGTCGTACAGCGCCTTCCTACTGCACACGCTGTTCCAGAGAGGACTCGTCGGGGCACAGACGCGGCCTATTCACATGTCGGACTACTACGTGGTATGTAGCTAACATGTCGTACAGCGCCTTCCTACTGCACACGCTGTTCCAGAGAGGACTCGTCGGGGCACAGACGCGGCCTATTCACATGTCGGACTACTACGTGGTATGTAGCTAACATGTCGTACAGCGCCTTCCTACTGCACACGCTGTTCCAGAGAGGACTCGTCGGGGCACAGACGCGGCCCATACACATGTCGGACTACTACGTGGTATGTAGCTAACATGTCGTACAGCGCCTTCCTACTGCACACGCTGTTCCAGAGAGGACTCGTTGGGGCACAGACGCGGCCCATTCACATGTCGGACTACTACGTGGTATGTAGCTAACATGTCGTACAGCGCCTTCCTACTGCACACGCTGTTCCAGATAGGACTCGTCGGGGCACAGACGCGGCTCATACACATGTCGGACTACTACGTGGTATGTAGCTAACATGTCGTACAGCGCCTTCCTACTGCACACGCTGTTCCAGAGAAGACTCGTCGGGACACAGACGCGGCCTATACACATGTCGGACTACTGCGTGGTAGGTATGTGGCTAACTCTTATTAATATTAATTACTCGATGACAGCTATGAAACTTCTAGAGATTTTACGTTACCCCGGGTTGGAGTACAAACGTAACCTATGCATATGTCAGATTACTACGTGGTCTGTAGCTTATTAAAACATAACAGTGCAAGAAAAGAAGGATGTAAATAAAAGAGCTATAACTCTATAATTAGTCCAGAGGAGACTCACTGGGGTACAGACGCAGCCCATATATACTGACAACCACGTGGTATATTGTTAAATAGCAACTAGAAGTAGACGTATTTGATCTGTTAGTGGTCTTCAATCACTAATATCTCCAACCTTTTGAACGTCTTAGATGATTATGTAGCATTACGTATTCCATTGCGGGTTTTCGTCGAAAGAGTCATCACGGCCCTGGAACGCAAAGGCCACTAGGAGGAGCATGGTTTTAGTAAATAAGAGTCTGACACTTCCTCCCGCTTCATCCAGAGCGAAAGGAGTCATTTGCATATTCTCCATCCATAAAAGAATCGTTACTTAGCCAAGAGAGCACTCATTGGGGGACATAGACACCGAATCGAATTGACGACGGTCGAATTGGCTAAAGTTTTCTTTGAAATAACATAACCGACGAAGGAACGAAACGACTGATAAGTCACGAAGATTTGCAATAACCGCAATATTTTATCTGTAGATGACAGTGCTGGCTGCGACAATCTTCCTCACGTACATGTGCGCGTGCATCCTGTTCGTGTGTGTAGAAGCGCCGGCCGCCACGCTCGTGCGCGCTGTGCTCGCCCTGCGCACACGCAGCGGCGAGGGGCAGGGGGAGAGGGATACAACTAAAGTGTAAAAATAATAAAGATTTTGATATTATTCTTGTTTCATTCATTGATCTGGTGTTGCTCCATTGAAATTTATCTAGAAAGTTCAATACCTATATATTATGTTCCTGAAAAAACAAATAGTCCGTCAGTTAGATTACCAAGAAATATAAAACAGGTACAGTATTTCCAAATTAATAATGCGCATGCAGATATTCGCTAATTGTCGTATTCCCGGAAACTTTTAGCACAAAACACATAATTCTTTAGAGGTAGCGGAACAGAGAGTAAAGTCCCGCATACCTCCGCTGAAAAGGGAGGATCCTCCGACCAGGCGGGTGTAGTGTCTGGTGGGCAACTGCCCGATAGTTGATATTTGGGCTTTGCATATGTTCTAATCGCACGGTAAACTTTGATATCACGATTTAGGATTTTGTCAGTAAGTTCGTAGCTGTCGAGATAGATGGCGCTAAGAGTCTCATTTGTTGATTCTGCTACGTTGATTTTTTTGTGGCGGTGTTAATATCGCCTACATCACTCCCCTCCGGAGACCGGAGGTCGATAGTGGATGAGTCGTCCATACTTCTTGAGATGCTTGCCAGGCCAGTGGAAGGTTGGTTGCAGTGAGTTGGAACGGGAAGTCACAGAGTTCTCAGTGAGTCGGAACTGTCTGCATCGCAGAGTTCACGGTGAGTCGGAACTGTCTGCGGTGCCCCAATGCTGCTGCTGGCGTGACTGTTGGCGTCGACCAGGAGAGGTTCTTCAAGGCTCTTCATGTGACTGGCTGAAGGTGCAGTGTGCTTGCCAAAGTGGGTCGGAGCTGTGCGACGCGACGTGCTGACGTGACTGCTGGCGTCGACCAGGAGAGGTTTTTTCAAGGCTCTTAATGTGACTGGCCGAAAGTGCAGTGTGCTTGCCAAGGTCGCTGATGACGTCGATGATAGAGGCTGAGGATGCTGACCAAGAATGCGCGTCCGCTGCATGCTGGTGGTCAGGATACCCGTAGAAGCCGTGGGTACTGGCTGGCTGTATGACTCGCTGCTCGAGACCTTGAGGTCAGGATGAGGAGAAGTGATGATGATGATGATGATGACGTCATGATGAGGTAGCTGCACGAAGGCTGCGCTGACGTTCAATGTCGAGGGTCACCAGTTTGGCGGTAGCGGAACAGAGAGTAAAGTTCCGCATACCTCCGCTGAAAAGGGAGGATCCTCTGACCAGACGGTTGTAGTGTCTGGTGGGCAACTGCCCGAGAGTTGATATTTGGGCTTTGCATATGTTCTAATCGCACGGTAAACTTTGATATCACGATTTAGGATTTTGTCAGTAAGTTCGTAGCTGTCGAGATAGATGGCGCTAAGAGTCTCATTTGTTGATTCTGCTACGTTGATTTTTTTGTGGCGGTGTTAATGTCGCCTACAATTCTACTAAATTATGCATGAAGAAAATGCACTTAACCACTCTATACATATCGTCTTCCGACGCTCGGGGAATACGAACAGTGACGAAGATTTCTATGCGCATTATCACTTTGGGAGACCTGTACCTAGTTTTTCTTTTGTAACGTAAACAAAATCCGGCCAAGTGCGAGTTGGACTCTCACACGAAGGGTTCCAAACCATAAAATGAAAAAAACACGTTTCCTGTATGGGACCCCCTGTAGCGACATTAATGCCGGTATCCTGACCACCAGCATGCAGCGGACGCACATTCCTGGTCAGCATCCTCAGCCTCTATCATCAACCTCATCAGCGACCTTGGCAAGCACACTGCACCTTCAGCCAATCACATGAAGAGCCTGGGAGAACCTCTCTTGGTCGACGCCAGCAGTCACATCATTACGTCGCACTGCTCCGACCCACTGGAGCCAGCAACAGCAGCACCACTCCGACTCACTGGAGCCTGCAGCACCATCCCGACTTACTGGGATATCATCACCCTGACTTACTGGGGCACCGCAGACAGTTCCGACTCACCGTGAACTCTGTGACTTGCGGTTCCGACTCACTAGAACCAACCTTCCACTGGCCTGGCAAGCATCTCAAGATGTATGGACGACTCATCCACTATCGACCTCCGGTCTCCGGAGGGGAGTGATGTAGCGGCATTAATGCCGCCACGAAAAATCAACGTAGCAGAATCAACAAATGAGACTCGCAGCGCCATCTATACACAGCTGCAGCTGCGAACTAACTTGAAAAAGTCCTAAATCTCGATATCAGAGTTTACCGTGCGATTAGAACATATACAAAGCCCGAATATCGACTGTCGGGCAGTTGCCCACCAGACACAACATCCCTCAGGTCGGAGGATCCTCCCTTTTCAACGGAAGTATTCATTATTTGTTGTTATAGCGGCAATAGAAATACACATTCTATGAAATTTTCAACTGTCTACCTATAGCGGTTCTTGAGACTGAGACAGCCCGCTGACAGATAGACGGACAGACGCCTCAAAAGTGACTCCCATTCTCAAAATGTATTTATTTACGAAACGCGTCTGTTTGGGTCACAAAATCACATGTGATTCAACAGAATCGGTCTAAAAAAATCAGAGAAAACTCGCTGTGACAGACGGACAGACAGATAGGCACCCGAGTGATCCAATAAGGGTTCAGTTATTTACGAATATTCGGAACCCTAATATTGGGACAAGGAGAGGCAGAAAAAGACATTTCACAAATAAAACTTAAGGGGATATTTGAAACCGTCCAAGACTCAAAGCACACTTAGGCAGAGACACATTTATATTCAGATAAAAAATATTTAGTCGAATTGAGAATCTCTTCTTTTTTAAGGTCGCGATCGATCATTAAAGACAATAGTATTCGAAAATTCAAACGTGGAATGCGCGTATATCTGTTTGTCTCGATTAAGGACGCGTTTCCAAAATGGGTAGTCAAATCATTACTTTTTTACACAAAAGTATGTTTATTAAATTCAAAAAAGTAAAAAAAATCACTTCGGTACATTTATTGAGAAACTGTACCTATTTAAATTATATTTATAGTTCAGAATCGTAACCATGTACATCTATCAACAATTCATGGGAAAAACATTTTAAGAATGCAAAGCATTTTATTTAATAAATGTAAAAAAGTAATGATTTGACTACCCATTTGGAAACGCGTTCTTTAATAAGTATCTGCATTTTTGCCAATGAACAATCACGTATTGGCACACTGTTTGCATTCGTGGAAATCCTCAACATTTAACACTTGTACTCGTAATATTCGAATTTCTAGTTAAGTTACGTGATTTATTGATTACAATTCCTCTCTGAGCTATCAGTTTACATCAACACGAACAAATTGCTAGTTTTCAGGAGTAAGGAACCATTTATTATAAAAATAGCATTTATGTAAACGGTCAAGCTCCACCGAGACACCGGTGTGTCGCATTGAAAATATTATCATTGAGCGCCGGCGACACTCGCTCGATTTACGCGTTTTTTTAAAACTCTATTATTACTATAACAAGGTATTTTATATATAAATAAAATATTAAAAATGCGGGCCGGGCTTGACTGTTGTTCTGTGTTTCGCGCGCGCGATGCCTGACCGGGTAAATCGAAACGAACACTATTAATTATTTCTTAAAAACGAGTTTGTCCTTCGACACATAGTATCTCTCGTAGATTTTGCAAGCTAACAATTTTTTCAATTGCATTTTTCTCCTCGTCGCTTAATACTTTTTTGGAACCATCTTCTTCTATACTATTTTGTTTTCCTTCATCAACTTTATCGCTGTCTTTCTTTGTCTTCGTTATAAATTCTCTGATTAAGTTTCCTACTGGAGCCTCCACGATCAGCCAGAGAGGCAACGCAGTGACAAACGATGCCAACACCATAGTGACGAATACTTGCATCTGTGGAAAAAAAAAAACGAATTAAGAGCGTTTACGCCGTACGACTTTTCATACAAATTTTAAAGTCCTTATTTTTAGAAATGAATGAACCGATTTTATTGAAACTTAGTATGCATACGCCATCCAACCAGGTCTAAAAAGAGGAGGAAAGATAGTGATTTTTCACTTTCTATAGAAAACTTAAAATCACTCTCTCTCCCTCTAAACTCTTTTTCGAAAATGTCCTCAAATGTTGTCGCGGGTTCGATTCCCGCACGGAACAAATATTTGTATGGCCTACAGATAGTTGTTCTGGCTGTTTGTGTATGTGACTTTGTGTTTGTAAACGCACCCACGATGCAGACAATAAACGGAATTCCTCTTAAGGGGTCATTAAACTCATCATTATGAACTACTTTCACTATGGGACCAACACTGAAATCGCAAAAAAAATAGAGTGTCCCAATAATTTATGTGCGCAAACTCGGCAAAATGCACTGAACAGCTGATGTTTTTCGCGGTCTCGTGGTTGGTCCCATAGTAAAAGTTGTTCATAATGATGAGTACAATGACCCCTTAAAGGAGGTATTGCTTTTATTCTGTTACACGCTGTATAACCTTATATGGTAAATAGTTGGCAAACGTTGCTGTTCTCCGGTTTAAAGAGGATTTATATTATACGAGTACAATTTTACTAGAAAACAATTTATTCACCTCTGTCTCTAGAATGACAACGCATCTGTGATGCCACTTATACTCAGAAGGTCCATAAGCGGAACTTACTACTCAACATGAGGTAGACTTTTCGGATTGAAAGAAAAAGAAAAGAAAGAAAAAAAGAGCCAATATTAGCCATCATGCAGCCCACAATAAAAACATAAGATAAATATACCGACCATCAAAAGTAAGCTGGTATGTGTGATGGTGGTCTGGAAGGCCACGTAGTTCCTGATATAGAAGACGTGCACTAGGTAAGCGCAGTACGACAGACGGCTCGGGACCGTCCAGCCGTGCCACTCCATAATGCGGCGACAGAGATCTGTCAGAAACATTAAGTCAATAATAACACACTCTAAAAATGTACAAAAAAGCCTTATTGAAATATAAGTATACCATTATATTTAATTAAAACATAATTATGTAACCCTGGTTTCCGAATTGAGAAATTGTAATAAAGAACATGGCAAACTCTACTTAAATACCAAAGTACCTATTTAAGTCAAGTCTCGTATCACAGTGTATATGAGTCTACAGACCCTAATAGTGCCTACAATTCATTCCATGATATATTCAGTTTGATATACAGGGTGTCCCAGAAATCAACGTCAAGCCGAAATCGAGCATTAGGCCAAGTCGTAACAGTTATCAGAAAAATATGAAAAAAAATCTTGGTCATGTACTTTTCAAATTATAAGGATTCAAAAATAAATCTTAAAAACTGACACCATGTGATGATCTTTCAAGTCCTGTGACTGCGAATATTAACTTTTCTTCAGTTTTTTTTTCTGTAATGTAACTACGAATAACCTTTCTATCAATTACAGTTAAAAGTTAAAACATGACTGCCTCAGTTTCAAAGAAAATCTTAGATTTTTACCCAACATTGAATTCAAAATAATTACATCACCCAACTTTAACCGACTGTACTGTAAAAAAAATGTACTACACTATTTTGGCAAGTAACATTAAAAGATGGCGCGTTTAGTCTGGATTCCAAAATGGTATGACACTTACTAATTGCTTCTTCATAATTAAGGAAAAAAAAAATTTAAATGGTAAAGTTATTGGTCCAATCGAGCTGCCGGAGAACTTAAATGCCCAGGCTTATTTGGACTTCTTACAGAACCAATTACCAGATTTATTGGAAGAAGTGCCACTGAACATTTACGGCAACATGTGGTATCAACAAGATGGCTGCCCAGCGCATTATGCTCTCACAGTACGAGAGTTTCTCAATCGAGAATACCCCGATAGGTGGATTGGGCGGGGCGGTACAATTTCGTGGCCGGCCCGTTCACCAGACTTAAACCCCATAGATTTCTTTTACTGGGGTACGATAAAGGAGAAAGTGTACTGTAAACCTATCCAAGATTTAGATGAACTGCGCGAAAGAATTTCAGAAGCCGCTGAATACATCAACTCGAAAAGATACGCCCGTCTTATCACGCGATCATTTTTAAAGAGGTGTAGAGCTTGCATTGCAGCTGAAGGCAAACAGTTTGAACATTTGTTACATTGAACATTAAATCTGATTGAATAAAAATCATAAGGAAACCCAACGACTAAATTTTATTTCAAATGCACCTAAAACTAACAAATTACTTTTTTAAGTAGTGGTACCCTTTGATCAAGGTACCGTCACTATCTATCTCGCTCACTCTTATTAAAGCAGTAAGTCACGTCACATTCATAAAAATTTTTTTTTCCTTAATTATGAAGAAGCAATTAGTAAGTGTCATACCATTTTGGAATCCAGACTAAACGCGCCATCTTTTAATGTTACTTGCCAAAATAGTGTAGTACATTTTTTTTACAGTACAGTCGGTTAAAGTTGGGTGATGTAATTATTTTGAATTCAATGTTGGGTAAAAATCTAAGATTTTCTTTGAAACTGAGGCAGTCATGTTTTAACTTTTAACTGTAATTGATAGAAAGGTTATTCGTAGTTACATTACAGAAAAAAAACTGAAGAAAAGTTAATATTCGCAGCCACAGGACTTGAAAGATCATCACATGGTGTCAGTTTTTAAGATTTATTTTTGAATCCTTATAATTTGAAAAGTACATGACCAAGATTTTTTTTCATATTTTTCTGATAACTGTTACGACTTGGCCTAATGCTCGATTTCGGCTTGACGTTGATTTCTGGGACACCCTGTATAACTTGTGCTTTCCTATAAAAAAAATTCGCATTAGTAATATTTCAACACCTAAATGGTTATCAAAAGGAATAAGAATGTGTAGTAAGCGTAAACGCGAACTTCTCTGGAAACATAGGAAAACCCAAACAGCGACAACAAAATTAAGTTTAAAGCTTACTCTAAAAAATACAAAACAATAATTTCACTAACAAAAAGGTCCCAGAACAATTATTTCATAAATACAGCTGTTAATAAATCTAAAGCAACGTGGAAAGTTATTAATAACGCTAAATATAACTATCCTAATGAGGGCATTGAGAAACTCATAATCAATGACGAGGTACTTACTGATCCTAAGACTATGGCAAATACCTTTAATGACTATTTTGCTGACGTTGTAAAAAATACAAATAATACATTTTTTTCTGACACAACCTTATCTTATTCTTCTAATTTGACATTTAACTCCAAATCAATATTTATGCCCCCTACAATTCCTTTTGACATTCTTAAGATTATAACTTCTCTGCGGAATACAATTATAGCGCAGGTTATGACGGTATTAACACAAAGATCGTTAAGGAGGTAGCAACTTTAATTGCTGCTCCTTGAAGCTATATTATTAACTTGTGCATAGAACACGGTATTTTTCCAGATAAATTAAAATTGTCAGTTGTAAAACCGGTACATAAAAAAGATGACAAATCTTCCATTAGTAACTACAGGCCAATTGCTTTAATAACCATTATTTCTAAAATATTCGAAAAAAACATATGTAATTGCCTTTACCCATTTTTTGAAAATAATAACATGTTCACTCCATGTCAATATGGTTTTAGAAAAAATAAATCTGTTAATATCGCAATATATAACTTTTTACAGAAAGTTCTTTTAAATATGGACACTAGGTCACCAGCCATAGCATTATGTATAATGCTATGGCTGGTGACCTAGTGTCCATCTATATTATTAACTTGTGCATAGAACACGGTATTTTTCCAGATAAATTAAAATTGTCAGTTGTAAAACCGGTACATAAAAAAGATGACAAATCTTCCATTAGTAACTACAGGCCAATTGCTTTAATAACCATTATTTCTAAAATATTCGAAAAAAACATATGTAATTGCCTTTACCCATTTTTTGAAAATAATAACATGTTCACTCCATGTCAATATGGTTTTAGAAAAAAAAAATCTGTTAATATCGCAATATATAACTTTTTACAGAAAGTTCTTTTAAATATGGACACTAGGTCACCAGCCATAGCATTATACATGGATATGTCAAAAGCATTTGACCGAGTTAATCATAAAATACTCTTGTATAAATTATACGCATTTGGTGTAAGAGGTAACGTATATAAATTAATTGAATCTTATCTCAGTGACAGAAAACAGATAGTAGAATTAAAAAGAGTCTACTTAACTACTAGAACTGAAGAAACGATTGTTTCTGAGGTTAGAAATATCCATTCCGGTGTCCCTCAGGGCAGCATCCTAGGCCCACCATTTTTTTTAATCTATATAAATGACATGACGACAGTTACAATGCATCATATGACCTTATTTGCTGACGATAGTACTATATTGTTTACCGGTAATGACATAACTGATTTAAAATCTGACATAAATAGCACCCTAACAAGAATTATAAATTGGCTTGATGAAAATGACCTGAAAATAAACCTGGGTAAAACAAAAATCATGAATTTTCAACAGCGAGTAAAACCAAATTCCAATTTAAATATACGGTACAATCAAACCAACATAGAAGAAATCGAAGTTACCAAATTTCTGGGACTTCATATTGATAGCAAAGTAAATTGGAAGTCCCATGTAGAGCAAGTTTGCAAAAGACTTAGTCAGAGCTCTTATGCTCTTTACAGATTGAGGTACACAGTCAGTCAATCTGCACTACTAACTGCATATCATGGATATGTGGCTTCAATCATACGCTACGGCATCATTTTCTGGGGCAATTCTGTAGAAAAAGAACGTGCTTTTAGAGCTCAAAAGCGTTGTATTAGATCGCTGTGCAATATACACCAAACGGATTCATGCAGACCACATTTTACAAATTTGAACATATTAACTCTTCCTAGTGTATATATATATATGAAACTGTAATGTTCATAAAATCAAATCCAAACATATTTGAATTTTGTACTAGGGCTAGACACAAAGACAAGCTACGCACCTTAGCCAGCAAAACAAAGCTTTTGCACCAAAGCATTTTTTGTATGGGCCCACGTATTTTTAATAATCTTCCACCTGCTCTCAGAATTATGAGCGATATAAATACCTTTAAAAAAAAACTATAATACATGAATTATTGATAAAAAAATGTTATTACTCTATAAGAGAATTTCTAAATGACAAAACACTGAAATAGCCGGTTTATTACAACAAACTGTACGGGTCACAATCATGAATTAAAACTACTAAGTACTTACAATTACTCATAAAATCACTGTGTAATTGTTTTATAAACTATTATGTAACATGACTAATTTGTAATTTGACCTAAATATTATACTAATTTAATCTAAATGTATTGCATGACCATTTGATGTAATAATTGTATCTTAACTATGTACCCGACTAATAAAATAAATTTTGTATGCCTTAATGGCGGGACATAGCAGAACCTGTTAACTAACACAACATCTTATGAACCTATGATCCACAATAAATTGAATTGAATTGAATTGAATTGAAAGTTTGACTTGCTAATGTAGAGTTTGACCAGTATTATTTTCTTAATAATTTATTTAAATTCTCAATTCAGAAACTAAGGGTTGTACTCATAAGATTAGGGGTGTTCTTACGACTAAGGGTTGTATAGATAATCCATGTCAGGATTAAAAAGACAAAAAAAAACTGTGATGCGGTAACCCTGACTTTACAATCGGTGGCTAACCCTGAAAACTTCATGTCTAAAATAACTATAAGTCAATGGGTACTATGAGGTTGTTTAATGTTTTCAAATTCATTAAGGCACCTACCATCAATCTTGAAGATGAAACTAATCAACCCCAAAGCAATAATGAAGCCAAAGGTCGGCTTGAGCACGCAGGCGCTGGCCGCCCTGATGTAGACCGAGAATCGAGGGCCATCTCTGAAGAAAATGCTGCAGGAGTAGATGAGACCTGCTCCCATAGGAACCAGCAGGGGGACGCAGTAACGGTATCTCTGAAAATCGAAGTGTCGCAAATCAAAACAATCGTCCCGAACGGATTAGGTCACGTTGGCTGATCTCGACGGAGATTGGCCAAGTACATTCTGCCTCTGTCTACGAGCATCTCTCCATTTTCATTAAAAACATGCTAGAAGCCATTTAGAAAATAGGGTTTCCAAATTGCTTCTAGCATGCTTGCTTCTAGATGACGTTGCAGTTCTTTTTGTTGCGATGTAGACTTTGCAACGGTGGTTTGCAAATTGTTTTTGGTGTAAAATATACTAACGCGCAGCCTGTTGATGTCAATGCCCTTCTTCTGCCAGTGGTAGACGAGGTAGCCAATTGAAAGGCCGATGGTGTAACCTGCGAGGTTAGTGTGGCCGCGTCTGTATGTGTAGTTGAACGTGGGCTCATTCATGAAGTTATTCTGGATCGCTCTGTAGAGACAGAAAGAACTTTTATAATAGACCTTCTCTACCAGCGGCATGAAAGTCGAAAGTTATCCCAAAATTACAAAAAAAGTATACAATATCCTATTCCAGGATATTGTATACTTATATTTTTAATTTAAGTTATTTTCTTACTATTTATGATAAGAGATATTCATTTATATAACAAATTCCAGGATAATTATGTATGGTTCACCGGTGTGCCATATTTCATCCAGCTGTTCAGTCTATAAGGCCTGAAGAGCAGAGGCGGACATAGTTACTTTCGCATTTATAATATTAGCGTGGATTAAATTGGATGGCTTGAAACATTTTGAATAAGGTTTTGAGAAACCGGCTTTCGGCTTTGAATAAGGCTTTGAGAAACCAGCTTTCGGCTTTGAATAAGGCTTTGAGAAACCATTTTTCTAAGTTTAAGAAATGGTTGTCCTACAGCTACTAAAATATATTCACGCTTTGGGATCCAGGATCATGTACAAAATCTATGACAGATTTTGTTACAATATCTACAACATGGTATATCTTTAAGTGTTTGTTATATTCTGGTTTACATCCGCACACTTGAACGTAAGGTTCAGTTGTAAACCAGCATCAGGCAGCACCTAGTTGTCTGGCATTTTGCTAAACTGGACCCATTTGGCGCAGCCGCGGGGCACACAATGTTATTGTTTTAAAATTAAAGTTTATTTCTTTATTTTTTATTTGTACCTACATTGTGTGTATCTGTGTGTGCCAAATGAACTAGTTTTCTTTCTGTCTTTCTTTCCTTCTTTCTTGTATTTCAGTAAACTTACTCGGGCGATGCAATTATATTGCCATCCAAGTTGTAGTAGTATGTAACAAGACCAGGGATGAGACACCCGGTCACAAAGGCTATCGGAAGGAATATCTTCCTGGAGAATGGAGTGGTGCAGAGGACGTAGACTATCACGCCGAAACAATACAGCTGAGTATCTGTAGCTATGTACCTGGAAAAGATTATGTACCGTAGTCATCAATGAAAATTACACTTTCATCATCAATAAATCTGCCTAGCGTCTCAGGAACATGCTGGGTTGTGGATGATTATAATATCCATTTCATCCTCTCTTTCTTTACAATAATTAATTAAACTCTTTCAAACAATCATTATGTATGGCCAAACTCCAACCTATTATATGAATGATAATGAAAATAAATAGATCATTGGAAGACACCAATTAGTTGCCAAACCATGTACTTTTTAAAGTACTTAAAATTTCTCCAGCTAGTTGGCACATTGTATCAAAGGCTAAACCAACATGGTTTTCATCCCGTCTATGGTTGGAAGCTAGTTGCAGGTTCCAAAACGTAGATTTCAATAGAGCAGAAAGTGAAAGAAACTCCGCGGACACTCTTCAAAATATTCAGTATAAAAACAGTACAAATATTGAGCCTCGGTTTAAGGAACCTACCACGTATGTTGCATACACTGAGAGTCGTCGTTGTAGTTGATTATGTACAACAGGTTCATCCACCAGTTCTGTCTGCAGTCCATCACTTCTTTAGCTATGATCTCCTGCAAACCATCGCTTACCGATTTTAGATTATCACAATTCACATCTGAAGCTTTAGACAATCTGACACTAAAGCGGATATAACATTTTAGCTTTTATATCTAGTTATTAATGATAATTATTTTATTATTACAAGCGCTATGCCGAAATATCACGTGGTCACTCCATACATTTTGACTTTCCGACAGTCGTTGTCGCTAATAGCTGTTTAAAAACGGCATGTAATTAAATCGATATCTGTATTTTCCCTTTTTTCGAACAAAATATTTCAAAGTTAAATCAAAAATACTGACTTGCACACAAATTATGCACACTAAATAAATCATATTAGATATACTGTTTAATGGTATTTGCAGAACTGTTTTACTGAACGAATATTTGGCTAATGATATTTCTGGGTGGTTTAAAAAAAAATAACCACGAAGGGGATGGCGGGGTCTGTTCGCTCGCTTCGCTCGCTCACTTGACCCCGCCATCCCCTTCTAACCTAACCTGTCCGAGTCGGGGTGCCCAATGACCGGCTACTATTGTAACCATGATAACCACCTGCTATTTCAGGGAAGTGCAATTTAGAGTGCAAGTTAGGATTTTTGATAAACAATTCGTATTTTTGTTTTATAAATCATAAATCCGATGTATGAACCACATTTTTGGTGTGAATTCGATAACAAGGTCATCTCGTTTTGGATGATTTTTTAGTTTTTTTTGTAAGACATGTTTTCTAATCAATTGGGATTTTTTGCACAGCATTATTTTTTCTGGTATGCATTAAAATTATACAGATGTGCATTTAAAAATATCCCTTTAAAAACTTGTAAGTGGAGTAAATTCTAGCTATCGTAAGATATATACTGGATAACTTTTTTTCCAGTGCGCAAACTTTGAGAACCACTTCTGCCCATGTAAATGAACAACTTTCCCCAAGAAAGCCATAGTCAATTCCTAAAAAAAAATTTGAACTACCCATACAAAATTATCATCAACTGACCACAATTTGTATGGGAGACTCAATTTTTTTTTGCGCACTGGAAAAAAAAAACACCCAGTATATACCTATACTTTTGTTTTTGTACATTTTTGGGTATGCAGAATAGACCAATAAGCGTACAAAAACTTTTTATAAAAAATAAATAAATCGAAAAATTATTTTTCTCTTTTTAATGGTACCCCACACCTAACAACACCACTGTAAAGTCACAGGAAAACAAAAATACGCAATTTCGTATACATGGATGATTTTTCCATTTATTTTTCCAGCTATTTGGATTTAAAAACCAAATTGCTTGATCGATTATGATACAATTTTATGGGACCATTTGGAAAGTATACCCTTTCCAACAAAAAAAGAATTTTTCAAATCGGTTGGCAAGCAACGGAGTTATGTGCGAAAAAACATTTAAAAAAAATACAAACATCCGAATTGAGAACCTCCTCTTTTTTTAGAAGTCGGTTGAAAGAGTGACTATAGATAAAAAAAATATTCACATCAGGCCAAATATTTATAATTGGCCTTATTTATAAAAAACTTTTCAACCATGATTTGTTAAAACTACAAAATGTTTGAACAAAGAAGGTTACAAAACTGACCTGCCATAATAGACCGTTTGTGACAAACCGGAACCAAGTTACCGTCAGAGCCAATACAACTGCAAAAGATGGTGTTAATCTGTAAATAGAAAATGATAAGGTTTTTTTTTTGCTGTGAGCCTACACAGCAAAAAAATATACAAAAAAATTTAACGGCTCTGGCTATACAAAAATAAAATCTCCTGAATCTCAGTTTCAGTCAACCCGGTTTTGTGCATACGTAATAGAAAATTATACCTAGGTTGACTTTCAATTTCCAGCTAGCGTACTACCTCCCACCTGACTTACTAAGCAGTTAGAGTGTTATCACCACACAAATTGATCGATTGTATGATGACATGGATCGATGCCTGTCCATCGATGTAGAAGTTTTCTGTGAAGAAAGATCTGTTGATCGACTTCGACTATCCGTTCTACCATACATCGATTACATCGATCGTATACCACACTGTACTAAGGAGTCTCGTGGGCGTTATCAACAGCTTTAACCAGTTGTTTGAAGCCCTGAATGATGCGTAGGAATTTTTCGAGGTCAGATTTTAAATTATTTTTAATTTCAGGTAGTTTAGAGATTTAAGATTTTTATTTTTGTTTTTAAGTTGTATAATTTTTATATAAGCATTTATAAAAAATGTTTATTGTATCAAAATAAATAATTTCATGCTCATTAGATGAGCTTAACCACTGAACACCCGATTTGCGAGTTCCCGCAATAGTGATTCTCACCTCAACCACCTCAATACGATTAATTGAGGGAGCATCCTCCACGTGATGCGACGCTTCTCGCCTTGCAGCAGAGCGTTGTAGACCAGCAGGAACCCGGACATCACGAGAAACGTCTGCATTATCATCGTCCCGCTAAACACTATTTTCAGGGACTCGAAATAGTACACCTGAAAAAAAAAATAGGAATTGAAAATGGAGGAATTTTAATCTAATCTAGCTGGGCTCTGGCTCTGCTCTGTCTCCCTTGTCTACAGACGCCAGTCCTCTACCAGAGTGGTGTCAGTCCCTCCGGTAGGAGTCCGTCCCTCCATCTTCGTCTTGATCTATCATGATGCCTAGCATAAAGTCAAGTACCGAACATAATTATGATTTTACTACGTACCTTTTCTAAATATTCTGAATTGTCTATAAACGCCACACATGCAAGCATTGCGTGTGCCATAATCACGAAAACCATTGACAAGGCTCTGTAAGTAAAAATTATTAGTGAAAAAGCTTGTTGTCTTTGTTATTGTTACTAATGCCAAAACACCCCTTTGATTCCTAAAGTGCACACGGTTTAATAATGTTTGATAAAAATCGAATGACGTAATGATATTTTTAAAATGAACATTATTTTGTCATTCGATTTAACGTCCTCAAGTTGTTAACTTTACAAATGACAAAACCCTGACAAATGTTACCCTGATAAATGTGTGAGTTTATTTGTTTCGAATTTATAATATTGTCAAGATTATTTAGGATTAAGAAGCAACGTCTATTTAAGTTTTAAGTACCTGATACCATGGATCGACTTCAATCGTTTCAAACGAGGGTCCTGGTTTTCCGCAACCGGCGCCGTCAGCTTCCTCCAGTTGTGACGTATTGAGAAGCAAAGAAGAAACCTGGAAACTGTCATAGTCATTAAGATTTCATCATCACCGATTCATCCGAAAGACATGCATTATATACGCAGAGGCCTTCCTCAAGTGTCGTCACATGGGCCGGTCTTATGCTGAGCATACAGTGGACTTCCGCATCCATCAACAGATTTAATAAAAGGTCGACAGTAATGTTGATCTAACTAAACAATAAAATCCTTAGAGATCGCGTAATGCGATAAGGCCGCCCATTGTATGTGTTTTAGTTTTAAGTTTCCTTTTTTTTGTTTACGTTTTGGTGTACAATAAAGTGTATAATAAATAAATAAATAAATAAATAAATAAATCTTTTTTTTCTTTACAATAGGCCACATACACGCTTCCGATAAGGTTGACTAACACAATCAGACCACAAATGATGCCGACACCAATATCTAAGTTATCTGGTTGCATGTCTTTTGGGGGCTGGTTACAAAAATACATGTCCGCTATCCTAGTCTTCAATTGATATGTATTGTATATGGACTCGTTCAGGCATCCTTCAAGGACCAACGCTATGTCCATACTCGTTAAGTTGAATTTTGTACATGACTGTGTGACGCAGAGGCCGCGACGTATTATCGTGTGGTTGAAATAGGTAGTATTGTGTGCTGAATATTCCTGCAAATAAACAAACACGTTTTCAACGAAACTATAATATGCGAGCTATAACTACAGATTTTAGGGATGCGCTTAGTGACATGCGGACGGGCAGACAGATAGATCAATCGATCGTGAGAACGAATAGAATGAATAGATTGCCTATATAATATTAACGAATGGTAGAGAAACGAAATGCGCAAAATATAACATAAATATGCAGAAAGAATGAGAATCACATTAAGGGTTCCCGATTTCTGTCACACATTTGACGCCACAAAGTTTCTAGCTTACACTTTTCTTAGCCATTTCATTAAAAACACACCCCCCCTTTATTTTCCCAATGCAGAGCAAAATCCTCTTCTCTTCACTCTTCTGACCGGCCAGTCTGCTCAAGCCGGGTTGATGATTTTTGACCCATATAAATGAACAGTTTAAAAATTGTGCGTGTTGTCATTTTGAAACATACGGAGAAATCGATTCCTGCTAAAGTAATGTCACTCCAGCAGGAAAGTGGTTTCTAGAGTAATACGAGTGGAACGTATAATTAGTGTGTAGGTACTCTGCTGAGAATGGGCGCGAAATAAAAAATTATGCGTGTTGTCGTTTTAAAAAAAATTGGCAAAATCGATTCCTGCAGGAGTAACGTTGTCCCAGCGGGAAAATTCTAAACGAATGATCGAAGAGAGAAATATTGTGCATGGGCAGAGAGATTATATTTCTGCAAAAATATACGCCGAAAATACAATTTGTGCGTCCTGTAGTTTTTGAGATATTGCATTTCCTGATGGAGTAACGTATGTGCGCCTGTAGAATAAACATACACGTTGTGACAGTACAAGATTTAAGAAAATATTTATATTTTCATAACATAAATAAATGTTATCACACCTTACATTTATTATGAGTAAACTGTCGCAATAACCAAGAGATGTTCTTAGATAGTTTAAAAGATAGATTTAAGGTGTTAAATTAATAAATAAATAAGAAATTTTCATAGCTCGAAGTTTACGGCGTTTTATTTCCTAAGATATGACATTGTTTTAACTATAAATTGTTGTTTGAGGAACGCATTCGTTCAATAGCTATCCGAAAATTATAATAAGACTATTCAGAGTGGAACAGATTTCTCACCATTTGCAGTTTTTGGGCGGAAATAATGAATTACATTGGTAGTTTCCCGAAATTTTCTCAGTAGCTGACTTACATGTATCATATCGAGCAGTGGGCTGGGCGCGTCGGAGACTAGCACGAACTCGCCGAAGCAGTAGACAGCGTCGGGGTCCCAGTGGCACTTCTCGAATGGGTCCGCCGCATACTTGGGGGGCATGCGCGCGTACTCTGAGTCTGGGTGAAAGATTTACAGGGTGTTACAGATAAAACGCTAAATCTGAAAAGGGATAATTGTATTCATTATTAGGAACAACTTTCACAATGGGAGCAAACCAGGAAACGCCAAAAAAATAAGCCCCAATCAATTTATGTATGTGTCGCAGCCAATTAGCTTAATCAGCCGTTTAATTCGTTGCCTAGCCTTTTCATTTAAATGTGCCGATTTTTCAGCGACCTAAGTGACATCTTTTGATCGATATCGTTTAATGACTTGCCCATGTCACTTAAGTCAACCTATTTGGTTTGTGCTTATGTCGCTGATTAAACGGCACAGTTCAATGAAAAGGCTAGACTTTTAATGAAACGTCGGATTCAACTAGTTAGCTGCGACATAATAATATGCACAACTCAACATAATGTACTGAAAAGCTGTTTTTTTTTCGCGATTTTACAGCCTAACTAAAGTAAACGGGCACCGATATACTCCCGTAGTATATCGGTGCCCATACCGATATCCGACGTATAATAAACGACTACCAAATGAAACGTTTATTCCAAATATTGCTGGCACCGACCTCAAAACAATAGTTGGCATATGTCACCTTTTAGTTATTAATTAAATAAATTAGTTTTGAAGTCGGTTTAATTTGAATTTTTACAATCCGATTTAAAGTTTTTGAGATAGGTATGCTCGGACAAACATACATACATACGCTTATGAAATTCGGCACATATGTTCGGAAGCAGGTATAGAATAACATCAAAACTGTGCAATTATTCTGACAATATTACATAGTTAAGGTCGAATTGATCACCTCCTTTTTTAAACGGTTTTATTTAGCTTGCCCTGTTTGTTGTTTATTTAGCTTGCCCTGTAAACGATCAAATTGTTTGTCAAATTTTACGTGTTTGTCAAATTATTTGCTGTGTTTGATGAAAATCTTGATTGATGTCATGTTTGACAAACAAGTTTGAACGTGAACGACGGTGTTTGTCAAACAAGATCTCAGTAGTTGTGTTGGCATCATGGAGGATGCTACGCCCAATGACGATAATAATATGCTAAATGGCAATATTACGGACAAAGAATTTACGTTGCATTTCATATCTGTTTATTGTGCCATAAACAGATAATAATTTTAATTATATCAAAATGTTCCATATAAGGAAAGTAAAATTACACAGTGCTAGAGTCAACGTCAGAAATGCGTAATATCTATTAGGTACTCATTGTAAGCGCTGGGCACGACGACGATATGAAGAGAAAACCGATTCTACTGGAAGTGTTTGACGTTCGGTTTGATCGTTTCAGCTATTGTGTGATGAAAACGTGAAGTTTGACCAACAAATTTATCAAGCAAATTTGATCGTTTACAGGGCCCTTAAATTTGTTTATATACAATCACAACTTAATGTTCCAAATATGAGCACAAAAACTATTGTATAAACATGTACTTTTTTTTCGTGGTTAGGTAAAATTAAAAAAAAAACATTACAGTTCAACATTTTCCTTCGATTTTCAAATAATGCATCATCAACTTGTATATGTATCAAAGTTTGTATCACTCATTTTTGTAAACAACGTATTAATATTTTTTTTGCAATACTAATATCGAACAAAAAAAATGCGGGACTTCGAATAATATTTTTTTTTTTAATTACGACACTTTGGTAGTGAAACGCGCGTGCATGACAAAGTTGTTTTTTTTTTAATTCATAAAGATACCACGAATTGAGTGGTGAGAATGTGGCTGTTTCGTGATTCCTTTGCTTTTCGATCCCATTACAAACAAGCGAAGGAGTTGCGTAATGAAATTTAGTACAACATTATAACACTCGTTCGGATGTTATTGTGGTTACTATATGACACTAATTGTTTTAATGTTGACAATAAACTAACTGTTTCTGAAACCTTTATAGAGGATTTATAGCATGGAAATAGATAAAATAACTTTTTAATTTTTATAGCACACTTTTACTTTTTAATTTATTGGCGCTTATTTATTCATTGACAAAATGTAGAAAAATAGTGTCATTGTCTATGGATGCGCGCGCTAAATTTCCCGCCATACATACCACATTACTTTTTCCGTGGTTGTGAACTTTTGGGTTTGGAATACATGCATAACTCATTTTTCTACTTTAATTTTATTTCAACTGTATGAGTGACAACGGCATATAATTAGGTACTAAAACACTCGTGTGATACTATTATCACACTCGTGTTTTAATAATACCCATGTAGGTATGATCGTTGCATAAACTACTAATATTATTTGTTTGGAGGAAAATTTAGCACTTAGTTGAAATTTTAACTCCTTCCTGTTGACAGATTGATCTGATATTTGGTAAACACTTTTAGTTCTGATGACAATATAATTTAATAATTTAAATATTAATGTTAATCCAAGATGGCCGCTTCTACAATATTGCGGATATTTACATATTTTTTCGCAATTCCCTCAATATGGGTAGGTATCAAATGAAAGGACTTGATGAGTAAAATAGAGTACATTATGAAAAAAATGCAAATCTAATATGACCACCAACAAAATGGCGGGTAAATATTTGTTTAAATATTTTTAATGTCATACTTGTTTCAATATGGGTATGGTGGGTAGCAAATGAAAGAGGGTTTTACAAGAAGAACACAGTGCATGACGGATCATACTCGTAGAGTTTATATATACCTATGTAGGCGTCGCCAGGTTTGACGGGGACGCCCACGCTTCTTTTTCCCTTGAGGATTCCAATCCATGGCCTGTTTGGCAATGTGAGCGAAATCCCTTCGGAGCGTGTGACCAATCTATCTCCACTTACGACGTATATAATCTGGCGGACGATCGGGCTTTCGTAGCATTTCTCAAGTAGTTCTGCGTTAGAGACGGTCTCGGGCCAGTAAATTCCAAGAATGCGACGAAGACATACGCGTCAATAACGGTTAACGAAGACCTGGAACGTTAGATTTCCTTTGTTACTTTCCACGTTTCGCACCCGTTCCACAGATTTTATACTGGACCCGAAGATTTTGAGTTTCACCCTTTGGGTCAGTTTCCGTGATTGCCAAGCAGGTCTTAGCTGTGCGAATGTAGCTCAGGCTTTGGTGATCCGTGAAATGATGTCCCCTTCAGTTCCTGGAGGAACTGAAGAACGACGCTCCCGAGGTAGGTGGATTTCTGGACGCGTTTCACTGCCACTATGCCGACTAGCAGCAGTGTAGTAACTACTATTCTGAGGAAATACTCCAAGCAGTCTGTTGTAGTTAGTGACCTCAAATCTGTGACAAAAGACTTGGCGGTAGTGGAACAGAGAGTAAAGTCCCACATAGGTACCTCCGTTGAAAAGGGAGGATCCTCCGACCGGACGGTTGTTGGTATCCGGTGGGCAACTGCCCGACAGTTAATAATCGGGCTTTGCATATGTTCTAATCGCACGGTAAACTCTGATATCGCGATTTAGGATGACTGCTGGCGTAGACCAGGAGAGGTTTTTCAAGGCTCTTCATGTGACTGGCCGAAGGTGCAGTGTGCTTGCTAAGGTGGGTCAGAGCTGTGTAACGTGCTGATTTGACTGCTGGCGTCGACCAGGAGAGGTTCTTCAAGGCTCTTCATGTGACTGGCCGAAAGTGCAGTGTGCTTGCCAAGGTGGGTCGGAGCTGTGCGACGTGCTGACGTGACTGCTGGCGTTGACCAGGAGAGGTTCTTCAAGGCTCTTCATGTGACTGGCCGAAGGAGCAGTTTGCTTGCCAAGGTCGCTGATGAGTTTGATGATAGAGGCTGAGGATGCTGAATGCGCGTCTGCTGCATGCTGGTGGTCAGGATACTCGTAGAAGCCGAAGGTTCTGGCTGGCTGTATAACTCGCTGCTCGAGAGCTTGAGGTCACGATGAGGAGAAGTGATGATGATGATGACGTCATGATGAGGTGGCTGCACGCAGGCTGCGCTGACGTTCAATGTCGAGGGTCACCAGTTTGGAGGTATGCAAAACAGAGAGTAAAGTCCCACATACCTCCGTTGAAAAGGGAAGATCCTCCGACCGGACGGTTGTTGGTGTCCGGTGGGCAACTGCCTGAGAGTTGATATTCGGGCTTTGCATATGTTCTAATCGCACGGTAAACTCTGATATCGCGATAATTTTGTCAAGCTAGATGGCGCTGCGAGTCTCATTTGTTGATTCTGCGTTAATTTTTTTGTGGAGGTATTAATGTCGCCTACATCACTCCCCTCTGGAGACCAGGGTCGATAGTGGATGAGTCGTCCATACATCTTGAGATGCTTGCCAGGCCAGTGGAAGGTTGGTCCAGTGAGTCGGAACCGGAAGTCGCAGAGTTCACGGTGAGTCGGAACTGTCTGCGTCGCAGAGTTCACGGTGAGTCGGAACTGCCTGCTGCTAGCGTGTCTGCTGGCGTTGACCAAGAGAGGTTCTTCAAGGCTCTTCATGTGACTGGCCGAAGGTGCAGTGTGCTTGCCAAAGTGGGTCGCCAGTTTCGAGGTAGCGGTACAGAGAGTAAAGTCCCGCATACCTCCATTGAAAAGGGAGGATCCTCCGACCGGACGGTTGTTGGTGTCCGGTGGGCAACTGCCCGACAGTTGATAATCGGGCTTTGCATATGTTCTAATCGCACGGTAAACTCTCATACTGCATTTAGGATTTTGTCCAATTAGTTCGCAGCTGTCGAAATAGATGGCGCTGCAAGTCTCCTTTGTTGATTCTGCTACGTTGATTTTTTGTGGTGGGTTTAATGTCGCCTACAAAACAATACATTTGCATAAACTAGTATTTTTTTCTTTTTTTTTCAGTATTGCCGGTGTTTTAAGAAAAGTTTAAAGCAAAACGTGCAAATGAGAGTGAAAGTGAAACCGTGAAACTCATAGTCGACTACAGAAACGAACAGAACGGTTAGCATTATATCGGTATTTGACACCAGTAATTTTGCTAAAGATAATCCATATGGAATACCTAAAATAAATGAAAAAATACCAGGCTAGTTTATGGTGAATTCTGAAACTCGGGAATTTATGAATTCATCGGCTTAAGGGCTCAACTTTAATGTTTGAAAAGTGTAAAAACAAGACGGCAAAAAAACTTTTTGCCAAAAAAAAAATCTAGCGGTTGCAGGTCCGCCGTGTCCTCGTCGTTGGCGTTGTGTTCCACGCGCGCCTCAAAGAGATGTCAGCATAGGAGAAGGGGCCCATTAGGGCAAGAGCCTGCCAGGGTTGCGGATTTTGTTCGAAAGAGTTACTGCGGCCCTAGAAAACAAAGGGCATTACGAGGAGCACGGATGGGTTTTAGTCATTTAATGATTTCCAATCCACAAAAAAAATGTCACTCACCATTGAGTCTATAGATGACACCATAACACGCATGTAATAAACACAACAACACTATCAACTTCTTCATTGTTCATAAATTAAGATAATTATTCTCCATAAACACCAGGAGAAGAATCGCTGAGGAACGGACGACACAAAGCAGCTTACTTCACAGTAACAAGATCTAATCTATACCATATAATAAAATCGTAGATTTGCCGTGTCTGTACATTGAATATTTTCGCATAAAAATAACTGAGAAATGTTAGGAAAAAGGTAAAAAACGCAAAAATGACATTTTTTTATTTTTTGACCGTTTGTCTGTTGGTCTGTTTGTCTATTTGTCTGTTTGTATGTTTGTCGGTTTATCTGTTTGTCTGTTTGTCCATATTTTTGAGTCAGCATCACGCTAAAACCACTGATTAGATTCGATAGCTAAGTTCTTAAAAATATTAAGTGTTAACCCGAGTAACATTAAGCATTTATTTCATAAAAACCAACCCACAAAATCAAAAGATATTGAATTTTTAATTTTAGTAAGGAACTTCATACAGCGCTAAGCGTTGCGGTGACCGACTCTTAGGCGCCATCTATTGAGAAAAATAAAATGCAGGTTAGCATGAAAATAACATCAAAACCAATTGTTATTTGTGAAACTTTTAATAAGTAGTATAGTAGTAGTATAGTACCTATAGTAGTAGTGTTCGCTAGAATTTTAACGTTCGGTCTCATAAAACTTACAAGTCTCTGATAGGGTCTCGAGTCCAAATTTGTAAATTAAAAAAGTACCTATTCATATTAGACGTGTACTTACTACGTTATCTAGGTTCATTCAATTTCGCTCATTCCTACATCAATCAACTATTTAACTTTTCTTTGGCATAATGTGACTGAATCCTTCAACTGTGCACGATTATTTAACATCATCATGCCTAGCCTTTTCCCAACTATATTGGGGTCGGCTCTTAGTCAAACTGAATTCAGCTGAATAACAGCATTTTACGTGGAGCGGCTGCCTACCAAACCTCCACAACCCATTAACTGTGTAACACGGTACTTCTTGGCAAGACTGGTATCAGATTTTCTAGCTTCTGACAATCCGTAACGACTGCCAAAGATTTCCAAATAACAGCCGGAACCAACGGCTTAACGTGCTTTCCGAGGCACGGAGGAGTCTCGGTATGTTAAGATGGTCACCCATCCACAGACCTTGACCTCGGCACGATTATTTAGAAAAACTTAAAAAATCGAAACAAATTTTGTTTTCATTTCCTATAACCACAAGTTTCACGAGTTTTTTGAGTAGGTACTGGTTATTTTTTTAATTTTCGTTACAGTCCGAATTAATTACTTTTGAGACACTACTTTCTGCAGAATGTGTTAAATTGTATTTAAGGGCCTGTGCCACGTTTTTTAAACGCGCCGTTGACGCGCGTTTGTAACTGTACAGACGCGATACGCACGCGATTCAGACGCAGCCTGTAGACCTTCTGCGGAATAAAAGCGCGCCGTCAATGCACGTTTTTAAAACGCGCGTCATCGGCGCGTTTAAAAAAACGTGATGTGCACAGGCCCTAAATCTTATAATGGTTTTGGGCAGATTTAACGTTTTTTTAGTGATCGAAACAAAAAAATACGTACTTATACGATTTACTGGGTCGATTCATTCAGTAGGTACTAAAAATATCATCGCCTGCCTAGCCTTTAACCAACTATGCTAGTGTCGGGTTCCAGTCAAACTGAATTCAGCTGAATACCATTGTTTTAGGTACGTAAAGCGCTGCCAGAGTTGCGGATTATGTTCCAAAGATTTACCGCGGCCCTGGAAAGCAAAGGGCACAAGCACAGGAGGAGCACGGATGGGTTTTAGTTAGTAAGAGTCTGACACTTCTTTCTGCCCCGCCCAGAGCGGCAGAAGTCATTTGATGATTTCCCAACCATAAAAAAGGTACGTAATGCGACTGCCTGTTTGACCTTCACAACCTAGTAACTGGGAAACATGGTAGATAGGTACTAGGTACCTCTTGGCAAGACTATATAGTGTTAGATTTTCTAGCTTCCGTAACGTCTGCCAAAGACCTACAAATGACAGCCGGACCAACGACTTAACATGTTATCCGAGGCACGAAGGAATCTCGGTAGGTATGTTAAAATGGTCAGCCATCTACAGGCCGACTTCGGCAAGCATTGCTTAACCTTAATATCAACCCTTGCGGCTGTTATTATTAAGTCATGAGTAACCAGTCTTTTTATTCCTCTGTACGTACAATTTTTTCCGACATCCATGCGAACGAAGTCGCGGGCACAGCTAGTAGCAAATAAAGTCGTTCTTTGTAAGACTAATTATGTCATTATAATTCATGGAATATTTTTAATTACTCAGAACAATAGTATGATTCTGGCAATTTTTTAAAAATAAAATCTTAATTACGAGAAATACTTTTTAAAGGTACCTAATCTCCTTGCATATTTTAAAGTTAAAATTAAATGTACATATATGTGTCAGAGGAGTGCTTTGGCATTCGACAAAGAGTAATATTAATAATAGGAATAGCATTCGTACTAAGATTCCTATATCACGAATGCCGTCACCTTCCTCCGGGCCCAGTAGGTTATTCCTGATTCTTATTAACTTAATATTTATTTCTCAATTATATGTAGTAGAGAAGACAAGAAAAAAAAACCAAAAATAAATAAAACTAAAGAAAATAAAATAATAGGGGGAAAAAAACAAAGCAACACGAAATAAAACAAAAAAATGCAAACTATAGGTTTTTTTACGAAACAAAATCGTGTTCAAACTTTAAATTACTCTGGATGTGTAGTATAGTGTGTGTGTAAAGGTGTGTGAGCATGTTTTGGTGTGCTCAAAGTTACCCTAACTCTTCGTAGGAGTAACTTTTAAGCCAGTCGCTTACAACGGTCTTACATTGTTGTCGCGTTAGCAAACAGATATATTTATACCTGTTTGCTCTGGTTGCTTCGACTGAGTTTATTGTAAACCTGTGCACCAAGAATCCAGTCATGGCGTTGAGCAAGAACAGTTCTGTTTCTCTACGTGCTGCACACCCTCATTCTTTTGCGCTTGCTTTCTTGCAACTGTGGTACAGTGGCATGTTTCCGCCGTATTATTTGGAGCACAAAGAGTTGTCTGATTGTTAAGATCTCGTACTTTTTATAAAGTAGTGCGGTAGGATACCTGAAGGGTTTTCTGCACATAACCATTAGGATTGCTCTTAGCGCTTGATCCAGATGTAACATACTGCATGCAAAGATACAGTAGCCCAGCAAGGATTGGACAAGCGCAAAGTAAACTATTTTCAATGTTTGGAAATTAGTCACTGATCTGAGCTTCTAAAACACAAAAATGGGCTTACGGATACGGTGAACGAGTTCATCAATATAAGTTTACCAACTCAGAAAACTATCAACCTTAATTCTAAGGGACTTAACATGGGTCGTGGACTTTGTTCGAAAGAGTTACCGTGGCCCTGGAACGTAAAAGGCACTAGGAGGAGCATGGATGGGATTTAGTCAGTAAAAGTCTGACACTCCCTGCCGCTCCACCCAGAGCGGAAGGGGTCATTTGATGATTTCCCATCCTTAAAAAAAAGGCACTTAACATTTGTGGTCCTGTTAATGTGGAGACAGTTACAAAACACGTTGGCAGGTCTACAGGCGGTGCGCTTGGAGTGAATACGTCTCTGGTTGAGGTTGACCTTTTTGGGAAGGGGAGAAAGTTATGAACGAGGTTTTATCAAGGTTAAGCGTCAGAAGATTGCTAGATCTAGGTCTATAACAATTAAACAAAATATATGTTTTGGCTGTTTCCCAGTTCGAGCCTTCAATGAGCAGTGCAGTATCATCAGCATATGACAGAATTTTAGTATATACCCTGCCCTGGATAATACATAAGTTTTTGATGTATTCTAAAAATAATGTGGCACCCAGGACGCTGCCCTGAGGCACACCGTATGTAAGAGACTGCTCATTACTAAGAAGAGTACCAATCTTATCCGACTGACTGTTCCGCAAGGTGATCACGGAAGATATTTTTATTAAAGCAACACCTCTTATGCCTATGGATGTTGACAAGAATGGGCATCGAGACAGTGTTGAAGGCTTTGGATAAATCAAGAAATATGAGTAGTACTATGAGTTAAAGCATTAATTATAGCATTACAATCATTTTCAACAATGGTAAATACATTCGTATTGTTGACTGGCTTGTAATTGTGGAAATCGTCAATATTTAACATGATGTATTTCTCGTTAATAAATGTTTGAATTTTACTTGCTACCGTTTTAACACTCTTGGCCCACATGCGCAAACCGAGTTATCTATTAAACCAGAGTTAGTTAGTAAAAAGACGTAAAATAACAAATATTCTATAGACTGACACCGCGTTACAACAAACTTGAAGTTAAAAATTGCTCTGATTTGTGCAAGTGCTAGCTCGCCATCCGATCAGACCGGGGGGTCTACTCTCTAAGCCCGTAGTCCGTAGTCTCGGCCTTAGTGTCGGGCGTTTTCTACTCCGTATCACTACGGACTTTCGATTAGTCCTGAACCCGAACTAAGGACAACTATAAAATCGTGTTGTCATTCATTCTTAGTTCGGGCTCGGGACTAATCGCAGTCCCGAGTCGACGGCGAGTTGTGTTCCACGCGCGCCTGAAAGAGATGTCTGCATAGAAAACGGAGCTCATTAGGGCTTAAGCCTGCCAGAATACCTGCGGAATTTGTTCGAAAGGTTACCGCGGCCCTGGAACGCAAAGGGCAATAGGAGGAACACGGATGGGTTTTAGTCAGTAACACGCTCCCTTCAAAAATCGAGTTTTGTTAATCCGTAGTTAACTCAACCAATAGGAAGTTGAATATTGTGGGATTTAAAGTATTTATTGAGTTAATTTCGGATCAAAAAGCACGCTCTTTGTTGCTAGAACGTTGTTTTGCGGAAACAAGTAAATTTTATTAATAAATTAACACTATTTATTTATTAAAAACGAGTTTGTCCTTCGACACACAGTATCTCTCGTAGATTTTGCAAGCTAACAATTTTTTCAATTGCAGTTTTCTCCTTGTCGCTTAATATTTTTTCGGGACCATCTTCTTCTATACCATTTGGTTTCTCCTCATCAACTTTATCGCTGTCTTTCTTTGTCTTCGTTATAAATTCTCTGATTAAGTTCCCTACTGGAGCCTCCACGATCAGCCAGAGAGGCAACGCAGTGACAAACGATGCCAACACCATAGTGATGAATACTTGCATCTGTTGAAAAAAAACACATAAAAATGGACTAAAAAGTTCCAAACAAAACACTTTTCAGGCAGCTTTTTACAGGAACTTATAATTACTTTCATTTCACTCTCACTTCGGCACAACAAATCGAAACATACCTCATTTATTAAAATTTATCTGAAGGTTTTGATTATAGGGTGTGCCAAAAATAAACATACATCTACCTATACTAATATTATAAAGAGGAAAGATTTGTATTTTTGTGTATGTGTATGTTTGTAATGAATAAACGCAAAAACTACTGTGCCGATTTAAATAATTCTTTCAACAATGGAAATCTACAGTAAAGTATTAGGAAGTAACATAGGCTATTTTTTATCTACGTATTCCCACGGAAACGGGAACTACGCGGGTGAAACTGCGGCGTGCTGCTAATAACTTATAAATAAGTATACATAATAAGTATATATTTCTGGGGAAGTCGGATAAAAATCTTAAATTCTCAGGTACTTGAGGACCAGAATGCAAAAGGTTTGAGTTTAACCACACAATCAAAATTGCGTATGGAGGGTGGAGAATAAGGTCATATTTAACGTAAAAGAGTAGGTAAGTGGTAAGGCTTTTTACAAAGAAGCTCGTATGGGACAGTACTACCACAATAAAGTATGAAGGTGATATCGGCTGCACAAATAAAATATGTCACCTCTCTAGAATGTAAACGCTTCTCCAATGGCACGTCTATTATTATGTTCTGTGTCTGGGTGTAATTTATCTATAATATGTATGTATTTATAAATTATATAAGTATGTATATCAGTTGTCTGGTTACCATAACACAAGCTCTGCTTAGCTTGGGATCAGATGGCCGTGTGTGAGTTGTCCCAAGATATTATTATTATTTCCTTTATTCACTTTTACTCATATATTTTACATTTTTAAATATTTCTATAAAAACAATTAAAAAAAAACATTTAAAAATATAAAAAAATAGTAGTCCGCCGGTGTCGGGAGCTGGGTCCAAGCTACCGGTGGTTAGGGCTCCAGAGAAAGGAACCTCCTCACAATACGAGCCGTATCGAGGAGAACTGCCTTCTGTATCAGGCCCTTTACCCAACTGCGTAACGCCAGCTTCGACAGGTGGTCGTCGAAGCTTTTGGCTATCAAGCCATTGGCCGTAACGACTATCGGCACAATGACAGCCGAGTCCACATTCCACATGTCGACAACCTCGTGTGCTAAGTCAAGATACTTGATTTGTTTCTCTTTCTCAGCTTTCACGAGGTTCTCGTCATGTGGAATGGTAACATCGATTATCATTGTGCGGCGCGCTAATCGGTCTATCACCACTATATCGGGCTTATTAGCGACGATAGTCCTATCAGTGATGATAGACCGATCCCAGTACAACGTGACATGGTCATTTTCGAGAACTGGGTCGGGCACATACTTGTAATACGGTACCTCAGAATCCACAAGTTTGTATTTCAAAGCAAGTTGCTGGTGAATAATCCTGGCCACTTGGTTATGCCTGTGCAAGTACTCGCCGTTAGCCAGACGAGAACAACCAGAGATAATATGTCTGATGGACTCACCCGGACGGTGACATGCCCGACACACGTCAACCGTCCCATCCTTCATAATATGCCTCCGGTAGTTGTTCGTCAAGATAACTTCGTCCATAATTGCACAAACAAAACCTTCAGTTTCTCCGAAGAGATCACCGAAACGTAGCCAGGCCACGGACGCCGGGAAATCTACGTCGGACCCATAAAGAGCCCGATAGAAGCGCCCGTGAAGCTCCTTGCCTTTCCATACCTCCTTACGGTCATCTGTAGTAAGTATTACAGGTTTGCGCCAGTTCTCTTTAGCCATGGACAACGGGGTGAGTCCCTTGTCCACTGCGACCACATCTCGGTGCATACCCACATTACCCACATCGGCTTTGAGAAAATATTCTCTGAGACTGCACATCTCGCGGTTGTGGAGAGTCTTAGCATTTAAAAAGCCTCGACCTCCACACTTCCGCGAAATGTACAGTCTCATCACCGACGATCGTGGGTGATGCATCCGATTTGCGGTCAGCAGTGTACGGACCCTTCTATCCAGGGCGTCGAGTTCGGTTTGAGTCCATTTGAGTACGCCGAAAGAGTACATTAATACCGGCATGACCCAACCGTTGACGCACGCACCTTATTTCCGCCCGACAAAAGGCTGTTAGGGGGTCGAGTCTGCTATTGCAATCGTGTCTCAAAACCTTTTTCAGGCGGCCAAAGAAGCGCTCCTTCAGCGATTGCTTCATGTCAGTACCGTTAATGCCCAACGCTTCCGACATACCCAAATACTTGTAGGTTTCGGTTGAGCTAAGGGATCTAACCTGTATGGAATCCGAGAGTTGAATTCCCTCAGATTCCATAATCTCCCCTTTCTTTACATGCATGACTGCACATTTGTCCACACCAAATTCCATCCTGATGGCACTACTGAAGTTTTCAGTTACCTTCAGTAGCTCCATCAGTCGCAAATTGTTGGGGGCAAAGAGTTTCAGATCATCCATGTAAAGGAGGTGAGATATGGCTTGACCACCTCTTCTCAACCGATAGCCTAGGCCTGAATCCTCCAGCAGTGTGCTAAGAGGATTCAGAGCTAAGCAAAACCAAAGTGGACTCAAACTGTCGCCCTGGAATATTCCCCGTTTAATCCATACAGGCTCATCATTCCCTTGAATCGGTCGACATCCTGGATATCGAAGGACCGTTTTCCATTGCCTCATACATGACTCAAGGAAGGCGCGTAGAGTTATTATTATTCTCTTTATTCATTTTTTACACATACATTTTATATTTTTAAATATTTCAATAACAAAAAATAGCAATAAAAAAAACATTTAAAAATATAAAAAATAGTAGTCCGCCGGTGTCGGGAGCTGGGTCCAAGCTACCGGTGGTTAGGGCTCCAGAGAAAGGAACCTCCTCACAATACGAGCCGTATCGAGGAGTACTGCCTTCTGTATCAGGCCCTTTACCCAACTGCGTAACGCCAGCTTCGACAGGTGGTCGTCGAAGCTTTTGGCTATCAAGCCATTGGCCGTAACGACGATCGGCACAATGACAGCCGAGTCCACATTCCACATGTCGACAACCTCGTGCGCTAAGTCAAGATACTTGATTTGTTTCTCTTTCTCAGCTTTCACGAGGTTCTCGTCATGTGGAATGGTAACGTCGATTATCATTGTGCGGCGCGCTAATCGGTCTATCACCACTATATCGGGCTTATTAGCGACGATAGTCCTATCAGTGATGATAGACCGATCCCAGTACAACGTGACATGGTCATTTTCGAGAACTGGGTCGGGCACATACTTGTAATACGGTACCTCAGAATCCACAAGTTTGTATTTCAAAGCAAGTTGCTGGTGAATAATCCTGGCCACTTGGTTATGCCTGTGCAAGTATTCGCCGTTAGCCAGACGAGAACAACCAGAGATAATATGTCTGATGGACTCACCCGGACGGTGGCATGCCCGACACACGTCAACCGTCCCGTCCTTCATAATATGCCTCCGGTAGTTGTTCGTCAAGATAACTTCGTCCATAATTGCACAAACAAAACCTTCAGTTTCTCCGAAGAGATCACCGAAACGTAGCCAGGCCACGGACGCCGGGAAATCTGCGTCGGACCCATAAAGAGCCCGATAGAAGCGCCCGTGAAGCTCCTTGCCTTTCCATATCTCCTTGCGGTCATCTGTAGTAAGTATTACAGGTTTGCGCCAATTCTCTTTCGCCATGGACAACGGGGTGAGTCCCTTGTCCACTGCGACCACATCTCGGTGCATACCCACATCGGCTTTGAGAAAATATTCTCTGAGACTGCACATCTCGCGGTTGTGGAGAGTCTTAGCATTTAAAAAGCCTCGACCTCCACACCTCCGCGGGATGTACAGTCTCATCACCGACGATCGTGGGTGATGCATCCGATTTGCAGTCAGCAGTGTACGGACCCTTCTATCCAGGGCGTCGAGTTCGGTTTGAGTCCATTTGAGTATGCCGAAAGAGTACATTAATACCGGCATGACCCAACCGTTGAAGGCGCGCACCTTATTTCCGCCCGACAAAAGGCTGTTTAAAACCTTTTTCAGGCGGCCAAAGAAGCGCTCCTTCAGCGATTGCTTCATGTCAGTACCGTTAATGCCCAACGCTTCCGACATACCCAAATACTTGTAGGTTTCGGTTGAGCTAAGGGATCTAACCTGTATGGAATCCGAGAGTTGAATTCCCTCAGATTCCATAATCTCCCCTTTCTTTACATGCATGACTGCACATTTGTCCACACCAAATTCCATCCTGATGGCACTACTGAAGGTTTCAGTTACTTTCAGTAGTTCCATCAGTCGCAAATTGTTGGGGGCAAAGAGTTTCAGATCATCCATGTAAAGGAGGTGAGATAAGGCTTGACCACCTCTTCTCAACCGATAGCCTAGGCCTGAATCCTCCAGCAGTGTACTAAGAGGATTCAGAGCTAAGCAAAACCAAAGAGGACTCAAACTGTCGCCCTGGAATATTCCCCGTTTAATCCATACAGGCTCATCGTTCCCTTGAATCGGTCGACATCCTGGATAGCGAAGGACCGTTTTCCATTGCCTCATACATGACTCAAGGAAGGTGCGTATAGTTGCATCTATTTTGTACAACTCCAGCACCTTCATGAGCCATGTATGTGGCACAGAGTCATAGGCCTTCTTGTAATCTATCCAACATGTCGACAGATCCTTGCGGGATCGACGAACCTGTTGGCTTATGGCCATGTCTATGAGGAGTAGCTCCTTAGTGCCGCGGGACCCTTTCCTACATCCATTCTGAGAGGCGGACATAATTGAGTTATTCTCAATGTGATCATTAATTTTCACTCTCAGAATGGATGTAAGAAGTTTATAGACCGTCGACAAACAAGTAATCGGTCTATAATTCTTGGGTTCCGCGGGACTACCTGTCTTATGGAGCAGGTGGGTAATGCCAGTTGTTAGAAACTGTGGTAGCGACCCAGACTCCAAGGATGACTGGAATTGAGATGCCAGGAGTGCGTGTGAGCTGCTATACCATTTGAGCCAGAAGTTATGCAGTCCGTCCGGTCCTGGAGATTTCCAGTTCGGTAACGGACGGACTGCTTTGGCTACATCCAATGGGGTGATGTTAATTGGTTCCATTGGTGGTATAGCTTCACACACGCGCTCGACATCGCGCATCCAGCCACCCTCGGCATGACAGACGGGCACCGACCAGATGTTTCGCCAGAATGTACTCGTGGCGATATCATCCGGGCGGCACACGTCCGTCACACTTTGTTCAGGTCGCTCCCAAGCTCTGTATACCCACCTTTCATCGCTCTGGAACATGCGATTCTGCGAGTATCGGTCAACCCGCCGCTTATACCGCCGAATACGGTTTGCCCATGCACAAACTAATATTATTATTATTTTTCGAAGTGTCTTTTCTTCTCAGCTCTTTGGCTGGTTTTAAGCTACATTTACGGGCCGAAACCAAGTAAATGCAGCGTGTGGTGGGTTATGTAGAGGATGCGTTATGAAGAGGACCTATTTCGCTATCGTCTATTTGCAAGAATTTTCTGACAATACGACATGTGTTTAAGATGGCAGCTTTTTGCAAGGTGATGTAGAGGGTTTCTTTTAAATTAAGCATTTTTAGACTGTGGAGAAGATGATTCGGGATAACGCCTGTTGTGGACAGAACTATGGGGACCACATAAACTTTGTCTTGTCGCCATATTCTAGTTATTTCATCCTTGAGTTCTGCATATTTGTTAATTTTTTCAGTTATTGTCTTCTGTATGTTATGTGTGTTGGGTACAGCAATGTCTATCAGGTAGGTCACTTTATTTATTTTATCTTGTAGAGTTATATCCGGTCTATTGTAGTGAATTGTTCTATCGGTAAGAATGGCTCGGTCAAAGTAAAGTTTATGTGTGTCATTTTCTAGAATAGTCTGTGGTGTGTAATTGTAGTAAGGGGTGTTTGTGTCCTGTATGAGTGCGTACTTAACTGCTAATTTTTGATGTATTATATTTGCTACCTGATTGTGCCTGTGCGTGTAGTCTGTTTGCGTGAGAGTTGTACACGCTCCGGTAATATGCTGGATAGTTTCCGGCTGTATATGGCACTTACGACATTTATCATTTGTTACTGAAGGATCTTTGATGATATATTTTCTGTAATTTCTAGTGTTAATTATCTGGTCTTGTATCGCAATCATAAATCCTTCAGTTTCAGGGAATAAAATACCTACTTTAAGCCATTTGTTTGAAGCTACTTTGTTTACATGGGCTTGTTCTAAGTCGTGAGGATGTCGGCCATGCAGTACTTTTTTCTTCCAATCTTCTATTTTTTGTGTTTGTGGGTTATTGTTGGTAATATCTTCTGTATCTAACTGTTCATTTAAATTAAGTGGAGTGTACTTTAAATCATTTAGAGCTATTGCTTTATGGATGTTGCTTGTACAAGATTTTGAGTGAAAGAATGTTTTAAGCCTATAGACTTGTTTTCGCCACAGATGCTGGATATCAATAAGGCCTCTTCCACCGTTTTGCCTTTTGATCGAAAGTCTCTCTATTGCAGATTTAGGATGTAAGTTGTTATGTTTAGTAAGTGTTGTGCGGGTGGTTCTCTCTAATTGTTCTACATCTGTCTTTGTCCATTTAATAACTCCGAATGAGTAAGTTAATATGGGGATGGCAAATGTATTTAGGGCCTTGATGAGATTTTTACCAGAAAGTTGAGTTTTACATAGGGTGTTAAGTCTCTTCTGGTACTCTGCTGCGAGCGCATCTTTAATCCTAACATGATCTAGTCCCTTTAGTTGCGAATATCCTAAATACTTGTAAAAATCAGTCGACTCCATTGCTGTTATGGTGTCTGTGTCATTTACTACATAGCTGCCGGGCCGTATCTTGCCTCGTATGATGTGAAGTGTTTTGCATTTATCTAAGCCAAACTGCATGTTAATATCTTGACTAAACTCTGCTGTAGCTTCTACTAGTCCCTTCATATCTTTTTCGGTTTGCGCGTAAAGTTTAATATCATCCATGTAGATAAGATGTGAGATTGTTGTTTGGTCTGTAGTGTGTTTGAGACAATATCCAGCTCGACAGCGCTGCAGCAAATGTGACAGAGGGTTTAATGCGAGGCAGAACCACAGGGGGCTCAGGGAATCACCTTGGTAGATACCCTTCTTGATAGAAATTTGTCGCGTTGTAACACTGTTCTGATTAAAATTTAGTTGCAGGGTGGTTTTCCACTGAGGCATTATGTTGCGTAGGAAATCTATTATTTTTGAGTTAATTTTGTAAATTTCTAATATTTGAATCAACCAAGAATGTGGTACACTGTCAAAGGCTTTTTTATAATCAATATATGTACAATGGAGATTTCTGTTTTTTGCGGTGGCATGTTTATGAATAGTAGAATCAATTATTAACTGTTCTTTGCATCCCATGTGGCCCCGCCTGCATCCTTTCTGCTCTTCTGCCATAATGTTGTGGCGTTCAATATGTGAGTTGATTTTTGCTGTGATTGATGATGTTAATATTTTATATATCGTGGGTAGGCATGTGATTGGTCTGTATTGGGAAGGTTGTGGTGAATTTTTAGTTTTGGGTAGCATGTAAGTTATGCCTGTTGCAATGAATTCAGGTATACTTTGTTGTCCTAAAATTATTTCTGTTAAGTTTTTTGCGATGGGTTTATATAGAAAGATAGAAAAGTAATTTTTTGATGACAGCCCACCAGTAGGTACACACACATAATAATAAAATAGAAAGTGACAATGAAAATAAAAAAACAGTGTGTGCCTGTCTGCGCCAAAAAGGTCCATTTCAGCAATGTTTCCAGACAGAATGATACTGACGGATGCTGTTCTTTCAATGAATCCTGAGTCACGAATGACGCAGCAAACGGTTATAACGGACGGCCGTAAACAGCAGTAACCACTCAACGTCAAATGACCTTGCTTAAAAAAAACTTGATATAATTATACAAACCATCAAAACTAAGCTGGTATGTGTGACGGTGGTCTGGAAGGCCACGTAGTTCCTGATATAGAAGACGTGCACTAGGTAAGCGCAGTACGACAGCCGGCTCGGGACCGTCCAGCCGTGCCACTCCATGATGCGGCGACACAGGTCTGACAGAAATATTTTGTATACCATTAATCATAATTAAAATAATTGTAATCAGGGTTTCAGAATTGAGTAATTGTAATAAAGAGCTTGGCAAGCTCAACATTAATACCAAAGTTTGACATGCTAATGTAGAGTTTGACAAGATCTCAACTTTAAATACACAATTCAGGGGTTTCAAACTAGGGGTTATGTACTCGTAGGATTAGGGGTGTTCTTACGACTAAAGGCTGTGTTGACATGGGTTAAATATACACAAACCAAGTTTACTTTAGTTTATAAACTCTGTCAAAACACTAATTCTGAAAACTTCATATCTATAAAAACGATTCCAAATGTACCAATGAGTACTAGGTGGTATAAGGTTCTTTAATTCCCCAATCCATGTAATGGAATCTGATTTGCGTATTCCGCCGTTATATGTAAGGAGAGAGTATTTGGCATATAAATATTGTCTAAAAATGAAGTCTTGGTCAAACAACATGTCAGTTAGTTTAATTTCGGATCTTAGTGCCCTTCGTAGCATCAAATATTGGGAAAATAAAAAACTACCCTTGTTAGTTAAAATATTTGATGATGTAAAACAAATAGATGTACTTGCAACTGATATTCTCAAAATGTATAATTTAGAAACTTGGAAAACAGCTATCGAGACAAAAAATATAATTAATATTAATGTAGAATGTGTAAAATTACCTAAATCCAATTATAATCCAAATTTATTAGTTTTCGATGTTTTAGCTGAATTAAATTCTATGTATTTTAGTTGGCACAAAATTTTTACAGATGGTTCGAAGGGTACTACAGGTCTAGGCGCTGGGTTATTTGACCAAAGCTTAGGAACTTATCTATACATATAATAAAACAGTAACGAAAGTAAAACTGTACATTGAGAATTTTCGAGAAAAAATAAGTGGCTTTTGTTAGAAAAACGTAACTGATGACAAAAAGTGACTTTTTAGAATTTTTGTCTGTTTGTCTGTTTCTATGTGTGTATGGTAGGGCTTCACGCCAAAACTACTGGATAGATTGAATTGAAATTCAGCAAAAATGTTCTTTGTAAACCAAGGAATACTTTAGGCTACATATTATCACGGCGTATGTTATGGGAGGTAAGCAATATTGATTTTAAAAGGTTTTTGTTCGTAATTGAATGCACAAAATAATTGAATGCACAAAATGACATGTTAGTTAGTTGCAAAACCATTTAGATAATTTTTACACATGAACCTGATAGGAATTGTAGCAATCTAGAAGAAATCAACTTATTATCTGCATAATTCAGATACCCCTAATGCCATCTGTTGACCGAAAAAAGTACTAACTATCAAAAGCATGAGAATTACACCAAAATATATTTTTAGTTACTAATGGTACTTTTAAAACGTCATAAACAGTGATTCTTTTGATACAAAACTTACCGTTATGCATTTGATGCATACCTAACATAAAAAAAAGATTTGGTCTGATTGCTCCACTGACGTTATTTTAATTAATTTTTGAACGGTTAATTCTCTCCACTCAACCTGTAAAGCACCCTGGTTGCTTCTGTACACTTGGACGAAGCTAGGCCGGCAAACTTAGCCAGGACACCTACGCACAACGGAGTCCATACTCTACTCTATTCGTTGCGGGTTTTTTTTATGGATGGGAAATCATCAAAATGACTTCTTCCGCTCTGGGTAGACTGGAAGGGAGTGTCAAACTCTTACTGACTAAAACCCATCTGTGTTTCTCCTTATGATCTTTGCGTTGCAGGGTCACGGTGACTCTTTCGAACAAATTCCGCAACCCTAGCAGGCTCTGGCCCTAACGGGCCCCGTCTACTTAGCTGACATCTCTTGGATGTGCGTATAACACAACGCTTCGTCGACCCGGACCAGTGGCGCTATATAGGGTGTATAGCTCCATACCTCCGTCTCGCTCGAACGACTCACGCTTTAACACGTCATGGTAGGGCCGCTGGTTGTTATCGGGCCGCGAGCCACCCAACGCTCGCCGTCCGCAGGCCCGTGCCTACGGTGGCCGAGAATCGCCCTGCGACTCCTAATGCCCGGGGCGTCTTCTTTTGTTTCGGCGGCTAAGGCGTGACGTTTGCCTCTCCTTCACGCGGCCCGCCCCTTTCTTTACTAGCATTACTGTTTCGCAAAAGGAGGTGACGGCTTCCCACGCCTCCGCGCTCTGGACCATGGAGTGAACCAGAGCCAGTAGCGAGGTCGCCGTCGCTGATCGCCTCGATGAGGACACGGCAGTGCTCCGCCCAAGCAGGGCAGACCTTCACCGTATGCTCTGCCGTGTCCTCTGCGGGGGTTGACTTCTCTTCTGGTTGGTTTTCCCATGGACAACTTTATGTAGCTCTATCGCGTGTTAACAAACTTAGCAAATCATTATTCACAGTCCAACTTCGCTCACTGCTGAGCATAGGCCTCTCTTTTGTGTGCCAATCCCCACGTTCCTGTGCCAGCCTCATCCAGGTTCTACCCACGATGAGAACAATGTCGTCCGCCCATCTCGCCGCCGGTCGACCAATACTTTTTCTTCCAGTCCTCGGACGCCACTCAGTCACTGCCTTACTGAACCTATCATCACTTGGGTTCTAATCCAACAAGCGATCTGTTTGCGGATGAATGGACGAAGATTTTATTGGCATGTCAGAAGTACTGTGAGAGGGATGCATGAAAGAGTTGTTAACCTTTTTATTTTTATTCTTCTCTGTTTTGATTTTATCTGAATATACATATACATGTATATTTGTGTTTTTCTTAGTTTTTGTCCTTTTCCTTGTTGATAATATTTTTGTAGTTACTGTAATTGGTTTTTAACCGTTGTTATTAAATAAATAAATAAATCACCGCGCCTTGCCAAGTGTCCTGCCCAGCTCCACTTTAGTTCTACAATTCGTTTTCCGATGTTGAAAACCTTCGTACGTCTTCGGATCTCGACGACGTACCTCTACCAAGCATGGAACGCTTCATGGCTCTCTGTGCAACTATCAGTCTGTAAACAGCCTCCTGCGTGAGCGTCCATGTAAGTAAGTAAGTCATGGTGGGAAAAGCACACTGGTTATAAAGGCGGGAATTCAGACATTGCGGAATTTTGGCAGGCTTCAGAATGTCGTCCATTTTGATAAAAGCGGCCCATCCAAGGTGTGTTCCTCTCGATACCTCCGTTTGTTTATTTTCTTTGCCAATTGAAAGGATATGGCCAAGATAAACATATCGGTTAATCATCTACAACAATTCATTTCCAGATTTGAATCGCTGAAGGTGTTTGCCATAACCTTCGTCTTGGTTATATTCATCCCAAGACCACAAAGTCAAACCACAAAGTCATCTGCAAATCTTAAGTGAGACAGTTGGGCAGAAAATTGACGAACCGGCAACACACCGGTGTGCGCCGAATTAATCGCGAATTTAATGTTTATTACCAATTACATAAGGTTTAATTTTTTTTTGGGAATTTGCACATGTCGGGGCTGGAGCGGTTAATACCGCTATAGTCCCAATCTATACCCACATTTTTAACGACATCTTCTAGGACTGCTGTGAATAGTTTCGATGAAATGAAAGTAGCATTATCATTACAACGTTTCTCACGAAAAAATATTTGAACAGAAGAGGTGATACTCGACGGCGCGTTGTGTTCCACGCGCGTCACAAAAAGATGTCAGCATAAAGACGAGGCCCGCTAGGGCCAGTGCCTGCTAAGGTTGCGGTATTTGTTCGAAAGAGTCACCACGGCCCTGGAACGCAAAGGGCATTAGGAGGAACACAGATGGGTTTTAGTCAGTAAGAGTATGACACTCCCTTCCATTCCGCCCAGAGCGAAAGTCATTTGATGTTTTCCCATACATAAAAAAAGAGGCAAGCAATGATAGACATTGACTGTTCGTATTAGATATACGAACACATTGATCTTACCTAGCCACATCATTTTACAATACATACACGCGAGCAAAGTCGCGGGCAACAGCTAGTATAAAATATAAAGTAAACTGTAATGTGTCAATAATGACACTGGAACTCATTGCTCAAGCGATCTTTTACTGTCGAAATCAGAATCTAAAAAGAGTAGTAATTTTTTCAGATAGTAAAAGCGCATTACAGCATATTGCTCGATGCGCCTCTGGTAACAGAGGAACATCGATAGCATATGATATTCTTGAGAATATGATTTTATTAATTAAGAATAAAATGGAAATTAAGTTGCAATGGGTTGCAGCTCACATCGGGTTACGAGGTAATGAGGAGGCTGACCGGATATCTAGAATAGCAGCAGTAGATGGTACAGCAATTAACTATTTACCTGACTATTGGGAGCACATATCTAAATGAAATATGTTCTTATAACTCCTGGAAACAACACTTTGTTACTCGTGTGCCTTGGTTTGATGGTGCTCCACTTAGTAGGAATTATATTAAATTAGTTTTAAGACTTCGCTCTGGACACTATCCATCAGCGAAGTTTGCTTTCCTTATGAAAAAAGCCGATTCGCCGAATTTCAGAGAGTGTAATCAGATTGAGGACGTGCAACATTTGCTGATGGATTGTGTCCGGAACAGGAGTGAGAGGGAGTCACTTTTGAGGGAATTAGACCTAAATAAACTTAACGTGGGATTAATACAATCTATTTTATCTCAACCTATTTCAGAAGGGGCCAAAAAGCTATGTCGATTAATCACAATCCTTCATCAGTGACTCTCATCTATAACTATCAGAAAATGTATTTATAAGTAATATAATATTGTTTAACCACTTAGTGTAGTAATAAGTGTTAATATTATATATAATGTTAAAGGCACGATGGCGTTGACATGTCTGTATAGATAAAAACCTCAAAATAAATAAAGATGAAAAAAAAAAAAAACCTACCATCAATCTTGAAAATTAAACTAATTAGCAGTAAAGCTACCATGCAGCCAAAAGTCGGCCTCAACACGCAGGCACTGACAGCCCTGATGTAGACCGAGAGTCGAGGGCCATCTCTGAAGAAAATGCTGCAGGAGTAGATGAGACCTGCTCCCATAGGAACCAGCAGGGGGACACAGTAACGGTATCTCTGAAAATAGAAGTATCACAGTTCAAAATAATCCTCCCGACCGGATTTTGGTCATGGTGGCCGATCTCAACGGAGGCTATCCAAGTATATATTCTACCTCTGTCTACGGGCAAATTTTTTCAAGCATGTTTTTAATTTATGAATATTTCATAGGTAATGAAAATAAACAGGCTGACTGTTTGATTTTGACATAGCAGCCGAGGCTGAATAGACGCCCGAGCCGGTTTGAGAGTAGGTGTATTAAAAAAATATCCCGACAGCTGCGAACTAACTTAACGAAATCCTGAATCGCGATATCAAAGTTTACCGTATCGGGCAGTTGCCCACCGTACACAACAACCGTCCGGTCGGAGGATCCTCCCTTTTCAGTGGAGGTATGTGGGACTTTACTCTCTGTTCCGCTACCTTCAAAGATGCATATCCATCAATGCCAGTAAAGGTGTTTTTGGTGTAAAATATACTTACTTGCAACCTGCTGATGTCAACACCCTTCTTCTGCCAGTGGTAGACGAGGTAGCCAATCGAAAGGCCGATGGTGTAACCTGCGAGGTTAGTGTGGCCGCGTCTGTACGTGTAGTTGAACGTGGACTCATTCATGAAGATACTATGGATTGTCCTGCACAGACAGAAAGTATATTTATAATGGACGGCGGCTTCGCCCGCGTGAAAGTTATCCTGAGATAAAAAAAAAAGTGTCCGATGTCCAGGACATGGTCTATCCATGTGCCTGAAGAGTTAACAAACAGACAGAGTTACTTTCGCGTTTATGATGTTAGCGTGTATTAAATTGGAAGGTTTTATCAAGTTTGAAATATTTTCACGAGATTTTCGGAAACACAAAAGACGATCTTAGGGTTTTGTCCAGAAGTGGTAGTAGTAGTAGTAGTGGTGCATAGGTACTTATATAAAAAAATTGCTGTTGCACAATAAAGTACCTACAATTGCTGAAAGATATGAATACTGGAATATAGAATCATGTTCAAAATCTATGGTATACGTTTTTGTTACGATGGCTACCACTACGGTATACATAACTTTGTATGCTAGTTATGTTCCTGTATCTCAATGAACTTACTCAGGCGATGCAATTATATTGCCATCCAAGTTGTAGTAGTAGGTAAGAATACCAGGGATGAGACACCCGGTCGCAAAGGCTATCGGGAGGAATATCTTCCTGGAGAGTGGAGTGGTGCAGAGAACGTAGACTACCACGCCGAAACAATACAGCTGAGTATCGGCAGCTATGTACCTGGAAAAGATTTTTTACCCTAGTTATTAATGAAAATAACATGGTCATCAATGAATCTGCCTAGCGTTTTAAGGACATGCTTGGTTGTGGTTGATTATTTATTTATTTACACTTTACGCACTCTGTGTGCGTAAAGTGTAAATAAATAAATACAGAGGCGGTCTTAATACCCATATGCTTATATACCCATTCCATTCCATCCCCTAACACTCTTTGCGATAGTTAATTGAACTCCGAATTAAAATTATGGTGTAGACCTGTAGCGTCACTATTGTTTATGGCCAAACCCCAAGCATTTATATGAATGATGATGAAAATTGTTCATTGGATGAAATTAATAACTTGCCAACCTTTCAATTTCTCTTTCTAGTTGGCACACTGAATCAAATAGTAAACAAGACAACAGGATTTCCCGTATAAGATTGGAAACTAGTTTTACATACCAAAACGTAGCACAAAAGAACGTGGAAGAAACTGAAAATGCGAACGTAAATGAAGATGAATTGCGAAAATGAAAAAGGTGGTTTAAAGAACTTACCACGTATGTGGCATACACTGAGAGTCGTCGTTGTAGTTGTTTATGTACAGCAGGTTCATCCACCAGTTCTGTCTGCAGTCCATCATTTCTTTAGCTATGATCTCCTGCAAACCATCACTAACCGATTTAGATTATCACAATTCACATCTGAAGCTCTTCAAGACATTCCATCCATTCTTAGTTATTAATGTTTGTGTTAGTTTTTATTTCTTATTATTTTGTTGTTTGTCCTAAATAAACATTTTCCTTTCTTTCTTCTAACTTTTAACAACGATTTTCTAAAAGGATCGACAAGGGCTACCAAAATGTTACGTGGTCAATTCATATTCATCAATATATTTTGACTTGTCGATGATAGTATTCGCTGAAAGCTATCTAGAAACTTATAAATTGACGACATTCTACTAGCTATCGAAAACCTAATATTTTTCATTTTGGATACTTATCACAATCTAAGGGCATCTCAATATTTTGATAACGCTGTAAGTGGTCAGTTTTGGAAAGATTGGCACATTGATAGATCAAAATTCTTATAAAAAGAGTAAATAAATTAAAAAGGTTCAAAAAACATATCTTTACTTCAGACCAAATATTTATATTTCAGCTTTATAAAAACTTTCGAACCATGTGATTAGTTCAAATACAGAATGGTTGACAATAAATGTAACAAAACTGACCTGCCACAATGGACCATTTGTGAAATGCCGGAACCAAGTCACCGTCAGAGCTAATACGACTGCAAAAGATGGTGTTAATCTGTAAATAGAAAATAAAACGTTTAGTAGACATTAGGCATTATAAACAACTTACACTATAAGACCATCACTGAAATCACGAAAAAAAATCGAATGCCCCATACATTTATGTGCGCAGAACTCGACAAAATTTCGGGGTTGTTGTAAAAGTTGTTCATAACGATGAGTACAATGACCCCTTAAGAGATATTACGTCGTTTATTCTGAGTTTATTCATTTGACTAGATATGTGTAACGTGTAAACGTTACACATATCTAGTCAAATGAATAAACTCATACAAGAATATAGGTACTTAAACAGTTGATGCAAATTAGTATAAATAAGCGCTGTGACGATACAACCGCCAACTTCTTACGAATGTACTCGCGATCCTTAACTTTGAAAGTTATCGGTTGATTGTCATTCTGATTTTCTGGGGTAGCGCCTAGGTAGCGCATTCAACAGAGAAATAGTTTCAATGAATAAAGATCAGTGCATGAATTCAGTACGGTGAGATGGACAGTGAAGAAGACGATTATGCGATGAGCATAGATTTTTGTTGTGGTTGGCGGATGTATTGAAAGAGAGGGCCAAGGTAACTAAAGGAATTAGGAGAGTCAAGAAATGAGAACAACTTAGTTAGTGCCCTTTGCTTTCTGCGCTGACGTATTGGCAACCGTGCGCAGAGACATGATAATATTTGCTCAGATTTAAAACAAATCGAATACAGTGATTTAGAAGGCGGTCAAGTTTGTTGAGGAGATTTGCAATCTGGTCATAGTATCATAAATAAAATAAAATAAAAAAGCCTTTATTTCCCATTTCCCTTATACTAATTTGTCAGTGTTCTAAATAACTTATAACCTAAGTTAGTGTTATATTTCTACGGAATATGGGCCCCTTTTCGGGTGAAGGCCTCCTCCAGTTCCTTCTATTTGTCCCTGTCACTTGCAATATTCTGCCAATCGTTTCCTGCTGTGTCTTTTAAGTCGTCAGCCCACCTTCTCTTCGGTCTGCCTACCCTTCTTTTTCCTTTTGGCCCTTTCCACTCTGTGGTTTTAGCTGTCCACCTTCCGTCTTTGTACCGTGATACGTGGCCAGCCCATTGCCATTTCAGTTTTAGGGCTTGGGTGAGGGCATCAGTTACCTTGGTTTTTTGTCTAATGACTTCACTTTTGATTTTTCTGTATTTTCCTTATGTTCAGTATACTTCTCTCCATGGCTCTCTGTGTTATTTCGATCTTTTGTTTGGCTCTTGTCGTGAATACCCAAGATTGGCAACCGTACAGCAGGCAGGGCAGTATGCAACCGAAGTGATTTTTTTTACTTCGGTACATTTATTGAGAAAATGATTTGACTACCCATTTGTAAACGCGTTCTTAAGTAAGACAACTACCCCTAATGTACTCATTTCTCATTTTTTCCGTATGATGACATTGATCGATGTCGAACGATGTGGTAGTTTTTTGTGTAGGACCTGTTGATCGATTTCGACTGATCTATTCTACGATCGATCAATTACATCGATAGCATACAATACTATACTAAGAGTCTAGTGGGCAATATCTCTCCAACTCCAACCTATTATTTGAAACCCTGAACGATGCGTAGGATTTTTTTAACATCACATTTAAAATTAATAATTATTTCAATAGTTTAGAGTTGTAAGATTTTAATTTTGAGCATTTATAAAAGTTGTTGATTGTATCTAAATAAATAATTTTAAGCACATCTAAATAAATAATAATTCTCACCTCAACCACCTCAATACAATTAACTGAGGCAGCATCCTCCACGTGATGCGACGCTTCTCGTCTTGCAGCAAAGCGTTGTAGACCAGCAGGAACCCGGATATCACGAGAAACGTCTGCATTATCATCGTCCCGCTAAACACTATTTTCAGGGACTCGAAATGGTACATCTGGAAAAAAAATGGAATTGATTCGAGAACATTGGCCTGAGTGACTTACATGTTTCAGTAAAATAGAGGAATTTAAATCTAATCTAGCAGGATAAAAGCCTTTTTCTCCCTTTTCCACATCGCCTGTCCTCTGCCATTGTCCTTCCGGTAGGAGTTTGTTCCTCCATATTCGTCTTGATCTATCATGATGCCTAGCATAAAGTCAAGAACCGAACATAATTGTCTCTTCTACGTACCTTTTCTAAATATTCTGAATTGTCTATAAACGCCACACATGCAAGCATTGCGTGTGCCATAATCACGAAAACCATTGACACGGTTCTGGAAGTGAACAATTTTTCGTTAAAGAAGCTTTGTGGTACCTAGTTGATTTGAATATACAAGGTAATCTTTTTACTAATGACAAAACACCCTTTTGATTCTTTAAGTGCACACTTGTACTAGTCGCAAAATATGTGAAGAACCTTAAAAAAATATAAAACTACGAAAAAAAAAAAGAAATAGAAAAAAAGAAAAAGAAAGAAAGAAATAGATTTATTACTTGCATAAATGTAAAAGAAGGTTTTCTTGGTTGTTTGGCACTTATAATATCAAGATTAGTTAGGATAGGATTAAAAAGCTACGTCAATATTTTAAGTACCTTATACCATGGATCGACTTCAATCGTTTCAAACGAGGGTCCTGATTTTCCGCAACCGGCGCCGTCAGCTTCCTCCAATTGTGACGAATTGAGAAGCAAAGAAGAAACCTGGACACTGTCATTAAGATTTCATCATTACCAATTCAGCCAAAAGACATGCACTGTATACACACACACTACACATAGGCCTTCCTCAAACGTCGTCACATCAGCCGGTCTTGTGCTGAGCATCAAGTGTGCTTCCGCAGCTCTCACCAGATTAAATAAAATAAATCTCGACAGTAATGTTGATCTAACTAAACAATAAAATGTATCCTTACCATCATCTTTTTTTTCTTCACAATAGGCCTCATACACGCTTCCGATAAGGTTGGCTAACACAATCAGACCACAAATGATGCCGACACCAATATCTAAGTTATCCGGTTGCATGTCTTTTGGGGGCTGGTTACAAAAGTGCATGTCCGCTATCCTAGTCTTCAATTGATATGTACTGTACATGGACTCGTTCAAGCATCCCTCTAGGACCGATGCTATGTCCATACTTGTTAAGTTGAATTTTGTACATGACTGTGTGACGCAGAGGCCGCGACGTATTATCGTGTGGTTGAAATGGGTTGTGTTGTGCGCTGAATATTCCTGCAACAAAAAGGCAGACAGATAGCTAGATTGATCGAGCGTGAGAAACGTTGAATGGACAAGTAATAAAATTAATGGCTAGAAAGCTTAAAAACTGCAAAACTGCTTTCATCATATCAGCCAATTGCCGTCCACAGCTGAACGTAACCCTCCCCCAAAGAGCGCCAACCAGGCTTGAGCAGTCCGCATCCATCCGCTGTCAGACGGACAACATTTATTAATACCAGCATATTCCCTCATTCGTCCAGATGACACATGCTCAGCATGACACCACGCTTGCCCAAGCCGGGTTGTTTATTTCGAACCTAGTTTAATAATTACGATTCCCGATTCCTCACGATATTTACGGTAATCGAAGACAGTGAAGTCCGCGACAATCTTGCGAAGAATATAAACAACTAGCTTTTGCCTGCGACTTCGTTTGCGCATATCCCGTTATTTCCGTTCCCGTTGGAATTTCGGGAAATCTACTCTCTTAGTGCTCCTCTACACTCTGCATTGTCTGTCAGTCACTCGTTTTACATAACATTGGTTGTTTTCCAGATTTTCTCAGTAGCTGACTTACGTGTATCATATCGAGCAGTGGGCTGGGCGCGTCGGAAACTAGCACGAACTCGCCGAAGCAGTAGACGGCGTCGGGGTCCCAGTGGCACTTCTCGAATGGGTCCGCCGCATACTTAGGGGGCATGCGCGCGTACTCTGACTCTGCATTAAAGAATAGCATAAGTATACAGGGTGAAACAGATTAAACGCTATATAAAGCTGAAAAGGGATCATTTTAATCATTAATATGAACATCGTTATAAGATTGCCCTGAAATCGCGAAAAAAATAATCAACTGCCATATACATTTTTGTGAGCACAACTCTACAAAATGTAGGTACTGAACAGCTGATTTTTTTTCGCGATTTTAGGTAAAGCCATTGGTTTTGCCTGATATTTGTTTATTTTAAGACTAGAAAGTCTGAAAACCAGATCTGCCACAAGCAAAAAGCCAGCAAATAGGAGGAAATCATTTTCAAACACCCACAATTACAGCAGATTCCGTTTAAGCGCATTTAAATAATTAGAATAGTGCCCCCTAAAAATAATAAATTACATTATGTGACAAAATGTTTATAACCTTGTCTTTAATATCTGGAACTAGCACTTATAAAATTACTATAGACAATGCATTATTACAGTTCCAATGTCTCAATTGAATTAAGATATTTAGGTACATTATACATGTTTATATTTAACTAACTTAAGTAGTTATATACAAACTAGACTAAAAATTACCAAATTATGTACAAACGTGTATAAAAACAAAATAAATCATTGGGCATCAAAAAATTCATCCACATCGCTGTCAATGACAAAAGTGCCCAGAACACTAGCAGCATTGCCGCGTTGAATGCAGCGGCAATGCTGATTCTTTGGCCAAAGAAAAGCCCAGCCCTCTGGTCACGTGTACAGTCGACAAGTTGTTTGCTGATGTCCCGAAAGACTCGGTGAGCACTCGGACCCCATGGACCTAAAGTTTCAATCCCAAACGGCTCAAATATATAACTCCCAATAAGATTGTTATATTTGCGCCGTTTGAGTTTTTCTGCACCTGCAGCAGCCGCCCCAGCGCAGCCCGCCGTGCTAAGAAGATGGGATGGCGCAAGGGTGTCGACACATGTTGCATCCCACACCAAAGGCCTACCCACCTTCCAAGGCATTATTGTAATCCCATCTGGCCTCTTCCCATCGTCGCGTGCCAAGCCATTAGGTTCTAGAACAGCTGGCACCCCGGCGGTGACAAGAGCCCGATGGATGATGTCATTAATGCTGGCGTGCCGCGCTAACCGACCAGAGCTCCTACTGCAGGACAGGCCATGGTGTCCGAAGCGGTCGACTGCTTCACCGCATTGACAACGATGTGGAGCTCCGCTAGGAGCACCCAGACGCAGACACGTAGCGATCCGGAAAGTACCGTCACTCAGCATGGTACCTATGTTGGGTGACGGTAGGGCCTGTAGCCAAAGACCCGACTCCCATTCACCCACAGCCAACAGGCGGGCACGCTCCGCAGTATTGGTGGACGTATTTATGAGGTTATTCCGTACCAACCTGCAGAGCGGCTCGTCCCATTAAATTGTCTTTGGGAAAATGGGTTATCGGGCAACGCCGTATTCGGGCAAGCCACTTTCCAGGCGCTCACTGCATCGGTCAAGCACGGCACTTCACAGTTAACCATGGATGAATTATTTAAAATTCGTTTGGTCAACTTTTTAGTGCTGTGGACCGAAAACAGAAACGCCGGTAGGCTTACACTAGAAATTTTGAGGATGCCGAGCCCACCAAAACGAATGGGCAGTGTGGCTTGCAGCCACGCTCGGTCATCCAAAGCCATATTTAAGATAGATGTTAGTGTGCATTGAATGATTTGATCAATTTTGTCCAAAAGATGTGACTGCTTTTATAAAGGGAGAAAATACATAAAATTTGGCCCAAAACAGCAATATTTCATTAGGGTGAAAGCCGAATGTAAATTGATTTTGGACAGTCTTTCCGAAATATCGTTAAAATATTTAATTTTCACGTCAATGAATGAAGAAAAACTGTCTTCCAATATTGGTGAACCTAGGAGGTGCAGAGAACTCTTTTCTAAAAGTTTGATATCTGTTGCTATTGCATTTAATTTCTGAAGAGTCATTTTTGTCTGTCGGTATTGTCACAAATAAAAATTTCACATTTGGAGTGATTGAGGTCAAGGCCGATGGATTGGAACTGCTTCTTCAGGAATTCGAAATCTTTTAAAACGGTGTCTACGTCACCTCCTAGTGTTCTATCATCTAAATACCAGACGTTAAATTTTGAATTTAGTTTTTGAATGATTGGATGGATAGCCAAGCTGAAAATGACTGGCCCGAGTTGTTGGCATCCTACTGCAGATTCTAAAACGATATCTTTGTACAATAATTTTGAAGGGTACATTTAATTACCGAAGCAGATAATAATTGTTTTGTTGACTACCTACTCGTTGGTCTGGTCTAGTCCATAGGGGTGGTTTTCCACGAAAGATATGTGGCAGTACTAGAAGAAATAAAAACACCAATGGGATCACCCTATTTTCCTAGACAGGCTATACTTTTTCTTACTTTCGTAAGAAAAATTATGGCATGTATTTAACGCGGCGACAAACTAACCTGTTATAGGGTTTTAAAAATAATTAAGATGGGTAGGTACTAACCTAGTTGTAAGCTCGCAATTGTACTAACAAAATATGGATGTCTTTATTCCGAAATAAATGATTATTATTATTATTAAAAATAATAGGTTGGCAGCTACAGTGAAGTAGCATTTTAAGTATAAAGTAGCAGCTTTATATAGAGTTGTGAGCTCTGTTTAAATTTAAATTGGCAGTGATTCTAGTATAAATAAATAAATATTTTTGGGTGGTTTAAAAAAAATAACCACGAAGGGGATGGCGGGGTCTGTTCGCTCGCTTCGCTCGCTCACTTGACCCCGCCATTCCCTTCTAACCTAACCTGTCCGAGTCGGGGTGCCCCAAATCCCGAGCTCGCTTCGCTCGCTCTTACACCAATTAAAACACATATACGTATGACATCCCATTGTTAATATTAGCCGCCAAGTCATTATTTTTTGTAACCAATTAGTTAGTCGCCTAATAAGTTGTTATTCGCCTCAAAAATAATTAGCCAAAAATTATGACGCATATATAGGGTCCAATTAAAATGGGTGGACAAATTTTACCACAGCGCTCAGATGGTCTAACCAAAGATATCCAAGCAAAAAAAAACACTGATTAAAATGATTTTATTTTGACCTAAAATAATAAATACCTGGCACTCTAGAATAAACACATCCATCCAATAGGGGTAGGTATGCGGTGACGTGGTCACGTGCGCCTGCACATTTGTAGTATCAAGGGATGTGTTTATGCATTGGGTAACCAACATTTATAAGTGTATTTTTGTTCGCTGATTATTTTAATTGTAGGTATCTAATGCGATTTTCTTATATTTTTTTTTTACCATTGTCCTTATTTGGTGGTGGTCTGAATGATTCCTAAAAGTATGTCCACCTATTTTAATGGGACCTTATATATTATGGCGCGTTGTTAAACAGCCTAATATTAAACATATTAGAAACATAAATATGGTTTTCGCCACTTTGCTGAGAATGAATAAATAAAAAAGTAAAAGGTAAAGGTATCAGTAGAATTTGGTTAGTCAATAAAAGGCAACTCAAAATCGTTCAAGTAAGTCACTCACCATTGAGTCGATAAATGACACCATAACACGCATGTAATAAACACAATAACACTATAAACTTCTTCATTATTCATAAATTATACTCCATCAACATCTGGAGAAGAATCACTGAGGAACACACGGCACAAACGTGCTAACTTCAGGGAACAAGATCTAATAGCAAACTAAATCGCTACTTGCAAAACTCATTTATCATTGAAATTCATGGAACATTTTAATTACTCAGAACAATAATATGAAAATGACAAATATTAAATTTGAATAATATTGTAGAGCTACCAAGCAGTTGGATCTGTCTTCCTATAACGATTATTCAGATAAGATTTAGGCCTCGTTTACGGAGACGTGCGTCGCGTCGTACGTTTTTAACGACTGCCCAAAAAAAGATGTGTTTTCTTTTTTCCGCTTACAGACAGGCGGAGAGTGCAGCGGCGAGCATCATCACACGCGCAAACAATGGCAATGTACGATGTGTATGAAGATGCAGGGCGTGAAGCGGCGCGTGTTGCGGGGCGTGAAGAGTAGCGGTGCCCGCGAATCCTCTAAAGCCCGATTTACACTTCAATAAGTACAGTCGTTACTGTACTTATTGAAGTGTAAATCGGGCTTAACAAAAACATTAACAACTTAACTCGCCGATGACGCAAGTTAACTCGTTAGTTAACTTGCGTCATCGGCGAGTTAAGTTGTTAATGTTGTTTGAACGGCAAAAGCGAGTTAAGTAGTAAGTTGTCGATTAAGTTTAGTTGATTAGATCGCGATCCTATTTTTTGGCGAGTCCAGTACGAAGTAGTCCCCTCTCTCGCGTCTCCCGCGCCCGACAACTTAACTGGCGTATAGACGGGCGAGTTTAGTACAGTCCATAATTTGTAAAGCGCGGCCGCGTTCGTTTGTTAATGTAAAAATGAAGTGGTCTGTAATACTACCTTTGCATTTGTACAAGAATACTTGAAACATGAGTGTTTATATAACTCAAAATGCAACAATTACCGCATAAAACAAGCTGCAGCTGCAGATGCAGCCATTATTAAAATTTGTGAGGCTATGAATATAAGTGATTTCGGACCGAAGGAGGCTGTCTCAAAAATAAAAAGTATCAGCGCCCCGACAAGGAGGGATGGAGCTATATAGGGTGTATAGCTCCATCCCTTCTTCTCGCTCGAACTACTCACGCTTTAACACGTCATGGTAGGGCCCCAGCCCCCCTAGACAAAAAACTTTTCTGTAGCGTTAACGTCAGACGCTGACGACAAAATGTATGGGAATGACATTAGGTGATGACGTTTCCTTTCCACACCTAATGTCATTCCTATACATTTTGTCGTCAGCGTCTGACGTTAACGCTACAGAAAAGTTTTTTGTCTAGGCCCCCAGGTCTACATATAGCCAAGAACTTAAAAAAATACGTCAGGGTCTATTCATTTCTATTAATATTTCATGTCATCCACTTTCAATGTTTTGAGCAAGTATTGACACTATTTCTCTTATTATAGGCACGTAAATTGGTGTTAAGTTAAATTAATTCAACATCCATTTTCTAGATTACAACAACGCGAAACGCGACTAGTCTTGTTCTCGGCAACTTATGACTACTCACTCCTCCCGTTTGGACGCTACTTACATTTGACTACTTAACTGTCTGAGTTCTTAACTCGCTACTGTACTTATTGAAGTGTAAATCGGGCTTAACGTGTAGCTTAGCATGCGCCGTTCATCGCTGCGGCACGCGGACGTTGGGAGGGCCCATTGGGAGCGGAGGGCAGGAGGGGGACGTCCTTGTTTTAATCCCACATTCATTTTGATTGGTGGCGGATATGTTCGAATGTTCGTATCGCCGTGGACGCCGCGGGCAACGCCGGGAGCCCCGCCGCGTGCAACTGGCGATGCCCTTCGCGGGCTCCGCCAAAGTCAAAGACAATGCATTTATTTCAAATAAACTATACCACCCGCGTTTGCCTGCATCTCAAGCAAACGCGTGTAAAATCGCTTCTCAGTAAACGCTCTCATACAACGCCATGTTTGAATTAAGTGCGGGTCGCGTCGCTGAACGCACTGCGCGACGCCCCGCGTCTCCATAAATGAAGCCTAAGGCCTTTTTTAAAGCAATGTACAGGTAAAATTATATTAGTTGGTATTATAAACCCTGGTGTACACAACCACACACAAAATCGCCACGTCTTAACTTGTTAGTATGTTATGTTATATTAATCTTTGTGATCTCTGGAAGAACTGATCCGATGATGAATTTTCTTCCACTGATAGAAACCACCTTGGAAATATATACCGAATGTGGAATCAGTCATGTGAGCAAAAAAGTGGGAAGAAGCTAGTCAAAGCAAAATTATGATTTGGTGCAGACGTGCCTACTTCGTTTCAAAATACTTGTTTACAGATGATAAAGAATAGTGGACAGTTAGAACCAGTCAAAATATTTCTGAACTTAAATAAACTATATCGGTTGCAATAGAGTCGCCCGCTGTTACAAACATACTGGCAAATAACACTCCTTTTTTTGGCAGTCGTGTAAATAGTGTACACTCCATGTAGATACTATACTTAGGTACACCTTTTGTGCGTGACGTCCATGTAGTGTATGTCAGATAATATGATACACCTACATTGTCTCGTGTGCCGATGTGCAAGTACCCTACGTTAGTATCACCAGAGCCGCGGGCGAGTGTGGACGTAGTGTAGCTGTGTACGCGTGCATTGTCGAGCCAGTGATTCGAGTCTGCTTAGAGGTCATTACAAGTGGCGACGAGCAAAAAGGTATTTTATTTTCTCAAATAATAAAAAAAAAACGATAAGGAATTGAAAATATGAATTTTACATTTACGTACCTAGGTTAAAACATGAATGTTCTGATTAATAGACTTCAATGGATATATTTCATGGATAGGCTATGATAATATTTACACAGTTAAGAAAAAAGAAAACGAAATTCTTCAATGGAATGTCAAATATTCATATTCATAAAAACAAACAAAACACGCGCTGTTACTACGAGCGCGTTCCAATCCTGTTTTATTTAACTATACCCTCTTTCTGACGAGTCGGCCGTCGTACGATGGTGTAAACATTATTATGAATTGTTATAAAAGGGTTCAAGGTTCATTATGATCCTAAATGTACATCTGTAAACATGAAACTTCCTACACTATTATTACATTCACAGTTTAAATGTAGCACCACAAATTCATTAAAACTCGGATAAACGTATGAAGACTGAAAAAAGACGATGAACTTAAATATTTTCAGAAAATGTTGCCTACATTCAATGAGATAGGTACCTCCATTAAATTGGGAAATTTGGTTGACAGTATCAACCTCCATTAAATTGGGAAATTTGGTTGACAGTATCAACCTCCATTAAATTGGGAAATTTGGTTGACAGTATCAACCTCCATTAAATTGGGAAATTTGGTTGACAGTATCAACCTCCATTAAATTGGGAAATTTGGTTGACAGTATCAACCTCCATTAAATTGGGAAATTTGGTTGACAGTATCAACCTCCATTAAATTGGGAAACTTGGTTGACAGTATCATCCTCCATTAAATTGGGAAACTTGGTTGACAGTACCTATCAACCTCCATTTAATTGGGAAATTTGGTTGATATTATCATCCTCCATTCAATTGGGAAACTTGGCTGACGATATCAACCTCCATTCAATTGGGAAACTTGGTTGGAAATACCAACCTCCATTAAATTGGGAAATTTGGTGAGCTACCACCATTAAATTGGAAACAGCTGTGTAAGTAGGTTGTAATAATTTCAGGTCGACCCTACAAGATCTGAAACGAACCATGGCCAACCCATTGCCACCACTAGAAGGGCTAGACGTAGAAGGCGACAACGCCTCCGCCGGCCATAGGTGGGAAAAATGGAAGAGAGCCTTACTTATATACTTGGATGCTGCCGAAGTAACGACCGCTTCAAAAAAAAGAGCAACGTTGTTGCATTTTGGAGGCACAGGCCTGCAAGAAATATACTTCAACTTACCCGGCGCGAATGTCGAAGAAACTGAAGGAGTTGATATCTTTAAAGTTGCCATCGAGAAATTAGACAAGTTTTTCCTTCCACAGAAAAACCATGTATATGAGCGCCACATGTTTCGGCTTATCAAGCAGGAAGAGGGCGAAAAATTTGAAAGGTTTTTGTTAAGGCTTAGGAAACAAGCAGATAAATGTAATTTTGATCGGAAGGATGACCACTTGATAGACCAGATTACCGAAAAATGTACATCTATAGATTTGCGTAAAAAGATCCTTACAATTGGTGACAGCATCACATTAGAAAAAATAATAATTGAAGCAAATACTCTGGAAATTGTCAACGATCAGTTAGAAAACTATGGAAATAAAAAACCAGAAAGTCAAGAAATCAATGCAATATATAACAAGAAAAAAGAAGTAATGGACAAAAATAAAGATCATGAACATAAACATATGTTTATGTTCATGATCTTTATTTTTGTCTATATATATAGATAGTAAAGATATTTGGAAATGTAGCAGATGCGGGAGCAGCAGACATTCAGCAAACGATGACCAATGCCCAGCAAAATCTAGAACATGCCACAGCTGTGGCAAAATGGGACACTTCCGTCAATATTGTAAATCAGTGAGAGTAGCACCAAAAAGAAAGGCCGAAAGACAAGGAAAAAGAGGAGAGAGCTCGAGAAATACAAATGACATGAAAAAGAAGAAAGTTGAAGTAGACTACGTATTTAATGTCGATGATGATACAATGGTCGAGTGTACCTTAGGCGGGGTATCTACTGAGATGCTTGTTGATTCTGGCTGTAAAGTCAACATTATTACCCAAAAAACGTGGGAGATCTTAAAGAATCAACAAGCTAGAGTTGAAAACCAGGTGCTAAAACCAAACAAAACTCTTCTACCTTATGGAAGTCACACCCCACTTGATGTTAAAGGATCATTCGAAACCACTATCGAAATAAAAGAGCGGAAGGAATATGCCACCATTTATGTCGTTGCAGGAGGCTCAAGAGATTTGCTGGGGAAGGACACAGCCATGCGGCTAGGTATTTTAAAGATTGGCGTCGAAATTAATCAAATTGATGACCAGCTGACGTCTCAGCCATTCCCTAAGTTAAAAAATATACTAGTGGAAATCCCTATTGAGCATTCCGTTAACCCAATATCTCAGCCCTATCGGCGTATACCGATTCCTCTTGAGGAAAAGGTAGGTAAGAAGATACAAGAGCTGTTGGAGGGTGACATAATAGAAGAAGTGCAAGGTCCTTCCAGATGGGTGTCCCCTATGGTACCTATATTAAAAGAAAATGGCGACTTGCGATTGTGTGTTGATATGCGACGCGCAAACGCCGCTATCGTGAGAGAAAACCACCCTTTGCCTTGCATGGATCAACTTTTACCTAAACTTGGTAAAGCTAAATACTTTAGCAAATTGGATGTCAAAAACGCATTCCACCAATTAGAGCTTCACCCGGATTGTAGACACATTACAACATTTATCACTTCTAAAGGACTGTATCAGTACAAGAGATTAATGTTCGGTGTCAGTTGCGCCCCAGAGATCTTCCAAAAAGTACTAGAAAAAATTCTGGTAAAATGTGACGGAGTTGTCAATTTTATTGACGACATTTTGGTCTTTGGCGAGAATGGCGAGCAACATGATTCACGACTCAAGAAAGTTCTAGAGGTATTGAAGGAAAATAATGTATTGCTCAATGAAAAAAAATGCATGATTAAAGAAGAGAAGGTCAATTTTCTGGGACATGAATTGACACCAGATGGCATTAAGTGAAACTTCGGTAAAAAGTTTTTTGACCAAATGAAACGTCGGAGTAACGAAAAATAATACATTATTCGGATAATCGAATTGAAAATAGGTCAACTGATACAGTGGCAGACATGACTTCGATGAAGTAAAAAAAAACGAAACGATAATAGTTGACAGTTTTAAGTGCAATGAAATTCGGTCAATTAATATTTTTCGAACTTATGATAGGTAACCCCCCACCCACAACGGACGAAAAGGAGTCCCTGCTCTGCCACCTGTATGTGTAATATGGATTGCTTTTTTTTAAAATTTAAATTTAAAAATATTAGCACCTTGTATTTATTAACATCAAACTTGTTTTTCTGGCAGTGATACACGATGTGGCCGAGTGCGATCCCGAAGACACAGCTGAGAATGTTGGAGTGACCTCTCTTGTAGATGACGTTGAAGGTCCGGTCGGTCGTGAAGAAGTTAAGGACATTGCTGAAATCAAGTAGATTAACAGTTTTTCATTTGGACGTAAAAAAAGTTAGTCAACAATATTTTCAAAGTACAATGTGCAAGTAAAACCACAGAACATGAATTGTTTCAGTAAATTGGTAGAGACTCTGATATAATCAATCAATGGTTTTTTATCACCTCCAATTAAAATTATTGTCTGTGGTAGTTTTTTTCCTCTAAAATGTATTAGACTAAAACTAGGCTGTCGAAATAGTCGCATTAAAGTCATAACTTTAATGCGACTATTTCGACAGCCCAGTTTCAGAGCATATAGAATTAAAGAAAGAAAATGGTGTTTTTGTTTGAATTATAAAAAACAGAAACACCTTAAAATGAAACAAAATAAATAATCGAAACTAATAATGCCAAAATATTGATGATTAATACACATTTCTTGTCGTCCAAACACTTTTGTTTTAGAATGCTGTGTAGTGCATCAGAGATGTGTTTCCAGAACCGTACAGAGTTTTCATGCAGTTCTTCGTAAAAAAGTCACATTACTGATGACCAGAATAGTCATGGTAATGTAACATTTTCATTAAAAAAAAAGAACAGGGGTCACGATAGTATCCTGAACAGTGGTGCAGAGTTCTTACCTATGTAGGCGACATTAATACCGCCACAAAAAAAAAATCAACGTAGCAGAATCAACAAATGAGACTCGCAGCGCCATCTATCTCGACAGCTGCGTACTAACTGGACAAAATCCTAAATCGCGAAATCAGAGTTTACCGTGCGATATAGAACATAATATGCAAAGCCCGAATATCAACTGTGGGGCAGTTGCCCACCGGACACCAACAACCGTCGTCCGGTCGGAGGATCCTCCCTTTTCAACGGAGGTATGGACTTTACTCTCTGTTAAACAATGGTCAATTAAGAATACATGTCGACACCTACGTCATTGTTTGTTTTTTCTTTGATATATAATACTTCCACAGTTTTAATGTTTATTGTTTAACTAACAGAATGGACCACTTATATTGTTGTTCGTATTAATTAATTAATTAAATTAAGTTATATATGTAACAAAGGTCTTCTGGATATCTAGACTTCTGCAGCTGTGTAATGAAAATCTAACTGTATTCGATTACTTAATTAGTTCAAAATACGGGTTAACAGATTGTTAATTAAAATTTCCTATGAAGTATTTTAATTGTACAATCTGATAATTAGTGTTTAACCTAATCATATACGATTCATTTTTAACCGACTTCAAAAAAAGGAGGAGTTTCTCAATTCGGTTGCTTTTTTAATTATTTTTTTGTGTTTGTCAACTCATAACTCCGTCGTTTACGAACCGATTTGAAAAATTTTTTTTTATTTAAAAGGATAACTCTCCGATTACTTCCATAGAAATTTCATCAAAATAGGTTCAGCAGTTTGGTTTTTAAATCAAAATAAATGGAAAAGGTACTGGAAAGATTATCCAAGTAAACGAAATTGCGTATTTTGCTTTCCTATGACTTTTCAGTAGTGGTTACGTATTACGAATCATACAAGTACCTACTAAAAACCTTATAATTAAAAAAAAAAAAATGAGATCCTGTATCGTAGTGTAGTTGCTAAAAACAGTACCTATTATTGTATTTATTAGTGAATAGATAAACTATACTTAAAATCCTTCAGGCACGGAACTGCATTATTAAAATACTCACGTTGGCGACGACAGTGGAAAAGGATACAGGTCCTCAAAGAAAATGTGAAGCGCGGGAATGATGATGCCCATGATGAATAACATGGTCAACACCAGCTTCTTGGACCTGACGCTACGGCAGCTGATGAGGATGACGAGGGCTAGGCAGTACAGCTGCATGTCCGCTGCCAAGTACCTGGGAACACCATGGATTACCTTATAACCGGTACAACTCTGCGGTGTCGTTAAACTTGACGTCGGTCATGGCGGCTAATCTCAGTTGAGACTAGCCTTCAAATCGTGAGATATTAAAAAATTAAAATATTTTAATAAACAAAGTTAGTAAGTGTCATGATCAGCGCTTCCTCTTCCATACCACTATACACTGTACTCTCACTCATAGTACAATGGTGTCACGAGACACGACCGGAGAAATATCAGACCCTGGTTGGTCCGTTGGCTTAACGTGCTTCCCTTAGTACGATGCCATTACACAGCCATTAAACAGCAATTTAAACTCCAGGCTTCCAATGAGAAATTCCTGATGGAAAACTCTTTGACAAAGCTCGATCAAATCCAGGGCTCCATGCTCAGCAGTCGCAACTGTTAGAGTCAGAACACTTGTTGAGTCGAGTCTTAATAAATACAGTTTAAGGCATGTGGACTAAAGGAATTATCCAATACATTTCTCTAGGTACGTACGTAGATACGTAGATTAAAAGAGTAAGTAGTTCTATGGAGTTTTTGGTTCGTTCTTCTCCATGAGAACCTACAGTACAACTATTTTCTTAATGTCCAAAACAAACGAATGCTAATTTCTATGTTCATCAATTATTAAAATCGTGTATGTATAATAATTTAAATTCAGAACTAAGTACTTTATTCTTCTTTTATTTTGATTTCCGTGTGAAGTGAACAATATAATATAACAATAAAATACTTAGTTCTGAATTCCAATAATTAAACACTATAAATTTAATTTTGTCGGACATGGAAATTAACATTCGCTTGTATTCGGAAATTCAATGAATGCCGAGGGTCATTAAGAAAATAGTTGTTCAAAAGTGACTTTTAATGGTCTAATTGAAATAAATTAAATGAAAGTATGGTTTCTGAGGGAAAGGTGACAGGAGCAAAAACACGAGGAAAGCTATTAAGTATTATAAAGTAATTTCTCACCAAGTTGGGATGTTGCAGTGCGATTGATTGAAGTAGTTATTGATGTAAAGCACGTGCTTCCACCAGTCGCTGCGACAATGCTCACTCTCTAGGACCGAAGCTCTCTAGAAAATAAAACGCAATATTTAATCAGTCGTAGTCTGTGTTGTCTTTAGCTACAACCTGGCTATTCTTAATCAATAGTCAATATGTTAAAGCGTGCTCCATCATTAACTACATCATCGCTAAGCGAGATTTTGGTCAAAGGTAATGAAAAAGACAAGCTTGGCAAGGCAGGCAACAAAAAGTTCTGTAAAAGATAACTCTTGAGCTATTTCTTAACGCAAGTAGTTTAATAGTTACGTCAGAGCATATTTGTTTTAGGATCTTGAATTAGATATTAATGAAATGTTTGATGGTTAAAACGAATTAAATAAAATCTAATTTAGTAATCTTGTTTCAATTCATCAAAACCAAAATGTATTTATTTACATGCCAGTGAGGTCCATCTCCTAAGAATCTGGCCCAGGTCATGCTCCATGCCAGCACCACTGCATAGCTGGGAGTCAACCTAAAACGAATTCGTGAGTAATGAGTTCTTCAACGACAGCATATTTATTTATTTATATAATATATACTTTATTGTACACCAAACAAATACATTAATTAATCACATAATTGGCACCCTTATCGCATTTCACAGTGAAAATTAATCAGCTTAGCTGAGTTATCTTCAATCCACACATATCAGGGCCGTGTCCGGGACGGTCACGGGATGGTCTGTCAGATGCACAAAAAATATCGGTGCACCGTTCATGTAATACTCGTTCACACACGTCCGTGTACACTGTACATGGTGCCCGGGCCGTGACACGAATGTGTCGGCCCACGGTCCTTGTTGATCCGGGCACGGCCCTGATCTATGTACCATTAATGTCAATAAATAAATAAAAAGCTTTAGCAGTCAATTTGATGATTTGGAATCGAGTTGACTTGGAATATGGAATAGTCTTGAAGGTTTTAAAAGAAAACCATACAATAAAACTTATTACCTTATAACTCGCAGCAGAATCCACTTCGGTAAGATACTCCAGCTGATATAATTCTTCTCAGCGAAGAGTTGAAGGCTGAAGGTAAGCATGAAGGCGGAGACTATGAAGTAAGTCCGGGTAAATAAGGCGCCGTTCATGAAAGGGTGATTGCTTAGATCACTGTATAACTGAAAGATGAAAAAATAAAAAACAATGATTTGTCGTGGTTTCTTCGTTTTTTTACACTGACTTCCGAATTGTTTTTTTTTATTTCGAAGTCGGTTGTACTTATTTTTTTTTATTAAAATGTTTTTTTTATTTATTACTTTTTCGTGGTGGTAAGATTTAACTAAAGCCAACGCAAAAAGAATGTTCAAGATCGGTTCATAAACAATAAAGTTATGCCCGAAGAGATGACCCCAAAACCATGGTTGACTTTTACAAATCTGCGTACCCATTCACAGCGTGTGATGTGAACTGTTATACTGTATGTTATGAATTGATGTAAACCATAAACAGACATGCAATTTCAGCAATCAGATTTGCTATTATTTATTGAAGAGTTCCGTTAGCTAGCAGATCTTCACCAAATTGAAATGGCACCAGTCCGGGAAGATACTCTTCCAAACAAAAAAGAATCATCAAAATCGGTTGACAATAATAATTGGCGAAAATATCGCTGAACAAAAAAAAATCCGTCGACTTGAGAACCTCCTCCTTTTTTTTTAAGTCGTTTAGTAAAAAGTGACAATGAAAACAAAAACTTTCCTAACTGTCATATGGGTACTAAAATTACTGTAGTTATTTAACTGTAAAAAGACGCTCCTTATGGCCACTGCCAGCATGGCACGGCATGGCACGGCATGGCACGGCAGGTTGCGCTACGGCATCGCGCGGCATGTCGTGTTATCTCGCGGCATTCCATCTCCGCGCACCGACCGGACCACCGAAATGACCGTTGCGCAAATTTCAACTAACTTAGCAATCATAATTCACAAAGTGACCCATTACGTCTCGTGGGATGCAATGGCGCGCCGCGGCATCCCGTGGCATCAAACGGCATGACACGTCATGCCGCAGCATACCGCGACGCGTCCCGTCATGCCACAGCATGGTGGTATCGAAATAAAGTAACTTGAATTCTAAACTCATTGAAATAAGATTCAAAATAACTTGATTAGTAATAAAATCCTTTGCCGTGCCATGCCGTGCCATGCCCGGCCCTTAAACATAAACCTACATGGTTCGCGTTCTCAGATGGTTTGAACTGAACACCAAGTTTTTATTATACATATGGGACGCGCAATATCAGAAAGTGACAAAAGAAAGAGGAGGCCAGTAATTGGTGAAATTTTGATGGTGTAGTAATTGAATTTGGAGGATTACATTCAAGGATTTCATTTCAAGTTGGATGGTTACATTCAAGATAAGAATGCTTGGAAACATGCTGGTCCTCCTCCATAGGACAATCAAGGGTGTGTAAGCAAAATCAAACTGATCAATTGATGTATGAACTTTATAGATGTAAAAGAGTTTTTATTTTTCTGTTAACACATTCTGTTTTATTAATGGTTCCAAGATTTGTAAATATGTGAGTACCATGTATTTATTAAGAAAATCAAAATGTTTACCTCTGCTGGTAATACTTTGATCCTATAAGTAGTATACTCTAGGTGCATCGACCTCACTTATATTAAAATTAATTTTTGTACTCCAAATATTGTAAATCATTGATTTGAAAAGAGTAACTGTGGAGTTTCTTGTCCGTTCTTCTCCATAAGAATCTACCCTTGCAAACGGACAGTAGAGTCACTTTATATTAGGTTGGGGAAAAAGTCTTTTCGCATTATAGTATGTATGAACTTGTAATAAAATCTCTTTGGCTATACTATTTTTATCTGGCTGGTTTTGGTATCATTGAAAGTTTAAATTTCAAATCAAAATCATCAAAATCATTCCAAATTCAAATTAGGAAAATGTGTGATTTTCATTTGTTTTTCCTGTCAAGATGAGTGAATCTAATGAAGAAATTCGATACATTTTAAAATTTTACTACAAAAAAGGTAAAAATGCAACGCAAGCCGCGAAAAAAATTTGCGATGTTTATGGACCTAGTGCAGTGTCTGTGAGAGTAGCACAAATTTGGTTTAAGCGTTTACAATCCGGAAATTTTGATGTCAAAGATGCACGTCGCTCTGGTCGCCCTATTACGGATAAAATGGATGCCATTTTTTAAAAAGTGGAGCAAGATCGGCATATCTGTAGTTACGACGTAGCTAAAGAATTGGGAATTGACCACAAAACAGTTTTGGCGCATTTGAAAAAAACTGGGTACAAAAAATTTGGGTACCTCACGAGCTCACTGAAATAAACCTAATGAACCGTGTACTCATTTGTGATTCTTTATTACGACGTAATGAAACCGAACCATTTTTGAAGAAGCTGATAACTGGTGATGAAAAGTGGATCACGTACGACAAGAACGTGCGAAAAAGGTCGTGGTCAAAGGCCGGTCAGGCTTCACAGACTGTGGCGAAACCCGGGTTAACTCGCAACCAGGTGATGCTGTGTGTGGAAGGGCATTATTCATTATGAGCTGTTACCACCAGGCAGGACCATCGTTCTGAACTCTACTGCGAACAACTGATGAGATTAAAGCAAGAAGTTGAGAGAAAGTGACCGGAATTAATCAACAGAAGGGGTGTGGCTTTTCATCATGATAACGCTAGACCTCACACATCTTTAGCCACTCAGCAAAAAATAAGAGAGTTTGGCTCGGAGGTGTTTAATGCATCCGCCGTATAGTCCTGACCTTGCACTTTCAGATTTCCACCTGTTTCAGTCTCATCAGAATTATTTAGGCAGTGTCAGGTAAACATCACGAGAGGACTGCCAAAACCACTTGTCGCGGTATTTTGATCAAAAGTCCCAAAATTTCTATAGCAATACCTACAAGATGGCAAAAAGTTATCGAACAAAATGGTACCTACATACTTTAGTTAAATGTAAATAAACTTTATTAAACAATGAATTTTTTTTTGAATTTTCTTAAAAAATGCGACGAAACGTTTTGACTTTGACTTTGACTTTGAATGTACTTTAACTATGAAGTTTGACCTCTAAGTTGGTCTCAATGTGTTAAAATAGATTATCGAGAAAAAGGAGTTCAATAAAATTGTCGCAGCTCAATAAAATGATTATTTTAACTTACATTTTCAATAAACCGGGGATTTGTTACGTATGTCATGTAAGGCAACACTCCATGGGCATTTATCAAAAACAGCATTGTGATGACCCTGCAACATGAATAGTTATATTAAATTCACTCTTGAGGTTATCGACATATGAGTTGTGAACTCAGCGATGATTGTAACGATAGTCGTGTGCCAATGCCTTAGAAAGCGGTACTTCGGGACGTATTTTTGGGAGTTTCCTCTCTGGAGCTCTGACCGCCCGCCGGTAGCTTGGACTCTGCTCCCCACACGGTGAGCTACTATTTTTATTTAAATATTAAAATCGTAATTTACTATAAATCATTTAAAATCAATGTCGCTAAAAGCCTGTAATAAACGTCAACGTTTGAAAAAAAATAGTCCCCCAACACGCTCTAAACGCGCACTTCCGTAAGGAAAAACTGGCGCAACAAACTCTCCAGCAACACAGATAATATGCGTACTAAAGAAACTATCGTTTTTAAAAATGAATGATGACCATTATCGATTACGTTATAATATGATTTCTGAAGAAATATAAAGAAAATGGATGAATGGCTTACTTGATACCGTGAAATCCCTTTAATCTTCTCAAGCGAGGATCAGACCCCTCACCAGAGGGAGCCACCAATAATCTCCAGTTCTGACGTATTGAAAAGTAATGTAGAACCCCTTTATCTGATACATGAATTAACCATTAATGAACGATTTTTTTAAATACTTACTAAATATAATAGTTCTCAGTAAGTAAATGAAAAAACTTACACTCACAGGTAAATAGTTAGTTGTTATAACGTACACTACATTAAAAAGAAAATAAGAATAAATTCGGTGAAATACTAATGCGCTGTAATATTTAAATAATAAAAGTATACTGACTATTTTTAGCAACTTTCGCTCCAAAGAAATCACACAGGCTACCGATAAGGTTTATCATAACTATAAAAAGAAGTACTACAGCTACCATAATATCAAGAACATCTAAATGACCATTCTGTTTTGGCATGTTGCAGTAGAACTTATCTGATACTTTCGCCTTCAACTCGTACAGTTCCCATAAGGATTCATTGAGGCATCCCTCAAGGACGTATTTTAAGTCCGGAGTTACTTCATATTTTTTAATACAAGTTTTTGTAACGCACAAACCATAGTGTAGGTGTGAATGGTTAAAATTAGTCGTCACTTGGACAGAATATTCCTGCAAAATCATGAAATAGAAATGAAAGAGTACACGAAAAAAAATCTTCAAGGGTCATTAGGTTTTCGAAATCATACCCACTTTTATCATATTTAGTAGTTCGCTAGGAATGTCGGAAACCAGGTCAGCTTCAAAGGTGCAGAACAATCCACCTGGTTCTTGGACACATCTTTCGTAGTCATCCAAGTGGAAGACTTCGGGCATCCGGTGGTATTCTGAGGCTGACAGTATGTCATAATATTAATGGATAAGGTCTATAAGATAAGGTCTTTTTAAAAATACTTTTAACAAACTTCAAACAACTGTGTAAAAGGAACACCAAAATAGACTGGCTGTCATTTTTGTATAAAATATAATAAATACAAAATTATAGTACTTACCATTTAACATATAAATCACCCCATGACAAGAGTGAAACAAGATAATCAAAATCCATGTTTTGACCATTTTTTGCTGCGTTGTTTCAGCGTTTAACGTTTAAGATGGTTTTTGACCAACTGTAAGTATTAAAATGGATTTATTTACGCTATTTTATTATTTCTTTATCAGTTACATTAAAAGTGACCTAAATATGTGAACTATTCATAGATAAAGGGTTTAGCTTCGTCATAAGAATATAGAATGAACATTGATAAGATAGAATGGCTTATCACAGAGCGGCTTAAAAAAGACAATCAATTAAAATTTCACTGTCTGAGGTTATGTTTTTTAGATGAATTTTTCTACTATACACTCGTCATTATACCTTTTTTATGGGTAATCATCAAATGACTCCTCCTGCTCTGGGCGGAGCGGGGGAGCATCAGACTCTTGCTGACTAAACCACCCGTGAACCTTCACAAATGCACATTGCGATCCATGGCCGCGGTAACTCTTTCGAACAATTCCGCAACCTCGGCAGACTCGTCACTATACCTTTTACTTACTTTTATTAACTTTACATTTTTTATTTATGAATGATCAACCTGATGGAAAGCGATAGATGAGGTCCAAGATGTAGCGAGCGTGTCTAAAAGATGCTTTGAGGCACTGGTACTCCCATAGACTAATGGTACTCCCACGCGTCGACGAAACACAGCAGGCTGCTGGACGACGAACTCCGGTGAGAGGGTGGTCGCGAACGCGGGTGTTAGCCCTACCATGGCAAGGGAAGGATTGGCCAGTCTTATAAGGTGTTAGGTGAGACTGTCCAGGATGCGCCGAGCGCTCGGTTCAGTTGAGTGTCTGATGGAACAAATTGCGCTACACGAGGAGGCTCCTTCATGCATCCCAATCTACTAAATCTAAGACTAAATCCCATCTACTTTACATTACAGGTAAGGTATAGTAATAGGTATATTTTATTTTGTCGTGCACGTCTTTTTATATCGTTCTCACATGTCTATGAATAATTTCAACAGGAACAATGTAACCACAACTTTGTAATAATTAATTGATTCAAAAGAGTGTCCATGGAGTTTCTTGTACGTTCTTCTCCATAGAGATCTACGCTTTGGAACGTGCAAATAGCTTCACCTCTTTGACTGACCGACCTTGAAAATTCAAAAGTGCCTGTAAATGGTTTAATTGAAATAAATGCTTTGACTTTGACTATGACTTTGACTTTGACTTTATACCAGTAGATATTTCAGATGGCGCTGCCATGACGAAAACATAAGCTCCAAGTTTTTTTAATAATTAAAATAGAAAGAGTAGTTTTTTTACTTGTTAACAATCCCTATATAACAACCCAAGGGGATCAATAAATAGATACGAGTAAGTAATAGTGTCATACGGACGAAAAGTTTCGAAGAAAATATGAATTGATACAGTTTTGTGTGTATTACGGAAAGGTGCAAAATTTGAAGATAATACCTGTGATAATACAAACAATTCCAAGTGTAAACAAAGTGGAATGTGCTTCCCTAAACATGGAAAAATACCTTGCAGTAAGACTGTGGAAATAAATTCGTATAATCTGAAGAAAACTGGTAAAAAGGTTTATAATTCCGAATAAATGTCAACAATAATTTACTCAGTTTGCAGTGAATTCTGAAAATTGTACCGTTGAGTTTCACCTAATCTCACATGTAGTGACATCTAGCATTAACTACAAGAATTAAAAAAATCAGTAAAACAGGTGTTGCTGATACAGAGGCATTGCTGAACAAGCCGACATTGGGTACACTTTTTACGTATGGCCGCGGGTTCGAATCCGGCCCGGAAATGCTTTTTGAATGTCAAAACCTTGGAGCCAATTCTACTGATTTTTTTTTGAACAACGTTTACATTCGCATGTCAGTGTCAATCTGTCAAAAAAACACTACAAAGTTGAAAATAACTTTAACTTCGGAAGTCGGTGTTTTTGGTTGCTTCTTCGTTATTTGACACCGACTTCTGAAATTAAAGTTATTTTCAACTTTGTAGTGTTTTTTGGAAGTCGGTTTCTTTTTTTTGTGAAAAAGTTTTTTATTTTTCACTTTTTAGTGGTACCCCACACCTAACAACACCACTGGAAAGTCACAGGAAAGCAAAAATACGCAACTTCGTATACATGGATGATTTTTCCGCATATTTTTTCCAGCTATTTGAATTTAATAACCAAACTACTGAACCGATTTTGATATAATTTCAATGGGACCATTTGGAAAGTATACCCTTTCCAATAAAAAAAGAATTTTTCAAATCGGTTGGCAAGCGACGGAGTTATGCCTGAACAAACATAAAAAAAAAAAAAAATTTTTTTTTAGAAGTCGGTTAAAAAGCCTTAATTTTCATACATTTTTGACAGATTGCGACTGAGATGCGAATGCGAACGTTGCTATAAAATTAAAGTCCGGTCGCGGAGCAGAAAGAATTTCGTACAATGAAAGAAAGAAAGAAAGAAAGAAAAATATTTATTTGAGACTCGCACAAGACAAACAAAAAGTAAAACAATAAAATAAAATTAACAATGGGAAGGTAGGTAATACAAAAAAAAATAAATATTAAAATAACAAAAGCATTATAATTCCTCAAAAAAAAAAATATTATAAAATGACCTCTTATTACCTGTCTCCTTCATCATCATCATCATCATCATCATATCAGCCGAAAGACGTCCACTGCTGGACATAGGCCTCCCCCAAGTGTCACCACAACAACCGGTCCTGTGCGTCTCGCATCCATCGGTTACCCGCGACCCTCACCAGGTCATCGGTCCACCTTGTGGCAGGCCTTCCAACGTTGCGTCTTCCGGTACGCGGTCGCCACTCCAAAACTTTTCGGCCCCATCGACCATCTATTCTGCGAGCAATGTGCCCTGCCCACTGCCTCTTCAATTTGGCAATCCTTCGGGCTATGTCGGTAACCTTGGTTCTCTTGCGGATATCGTCACGATGGGCCTCATCAGAAGGCTTAAAGTCACCCAAAGGGCAATGGAGAGGGCAATGCTCGGAGTTTCCTTGCGTGATCGAATCAGGAATGACGATGTCTCCTTCACTCTCACGTAAATATAATGCGTCACGCTCGCACAGATGCAATGATGGCCGTCCTCAGGGATTGTAAGCCATATACCGTACCTAAGGTTTGTTTTAGTTTGCATGTGGTTTTAGTTGGCCTTGAGTCACAACAAAACCCACGGCTTGCTTGACATAGTTAATAATTTTTATATAACGTACGAACGACATTCCATCTTGGGATGCGTGGCTTGGGATCGTGGGTGCGATCGCTCAGTTTTCGGACACAGTTATACTAAAATGACGTGATTATTTACGAACAATTTGGTACCAATTATAAATCATTTAGTTGTGATTTCGAAGTAGGAAATCGAATTGCATAAACTAAATTTGGGTGACAAAAGTCACCTGGCGCGTTCAGTTAATACAAAAAAGTTTGTGACCACTGTCAGTAGGCAAAGAGGTCATTGTACAAAATTCTTCCTGCTCTGCGACCGGGCTTTAGAAGAATTTGCACTCTTGTATGATAAATCTACACAATAATTGGAATATGGAAGATATGCAAAATATTAACACTAAAAAAAGATGTCGCCGCCGGTCAAGTTTAGATTTTCCTGACAGTGACTTTGAATTAAACATATCAAAGTTTATTAAACAACGTAACCATCAGAAATAAAGTGACAGAACTCAACGATAAACTTGAAAACTTAGATAATGAACTGCAAATGGCAAACTCTGATATAGAAAGTTTGAATATTGAGAATAGCACCTTAAAAATCTGTCGGCGCTTGAGAACTTAATAAGAGTGACAAAACTATTACTTTGCCTCTCAAATTCTATTCTCCGAAGTATCGAAAGCGATATAGGTTATTTGGTAGAAGAAAAGGCTTAACAACATCTTCTAAATAAATAGATTTAAACGCAGTGAGATATAATAAAAATGAAAGCTACAATTTAAGCTACTTTTTCGAGCCTAACATCAAAATGTGACTTACAAAACACGAAAATAAGTCACCAGCCTTCTTATTGACACATTGTAGATCAAGGAGCATTGAAATGGGGACAATAGTTCACACAGAGACAGTTGGAACTCTGACCATAGGTTAATATGACAAACATTTCAGACCCAGAAAAAAGCACTTAAGTTTAACTAATAATATAAAATCGAATACAGGGACAAGTCAATTAACCGCTAGAAACCATCAGGTTAAGATTTTTGCTGACCAAACAGGACTTTTTATGAGGGGAGTGCTTCAAGAGCTTCTGGGAAATTCTTTCCAAATGACTTTTTTTAAATTGAGGAATGGGCTTGCTCTTGACCTCGATCACGCCTGATGGAAAGCGATAGATGAGGTCTATGATGGAGCGAGCGTGCCCAGAAGATGCCTGTTCTCTCTTGCTTTGAAGGCAGACGGGTTATATGGGGAAGGGAACACAGACGCTGGCAAAGAGTTCCACACTTTGGCTGTGCTTTGTTACTTCGATGGTTAAACCAGGAGCCCCTATGGCTGAAGTAATTCATGTGTTGATTTGTGTAAGGAGTTTACCCACTCAGACTAGATATTGCTACTAGGGGGTTCTAACGATTCTGATCCTTTGAATTTTCAGTCAATATTGTATTGTCCCTGGGACAAGTGAAACACGCAAATGTCTTAGTTGGAAAACTCAACAATGTTTTTTTTTAAAATTAATGTTTATTCTTGTATGTACCTACATTGTGTGTATCTGTGTGTGCCAAATAAACTTATTTTCTTTCTTTCTTTCTATAAAAAAAAAATATGTTAAAATTGCTCAATAATTCACTGAAATGATATGTGACAACTTTAAAAATACGTCATTTTTGCCGTTGGATCTGAATTATACTTACTACTTTAAAACCAGGAGACTCTTAGTTGTTCTTGGTCATGATTATTACGAGTTCTCTTAATCAGAACGGTACTATTTTTAAATATTTAAATATTCTTTCCGAAACAAAATTCTACATTTTTTTTTTTCTTGTACACCTACCACAGTGTAGTTTTTTTAACTCAAAGGTTGGCTGGTAGAGAATGCCTTGTTGCATTAAGTCCGCCCATGTACCACTAACCACTATTGTACATAAAGTTTACATAAATAAATAAATCATACTACTACTAAAATATCTTCAAAATACATATTAAATACAATGGAGCAAGTAGGTACTAATCCATAAGGAAATACTTAATTTAAAGTACAGAAATGACTATTTAGAATAGGTATGTTAAAATTAAAATATCTAATGAATTAAAATGTTATAATAATGCATATTCACGTACAGAGAAAGAAACTTTATCAAAGTATAACAAACCAGTTACGGATAGCATTGGCACAAAGACAGAAAAAAAAGTTTTTTTTTACATCCTAAATTACCTATTAATTCTTATAGCCTGACAAATGTTTCTGATCTCAATTAAATAGGTATATCTATCTACCTCAATATTTATCACCAAAATCTATGTGGAGTTATGAACAAGAAAATCGAAGAAGAAGTTTATGTGGAAACTCTTGATACAAGGCTGGATTACGTGTGTATAAGTGAACACTACTTGAATGAGTGCACTGCAAATGTTTTTAATCCAAATAGCTATAACTTAGTAGCACATAACACTAGAAAAAATAAATTAAGAGGAGGTAGTTTAATTTTGGGCCATGTGGATAGACGGACTGTTTGTGAGCCAATAAACAAATTATATAAAATGGAATTTTGCGATTACCTGGAATAAGTACTGGTGCCACAAGGAAGTTTTCAAATCGCAGCTTCCACTTTCTACTAAAAAAATTGTAATGGATTCGAAAATTTTACCATGTCTAACCTACGGATGCCAGACTTGGACATTCGACCGTAAGACCAGAAATAAAATCCAGACAACACAAATAAGAATGGAAAGAAGTCGCCTAGGTACTAAGCTGAAAGACAAAGTGAGGAATGAAGAAATTCGCAAGAGAACCAACGTAACGGATGCTCTAACCTTCTCATTCCAAAGAAAGTGGAAGTGGGTAGGTCTCGTGGCCAGGCAAAAGATGATAGGTGGACAGCGAGCGCAGTAAAATGGACTGGCCCACGAGGAACTAGGGGCAGAGGCAGGCGTGACGCTAGATGGGTAGACGAGATAGTGGAGAGATGGCAGGTCAAAACTGGCCACACGCTGCTTGCGCCAAAGTTCACTGGTACTCCTTGGAGGAGGCTTTTACTCGAAGGGGCTCCGTACAAACGATTTAAAAGTTACGTGTTCTTATATGTATAAACTTAGTATAAATTTAATAGATTGTAATTTGAATGGAATAAATAAAGCTTTATTATTTATTTCTTCTTTATTCAATTCTCCTTACATACTATTTACATTTTTAAATATTTATATAAATTTATATAAAAACACAATTAAAATATAAAAATAGTAGTCCGCCGGTGTCGGGAGCAGAGTCCAAGCTACCGGTGGTTAGGGCTCAAAGAGAAAGGAACCTCCTCACTATACGAGCCGTATTGAGGAGTACTGCTTTCTGTATCAGGCCCTTTACCCAACTGCGTAACGCCAGCTTCGGCAGATGGTCGTCGAAGCTTTTGGCCATCAAGATATTGGCCGTAACGACAATCGGCACAAAGACCGGGATGAGCCGAATCCACATTCCACGTGTCGACAACCTCGTATGCTAAGTCAAGATACTTGATTTTTTTCGGTTTCTCAGCTTTCACGATGTTCTCGTCATGTGGGATGGTAACATTTATTTATTATTATTATAAAATGGAATGTTTTGAAATTTATGGACCAAAAGATACTATCACTGGTCTTTATTATATCTGTTGTTGCTATCGAAATCCTGTTCGTATCGTACCTGTCTAGGCTGAGTTTAGGGTCAGGTCGTCACGGTTCTAAGGTACCTTCGATTTAGATACTAGCTTTATGAGTCCCGCATATTATGTCTAGTGGTATGACAGTATCGGACAAATACGCATTATTCTGGAGCCCTGGGCCCCAGTGATCTGTAATACAGGTGCTTTGCGCCTACCTCAAACACCAGCTCCTCACATATAATTTAGAACTTAGTTAGATTTATTTATTTATTACTATATACACACACTTAAAAAAAGACTCAACTAAAACTAATCTAAAACATGGCGTCGAAAAATTCCTCCGCATCGCAGGCCACTGGTAATGTACCCAAAAGGCTGGCAGCATTGCCACGTTGTATGCTTATCCTTTGTCCGAGGTAAAAGCCAGCCCTAGGGTCACGCGAAGTGTCAACTAAGCGTCTTAACAGATCTTTAAACAAGTAATGAGCACTCGGACCCCACGACCCGAGAGTTTCAACCCCAAACGGCTCGAAAATATAACTACCTACAAGGTCATTATATTTCCGCCGCTTGAGGTTCTCCGCAGCCGCAGCGGCAGCGCCAGCGCAGCACGAAGAGCTAGGAAGATGGGATGGCGCAAGAGTATCGACACAAGTAGCGTCCCACACTAATGGCCTACCCATCTTCCATGGAAATAATGACATTCCGTCCGGTCTCTTGCCATCGTCGCGTGCCAGGCCATTGGGTTCAAATACAGCCGGAACGCCGACGGTGACAAGAGCTCGTCGGATGATGTCGTTAATATTCGCGTGCCGCGCTATGCGACCAGCGCTACGGCTGCATGACAGGCCGTGGTGTCCGAGACTGTTGACAGCTTCGCCACAGTGGCAGCGATGAGGAGAACAACATGGAGCGCCAAGACGCAGGGAAGCAGCGAGGCAGAAAGTAGTATCATCGAACAAGGTGCCTATGTTCGACGACGGTAGTGCGTGAAGCCAGAGTCCCGACTCCCATTGACCCATAGCCAACAGACGAGCACGCTCAGCAGCAGTACCAGATGTGGCCAAAAGGTTATTCTGAACCTCTCTGCAGAATGGCTCGTCCCAACGTCTCTGGGATGATGGGTAGTCGGGTGGATTTAGATTCGGGCAAGCGAGTCTCCAGGCATCCATGGCCTCAGTGAAGCAAGGCACATCAAAACTAGTCAGTGAGGAAGTTAGGATATTCCTGACTAATTTCTCAGTGCCATGAACCGAAGATATGAAAGCCGGTAAACTGATACTAGTAATTTTGCGGACGCCGAGGCCTCCCATACGGATGGGAAGAGTAGCTTGTGCCCAAGCTCGGTCGTCCATGGCCACATTTAAAAGTGAAGTAAGTGTATGACGAATGATTTGGTCCATTTTTTCCAAAAGGTGAGGGTGCTTCCATAAATGGGAAGCACGAAGAAAGAGGTTTGGTTTTTAAATCCAAAAAGCTGGAAAAATATGTGGAAAAATTATCCATGTATACGGAATTGCGTATTTTTGCTTTCCTGTGACTTTCTAGTGGTGTTGATAGGTGTGGGTACCACTAAAAAGTGAAAAATAAAAACTTTTTCACAAAAAAAAACCGACTTCCAAAAAAAACACTACCAAGTACAAAATAACTTTAATTTCGGAAGTCGGTGTCAAATAACTAAGAAGCAACCAAACACCGACTAGGTACCGAAATTAAAGTTATTTTGTACTTTGTAGTGTTTTTTTTGGAAGCCAGTTTTTTTTTTGTGAAAAAGCTTTTTCCCATACATAAAAAAGGAGGCAAGCAATGATAGATATTGACTGTTCGTATTAGATATACGAACACATTGATCTTACCTAGCCACATCATTTTACAATACATACACGCGAACGAAGTCGCGGGCGGGAACAGCTAGTGCAAAATAAAGAATTTACATTGTTTACTTGGCTACAATGCTGCATCCCAAACTGTAACAATCCTAGAGTAAGTTAGTATTACATCGGACTTTATTTGAAAATGTCGTGTGCAGCGTAGTTTTAGTGTGCCGGCAAAATGTTTACAAAATTCCTATTGTTCGTATTGTTTCATAGTTCTTCAGCTGTTATATACGAGCTCAATGGTATGTGTACATATGGAAGACGCCAGATTAATTTGCAATAAAAGTAATTGCCCATTCCTTTTCTCGGATAATAAATTATGAATCGTTTTTCGTTACTAGAAAAAAAAAAGGATCACGATCCGATGTCGATTCAGGACAGCTTTATGTAATTATTTCTGTTTTCGGAATTAAGCATGTCGATAAATGTAGGTGGGTTATTGCAAATTTTTCTGGTGTCATCCATAGTTTATAGGGATTTATATGCTTTACTTATTAGTAGTTATCAATCAAACCTGTCTCGAAGGTGTGTGCATTTTATTAGAATAACATGTTGCTTCGTTTTATCAATTGGATTGTTTCAGTAGCTTCCCTAAATCTACATTTGTGTGCGATATGTCAGTGTATCATAGTATGGTAGTTACAGCTACTCTATGCACTAGATTCATTTCTTGATCGACGTTACTAAGTAAAATGACAAGGACATCGTCACAATAGGGTTGATTCTATGTAAAAAAATATGATTCTAACTAAAGTATTTCGTTGATCGCCTACCGACCGAATTAAGCCGATAAGTCCTAACGATTTGAAACTACCGATATTTGGTAATCTCTACATTCGAAGCCAGCGAATATAATTATAAATAAATTTATAATAAATAATCAATTTTATTTATTGTTTACAAGGACCAGATTATAGAATGGATACATTGGCACATGAGAGTAATACAAAATCTAGTATATAAATTATATAATATATAAGTAAGCTTTTACAAATTTGTTTTTTTCTAGAGATCGGTAGAAATTCCCCGCATTATTGGGTAGTAACTCGTGTTACGCTGGGATCATGTGTTTTTTTTTAAAGATAGCCGCCTCCATAATTCATATATGTTCATTTAATGTATAATAGTGATCATTCCATTTTCAATTTTGTTTTTAATTTAAGCTTATGAACCTCTATTTACTATGTCATAAAGATTTTTTGAAAACTTGTATGGTTTCAAAAATATTTAAGTTTGAACCTTGTCTTGTACTTTGTTGCAGTTTCTTTGAACACCAGTGTATTTCCTAAAATAATTTTAAACATTTTATTATAAAGTGTAACAAACATACTCTTTTTTTTTCATGTAGGATGCGATGAAAATATATTTGAGACTCTCATAATAAGTGATTTTGATTTGATTTGTTGTTTGGCACAGTTTATAAAACTTATGTTTTTTTTTCTATTTTACCCCAAAAGTGACCCATTCAATTTATGTTCCACGTCCGATTTTCGGTCACAAAAGTTTATATCTATTTACCGAATTTAAACTGGTTCGGTCCAGCAGGATTGGAGCAAATCAAAAAGAGGCTGTGACAGACGGAAAGACATACAGACATACGAGTTATCCTATAGGTATATTCATTTCGTTTTTCATTTGGGACGGACGGAACTCTAATTAATAGATGTTATGTTGTTCGTACCATCAAACATTCTTCGATATGCTAGAATCGGATTTTAATTATTTTCAATTTATGTTTAAGATTAAGTAGGAACACCAATAAAATTTTATAATGTAACCACACAGGTAGGAGCTCGTGGCAAAATTATAACAGCCGCACGGATCGATCTTCAAGGTAAAGCAACGCTTGACGAGGTTGGTCTGTCGATGGGTGACCATCTTAACAAATCGAGATTCTTCCGCGCCTCGGAAAGCACGTTAAGCCGTTGGTCCCGGCCGTCATTTGTAGATCTTTGGCATTCGTTACGGATTGTCAGAAGCCAGAAAATCTGACACCAGTCTTGCCAAGAAGTACTGTGTTACCCAGTTAATGGGTTGTGGAGGTCTGGTAGGCAGCCGCTCCACGTAAAATACTGGTATTCAGCTGAATCCGGTTTGACTGGGAGCCGACCCCAATATAGGGGAAAAAAGCTAGGCAGATGATGATGTAAGTAATAATGGACTAGGCCAGTTTTTACGAGGAAGTGTACCTATAAAAAAACGTTGTGCAATTAGTTTCTCGACTCCATAACAGCTCTATTCCGCCTCGGTTGCAACTCAACTCACTTGCTTTGAAATGTACTGTCGTTGAATAGTTAGTTGAAAATAATTATGAAAAATCAAAGAAAAATCAAATAGGTAGCCTTGAAATAAGTTTACTTTGAGCGTAGCATAATTAACAAACTAAGAAACTCATTAGTTTTTCGGATAATATCTAAGGAAACAAACAAACTTTTAATTAATGACATAAAATATTATTTCATTTACACAATCATGATCTCGTTGCCGATAACAAAATTTATTACAATGAGTTTTCAACAATTCGCCATTAAGACACAAGAAAGACATTATCGCATGTTTTGCCGTTAAAAATAAAAATTGTCGGACACGCTTAGTAACCTGCCTGTATTCCTTGCGATAGGTTAAAGTACTAATTTGCTGCAATTTTGACTCCGAAAACTTGTTTTTTTTAGTTACGGGCCTTATTGTTCTTTTTGTACATTCTACCTTTTTTATGGATGGGAAATCATCAAATGACTTCTCCCGCTCTGGGCGGAGCGGAAGGGAGTGTCACACTCTTGCTGACTAAAACCCATCCGTGCTCCTCTTAGTGCCTTTTGCTTTCCAGGGCCGCGGTAACTCTTTCGAACATAATCCGCAACTCAAATTTAAATACCTACGTAATCTTCTTTACTTTTATTTAAAAGACACATGAAAGATCTATAGATCCATTCCCGTTTTTCATAAGGACTTCCGTAACCCTAAAAAAAAACATTTTTATTTATGTTTATATAAGCTTCATGTACACTCTAGAATAAGCCATGATTCGTCATGAAATCGGTCGTAAAAATAATGATCTATTCACAAACGGTGCGACATGACCCAGAGGTCAGCAACTGTTTAACTCGCAAGTCTAAACATTTACCTACCTAAACAGATGTAGCGTAGGAACTGTCATCAGCATATCATCTGCCTAGCCTTTTTTCCAACTATATTGGGGTCGGCTTCCAGTTAACTGCTGCCAACCAGACCTCATCAATAGCAGTCCTTATTTTGTGGTGTAAAACGTTTAAATAATATGTTGAAATTAAATACATTGGTTTATAATTATATAGGCCCCTTAAGGGTGCCCTAATCAGTCATTGTTTCATACAAACGTAGTCTGGCGATTACTCTACCGATTGACGGTGTGCGTTCAGAAAAAAAGTCACATTTATTTATCTCGGCATCACAGCCTTTATTCCTTCCATTAAATGATGTTGGATGAGACAGGATGCAATTTGACCGCGCCCGTCAACGAGTTCAGCCGTTTGACTAGTGCACCCTTAAGAGCGTTTACACCGTACGGCTTAAAAACTTTGAAGTCCTTATTTTCCGAAATGAATGAATCGTTTTTAATGAAACTTGGTGTGCATACGCCATCGAACCAGGTCTAAAAAGTTAGTCGAGAACATTTTCGAAAAAGATCTTAAGTTTTCTATGGAAAGTGAAAAATTACTCTAACTTTCCTCCTGAACTCTCAAAAGTTTGTATGAAATGCCGTACGGCGTAAACGCTCTTTAATATTGAAATTACAATAATCGTACCTACGCTAAAAAAAATAAAAATACTGGTCGGAGGATCCTCCCTTTTCAATGGAGGTTTGCGGGACTTTACTCTCTGTTCCGCTACTTCCAAAGTTTTTAGGCAAAATAATTATCTAAAGCCGATTCGTTTTATAGCCCCCGGAGTAGCTTAAATTATCCATCATCACCAATATATATTATATATATTATATTGGGGGTCTTTTTCCACAACTACTGTAACAAACAAAATCATACTGCAGTTGAGTAAGGCCGTTGTTGTAATTAGAAAGCAAGAGGCCGTTGCTGTCCATCACCTTCACCGTCCACTTTCACCATACACAACGTGTAACAGAATAAACGCAATACCTCTTATTAATTACGAACAAATTTTACTATGGAGCCAACCCTGAAATCATGAAAAAAGATCAGCTGTTCAGTACATTTTGTCGAGTTATGCTCTCTGAAATGTATGGGGCAGTCAATTTTTTTTGCGATTTCATTGTTGGTCCCATAGTAAAAGTTGTTCACAATGATGAGTACAATGACCTCTTAAGAGGTATTGCGTTTATTCTGTTACATGTTGTACCTACATAATATGTATGTCACCGGAAAATGGCAAACGGAGTAAGATTGTAAAATATCGGGTCAAATTGTTAACTATTTTTTTTCTTAATTAGACACCGCTATATTTGACACAATTCAATTTTGATGGGATGTATTGTATTCAAAACGATTATTTTATAATATATATTATCAAAGATAGTGATATAAATAATTATCAAAAAAAATATAATTATCAAATCTATATTTATTACAATCTTACGGAGTCTGCAATTATCCGGTAACATATACACACCATAGAATAGTAGGTACCGTATAAAACCATACTACCATAGAATTCGCACCTAGCCTACGAGTAGCTACCATAGTACCTGCGATACAACTTAGTTGGCTCTTACGATACAAAGAGGAAGGTGTGACCTAGAAATCAATAAGTTGAAGTTTGTTGACCCTTAAACATGCTTCTGGAGTAAATCAGTATGGTATTATCAAAGTTTGTCCTGGGTTCGATTCCCACCCAGGACAAACTTTGTGTGATGAGCATTATTGTTTGTTCTGTGTCTGGGTGTAATTTATCTATAATATGTATGTATTTATAAATTATATAAGTATGTATATCAGTTGTCTGGTCACCATAACACAAGCTCTGCTTAGCTTGGGATCAGATGGCCGTGTGTGAGTTGTCCCAAGATATTATTATTATTATTATTATTATTATTCATGGACTTTGTATTACAAGATGAATAAACGTAGACAAAGCAAAACGAGTATAAAAGGATCGTAGCACGAGGCAAACTATAATTTCTACTTTGTATCGCAGGATACTTGGAAAATTCGTTTATTTGTGAAAAACCCCAGATTTTGTAAAAAAAACTGGCAAACTATCCCAAGGGAACATATCTGCTCCCGGGATAAAAAGAGTGTGTGTGCTAAACAGTCTAAAATCTATATTTGTGCCAAATTTCATCCAGATCTGTTCAGTCGTAATTGAGTAACAAACATCCATCAGTTCAACTTTCGCATATTTAATTTTAAGTTTTTAATTAAGAAGTTGATGCGATAAACACGTACCTACAATATTAAGTATTTACTTTCCAGATGAGGACTACGCTCTCATGCCCCCAATATTCCTCTTGGATGACTACGAGGAATGCTTTCGAGACCCTGAGGGGCTGTACTGCACTGCAGAGTTCGCCGTGGTCTCAGATGAGCCCAGCGCGCTCTTGCTAATGATGCAGGTACGTCTTCATCATATACCTACTCGTACTTGGTGCTTTGTAGCATAGATAGCCTCATTGCCCTTCCCTTAATGAAAATGAATTAATTTCAGTTCATTCTGTAATCGAATCAAATCAATACTTCTCGATACTACCCGGATTTGTTTAGACTGCCAAAGTCTAAACAAATCCGGGTATTTTTTTTTTTGTATGAATATAATATGTGAAAGGTAATACCGAGAAATATTGATTTGATTCGATTACAGAATGAACTGAAATTAATTCCTGAAATAAAGTAATGCAATTCTTCTTGAGTATTGAAATCTTCTATAAGTTTCTGTAGGATAAACCACAGCCCAGAAGCTAGTCTGTCAATAAATTTAGGTAGGTCAATGATTGCTTGCATAAACCGCCAAAATGTGGTATGAAGCCATCATCACCCCAGAAACTGATTTATCACGTTTGTTCTAAAAATAAATGTGTTTATTTAATTACTATACTTATTTTAACTGAACTTGCAACATAAGTACATACATTTTTGAACGTTTCTTTCTATATTTTAAATTATTGGTTGTGTATACTATACAAAGTAAACCTGCAGAATAACAATCAGCAGGTTTATTGCCTCAAACTCGCAAGATCAAGGGGTAATTGCATGGTCAGTAAATGAAGTACACAATGACTGTCATTAGTAAACATTGTATTTGCATGCCCCGAGCTGTGTAATTCCAAACAGTAGTGTTTGTTACTTCAGGTAATGTTTTCGAAATACGCTCAAGTTTTAAAAAACCAATATCAACTTTTTTGTTATGATTATCATCTGTTTTATTTACAGGAATATTCCGAACATACACCAACACACTACAATCATACAAAACTACGTCGGGGCGTATGCCTCACTCAAACATGCAAAAAGTTTTACGAAAAATCAGAAGGGGACCAAGGACAGGCCCTTGAGGCATGCGCCAACGATACCCTTTATAACAAGTACAAGTTAAAGGCAAGAGTGTCAAATGATTATACTTGTTCCAAACGTGAGAAGAGCCAGTCATTAGATTACGTGGATATAGCTGTGGGCGTGGTCTGCGTTGCAATATTGGTCGTGAACATTGCCGCAAGCATTTGCGATTACTTTTCTGAAAAGGGAAAATATATTAGAAGTATGTTTAAAGTTATAACTGACAAAAAACTGTCATTAATATTAGCATAATTTTTGTGTTTTTTTTCAACATTCAAGAGTGCTTTTCAATATATAAGATTGAAACAAATAATTAAAACCATAACTTATTGATGGAAAAGATAGCCTGTTCTTTTTTTAAATCTCATGTTTTCAGGTCTTCGGTTTCTCTACTGTTTCTCAATATTTCGGAACTGGAACAAACTATTGGCACCTGCAGCAAATGATAGAGATCCTCGTCTGAAAGCGTTGAGAGGACTACATGGTATTAGGTAAGATTTTTAATTGTTTGTCAAACAATGGTGAAATATTAATTTCGTCAACAGTGTGAAACAGCCTGTGCTGTACCTACAGCGAAGAAATCAATGTCAAGATGTTCAAGATTTTTGAACATTATGTAATAGAATTTATACTTACAAAGAAAAAAATGAATGATTTGAGAGTTAAAAGATTTTTTATTTAAACTGTTTTTTTTTTTTTGTTTGTTTCAGAACTTTGAATATGATGCTCGTCATAGCAGGCCATTCAATTATAATCAACATGTTTTTACCAGAGAACCCTACGTTTGTGGAAAATGTTGGTTATTTACTTACTACTATACTTTTATCTAACTTCTTCAAGACCATGTTATGTGGTCATTTTACTGCCCTTCCGCCATGTTACGTAGATCCTGATCTGCCTACAGACACGCTATGAATTACTCCACTTTACTTTCTTTTCAACGTTTCTGCAACTGGCGCCACTTTCTGCATTTAATATATTCTTATTATACTCTTAAATCCTAAAAACTGGCCATGAAAACTTTAACTTCAAGAAATCTAATCGAGAAAGGGGTTACAAATTATTGTTTGATTAAAAAAATGATTTCTAATTACAGATGTTCACTGAAGACCTTTTTCACATATTAACAAACGGGACCCTGATAATGCAGACATTCTTGCTGATCTCATCCTTTCTTCTCGTGTATATGATGCTAATACATTCAGAGAAACATGAACCTTCATGGAAGATGCTACCAAGGCAATTCTTTTTGAGGTGGTTGAGGTGAGGAATATATAGGTACATAGCTGCCTATGGATAGAAAGAAAAATAAATATATGTATAGAAAGGGGGTGAAGGAGATTGATGAGAATGAGAGAAGTATGGAAGAAGCATTTTGTGCCGACCGAAAATAAATTGAGACGAACAAGATAATGATCACGTTGATGACTGATTACTATACAATTTAGCTGACTATGTAGACTCTGCCTCGTAGGTCTATTAGTTGCAAGCGTACTATTTTTATCAGAGAAATGAGTTCGCCGCAAAATATTGGTGTACCATATACCTCCGTCTGATTCAAATCAAATCATTCATTCAAATTACGCTGAGAATCAGCACTTCTTTAACGTCTAAACATTAAGATTGTCACTAAGCAATACAACAGTTATGATATAATATATTTTGGCTACCTATACATTAAATACATAATAGCATCACGTCATCACGACGTCTTTCAGCTGATGATGAAGTATACATATATCACTTATTCCAGATTGACTCCGTCAAACGCCGTCATCTTAGCTTTGACAGCAACTTGGTTTGGGAGGTTAAAATCAGGACCTTATTGGAAGGTAAGCTTTTTTCTTTTTCATGACATCATTGCATTTATCACACTGCATACAGCAGTTACCTGCTGGCCGTATAACTTCTTTTTAAAAGATTCACGACACGGTTGGCGAAGTGGTTGAGCGACTCTCTGCAAAATATTTGTATAACCTACAGATAATTGTTCCGGGTCTGGCTGTTTGTGTATGTGAATTTGTATGTTTGTAAACGCACCCACAATACAGGAGAAATTCCTAGTGTGGGGCAACGTTTATTTCATAGTTTTATTTTCTACTGCGCTACTATCTGTTATAGATGGTAGCGCATGGTGGCCTTGATCACTTTGAGACAGATTCGCTTTACGGCAGATTCGTTATACGGCAGAAATTGAACAGTCGTGTTGAAATGGTCTCCACGTAGTTTTTCTTATGACCATGCATTTAAAAAGCTTTATTTTCAGAAAGCGATCGGCAATGAGATGAGCGACTGTCGCCGCTACTGGTGGAGTCATATCCTGTACATCAACAATTACTTTGACAACTCAGAATGCATGGTTCAGTCCTGGTATGTTGCTACATGATTTGACTTCTAATACTTCATTTATACATTATAGTGTTGGCAAGCTTTAAGTTTATTAGTACCCAGCTAGTCTTGATTTTTCAGTAAATGCTACCTCTACTGCATACGCTCGCACCCTATCACATAATCATTAAATCAATAATGTGTAAAATAATAAAATCTTGTCAATCTTGTAGAATTTGTATTTTCTAGTCACATTATTTACCTTCGAGAAAATCACTAATTTTATAATAGGTTTTGCTGACTAGAAAGTCATGTTAACGTTTTTTGAGAGCATTACCATTTAAGCTTCTTAATTCATCTGGTAGCCTATTAAAAATTTTCGGTGCCATACTGTATATACTTTTACGTAGTAGTGCTGTATTTGCTTGTTGTAATCGCAATATATTTTGTGTGTTTTTCCTCCTACTACGAGTGACTATATCTACCAGAGTCTCAAAAAGTTCAGGATTTGATTTTATAAAGGTCGCGGTTTCAAAAATATACAGACAAGGTAACGTCAGGATTTTATATTGCCTAAAGTATGGTTCACAACTATCTTGAATTTTAAGATTAAACATCGCTCGTATACACCTTTTCTAGGCTTTGATTACCAGTTCTTTATTTGTCGAATTGCCCCGAAATATTATACAATTTCTGAGGTATGAAGAAGTTGCTCCATGATATGCTATGAAGCACTCTTAACTTCTTACTTAACTTGCACCCGTGCTTAATATTGATGCCTTACTCATGTAAGGCATCAATATTAAGCACGGGTGCAAGTTTATATAGCGCATACGCTGTACTGCTGATTTTTTACATAGTTCCTCTGTATGTTCTTTCCAATTTATATTGTCGTCAATAGTTAGTCCTAAAAACTTAGTTTTGGCAATCTCGCTAATTTCAGTATCATTATAATCAATTAACAAATCTTTAAATTTTGGCATTCTTTGAGTAAATTGCATTAGTTTCGTTTTATTTATATTTATCTTCAAATTATTATTATCTAGCCAGTTTATAATATTCAATAATGTAGCATTTATGTCAGCTTCGTACTCATTTTTATTTTTACATTTTATAGCAACTGTACTATCATCCGCAAACAATGTCATAGGATAAGTGATGACTTTAGGCAAGTCATTTATATATAAAATAAATAACGGGGGTCCTATAACAGTACCCTGTCCAACCCCATATTTTACTGTTCGCATGTGAGAAGTATATGTTTCTTCTCTTTTATTAGCTTCATTTATGCGTTTTATCTCTACGAATTGTTTGCGATCCGTCAAATACGATTCTATAAGACTTAGAATATTTCCCCGTATACCATAATGATCTAGCTTTGCAAGTAAGATTTTATGATCCACATAGTCGAAAGCCTGTGTCATATCGCAAGAGATAGCGCAGATCGGTGTTTTAATATCTAATTTTGTCATTATAACATGTAGAAAATCGTATATAGCTCTATTTATGCTCTTCTTCTGCCTGAACCCTTTTTGCTCTTTAACTAGAATATTGTGTTCCTAGAATAAGTGTGACTGGTCTGTAACACTCCATAAGTTCTCTATTTTCTTTTTTGAAAAGCGGTTTCACTACTGATGTTTTTAGTCCATCAGAATAGATACCTGCGGAGATACATAAATTTATGACGTGGCTTAAATGAGATGAAATATATTGGCTTGTGTATTTTACCACTTTGGTTGATATTTCATCATATCCTACACTGTTTGTGTTTTTCAGTGATGATATAATCGCTTCAACATCTGTGGGGATACAGGGTGCAAGAAACATGGAGTTATTTCTCCTGTCTATGTGTTTAGTAACTTTAGCGCCACGATTTGCAATAGGAACAATTTTATCAACAAAATAATCACTGAAAGCGTTAGCTATCTCTTGTGGACTTGTTACTATTTCGTTGTCACCTTTCTTCAGTTTGGAGATCGTATTAGGGGAGGGGTTTTGTTTTGACTGATTAATAATTTTCCATGTAGTTTTAATTACATTTTTAGAGGTCTTTATGTTATTAATATTATGAGAGCGCTGTGTTAGCCTAATTATATTTTTATATTTTCGTGCATAGTTTTTATAGTTGCGTTTGTTTACATTATTTGGCTTTAGTCTATATTGCCATAACAGTTTTCTTTTAATCTTACTAAATAATTTTATCCCCCGCGACACCCATTTTGTTTTATTTGTTGATTTTATTGTGGTAATTTTAAATGGAAAACATAGATTGTAGAAGAGTTTAAACGTGTCCATAAATGCATTGTATGCTACATTTGGGCAATCAGTTGATTATAATTATATCCGTGAATGATGAACTCTTAATACATGTCTCAAATTTTTTGATATTTTCCATATTGTAATCACGTTGTTATATGCGCCAGAACTTAATTTCGCCTTGTTTTTTAATAGGGCACTATATTAATTGTGACGTGTGATCAGACAATAAAAATTCGATAATCTGTGATTTACATTGCTTTCGAAAATTGTGTAAAAAGTTATCTATACAGGTGTTACTTTTTATCCTAGTAGGTTTCCTAATTTCTAAACCTAAGCCATATTGTGACAGCAAACATTCAAATTCCATAGAGGTCCTATTACTCTTTAAAACATCAATATTAAAATCGCCTGCAATAATTACCTTTTTGTTACGCTTACCGCAAATTAACTTCAGAAGTATTTCTAACTTATCAAAGAATACATTTATGTTACTAGATTTAAGTACTCTGTACAAACAATTTATAATAATTTTTCACTTAACTAATTCTATACCACAACATTCAAATGTACCAGACAATGATAATCTAGCTATTTCTTGCATTTCTTGCCATTGATGCCCTTTTTTACCAGTATGCATGCACCTCCTCTATTGATCTCTCTTCTACTATATATTGCGGCTAGTTGGTAATTTGGTATAAATAGATTTTTCTCTAGTCCTGATATGATAAAGTGCTCTGTGACACAGACCACATCACCGTTGACATTTTTCTCACTTAGTTCCTCTAGGCAGACGGCGGGATAATCAGATTTGTTCAGTAAGCCCGCAATGTTCTGATGTAATATTTGCAAGTTGTCCTCCCAGAAAAACGAAGTATTATTCATTTCAATACTAGTATTTTTTTCATATGCATTATTGTCCTCAACATTAAGGTTCTTTATTGTCAGTAATATGTCGTTGAAAATAGTCTTCATTCCAGTGTCGTTCAGCCTTCCATCATACTTATAGAACATCGTACCATCTATAGATAAATTTAAATTTGAGTCAACTAACGTAGCGTAATGGTATGAATTTGCGTCAAGGTAGAGTAGGGTCTGCGCCTCTCAGGAACTGACGCTCCTGAGCAAGGCGCAGTGACTGACGCCTGCGGACAGCGAGCAATGGGTAGCTCGCTGTCCGATCAGGTCGGGCCAGAGTCGACGGCGCGTTTCACTCCAAACGCGCCGTCAGCAACGAGCAGTCAGCAACGGAGACGGGGCCCGCCAGGGCCAGAGCCTGCCTGGGTTGCGGAATATGTTCGAAAGAGTTACCGCGGCCCTGGGAAGAAAGGCACTAGGAGGACTAAGGGTGGGTTTTAGTCAGTAAAAGTCTGACACTCCCTGCCGTTCCACCCAGAGCGGGAGGGGTCATTTGATGATTTCCCATCCTCTAAAAAAAAAAAAAAGGTAGAGTAGGGTACTAAACATCTCTACCCGTCAGTTAAATACTGTGGCATAATAGCTGCATTTGTACGTGGGGAGGCACAATATAATGTTCGTGTGACGTATTTTCAGTAGGGTATCCCTTCATTCTAATATCAGATTGAAATAATTATTTGTTGTTCTGAAATCTTCTTCTCCTATCAGGATCACACAATAATCATTTTTTGTGAAGGAGTATAGTTTTTCCTGTAGATTTTTATTCATATGTAGAATTCCATTTTTCGGTGAAAGATAATGACATAGTTGCTTGTTCCCAAATGTCTGCAATGCGATTGATAGAACGCTATTTGTCTTTTTGGAACTTATGAGGCATATCTTTTTTAGTGAATTGTCTGACTGTTTTGTATTTTTAATATTGTTGTCTGTATGTAGTCGTCCTCGTTCGATTGGTAAAGACTTAGTGTTTTTCAGTTCATAATGTGTTAGGCTCTCTATTTGCTTTATAAGGGACCTGTTTTCTCGTTGTATGTCTTCTAATTGTTGTTCGAGGTGTGCAATTTTTTGTTGTTATGATAACATCACTATGTCGTTGCGGGGTCCAGGATTCGAGATTGCAGCTAGTGGGGAATTAGTGGGAGACCTTATACAACGCGGCAGAGAATGTCTCTTCATATCGCTTTTGTTTGGGCTATTTCCTATTATTGTAGAAGATTTACACAGCGACTTCAATACTTTTATTTCTTCGTTTAACATTTGTATCTGCCTATTGAGTTTATTATTGTCGAGTATAATATTTTCCAGTTCGCTCTCAGTGCTCTCCAGTTTACTGGTAAGTATAGATATTTGTTCTTTCATTTCAGTAATACACAGTTTGTCGGTTATAGTACAGTCCATACTCTTAGACGTTATATTCGGTGCATCATATATGAGGTTTCAGAGTCGGTAAATAATTGTGAATCTGTTATATTAGACGTATCTTGGGTTGAGAGCTGAATCGTATCAATACACTGATTTTTATTTGTAGGCAGTACAGTTTCTGGGGTTAAGAGGACAGGTTCTAATATGGCATTATTTTTCTTTCGTTGAGTAACGTTAGAAAGTTCGCTGGAACTTGATGTTTTTTTTATTTTTGATGTTTTTCTGTATACAAGCTTTACTTTTCCAGTTTTTTCTTGATTATTGGTGATTATTGGTTCATTAAACGGTAGGTTTGCTCAGGATAACCATCGCAATCCGGTTCAAATCTTTTTGCAGATTGAGCACATTGCTGTGTTTTTTATGTCAACTAATTTTTTACACTTAAACATGATAAATGATAAATGCGGCCACTATTTGCGCTTGTGCTGATGTTAGACGCCATAGTTTTCAACACAAGAACGTTGTTTCGCTATCCGTCCTTAGATGGCGATTCCGATTGGATCCTGCGCATATACATAAAGCATGAATTTTGATGTGGCAGGTAAGCACGTAGTTTTGCTACTCGTCCCTAGGTGGCGCTATTCCAGTATTGATCCAACTTCCTTTTGCGTGGTACTAAGAATGTAGTTTCGCTACTCATCCCTAGATGGCACTATTCACAATATTGTTCAGGTGTAATTATTTTATTTATTTATTTATTATTATTTATTTATTATTAAAAAAAATACAGAGTAGACTTATAAGCTACGCACACTCCCGCAAAACTGCACATACAGTTTGACTGCGGGACTGTTGTAATGTCAGCATGACTGTTCAAAGTTTCAAATTAACGGCAGTAATTTTTTTTAACTTTTTGTAATTTTATCACAGAAGTAGTATTATGTTCGTAAAATAGGGAGTTGTGTAGTATCTAGCGAAAAATAGTTTATATCACTGCGAAACACTAGTTATAGGTGGCAATATCACGTTATACAGTTTGATTCAAGTTTCACTTTCACTGTGTTTTTGTCATTCTCCACATAGTTCTTTTTTGTAGAAAACATTAATATGGTCACTATTAGGTCTTATTTCACAAGCTTATTATATATACACATTGGAACTTATTAATGAGTGAATTTCCCGGGACCAAAAATTGCGTGGCATCAATGAAATTGGTACTAAGAAACAAAGTTATAATGTTCTAACATTTTTTTCCGGTTAGGTGAAATAGAAATCCACGTGTAGCACTAAATATTTTATTAATAGGATTAATGGATACTCCAAAATAATTAATTAAACCTCGAAATATTTCATTGCCGTGTTTGTCCACACGTCACCTTGTTGTGTATTATTCCTCATTGATAAAAATCTATTGGATATTTATATTAAAACCTAGTTTTATTTGATACATGAATAGTTAAAGTATTGTTACGGAATATATTTATTCAAATATTTCAACAATACAACGAATGGTTAATAAAAATTCATTTGTCCCAGAACTACCGTTCATCGCCGTGTCCTAATCATGTTCAAGGATATTGTTTTACCTAATGACTTGCGTCCCCCCCGCGGTGCGCTAAACGTTTCGTATTAGTGCTGCCTAAGTGCTCGACGTGGAAGGACGTACACACGTGCCTGCGTTTTCGAGCCATAATGTAAGTTATTAAATTTTTATGTTACTGGACAGTTTTTCTTTCATCGCCGTGGATAGGTATAACCTCATTTTGAATTAAGTTTGTCTTCTTGAGTAAGCATTCGATAGAACGCCATTTCTTTTATGTTTATTTGTGAAGTGTTTATTTCTTTAAATAGTTAATAGATTTTTTGTTATTTTATATTTTTTGCCTTGATTTTCATCGCCGTGCTTTCATTGCCGTAGTGTTTGTGCGCGAAAATTGCTATGGCAATGAAAAAAAAGACACGGCAATGAAAAAAAATTCATTGCCATGCCTTGTAAAACAATTTATTTTCATTGCTGTGGCCAGGTATTTCATTTCCGTGACTTGTGTTTTCATCGCCATGGTATGATTAGGCAAAGAAAATATCTTTATCACCTTTTATCTGTTATACAGGTACCTAATACCGATTACTGACATTACAGGACTCGTCAAGTTAACTCTCTCTGCAATGCGATAAAACATTTAAGGATAGACTTGATGAGTTTTTACTGTACAGTCAACTACAAAAAGATTTTTTCATGGTAACGTAACAAAATGATGTAACATTTGGTACTCTATCACACGTATAATATACCCTCACACACGCATGCACCCCCACATACTACAGTCTGATTTTAATAATGGATTGTTTATATTTTTAGGATGCCAAGATGCCTAAACCAAAATTATCTAAAGAGGTGAGAAAGGAGAGGAAAAGATTGGCAGAAGAAAAGCGACGTCAAAAATTAAGAAGCGACCCTGTATTAAGAGAGGAGTATCTAAGACAAGAAAGAGAACGATATCTTAAAAACAGGGCTGCAGGAGTAGTTCTTCCTCGAAGTGCAATGACTTCGCAATATTATAGGAGGATAAGGTCTTGATTCCAACACTTGTGTGGGAGTAAAATTTGGGCAAGGAAATATTACAAAAGAAGAATGAGAGTACAATAAGTAAAGAAAGACTGTTGAATTACACTCGCAACACTTCTTAGAGATTTCAATACTACAGCCTTTATTCTTATACATACTCCCATTCTTCCTTTTGTAATATATTATCTATCCAAATCTTACTCCCATACACAATTTGTCTGGGTTTGCCTTTCCCCCTCGGAGAGATATAATGTTTTTTCATTTCCATGGATTGATTCTTTCATTCCCATGGCACAGTTTTTTCATTGCCGTGGACGCTTGTTTCATTGCCGTGCACGCATGTTTCATCGCCGTGGCACGGAATTTTTAATCCTGTAAATCTCGTTAGTTTTTTAAGTTATCTGCTAGACATTAAGCAAGAATACAATACATTATCAAAAACTTTAATAAAAGCGTTTTTTTTTTTTAAAAAACCTTAAGATAAAAAAATACACGGAAATGAAGATTTTATAGGATCTGTTGAAATTCACTCTAATATAACATGATCACCATAACCCACCTTACTTCCCCCACAGTTCATGGGCTCCCCTTTTCTTGTGCCAATGCACACGCTCCTGTGCCACCCTCATCTAGGTTCTACCTACCAAGACAACAATACTCGTACCGTCTGCCCTCATCGCCACCAGATGACCACTACCCATACCTTCAGGGAATACTAGAATGCTTTTTGTTAATCCTCTTTTTTCCATCAGGTATCTAGCAGCCGACCTTCAACTGTACAACATGGCTGCCATCATCTTCGTGATGTGCAGAACTCCTCGCTCTAGGAAAGTAGTGCTGAGTCTGCTCTTGGTGCTAGGAGTGGTGATTCCCACGCTGAAAACTTATTACCTCAACCTGGATGGCGTTCTGATGGTTTTTCCAGAGTAAGTTTTTTTTAACTGATTTTGTTGAGTTAACACTATTCCACCTGACGGAAAGAGATAATGTCGTCGACTAGAGGAAGTCTCTCTGATGGTCGCGCATGTGTTTCATCATTTGGCTTCGTCAGCTGGGACTGGTATTTTTATTATTTGTTCTTTGAATTGTTTTTGACGCTTTTTTGTGCACGTCTTTCTACATCGTTCCCAAATAAAGAATAATTTCAACAAGAACAATGTACCCACGACTTTGTAACAATTTATTGATTTAAAACAGTGAGTGTGGAGTTTCTTGCACGTTCTCCATAAAGATTTACGCTTTGGAACGTGCAAATAACTACACCTCTTTGACTGACCGACCGAAAGTGCTTGTAAATGATTTAATTGAAATGCTTTGCGTTGAGTTGAGGAACACGCTAGCCTAGAAGTAACCTATTCACTCTTGACCATAAGACCCCCAGGTTGTAGCTATCAGGAAAAACAGATTCACTCACTCCTGCATAGAATTCCACTTCAAAGCTAGAAGCACAATGAAAGTCTTATAGATGTCATTAAAGTTGTTGTTGATTTCGTTACATTTTTTTATATATCCACGGTTCACTTTAGCGACAAACTAAATGTATTAAAACTACTGAGTAGCGATTCTGTGTCATCACAGAAATGAATAGCTGTTAATTTATCATTTGCCCTTTCTTATCTTGTGTCACTCTCCATGTTCCTATGCCAGCCTCTTCTAGGTTCTACACGCGATGGCACTAACAGCGTCTGCTCAACAGCCTCTTCTAGGTTCTATACGCGATGGCACCAACAGCGTCTGCCTAACAGCCTCTTCTAGGTTCTACACGCGATGGTACCAACAGCGTCTGCCCAACAGCCTCTTCTAGGTTCTACACGCGATGGCACCAACAGCGTCTGCCCAACAGCCTCTTCTAGGTTCTACACGCGATGGCACCAACAGCGTCTGCCCAACAGCCTCTTCTAGGTTCTACACGCGATGGCACCAACAACATCTGCCCAACAGCCTCTTCTAGGTTCTACACGCGATGGCACCAACAGCGTTTGCCCAACAGCCTCTTCTAGGTTCTACACGCGATGGCACCAACAGCGTCTGCCCAACAGCCTCTTCTAGGTTCTACACGCGATGGCACCAACAGCGTCTGCCCAACAGCCTCGTCTAGGTTCTACACGCGATGGCACCAACAGCGTTTGCCCAACAGCCTCTTCTAGGTTCTACACGCGATGGCACCAACAGCATCTGCCCAACAGCCTCTTCTAGGTTCTACACGCAATGGCACCAACAGCGTCTGCCCAACAGCCTCTTCTAGGTTCTACACGCGATGGCACCAACAGCGTTTGCCCAACAGCCTCTTCTAGGTTCTACACGCGATGGCACCAACAGCATCTGCCCAACAGCCTCTTCTAGGTTCTACACGCGTTGGCACCAACAGCGTCTGCCCAACAGCCTCGTCTAGGTTCTACACGCGATGGCCCCAACAGCGTCTGCCCAACTGACCGTCGGACAACTAAGTTTTGTCCTTCCATCCCTGGATGCCAATCGATCACCGCATTTCTCCACCTATCATCAAATCATCATCGTAACTTGCCAGTAGAACTGTTAAAACGGGACAAATATTGATAGCCTGGATATAGCATTTGACTCAATTTAGTATCCAGAAGTTATGCAATGACCAAAAAAATCTAATTAGTCCGTCAGATAGATTTTCAAAAAATATTAGACACGTATTTTTAATTTTTCATGGAAACAATAAATGAAAAGAAAGAGAGCGTTAATTGAAACTCGTGTGACGTCACTTGTAGTACACTATTCTTGGGACTCCTGGGCCTAAACCACCAACTCTTAAAACAGTATTACTTTAATATTACTTCCAGTGGGAAAGAGACGCAGCTATACGTCCTGTATAGCTCCATCTCTTTCCCACTGGAAGTAATATTGAAGTAATACTGCTTTAAGAGTTGGTGGTTAGGCCCCTGATCTTTGATGCGTTTTATCTTCGTCTTTTTTTATGGATTTGATAAAACAAAAAATACGTGTCCAATATTTTTCGATAATCTTACTGACGAACTAAATAGAATCATATACTTTTTGACCAGGAATCATCCCTACACCACAAAACCATGATTACTAAAACGATAATAGTAATATTGTTTTTTAAATTCCAGGTTTGCACTCGAGATGTTTCTGAACTCTCCTACGTTCAACGAGGTTTATAAGAGAGGGCACACAAACCTGACTGGATACGTCATGGGCATGGCTTTGGCATACTGGGTCTATGACTGGCAGAAGTCTGGTGGTAACCCCAAAAACCTCCAAGTTAGTAAAGTTTTTGTTTATCTCGAGGTTCATTTAGTTTTATGTCTTTTTCGGTTCAGACGTTCCGTGAATTACCGTCATTAACACAAAAAATAAACAAGATTTATGTACCCCTGATTTATATTAGTAAAGATTGGCACTTGACCTAGATGATAAAGCGATGAGGTTGAAATGAGCATGTTCAGAAGAAGCATTTTCAATCTTATGCAAAAAGCTCTTCCTAAATCTGAAAGGAGCTCGATTCAGGATTAATTTTCGTCGTCCTTGCTTGTAACAAGCAATTCATTAGGACATTAGGTTAAAAAAACCATTTTTTGCATACCTACATGTGTCTTCCACATATATCAGATTCTAACCACCAAACTATGCCAGGGCCTGTATTTTAGTAGTTGAAGATTTGGCTATCATATTTGTATGTAAAAGTAACTGCTTCTTTCTCACCATTATCCAGAAGTACCGCTTCCTGTTCTGGAGCCTGTTCCCGCTGGGTTGCCTCTGCTGCTATTCCGGCACCATCTTCTACACGTACTCTGAGGCACCGTCGTTCACCGTGCACCTGCTGTATGCTGCTTTCTTGAAGCCTGCCTTCGCCTTCTTCATGTGCATTATTATGGCTGGAGTTATTATTCAGTTTGAAGGTAACTAGAACTTTATTCATATTTGTTCTGACTCCTGGTAACGGCTTTTCCCACATGAAGTCGCAAGGGAACATTTTCCCTGGATTTTAAAAATCCTATTCCAGAGGCCCTACACAATGTGCCATTCAATTAGCGAATGTGACTGTCGAAATGCCAAAGTGTAGGAATTTGATAACATGACATTTCGATAGCATCTGTCAATCCCATAAATTTTTACGTATTGACAATCGCCTTCGCCACGCGCTGATGACAGAATCTCACTTGACTCGAGCCCCAGGACATGGCTTTCAAGTGTGCCAAGTCTTCTCGTACGATGTGGACGATACTGAAATTGAAAGCATCATACTAAACCTTAAAGACAAATGTGCTGTTGGATATGACGGTATCTCACCCATAGTAATTAAGGCCACCAAAGACTCTACTATTCCAATACTTGTCCACATATTTAACTTATGCATATGCCAGGGAACCTTTCCTGATGTCTTTAAAACTGCCATAGTTCACCCCATATTCAAAGGGGGAGATAGGTACGTCGTTTCCAACTACAGGCCCATATCCGTACTTACGACACTCTCAAAAATCTTTGAAAAAGTCATCAACGCGAGACTTGTAAAGTTCCTAAATAAATTTAACATCTTAGCCGAAAATCAGTTTGGATTCAGAGCAGGAAAATCTACCGAAGATGCTACCTTAGAACTTACAAATTCAATAGTCGAACAACTTAATGATAAACAAAAAGCAGTCGGTATCTTCCTAGATTTATCGAAGGCATTCGATACTGTTTCTGTCCCTAAGCTGATAAACAAGCTGGAACGAATTGGCATACGAGGAAATGCCCTCGAAATCTTTCGCAGCTACTTGACGGGAAGGAAGCAGGTTGTCAAAATTGAATCTTTTATAAGTACACCTGAAGACATGTCATTTGGTGTGCCTCAGGGTAGTGTTCTAGGGCCCACTCTTTTCCTTGTCTATGTCAATGAGCTGTGCCAGCTATCACTTCCAAACACAAGAATCATTACTTACGCGGATGACACAGCTCTTATAACGCATGGTAAGGACTGGCCTGACACTCGTGAGAAGGCGGAGATCGCTTTGGGTTTGGTCATGGATTGGTTAATCTCAAACCAACTCACACTCAACATTGCAAAGACCAAGTTCATCCCCTTTACACCGGGAATTCTTACACAACCACCAACGCCATTTCAGATAAAAACCCATGTTTGTTCTCATACTGTGGCCTCCATATCCTGTAACTGTGCCCAGATAGAGCGCTCGGACAACATTAAATATCTTGGAGTCACATTGGACAATTGCCTTACGTGGAAAAAACAGGTTGACTCAGTGGTGGTCCGTGTAAGAAGACTTGTATACGTGTTCAAGAAGCTCAGGGCGGTTGCCGACTTCCCATGCCTTATTTTGATCTACCTCGCACTCGTCCAGTCAGTCCTTGGTTACTGCATTACAGTATGGGGAGGTACACACAAGACTACTATTCTGCGTTTAGAGAGAGCACAAAGAGCAGTGTTAAAAGTATTGGCCAAGAAACCTGCCAGATTCCCAACGTCGGAACTTTATTCGCTCTGTAACGTCCTCTCTGTTAGACAGTTATTCATACTACAAACTGTTCTCAAGAAGCACGACCTCATGAAGTACGACCCACAACTCCTCTCTAAAAAGCGACGTTCTGACATAGTTTGTAAGATACCATTCTCCAGATTGGCACTAGTAAGACGCCATTTTAACTACTTTAGCCCCAAGCTCTACAATAACATAAGTAGAAACATACAAATTTATCCTTTAACAAGAACTTTAGTTAGAAAAAAACTGTCAGAATTGCTTAAATCCTACTCCTACGAAACAACAGAAAAACTTGTGGTAACATAACACTTACATTCCTGTAACATCAGTCTAATTACATAAACACGACCCCCCCTCACTCACGCTCATTAACTCGCCACACCCCCTGCAATACACACACACACCCTCACTCACACACACACCCTCACTCACTCACACTCTCACTCACATACCCTCACTCTCACACACATACACACACACCATAGTTAGTACTTTTATTTTTGTAATTTTCTTTATTTTAATTTACTAGTCTGGAACAATGAACCTTATTCTTGACCTGGGCGTTGATAGCTGCGCCACAGTTTTAACTTTTGTAGCTATCTTCGTTTCCTTTTGTAAATTTGTGTACTGATACTTGTTCCAAATAAACTTTTATTATTATTATTATTATTCTCCAAATCCTTTCTGCCGTTAAGACGTGAAGATTTATCAGACAGACAACGTTTCTTTTGCATTCATAATATTCATCATCATCTTCCTGCCCTTATCCCATGTTACTTGGGGTCGGCGCAACACGTTTTTTTCTTCCATTCTATCCCATCAGCCGTCACACTATCACTAACTTCCTTTTCTTTCATATCGCTCCTCACACAATCCATCCATCTTTTCTTTGGCCAATATTGTTTTATGGATATTAAGTATGGATTTATAATAAAAGCTTTTGTATGCGACTAAATAAATCCTCATAATGTATTGAAATAGTTTTCAAGTTTTATTAATTCATTTTGTATGTACTCGTAATCATACTATGCAAAGATGAGCAATATTCCTACATATGAAGAAAGGTATATTTTTGTGTCAAGTGATGTTTGTTATCCGCCTGCCTGATTAAAAACACTGCTATCCATTCCAATTATAAAACTTTTGAACGTTGTCAACACAGAATGTGGCGTCTGTAAGTCAAGAAATACAGCTTTTGTAGTTTTTTAATCAATACCACCTGTATATTTACAGCTGCAGGTAAATAAATACAATATGGACTTATAAACAACAAGAGTATTAGAAACATTTTTAACGCTTATAAAATTCAACCACATTGCTGTCAAAGGGAAAAGTGGCCGAAGAAAATCGAACTCTCTGAGGGCAAATTCTACTATTTTTTAAGCTTGCTTGTCTGCTAGCATGTCAGTTGCAATCTGTCAAAAAAGCCTTAATTTCCATACATTTTTGACCGATTGCAACTGACATGCGAATGCGAGCCATACACGTTGACGTTTGACGCGACTCAAAATACATAAAGAAAATGTTTTGCCCTCATAGATTTAAGGTTAATCCGCACATATTCGGGTCGGGCCCGGGATGTGGACGGATCGTAGTCTGTCAGGAGGTCAAAAAATATCGTCGTGTACATTTTAAACTCATTTACCCACACGTCCATGTCTGGGCTGCATCGGACTATGTATTGACGGACCACGGTCCGGCCTGGTCTCGGACACGGCTCAGCAGTGTGGATTAACCTTTCAATTAACTTAAAGATTACAGACAATACAAGACACACGATATTTTTAATGTCTCGCGCATACAACCGCCCCCGAAGATTGCCGACTGTGTGGCGAGTTCATCATCATATCAGCCGAAAGACGTCCACTGCTGGACATAGGCCTCCCCCAAGTGTCGCCACAACAACCGGTCCTGTGCGTCTCGCATCCATCGGTTACCCGCGACCCTCACCAGGTCATCGGCGAGTTCAGTACATCGTGGCGAGTTCGCAACGGGCTAATTTGTGGGTCAAGTTGAGTTTATTATGAACCAATGCTTTACCGTTCTTGTTTGTCTGCCAGATATCTACCGCCCTATCTTAGAGTGGCCAATGTGGACAGTGCCAAGCCGTCTGTCGTTCAGCGCGTACTTGGTCCACATCGCCTTCTTGAAGAACTACATAGGGATGCAGACCACCACTTACAAGGCCTCTGCTATGGTATTCGTAAGTACACACAGATTAAATATGGGGCGTTCATTTACTGCCAGATATTTGATCATCATTTCAGCCGAAAGACGTCCACTGCTAGACATAGCTTCTCGAAGTATTGCCACATCGGGGGTCCTGTGGGTCTCGCGTCCAGCAGATTCCCGCGGCCTTCAACAGGTCTTCATTCAACCTTGTAGGAGGCTTCCCAACGCAACTTTATTAGATCTTTCATAATGGGCCGATAATCTTCACAATAATAACTACGACACAAGTCTCCTCTGTGTGAAAGGGCCTCATCACGCGGACCCAGTGCTGGTTGATGAATGTCACATATCTTCAAATTTTTAGCTCGAGTATTAGTAAGCTTTTACAGCAGGAGAGATTACATACCACCTGGGGTACAAACCCAATATCAACAAACTCGTCAGTCGAGGCCGTTATCATTGAGCCACCGCTGCTCCAGTTATGGACAGTTATGGACTCTTAAGGGCCTTGGAATATATTCAAAGGCTAGGAGTACTGAACTCTGCTCTAAGGCTTGGACCCCATTACCCCTCGTCATCATGATTGGTGATCTTGTTCTACCTACTACGCAGTGTAAGCCTCCTCCCATGGAATAAGGAGTATGATTTTTAAATCTACTTGGTGTCATCCATTATGTTGGATTAATAGTAGTAATACTCACATTGACACTTTCAGGCTTATTTATAAATAAAATCTAAACATAATTATGTCGTCAAATAACTTTGCCCCTCTGAAGTTGGCTACGAGTGGCTGCGCAGTAGTCAAAATTACTAACAAACTGCAACTGCGCATGCGCAAGAGGTATGGGGGCGGGGATTAATTTTATGTCTCAGTCGCTCGTTTACGTTCGATGCATGCTTGCGTCCCGCTTGCTCCCGTCTACGTGACTGCACCTGCGCGATTTTTGCAAATGGCTAACTTCAGAGGGGCAACGTTATTTGACGAGAACTGTACCTACTGTTTAAGCATAAAATGTCAAACATTGGGTTAGGATTTTTATGAATAAGTACACCAGTTTGTGTTTAAGAAAGGGTTTTATACCAAACAACCTCTCTGTATATATCACCGGACGTACAAGACAAGCGGTGATTCTAAATCATAATAATTCTTTTATTTTGACAGGTGATAAGAGGCACCATGTTAGTCAGCACTTCTTTCGTAGCCGCCTTCTTCTTCTGGATCCTGATTGAAGGCCCCTTAGGTAACCTCATCCGAGAATACTTTACAACTCCTCAAAAAATCGAAAAAAGCAAGGAGGCGGTGGATAAAGATTCTAAGAAAAAAGAAAACGCGGAGAAGGAAAAAGGTGATGCTAACAAAGATGATAAAAGTCCAAAAAAGAAAGAAGTAGCCAAAATTGTTAATAACATTTCAACTAAAAAAGTAGAAGATGAAATAGTCGATAAAATTTCAAATAAAAGAATTGAAAAGAAACGATAACATTAAATTGTGACTTGTACAGTCCCCAATTGTATACGAGTTTAGTTTTTTTTTTTATATGAAAATAGGGGTGGGATTTTTTTTTGTTTATTGAGGAATGGGCTAGAACTCGATCACGCCTGATGGAAAGCGATGGATGAAGTCTATGATGGAGCGAGCGCGCCCAGAAGATACCTTGAGGCACTGGTACTGCCACGCGTCGACGGCTGGTGTTAGCCCCACCACCGCAAGGGAAGGATTGGCCAGGTGAGACTGTCCAGGATGTGTCGAGCGCTTGGTTCAGTTGAGTGCCTGATGGAACAAATTGCGCTACACGAAGAGGCTCCTTCATGCATGAGGCCCATTCATTTAAGTGTTATAGAATAAATAATTTGTGGTTATTATTACTTTGAATTTTTTTTTCTGGAAACTGTGGACAGGATCTTGGACTATTTTGCAGAAATTACTTATTTTCTCAGTAACGAAATGTGCGGAATAAAGGAGTTTTAGTATGTACTTTAAACGAGGTTGGGAAGACACGACGGGGCTCTGGGATCTTAGGTTAATAGACTAGAGCTCCATCAACTTTTTAATCGACTTTAAAAAAAGAGGAGGCTATCGATTTGGATGTTTATATTTTTTTTATGCATGTAACTTCGTCATACATGGATTTGCAATTCATTTTTTTTTTGTTCGAAAGAGGTTTATGATCCGAAATGGTCCCATTTAAATTTTGTAAAGATCTGATGAAGAAGATAGAGTTCGGAGATAGACAATTAAATGGATAAAATGAAATTTTTGGAGGTAAAATAAAATAAAAATTACGACCGACTTCCTTGCCGAGTTCTTCCCCTCCCCTTTTTACTCCGCTTTTATATTTTCTACTATAGTTTGTTTTCAGTAACTATAAGTTTTATGTATTACTTCCAAATAAAAACCACTAATAGTAAAAAATAACTTGAATTTTGGAAGTCGGTGTCAAAAGACGAAGATTTCACTGACTTCTAAAATTAAAGTTATTTTGTACATTGTACTGATTTTTATTTGAAAGACGGTGGTATTTTTTTTGAAAAAAATATTATGGTACCTCAAGAGAATGAGTGGGAAGAATTCATGACATGAGAGCAATAAGAAGCTTTTGAGAATGTAACAAATAGATATTTTAGAGAAAACTTAATAAAACTACAATCGTAAACTTTTAATTTTCTTTATTAAAATACAAAATAAACATTTTTAATATAAAAACATTTTGAAGTAAACAACTAACCTGATGTTATTAAAACTATCAGAGAAATATTAGACGAGTATTACTGGTAACAGGAGTAACTACAATAAGGCAGTGTTTTTTTTCACGCCCTTTTGAGGTACCTAGTCGGCTGAAAAATACAGTCTATTAATTAAGTCTTCTGCCTAAAAACTAATTTTAGTACTACTGGCTTCAAGTTGCAATACTAATTATCATCATTAGTTTCACCTATATCTCAAACTAAAGACTAGTTCCCGCCATTGCCATTTTAAATATTAGTATCTTCTAAAGACGATATGAGTGGACTAATCCAACATATTTATTATCATCTGCCTAGCCTTTTTCCTAACTATATTGGGGTCAGCTACCAGTCAAACCGGATTCAGTTGAATACCAATATTTTACGTGGAGCGGCTGCCTACCAGACCTCCACAACCCATTAACTGGGTAACACGGTACTTCCTAGCAAGACTGATGGTGTCAGATTTTCTGTCTTCTCAAAGATCTCCAAATGACAGCCGCGACCAACGGCTTAACGTGCTTTCCGAAGCACGGAAGAGTCTCGGTATGTTAAGATGGTTACCCATCCACAGACCAACCTCGGCAAGCGTTGCTTAACCTTGAAGCGGCCTGTGTGGCTGTTATAATTTAGCCTCGAGCTCCTCTAATCCAACATATTTATCAATAAGTCAAAATCATCAAATGCTTTTCGTAGATCAATTCAATTATCATCTTCGTCATTAAAACATCATTCTTCATTTCATGCAGTGACAACAAACTTTTTTTTTTTTGGTACAGTGTGTTCCAGAAAGGTGTGGTCATATTTAGGGTGATGTTGGGTAACTGATATACATTATGGAGAATGAGATTTTTTTTAAAAAATCGACCAGCAAAAACGACTTAAAACTTTCGAAGAAATTACTTTTCCGGTAGTCTGATGCAGTTGGTGACCTCAAATCGGTGATTGAACTAAAGTAAATGCCACCAAATGTAACAAACTGCTTGAAAAATCATTTCTTTGTAACTTTTTAGTCGTTCTTTCTGGTCGATTATTTTTTAATTCACCGTTTTTATGTTTTATAATTTATTCCTTAATGTATATCAGCTACCAGGAATTTTTTGATGCCCAGTGATTTATTTTGTTTTTATACACGTTTGTACATAATTTGGTAATTTTTAGTCTAGTTTGTATATAGTTAAGTTAGTTTAATATAACCATGTATATTACTTATTAAATAATTGGATTTCAGCTACCCAAAATCACCCTTAAATATGACCAAACCTTTTTGGAACATACTGTATTAACATTTATATATCTTTAAAATTATTAAAAAATGCTGGTATTCAGCTGAAATTGGGAGCTGTTGATTGGGAGCCGACCCCAATTTAGTTGGAAAAAGGCTAGGCAGATGATGATACTTATTTTTAAAATTATTCCATATCTATCTAAACAGCCGTTCAATCTCGCAGTTTTTCATTCATTTTCTTAAAAACAAATCTACCGTAATCATTCTTTACACTAATATTTACAACAACGACTACATTAAAGTCTCCACCCGATGACGAATGAAGCTTCATATTAAGCTTCATTCCTCCTCCTCACTTGGGTCACCAGGTCGAGTTTCCCGGGAGCCTCCGTTGGTATCGAAGGTCGACGCTCTGGACCCTCAGTGTCGGTGACTGCTTTCCACAGCTGAATGAGAGGCAGTTCCACTAGAAGACACAGTGGCACGGATGCGATGTAGCTCAGTACTGATGAAGTTATTAGAAGGGATAGCTGTAAAACAACAACACAAAGTTGGAAACAATTTATTAAGCTTAGAATCACGTAGTAACAATATGGGTATGTTGAAATAGAGTTGGGAGGCCTGTTGGTCTAGTGGTTAGTGACCCTGACTGCTAGGACGAAGGTCGTGGGTTCGATTCCCACACAGGACAAATCTTTGTGCGTTGAGTACGATTATTTGTTCTGTATCTGGGTGTGTAATTTATCTATAATATGTATGTATTTAGAAATATTATATAAGTATGTTTATCAGTTGTCTGGTTGCCATAGTACAGGCTCTGCTTAGTTTGGGATCAGATGGCGGTGTGTTGATTGTCCCAAGATATTATTATTATTATATATTATTATATTAGTTGTAACCTGTAAAAGCTAATTAAAAGTGGAATAAGTTTTGAAATTGGTGCATCTACAACGTGTTACAGAATAAACGCAATACCTCTTAATGGCTCATTGTACTCATCGTTATGAACAACTTTTACTATGGGACAAACCCCAAAATCGCGAAAAAATATTGATTTCCCCATACATTTATGTGCGCATAACTCGACAAAATGTACTGAACAGCTGATTTTTGTTTTGGGTTTATTCTGTTATACGTTGTTTCAAATTCCAATTCAAATTATTTATTTCAAGTAAACCATTCACAGGCACTTTTGAATTGTCAAGGTCGGTCAGTCAAAAATATGAAGCTATTTGCACGTTCCAAAGCGTAGATCTCTATGGTGAAGAACGTGCAAGAAACTCCATGGACACTCTTTTAAATCATTTTTCTTTACAATTTTATGGTTACATCATTCCTGTTGAAATTATACAAACATATATGTGAGAACGATGTAGAAAGAAAAACGTTGTAGAATAAAATTTCGTCTTATACTAGATCTTATAAATCATGATTTACCAGGCAAAGTATTAAGAAAGCAATGTTACAAAGAGCCGCGTAAAAATTTGTTGGATCTTAGGCCAAGACGAAAGAAAAAAAAAATAACTGTCTATCTATCACGGTTCTTGAGATACAGCCTGGTGACAGACAGACAGACGGACAGCGGAGTCTTAGTAATAGGGTCCCGTTTTTACCCTTTGGGTACGGAACCCTAAAAAGAAACTTACCATGGATAGAACGGAGGCATGTCCCAGCTGCGTGTTACCAGCCAACGTGATACGCAGAACAATGAAGTGTATTAGGAACACACAGTAGGACAACCTGCCCAGGATGTGGAAACCACGCCATTCCAGTGAATCACGGATGAGAGCTATAAAATAAAATTTATATTATTGTTGATGTAATGGTTTGAGAGTGTGCGGGAGAAGAATATATAGAAAGACTTGGTCCGCTTTTGTCCAGAACTAGAATGGCAACGGGTATTTTACTTTTATTATAATTATATTTTTGCTGAAATTGTTGGTTTGCCAAAGCATTAGTAGACTATTGAACTTTAAATTAAAACTTTAAAATCTTCAGCAATATAATATTTAGTCTGAGATGGGACAGAACAATCGTCGTCGCGACTCATTAAATATAAAAAGCTATAAAAACCGAAAAAAAATTCACGTTTGTTGTATGGGAGCCCCACTGTAATATTTATTTTATTCTGTTTTTAGTATTTGTTGTTATAGCGGCAACAGAAATACATCATCTTTGAAAATTTCAACTGTCTAGCTATCATGGTTCATGAGATACGGCCTGGTGACAAACGGATGGACGGACAGAGGAGTCTTAGTAATAGGGTCCCATTTTACTCTTTGGGTACGAAACCCTAAAAATGGTTATTCAGAAAAAAAAACAATCGTGTAGGCCGAGCTAAGAAGGAATTCCGTTCATGTAATCCACAGTAATAGATTTAGCACAATCCAACGAACAGCGAACTTCAACCCCATATGCTGCAAAAACGTATATAACTAACGTATAACTGATACTTACACCAACACCTAGAGAAGCAGCCCAGCATGAAGATACTGAAGAACACGGCGACCAGCGGCCTGTCGAGTGCGGAGTAGAGGGCGGAGGCCCACAGCGGTAGCGGAGAGTCTTGCAGGAACACGGTGCCTGCCAGCAAGACCGCACTGCCCAGGAACAAGGAGGCGTGGAAGAGCATGTTGAACCACTGGTGAAGAAAAATTAAGCATCAGATTAACTATTATAATTAGTCTTGTTCGTGACCGTGCACTTAAGCAATCAAGTGATCGTTTTAATATTATATTTTAATAGTAACTAAGGAACCTACTACAATAATAGCTTATCCTGTTGTGCCAACCTTCTTCTCTGAACTGTTAAGCAGACCTTAGTGCTTTCTACCAGTACATTATCAGTTCCATTTTCATCGATCGATTAACGTTATAACCATAAAAATGCAGGACTGTGGCAAAATAGTGGACTACAAAGGGATAAATCAATAGAATAATTTGGCATATACGTTCGACATTAATTTGAAGATAGTAGAAAATCTTAAGATAGCTCTCATAATATAATTACTAAGCATTCAGAGGTATTGTATTGTTGTCCGAGGGCTTAGTTCGAGTTTTTGAACGTACTCGATTGCATTAACGTATACGTTCGCTTAAAGGTTGATTCACACATAGCTGGCCCGTGTCCGGGACGTGGCCGGGCCGTGGTCTGTCCGGAGCCCGGAAAAAAATATAATTGCATACATTTTGGATGAACTCGTTCACACACGTCTTTTTCCAGGCAGGCGCCGGAGCTTCCGTGCCCGGACTGACGCACGGACGTGCAGATACGGATGCACGATCCCTGCACGGCCACGGCCCTGACACTGCCCGGCCACGGCCCGGCTATATGTGAATCAACCATAAGTCAAATTTTATGGAAAGAAAAAGTTTTTCCGTGAGTGTCACCCGACAGAGCTTATTCAGTTTACGCTAACGTGATCGAGAACATTGAAAAACTCAAACTAAGGCCACAGATCCACAATATTAATTGATGGTCTCACCTTGCTGTCCTTAAGTTTGATTTCTCCCTTGACATTGTTGTGGTATAGTACGAAGGCGGTGGCAATGCCTCCCATGTAGCCGGGCAGGTTCATCCAGAATGGAAGGTACACCAACGACAGGATCTTGGAGCCAGCGAACATGTTGCGAAGGACCCTGAGGATTAAGAAGGCTGCATTAGTATCATAGTGTGTGTGTAGTTTTATAAAGATATGAACAAGTAGTACAAGTAGTCGAGTCGAAGCTCCAAAGTCTCAAGCATCGACGCCGAGTTGCTTACCTGTCGGTTTTCTATCGGTTGCATTTTGGAGAGTGTGCAACGGAATTGCATAGTTTGATTCCGCCATCAAGTCCGTTCCATCATCGGACCACAAGACGTACGGTGATGCGCCACCGGTACATGGTGGACATCCCACCCACACGCACAAAGCGTTTTGGGAATACATTAATTGTGCGTACAGCTAAGGAGTGGAATTCCCTGCCAGAGTCTGTGTTTCGTGATAGCTACAACCTGGGAGTCTTTAAGTCCAAGAGTGAATAGGTTACTTCTAGGCAAGCGTGCTCCATCTTCGACCACATCATCGCTTACCATCAGGTGAGATAGTGGTCAAGTGCGTGCCTATCAATAATAAAAATAAAAAAGTACCCACGCGTTATAAAAGCAATCAGAAGCGACGCTCAGCAAAGGTAATTTTTTAAGTGAAAATTTATTTAGGTGCGTTGAGCACTTTTTGGGTGAACTAAAATCATGGAACTCGCTTCATCGTCACCGAAAACTTTCCATTAGCTATATGTATACTGTGTATATATGTGTAATTTTTGGGTGAACAAAAACGGAAACTCGCGTCATCGTCACGCACGCTTCCCATGCACAGACAATACAATATTACTAAGTTTTCACTTCTATCGGCAGTTCCCAACGACTGACATAGATTTATTTTTCATAAAACAAGAGGTCTACCTCTTTGCGTGTACCATATTAAGTAAAGTGAGCCTGTTAATGTACTTTGCAGACGTCTTTTTACAACCTCTCGTGTTTAACATTTTATAAGTCAGCTTCAAACAAAATGAAGTATGTTAATAGGGAATATGCATGCAATATTTAATTTACAAAATGAAATACTTATTATCTTTAGAAAGCACATAAATGAAATCATTTTTGAAATAACTTCATCAGAGTTGAAGTTATAAAGCTTTGAAGTTGACAATTAGAAAGAGAAGTCCGATATGGACTTTGACGTCAAAATCCATGACGCCTATACAGCTGCCATACAAAACAGCGTTTTCGCGAGAGGGACAGATATATTTGTTTAAAATAGTTATATCTCGTTGGTTTTTTGATCAATCTTGATTCTATTTTCACTGGCAGTATTATATTTTGAGAGTAGTTTTTCTGTGTAGGTGAAGGTTTGGTGAAGTTCGTGAAATTGTAGTGTCAAATTATTCTTAAATAATTTTACTCTACAATTTCACGAACTTTTCTTAAAAAGAAATCCCGACACCATACTCCAGACCTTATTCCAACAATCCTACCCTATCCACAGCACTTACTCTGGAGTCTGAGCCGTGACGATAGGAGTGAGGTCGTAGAAGTAGACCACCAGCCCAGCCGCCAATGAGGACGCGACCACGAACAGCATCAACAGCGGGATGGTGGCGCGCTTGTATCTCATGAGGATCAGGAGTAGGAAGACGCCGATGATGTGGAGCTGCATGTCTGCTGCCAAATACCTGAAAATAAAGAAATGGTATTAGAAAGGTTCATTATGGAATTGTGGCACTAAACTTAACTCAAAGGTACAAGAAGACCTAAGGGACTTTGCAGACGGAAGGTAAGGAACATAATTGTTTCCAAAGGTATGCGTCAAAACACTATCCTCTGTGCCGTAGATACAAAGTACCGAGCGATGGTTTTGGTTATTATAATTCTTCTGTATTCATTCCTTCAACTTTGAGATGCAAGATTGTACCAAAACAACTTACCAAGTATGTCCCATGCAGAACTTTCCGGTGGGCAGGTGGTTGTGCACATACAGCACGTGGTACCACCAGCGCTCGGAGCAGTCGTGCGCCTCGCGCTCCACCAGCCACGACCACTGCGGCCCACTGCCCAGCAGGGGGAACCACGCCACCGTGAACCAGAGAGCGAATACTGCTAGTGGAGTTAATCTGGAAGAACCAAGTTTAGGTTACAATAATAAATATATTTATTTTCCAAAAATACAGATAACTGCATTTTAATCAACGGCATAAGTGACATAGTCAGTCATTTAACGATATTGAACCAAAGATGTCACTTAGATCGCTGAAAAATCGGCGCAGTTAAATGAAAAGGTTAGGCCACCAATTAAACGGCTGTTTAAGCTAGTTGGTAGCGACATATACACGAGAGACTTTAGTCAAGTGACGTATGTACTGTCAGCGATAGTGTGGCAAAGGCGATTGTCAAAACGTCAAAAATGTATGGGATTGATAAACGCTGTGGAAATGTCACGGGAACAATCCCTAATATTTTGGCTTTTCGACAATTGCCAAAGCTGATAGAATGGCATTGAGAAGTGCCTCAGGAGTTTAATGTCATTTGCTTGTAAATTCACCTTTAGCCGCCGAGTAACCACCACCCCTCAGAACTGTTGATAAGATTGCCAACATACCTGATCCACCTATTGACAATAGACATCAAGCACTTGAAGAAGGTGATGGGCTTGGTGGGCGAGGACACGAGCGTGGCGTACGCGGTCAGGAAGCCGGACATCGCGAAGAACGCCTGCAGCCACAGCGGGGAGTTCAGCACTGCTTGCCAGGTGAAGTGGTCGTACATCTAGGAGACGAAGAAGAATGCAAATTTTAAGGGAGAAACAAGATTAGACAATGCGGTTTTACCTGTCTGTGAAAATTATATTTATCTGTGTGACTGTGTAATCGAATCGAATGAGAGTTGTGTGGTTGAAGTGGTCAGTCCCAAACATAAACACATAAATATACAGACAATTTTTATTGCTGATAAAATGTCAGTTTCGAGAGCCCCTTTAATGAATACAATGTCCTTCAACTCGACTCCACCTCCTTCAAACTGCCTTTAAATATGGGGCCTAAGTCAAACTTTTATATAAGAGTGTCCGTGGAGTTTCCTGCGCGTTCTTCTCCATAGAGATCTACGCTTTGGAACGTGCAAATAGCTTCATATTTTTGACTGACTGACTCTGACAATTCAAAAGTACCTGTAAATGTTTACTTATTTGAAATAAATGCTTTGACTTTGACTTTTATACAATTGATTTTGCTGAACAGTGACGAAACAGAAAAGAAAATAATGACTTACTCTTTCAACGAACTGCGGGTTGTCAATGTACGAGTAGATATAGATCAACATGACATGAGAGAAGATCACGCATTGCATGCCCAAAAACCTGGAAATATACCAAACAATGAACTGATAGGTACGCTAGAGCAGATACAATCCAGAATAGCAGCGCCCACCAAATTGAATCATTGACGCAAGGTCCGGGGTAGTTTCTCAATTTGACTGTTTTTTTACTGTAAATGTCCAGATACCTGCACCTGGCATTGTAACATAAGCATCATAAAAATGGCTTAGCAACAGAGTGTGCACATTGCTCGCAGAACAGATGGTCGATGGGTCCGAAAAGTTCTGGAGTGGCGACCGCGTACCGGAAGACGCAGCGTTGGAAGGCCTCCCACAAGTTGAACCGATGACCTGGTGTGGGTCGCTGGTAGCCGATGGATGCAAGACGCACAGGACTGGTTGTTGTAGCGATACTTGGGGGAGGCCTATGTCGAGCAGTGGACGTCTTTCGGCTGATATGATGATGACGAAACGTTTGGCATACGTTTTCAAAACTATGCCCGTCAATGAAACTGTCAGCGATTCGAAGACAATTATTCATGTTTGAATCTACTGCATTTGGCGTAGACCCAGGTTACACCATTTCTGTCTAAAAATTCATAAGGTATAACCTAAGTTAAGACGCGTGTTTAAAACGATTATAATACCTGAGTTGCAGAAAATGGTTCCTTATTGTGTTAGTTCCACCTGATCACATACCAACTCATTATCGCTGCGCCTTTGATCAATATGACGGCGTTCATGGCCAGCAGTACCTAGACGTCTTTCGATGAGTGGTGATCATGATGATGATAGACGACTCTTATTATAAATATTTACCTGATTCCTTCAATACAAGCGACATCTTTCATCCGGTCGTCAGTCCTAGGCTTGGATCGATCATACGTCAGAATGTCGTAGTTGCGCTTCAAAGAAAAGGCCAGCAAGTATCTATTACCTAAAATAATATAGGGAGATAGTGATTAAGAAGAGTTTGTTAGAACCCATTGGTTTAATATCGCAGATATCAATGAAGATAATTAGGGCTTCAATACCAAACGAAAACTTTGTAGATACTGGTCCCAGATTTGTTAAGGTGCGAATGGGAAAATTGCTGTATCTACTTCAAGTTCTAAATCAGTGTTGATTGATTTGAAATCTGTAGCCCAACGCCAGACAAGTGACATTCTGTCAGCGTAACGTGGCTAAGACGATCATTGTCAAAATGTCAAAAATGTATGGGATTGACCAACGCCGTCAATACCACGTGATCAATCCCTTATATTCTGCCATTTCGACACTTTGTAACAGATTTTGTCTAGCGCCACAGGGCATACATTCAGTCACAGCGTTAACAAACCCCGTTATCATTATTTGACTATGAACTTGCCGAACAACTATAATGAAATTTAACAGCAGATTTTTGGAATAACAATTCAAACTATTGTCTTCAAATAAGCGATTTAAATAGAAATATAAAATACAAAATAGAAGTAGAACAGTGTGTTTACACTCAGCCTTCGCGCATCTGTCTCCGAGCACGTGCACGCCAGTGGCCAGGCACGCGAGCGCGACCAGCATGGTGCAGATGACCGCCAGCGAGCGTGCCGGGCCCGACGTGTCGGGGGGCGCGTCCACCGACATGCACCAGTCTACTGAGAGGACTTCGGCCTGGAAATACGGGAATTAAGAATAAGACATAGTATTTACTTTATAAATTACTAGATACTACAGCTCGTTCTCAGTCATTTTACCTCTGACAGCAGCTCAAGTATCAAAGCACCTTATTGCAACGCAAATAAAGAAATCTTTGCGAAATCGAAGAAAAATAACTTACGTTTATCAATCAAGCCTCTGAAACCAGAGCTACAACTTGCGTTATTCACCATAACTTCATTCAGGCCAGTTAATGGCGGAACATGTAAGAGCACAATTCTAAAGGTAAAAATATGACCTATTTAAGGGTGATAACTATTCTGTATCTGATGCGAAGAATATGTTTTTGTTAACTTTATAATTACATTACACAAGACTTTGTTCTGATTCATCTTTATATAATTATACCGTCACTATTTTATTTATTGTCTCCCCTCTATACTACGCTACATTGTAGGAGATGCTCAGTCCATACTGCGCCACGCTGCTGGAGACGCACCCCTGCGCAGCATCCGTCCAGCCTGACGTCTTGTTCTGACTGCCACACCGGGAGACGCACACGCCGTGGTGGATCAGCGTCCTGTTGTAGTGCTTCAGGGACTGCTTATCTTACCTCCAGTCCATACTGCGCCACGCTGCTGGAGACGCACCCCTGCGCAGCATCCGTCCAGCCTGCCGTCTTGTTCTGACTGCCGCAGCGGGAGACGCACACGCCGCGGTGGATCAGCGTCCTATTGTAGTGCTTCAGCGACTGTTTGGAGTAATCCTGGAAATAAATAAAATTATGTTATGTGCTGCTAATTGATATGAAAAAAAAATACAGAGACATTACCAGCTTTCCCCCACGCTTCGTTTCTGTGGGCTAACCCACGAGAACCGTGTTTATTTGTTTTTCAAGATAATAGTATCTACCCCAAGATTTTACTTTTTCAAGATAAAAGTATCTAGCACAATTATTATTATAATAATAATAATAAAAAATAAAAAAACTTTTATTGCATTAAAGGTGTTGCAGTAGATACAATAAAGACAGTTGCACTTCACAAATGAACACTGGTATACAACATAAATGGTTGGGGTACTGTCCTCTTAGATAGGCTACATAATAGCCTGTAGTAAAGAGAAACAGTGCCGTATCCCTCAAGAATGGAGAAATCAATTGTTTAGTGTTTAAAAAAAATGATTTTAGTTTTAATAACATAAAGCAAAATGATAACAATAAAAAAAATTAAAATAAAAAAATATGGAATATGCCTGAAAAAAAAAAAAAAAAAAAAAAAAAACAGTTTCGTCGTACGTTTTGTCTAGTAGGAAGGAGCAGGCTGCTGATTTACATTCTTGAACGGATAAACCGTATAAGTACTGAAATATTTGCATTAATTTTATTGTACAAGAAAGGGCCAAGATAAAAGAAACAAATTTTCGTAAAGGAGTAGCGGGGTTGTGGAAGGGAACAAATTAAATCTTTACGTCGTTTTTTAAGTTTAACAAAGGGAGTAAGGTGATGTTGAGATAAGATTGCATGAAAAATAAACAACTGTCGTACATTAAGAACATTGCATTCCTTATATAACAGAGTGGTGGAAAATAAAATTGGACGAAAAGTTGCAATTTTTAATATCGCTCTGTGCGCAATTTCCAATGGAAGTAATGTGGTTTTAGAAGCACCACCCCAGCAAGAAATGCAGTAAGATAATATTGACTGACAGAGCGCATAGTAGACATTGCGGATAATAAATTGCTACAATTCTAAGTGTTTTGAAAATAAACATCAACTTACGCACTCTGCCCGTCAATACATCCACATGGTATTATCTAATATTACGCCCAGGTATCTAATATTATTTACAGACTCTATTTGAGCGCAGTTACAATTTTGTGTAGTTTGTGTGAGACATGTGTGAGCTGTGAGTGTTAGATTATTTTTTGGCTGGGATTTTGAACTAATAGAAAAGGTGATATATTTAGTTTTGCTTGTATTGAGTGTAAGGGTGTGAGCCAAAAGCCAGTCAAGGGTGGAGTCGAGACCCCTTTGAGCTATAATTTGAAGTTCTGACCAGGAGTCTGCGGAGAAAGTTATTGCGGTATCATCTGCGTAAGTTACAATATTTGAATTAGAATTTAGGAAATTTAGATTGCAGACAAACACCAGAAATAGTGTAGGACCAAGAATACTCCCTTGTGGCACTCCATACTCAATAGGAAGCTCGTTACTAACGGTGTTTCCTATTTTAACTACTTGCGTTCGACCTGTGAGGTAACTTTATTATGGCACATGGCAATACTGTAACTTTCTAACACAAAATAATTATCGAAATCGATTCAATACTACTTCTGGATATTTCCTTCTACACACAATTCAACATCCTTATTATTTTATATTAGTATAGTTTTAATAGCTAGCACACATCGGCAACATATTATTTGGCAACTGTTTTAGGTAATAAATTGGCAACCCTTCGAATTGGCGAAAGCAACTCATTAATATTTAATTTATTATTCATTATTCCTATGCCCTGATGACATACTGCGTTCGCCACACTGGCACCAATTACCTCACCCGGAGTTTAAATATAAAATAACAAAATGTTAAAATAATATAGCTAGCAGTACAATGTACTCATAGAGAAGCTCGTGGCTAAATAAAGACAGCCGCACGGGTCGATCTTCAAGGTTAAGCAACGCTTACTGGGGTCGGTCTGTGGATGGGTGACCATCTTAACATATCGAGTTTCCTCCGTGCCTCGGAAAGCACGTTAAGCCGTTGGTCCCGGCTGTCATTTGTAGATCTATGGCAGTCGTTACGGATTGTCAGAAGCCAGAAAATCTGACTCCAGTCTTGCTAAGAAGTACCGTGTTACCCAGTTAATGGGTTGTGGAGGTCTGGTAGGCAGCCGCTCCACGTAAAATACCCATATTCAGCTGTATCCGAATTGACTGGAAGCCGACCCCAATATAGTTGGGAAAAGGTTAGGCAGATGATGACTGCCTATTTAACAACCTCCGCAACCCAGTAACTGTGTAACACGATATCCCTTGGCAACCAAAACATCATAAATAACTACATTATCCACAGTGACATTCAACAGAACCGCTAAAGCAACACAGCTTGGAGTAACCTTGGACGCAAGTGTTACGACATACCCGCAGACCGGTGAACCAAAACTCGAGCTTATTACTTTCTCAGAGGAAGGACGTTTTTACGAAATGATACAACCTTTTTTATAATGTTATTTAAACTAATGAGGAAGAATTAAAAAAAACACCGGCAAAGTGCGAGTCGGACTCGCGCACGAAGGGTTCCGTACCATTACTTATTAGCTACTCAACATCAACCATAAATATGACACCCACTTCTGGAACATCCTGTATATAATTATTAACAAAAACTGTGATATTTATAATTATAAAGCTAGCAATGCTTTAACCTCCATCATACACTTATACTTCAATGATAATAAATAAGGCATAAGGCTTCCATTAATATTTCTATTTTTCCTTTTCCATCTCTCTATTCATTGAACTTTTTGTGTTATTAATTTTTTGTTGTGATTATTTTCCTGCCATCCTTGTGATTTTAATCCCATAGCTAATCTAGCTTCGTTAAATACAAAATTGTATGTTTTGTGCATCTCTGTTTTTAATAGCTGATTGTTGTTCCTTTTTAATAAAACAGAAAAAAAATGTATAAATGATCTATGGTAGGCGCCAGTAAACTTGCAGTGAAGTACATTGACCTGTCCCTAATATCCCTTCGTAGATATCTGAACAATAAATTATGAACCGTTTTTCGTTACTAGAGAACGTAAAGGATCACGATACAAGTCGATTCAGGACAGCTGTCACACACAAACTCTGTCTTTATTCCTGAATAGCATTTCCCTGCGGCTCCGCCCGCTTGGATGCGGTTATCACGTAAAAAGAAGCCTATTTCCTTCTCTATCTGCAAAATTTTATGACGATCTGTTCAGCCGTTTTAGCGTAAAGGCGTAATAGACAGACAGAGACAGAGTTACTTTCGCATCTATAATATTAGTAGGGATTTTGATATTAAGAAAGTCAATAAATGTATGTGGGTCAATGACCGTTATTGCACATTTACCTGGCGCCTACCATGATTAATGGTTAGCCGTCTTTTTACGACACTTAAAAGCTCTCTCTCATCATTAGGTTGACAGAGACCAGAGGGCCAATTCTACTAACTTTCAGACAACGTTCGGATTCTCATCTCATTCGCAATTTGTCCGAAAATTAGTAGAATTAGCACTCGGAGCAATGTTGACATCTATTGCTGTGGGCAATCGATCTACTGACTTAACTCTCATAAAATTAATTCTTAAAACTTACTGTTATGATAAAGGAGTCTAAAGGTAACGGAATTTAACAAAATTCGTTTCAAAATTCGATTTCAAAATGTATAGAATGTAGTTTTAACTTTTGCCAGCCCTATACAGAGAACGTAGTGAACTTATTTATATGGCAAAAGTCATTTGTTGTGATAGATCAGGTTTAATTGCCACACAAACCTGTCAGTGAATGAAATAGCCAGTAAGCCGGCTCACTATGTACACAATCGTGACCTTTACTACATTTATATTTGTTGAAACGAGCTGCGAAATGTTTCGGCAATTAATTCTAACATAACTTCGTCAGTTGCAACGTGCGTCGAGATCGCAGAGATGCGTAAATCTGTCAGGGTTATGAACTTAGCCTGTCTGTTGGTTATGCCACCACGACCACTTTTAGCTATCTGATATTTTCCCGAACTGGATATAATTGCCGCAGCCGTGAGGCACACAATGTCATTGTTTTTAAAATGAAATCACTTTATTTTTTGGTTGTTTGGTTTATTTAGCTAGCTAAACGAGTACTGGACTTCGTAGCGTTGCAGTTGGAAGGCCTCCCACAAAGTGGACCGATGACCTGGTGAGGGTCACGGATAGCCGATGGATTCGAGACGCACAGGACCGGTTGTTGTGGCGACACTTGGGGAGGATGCATGTCTAGCCAGTGGACGTCTTTCGACTGATATGATGTTTTTTTTTCCAGCAGCTTCACCTACGTGGAAATCATAAATATTCCATAGGGACTACTGACTTTAAAAATAACGTATCTCCGACCTTATCCGGATCATTGTGTTCTAAATTGTATTTGAGGCGTGATTGAATAACAAACATCTAACACACAGACTCGACTGCCCAAGGGACGAGGCAACTTTGGAAACAGAAGAAAATGGACAGATAAGGGAATATACGCGAAAGAAATTCTTTAGAAATAAAATTATTCCGAATTTTGGAATCGTTAAACATAGTCCACAATTTATCAGGCAGCTATAAAAATACACAACGTGTAACAGAATAAACGCAATACCTCTTAAGGGTTCATTGTACTCATCATTATGAACTTTTACTATGGGACCAATATTGAAATCGCGAAAAATGAATCGACTACCCCATTGGATACATTTCTGAGCGCATAACTCGACGAAATGTGCTGAACAGCTCGTTTTTTTTACACACACAACAGCAACAGTTTCAGTAGCATTAATAGACCACAGAAATATAACTGAACAAGTTCGAATCGAACTCGCACTTGGTTGGTTGGAACAAACGGTTCCGAACCAATTTTTTTCTTAAACATGTTACTTTAAAGAACGGAGTCATATAATTTAAAATGAAAAAAAAATTATGATGTGTAAGGTGTTATTTTCAACTGTGTGGTAAATAACACTTTTGTAACATAATTTTCAGAAGTGTTGATTTTAGTTTTTTTTTTTGTTAGTAACAAAATAAATATCATTTAAAACTATGGGTACATCACATAGCTTTTTCGAACGGAAATCCGAAACCGAAGGTAAGTTCTAAAAGAAATAACCGCATGCCACATAGGCCCAATTCAGCACAGAGACAACTATTGCCTGATGCTGGTTTTCAAATTTTGTTTGCATATTTGATACTCTTCCACGCAAAAACGATTAATCGGATCTGGACAAAATTGGCACACATTTACTTTATAACTTGTCTAAAAATATACCATAGGTATTAACTTTTATCCCGTCCACGCAGACGACATCGCAGCCAGAAGCCGACCTGCTAGGGTTGCGGAATTTGTTCGAAAGAGTCACCGCGGCCCTGGAACGAAAAGGGCACCAAGAGGAACACGGACGGGTTTTAGTCAGTAAGGGTATGATACTTCCTTCCGCTCCACCCAGAGCAGAAGGAGTCATTTGATGATATCACATCATTAAAAAAAAAACCAAGAAGCCCGAAGCTAATTCAAGCCAAAACAACACAACTTCGGTGACGGCCATGTTATAACATCGGTGACCAGCACACACAGGACACTCCCGTCCATACTTAATAGCTGTTTAACACTATTAGAAGCCAAGAACCTCAGTTATATCACCGAAGACGAACGAGTGAAGATGGGATACTGTTACATAGATTGTATAATTCTTACGAGGCGCGCGCGCAGCGTGCAGGGAATTCCTTATATAATTATATTGCAACGTATCAAGGAAATACGTGTTGGCTATATGCTCGCATTGACTACTGTAGTCAATAGATATGTGTATACCTCGATTCAAACTTAATGACGTCTGTAAAGTTCGCTTTAACTGGCAAATGCTTGCACTGTTTGGGCAGGTCCTTTCAATTCCGTAGGTTCCTTTCCTCAAAAGATCATCTCTGACATTACCTACCTGGTTCTCGTGTACTTCGGCATAACGATTTTGGCACAATTTGTTTTGGCATAATAATACTTCGGCATAATTTTATTAGGCATACATTTTATGTTGGCATAATCATCTTAAAGACTAATTTGTTTTGGCATAAATTTGATTCGCATAACGTTAGTAGGCCTAATGACTATTAGCATAACGTTAGTAGGCCTAATGACTATTAGCATAACGTTAGTAGGCCTAATTACTATTAGCATAACGTTAGTAGACTTTAATATCGACTGAATTTAATATGCTGTGCAACAAAAGTTAGTGACAGAACCGAATTGCTGCAAAACCGACTCCACGTAGTCTTGTTTGTCCTACCCCTAGAGTGTAATTTAAAATCGCGTAGGTGCGTGGGGCCGCCGGAGGCCCGCAGCGCCGGAGCCGTGACAGAAACCCTGCCTGCTGCATGTTGCATGCTCGCTTGAATGCTGCATGCTGCATGCTTGCTGCATGCTTGCTTGCATGCTTGCTTGCATGCTGTATGCTTGCTTGCTTCATGCTTCCTACAGCGAAAAAAAAAACCCACAAAATTGTTCAATACGTTATATTATATTAATATGTTACCTATATATTACCTGATTCAGGAGATATGGCTTTTTTCCAATCGTCGAAATAAATTGTTATACCTATAAAAATATGTTTTAATATCATTATGCGTAAATGAATTTGTGCTTTAGGATATTATGCTTAAAAAGTTATGCTTTAGAACTTTATGCTTAATAAATTTATGCTTTAGAATATTATGCTTAATCATTATTATGGTTAGAGAAATTATGCTTAAAAAATTATGCGTAAGCTGTTATGCGAAAATATAGTTATGCCAAACAAAATTATGCTAAGTTATATTAGGTCTTAAAATTTTATGCAAATGGATAGGGAACCGATTTGACCATTACGTGTTTTTTTTTTAAACGTTGCCCCCCACTAGGAATTTCTCCTGTATCGTGGGTGCGTTTACAATATAAACTCACATACGCAAACAGCCAGACCCGGAACAACTATCTGTATAGGCCATACGAAGATTGGTTCCGTGCGGGAATCGAACCCGCGACACGCAGCGCAGCAGTCATTTGGTCAACCACTGCGCAAACCGTGCCGTCAAATCGTGCCGTGTTTACTATTGTTTTGACTTTAAGAGACTGACGTATGGTTTTTTTTTTTTTTAATATGGGAAATCATCAAATGACTCCTGCCGCTCTAGGTGGAACGGGAGGCCACCCAACGCTCGCCATCCGCAGACCCGCACCTACGGTGGCCGGGAATCGCCCAGCGACTCCCGACGCCCAGTGCGTCTCCCTATGCCGCGGCGGCTGTCGGGTGGGGGGGGGGCGTGAGGGTTGTCTCTCCCTCACAAGGCCCGCCTCCTCCTTCACTAGCATTACTGCTTCGCAGAAGGAGGTGAGCAGACCTCCACCGTATGCTCCACCGTGTCTTCCGGGCGATCCTCGCAGTGAAAACACCCGGGCGTTTCCTCCCGCCGAATCCGAAACAGGTAGGCTCCCGAAACAACCGTGTCCAGTGAGTACCTGCGTCAGGCGGAACTGACGTATGGATAGTCAGGTAAGTAAATGCGGCCCCATCTAGTTTAAATTAACGAAAAAAAATAACGTGTGAAAGTGTTATTTACAACCAATTTGCAAAATAAAAATAGCATTTATTACTTTTCGCTGCGCAGTACCTAGCCCAGCCCTCTGGCACATGAATTTGCTATTGTGCAGCGATTCGCGGAATGTTCCGAACCGCCGTTAAGCTTGATTCTACCTGTAAAGACGTGTAGTGACTGATTTAGTCTTGTTAAGAGGCAAGATGGACGATGCATCGCGCATTATGTATTTGTTGTCCTATTTATGTTGAGTTTCCGTAAACATTTGTATGTTAATGCCATTCAGAACTAGACTATTATTGAACGCTCTTCAGTTATTTCTCCGGTTGCTAAAGAGTTGAGGGACGTTTCAATGTTCTAGTCAGATTACTTTTACTTGAAGAAGAAAAATCCCAGTTTTATAGCTTTTGTATATTTTCTTTAAAGCTATCTTAAACTGCCATTCTCCATTTTCCTCAACTAATAGTAAAAGTATGTCTATTAATAAAGATATCAGAGTGGAAAATTCCTCTAATTTTCAACCGACTTTAAAAAAGGAGGAGGTTCTCAATTCGGATGTTTGTATATTTTTTTATTTTTTATGTTTGTTCGCGCATAACTCCGTCGCTTGCCAACCGATTTCAAAAAATCTTTTTTTTTGGAAAGGGTATACTTCTCAAATGGTCCCATTGAAATTTTATCAAAATCAGTTCAGTAGTTTGGTTTTTAAATCCAAATAGCTGGAAAAAATATGTGGGAAAATCATCCATATTTACGAAATTGCGTATTTTTGCTTTCCTGTGACTTTCCAGTGGTGTTGTTAGGTGTGGGGTACCTCTAAAAAGTGAAAAATAAAAAACTTTTTCACAAAAAAAGAAACCGACTTCCAAAAAACACTACAAATTTCAAAATAACTTTAATTTCAACGCATTCGCAAAGCAATTTGTCAAAAATGTAGAAAAATTAGGGATGCTTGTGTTTGAATTGAATTGAGACTGAGATGCAAATACAAACGTTGCTTTTAATAAAAATAGTAGAATTGGTCCTCTACTCTGGCGTGTACAAACTTTCAATCGCGACGAACAAAAGACGATCAACGCACTCCTTTAATGATTCAACAATTATTTTTTTTAATGTTTAATGTTTTTTCTTCAGGTTCTGCAAGAAATTGCATTTTAATTTTTTTTATCGCTTCTAACAGTTAAAACCCAAATTATGGTCCTTACACACGCAAAGTCCTATTTTTTGAATAAAAATAGCTTCCTAATGCAAATATAATATTCATAACCCCGCTTCTTAGATAAATAAACACAGTCTATCATTGTTACACGTAGTAACAATACTAGAATAGACCACAGATTGAAGCTTTGGGTCCAAGGTGATCAATCAAAAAGGTTATTGTTTGCAATCACATAAAATAATTAATCTTAGTCGTTGGCTGCAGTAACTGGGACAGACGCACTAAAAGGTATGTATAGTTAGGTACTTGTATATATGTAACTATGTGCCAATAGACGTATTTAAAGGCCGATTTTCCCTTATGTGGAAATCTTAGGTTTTGCAGAATTCAAATGTACATCTTTAAACGTGGGTTGGTAATGTGATAGTTTGAAATTAAATGAGCCTTTTCATGGTGTTGCCAACCATATTGATAGATTATAAAAATGTGACGATTTTCAGAAAACAGTAATGCGCGTATCTACTAAAAAGAGAAATCTATAGTAAATCGATGTACGAAACCAGTAAAAGTAACGCTTTTTAAAGCTTACTGTCAGTCCTTCTACACGTGCAGCCTGTGGGTCACTTACACTCAGCGGGCATACGGCGACCTACGCGTCCAATATAATAATGCACTGAGAGTACTGTTGGGGGGGGCTGCCGGCCGTGGCGTTGCAGTGCGTCAGGGATGTTTGCGGATACAAATATTGACGGTTTCGCCGCCATTATTAGAAATAGATGTGCCTCTCTGATGACGCGTATTCACGGCAGTATCAACACTATTCTCAGTGTGTTCGCAGATCGGTGGGATTCCCCTATGATGCAGAGGTGGTTGCAGCTCCACGCTAAAGTGCAGCTGTACGTTTTAGTTATTTATGTCTGTACCTACTAACACTAGTTTTTTAAGTTAATTGTTACTAACCCTATGGACTCTGTCTGCAATAAAAGAATTATTATTATTATTATAGTGTAATGGGAACACATCGTAACAAAGTGGATCCCCATAAATAAAAAAAAAAAAAGTAATAAGCAACCCTTAAAAGATGGGGTCAAAAGTTGAAAGAGTCTTCACTCTTCACCCAGATATTATTTTATTATTAGCATTCGTAACTAAGGAATTAAGACCGTAATAAAAAAAAAAACTTGAGTCTGTTTTTTTTACCAATGTTACTCGTACACTAGGTAAGTTTGTAAGGAATTAAGGAAACGTTTCTAAAATTTATTTATGTTACATCTAAGTTCCTATAGGTTTTTACTCCCAGCGAGATAGATCAAGGATAAATAAATCAAGCAACTGTAACAGAATGTAACTTCATTCAGGGGGTCGATTCTGCTATTGCAATCGTGTCTCAATGACCGGTCAATGATCGATTTTTGACGTATAACGTCAAACTTATGACACATTTCCCATACAAAAACTGTCAAAGTTGTCAAATATTCGATCACTGACCGGTCATTGAGACACGATTGCAATAGCAGAATCGAGCCTCAGTTCTCACGCTCGGAACTGGTCAAATACTTTATGTAGGTACATGTAGTAAACTAGACATTAGGTTTGAAATCTTCTTGTAACACCAAGTTCTTCGCAAGGCAAAATAATCTTAGCTAACATTGTAAGAGAGATTACGAACTGTATTGGATGCCATTTTAATCTATTTTTAACGGTAATTTTTGGGACAGGCCACGGTAGCGAGACTGCAGGAAAAAATTGGCGGATCCAGGGGGGGGGGGGGGCTAAGGGGCTCAAACCCCCAAAAGACCGAGATATCTCTGGTAGTCTACCTACATCCCAACGAAGTCTTTGTGGATTTTACGAAAAGTATTCCAAGGCGGCTTGTTAAGCTAAATAATTTTTATTGTGCTTTTATATTGTTGCTACTTTGCTAAAATCTACCCTCAGCGGGGTCAAACGACAATCCTGGATCCACCGCTGGAGGAAGTAGATAATGACCGGTTAGAGGTATATATACCAGTAGTACATCTCTTATGTTTCAGTCCCACATAAGGCGAGTCGACGGTGTTGACTATGCCACCTAGTGTTGCAAATTCGAAACATTGAAGTAAAATATACTTGACATTGACGCTTCTATGCTGCCACCCATAGTTCCTGCACGTTCCCTATTGCCTTTGTTATCATGTTACAAATTCAGACCTTGGGCTGTTACTGAGAAATACCAGATGGAAAACTCAACATAATTTTGCCCAATTATGGAATCGAAGATTGAGGAGGTGGTTTTGATTCCCGCGTCTCTCCACATCTGCAGAAGCATTTGCGACCACTAACATAGTTTAAGTACCTACTATTAATGCTATGTTTATAGTTTGGAAAATTCTAGTTTTAAGGTAGTGTATAGTCCAGGCAAATCACGCCGAAAATTAGGTTAACTTTGCAATAATTCTTAACTCGGATGTGGCATTAAAAGTAGAGTAGCCGAGAAGTATTTTAAAATGTATTCCGCAAAAAGTTCACCACCGCGTTTTCGTTTTTATTTTAATAAAACATTTAATTTTAATAATAACTCGATGGGAAAAAATATTAAACAGCATGTTTGTTTGGAGCAGACAAGAGATCGAGTTTAAATTATAAGTAGGTAAGTCAGTAAATTAAACATTTTTAATCCGTGCAACTATCCTATTTTATAAAGATTTTTTTTTGTACTGCAAGCTTAAACTTAAGCTTTAATTATGTAATTTTATGAAAATAAAGTAGTTTACTTTATTTTAATAAAATTACATAAGTAGTTAAATATCATAATTCGCTAAACAATAAAATTGAACATTATCTATTAGCGCAAGTTAATTAAATCAGCTTTTTTGTGATAGCGATTCAGGCAACAATGTAACTGACATAATTATTACAAAAATTAAACACATCTAATATTTTTTTCAAAATTTCGCATTTCATTTTTAACGACATTTCTAAGGGCGAAAATGTTTAATTCTGAAAATAAATTAGTTTTACCTATTCTTCACATATTGTAAAAAAAGAATTAAATAACTGGATTTTTTTTTTTAGAATGACCCGGCTATGGAAAATGTTTACGGTTTATAAGGGCTGAGATCAAGTACACGGTTCAAGAAAAAAGGTTTCAGATTTAGGATTTTTTGTAAGGTTCAAAGCATACGAGTATTTTGACTGGTCTAGTATGCATGTCATGTTTTGTTTAATATAGATAATAAACACTTTTTCTTTATTTCACTCGACCAACGAGGTAGACAAAACAAGTAGGTATTATTTTCTAGTTATGTAGCTGTACAATTATATTACATAGGTAGTAGTGTAGAACCGTTATTATACAGTTACTAAATTCATAGGTATTTAACTCTCATCTCGAGCTTGCAACCTTAACGATTATTGTTTTAACATTTATTCTATTTATAATAATCATTATTGTGTGCTGAGCGTTAATTTAGAATGGCCACATACCTAGCTCGCCTTGAGCCATTAACAGAGGACCTATTTATTTGAGGATACTTAGATTTAGCCGTTTTACACAAGTCTAGCACAAGGTGAAGTCTTAATCAATAATCTAAACACACTTGCATCACGTCGAGTTTTTGACCTTACAGTTGAAAATTGTGCATATGAAATTATATTAACCACGCCATTCAAACAGAGTGCTAATTTTACTCATTTTTAATTGACTTCAAAAAGGAGGAGGTTCTCAATTCGGTTGTTTTTTTTTATAATGTCATCCACCCAAATGCAGGGATTCACATCTCACTTCACCAAACTGTTCACCTTGAGATTTGAGTGAACGACAAGTGAGCGGTCATTCCATCTTGTTTATATGGTTTAACAGCTTACTTGTCGTTCACTTCGCTTAAGTTTTCACTTCGACGTATTTCTAGAATCAAACAAACTGTGGAATAGCACTACTGGACTCGACTGTTACATACCTGTAATAGCATCATGGCTGGAGAAGGTTCCTTGGAGTAGAGTGCCGCGTCCACGATGCAGTACACATCCCCAGGTCGCCGGCACTGGCCCCAGTCGTCCAACCCGTATAAGGGTGGCAGGGTTGCGAACACCGTGTCTGAAATGGGAAAAACAGTAATGAGAACGGTAGAAGATGATGTATCTAGAAAAGATGGGATGTTGCATGCAAACACTTGAAATTGTTTGATTTTCTGCCTCTGCACTGTTTAGATTTCAGACTCCTAACATTATTGTTTTCTTGTGTCGGTGACAGCCATAATGAGATCTCAAGATTTTATGATCGGATTTATAGTAGGTACTCCTGACTGATTTCTGCCATGACAGCCAATCAAATTGGAGTGGGATGTATCTATATTACAGAACACAACTGCGCATACACAGATGCACTTCTTCTTCAATCATTGTCATAATGCGATGGCGATTGATGGATGGAGCACGCCACCAACTTCCAAACACCGTGCATTGAGACAATCCTAATGGAAATACCCAAATACAAGCTTTTTACAAAATGCCTATTTTTGCCCGACCTGTGAATCGAACTCAGGACCCCACTCTCAGCAGTCGCTCTTACGGCCACGAGACTAATGGGGCGTGACCGCATGTTATGAACTAATTAGCCAGTTAGGGTCAATCGTAACCCCAAGATTCCGCAAACGCGGGTATTACGAAAACATTTGTGATGTTTCAGATTTAGTTGTTGGCATAATACGGTGTGCTAGCTGGCTTCTTTATCGTGTGGGTAGTAAGGTCTAAACGACCCCACACACCCTATTGTCAGAGTTTCTAAACCGCCTCAAGGGCCTCTGACATGGTTTGACGACCGCCATTCGGTGTTATTTATTTATTTTCTAGTGTTATCATAAAATGTTTAATATCATTGTATAAATTCAAGTTCGTCAAACTTAACAGACAGATGTGTTGCTGGGGAGTTTGTTGCGCCACTTCTTCTTCTCTGCTTAAACACTAGGAAGTGGTGACGGCCTGGGCGATTTGGGAGACTGTCTTCATATTAATTTTGACGTTCAAAAAGTGCTGATTTTCCGCCTACTTTGAATAAATGAATTGATTTGATTGTTTAGTTTTGAAGGCCTTTTGAATGTAAATTCCAGTAGGGTGCGTAGTAGATAATTATATCGAATGTCTACGTATATTTCTACAGGTATTCTAATATTATCATCAAATTGATTTTATTGTAAGTGCTATTACAATTTCAACTCACGCGCACTCACGTCCTAACTTGGAACAATTAGGTACTTGTAGGCCGGTATTTTAATTGTTGTGGCGACCTTGACCGCTAAAACGGACTACTTGATGGTCAGGTAACTCATATAGATATTGTAGTAATTAGCCACTTTATTAATTAGGTTATAGTGATAGTCCCAGACCACTGTAGTAACTTCTGTAGACTGAAAAACTCTGATAGCACAAGCATAGGGTCCAGCTTTACATTCATCTGCCTAGCCATTTCCTACTTCATTGGGGTCGGCTTCCAGTCAAAACGGATTCAGCTGAGTCCCAGTATTTTATGTGGAGCGGTTGCCTACCAGACCTCCACAACCCATGAACTGGTAACACGGTACTTCTTGGCAAGACTGGAGTCGGATTTTCTGGCTTCTGACAATCCGTAACGACTGCCAAAGTTCTACAAACGACAGCCGGGACCAACGGCTTAACGTGCTTTCCAAGGCACGGAGGAAACTCGATATGTTAAGATGGTCACCCATCCACAGACCGACCCCGGCAAGCGTTGCTTAACCTTGAAGATCTCGTGCGACTGTAATTATTAAGCTACGAGCTCCTCCAGCTTTACATTGATAAGTAAAAAATAGAATGGTGATAAAAATAAAATTGTTTGTAAAGGTACTGCATGAGTAAATTAATGATACATCGCTTTTCTCATGGGTATACATGAGCCAACAAATCTACATCACAGCATCGCTATTGGGGTTACCGTTTACCGTAAACAGCAATTTCGTGAAGATGTCCAGCAACCACACCATTCTGTTTATCTCTACCTACATCTGAGAAGGACATCAAGTGCATCAGGTCGCAGTATGTTTTAAAACCGTACTGTAACTAACCTCGATGTTGGTGGTACGAGTGGTCCTAGGTTCAATTTCGATGACGGAGAAATTACCAATATGAATTCATGCAGCAACCCACGACTTGTCTGCATACCTGATTAACTATATATTTATAATAGTTCAGGTTTTGGAAACCTTAACATAATTCATCATTATGCCTGATAAAAGTTTTTGTCCTCATTAGAGGACAAAAACTTTTAATTTAATCAGTATGAAACCCATTAGTTTGATTTCTGTTTAGAACATATATACTTAACTGTATAAAACATTTTGATATAAACCAGTCTTCATTTTTTTTTAATTTTAAATAAAATAATTTACCATTTTTAAGTATTCCGTTTTCCAATTCCCCGTTTATGTTACAACTTTTTTTAAATATCCCCCTTTAAAAATCAAAATAATTACTTTATACAAAAAGTAATCATTCGACCATTTCTTAATTAATTTAATAATTAATTAAGAAATGGCCTTAATTTTACAAACACCACCACAAACTTACCATTGATATCAACAACACTGGCCAGCACAGAACAGAAGCACGCCAAGAAGCACAAACGCCACATATCGACACACACTTGCGCGCGCGCACTCTCGGGCCGACTCGCGCGCACCTGCGACACGCGCCCGTGCCGCCCTTCTCCGAGTTACGACAGATCATCTCGGTTACATTGGGACATGCTGTGGGGAGATGCAGAAAATCCAGCTGTATCTTTGGTAACAACTTGTTCAGGAACTTTGACGGATGAAGATTGGGTGACTCAGGGCTTGGGAACGACTTTACCTTCAGGATTTGAGAAAGCAGTGCAAGCAATCGTGATATGGGGAGATTAATTTTTTGGAGAACAATGTGTAGTATATAGGTATGCATGGAATAAGGGTTTTAGACGGTTCCACAACCTACCTACGTTGCGTTTCAAAGCTGTGTTCCCAGTCAGAAATCCCAGAGACTCCCGCAAGAAATTAGCATATTCCTGACCATACAGTTCTCATCCAAAATAGGAGCTGATGGCAATAATCAATCAGGGGTCAGGATTAACTAGCGATAACTAACTAGGATGGCCTTGGAACAAACGAACAATAAGTATGCCTCAAGCAATAGATAGGTAGTAGGCCTTTTGTCTTTCTCTGCCATGTGACATCGCCGAGGATTTTCAATCTGGTCAAGTGTGAGTTGCTAAACAGTACGAGATGTCTTAACGTGACTGGTTATAGAATTCGCAATAACATGTCATTGATTTTGGAATATTCTGGGATATTGCATTGTATTTAAACATATCGCCACCTAGATAATCGTTGCGAAGGAATGGGACATAAATGTTGCTTGCAGCATAGTTCGCGACTAGTTCGTTACACCATTAGGTGTACAACTCCACATAATATTAGTAGTTCTTTTCCTAGCGCAGTGAATCGTTTCTCTCGATAGTCTATGAGATAGGTAGCGTATGTGCCTTCAACTCTTAGCAATTCAAAGCTGAGTCAATGGCATACTTACTCTAAAATCAGTGACGTTTCCAACTGACTCTGTTTTTTTCTTGTTTCCTTTTTTTTTATAATTGATAGGCACGCGTTTGACCACTATCTCACCTGATGGTAAGCGACGATGTGGTCGAAGATGGAGCACGCTTGCCTAGAAGTAACCTATTCACTCTTGACTTAAAGACTCCCAGGTTGTAGCTATCAGGAAACACAGACTCTGGCAGGGAATTCCGCTCCTTAGCTGTACGCACAATGAATGTATTCCCAAAACGCTTTGTGCGTGTGGGTGGGATGTCCACCAGTACAATTTGTATGGACTTCAAAAGAGACTGTGACCTCTGAGTTTGTTTCAGTGTTTCTTCTCAGGGTAGTCAGCTAGGAAACACCGGCCTCATCTAGCTTAAAATGACCAAAAAATATTGACGTGTAAAAGTGTTATGTTTAACCTACTTACAAAATAAATATCATTTATCATTTATCACCATGTACCGGTGGCGCATCGCCGTACGTCTTGTGGTCCGATGATGGAACGGGCTTGGCGGAATCAAACTATGCAATTCCGCTGCACACTCTTCAAAATGCAACCAATAGAAAACCGACAGGCTAGCAACTCGACGTCGATGCTCGAGACTTTGGAGCTTCGACTCAACGAGCCTATCATTGCCGATGATCCTCTTGGCTCGTTTCTCAATTGACTCAAGGGCATCAAGCTGGTATCAGGCAGATCCGTCCCAAAGATGCGAACAGTAGTCCATAAACGATCGAACTTGCGCTTGATAAAGTTTGAGCAGCTGCTCCGGCGTGAAGTACCGTCGCACCTTTGCTAGCTTTCTTGCTAAACCAATGCACCTGCCATGTTGTCACCATCCTTGTTTGACTGCTGGAGAATGCCTAAGCCGCTAGTTTTTCTTTTTTTTACATAAACAAAAAATGAAGATGATAGTGTGTTCAAAACTCGTGACGTCACATTTCAGTACACTTTTTACCTAAACGTGACGTCATAAACCCCACTCCTGATCTTTGATGCGTTTCATCTTCGTCAATTTTTATTGATTTGATATCGTATCCAATATTTTTCGATAATCTAACTGACGGACTAAATAGGATCATATTTTTTTTTAACTTGGGAATCATCTCTATTGGGTACCTACCAATCCGCCTGCCTAAAGGGGTGATTTCAATCGAGTCTACTTTACCATTGATTCGTCCTAGTCGTTTCGTTACTTATGTAGCCCACACACTTATAATCTGATGAATTTTATAATAAAAACACTGAGCTATTCAAAATAACTGCGTAAAAACAGGTTGAATTTTGGTCCATGATATCCGTTGAACTTGACCTACATTGCCACCATAAACAACCCATATTTATTTATAAACCATCCAACTAATTGCAGGTACATCCCTGCCCACCTCCGCACAATAACAAGTTTGATAATATTACGACACGTGAGGTGAACGGCCACTTCCTCAGGTCAAGGTCTGACGTCTGTTGCAACACCGAGCCTACTAATCTGTGCAACCTACTGCTTTTTGTAATCAATAGCTTTGGATAAAACGTGACATCATAATATCACGTGTGTTTTCCTCGTAAAAGTAGTAAAGAAGTTAAATTATATGTGGGTTTTCCAATCCCTCATATCCCTGCAAATATTATGAACGCGATAGTAACTCTGTCTGTCTGTTACGCTTTCACTCTAAAACTGCTGAACGGATCGTCATGAAATTTAGGCAGATATATAGCCTGGGATATGGAGAAGGACATAGGCTACTTTTTTACGCGATAACCGACACCCACGTAAACGGAGCCGCGGGCAAAAATTAATTGCTTATAAATAACACTTTCACACGTGTATTTTTATCAATTTAAACTAGATGTAGCCGGACGTTTTTAGATTAAGTACCAAGAAGCCAATACATTTCGACAGTTTGGTTTGAGTCCCAATGTCTCATGTTCCTATTATGGCCTATGGAGACAGCACAAGGGAGCAAAGGCTTAAAAAATCACAAATAAGACAACCCACTCGAGGAACCCAAGATTCTGCGATAACGCTTGTAGCCAGTATTTGCGTCTATTTTCTTTCCTTCACATATCACTTTTTAGGGTTCCGTACACAAAGGGTAACCAACGGAACCCTTATTTCTAAGCCTCCGCTGTCCGTCCCCGTATGTCTGTCAGCGGGCTGTATCTCAAGAACCGTAGTAAGTAGACAGTTGAAATTTTCAGTGTGTATTTCTGTTGCCGCTATAACAAAAAATAATAAAAATTAAATAAATTTAAAGCGGGCTCCCTCATACAAGAAACGTGTTTTTTTCGGTGTATGGTACGGAACCTAGCTGGAATATGGCTGAGCTTTGATATATCATAACAACAATTTGACGACACGGTTGGCGCAGTGATTGAGCGATTGACTGCTGCGCTGTGTGTCGCGGGTTCGATTCCCGCACGGGACAAATATTTGTATGGCCTGCAGATAGTTGTTCCGGGTCTGTGTATGTGAATTTATATGTTTGTAAACGCACCCACGATACAGAAGAATTTCCTAGTGTGGGGCGTTTAAAAAAAAATTGTGTATTACCCGTATTTGCAAAATAAAATTCTATTTTATTATTTTCTAGGCTTTTCTTTATTTCTAAGATGTAATGCCAGCTGGTTTTGTTGTCGCCTTGTCGGCCTCGGTCCCATGTATGGCTTTGTATGATGTTACTGTAGAGCTTTTTCTATGAAGAAGTGTTACTATTTACGTTAAATGTATGCATGTAACATTTGTAGGCAAATATGGACATAGGCAGTTTAATGGCTTATAAAAATCATCTTCATAAAGGTCAAAAATAAAAGGCACAAATCAAAATAATGACTTTTTAATGAATTTTTTTTCAATTTCAAATATGTATTAATATTTACATGAATTATCTTATCGTAAACATAAAATAAAAAAAATATCGTTGATTACGTTAGACAACACCGCGTATTGTTCATTGTTTGACAACCCTATTTTGTTATTAGCGACACATCAAAACTGAGACGAGTTCACCTCACCTAAAAATACTCTAAGTATAGAATATAGTGGAAGTGGTATACGTGGCTTGTTCACTATAAATAATATTATTTAGGAAGCTATCTAAATCTTTGATTAATAAACTATCTACTTAGTTATTTGTATATGCATTCTACCAGTCTGACTGTTACAACTTTTAGAGAACTGAGCTAGTAATTGGTTGATACGGTCACACTTTCTGAATAAACCTTATCAGATTATATAAGCAACTTTATTCTATGGAAGCTATTTCAACAGAAGCTCGTCTTTCAATATTATGGTGAATTCTATTCAGTTTGAATGTGTCACTAAGCATCATATGCGCTTACACATAGCGCGAGAATTATATTGTTGCATAGATCTTTGTAGTATAAGAGACAGCTGCGTTATGGCGCAAGTCATCTATAAATCTACTGATGAGTCTAAGAGCTAGGTTAGTAAATCAATTATTTATCCACCCTTAGTACTTTTTGATTACGTTATCTTATTTCCTATTTAAATGCTAGATTTTTACATACTTGACTTATATTATTTGTTAGCAAAAGTTACGAGGCCGGCCCATAAGCAGTTTTTTTCCTGAGATACTTTAACAGGATTTTTTAATTCAAAGATGACGGGCGTTCAAACTTTGCTGTCTCTTAAACTATATAAAATATCACGATGTTTCGTCAACATGTTACAATCAAAAACGTTAATAATATGGAATTATACAAATTTTATTTTCGATAACCATCTTTATAATTTTAGGCAAACAAAACAATAGTTCATAAAATTATAGTTGTACGATATTTTAACTGATGTACTTTTGTTAATAAATTGTGACAAACATAGATTATGAAATTTGATTTATTATACGGAAAATACATTCTCGAATAATAAAATGTATACATACAGGGTACGATGGCCAATCCGAGTCGACCAATATTACGAATTGGCCAAAGTAGTATTTGAATACCTTTCTAAGCCTAAAATTATAAAGATATACAAATAATATATTGATAAAACTATCTAAATTAAGTAAACGATCATAGACGAAAACGCAACTTGACTAAAACTAAATAAATACAGGGTGTAAACAATTGCTCCTTCATCAATAAATATCTTATTATCTTTATTCAATTAATAGTTTTACTTCAAATGTCCATTTCATGGAGACCGTTCGGTTATCTAATTACTTTTATATTTATACATATTTCAAATAGCAATTTTTTACACCTTATACTAAAATTATGTACAAGTGTGCTATATATGAAAATATCTTTTTATATATTCAAGCGAAAAGCAATTATCTAACGTATAGGACGCAAAATGAATAATTATTTAATCACTAAACAAGTCCGGACGAGGTGGCTTACCATACCAATCTCTAATAATTGAAACTTCTCATAAAACTTTACACTTCTGCCCACCTCGCCCGGGTATATCACGTTATTTAGAATTTAAAATCGTAAATAATGCGTGGAATAAATTAACAACATTGCACATAGGCTTTGTCACTCACTTATCAAAGGCTACCTTGGTTGCCGTAGTTCGACATTGACAGCTGTCAGATTTGACAGATAGAAAAAGAAACACCATGTACGTTATAATTTTATAGTATACAATTTCTCAACTTCACCCTTTTAATTATAATTTTCACATAAAATAAAATGGGTCTATTGCCACAGGACTAACTGAAACTAAGATATTTATTGCCAGACAGATTTTCGTTACAATTAACCCTGTGGTCAACATGCCTCTTAAAAATGGCGCACTTTAGGTATTTTAACAGTATAAGCTTTATATCAATATAACATTATTATGGCTTAGTCGTAAAGCTAATTTAATATGTCAGAGGTGGATTAGACTCATTGTACGATATTATTGCTGCGTATTGTCTAAGACTACGTCACACAGATACACCAATCAGCATTCGGCATGGTTTTAAAACTATGATTTGATTGGTGGAATTACGTGATGTAGTCTTATGCCGCAGGTCATTCTTGTTTTATGTAGCCCGGGATAGGTTTCAGTTCAGGTGCTAAACACTGGTTATAACAATAAGGTTTATTTTTAATCGGTCTCATTGATTACTTAAGCAAATTGGATTAAACTTACATTTTCGAAGAGGGGAGGAGGCTTTTTGAAGACCTCATATTTTCTGCAAGGACGAAACACTTAGCAACATCTGTCAAATCTTGGTGATTTTAATCTATTTTTGCTAAGAAATTCTCACTACCAGCATTGCCACTATTCGCACACGCATTTATCCACTCCGTGCATATCTATTGGCTAGAAAACTTTCAGGAGTGTATTGCATCTACCAGCAAACCATTTAGAAAAGGCTAAACCAAGTACCTAGTGTTTTTATAGATGTTACTAAGTGCCATAGTCATTTTCTTTATGCGAATTTGTATCTTAAACGATGTAAGTCAAAGATACAATATTACTTTTCGATAAATGTCGTTTACGATAAGGGGTCGATGACATAACATAAGGCGTTACAAAGTGAGGACAATCATATAAAAATTATTGTCTTTGAAGAATAAAAATTAAGAATGTAGATTAGACACCAATTAAATATAGATAGGCACTCGTTTAGAATACTAATCATCATCTGCCTAGCCTTTTCCCAACTATATTGGGGTCGGCTCCCAGTCAAACCGGTTTCAGCTGAATATTCATTTAGAATACTAATCACACGTACGAAATACTATACTCATTTTTTATAATTTATTTTTATATTTGCATATCCTATTTTATTTTATATCGTACAGAAGAATAAAGATGTATGTCTATTTAACGTGTTTTTTTTTATTATGTTGGTTTAAATTATTAGCCAAGGGATTGGCAAAATAGAACCAGTGATTTAGAATTAATGACATTTTACTTTAAATTGCGCTTCTCCTTGAGATCCTTGCACTGTTGTGATTGATTGAGCAAAATTGGCTGCGGATTGTACATCAGACCTATTTTAATAGACTGTCAGATATTTTCAACATACAAACTTATTCCACGCATGCGTTATTTCATTTTAGCAATGTTTTTGAAGTTAATACCTGCCGGTAACACAAGACTTAACGGACTTTCAAGAATTTTCATAAAAATAAATTTTAAATTACATCTATTTACAATTTTTAATTTAACGCATTTGTGTCCTGTTATTGTTGGAAGTTTTAGGTTCGAATAAATAGATCACAATTTGAAGTTCGGTTTTCAGATTAGGGGACGTCAGTTTATTTTATCTATTTTTTGTAAATTATTTCGATATCAATCACAATCATCAAAGAAAATGTTTTTTTTTTAGTTCCCAATAATTTTGTTAGCGTCTACTGCCCAGTCTGATAAACTAAGTATCGCGTGATGGTATGTCACTGTTCTACGTTTGAGCTGGTATTTCAATGATTCGGTAGATGGCGCTACCCGTAGATATCAATGTTTAAGTTAATACAAAAAGGACTTAAGTGACTGCATGTTCGGCATGATTTAAAAACGAGCTGTTTGTTTTTACATGGTTTTTGCATAAATATTTTAATATTTTCTACATAATATCAGCCGATTCTTATTTAATTACTCCAATTTACTGCTATTATGATTTAAATTTAATGGTTTCAAAGACTCATGGTTTTTGAAAATATAAAACAATAAAGTCATATGTTCTGATTTTAAATGAAAATTTGGAAACCATGCACTAAAGTGCAAATAAATTCTGTTTGTTCATAAAAATGCTTGCAGACTGCATTTTTATATATTTTTTTTATTATTGATAGACACGCGCTTGACCTCTCTCACCTGATGGTAAGCGACGATATGGTCGAAGATGGAGCACGCTTGCCTAGAAGTAACCTATTCACTCTTGACTTAAAGAGTCCCAGGTTGTAGCTATGACATAATTTAGTATGTTTTCAAAAGTTTTTTTTTAAGTTTGGCCAAAGTTTTCATATGCCTAGCTAGCTGCGCAAAAGCCTTATAACAGCGGACTAAGTAGATAAGACAACTTTTTGGTTTAATTCACAAATATTCTTAGTAATTTCAAGTACATACTTAGACGAATGCGGATCCTAATTAAGGACTTGGAAAGTTTGTATGAAATGCCGTAATAAACGCTCTTAACGTTAACGCAATCGAGTACGTTAAAAAACTTGCATTGTCAGCTGTGTAATGTAATGTCGCATTCTCACTAAGCAGGTCATTCCTCACAGTTGTCTAATTTTCTCAGTCGGCTTATTAGTCACTAGCTTCGATCAGCAGCTTCTCCAACGTAAAATCGGAACCCCAAGGGAACAGACTAAATAAGGCTTCAAAAGTATCCTACGTCCCAGGACATAGTCTACTCGATTGTTGAATTCACATGTTTCTAGTAAAAAAATACCGACATCACAAATATTAAACGCAACTCAAGTTGATTCGCAGTTCAAAATGAATTCAAACGCAACAGTTTACGTGCGTTCGAAACTTTGTCGTATTGGTATAATTTCCTTCCAGAAACGGGATATCAAACGGTTTACAAGTATAAAACATAACAGCCTATCTTCCTTCTCATCAGTCCAGGATGGCGAGGAGCCTGCGGCCCAGGCGCTGCAGCAGCAAGGCGGCGGAGAGGGCGAAGTCTCAGTCGACGCCGGCGAAGCCCTGTGAGCCCTCGATTGCCTTGATGAGCTTCTCGCGCAGCTGCTGGTAGCTCTCGTAGGGAGGGAGGTCGATGCGGTTGAAGCTGGGGGCCGAAAATTTATTGTTATAGATGAGTCAAGTTTACACGCCTGCCGAATATTGCCGAGTATTTCCCGAATACCATTCGGCAACACATTTGTGTTGCTATGATGGGAAAGTTCGTAAAACTGTTTTTGCTTGTTGGCTTCGTTCTGTTGATGGTCGCAAACGCGAATATTAAGCGTTTGGAGATCCTGGATTCGATCCCTGGTTCGGGCAGAGTTTTTCCTTTAGAATATCCAGTAAGAATCTACCAGGAGTCTGTATTTGTGCCCGTAACTGGCAATAGGCTAGATTGTTCTTTTTCTTTTCGTGTCAATTGACTCATATCAAATTTTGTCTGACCAGTATGATGATAGATGACTGTGTTTTAGAGGTCTTTGGGATCCGGACGTAACGACACGTACATAACAGCTGTTATAGCTCATCCTTACTAATATTATATTAACGCGAAAGTTTGTATGTATGGATGTTTGTTACTCTTTCACGCAAAAAATTCTGAATGAAAACTACTGAATGGATTTTGATAAAATTTGGCACAGAGTAAGATGAAGATTATAGTCTGGAATAACACATAGGGCACTTTTTATCCCGAGAGTATGTTCCCTTGGGATAATTTTTGAAATTCACGCGGGTGGAGCCGCGGGCGGCAGCTAGTTTGAAATAAATCCTTAAGCAAAAGCAAAGGCCACAAGGCAACTACATGGCTCCTGCCTTTTTATAAGACTCTTATTGCTGCCGTACAGCTCCTTGAAGCCGTTCATGTTCACTTACCACGTATGCGCTCGGGGGTAGTTGTCGGCCGAGCCCCACTTCTCTATAGTGAAGAGCTGCGGCCCGTTGCTGCCGTACAGCTCCTTGAAGCCGTTCATGGGCACGCGGGATGTGCCCGTCACGAACTGTAGCAGTCGAGAGCGCATCTCGTTCGAGAACGACAGGACAACCTGCGGCAGAAAGAGACAGAGAGGGATAAGATGTAATCGGAAATTCGTCGGTCAATTTGAATAATCGGGACGCCAGCGCCACCTGTTGGTGTTTGACGGAGTCTAGAATGTCGTGCTCGACCGAGGCTGAGTTCAGTCTACTAGTGGCGATCGAGCAGTGAACTCTTAGAAACTGTCTCGCGTTCTTTATACTTCTCCTGTGTACCTATGAACTGATCCAACGCCGTGAAAGTGTCAAGGACCAGCAAAATTTAATGAACACGAAGAAATAGACCATGTACTCACCCTCCAGAACCACTGCACCACAATATGGTTTGCGTGATAATCTCCCTTGTACAGCGTGTTAGCTCTCCAGTCCCTCACGTCGATGTGCTGGATGCCGCACAGCAGCAGCTCTAGCTCGTTCTCGTCGAAGATCTTCAGCAGAGGGAGAGGCACCAGCCCTCCGAGCCCCTCGAGGAACGCGAACATCTGTTCTTGCACCCGGCTGACGAACCGCCATTGGATTACTAGCCTGTGGTGGAAGACATACAAGATTAGGACTCGTCCATTTAGATTATTTTTACTATTGTAGCGGCATTAATGCCGCCACAAAAAACCAGTTACAAAATCTACATCGCAACAAAAAGAACTGCAACGCCATCTATACTGTCAGCTACGAACTAACTAACTGCATCGCGGCATCAGTTTTCCGTAAGATTTGAACATACACAACAGTCCGAATATTAACTATCGGGCAGTTGCCCACCGGACACAACAACCGTCCGGACGGAGGATCCTCCCTTTTCTAAGGGGGTTTGGGGGACTTTACACTCTGTTCCGCTACCTCTAAACTATCTTTTGCCGCGGCTTGGCTAGCGTAAACATATTTATGTAGATTTTCGCCAAAAAAGTAGTATCTAGGGAGCCATCTATCTCTGAAGGTACCAAAAAACAGTTGATGTCAGTAGAGTAACTTAGGCTGCTTATAGTTTAGGTAAAAAATTAGGATTCCGTGCTAAAATCATGAAATCGTTAACGGGCAAACGCTGTTATAATATTAGTTAGTAAATATGAGAATTAAATACATTTAATTCTCATCCTTGGGACAAAAAAACAACATCGTTTATTTTATTCACTAACATTCGAGATTGAAATGCGACAGGGCGATGCGTTATTATTTCGGCTTTATGAGAAACTGCAGCTTGAGTAGGTGACAAATTAATAGAAAATATTGTACTACTATACAATAGAAATGTCGCATAACGTGCCATTATTGAAAGTATTGCACACTTGCTTACGTAAACTGGGCCCTTTAGAAAACCCAAAAAAAAACATTCGAAAACACTAGTTGTAGTTCGCTGGCAACTTTATTTACCCTTGTATCGTAAGTGGATACAGTTAGGAATTGCTTCATTTTTTTTATTTTAATATTACACAGGGTTATTTGTAAAACACCAACAACCTTTCAATGGGTGAAAGTACTCGTGATTATAAACAACTTTTACTATGGGACCAACTCTGAAATATCAAAAAATAAATCGGCTGTTTCATACAAAATGCAATATTCACCTGATGAAAATGTATGAAACAGTAGTTTTTTTTTTCGATTTTCACCCACTGAAAGGTTGTTGGTGTTTTACAAATAACCCTGTGTATTATTTTTTATTTATACTTAGGTATTGTTTTAAGTTCATTTTTTATTTTATTTTATGGGCCCTAGATGAGCCTGAAATAAAGAATAAAATAAATAAATTAAATTATAATTCCATAAAATGACAGATATATTTCTTTTCTTCCAGATTTGGACAGCCAGGAGGTGGCAACCCTAGAGATATAGTTAGACAAAGAGAAGCAGAGGGTATAACCCCGCTACTTACTTGATATACTCGTCCTTATTGTCGTTGTCGACGGAGATGTTGGAGCCGCCCGGCTTCAGGTCTCTCTGTATGGTCTTACCGAACTGTTCTTCGTCCACAGAGAACGTTAGGTACAACTCTGACGGGTCGTTTTCCTGTTAATAAATAGGGAAAGACTTATATCAGTACATGGTTATAACTAAGTCACGCACGACGGAACGAATGAACTGCTGAAGGAGTCCCTTCTCTACTCAATAATAGTCTAAGATCCCAGACCTTCCAGACCTTCCTTATATTCTGCAACAAAACGTGTGGGATGGAGTAGTGTAAGTATGTTCTCGTACTTTGACTGTACGCGTACCTGTTAGCGACTAATATGCGGGCTCTACACTCGCCCGTGAACCGCGGCCGTTGTTCGCGCATGAACACGGCGCGAAAAATATAGCCCTCCACACTCGCAACCTTTCGCATTTACGTTCGCGCATTTGACTGAAATGGTCGTGGAAGTTGCTGCGGCTTTGACACTTGTATGCTTTACCATGTTATAATAAAAAAAAAAAAAAAAAAAAAAATAAAATTCGTTTATTTCAGGTCTTGGACCCATAAAAAATACAATTACAAATTATTTTAAAAAATTGCCATTCTTGCACTATAAATTTAACATAAATGGATTGAAATAATTACAAAAATTTAATTTGAATTTTGAATTTTAAGTCAAATGGGTAGGTACATATTTTTTTATGAATGTCAAAAATAAAACAAAATAAAATACAATGTCAAAATTATGTCCAAAGAAATACAACGTCACAATATAATAATAAAAGTCACAGAAATATATATGTGCAGGCACTGGCATGCAGCTGCAGCCATCTCCGCAAGAAGGGGGAATCCCACCGCTCGGACAACACACTCAGGATTCCGTTGGAGCTGCCCCTACAGCGACGCAGAAGCGATGCACTCCTTTTCCGGATTATTCCGTAGAAATCATCGGTAGTAGCATCAGCGAACATCGCCGATGCGCTACAAAACCGGGGCCGCCCCAGCAGAATCCTGAACGCGTTGTTGTACTGGACCCGAAGCGCGTTGTACGCCCGCAGAGTGAAGTTGGTCCACAGGCTGCACGTGTAAAATGTCTGGCAGTATGCCTTGAACAAGGTTATTTTAACCTGTGAAGAACAGCGTGCAAACCTGCGAGCCAGCATGTTGCACCGGACAGACAACGCCCTTCGCTCCCTCTCAATGTCCGCATTGTAATTATATTGTATTGTAACATCTCGCATGCTTTGTGTGTGCATACTTGTTTCTGACAAATAAATGAAGTCTGAACTCTAAACCATCCACACTCGCGGCTTGCGGCGCGTGTGGAGCCCGGAGCCCGCACGTGCGCGCCGCAGTGTGCCGCAGCACTCTGTGGGCACATGGCACAGCTACCCTGCGATACCCTGCCCGCCTGCCTAGCGTGGGGGTTATGGCAAACCCTCCATTTGGGGAGCCCTATATCCAGCAGTGGACGTCCTTCGACTGATATGATGAAGTTCCGAAGAAATGACTTTTCAAGCAATTTGATGCGGTTGGTGACATTAAATGTGTGATTGAACTAAAGTAGATACCACCAAATGTAACTAACTGCTTGAAAAGTCATTTCTTCGGAACTTTTTAGTCTTTTTTTCTGGTTAAGTAAAAGTAAATGAAAGAAATGCTCGAACCTTGATCCACATGAGCGAATTGTAGTACTCCAGGTCTACGGACTCCATGTCTAGCAGCTCTATCGTCTTGCCCAGCATCATCTTGTAGAATGGACGGATGAAGAACGCTGAAACGGAAGATAATAATATATTATTGTTAATACAATATTTGAATGTAAAAAAGATACGGATGAAATGGATGAGAAATGATTTTTGTGGTCTTCCGGTTCGTAGTTGTCAAAACATAAAGGGTCCGTTTTGACAGCAGGGTACAACAAAGAGATTTATTTCATGTCTCTTTTATACTTACTAGTAAAGTAATGTTGTATGCTGCTGTCAAAACGGGCCTTTTATTTTTTGACAACTTTAGTTCAGGATAAGCACCGGCGGACTAAGCTAGAAGGAAGTAACGAGCGGTAACCAAAGGGGGCGTCGCTAAATCTTGAGAAATCTTTTTTGTGCAAAACCGACTTCGTCTGCGTGAAAGTGTTATTATTGTAAGGGAACTTACTACCGGAATGAAAAGTATACTTTGTTCTAATCCGGGTCTATCCTTGTGCCAAGTTTCACCAAAGTCCATTCAGCGTCCAGTCATGAACACACCACACAGACATACTTTAACATTTAGAGCGATGCTATACGATGCGTTGCGTCGACTGAATTGTAGAGCCGCCTTGATACGGCGCTGCGGGGGGCTGCGGTCGAAGTTAACGTTGTGGTGGCGCAGCGCCTGTTTGCCACTTCGTGCGCTGATATGTGGCCCCCGCTCTTGTACTCTTATTATGTATCAGTAACGTTGATCTGCAGCGTGTAGTTGTCCATGTTATAGTACAGATAGCTCACCATCTAACAGCTTCCCGTGGTACACCGCCATGCCGGCGACCCTGCCGATGAACTTGAAGTAACTGAGGTGCTCCTCGTTGCACACGCCGCTGTTGGGGTTGATCTGCAGCGTGTAGTTGTCCATGGCCGAGTACTCGAACAGCCCGTAGTACGGGTTGAACATCTCCTTCGACAGCAGGAAGAACCATTCGCGAGCTAACCCGCCGTAATCTGGAAGAAAATTGAAGAGAAGTTTAGTGTTACGCCCAAAGTCTGAAAACGCTAATTAAGCGAAAAAACAGCTCACAACGCGTTATCATCATCATATCAGCCGAAAGACGTCCACTGCTGGATATAGGCCTCCCCCAAGTGTCGCCACAACAACCGGTCCTGTGCGTCTCGCATCCATCGGCTACCCGCGACCCTCACCAGGTGCACGGTCCACCTTGTGGGAGGCCTTCCAACGCTGCGTCTTCCGGTACGCGGTCGCCACTCCAAAACTTTTCGGCCCCATCGACCATCTGTTCTGCGAGCAATGTGCCCTGCCCACTGCCACTTCAATTTGGCGATCCTACGGCGAAGGTAGACGTACTCATCAACAACTTCGAGTGCAGAGCCTCCAATCTTGATAGGAGTGGGTGCTACATGGGTATTTACCATGACCTTGGTTTTGTCCATGTTCATTTTAAGACCCACTCTTTCGGAAGCTCTACTGAGGTCATCGAGCATTGTACTGAGGTCCTCCGTGGTCTCAGCCATGACGACTATATCGTCGGCAAATCGAAGATGAGTGATGTACTCGCCATTGACATTAATGCCTAGCCTTTTCCAGTCCAAAACCTTGAAGACGTCCTCCATTGCGGCCGTGAACAGTTTCGGAGAAATTACGTCTCCCTGCCTCACACCCCGCTGCAGGAGGATAGGTTCTGATGTCTGATCCTGAAGTCGGACTGACATGGTGGCGTTTTCATACAAACACTTCAGCACCTCGATGTACCGATAGTCGATCTGGCACCGTTGGAGAGACTGCAGCACAGCCCAAGTCTCGATCGAATCGAAGGCTTTCTTGTAGTCCACAAACGCTAAGCAGAGGAGCAGATTATACTCTTCGGTCTTCTGTATAACCTGCCGCAGCGTGTGTATGTGGTCTACGGTGCTGAAGCCTTTTCGGAATCCGGCTTGTTCGGGAGGCTGGAAGTCGTCAAACCTGCGTGCGAGACGGTTTGTGATGACTCTGGAAAACAGCTTGTAGACATGGCTCAGAAGTGAGATGGGCCTGTAATTCTTAAGCAGGGCATTGTCGCCCTTTTTAAAGAAGAGTACCACCACACCTCTGCTCCACGCTTGTGGCGTTTTCCCCTCGAGTATGACGGAATCGAACAGTTTCTGAAGGGCCTTAAGGACTGGTTTTCCACCCGCCTTCAGGAGTTCGGCCGTAAATCCGTCCTCACCCGACGCCTTGTTGTTTTTAAGCTGCTTCAGAGCCATCCTAATCTCATACAGGCTGACGTCCGGGATGTCTTCGGTATAATGCCGGGTCAATCTAGCTCTTGGGTCGTTCGCTAGATTTGCTGCGGGTTTGGTCATTGACGTGACCCAACGCCTCATGTGGCATGTTTTCGTGATATGTATTAAGAAAGCAACGCGCCGTTAACGCATCGTGTGGCTTCGCCCTAAGTGGCGCCAACACCAACGCCGCACTATGGGACCAAACCGTATTTTCCATCTCGAAAATGGTTTTGGCGAAAGTCGTATATTCATAGATTTTTTTAGGGTTTAATACTCTTAAAGGATGGAACTTACGAATAAATCTCAAAAAAAAAAAAAAAACTTAGTTTTACGTTTATAAACTGAACCTCAAACATTGGGTATAAATATTTTCGTGCCAATTAAATTAGCGTTAAGGAAGTTCAACACAAAATTATTCGGAAGTTTTCCAAGGAAGTATGTTAGTGTTATACATCATAAGAAAGCTTAGAATGTACACTTTCCAACCACGTTCGGTTTTTGTACAAAAATATTTTCGTTTTATTTTATTTTATTTTTTTTAGTGAAGTAAATAAAATTTCGTTTTTGTTTATTTCAATTGGAGTTTTCATTGTTGCCGAAAGCTGCCGGTGTCAAGTTAATCACTCTAGTAGATACCTTACCTATTCAGTAATATGAGGATTGAATAAAAACTTGCGCGTTTTTTGCGCAAGGGTGATTTAGAAGCAATAATGTCAATCAGGGGAAAATAAAAAAATCTCCGAAAATTACGTTCTTCTTTTTTATTATGAAATATTATATTTAATTGTTATATTTTGATGTCTATCTTGTTTTTTTTTATTTATGTTATAGAAGCATATATTTACAAATTAATAGACTACTATTATATTTGAAAGAATCTTCCCATGGCACTTTTGTTTTCGGTGGTCACCTTAACCACAAGTATGATAAACTATATTGCTACGGAAGTTCTATTTATCTGTTGTGGTAATTATTCTCTACTTGCTCATCTGTTAGATATTGCAGACCAATTTCATTAGAATTTGCAAAAGAAACACCTGAAAAAACTACAGCAGTTGTCAGTGAAATTGAAGCCAAAATTAATCAATTGATTCCAACTCTTGTGTCAATAGACAACAAAGTCATCGAAGTTAAACATCAACTGTTTATGACAATGATTGATGGGAAAGTTGCTCAAGTGTTAACAAACACATCAGCCAGTGCTACCTGCACTGTTTGCGGAGCAACTCTCAGACAAATGAATGATCTTTTAAAAGTTACAACGAGAGTTGAGAATGAAAATGCGTTTAAATACGGATTGTCGACACTACACGCATGGATAAGATTTATGGAAATGATCCTCCATATTTCTTACAATTTAGGTTTTGAGAAATGGTCTGCAACAACTCCAGAAAACAAGCAACTTAAAGAAGACAAGAAAAAATATGTCCAAAAACGTTTCCGAGAAGTGCTTGGTTTGCACATTGATAAACCACGTCAAGGTTCCGGTAACAGCAATGACGGAAATACGGCAAGGAGATTTTTCCAAAATTACCAATGTTCTGCAGAGATAACCGGAATTGATGAAGAATTGATTAAGAGATTATATGTAATTCCTCAAACTATGTCATCGGGATACCCTATAAACGCAGAAAAATTCGGCCAGTATACATTGATTACCGCGCAATTATATGTAAGCAAATATAACTGGTACTACATGCCATCTTCGGTCCATAAAGTACTTATACATGGTGCTAAAATAATAGAGCATTATGCAGTTTTGCCTATAGGACAGTTATCCGAAGATGCCCAGGAAGCCCGAAATAAAGATTACAAGAAATATAGGTTACATCACGCTAGAAAGTGTTCCAGATCAGCAACAAACGAAGAAGTTCTGCATATTTTATTATATACATCTGATCCTTATATATCTAGCTTGAATAAACCAAGTTTTCTAATATCCAAAGAATTGTTTGACGAAGTTAAAGAATTGTTAGAAATAAAAGGTGATGAATAGTATAAGCGCTAAAATTTTTAATTTTTTTATCATGTAATGTTTGTTTAATAATAATAATTAAGTTTTAAACTTATTTTAAGCAAAAGTGTAACTTTTACTGCTATTTTAATGTTACTGTATAATTTTTTGCATGAAATTTCGTATAACTGTAACTTTGTAATTTTTTTACTAAAAATATATAATTTTTAAAATGTTGATGTTTAATTTCTTTGATTGCCTAGATATTCAGAAATACGCAAAAAAAAATTCAAGGAGAAAAATCACAAAACAAAAGAGTTATCGATTTTTGAGATGGAAAACACCGATTGGTCCCATAGTGCGCCGCCCCGTGGAAAACCCTCTTTTCCTTCCCCGAAACGGCCTACATACCTACAATAAAAATAAAAAGAGAAATAGAGTGTTTTAGTTAAACTTACCAAGCCCGACTTCTGATTCGAACTCGACCCATAGCTTTGTCTTGAGCAAGTCCAGTCGACTGACGGAGCTGATGATGCGGTACGAATCCTCCAGGATTGAGTTGCGTCGTACTTTGATCTCGAACTTGTTTGGCACGTTGCTCTAAAAGAATCAAATATAATGTTGAATGAAAATAGGAACTTCAGGAAATCCAGCGAACTCAAAACAAGCCGACGATCCACGTACAGTTCTCGTCAAATAACTTTGCCCCTCTGAAGTTAGCCATTTGCAAAGATCGCTTGGTGCAGTCACGTAGAGGGAGCAAGCGGGACGCAAGCATGCATCGAACGTAAACGTAAGACTGAGACAAGTTATTTGACGAGAACTGTAAGGAACGTGCACGGCGTCGACCGTGCAATGTAGCGTTGCCAATCGAAACTTTTACATCATAAATACTTGACAATTTCACTTATTGCTGAGTCAGGGCACAGAACGGAAACTGTGTGGAATAATGATGACTGAACATGCCAGTTTCCATGGGAAAGTTTTTGAACTTGCCAATGGAAGCTGGCATAGTCATTCTCCGAAGTAGTTTTGGTAATGATTTAGGTTAAAATAAGATAGTAAGACAACGTACCGGCTTGCGCAGCTGGCTCTTGAGGTACTCGTACTTGCGCTTGTAGTCGCGCGAGTAGGGCACGGCCGGGCCCGCGATCTGCGGGTTGGACAGCCGCGGGTCCTCCCACTGCGTCGTGCGGGTGTCTGCGGGGGAACGCTGTCTTGTGACATACTGCCCGATATACATAGGAGCGACAAAGAGGGAGTGGGTAAAAAACGATCATTGCGCAATACGCGATCGTAACGTTAATTTGGACGGCAAACCTGGAAGTGTAGCGTCTTTTAATCTAATTAGCCTGCTTCATAATGAACAGTATAGCTTTAAAAAAGGTCGTTCAAACACATAATAATATGCAAGATTTGCTCTTCCTTAACACACATATTTAACGCATGTGAGAACTCGCAAAATGCAATTGGGGTTGTGATCTCCCCAAAGCCTTTGATTGCGTACACCATGATACTCTTTTGCGTAAACTACGTCACCATAGTCTCCAAAAAGGAGCTTTCAACGTAATTAATTCATATTTACATAAAAGGTTTCAATATGTAGATGTCAATGAGGTAAAGTCTTCCGGGCTACCAGTTCAATTAGGTGTGCTTCAAGGTGCTATACTGGGTCCATTCTTATTTCTGACCAGTTCATTTAGGTGTGCCTCAATGTGCTATACTGGGTCCATTCTTATTTCTGGTGTAAGTATATTAATGATTTACAATTTTTAAAGGGTATCTGTGACGTAGTACTCTTTGCAAATAAAACCTCTCTTTATCTTTAAAGTAAATAGAAATAGACAAGGATTAGGTAAGGTTACGATTGGATTGGTTTACGAGAGATACCCAGTTTTCAATTCCAAGAAAACAAAATGTATCAAGTTTGGCTTATAATGTTAAAAATCTAGGACCGAATTTCATCTTAATAAAGAGAAGGCAAATAAAGAACTGTGAAATACAATACAGAACTTAATATTTTAGAGTTGATAAGTTCACAAGTCAAAGGTCACCTTTAGGACGAAAATTCATTAAATCATCGCTAGCAGCAAAGTGTTCCTCATACTCACTATGGTCTATAAAGAAGATCCGTCCGTCAGTGTGCACGCGCTCCTCCCAGCCCTCGGGCAGAGCGCCCAGCTCGTCCGCCTCGGCCGGCGCCGGCGCTGCCGACGTCGGCAGGCTGGACGCGCAACCTGGGGAGAACTTAATTACTACCTTCTGCCAGAAACTTCGCCCGCAATGTTAAGCATCCTATTTCCTATTCCAGGACATAATATACCCGTGTGCCAATATATATCCGTTAAGCCGCGAAAAAGTAAAAAACTGACAAATAGTCAGAGAATTCCTTTGTATTGACGTAACACGGTTGTGGGAAGAAATAGTAGGTGGCCCTGTAGCTAAATATAATACAGCAGGCAGATGATGTGTGTCATCCGCCTAGCCGTTTCTTAACAATGGTCTTGGCTTCCGATCTAACCGGATAGTAGAATACTATCGATAAAATAGAACAAACTCAAACTTCATAATCCATAAATATCGTTATCTATTTCTAAATGGATTACTACACTTACATTTCCGGGAATAAACCCTTTAGGCTTATCCTAATGGTATAATTGAGCTTGCTCGACCAGTAATTCCACTAATGAGTCAGACAAATGAAAAAAAACTATTTTAAAGGCCCGCCCCGGCTTCGACCGGATTTTTTTCCCATAATTTTTCACCATTTAAACCTTCTCTGGACTTCCACAAATATTTCAAAACCAAAATTATCCAAAGCGGTCCACCTGTTCCCGAGTTTTAGCGAGACTAACGAAACAATTGATTTTAATATTTAGGAAGATATCACCTTAAAACTTTCTTACCAGTTCTGGGGTCTATCCAAGTGGTTGTCTTTGCGTTATGGTCGATGAAGAATATCCTGCCGTTTGGCGCTTTCTGCATACTCCAGCCGGGCGGAAGACCTATAACATACACAAAAAATACAATTATCTGGCTTATTACAACAACAATTTGCAAGGCAACACAAGTTAACACTTCGCTCTACTCTATGTCAATTGTCAACAGTCATAACTCTCAGAGTCAGAGAATAATAGAGCTAAGAATATGCATACATTTATTTTATTTAGTAAATGTATTTACCTACTTAAGCTTTAGAAAGCACGTTTGAAATATTTTTTTAGAATAAGTTCATCAGAAAGCTTCAAAGTTGTCAATTAGAAAGAGAAGTCCGATATGGATTTTGACGTTAAAGTCCTTGACGCCTACAGCTGCCATACAAAACAGCGTTTCCGCGAGAGGGACAGATATATTTGTTTAAATTAGTTATATCTCGTTGGTTTTTCGATCAATTTTGATTCTATTTTCACTGTTAATATTATATTTTTGTATATTTTTAGAGTAACTGTATAGATAATAAATACTTTTTTTCATACTTATTCCCTATTCATGTTTTCTGTAGAAAATATGAATAAAAAATATGCCAATCTATATTTAAACTAAACATGGTCAGATGTTTGTATTAATTAGCCTATTTAAAAATAACCACGCATATTTACCATCACTGTTCGGTAGGTTCTGACTCTGCGTGCTGCTGGCGCTGCTACTCCTAGTACTTTCCGTAGAACCGTCCGTCTCGTCCTACAAACATAAATCCATGTAACAACAACACTGGATTCCACACCTTATGTTCGAGCGATACGGTCGGGTTTTTTCGAGCCTTGAGCATGTACTGGCAAACGTTTTCGGGAAGGTACTCGTACTTGTTTGTTTTCTTTTCGTTTGAATATAGAATTGTTTTGAAACATACCTATGAGAGAAGAGTGACTTTATTTTTTATAAACATTGACGGCTTTACTACAAAACGCGTTCTAACTTTAGTCCAAGCCTAAACTTTCAAGCCCATTATTGTATTTTGAACTATATTCCGACTACCTTAAAGTTATTAATACAAAAACCTATTTTAGATCCCGGTCTATGTTGTCAATGTGCATTCAAGAACTTTACGACATTTGGAATAATGTTCGAAATTCAAAAATGGCTTGTTGGTTTAAACCTGGGTTTAAAGTTAGAACGCGTTTTGTAGTAAAGCCGTGAATGTTTGACAGTACACTTTTATTTACAAATGTGTGGAAAAAAGCATATTTTCACATTATAACCCCTAGCTTGCCAAATAAGCTTATATTTACTTTACAGTTTTAATATTTGCTGGCTAAACTAGACCGCCTTACCCATACACTAATGTTATTTATAGTTTGAATTTACAGGAACAATAGTTTAGCAATCTATCAGACAAGGTAACTGACATTAATTACTAATAGAACTGCAGTTACGAACTTGCCAAATGCTATGGAAAAGCAATTAGGATCTGAACCGTATGTTTACAAAGAACGGGTGCGAGAAAACCTCTTTGTGAAACAGGCAAGAAAAAACTTTTGATTGACACAAAGAAATTTTCTTCGCAATGTCATTTTAATGTACAGGAAGAGAATCCAACCCCATATCACCTAAAATTCAAACAAACGATGGTATATAGACATTAACGTAACTTAAAATAACAAGCCTTACCTTACCATTATGATAAAAATTTCAAAAAACCGCCAAAAAATCTACATCGAAGCAAAAATCACAAACTCTCAAACTACATAATAAAATACTAAATAACATTAAAAACTACAAGTTAATCAAGCGAAACAGCACAAGCAAACATGTATGTAGATACGATGTTAAATAGATACGATGTCAAGTAGATACGATGTCAAATAGATAGAATGTCAAAAGCGTTGTCAAATTAGCTTAGTTATTGTTAAATTGTGTTATTATGAACGTGTTTCTTTTTTTAATATTTTTGCTGAGAACTGCAGGCTATGAGAAGCAAATAAAAAATATCAAGTTGTATGTTAGTATCTCCATTTGTCGGAAAAAAAAAATTACTTCATAGTCAACAGTCACAGCATTTTAACAGTTTGTAGCACAAGCAATATAGAGTTTCATTACATACTTTATATTGTTACATATTTTATACTTTGTAGAACAAGCAAGTGTAGTGTCATTACATTTAGCAAAGGAGGGGAGTATTTCCATCTGTCCCCGAATGGGACAAATGAGATTTTTTGTGTCATCCGTCGACGAAAATTCCCATTTGTGCCCATTCAGGGACATATGGGAATACTCCCAAAGGAGATGACAAGACAAATTAATCAGCGAATTATATTTTTTTGCCATTTTTAATCCTGCAATAAATTAACTTATCTGAAAACAGCTGCCATAAGCATTCAGATTCATTCGAAATTCAAAGCACAGCAGTGTGAAAGCCAAGTTACAAGACTAGCCATGACTTGTGCTACAAACAGCCTAAGTACCTAAGTATTAAGTACCATTGTCGCTTGTCGGTGAGTCTAATGAGCGACGCGTGGCTTCGAGTGTTAGTGACGTAAGCAGACATCACAGTAGCATGTTGTGCCTCACACTTACTCATAGACAATTTCCCAAAGCACTCTGCCATAGGCCTAGTGCGGGTTGCGACGCTAGTATACATCGTATTAAGTTTTGAGAAGGTCTATATTTGAACAAAAGGTTTTGAGAACAAAAGATTTGGTATCCTAAAACCCAGAAAACGAACAAAGACATACACAGACATTTACCTCGCACTTTTTCAAATATTGTTTAAAAAATTACAACCCAACATATTCGACGTGTCTAAATAGATGACAGTTCAAATAATTGCAATTGTAAATATGATAACACCTTGAACCTTAAAACTGTCACATTTAGCGTCAGAGCCTAGGCTCTACAAAGGTGAACTCTTTTTAAAGTACCATGAAAATTTTGAAGGCCATTTTACCTTGCATTTTTAAATACAACGTGTTACAGAATAGACGCAAAACCTACAAGTGTCATTAATTCATTACATTCATCATTATGAACAATTTTTCTTTATGCGGTGTCGTCTCTGGTCCCATAGTAAAAGTTGTTCATAACAATGAGTACCACGAACCCTTTTCAAATTTTGTGTTTATTCTGTTACAGGTTGTATAAGAATAAATTCTCATCTAAATAGATGACACCAAATACCATTTTACGTATACAATGTCCACCTACACTGCTTTAACAAGCCTACCCGGCTACATCGCATCGCGACCCACACGCGGCCTCTGGTGTCTTACCTCAGAGTCCTCCATTGAGCTGGTTGTGGTCCTCCGCCTCCGGGTCGCCGGTGACGTCACGGGCGAGGCCCCCGTCGGCGTACTGAAGTGATTCTCATCGAACGTTAGAGCGTCTTCTACAACTACTTCTGTCTGAGGTAGCGCTGTTTGGGGTTCAGTCTCGTTTTCTGTTACTTCTGTCGCGGTTTCTGTGATAACTTCTACAGTGTTTTGTGATTCTGTTGTATTTTCCGTAGCTGTTTCATTTTCTGTTACTGTCTCGTTTTCTGTTACTGTTTCACTTTCTATTGCAGTTTCATTTTCTGTGACAGTCACATTTTCTGTTACTGTTTCATTTTGCGTACTTGCCTCGTTGTTTTCTGTCTCATTTATCGTATCTATTTCATTTGTCTCTGTAGCATTGCCCGTCTCCCCTCGACTGTCATTTTCTCTGTCATCAGTAGCTGTGACCACATCTACTTCGTCAGTACTATTTGCTTTTACAACGGCACTTGTGTTTGTAATGTCAGTTTGTTCTGCTTGGGCTTCAGTAGTAGCTGAGTTTTGACTAGCACTGACGTCACTTTGAGCGTCGGTAACGACTTCGTTAGCGCATACAACATCATCCTCCTCTTGAATCGTATTGTTTCTTAAATTATTATCACAGTCGGTTTCATCACTTATACTATTAGTTGCGTTCGTCGCCGCCGCGTCAGCCACTGCGACGGGTTCGGGCGATCTGATTGGTGTAGAGAACGGCGTGGGGTCCGTCGAGTTAGTCTCCACACTTCTATTGCTTATATCCTCCTGTTAGACATTTACATTGGATAATACTTGACGCATAAACTTATTCGTGCAGTTCAACAAATAATTTCTATACAAAATCTTTGATATATCTGTTTTTTCTGCACGTCTAAGTTTGTGGCCCAATTTTTTTTTTTATTATTTCCCATATAAACATTGGGCTTGTAAGCGTGAAGCATCAATGTGCTGTAGAATTGTCTATGAAAGTGAGGACAACACAGTGGATGTCTATGGAACACCCGTACCGATGAGCACAGACTATAAATTAGTGTTTGTATGTATGAATGGCTGTCTGAAATTTCCTGAAAGATCTCACATAAAACACTCATACACGTTGTTGCTTTAATTTTAGCATACATTTTATTATTTTGCGAATTTACAATATAAAATTCAGATTTATAATTTATAAATACATATTTTTTTTTTAATTTATTTGTATAATTAAAGTACAATAGCAATTTAAAAACCTTTCAGAAAAATGTCCTAATGTTAAACCATGTACTCATTTTTTAAATACAGTGTTTGAAAAGTTACACAGTATATTTCTTAATAACATAATATCTTTCATTTACATGAGGCCAGAGCCAGACATTCGACGAAGGCAAGCAAAGCCACATAATATATGAAGCAAGATACTTAAATTGCGTAATGCGCGAAGCTATAAACCTGTATTTATTAATAACTCAATAGTGGACAGCACTAGCCTTAACGCAAATCATAATTTCAGCTTCTGTACATGGCCTCCCACTAGCGTCACCACATCGACCGGTCCTGCGCGTCTCGCATCTTGGACTCCAGTGGCTACCACCAGAAGGGCAATTCCCGAATTTTCATTTGTCAAAGAACACCTCTAATCTAAATCTCGTGTCACGGTGTTTGTGGTCGCACTCCTTCGAAACCGCTCGACAGATTTTTCTGTTCAATTTTATGTATTTGTCGCAGCCAATTAGCTTAATCAGCCGTTTTATTGGTAGCCTAGCCTTTTCATTTAAATGCCGATTTTTCAGCGACCTAAGTGACATCTTTTGTTCAATATCGTTTAATGACTTGCCCATACCACTTATGTCGCTGATTAAACGGCGCAGTTCAATGAAAAGGCTAGGCTTTTAATGAAACGGCTAGTTAAGCTAGTTGGCTGTGACATATATTTGGTAGGTTGTCGTATAGTATATTACATACTTGATATGCGCGTACGTCCCGTATGGTGTCGGACGTAAAAGAATAGCAACATCCCTTCACTTCCCGTGTGTGTCGTAAGAGGTGACTAAGGGACTCACCAGAGAATGGGCAGCAGCATTCTCTGTAGGTACATTGCTACAGCTACACTGCGATACCCTGCCCAGGCGCCAGCGTGGCAATTATGGCAAACCCCCCCATTTGGGGGAGGCCTATGTCCAGCAGTGGACGTCTTTCAGCTGATATGATGATGATGCGTGTATGAAGTCGTGGGCAAAAGCTAGTTTCCCTATAAGTTTTTGATATTGATTGTCGCTAAAATGACATATCAACTTGAATTAGAACTTTTTTAAGGATGAGAATTGGGCTTCTGGTCATCGTTCTGCCTTGTGGGAGGTCGTGTCAATGCTGCGTCTTCCGCAAATATTAGCCTAAATGAATGTCTGTCACTGACCTTACAATAATTTAACATATTAGCCCCTTGCCCTACAAAATGGCACATTTTTTTAATGCTTTGTTCAGAGGCGGAGGCAGAGGAATGACTCGCTTAATTTTCCTGCGGCAAGCGAACATGCAATCTTAAACTACCATGCAACATTTGTAAATAACAATAATAATTGAGATTAAAGAGACGTGTATTTTATTTTGGAGTAAAATATTGAAGTTGAGCGAAAACATGCTTTATTTGGTTCCCGATAGAGTTGAAAAAGTTTTAGCTGCTGAGTGCAAATAAATAAAAAATGAGTACACGGCTAAAGAATAATTTTAGGTTCTGGATGTCTGAATATGGTATTTTTTTTTTAAATAACATTTTTTTTCTATGTGAGTTACCAGTGAAACATAATAATCAAACCTCCTTTTACAGCGACATAGAATAAAGTCATCATAAGTCAAGGACATTTTCATCGTTAAATATAAACCTTGAGTTTTTGTGATAAGATATATTTTAGAATGTAAAAAAACAGTGACTTCATTCCACGTTTTTTAGTATGGGAGGTTTTTTTCGATAATTCAGACTCCCAGTACAGAAAAAATATAATGTATCGATTGATGTCTTGTTAGTACGTAATGTCTATCGCTGAAGCCCATGCTGCGAAACAAAATATTCACTAACAGAATCAGTAACTAACATGAATCCTCTTACTAACAAAATATAATTTATTTCAATGAATACGTCTATAGTCTGCATGCTTCCATTTATTATGATATTATGAAGTTCCGATACCGCTGCTATGGACGAAAAGGGCGTAAGAGACAGCCCGCCGCATATTGAACAAGTTTTAAGCAATTTTTGTTTAAAAATATAATAAATATGACTTAAATGGATAGCATAGGAGCGGTATAGGTTTTTATAAATCAATCTTGAATCTAAACTTTCAAAGAAAGATAGATATTCCCGCATATTGCCGTAATGGACCGACTGAGAAATTAATATTCCATCAAAATCATAACACGGAGTTTTTTTACCGCAAAAAGTTGTGAGATCTACAGTAAAGCTAAGTCGATTAATTTATTCAGTACCTATCTTAACACTTTGTCAAAAATTGTTACCTAATTACTCGTAATTAACTATTGCGGCAACAATGCCGCCACAAGAAACACTAACCAAGCGATTGCGGTAATAAAAGGCCGTACATGAATAAAATACCGGCCAAGTACGAGTCGGACTCGCGCACGGAGGGTTCCGTACCATTATCTATAAAAAAAAAACGGCAAAAAAAATCGTTTGTTGTAAGGGAGCCCCACTTAAATATTTATTTTATTCTGTTTTTAGTTCTTGTTGTTATAGCGGCAACAGAAATACATCATCAGTGAAAATTTCAAACGTCTAGCTATCACGGTTCATAAGATACAGCCTGGTGACAGACAGACGGACAGCAGAGTCTTAGTAATAGGGTCCCGTTTTGACAGTTTGGGTACGGAACCCTAAAAATAAAAAAGTCAAATACCCTGTTATTTTAACCAACCTATTTGTCACAAATCAATTTCAGCAATAATACAAGCACTACCCCGAATCATTATCTCCTCAAAGTAACTCCGGATTGCTACCGTGGACAGTGGAGTCCTACCTGGTGATGGTTCTAAGTCCATTACGGCAATAATACGCGCGAACATCCAATCGCACTACCTCATTACCCCAAATCATTCTCTCCTTAAAAGTTAACTCATATAAAGTAACCCCAGGTTGCTTCCCTGAACGGTGGACAGTGGTCACTGTGGTCACCGTGGACAGTGGACAGTGGTCACTGTGGTCACCGTGGACAGTGGACAGTGGGTCGTACCTGGTGGTTGCTCTGCGCCTGGCCGGGGCTGCCGGCGTGCTCGTCGTCTGCGGAGATGTGGAAGCGGCGCTGGAACTCCGTCGCAGCCGTCTCCATGCGCTCCGCTTGCGATTCCGTGCTCATGTTGCGCCTGAGTTGGAAGGAGCGTTTTCATTATTGTGTTTTTGGAGTAACCAACATTTTGATGGCTAAAACCTTTCCTTTTGTTTGTGTAAAAGAGTTGCGTATGAGACCGTGGTCGAGTGGTTTAGGCGTTTGCCTTGTGACCCGGTGGTCGCGGGTTCGATTCCCACGGGAAGCATACTTTGTAAAGTTGTTTCCAGTTTGGCTAGGACATTGCAGGCTTGAATCACCTGATTGTCTGATAAAAAGATGATTCCGTGCTTCGGAAGGCATGTATAAGCCGGTGGTCTCGCGTCAAATAAACCATGTCAGAGGCCCTTGAGGCGGTTTAGAAACTCTGACACTAGGGTGCGTGGAGTCGTTAGACCTTACTACTCACACGAAGAAGAGATGAGATGATCTTTTGTACTAAAACAAATCCTGAGATGAGGTAAAATTACCTCGATTTCTAATTAAGCATTTGAAGTTGATTACTTCTCGAACTCTACCTGAAAACCTGTGAATATATGACATTTAAGCCTGTATTTGTATTTTTACTGTCAACGGAGCTACAAATCGGCAAACTCTTGCGTTTTTCCGAGCACATATTTTTATTTCAATTTCTTTTTGAATACCGGTAACTATTTACCCAAGTCCAAGTTTGAGAACCGTGTGCAATTAAGGACGCGTTTACAGATGGGTAGTCAAATCATTACTTTTCTACACAAAAGTATGTTTATTAAATAAAATGCTTTGCATTCTTAAAATGTTTTTCCCATGAATTGTTGATAGATGTGCATGGTACGATTCTGAACTATAAATATAATTTTAGTTAGGTACATTTTCTCAATAAATGTATCGAAGTAAAAATTTTCACTTCGGTACATTTATTGAGAAACTGTACCATCTAAAATTAGTCTCTGTAAACGCGTCCTTAAATGTCACAAAACTTGGGACCTATACAAGTTCTGAATTTGTATAGGTAGTATTGTTTGAACTATTTTACCAAGATCTGTATTATATTATACATACATGAAGGTTGGTCGCTCCCATTGCGTGGACCTCTCGATGTGGTTGACGTAGTAGGTCCTCCCGTTGGCGTCCTGGCGCTCCTCCCAGCCCGGGGGCAGGGGGTCTCCCCCGATAGCCTGGAACAAGAAGCATTGTCACGATTATACTTATGTAGGCATGCATCAAGTACGGTCTATGTATTGAGTTTGGGCCCAGTTTCTAGATCGCAAGTGATACAATATTACGCGAGCTATCTATGATAGGCGCCAGACAAACTTGCAATAAAGTACATTGACCTTTCCTTATTATCCCTGTAGTAGTAGATCCTCGAACAATAAAATTATGAACCGTTTTTTAATACTAGAGAACGCAAAGGATCACGATAGAGTCGATTAAGGACAGCTTTATGTTTTTATTTCTGTTTTTGATAATAAGAAAGTCAGTCAATAAATGAATATGGGTCAATGACCACTATTGCACATTTATCTGGTGTCTACCATAGCTATGATTGGCTGTACATGCACACGTCGCAGCCAATTAGTTTAATCAGCCACTTAATTGGTTGCCTAGCCTTTTCATTTAAATATGCCGATTTTTCAGCGACCTAAGTGACATCTTTTGTTCAATATCGTTTAATGACCAACCCATGTCACTTATGTCGCTGATAAAAGTCACAGTTCAGTGAAAATGCTAGACTTTTAATGAAACGGCGGATTCAGCTAGTTGTCTGCGATATATATAAAGGTTTTCAACACTGTACCACTTGATCAACATTTTTTTTTTTCAGAAACCAGTTTTTAGAGTCACGAATGTGGTCGTGATCTGTTAAAACTCGTCGGGGGTAGAGATATGTTTTCTCACGCTCTTCGTCCTAAAATACAGCGAGAAAGATAGTTAAGTTTTATAGAAAGTTACGGCAAAATATGAATCTGGGTGGGGTGGTGTCAGACCTTACGGCGTTGTCCAGATACAAAGTGATCATCGCGCGGTTACACGATTTGTTTCGTTAAATTAGATAGGCAAAATCGGTAAGCCCCCTCTATCGGCGCGACAACGTGATCAAATTTGCGGTAAAAATGAACTCGATGACGCTGTGTTTTGAACGACGCCTATGAGTTTGTGTCATGCGAAGGGCTTAAAAGACATGTTTAATGAAAAGTAAAGAAGGGGCATAAAATCAAGTAAAAGACATAAAACAACAGATATTAAAGCAAGCATTCCGAGCATCAATGCCTCGACTGTGGGTGACTGAACCGATTTATAAAAAAATTCATCCACATCACTGTCAATGGGGAAAGTGCGCACAGGCAGCATTGAATGGCAATGCTGATTCTTTGAAGAAGCCCAGCCCTCTGGTCAACAATTTAACTATAGTCCCAACTCCCAGATCAATAATAGATTCCAATGTTTAGAGATCTTATGGGATGGCTCAGCAAAATACCAGCTTGTTGCATTGGACTCGGTGGAACGCAGAGCAAAAAGGCTTATAGGCGACGAGACGCTGGTGGCTAAGCTTCACAGCCTGGCTCATCGGCGTAGTGTTGCTTGCCTGTCCTCTGCGTTCAAAGCAAGAGTGAACAGGCATCTTCTGGGCACGCTCGCTCCATCATAGACCTCATCTATCGCTTTCCATCAGGCGTGATCGAGGTCAAGAGCTAGCCCATTCCTCAATATAAAAAAAAGATCGGCCTTAAATCGAACTGTGCAGTCGGTAAGCAGTTTCGATGCAGTCATTTAAATTGAGAATATTCATGAAATAATATTTGTTAATAATACTAAATTAAAATAAGAATCAAAATTGATCGAAAAATAAACGAGTTGTAACAATTTTAAGCAAATAGGGAGATAAAGGAGGAGCTCGTGACTAAATTATAACAGCCGCACGGACCAATCTTCAAGGTTAAGCAACGCTTGCCGAGGTTGGTCTGTGGATGGGTGACCATTTTAACATACCGAGACTCCTCCGTGCCTCGGAAAGCACGTTAAGCCGTTGGTCCCGGCTGTCATTTGTAGATCTTTGGCAGTCGTTACGGATTGTCAGAAGCCAGAAAATCTGACACCAGTCTTGCTAAGAAGTACCGTGTTACCCAGTTAATGGGTTGTGGAGGTCTGGTAGGCAGCCGCTCCACGTAAAATACTGGTATTTAGCTGAATCCGGTTTGACTGGGAGAAGACCCCAATACATGGGAAAAGGCTAGGCAGATGATGAGGGAGATAAAGGAGAAGGGCAAATAACCTTCTCCCAAAACGTGCCACCCGTCGTTTTCTATGACATGGGCGTAACGGCCTTTGACGTCAGTGACGCGTTGGACTTCTATTTCTAACTATCAACTCTGAAGCTGAACTGCGTAGCTGATAAAGATATTAAAAAAATGTATGTAAATGGTATTTGTAGTAAATAAATACAACGTGTAACAGAATAAACGCAATACCACTTAAGGGGACATTGTACTCATCATTATGAACCACTTTTAATATAGGGCCAACCCCAAATCCCGAAAAAAATCGGTTTTTGAGTACATTTTGTCGAGTTGTGCGCACATAAATGTCTGGGACAGTCGAAACTTTTTTCGCGGCTGGTGGGCAACAGCCCACCAGACACACTGCACCTTTGACCAGTCACATGAAGAGCCTTGAAGAACCTCTCCTGGTCGACCCCAGCAGTCACGTCAGCACGTCGCACAGCTTCGACCCACAGGAGCCTGCAGCACCACTCCGACTCACAGGAGCCTGCAGCATCATCCCGACTCACTGGGATATCATCACCCCGACTCACGGGGGCACCGCAGACAGTTCCGACTCACCGTGAACTCCGTGACTTCCGGTTCCGGCTCACTGGAAACAACCTTCCACTGGCCTGGCAAGCATCTCAAGATGTATGGACGACTCATCCACTATCGACCTCCGGTCTCCGGAGGAGAGTGATGTAGCGGCATTAATACCGCCACAAAAATTAACGTAGTTGAATCAACAAATGAGACTCGCAGCGCCATCTATCTCGATAGCTGTAAACTAACCTGACAAAATCCTAAATCGCGATATCAGAGTTTACCGTGCGATTCGAACAGATACAACAGCCCGAATATCAACTGTCGGGCAGTTGCCCACCAGACACAACAACTGTCTGGTCGGAGGATCCTCCCTTTTCAATGGAGGTACGCGGGACTTTACTCTCTGTACCGCATACCTCCATAGTCCCATAGAGAAAATTGTTCATAATGATGAGTACAATGACCCCTTCACAAGTATTGCGTTTATTCTGTTACACGTTGTATTTATTTCACTTTACGTACACAAATGTAAAGAGGACTAAATGCCATAGACATTCTCTACCAGTCAACCTTAATAAATATCTTGTTTACTAAATAAAAAAATGACATGCATATTCCATATGACATTCAAAAGTGCACTCAAACTCCAATTGTGCAGCTGGCCTGCATTTCAAACGCAACCCGTCTGACAGCCTTTAGTCCTGGCCACATCATAAAAAAAGCTTGATAAAAATAAAAAGTGGACATACACTAGCTACTCGCGAGGTGTCGACCAGCTGCCAGTCATCGCCGGTGCACGATGGAACCGAGCAGGACACGACCTACCACGAGGAACCACTCTACAATGTACTCGACAAAAGCAATACGAAGCAAGGATGTAAGAGGTGAATAAAGCATTCAATTAAAATAAGAAATATGATGCTTTAAGCTCTCAGCTAGGCGACTGACGAAAATCTGGCGTGGCAGTATTTTTCTATCAGTTGCGAAAGCATCTATTGTTTGTAATCTGCTTCTGCTAGTGTTACAATTCGTGACAATAAGCATCGAAACAATTGAAAATCAGCTCGACTCAAAGTAAGAGCGGATTTCACCAATGAAACTGAACGCGATCAGTACATCTAAACTGCGTTCAAGAGCTGTCAGCGTCAATATTCCATAGAAAAATAATGACGCTGACGTGGTTTATTCGCTGATCGCGTTCAGTTTAATTGGTGAAATTGGCCCCAAAGCATTGAAATGTGAACTTTATACCGTGTGGACTACCGACACATTTCTGACGTCAGGCTATGCAAGCAATGCGTCATCATTATTACGTTGATTACATATGTTGGAAATGTCAGTCTACATGGTACAGTATAAATGTCACAATTCATGTTCTTATCCTGTTATGACGAGCGATATTTTCTTTAAGCTTTTTACAGATTTGCTTACAAAAGATGTCAATCGTTCATTGCTTACACATTTACTCGATTTTATTTGGTTAAGCATGTAATCGTACCGATCAAGAAAATCTGTGGGCACCTTTACTTTCAATAGAGTTTATTGTTGACCGGCTACTGTGCCATAAGTAATAACAGTATCCTCACCGGCTGCACAACTCCCTGCTGCGGCGAGGGCTCCACCAGCTCCCAGTCGTTGTCGGGCGCCGGCTCCTCCGCGCCGGGCTCGCCCACGCGCCCCACCAGCGCGTGGTACACCTCGATGTAGCCGCGCACTGTGCCATAACTAATAACAGTATCCTCACCGGCTGCACAACTCCCTGCTGCGGCGAGGGCTCCACCAGCTCCCAGTCGTTGTCGGGCGCCGGCTCCTCCGCGCCGGGCTCGCCCACGCGCCCCACCAGCGCGTGGTACACCTCGATGTAGCCGCGCACTGTGCCATAACTAATAACAGTATCCTCACCGGCTGCACAACTCCCTGCTGCGGCGAGGGCTCCACCAGCTCCCAGTCGTTGTCGGGCGCCGGCTCCTCCGCGCCGGGCTCGCCCACGCGCCCCACCAGCGCGTGGTACACCTCGATGTAGCCGCGCACTGTGCCATAACTAATAACAGTATCCTCACCGGCTGCACAACTCCCTGCTGCGGCGAGGGCTCCACCAGCTCCCAGTCGTTGTCGGGCGCCGGCTCCTCCGCGCCGGGCTCGCCCACGCGCCCCACCAGCGCGTGGTACACCTCGATGTAGCCGCGCACTGTGCCATAACTAATAACAGTATCCTCACCGGCTGCACAACTCCCTGCTGCGGCGAGGGCTCCACCAGCTCCCAGTCGTTGTCGGGCGCCGGCTCCTCCGCGCCGGGCTCGCCCACGCGCCCCACCAGCGCGTGGTACACCTCGATGTAGCCGCGCACTGTGCCATAAGTAATAACAGTATCCTCACCGGCTGCACAACTCCCTGCTGCGGCGAGGGCTCCACCAGCTCCCAGTCGTTGTCGGGCGCCGGCTCCTCCGCGCCGGGCTCGCCCACGCGCCCCACCAGCGCGTGGTACACCTCGATGTAGCCGCGCACTGTGCCATAACTAATAACAGTATCCTCACCGGCTGCACAACTCCCTGCTGCGGCGAGGGCTCCACCAGCTCCCAGTCGTTGTCGGGCGCCGGCTCCTCCGCGCCGGGCTCGCCCACGCGCCCCACCAGCGCGTGGTACACCTCGATGTAGCCGCGCACTGTGCCATAACTAATAACAGTATCCTCACCGGCTGCACAACTCCCTGCTGCGGCGAGGGCTCCACCAGCTCCCAGTCGTTGTCGGGCGCCGGCTCCTCCGCGCCGGGCTCGCCCACGCGCCCCACCAGCGCGTGGTACACCTCGATGTAGCCGCGCACTGTGCCATAACTAATAACAGTATCCTCACCGGCTGCACAACTCCCTGCTGCGGCGAGGGCTCCACCAGCTCCCAGTCGTTGTCGGGCGCCGGCTCCTCCGCGCCGGGCTCGCCCACGCGCCCCACCAGCGCGTGGTACACCTCGATGTAGCCGCGCACTGTGCCATAAGTAATAACAGTATCCTCACCGGCTGCACAACTCCCTGCTGCGGCGAGGGCTCCACCAGCTCCCAGTCGTTGTCGGGCGCCGGCTCCTCCGCGCCGGGCTCGCCCACGCGCCCCACCAGCGCGTGGTACACCTCGATGTAGCCGCGCACTGTGCCATAACTAATAACAGTATCCTCACCGGCTGCACAACTCCCTGCTGCGGCGAGGGCTCCACCAGCTCCCAGTCGTTGTCGGGCGCCGGCTCCTCCGCGCCGGGCTCGCCCACGCGCCCCACCAGCGCGTGGTACACCTCGATGTAGCCGCGCACTGTGCCATAACTAATAACAGTATCCTCACCGGCTGCACAACTCCCTGCTGCGGCGAGGGCTCCACCAGCTCCCAGTCGTTGTCGGGCGCCGGCTCCTCCGCGCCGGGCTCGCCCACGCGCCCCACCAGCGCGTGGTACACCTCGATGTAGCCGCGCACTGTGCCATAACTAATAACAGTATCCTCACCGGCTGCACAACTCCCTGCTGCGGCGAGGGCTCCACCAGCTCCCAGTCGTTGTCGGGCGCCGGCTCCTCCGCGCCGGGCTCGCCCACGCGCCCCACCAGCGCGTGGTACACCTCGATGTAGCCGCGCACTGTGCCATAACTAATAACAGTATCCTCACCGGCTGCACAACTCCCTGCTGCGGCGAGGGCTCCACCAGCTCCCAGTCGTTGTCGGGCGCCGGCTCCTCCGCGCCGGGCTCGCCCACGCGCCCCACCAGCGCGTGGTACACCTCGATGTAGCCGCGCACTGTGCCATAAGTAATAACAGTATCCTCACCGGCTGCACAACTCCCTGCTGCGGCGAGGGCTCCACCAGCTCCCAGTCGTTGTCGGGCGCCGGCTCCTCCGCGCCGGGCTCGCCCACGCGCCCCACCAGCGCGTGGTACACCTCGATGTAGCCGCGCACTGTGCCATAACTAATAACAGTATCCTCACCGGCTGCACAACTCCCTGCTGCGGCGAGGGCTCCACCAGCTCCCAGTCGTTGTCGGGCGCCGGCTCCTCCGCGCCGGGCTCGCCCACGCGCCCCACCAGCGCGTGGTACACCTCGATGTAGCCGCGCACTGTGCCATAAGTAATAACAGTATCCTCACCGGCTGCACAACTCCCTGCTGCGGCGAGGGCTCCACCAGCTCCCAGTCGTTGTCGGGCGCCGGCTCCTCCGCGCCGGGCTCGCCCACGCGCCCCACCAGCGCGTGGTACACCTCGATGTAGCCGCGCACTGTGCCATAACTAATAACAGTATCCTCACCGGCTGCACAACTCCCTGCTGCGGCGAGGGCTCCACCAGCTCCCAGTCGTTGTCGGGCGCCGGCTCCTCCGCGCCGGGCTCGCCCACGCGCCCCACCAGCGCGTGGTACACCTCGATGTAGCCGCGCACTGTGCCATAACTAATAACAGTATCCTCACCGGCTGCACAACTCCCTGCTGCGGCGAGGGCTCCACCAGCTCCCAGTCGTTGTCGGGCGCCGGCTCCTCCGCGCCGGGCTCGCCCACGCGCCCCACCAGCGCGTGGTACACCTCGATGTAGCCGCGCACTGTGCCATAACTAATAACAGTATCCTCACCGGCTGCACAACTCCCTGCTGCGGCGAGGGCTCCACCAGCTCCCAGTCGTTGTCGGGCGCCGGCTCCTCCGCGCCGGGCTCGCCCACGCGCCCCACCAGCGCGTGGTACACCTCGATGTAGCCGCGCACTGTGCCATAACTAATAACAGTATCCTCACCGGCTGCACAACTCCCTGCTGCGGCGAGGGCTCCACCAGCTCCCAGTCGTTGTCGGGCGCCGGCTCCTCCGCGCCGGGCTCGCCCACGCGCCCCACCAGCGCGTGGTACACCTCGATGTAGCCGCGCACTGTGCCATAACTAATAACAGTATCCTCACCGGCTGCACAACTCCCTGCTGCGGCGAGGGCTCCACCAGCTCCCAGTCGTTGTCGGGCGCCGGCTCCTCCGCGCCGGGCTCGCCCACGCGCCCCACCAGCGCGTGGTACACCTCGATGTAGCCGCGCACTGTGCCATAACTAATAACAGTATCCTCACCGGCTGCACAACTCCCTGCTGCGGCGAGGGCTCCACCAGCTCCCAGTCGTTGTCGGGCGCCGGCTCCTCCGCGCCGGGCTCGCCCACGCGCCCCACCAGCGCGTGGTACACCTCGATGTAGCCGCGCACTGTGCCATAAGTAATAACAGTATCCTCACCGGCTGCACAACTCCCTGCTGCGGCGAGGGCTCCACCAGCTCCCAGTCGTTGTCGGGCGCCGGCTCCTCCGCGCCGGGCTCGCCCACGCGCCCCACCAGCGCGTGGTACACCTCGATGTAGCCGCGCACTGTGCCATAACTAATAACAGTATCCTCACCGGCTGCACAACTCCCTGCTGCGGCGAGGGCTCCACCAGCTCCCAGTCGTTGTCGGGCGCCGGCTCCTCCGCGCCGGGCTCGCCCACGCGCCCCACCAGCGCGTGGTACACCTCGATGTAGCCGCGCACTGTGCCATAACTAATAACAGTATCCTCACCGGCTGCACAACTCCCTGCTGCGGCGAGGGCTCCACCAGCTCCCAGTCGTTGTCGGGCGCCGGCTCCTCCGCGCCGGGCTCGCCCACGCGCCCCACCAGCGCGTGGTACACCTCGATGTAGCCGCGCACTGTGCCATAACTAATAACAGTATCCTCACCGGCTGCACAACTCCCTGCTGCGGCGAGGGCTCCACCAGCTCCCAGTCGTTGTCGGGCGCCGGCTCCTCCGCGCCGGGCTCGCCCACGCGCCCCACCAGCGCGTGGTACACCTCGATGTAGCCGCGCACTGTGCCATAACTAATAACAGTATCCTCACCGGCTGCACAACTCCCTGCTGCGGCGAGGGCTCCACCAGCTCCCAGTCGTTGTCGGGCGCCGGCTCCTCCGCGCCGGGCTCGCCCACGCGCCCCACCAGCGCGTGGTACACCTCGATGTAGCCGCGCACTGTGCCATAACTAATAACAGTATCCTCACCGGCTGCACAACTCCCTGCTGCGGCGAGGGCTCCACCAGCTCCCAGTCGTTGTCGGGCGCCGGCTCCTCCGCGCCGGGCTCGCCCACGCGCCCCACCAGCGCGTGGTACACCTCGATGTAGCCGCGCACGCGGGATCGGGCACTGTGCCATAAGAACGATAGATCACTTGGAGATAAGGATGTCAATGATTGATGAAGCGACAGAAAGGCGTAAGACGGAAAAATAAAAAGACAGACTCAAGGGATGTATCAGAGTGGACACGGTACAGGACCAGTTTGACATTGTATCCATTAAAATTAAAATCGCAGTACAGTGAAAATTTTACTATATCTGAATGACTCAAGGGATGTTTCAGAATGGACACGGTACAGGACCAGTTTGACCATGTATCCATTTAAATTAAACTGGCAGTACAACGAAAATTAAAACTATATTTGAATGATTCAAGGGATATTTCAGAACGGGCACGTTTCTGGACCAGTTTGACACTGTATCCATTAAAATTAAAATCGCAGTACAGTGAAAATTTTACTATATCTGAATGACTCAAGGGATGTTTCAGAATGGACACGGTACAGGACCAGTTTGACATTGTATCCATTAAAATTAAAATCGCAGTACAGTGAAAATTTTACTATATCTGAATGACTCAAGGAATGTTTCAGAATGGACACGATACTGGACCAGTTTGACACTATATACATTGAAATTAAAATCGCAGTACAGTGAAAATTTTACTATATCTGAATGACTCAAGGGATGTTTCAGAATGGACACGGTACAGGACCAGTTTGACATTGTATCCATCCAAACACAGTGACTTCGCTAAGTCAACTGAGTACCTATATTTTAAGTTAAATTTACTAAATTAATAAGGCGCAAGGTTGCGCTAAAAGAAACAGTAACACATACGGGTATTATTCAGTCCCTTGTCTTTACAGACATGACATCAAAATTACAAAACATTAAAACTGTGGTTACACACTGATAAATACTGAAATAACACAACACTTCAAGCACACAATAGTTATGTCGCAGCCAACCAGCTTAATCAACCGTTTCGTTAAAAGCCTAGCCTTTTCATTGTACTGCACTGTTTAATCAGCAACATAAGACGATAAATGACTTGCTCATGTTACCATGGGCAAGTCATTTAACGATATTGAACTAAAGATGTCACTTAGGTCGCTGAAAAATCGCCACAGTTAAACGAAAAGGCTAGGCAACCAATTAAACGGCTGATTAAGCTAGTTGGCTACGATAGTTACATAACAGGGGGTTAGCAGGGTAGTCTCAAGCTCTAAACATTTCATACTGGGATCTCCTAAACAACATTAAAATTATAATTATTTTGTAGGTTAAAAAGCTTGCTTAGCCAATTAAAACACCCAAATATTAATTAATTATACAGACACCATAATTTAAAAATTTGAATTTATATTTACTTACGACACACCCCGGGAGAGGTTGTAATTTAAATTATAAGAGTAATTGATGTTAGGTACAGATTTTATTAATTCATAGTGAAAACCGCATGAACCCTTCAAGAACTCAAGCAGTTGAGGCTCTCAACAGACGTTCTGCATTTCAACAGCAGGCCTGCTGTAAATTTGCAGTTTAGATGCTTTTTTGTGCAGGCGACACAACTGCAACGAAACTGTCAACCGCCTGCGCAATCCGCTGCATGCAACTGCATCTAAATTGCAATTTTGCAGCTGTCGTGCAGTTCAAATGCAGCCCTTCTGTTTAAGACCTTAGAAGTACTAATCACAGATACTTTAATGCACGCATTCTGAGGTTTTTATCGGTCCGTTAACGCTATTTGTCATAACGCCATTGGTTGGTTAGTGGTTAACGGACAGATAAACGACCGATAAAGTACCGGGCATAAGTAGTTTTGTTTTAAACTATGTAGGAAGTAAACACATCATAGACATTATCATGAATTATGCTTCAACGATCTAATTCGTCCAATAGACACCAATGAGACTTACTCGTCGTTTATTAAATATAGTACGCCTTACAGACGTATTATAACTTCCAAAGATGGCGCTCAAAAATAATTTTCTCAGCGAGTAGTAGAAAAAGAAGACTTTATTAGCAATATTATACACTCACAAACACTCACACAGTTCTGTTAGTAATTACGACACACGAAAAATAAATAATAATTAGAAAATAATATACCTTCAGTGTTAGGATGGGTAGCTAAAATTAATAAGGATGATTCATACCGCTGCGAGGAATGTGACAAATCTTATCATTTGGTTCAATATTCTGAGAACTGCATTCTTTTACGTAACTTAGATAGAATTTTGTATCTGATTTGAATAAAAAGAATTTCACATACTTTTGACGATTAATATTATGTATTTTCAAGTCACAAAAAAATTCCAATTTTTGCTCCTGTAAAAGTAGTATCTTAAAGCATTCATCAAATATAATTTTGTTAATTGACATTATTTAAATTCTTACAAAATTCTCAAGGACAGCTAGAACTGTTTTTCTAAGGTATCAACTTTCTTCAATGAAAGCTGACATAGTCACCGCAACACTATTTTGATTTTTCTTCAAATGGAGTGCATTCACCCTTAACAAAAACAGTATCTACGCATTGCAATCAACTCAGCACAAATCATCCTTCATCTAAAAAAAAAACTTTAAAAAAAAAGTCATACGAAGCCCACGGCATGCTTAAAGCGTTACTTACACGGACCTGCGCGGGCGCAACGGGTACTTAACGACGTTGGGGCGCGCCGCCGCCGCCGACTCCGTGGGCACGGAGGACAGGGGCACCTCCACCATACCGAGGAAGTCGTCGCGGGTGAGGCGGTTCTCGTCGAACACCTGGATGAGGAGCTTGTGCTCTGTGGGTTTCACCTGGAGGGGGAAAGGAAAAACTTGTAGATCTTTCTTGTGACGTAGAGGAGGAAAGAACGATTATGATTTGTTCAGTGGCTCTCAAACAATGTGTGAGGCCTCGTCCTTATACGTGATCAAGGCCTAAACCACCAACTCTTAAAGCAGTATTACTTTTATTACTTCCAGTGGGAAAGAGACGGAGATATACACTGCTTTAAGAGTTGGAGGTTAGGCCCCAGTTATATTTGTTCCGCAAAACTAAAAAGCGCCCTCTGTCGACGCGATGATGCAATTGGATTTCACGTACAATTGACCACGATGATCGCTATAATGTATTAGGAAGACGCCATGGCATAATCTTTGTGTATACTACACATAGAATATGGCGTCTTCCGACGACCTTACGCCGTCGACGACGACGTTAGTGACGCTTGCGCTAGCAAAATGTCACTTGGCCCTTACATTTTGGCATTTCGACAATCGCTGTCTCTGTTATGGTGCCACTCCCTGGTTCTAGGTTTTTTATAAATGGTGGACAGGCCACTTGACGGAATGTGTTTACCACCACTTACATGGAATAAGACAAGACAAGACAAGACATTTATTCGTAGAAACATGAGTATACATAAAAGGAATGCAGGTTGTTCATAAACAAAAAGAGATCCGTCATGTTTGATCTTTTTTAATTTTAAAGATTAGAGATCCGTCATGTTCGACCTTTTTTTAATGATTTTTTTGATATCAAACTTTTTATTGAAGTCAAACCGCCTTTAATTTCACCATCATTCTTCAAACCTGCGTTCATTGACTAGACATCAAAGTCCAATATCGTTTATTTTTGGGAGCGACGAGAAGTGATACGACACAGAAATAAACAAAATGGCACTCACCCGAAATACAAACTCCTGATTCCATGTTGGGTTCAGTGTCTGAAAGGGTAAAATCACGCATCAACAAATAAATATGCTAAATTCGTTCGGATAACATTGACCCATTGACCTTTATAATTGACTCATCATTTCAATTATAGACACAAAACATATAGGAGGATAGCGGGGGATTCCCCGGTTAGAGGCTACGACCTGAGCTAAGTTATTTTATCATTTTTTTTATGGATGGGAAATCATCAAATGACTCCTTCCGCTCTGGGTGGAGCGGAAGGGAATTTCAGACTCTTACTGACTAAAACCCATCCGTGCTCCTCCTAGTGCCCTTTGCGTTCCAGGGCCGCGGTGACTCTTTCGAACAAATCAATTTTTGAGCAGCACTTTTGGAGACTGATGGGTTTAGTCAGTAAGAGTCTGACACTCTCTTCCCATCCTTAAAAAAAATAGGAGTTAAGATAATTTTATTCTTCTTGTCGAATCAATGGTTATCTTTTGATAGTTTGCAGCGTCAGGACCTCAAAAATACAGGTATATCAGCACTTTGGGAAAGGCATGTGTGTGACTCATGCAATTCTAGAAAGAAGCATCGCACTCATATTTGATGTCAAACCGGTCTATAAATCTCCATTTTGCCAAGTTGTGTTCGCAGTGATCCACCGCAGTGCGCAACTGGTTTAATACTATTAATAAAGCTAAACTAAGTTAGCTTAGCTCTTGGTCTTCAACGGTGGTAAGAGAGAGCAAATTAGAATGACATACCTTTTTCTTGGTTTTGGTGAGAAACGTCTCAATGGTGACGTCACCATCAACCTTCTGAAGCTCCACCCGCACATAAGGGTCGCTGAAACATACAAATAAGACTTGTAAGTATTAGCACGGTAAAAATATCTAGTATAAGGTTTCATCATTATCTTCCTGCCTTGCCTGTAGCATGACGGTTGACTCCCTTTTCTTTCAAATCATTCCTCTCACAATCCATCCACATTTATATTCATAACTCTTTTTAACCGACTTCCCAAAAAGGAGGTGGTTCTCAATTACACTGTATTTTTTTTATTTTTTTTGTGTTTGTTACCTCATATCTCCGTCATTTATGAATCGATTTGAAAAATTCTTGTTTTATGTGAAAGGATATACTTCTCGATTGGTCCCATTTAAATGTTATCAAAATCGGTTCAGCAGTTTGGTTTTTAAATCCAAATAGCTGAAAAAAATATGTGGAAAAATCATACGAAATCACATTTTTCCTTTCCTGTGTCTTTCCAGTGGTGTTAGGTGTGGGGTACCACTAAAAAGTGAAAAAAAAAAAACTTTTTCACAAAAACAAAACCGACTTCCAAAAAAAACACTACAAAGTACAAAATAACTTTAATTTCGGAAGTCGGTGTTTTAGGTTGCTTCTTCGTTATTTGACACCGACTTCCGAAATTAAAGTTATTTTGTACTTTGTAGTGTTTTTTTTGGAAGTCGGTTTTGTTTTTGTGAAAAAGTTTTTTTTAGTCACATGCCATTAAACGGTTTCATCAATTACCAAAACTACAATCTTCGAAAGGTGAACAAGCCATGTGTGTTACTCAAGGAATGTCAAGGTACCCTCCGTCTGGGGAAGGCGGAAGCGGAAGTATATAATCAAACTACCGACTTAACGACATATTGGTTAACAACAGACCCGTTGATATTTTTTTTTAGGAATAAAGAAAGAAGAAATGTAAGAAAAGTGTCTATTATTGTCACAGAAGTGACATGCGCCAAACAAATTATAAACTTTAACTATAGACCCTAACACAGAACAGAAAAAAAAAACAGTTTTTTTTTCTGTTCTGTGGTCCCTCTATGGTAGTTAGTAGTAGTACTTATATTGAGGTGTTGGTTATCAAACCTGGATTCTTTGCTGGGTATCAGTTCCCAATACCCTTGCATTGGATGTAGAATGGAGGACGTTCTGAAGAGCTCCTGCGCATTCGTAAGTTCATAATATCGTTGCGACATGCGACAGAGCAAACAGTCTCATTAGTCACGAAAGCAAAGTCGCACGTGTCTTGAATTTAATATTTCCAGTCAAACTAATAATACTAGATTACTAATAAAGTTCTTAAATACTCAAGGTCGCAAAACCAGCTTAGTAGCAAAATATCCTAAAAATTTTTTTTCAGATTATACAAAACACTGTTCTTTTTCAACCTAGCGTAACGTTTTCTCGACATCGCTTCAGTTATAAAAGTTATTCGTGCGTAAGTATTATCAAATGCACTGCCTATTATGGAACATGGAATCGTGGCGTTATCCTTGAAGAAGCTTTATTTTTAATTTATGTCTCGAAATGTTACATGGGATTTATACATCAATGGTGTAATGTTTTTGCCTATCCCTGCAGTAAATACAGGCGTAAGCGTGACGCAGGAAACGTTCTCGAAATACAAATAGCTGAATGTTAGGTACTTAGTTAAAAGTTCCTCGATAAATAATTTTCGGGGTTGAAGTGGCAGTAGCTTTCTGGGTCGCCGCACACGGGCCACACGCGTCAGCCACAAACGCCGCCACGAGAAGCTAGAAGCGGCCACAAAGGTAGCAGAAGCGCGCGACAGCCACTTGTGGCCGGTGGTTGACAGTTGCGGTCGGTGGCTGCTACTTTTTTAACACATGCGCGCAGTATTAGACACTGACAACGAAGGTTTAGGGTAGGGAATCGCGCGAGTGGCGTGTGGCAGCGTTTTGTGTCGGCGTTTAGTGGCCGGTGCGGGCCACAAGTGAGCAGCGACGATTTGTAGCGTGTGGCGACCACCAGTGGCGGCGTCAACCGTGTGTGGCGAGTCAACAAAGAACGAACGAGTGTGAGAACTACAGGAAATATGCCGGAGGTGGCGTTTTGTGGTTGTGGCCGGGTGGCCCGTGTGCGGGGACCCTTTATCCTTGTTTTACACTTGCAAACAAGTTCGAAGGACCAAAGACAACCTCACAACTAGTCGCAACGTCACCCCTGACGAAAAAAAAAAAAAAAATACGACAAGAAACAAATTCCGAGTCCTTACTAACTAAATCTCTTAACAATTATACAGTAGAGATTAAGACGTAAGACCTACTAAATGGGGGCAATAACAATGAAAAATCCCCTGGGTATCAGTCGATTGCAATCTACGAGTGGCCTTATCTAGATCTACGCCTACAAGTATCTGCCTATGTATTAAAACAGAAATTCATGTATTACGTTACGGAGTCATAGAATGTATCGGTCCACTATAAAAGCTATAGCTATAGCTTCAGCTATAAAGCTATAGCTGAAGACCTTCCACGTTCTGAGATCAGGGAAGACATGTGTGTGAATAGAATTGTGAATCGTCGCCGTCGTGGCATTTGAAGAGGGGCAGTGAAGAAGGGAAAAAATACTACTTTCGAAGCTTCTACAAGAGCAATTCAAATACTGCAAAACCATTTTGCCATCCCATTTCAGGGTCAGGAAGTCATTCCTTACACGATCTTTTTAAAGTTGGGGTCTTTCAGAGGTTATTTTCGGACTGGTAGCGAACTGAAGTAAGTTCGTGTTAAGTCGGATATATACCCTATTTTACTGTTTGATAAAAATCAGCAAAGTGCGATGAATAGGCAGCATTTTAATTTGGGTGTGGTCAAAGTACATACTTGGCATTCGGCTAATAAACGTCGAGATCCGAAGACGTACGAAGATTTTTGACAAGGGAAACCGAATAATGGAACTCAAATGGAGCTAGGCGGGACTCCTGGCAGGACACGGTGATAATAAATATAGTAAGACAATGACTGAGTGTCGTCCGCAGACGGGAAGAAGAATTGTGGGGCATCCGGAAAGATGAGCAGACGACATTGTTAACATCGCGAGTAGAACCTAGCATAGGGATCGTGGGGATTGGTACAGGAAAAAAGAGCAAAGAAAGCAGTCGGCGAAGTCGGGCTCTGGATGATGATGATGAACGTACAAATGTTACTATACTAAAACTCGTGAGCTTAAATGTTAAGTATCTTCTCTCATTGATGAAGTACAGGAGCCTACAGTTCTCGTCAAATAACTTTGCCCCTCTGAAGTTAGCCATTTGCAAAGATCGCGCAGGTGCAGTCACGTAGACGGGAGCAAGCGGGACGTACAATATTAGAGATCTAATAGGTAGGAAGAGATGAGGACCACTTCCTCGGTTGAGCCGTAATCATATTTTCACACGACTGCCCGAAAAAGTAGTGTTTTCCTTGTTTTGGTGCTTTTCTTATTGATGAAGGTACTTTTTATGTTTTTGAAGTGAATACTTCTTTAACGGCGTTGTGCACTTTTTGGGATGGGTAAAAAATTATAAACTAGCGTCAGGACACGTGACCGTCAGGACACGTGACCTGATCGAAAATTCTTAAGACGGATAATATAAACACTTTTTGGGATGGGTAAAAAATGTTAAACTCGCGTCAGGACACGTAACCGTCAGGACACGTGACCTGATCGAAAATTCGTAAGACGGATAATGTAATATAAATTGAAGTTTGTGTACGATAGCGCAATAAATTAATATTGTATTTAACCACATAAATTATACCTAGTACTTTTATACTAATTAATACAATACAGCAGTATCACTGAGTAATGTAAGCTTTAATTCGTAAAGTACACGATTCCTGCGCGATAGACATAGGGAGCGACTCCGAGGGAAAAACTAGTTCCAATAATTTCGCCAGCAAGTCAACCACATCGACAAATTCACAGCCCGTAGGTAATATAGCTTCTACCTATAATACCTACATTATACGTAGGTATTATACCCACCCACAACATGCGCGACGTCACTAATTCGGCGGATTTAACCGGCTGTCGAAGCTGGCGCCTGCTCGTTATTACCAGTCTGCCACGCTGACCGATATCATCGATTTGATACACTAGTACACTACCTACTCTTTTGATAATTATATACGTACTTAAGTACCTTCAGGTCGATGCATGTATGAAAATATAATTTTTGTTTGCTTTGGTAAGTCCATAAGATTGGTGACAACAACTAATTTGTAAACAGCGATAAGGGCTTCATCATCAACTAACTCCTTCAGCTCTGGGCGGAGTAACTCTTTCGAACAAAATCCGCAACCCTGGCAGGCTCTGGCCTAAAAATCCCCTTATCCTATGCTGACATCTCTTTCATCCGTAGTCTATAGTTTCGACCTTAGTGTCGGGCGTTTTCGACTCCTTATCACCTACGGACTTACGATTAGTCCCGTATCCGAACTAAGAATTAATGACAACACGATTTGACAGTTGTTCTTAGTTCGGGTTCGGGACTAATCGAAAGTCCGTAGGTGATACGGAGTAGAAAACGCCCGACACTAAGACCGAAACTACGGAATTCGGGCTTAGAGAGTAGACCCCCTGACTTTGATCAGACGGCGAGCCACCCAACACTAGCGATATGGGCTTCAAATATTCGTTCCCAAAGGCCGACGGGACCCTATTAAGTACCACAGTCATATTTTTACCGTGCTATTACTAAGTCTCCACTGTCCGTCTGTCCGTCCGTCCGTCTGTCTGTCTGTCAGCGGGCTGTATTTTCATGAACCGTAATAGGTAGACCATTGAAATTTTTTTTGTCACAGAAATCTGTTAACGCTATAACAAAAAAAATATAAATTTTGTTCGAAGGTACGGAACCCTTCATGCGCGAGATCTATTGGATAATGGATTTATTATAGCCTATCTATGTATACTATGTGACCTATATGTAGGTATTCCATCGGGTTTTTTAAAAGTGGGTGATCATATTTAAGGGTGATATTGTGTATCTATACTTATATAATAAAACTTAAGAGTTTGTTTGAACGCGCTAATCTCTGGAACTGTCTCTGACTAGGAAAATTATTTTTGTATATGATAGCCACATACATGAGGAAGGCTATATATTGGCTATACAAGAACGGGAAATTCCTGACGGAACGGGAAATAACGGGATATGCGCGTACAAAGTCGCGGAAAAAGGTAGTCTGATATAAAATACAGTAGGTAAAAAAACAATTGCAAGGAAAAACACTTGTTTAAAAAATCTGATCGTATAACTACAAAGTTCAAAAAAAGACACTGTTCGAGCAGTCTGATGAAGTTGGTGGCATCCTGTATGTGATTGAACTACAATAAATACCACCAACTGCATCACTGTTGGAAAAGTGATGTCTTCTGATATACTGCATAGTCCTTTGGCTATCAGAATGAATGGAAAACCACATATTTTTATAACTTTTTTGACCGGAATTAACGAAGTATCTAAGACTAATTTCTGTGTACGCGAAATTTTAAATGAAAGTAGGGTTATTTCAATTATGATTAAGCGTACACAGACATTACTTAACAAACATGAATTCATTAGCCAAATTCTTCTATCGATATGCACATTTTTTTCCTATCACCTTTTTCCTGCATCAAAACATTAAAATCACGACTAATAGCTCGCCAACCGACTGACGGAATAAATATTAATAAATTGATGAGTCACTGTGATCTCTGGTCCGCCCATCAATTTGGCGACAATTGACGATCAAGGCAATATGGTGAACGCGTACAGTACAATGTGTACTGATATTGTAAGGCCGAATCTCAGCATTGCAGGATATTGATATGGCCTTAATTGTGTATGGGGCATGGGGGGATCTATATCCCATCAACATTAAAAGACAGAAAACACGTTTAATTGGCACTTGGTACACACACAATATTATCGTTATCATAGTATCAGCCGAAAGACGTCCACTGCTGGACATAGGCCTCCCCCAAGTGTCACCACAACAACCGGTCTTGTGCCTCTCGCAACCATCGGCTACCAGCGACCCTCACCAGGTCATCAGTCCATCTTGTGAGATTCCTTTCAACGTAGCGACTTCCGGTACGCGGTCGCCACTCCAGAACTTTTCGGCCCCTTCGACCATCTGTTCTGCGAGCAATGTGCTACGCAATGTAGGAAATTTTAAAACAATAACATTGTGTGCCTCACAGCTGCACCAAATAGGTCCACTTAAGCAAAGTGCCAGACAACATTGAGTGTACGGAGGAAACTCATAGAGCATGATATTTATAATGCATCATCACGCCATTATTCCCCGAAGAGTTTTGCAGGTTGTTCGTAAACAGCCACATTCCGCCAGTTCCATATTTTCACTAGCCTAATTGGTGACCCATTGCTAGAAAGCCTCCCTTTCTCCACCCAAACCTCCCTGTAATGCGTGATCGCTTGCCAAGTTTGACCCGTAAACGTGATCAGCGGTAATGGTAGGGTAGGGACCCTACCATGACGTGTTAAAGCGTGAGTAGTTCGATTTTTCAGTGCGGAACCGCTATTACACCACCTGTATTATTTTAGGTTTGCAGGTGCTCTCGTATCGCTACTTTTTTTTTTTGACGGAACCACTCGCAGGTTTAGCACGCTAGGGCTATCAACTGCTTAACCGGACTATCCTGTAGTGACCTCAAATGAATTTAAGGCCAGGGCTAAAAGCTACTTATACTCTAAATTACCACAGGGCGGGTGCCCTTAGCGAGTAACAATATTTTATATGTAGTGATTGTCTATCGGGCTTCCACAACCCCCAGTAACTGGGTAACACGGTACCCTTTGGCAAGTCTGATACATTTTAACACCAATAAAAAAAAATATAAAAATGAATCGTCTAAATGTATGTTCGCGCATTACTTGAGAACGACTTTACCGCTTTTAATAATATTTCTTTGTTTGGTTCGCCAGAATACAGGGAAGGTTTTAAAAAAATATGGGTAGGTAGGGTAGGCAGGGTAGGTAGCATAGGCAGTGTAGGCAGGGTAGGTAGCATAGGCAGTATAGGCAGGGTAGGCAGGGTGACGGGAGCAAAGCCGCGGGGGACAGCTAGTCATAATTAAAAAATCAGAAGCCCTTATTGTAACATCAATCATAAGTAGCTCATTCATGCGAAACGCTCGGAAGAATTAAATGATAAGTGTAGGAACTTCAGTTAGTCATCGTTACGGATTGAAATACTTTTACAATGACTAATGCTAAAGTTTTAAGATCCTCTTCCGCTTCGCTTTATGAACTGATTACTTACTTATTTACAATCCCCTGATTAGATCTTGAAACTAGTTAAAACTAGATATATGAGAGTTTTTGTGAAGATATGTATGTAGGTCTAATTCTCGCGCATAACACATGTAGCGGCATTAATGCTGCCACAAAAACCAACGTAGCAAAATCTACATCGCAACAAAAAGAACCGCAACGCCATCTATCCCGCACGCTGCGAACTAACTGAACGAAATCCTGCATCGCGGTATCAAAGTTTTCCGTGCGATTTGAACAATATACTATACAACAGTCCGAATATCAGTTATGTTGTTATGTTCAGCTAAATCAAGCATGTATGTCGTTTGTTGACGATTAAACACTTTTTCTTTCTTTCTTTCTTATCGGGCAGTTGCCCACCAGACACAACAACCATCCGGTAGGAGGATCCTCCCTTTTCAATGGAGGTTTGCGGGACTTTACTGCACATAGGTACATTTATTGACTTTCTTAATATCAAAAACAGAAATAAAGACAAAGCTGTCCTGAATCGATTTCTATCGTTACTTTTATGTTCCCTAGTAATGAAAATCGGTTCATAATTATTTATTGTTCGGGTATATGCGAATGCATATTAGGGAAAGGTTAGTGAACTTTATTGCAAGTTTATCTGGTGCCTACCATAGGCAGAATGATTCTATTCTACGAAGACAGTGCGCAATGTATTTTATTAGTTCCTGCATATTTGGGGGCGAGACTATTGCCTGGCACAAACACACATGAGCGAGGGACGATTTTGCTTATCTTTTAGATAAGCAAAATCATCAATCACTTGTTCAGTCTCATCAGTCTGTCTTTGAGCACATCCCATACGATGCACGTCAGAGTTTTCGTTAGATTTTCTTAAAATTAATATATTTTTTAGGTTATCGGTGGTAGGTGATAATGGCAGAATCTAGAGAGCCCCCATCGATCGCGGGGCCCTCCCGGCCTACGAACACATACTGCAACTTGCTATTAGGAATCTCCCGGTAACCCCGACAACACTGCGACGTCAGGGAGATATGACTGATTGGGCCCGAAACCACTTAGCCTAGTAATTCGCTTTTCATGAAAAAAATGTTGGAGATTACAATGGGGGTCCTTAGGCCCGCGTGAAAGACTGATATAAACCCAACAGAAGGTTCTACCGGGATAAAGAATCCTCCTCCATGGCAAACCTATTTCTGTTCCAAAATTAACGAAAATTTGATGGAGTTATAATCCCAGTATGGATACAGATTTCTAGAGGGTCCATGACCTATACTGCTATATCAAAACGCAACGAGTACCTATATTATATTTTTTTTTGTAATAATGTTAATTAACTCACCTAGCACCAAATATATCCTTTTTAGCCAATGAGTAAGCCCCTACGATCCGCAGCCGAAGTAGGAAGCTATTCTCATCAGTCTGTAAACAAAAACAATTCATATTTTAATAAATTAGTACGATGAGTGCACTGTTTGTATGACGAACATTAGTAGGTAATTAGTATGAGATAAGAGTTTTAAATAAATTAAATGTCAGGCACATGATAGTATAAACTGGTTTATTTGTCTATCTTTGCATGTCCTAGCCAGCCTTTACTGGCAGGATTGGTATCGGTATCCTGCACGCCTGGCAGGTTTGCGGTATCCTGCTAGGGTTGCAGATTTATTCGAAAGAGTTACTACGGCTCTGACACTCAAAGGGTAACCGCCCAGAGCGGAGAAGACATTTCATGAATCCACCCAAAAATACTATCCTGCACTTGGCCTATATGTCGAATTACGGCCCAGTCTCACTCATTCAGAAATGTCCAGCGTCGCAACAAAGGAAAAATAGGATGATTATGCTTATTCTTGTCCTAGTTATTTCACTTTCATTTGCAGCTACTTGCTGACTAAACAAAACATACAGGCTTTTGTTTTCTCATCAGCCAGTATTTATTTAAACTTCACCAATAGGATATGTTTATATTTGATTCCAGAATTCGAGACAATTTTCAAACTTTGGAATAATTTCTCCGAATTCTTTATATGAATGGATTTTAAAACATAGGCAATGTACGATTCTTGTGTTGGTGGCGATTACTGGCGATGGTTTGAAATTATCTCGAATTATGAATTCAAATTTACTACCGCATATTCTATAAGTCATCTCTGCTGAGGGCCAGTGTTAAAAAAAACAAACCATTTGTCTAGATAACAATAAAACGATTTACTATTTATTTTCAGGTTAAGTACAAAGACACATAGATAAATACCTTAACCTAAGTATACATACAGACACTTATACATAGTCCAGTACCTAACCTTACACTATTCTCACTGCTCACATATAGCTTGACGAGGCTTGACGTTTACTTCTCATTAAAGTTATTATTGGTCTACTACTCGACATTTATAAAACAGTTCTTAGCTAATTACATTAGCAACTTTTCCCTATACTCTTGACTGAGTCATGACATAAAAATGAACACCTACGGGAATTAGCCAAGTACCAACTGGTGAACTGTAAATAAATAAGTTAAATGGATGGTTGTTTTTAGCGTTCCGTACCCGAAGGGCAACCAACGGAACCTTATTACTAAGTCTCCGCTGTCCGACCAGTGACGGACAGACGTCCGTCTGTCTGTCAGCGAGCTGTATCTCAAGAACCGTAATAGGTAGGCAGTTGAAACATTGTGTATTTCTATAGCCGTTATAACCACAATGAATAAAAATTTAACTAAAAACAGCCGAATTGAGAACCTCCTCCTTTTTTAGAAGTCGGTTAAAAATTAAAGGGGGCTTGTCTAGTAAACGTGTTTTTTTCGGTTTTTGGTACGGCCGCACTTAGCCGTTTTTTTATTATAAGTCGGACTTTTTTTCCCATTAGGCATTCAGTAGGTAATAGCCGTTTTCTTCGTGGAACGAAATGTAATAAGGGTGTTCAGGATTATTCACGCCACCAGTTGGAGCCACTTTGGCGAGAGGTCCTCTACTTTGAATAAGTATGTGACTTGTGACGCTGTGACGTTCACCACATGACGCTGGTAGATTTTCGTCATCAGCTCAGTTGCCAAAGAAGAAAAATAAGGTTGGGACGTAGGTAATCAGGACTTTGATTTCAAAAGGGAATTTTACTGAAAAAATCTAATTAATCCGTCAAATATTTCCAAAAAATATTGGACACATATTTTTTTCTTTTTTCACGTAAACAAAGATGAAGACGTGCGTTGAAAATACGCGTGATGTCACGTCGCTAGTAAAAATTGTATCATCATAATGACTTTTCAGAACCACCTTATTCTTAAGAGCGTTTACGCGGTACGGCTTTTCATACAAACTTTCAAATCCTTATTCTTCAAAATGAATGAACCGATTTTAAAGAAACTTGGTATGCATACGCTAGATATCCAGGTCTAAAAAGTTATCAGAAAACATTATTGAAAAAGAGTTCAGAGGGAAGGATATAGTGATTTCTCACTTTCTATACAAAACTTAAAATCGCTCTCTGTCTCCCTCTGAAATCTTTTTCAAAAATGTAGCGTAGCTACCTAGCGTATGCATACCAAGTTTCGTTAAAATCGGTTCATTCATTTTGAAGAATAAGGACTTGAAAGTTTGTATGAAATGATATACGGCGTACACGCTCTTAAAGTATGATTACCTTAGGTATCCCATAGGCAAAGATAGTGGTGGTTGTAGCAGCATATTGATATTGTTTCGCTACTTACCTACTGATATTAATTAATCATATTTTTTTATGTATTAAGGATCTGACAAAATGCTGCTGGGATCCTCTATAAACTACTAAAAAGGACTCGCGCACGAAGGGTTCCGTACCATTATCTATAAAAAAAAACTACTTACTAGATCTCGTTCAAACCATTTTCGGTGGAAGTTTACATGGTAATGTACATCATATGTATTCTATGCCCCAATAGATTATTTTCTATCCATTTTCCTAAGATTCATCCATAAAGTTAAGACATTACAGACAGACATACACAGTTACGTTCGCCTTTATATTGGTATCGATGGAAATATGATTTACTAACTTTTACCCGCGACTTTGTACACATATATCTCGTTCCCGTTGGAATTACCCGTTCCCGTATAGCCTATAGCCTTCCTCATGAATGTGGCTATCATATACAAAAATAATTTTCCAAATAGGTTCAGCAAATCCAGAGATTACAACCTCACAAACTTTACCTCTTTATAATATTAGTACAGAAAACTAACTAGGTTATTAGAAGAAAAATAAGGAAGTTACAGTATCACTAATTATTAATGTTTAAGCACTGCTTGCTGTAACACTAATTAGTGATTTTGCTTATCCTTGTCTAAATACTAATTACAAAATAAAATGAATAAATTGTAAATGGTTATTCTTACAGCCAGTCAGGAAGCTATTCATTCAGGTTGTGGTAGGCCAACGAAGACCTAGCCTTTTTAAAAAAAAAAAAATTGCTAGTGTCAGTCTCTTACTGACTAAAACCCATCTGTGTTCCTCCAAATGCCCTGAGTTCTAGGGCCTCAGTGACTCTTTCGAACAAATTCCGCAACCTTGAACCTTATTTTTATCAAACCCTTACTCAGTGACAAAAGGTTATCAGTCAAATAACCTTTTGACTGATAACCTTTTCATATATATAACCTTTCCAGGGAAACAAGCAAATTTGATTAAAAAAAAACCTTAGAATATTATTTTTAATTAAAGCTAAGTTTTTCCATGTAGAAGAGAATGCATAAGGAAAATATTCAGAGCAAATGTTAGGTTAGTTAAATAGCATTCAGAGAATTTCATCAGCACGGTGTGCCGTCACTCTGGACACACACATGAGCATTTCTCTATAATGTTGTTTTTCATGATTGATAGTATCTTAACATAAACTCACACCCTTTTTCTCATGGGACAGCTATGAATAATTAGTGGGACAGGCTGAAACTACAAACAAGCCACCCGCTATGATTCTTACATACTCCTTTTGCTTCATTTACTTTATACATCTGAGGGCAGAGCACGAATTATTTTGACATAGTTAATGTAAAATTTTACCTAACTACTGTTGGACAAATTGTGTTTGTGTATGCCACAATGTATGTATGTACTATAAATTAAACCAAAATACAATGTGGTTTTAGTTTTTATATTCAAAATTCACTTGACGTCAACAATACTGTAACATTAGTATACGACAAAACATTAATGCTAGGCCCTCAGGTCATCATAGACACCTGGCCTTTCTGAAAAACTTCACCAATTAGATCTGTGTACGTTGTTCAAGGACATACCGTACTGGCAATTCCACTCACATCTACCTTGCAAATTACCTTTTGTTATTCACCTTTCATTCAATAATATCTTACTACTTGCTTGTTATCATATTATCAGCCAATAAGCTTCAACAGCTGCTGCTGAGCCTTCCAATGGCCAACCAGATAGGGGGAAATCAGTACCAAAACCAGACCAGACCAGTAGAATCATCTAGCTTGATTTTCTATATTGACATTTAAAGGCATGATCCTCGTAACATGCTTCCTCAAATATTGAGATTTTAGTCACACAAAAAATATTAGAAAATGGTACTATTTACAATAAAATCTAGGAGTTGTCTTGAAACTGTTTTGTCATAGTTTCAAACATAGTTTGTTAACAACATCACACCCTGTTGGCTGTTTATTTGATTCATGATTGCAAGTGGAATCTAACTAGAATCTTGTATCATTTTGCATATACCAAAAGTTTCAGTTTGTCATACCAAGGGATCATTGAACCGTCTGAATGATTCCAATTATCTTTATAAACATCTTTGCAAATACATAAAAAACTTTGACACTATGTGACAATGGATGTTCAAGTTTACTGTTTGATAAGAAAGTTGAAAATCTGTGGAAAACAAACAAAAGGCTATGGCATGTTTTGTCAAATTATGTGGAAACAGATGTAGGTAACATAAATTTAAGCATATGGGCATGCATTACATGGCAATGGAAAGGTTTTGTATCCATTTTCCATGAACTAACATGACTAATTTGTCAGACAAAGTTACACAACATTGGTTGTCTTTAGAATAGTATCTAAAAAAAAACATGTAGTATCAATAGCACCAATATTAGCTGCGTTATGCACGAAACACTAAGTTGAAGGGCAAACCTCTTTGTGGACCTAATTTGCACCACCAACACTAACTTTCCGTACTGGCTACTTTGTGACCAAACTTCACAATACAATATTGTCATACAAAAACGCACATGAATAAATTAAATCATCTCGTTCCGCAAAATAAAACGCATTTGAATGTTAATCGTTCACAAGGACATGTATGTATTATCGATAAATAATAAGAACTCAGAAGAATTATAAGTTTTAACCAATAAAGAAATAACAGTTTTAGCAACTTACACGAGTGTCCGACTGCCAAGCCATCACCCATGTGAAAATATACTAATAATTAAATAAATTAGACACGATTCACATTCCTATAGCGACGTATCGGTTGAAAACAACTGTTTGTAAAATAATAGTGACACGTTCCTCTAATTGTTGTTCGCCAATATATTACAGAGTCTTCTACAGTTTATCAACATTAGTAACACTTATTATGGCGACAATATAAAAATCTAAACACCAAAACTGCAACAATTATCTAGAAATACGTGATACACAAATAAAAAAACTAAAATATCACGGGGGATAATAATTATTTTCTGTGACAGGCTGTGCATGACAGTTAGCCGCGCATTCCAGTCTACTACTATTTTGTTAGAGCATCAAATATGTGTCATCTCCTTCGCTCGTAGCGAATTATCGTTAAGGGTCAAACCACCAATGCTTATAACTCCAAATCCGTAGCACAGAAACGCGAGTAATTTCCTAGTGATTCATTTGCGCATTACGCTTCGTTATACGCAGTAAAACAAAATTTGCAATATGTATTGTCAAGTTTGTGGTTTTGATCCTAAGGATAATAAAATTAATTATTAAGGCACCAAAAATACATGTTATAATTGATGGTTAAAATTTCTAATCATAATCAAGTCAGTTCAGAACTCCTCTGGTTAGTATAGTTATTTCGGAGTGGCCTAAAAATGTCCCTAAACTGGATACGCCTATTAAATCAAGAGCAAAGTGTTTGATTGATGAGTGATGTTGCCTCGTTTTAGCAACAGGAGCTTATTCCATCTACGGCCTTCCTTATCAATATCGTCAACATTTAAATGGTGTCAAAGATTAATCTTTTCTAAATATTACAAAATGTAGTAAAACTATGAGTAGGTACCTGATACTGCAACGAATATCTTGGTTCATGTCTTGATAAGCCATATTGCATGCGCCGCAATGAACATGACGAAGACCTGTTCCTTTGAGGATGTTCTCCCCCGCTGTGGAAATCCAAGGGTCTTGCGTTTTGCATGGTATTTTGCAAGGAGATGACGGACACGGAAGGATGTTGTATCATTTCGCAAGATTAACAATAATACACTGCACCATCACTTCCTAACTTTTATTTCTTTACATTCTCACAATAATACGTTTAATATTTACAAGGTACGCTCACTTAAAGCTGTAGAGGTGGCGCTGTTGTGAGCCATATGACACTGTAATCTTATCAGGACAAGAAACTGCTGTGATAAAAAGTGTGCGTTTACAATTAGCGCTTCGACGATAAGTATATTCGGGCAAGTCATGTGAAGCGTTGCCGATTAATGGCGTTTTTTCATTTATTTGTTTGATAACGGTATCGGTCATTTATTCTAAATTAACGGTTTTGTTCTCAGCCGGCTGCGGGGCCATTGTTACAGTAATAACGAACTGTTTATGACATGTGTTTGCTTCTTATTTGCTTTGAAAATGTATGCTAAAACTATGTGCTAAATAGTTGAGAGTAGGTCAAAAGAGACATGACACGTTTCGGACAAATTTGTTGTTGGCATTGTTGTTTTTTAGAGTTCCGTAAGGCTGAATGAAAAATGAAACCCGGTCTGGTCGTTTGTCACTGACAATTTACTCTAAATCAACTACTACAGTTTTGAGGGCTAAATTAATAAAATTAAAAGAAAATGTTTTCTGAATACTTCTTCAAGATAAAAGTGGCAGTTACACTTGGATTTTCTTGGTGCTGACTGTGTTTTGCATAAATATTATAGTAGCATACTTAGGTCTTCCGTCTTGTCATATAGGTAGGTAGGTACCAAACACCTCTTTAATAATCACAACATTTGTATTGCACTTCAAACAACCCTGACGTTCCGGATGTCAGTCTTTTGCAAATAAGTTGGGAGGTCATCCCATTTACCTTACGTCAAAGCTAAGAGCTACATTATAACTTAACTATCGAGGACAAACCATCATAAACTATAAGTCCTGATTGTCCTGTTGTTTTTGTTATACTTACCTACATATTATTTGATTATGTACCTACCTGGTCCTAGATAGGTAAGCAGGACTAAACCTAAAGGACCAGTAATGTAGGCAGATTACTGGTCCTTTAGAGAGAAAAAACCGATGATCGATAGGTGTTGGTCAAAAAACTTTTGAATCGGTACCCGCGCACAGGAAGGTGCAGCAGGGGAATCAGACCCTCTTCTTAATGAAGGTTGCAGGATGCGGAAAGCACATTAGGTACCTACTCTCAAACTATTAAGCTTGTCTACCCATGTACCTTCTTATATTTTTAGATGAGTGAGTGAAGTGATTCTTAAGTAATTAAGTCGCAAGTGTGAAGATCAGTATATAGTATGCGGGAATTCGCAAAGGATAATGTGGCATCGCTTTCTATTGAAACTCCATACCTAACACGCCAGGCCTATTCTTGTTGAAAGTATTACCACGGTCGTGCAGTCTACTGTACTTAAGTACTCGTGTACTTATATTAAATTTATCAATCAATGTTTTTACAACGCTGTTTTAATTTATTGAGAGACTAGCACTTCGCCCGCGACTTCGTCCGCGTGGATTTAGTAGGTACTCCACAAACTTCAACGCCCCCTATACCCCCTTATAAAGGTTAGTTTTGGAAAATTAAGCACAACGATTTTCATTAATTACTTAGCCATTTCTACTTATTCTATGGTCTCAGGAGGCCCTCGACAATGTACCATTTAATTAGCGAATGCGACTGTCGAAATGCCAAAATGTAGGAATTTGGTCACGTGACATTTCGATGGCATCTGTCAATCCTATAAATTTGACGTATTGACAATCGAATCTCACTTGTCTCGAGCCCAGGTTCAGCGCAACTGTTCACCCCGGCCCCGTTCAACCCGTCAGGGTTTGATTATGCAAAAATTGTTAGGTACATCTGTTTCAATTATCCCGCTTTTAGTTTGTTCATAGCATTCCGACATAAATTGAAGCAAGCAATTATGCCTTCACCTAAAATCTTAATCACCCCTGCTTCACTCTTTAAATGTATGTAGTTTATTTTCGAAAAATCCAAACATTTGTTATTCTTATTGTTTTATCGAAAACATTTAAATGTCGTGGTGTTTCAACTTCATCGGACCAAGCATTGATACGATTCTCCCCAGTTTGCTCAAGCCGCGACATTTTTCTTACTCCGAGCATGTTTATTACCGTCGTAACTTTTGAATGAAAGGTCGGATTTGAATAATTTAAAGTGTAATTTACACGGACATAATCAACCTTAATTATCAAACCATTTAAATGGATATGGATTAATATCATGATACTAAAATCACCATTTTTTATTTCACCATGGGATTTGCTTATATAATATGAACAAAAAGCGATCATGGTGACTTATCCATAATAGTTAGACATATGGTATCGCGGACTTTTTTGTAGATATTGATGACCTCTATAAAACTGTAGTACATCACTTTGCTCTATTGTCAATAGATTCCGCAGCGTACGCGATATAAGGATTTTTTCTCACACCTTGGGTCGAAGTTTTTTTCTCAACATTATCGAAGTTTTCATACGGATCCCTAACTTTTTGAAAATATTTTATAGCCTATGTCCATTATCGATAATGTAGGATTCTACTGGTGAAAGAATTTTTTAAATCGGTCCAGTAGTTTCGGAGCCTATTCATTTCAAACAAACAAACAAACAAATCTTTCCTCTTTATAATATTAGTTTAGATATATTTTAATATAAAGCGGCACTAAGTGGTTAATTGGGTCTGCATAGTCGCGTAGGGAAGCACCTAAACCCGCGGACTTGAGAACTATTTTTATGGATAGGAAATCATCAAATGACTTCTCGGCTCTGGGTGGAGGGGGAGGAAGTGTCAGACTCTTACTAACTAAAACCCATCCGTGTTCCTCCTAATGCCCTTTGCGTTCCACAGCCGCTGTGAGGACTTGATGAGACCTACTACGGTCGCAAACCAAGCTAGTACCTATCGTTCGGTGTTCGGTTCATGGATCGTGGAAAGCAGCGTGATGTGAGATTTAGGTTTTACCAAGCTACGCATCCTTATAGCCCATACGGCCTGGCTACCACATTTGCGTAGTTGAAACCAAAATCTTTCTTGACCTTGAGCTGAAAAGTGAGGTAGGTTTCGGTTCTCGTTAATAATTGTGGAATGACACTTAAGATTTTAAGGCGACAAGAACATTGATAAAGTCATCGAGGAAAATATTATGAAATATTAAAATAAAACAAAACAATCACGGTGATTCTAAAGATCCAATTCGTTTGTTGGAAATCAGTATCGCAATATTCGCAATCTACATGAAATGTTAAGATAAGACTTAAGACTAACAAAGTATTAAGATCAGTTTTATGCGAGCTGCGGCAAAAACTGGGCCAAGCGCATTTGGCCTTTTTGTATAGGACCAAAGAGTAAGTAAGTAGGGTAGGATAGGGCATCAACCTCTTCAAGTAAAAAGTTTGACGTGGCTTAGTAGAATCGTGGTCCATAGGTACCTTGCTTCCGAAACCAGCCAAACTAAACTGAAACCAGCTGCAAAGGTTTTTCATTGTCCGTTATTTTCTCATGCTGTATTTTATTGATTAAAGCCAATAATATTTTGTCTTTAGCATGTTTCATAGGTTAGGTATACCAACAGTGTAATTATAGAACATGTTTGCTTTTATGACCAGACATAGAAAAATTAAGTCCTCTTCAAATATTTACGACATATTCGTAGACAGGGTAAATTATTCTTTGTTGATGAACATATTTACTGTCTTCATGATAAGATAACGATCAAAACAAATCTGAAGAGCATGATAAGAACTAGCTAACTAATATTATTGTGCATTTGTTTATTTATTGATGTTATTTCAAATAATTAAATTTATCAAGTCATATTTTAATGATAATGCTCCAGACATTACATTGTAGTTCGTGCTCCATAGGTACAGACCATTGAGATCTTAGAGCATTTAGCCTATGAGATGTACAGACGCGTAGACGTGTCATTTTGTAAATAAGCAAATTGTGTTGCTTGAATACGATTTGGATGAAAAATGTTTAAAGAAACAAGTACTTTTTTAACTACAAGTATTGCTCTCAAATGCAAAAAAATAAATAGGTCAGATAAAAAATATATTACCTATGTATGTAGTTGAGAGAGGTCGATACTTTTTAGATTAAAACTGTGGTGCGAAATAAGGTTTAACTTTGGGAAGGTTGTCACTTGTCTAGTCTGTAGGTGGGGATTAGGATAAGATTACCGGGCATCGGCATATGAGACTTCACACTAGATAAACCGAGGCAAGTTTGGTTGGGCCATTGCGTATTGGGTCACACACTTTGTTTATAAATCATTGACATCGATTGATAGCATATATTCTTTTTTTCTAATTGAATATGGGTATTTACCTGAAATAAATTGTTTTTTTTTATAGCTGTAGATTCCTTTCCAATTTTATTAATTTAATGATGTTCTCTTTTTAGAATATCTCTTTATTGACAATGACATCAATTTCATTATTTTATTTTACTTTCATTTGATAACAATCAATATCAAATCCTGGCAAACCAAAAATCTAAATGTCAAAATCTGACGTATGTTTGACGTTTGTGTGTTATGAAAATAAATATTTTTCAGATAAACATCAATAAAAATAGCTGATATTTATTAAACATTCAGCCCAAATGTCGCAGCATTTAGTCAATGAAAATAGTAAATACATATTAGAGTAAGTTAACATTCATGTTATAACCTAACCTCTTTAATTGTGAGAGCAAGTGACACATATTTTTAATTGTTTGTTATTATTTGCAGCTTATTTTCAGAGCAGACAGTAGACCAACAAACACTAGATTCTATATGCACTCAAGTGCAGAAGAAGTTTCCAAAATCCGACCATTTTAACTGTAAGTTTAGCTGGCTTTTAAAATCTTTTTTATTTGCATCACCGGTACATACACTCATGAATCCAATAAGTTTTTTCTTCTAAGGTTAAACAACTATATCTGGCAATGACAATATTGCTTATTCATCCTATAAGAATAATACTAGATTGACTTTCTATTATTTTACTTACCTTCAAGCTAACATATTCTTAACAAAACAAAAGTTACTAAAATACCTTCAACAGTATAATATTATAATCTATTATTTTCAGTATGTCTCCTGCTTTCCTCACTAATAACGGGTGGAGATCTCTCCCTGCCTGGCCAGCGTGTGGTGGCCATAGCAATCCTGTTTGATGTGTACAAATTAGACAACCCATTTGCCTCCTTGTTCCTCCACCTGCTTGAGGGTAAGGCAGGTCTGCTGCCACTATCACCGCAGGAGAGGCTGCTGATTGGGCAGTTGCATGGGTTCCTGCCAGTTAATATAAAAGATGTAAGTATTAATAGGTGCACAAATAAAAGGTAAAAAAAAATGGTTGGGAAATAAAAATTCCTCCTGTATTTATAATAATCACTACTCGTATGGTTAGTACTTTAGTACTATTCCACTCAAACAGAGTTTAGGTAAGGCTTGGCTAGTCGATGACCATTTTGTAAACATTATACTTCTGGCTAAATCCAACCCAAATCATCAGGTGTCAGCTTATTCCATACATCTCTATAAAATCACGTATACAAAGAGTTTTCAATTTTTTGTGCCATTTCTTTATGGCAGAATATCAAAATAAGCTGAAAACTTGTTACTAGGAATAAATCATCTACTGCCAAGATTGCAGAATTGGTTCGAAAGAGTCACCGCGGCCCTGGAACGCAAAGGGCATGGGGAGGAAAGTCAAAGTCAAAACGTTTATTTCAACTAGGCCATTAAACAGCACTTTTGAACGTCATCATTTACATTTAAAATAATATAAAGTGACTCTACTGAACACGGATGGGTTTTAGTCAGTAAAAGTCTGACACTCCCTTCCGCTCAACCCATAGCAGAAGAAGTCATTTGATGATTTCTCATCCATAAAAAAAAAGAAATGAATCTCAAAGCAAACTCTTTTCTTTGCAGGTAATGAAGAAATCAGCTAAGCAAGTTATGATGACAGAGGTATCACCAAAAGACCTGGAGTTTGATTACTCCGCACTGCAGACGATAGTAGCAGAGAGGGTTGCCGACATGAGCTCAATGGCACGAGCTGCGGCACCCGCACTTATACCTCTAAGTGATGGGTTTGACCATTTTTAAATTATTTTTAACCAACTTCAAAAAAAAGGAGGAAGTTCTCAATGCAGTTGTATTTTTTTTTCTCATAGCTCTCATATAAGAACCGATTTGAAAAATTATTTTTTTGTTTGAAAAGATATACTTTCCAATTAGTCCCGTAGACATTTCATCAAAATCGGTTCAGTACCTAGTTTGGATTTTAAATTAAAAAAAAATTACTGTAAAAACCCGACGGCTAAAAATAACTAAAAGTTCCAAACAAGTCGCTTTTCATGCAGTCTGATGCAGTTCAATCACAGATCTGTGGATCTGATTTTTTTTTTGTTTTATAGATTTTAGTATACATGTAGGTACTTATAAAACGAACTTTTCGGATTTCTTAGATTGTTTTGGAAAAATATTGTAAACTAGACTTGGCATAATTATATTTAAAGCATTAAGCATTTAAATGAATCATCAATCATCCCTCATTAAGTACATTAAGATGATCCTGCACTAATTGCAAAACTAACGTATACCCTAATTATTTTTTGTGAGTATCATCTAAACTAGTTAATTCATTAGGTAAGTACAAGTATTTTGAAATATGTGGTGATTACCTCAATGAGGTCATTATTAGCTAATGAGGACTTCAATTACTATTAGACATTACATGTAAAAGGTAATTCATAATTACCATGTCATTTCAAATTATGAAAACAAATATTTGTGATTTCTTTGACTGCCTTGGCCTGTAGTAAAAAAAATATTGTGAACTAGACTTAGCATATTAAAAGCATTCAACCATTAAAATTAATCACATTAAAATATATTTTTATAAATTTTGAGGATTATTTAAAAAAAATCACAACATGAAGTATGTCAAAAAATCACAAATAAATGGTACTATATCTGTGTGTAAGGATATAATGGCCAACCTTATGATTCCAGAGATAGCCTCATTTTTCATGTCAGCGCCATACAATTTATTCTTTAAAAAAAAAAAAATCCTTCATTTTTTCACGCAATTGCCTCATACGAAATTTTATAGAATAGTAATGATCAGCAGAATCCATTTCTAGCCTAAAAAGGACTCTTCAAAATTCAAGTCTCAATGTCTATGAAAGGCGATTTTTAGCCCACCGTGGGGCGGGCTAAAGAAATGGACATACATATAAACTAACGTAATACATACTCTCGAAAAACATTACCCTCCTTCTGACGCAGTCGGGTAAAAAAATATAGCTTTTAGAAAACGAAATTGTGTATTTTGCTTTCCTGCGACTTTCCAGTATTGGTTATGGATGATTACGAAAAATGATAAAGTAAGCACAAAAAGCGTAAAATAAAAAAATAAGTAAACTGTACAACCGACTTCCAAATACAAAATAAAAAACTTTTTCACTTTTTTGTGAAAAAGTTTTTATTTCCCACTTTTTTGTGGTACCCCACACCTAACAACACCATTGGAAAGTCACAGGAAACAAATATACACAATTTCTTATACATGGATGATTTTTCCACATATTTATCCAGCTATTTGGATTTAAAAACCAAACAAAAAAAAAATAAAGAGTAACAAATAAAGAGAAAAAAATAAGTAGAGTATTCTATTCTATTCTATTCTAACTACTGAACCGATTATGTTAAAATTTCAATGGGACCAATCGAGAAGTATATCCTTTCACATGAAAATAATTTTTCAAATCGGTTCATAAATGACGGAGATATGAGGTAACAAACACAAAAAAAAACACAATCGAATTGAGAACCTCCTCCTTTTGTTGAAGTTAAAAACAGTACAAAGCATAAAATAACTTTAATTTCGGAAGGTATCAAAAAACTACCAAAAACACCGACTTCCGAAATAAAGTTGTAGTGTTTTTTTTTGGAAGCTGTTGTAATTTTTTTGTAAAAAAAGATTTTTTAAAGAAAGACTTCGAGAGCTGTCCTGCTAGAAAGGGAATAGGCACTACTTGAAATAAAAAACAGTATTCTAGTGTGTGTTGTAACTCGAATATGCTGTTCTGAATGTCTGTTCGGACCTGGATTCAATCCCTGAGTTGGGCAAAATGATATTGGCATTTACCATTATGAATTAGTTATTAGCAGCCCATAATGTGTTCATCTTAATATCATTATAACTTCAGGAGCCCACCCAACCGCATGGCGATGAAGGAGCTGCTAGAGTCCCTGATATCAAACGACTACATGCCTCTACACCGCACGCTGAAGGCTTCAGGACCCATTCCTCTGCCCACCTTCCTGTTGGACACCACTGAGATTACTGCTGATAAGGTATTTATGTGTTCTGCTTTAGTTTATGTGTCCCACTCAACCCAGCAATCTATCATGGACGTTTAGCGGTTCCTTTGTTTGAAATCACTTTAAATTTTGTAACAGTGAGAAAATCCATTACCCACTCTCACTTATTCTGTTGGTAATTGGGTTGGAACACTGTTCCTTTTTAGTCTTGTGTAGATTATACAATACTACCAGATCCGGATGCGGCAACAGAAATACATCATCTGTGAAAATTTCAACTGTCTAGCTATCACGGTTCATGAGATACAGCCTAGTGACAGACAGACGGACACCCGACGGACGGCCTTTGGGTACGGAACCCTAAAAATGAAAACACAGTGTGTTGAAAACTCGGTGTGACGTCGCAGACCGATACACTTTCTACTGGAGTGGGGACTCCTAATCTTTGATGCGTTTTTTCTTCGTCAAGTTTTATTGATTTGATAAAAATATTGGACACATGTTTTTTACACGTGTCCAATGTTTTTCGATAATCTAACTGACGGACTAAATATAATCATATTTGTTTAACTCAGGAAACATCCCTATTGTGTCAACACACTCAACACGTAATTTTCACTTTTAATTACAACAAAATTCCTGATCCATTGCTTCATTACAGGAATAAACACTCAACGGAAACTCTTCTTCTATTTTAAGTAATAAAAAGATATTCCAACACTTATTTCCAGGCAGTATGGAAGTGCCTGGTGAACCGCGGCGCGTACAACCCGCTTTACGACACGGACTACGAGGGCCTCACCGGCCTCAGGCCCGAGAAGCTCGACAGGCGCCAGCACACGCAGCCTACGCACAAACCTGCTAAGGTGAGATTACCTACCGTAGGTGCGGTTCTGCGGACGGCTCACGTTGGGTGGCTCGCCGTCCGATCAAAGCCAGGCCCGGGCCGACGGCGCGTTGTGTTCCACGCGCGCCTCAAGGAGATGTCAGCGTAGGAGTAGGGGCCCGTTAGGGGCAGAGCCTGCCAGGGTTGCGCACTAGGAGGAGCATGGATGGGTTTTAGTCAGTACAAGTCTGACACTCCTTCCCGCTCCACCCAGAGCGGATGGGGTTGATTTCCCATACTTAAAATCAAATCACTCATCTCCATTGCAAGATTAGATAGATAGATTTATTTAATTTGCATAGAATGTAGGTAATTAAGTGCAACAATATTTTTGATTCCCTGACACATTCTGCCTCGTGGCATGCAAAATTTTATTAACTTATACCACAATTTATAATATTTACTTAAAACTATTTGATATTATTATTCTATCTGGTATTCAGTTGCAACCGGTTGACTGGGAGCCGACCCCAATAAAGTTGGCAAAAAATGCTAGGCAGATGATGACTTAAATAAAACTATTTGATAACTTAAGGGTGCCCTAGTCAGTCATTGTTTCATACAAACGTAGTCTGGCGATTACTCTACTGATTGTCGGTGTAAGTTCAAAAAAAAAGGTATTTCAGCCCTATAAGGAAACAAAACAAACAAAAAAATATTGATGTGCAAGTTATTTGTGTCGAAACTTCCAAATTTTAACACAACTTTGGGCGTAAATAAATAACTTATGTAGTACTAAAATGGCAAAATATTAACCATACAGGGATAGATTATTTCCTAAATTAAATTTAAAAAAAATTTTTAAACAGATACATTCAGTACTTTTTTCATAATATCCTGACTACCAAATCTCTTCAATAAATTTTACGAGCTCATTGTCGTTATAAGTCATCTTATATGATATGGAACTGTAAATTTGTGTGCGCACTAGCTTGATATTGCTCATCACAGCGTTTATTTCTTCCTTTAAATGATGTTGGATGAGATAGCATGCATTTTACCGCGCCCGTCAACGAGTTCAGCCGTTCGACTAGTGTACCCTTAGTATATCAACATTGTGAAATAATAGATCCTTAATTTTTTCTCTCTCTCGTCTGCTATTATGGCGGCTAAAGATTTATCCTATGTTCATCAGGGATGATGCAGGTTTTAATTGGTGAAAGATTTTTTCAAATCGGTCCAGTAGTTTCGGAGCCTATTCAATTCAAACAAACGAATATTTCCTCTTTGTAATATTAGTGTAAAATAACGTTATTAAAACTATGTATCGTTTTTTGACAAAATACAATTAAGTATTTTTACAAATTTTTGAGAGCTTAGTAACGTTTGTCACTCAGTATTACATAATTTGTAAGCCGAAAACGAGCTCTTTACGTCAAATGAAGTCATTTGACACCTGTGCCGTCGATGTAAGCATTGATTTTCTTCATGTCCTCAACACTCGGGTAGAAAGATAGAGACAGTTTTTTTTTTTTTTTTAAAGCCCGTTATGTCTTACTGCTGGGCAAAGGCCTCCCTTCTCCACACACATCTATCCTCTGCCATTGCGGGCCAGTCCTGCCGGTAAGAGTCGAGTTCGTCTCTCCACCTTCGCCTTGGTCTACCGCGATGTCGCCTAGCCTTGTACCCTTACAAAGAATCCACTTAGTGGTTCTTTTAGCCCACTGCTCATCAGACATACGATAAACGTATCCGGCCCAATCCCACTTAAGACAAGCAGCCTTCCGGGTAACATCCGTGATTTTAGTAAATTAATAAATTTTGCTTAAAAAGTAAATTAATAAATTTTGCTTAAAAAGTAAATTAATAAATTTTGCTTAAAAAGTAAATTAATAAATTTTGCTTAAATTTAATAAATTTTGCTAAAAACAAAATTGTGTCTAACTTTCGTTTCTTCTTTCGTCATCGTCGCCTCGCTCCCGATGCGTACCTCTCGCTACTAACCGAAAAAAAAAATCATTAACGCCGTAATTAGAGAGTTATATCAATATGAAAATGCATAAAATTCGATGTCTACTTATTACCATTTCTAAATACCTTTAAGTGCTCGTTTTTGTAATGAACACATAATGGCCCACAATTAGGAACAATTATTGCTAACCGGTTATGTCTCTCATGAAAAAAAAATAATTTAAATTTACAGAATAGCACTAAAGAATCATTCGACTATTATATTTGATTTTGATGTAGATACAGTAAATGGAAATGAGTTGCGACACTGAACTGGACTTACTATTGCTGAATTCAATTCTTTACTCGAACAAACCCCATCACTGCGATAGCGGTCGAATGTACCGAACGTGGTTCTAGTGAAACTTCGAACAGGCGAACCTAACGAACTTCTAGCATCACTTTTAAAAATATCTCGTCGAACATTCTAACGCCAATTGAGTGAATATCAAAAAAATTGTACATCACACAAAAGACACACAATGGAATATTACGAAATTTGTAACACAAAGGAATATGTGTCACACAAAAGAATGTACTTAAAGGTGCATTTATACAAACGCATTAGACGCATAAAAATGAAGTTTAATTTAATTAACATGTAGAATGCTCAGGGTAGGTTTAGAAAAAAAAACGTAAAATAATACTTAAAAAAACTCGTTTTATAATCACCTAAAAACAAACATTTTACTGAAAAATAAACATAAACAAAATTAAAGAAAACTTGTTACAGTACTTATAGTACCTATTAACTAGCTCTTTGTTCTTTCTAAATTGTCCCTTTTTTACTGCAGCAGTTTCTCTGGATTTTCTTGACTCAACTTTTGTTGATAATTATCGTCGTTGTCTTTCTGCTCCAGTGAAAGGCATTTTGTACAATTATCTGAAAGCACAAATTGTAACAATGGACCTACACCGCAAATATATCTACAGACAAAATTTATGTAATTTTTTGCCTAAAAATAATAACTTTTATTTAAAGGGCGAAAAAGTACAGAATTATGATTGATAAAATAAAAATGAAGAAAATTGGTTTACGCTATGGCAGAGTAGCATCAACGTTTCTATAGAAATAAAAAGGTTTCTCATGCACAGTGATCATATCCCAAGAATGTGATAAAGAAATCTGTGTTAGTTCGATTATTAAAAAGTATTTAGTTTTTACGAGAGCATGCATCATCATCATCATCATATCAGCCGAAAGACGTCCACTGCTGGACATAGGCCTCCCCCAAGTGTCGCCACAACAACCGGTCCTGTGCGTCTCGCAACCATCGGTTACCCACGACCCTCTCCAGGTCATCGGTCCACCTTGTGGGAGGCCTTCCAACGCTGCGTCTTCCCCATCTTCACCATCTGTTCTGCGAGCAATGTGCCATGCCCACTGCCACTTCAATTTGGCGATCCTTCGGGCTATGTCGGTAACCTTGGTTCTCTTGCGGATATCATCATTCCTGATTCGATCACGCAAGGAAACTCCGAGCATTGCCCTCTCCATTGCCCTTTGGGTGACTTTAAGCCTTCTGATGAGGCCCACTGTGAGCGACCACGTTTCGTGTCCATAGGTCATCACTGGCAACACGCACTGGTCATAGACTTTCGTCTTGAGACACTGTGGTATGTGAGACGAGAAGATACTGCGCAACTTCCCGAACGCCGCCCAACCGAGTCGGATTCGACGGTTGACCTCCTTCTCGAAGTTAGCCCTACCTAGCTGGATCGTTTGTCCCAGGTAGACGTACTCATCAACAACTTCGAGTGCAGAGCCTCCAATCTTGATAGGAGTGGGTGCTACATGGGTATTTACCATGACCTTGGTTTTGTCCATGTTCATTTTAAGACCCACTCTATCGGAAGCTCTACTGAGGTCATCGAGCATTGTACTGAGGTCCTCCGTGGTCTCAGCCATGACGACTATATCGTCGGCAAATCGAAGATGAGTGATGTACTCGCCATTGACATTAATGCCTAGCCTTTTCCAGTCCAAAACCTTGAAAACGTCCTCCATTGCGGCCGTGAACAGTTTCGGAGAAATTACGTCTCCCTGCCTCACACCCCGCTGCAGGAGGATAGGTTCTGATGTCTGATCCTGAAGTCGGACTGACATGGTGGCGTTTTCATACAAACACTTCAGCACCTCGATGTACCGATAGTCGATCTGGCACCGTTGGAGAGACTGCAGCACAGCCCAAGTCTCGATCGAATCGAAGGCTTTCTCGTAGTCCACAAACGCTAAGCAGAGGGGCAGATTATACTCTTCGGTCTTCTGTATAACCTGCCGCAGCGTGTGTATGTGGTCTACGGTGCTGAAGCCTTTTCGGAATCCGGCTTGTTCGGGAGGCTGGAAGTCGTCAAACCTGCGTGCGAGACGGTTTGTGATGACTCTGGAAAACAGCTTGTAGACATGGCTCAGAAGTGAGATGGGCCTGTAATTCTTAAGCAGGGCATTGTCGCCCTTTTTAAAGAAGAGTACCACCAAACCTCTGCTCCACGATTGTGGCGTTTTCCCCTCGAGTATGACGGAATCGAACAGTTTCTGAAGGGCCTTAAGGACTGGTTTTCCACCCGCCTTCAGGAGTTCGGCCGTAATTCCGTCCTCACCCGACGCCTTGTTGTTTTTAAGCTGCTTCAGAGCCATCCTAATCTCATACAGGCTGACGTCCGGGATGTCTTCGGTATAATGCCGGGTCAATCTAGCTCTTGGGTCGTTCGCTAGATTTGCTGCGGGGAGCCTGAGAGCATGCATATTATAGCACCATAGAAAAAAAACAGATTATTTATTCTCTACAGATTATTTATATAGACGGATTATTTATTTACACACTTTGTTAATTCGATTATTAAAAAGTATTAAGTTTTTCTTTAAAAATTGACACGTGCGTCTCCACTTGTCAATTTTTAAAGAAAAACTAAATACTTTTTAACTAACTAACTCTTTTATGTACGACAAAAAAAAACTCCACATCGTTAGATTGGGTCTTTAGCCTAATTCAGATGATCTGGTATTTATAAACGAGAGCATGCATATTATAGCACCATAGTAAAAAAAAAACCATTTATTCACTACAGGATTGTTTACACACTTTAGTAAATAGTTAGGCACGTGTTATTTTTAGGAAACAAATACAGTTTACTTCAGAACAATTGTTTAGAAAGTAGCCAGATTTCTAGGAATCGACGCTCGGGAACTTCTGGGTTGCAGTGTCAATATTGTTATTGCTCAGGTAATGATCCCTTGCTTTCTATTATTTTTGTAAAGTTTTATGTTCGTGCCAATAATAGAATTAAGAACTTAATTATGGTTGGGACTCTTCGACGCTCGGGAACTTTCGGCTTGCATTGTTAATATTCTTATTGTTCAGGTAATTAGGTAATGGCCGAGCGGCCGAGCGCCATAGTTAAGATTCCTTGCTTTCTATAATTTTTGTAAATGTTGTTATGTCCGTGCCCATTAACAGAATCGTGTATTTGTATCGAATATTTTTTTAACGGCAAGTTTAGTATTTAGTTTTTCTTTTAAAATTGACACGTGGAGACCCACGTGTCAATTTTTAAAGAAAAACTAAATACTTTTTAACTAACTAACTCTTTTATGTACGACAAAAAAAAAACTCCACATCGTTAGATTGGGTCTTTAGCCTAATTCAGATGATCTGGTATTTATAAACGAGAGCATGCATATTATAGCACCATAGTAAAAAAAAAAACATTTATTCACTTCAGGATTGTTTACACACTTTAGTAAATAGTTAGGCACGTGTTATTTTTAGGAAACAAATACAGTTTATAGCCATATAATTATTATAATATTTATAAACGAGAGCATGCATATTATAGCACCATAGTAAAAAAAAAAACATTTATTCACTTCAGGATTGTTTACACACTTTAGTAAATAGTTAGGCACGTGTTATTTTTAGGAAACAAATACAGTTTATAGCCATATATAATTATTAATTATAGCCTATATAATTTCTAGGAATCGACGCTCGGGAACTTCTGGGTTGCATTGTCAATATTGTTATGGCTCAGGTAATGATCCCTTGCTTTCTATTATTTTTGTAAAGTTTTATGTTCGTGCCAATAATAGAATTAAGAACTTAATTATGGTTGGGACTATTCGACGCTCAGGAACTTTCGGCTTGCATTGTTAATATTCTTATTGTTCAGGTAATTAGGTAATGGCCGAGCGGCCGAGCGCCATAGTTAAGATTCCTTGCTTTCTATAATTTTTGTAAATGTTGTTATGTCCGTGCCCATTAACAGAATCGTGTATTTGTATCGAATATTTTTTTAACGGCCGGCAATAACCATTTGTAATCTGCGCCGATAATGTTTTCTATTTTTTAGAAATAAACAATACCGTAGCGAGTACCATTCTACCCCACTAAGCGGGGTGAAACTGACGCAAAAGATCCCATATAAAAGAGGCCAGCATTTCGAAACAAGTCAGTTCCCAGTTAGTTCCCAAAACAAAAAATCATAAATAAATAGTACTATAAACCACCTGTAAGGATATTACTATTTTCCTTCTCGTTTAAGAGATATTTAGATTTTTCACACTCATACAAATTTTTCGTAAAAAAATATAATACCTTCGTTTTTGGGCAGAATTAACTTGGGTGTCATTTTTGTAGTATAGTAATAACTAATAGAAGCTATATCTAGCAAAAAAACCGGCACTTGCAAATTGACATCCCTAAGTCTATGAAAGCCGATTTTCAGCCCACCGTGCTGCGTACCTACTCGCCTGGTGGAATTCCTAGATACTAACATTTTGTCACAAAGTCCTATCTTGAGGAATTGGTGTAATTAGTCAACTACATTAAAATATTAAAAGAGAATGGGTAAGTTCGTCTACCTACTCAATACCAATGAGCCACATATAAATGAAAAGAACATTTCCTAAACTTTATTTTTTAGGGTTCCGTACCCAAAGGGTGAAACGGGACCCTAAGGCTCCGCTGTCCGTCCGTGGGTCTGTCACCAGGCTGTACCTCATGAACCGTGATAGCTAGACAGTTGAAATTTTCACAGATGATGTATTTCTGTTGCCGCTATAACAACAAAAATACTAAAAACAAAATAAAATTAATATTTAAGTGGGGCTCCCATTCAAAAAACGTGATTTTTGATTTTATAGATAATTTTACGGAACCCTCCGTGCGCGAGTCCGACTTGCACTTGGCCGGTTTTTTATATGACCGCAAATGTGTAGCTCATGGGGGTTCTTTGTGTAAATGCCAAAAATAATAGCATTTTTAGCAAAGGGTTTCTCCTTTCTTTAGCAGTATGACAGGGTGTTGCTAGGGATAAGGCAAAAGCAAGTAGGATTAAATTCCGATGCAAGCGCAACTCGTGTACCTGCTCGCAAACCCAACCGCGCCCCCCTCGCCCCCGCGCCCCCCTCGCCCCTGCGCCCCCCTCGCCCCCGCGCCCCCGCGCCCCCCTCGCCCCCGCGCCCCCCTCGCCCCCGCGCCCCCCTCGCCCCCGCGCCATGTCGTCTTTGTTCGCACTCCCACGTCTCCCACGCACTCCCTAGTATAAGTGTTCTGTGCCCACGCACCTCGCTCGCAGTTGTGCTTCGCTTGTCGTTGTGTACTGTACTGTCTGTTTTACGTAGATATTATTGATCTTTGACTTACACTTGTTTTACCGGACTGTTGGATATAGTCTTTGTTTTTACCTGTGCTGTGCGTGTTTATTGGACTCTGATCATCATTTAAAATGGGCCGAAAAATCCGTGACTTGTGTGCCATAGTCGAGTCCATACTTTATGTTGACGAATGTATATGGAGACATTCTCCACACGAGGTAAGTTCTGGTTTATAATACTTTGCCTATGTTTTTGGCGTAATATTACATATTTAAATAGATTTATTATTTAATCAGCACAGGATGTCCCTGATGCTCAGATTTACTGAATTAATGATAATAATAATGTAAAGTGTAATTCGCATAAATGACAAACGGAACAGGACGGCACGTCCGACAAGTATTATTACTTCTTCTTTAAAACTAAAGTTATCATCTCCTATTTATGTTGTCTTGTGTGATAAAAGCATAAATAGGATTGAGGTGATCATGATGATCGTTATCTTACTAAAAATTGATGTTGTTTGTTCATAGAATAATATGCCGAGTAAAAAAGTTCCAAGATTTGACCCATAGGTACTAACAATGAAACTTAAATGAAAGCTTGTAAAAATAGCACGTTGTAGGTTTTATTGATAAAAAATGTAGGTAATAGTGAGTTATTAGGTAGGTACTTAAATAAGTATGTGAAAATAATATGTTTTTTATGATAATTATGTTATTTATTTATAATAAACTAGCACTACGCCCGCGACTTCGTCCGCGCGGATTTAGTAGGTACTCCACAAACTTCAACACCCCTCTACCCCGTTTTAAAGGTTAGTTTTGGAAAATTAAGCACAACGATTTTCATTAATTACTTAGCCATTTCTGCTTATTCTGTGGTCTCAGGAGGCCCTAGACAATGCGCCATCCAAAATGTAGGAATTTAATCACGTGACATTTCGATATATTGCATCTGTCAATCCTATTTTTGACGTAAGTATAGATATTAGTACAATCGCCTTCGCCATGCTACTGTTGACAGAATATCATTTGTCTCGAGCCCAGGATCAGCGCAACTGCTCACCCCGTTCACCCCGTCAGGGGTTGATTAGGCAAACATTTTTACATTCTGTTTCAATTATCCCACTTTTAGTTTGTTCATAGCATTCCGACGTAAATTGAAACTAGCAATAAGGTCCTCCCCTAAAAACTACCACCACTCCTTCACCCCTTACTATGTAATTTATTTTCGAAAAATCCAAACATTTGTTAATCTTATTTTTATCGAAATCATATAAATGCCATGTTTCAATTTCAACTTCATCGGACCAAGCATCTCCCCAGTTCGCTCAAGCCGCGACATTTTTCTTACTTAGAGCATGTTTACAACCGTCGTAACTTTTAAACAAAAGGTCCGATTTGAATAATTTAAAGTGTAATTTACAGTGACATAATCAACCTTAATCATCAAACCATTTAAATGGATAAGGATTAATATTATCAAACCAAAATCACCATTTTTCATTTCACCCGGGACTTGTTTGAATAATTTGAACAAAAAGCGGTTATGGTGACTTAACCATAATAGTTACACATATGGTATCTGGTCTTTTTTGTAGATATTGATGATCTCTATAAAACTAGTACATCACTTTGCTCTATTGTCAATTGAAAGAATGAAGAGCAAAATTAAAGAAAACTAATTATAGAATAGTACTAACTAGTTTTTTCTAAATTTTCCCTTTTTTGCTGCAGCAGTTTCTCTGGATTTTCTTTACTCAACTTTTGTCGATATCGTCGTTGTCTTGCTGCTCCAGTCAAAAGCATTTTGTACAATTATCTGAAAGCACAAATTCTAACAATGGATCTACCCTGCAAATATACCTACAGACATAATTATGTAATTTTTTGCCTAAAACTAATGACTATTATTTCAAAGCGAAAAATGAACAAAATTGCTTAGGTACGTAATGGCAGAGTAGCGCCAACGATTCTATAGAAATAAAAAGGTTTCTCATGTTCTAGCCCAAGTATACTGTGTTAAAGAAATCTGTGTTAGTTCGATTATTAAAAAGTATTCAATTTTGCTTTTAAAATTGGCACGTGGAGACAACTCTTTATTGTACGACAAACAAAAACTCCACATCGTTAGATTTCGTTTTTATTTTATTTCTTTAGCCTAATTTAGATTGGTATTTAAATATACGAGAGCATGCATATTATAGCACCATAGAAAAAAAAAACAGATTATTTATTCTCTACAGGTCAGGATTATTTATTTACACATTTTAGTAAATAGTTAGGCACGTGTTATTTTTAGGAAACAAATACCGTTTACTTAAGAACAATTGTTTAGAAAGTAGCCAGATGTTTGCGAATCTTCGACGCTCGGGAACTTTCGGGTTGCATTGTCAATATTGTTATTGCTCAGGTAATGATCCCTTGCTTTCTATTATTTTTGTAAAGTTTTATGTTCGTGCCAATAATAGAATTAAGAACTTAATTATGATTGGGACTCTTCGACGCTCGGGAACTTTCGGCTTGCATTGTTATAGAATTGTGTAGGTATTTATTTCGAATATTTTTTTTAACAGCCGGCAATAACCATTTGTAATTACGAGTACCATTCTACCCCACAAAGCGGGGTGAAACTGACGCCAAAGATCCATATAAAAGAGGCCAGCAGTTCCAAACAAGTCAGTTCCCAGTTAGTTTCCGACATAGTTCCGATCACAGTTCCGACTTGAGATCTGCTACGAGACACCGGATTTGTACCTATCAGTCAGCAGGGACAGTACTCGATAGTGGAAATAGTATTTTCATCAATTAAGCATAGCATCTTCATTCAATGAAGGTGCTACCAACGTGGTAGCACCTTCTTCACAGTGACAGTATCTTGTCGCCTTTCAACCCTCCAATCCAGCACACTTGTACGACCCATCGTGCAAACTTTTGATATTCACTCAATTAGTGATAGCGAGGGAATGCTTACGTACTGGCTGAATTCGTGCCATTGCACTTGGGACTTGAATATGTTGATCCCAAATGCGCTTTTTGGAGATCAGAATAACACGAAACTAATATCAATTTGTGATGGAACGTAGATTTACATACAGATACCAATTTCTTCTTTCAGAGACGTAGTTATAGTTTTCTAATTGATTGTAGCAATGTCTATATTATTGACGTGATAGGCCCATAAGCAGCGACTACATCAGACGCCGCGATTATGAGCAATATTCTAAGAGATCATGATAGTGCATTTCCTTGGTTTTTAACGAATGATGTGTTTATCTTGAATCGCGGCTTCAGAGACGCTCTACCTGATTTTGAAGAATGTGGTTACGAAGCACATATACCACCGAGCAAGGACAAATCTGCAGCTATCCACAGAACAAGCGAATTAGTCGCGTCAGAATACAATCGTAAGATGGGTAGTAGAAATAGTAAACGGAAGGTTTAAACGTGACTTCAAGTTTTTAAGGGTTCCGCACATGTTTACGCATTTCCGAATTGCTGCAGCATTGATCAATGCATTTCATCTGGCAATCAGGGACAATGCGTACGCCGACGCGATAATTACAATTGAAAAATCAATGAAAGAACTAATTCAGAAAATAATTTTACTCAACACGTCCAACTTGAATAGGCAACGGGTCGTAAATACACGCATGGCATCGAATCTTCCTGATTTTGAAGATATTCCTCAATTAGAAGAAGAAGACCTTATCCTAATCGCTCTGGGCACTAACCATATAAAGATAGTAAAATCTTACTGTGCTGAACATTTAAGAGTGCCCTAGTCAGTCATTGTTTCATACAAACGTAGTCTGGCGATTACTTTAGTGATTGACGGTGTACGTTCATAAAAAGAGTCCCACCTAGATAATTTATTTTATTTTAGATGCGAGTAAAATGTAAAATTGTAAATACAATTATTTTTTAATAAATTGCATAGGTAATTTTTTTCTGCATTCTGCTAGCTCCTAGTATATAATAATCTTTTCATTAGCATAAATGGCGTTAGTATTGAGCAGGTAGACCATGGTTCATATATTTTTCCATCCTCCTTTACGTTTACTTCACAAACACCTGCTTTAATTTTCAAGAATACTGACAAAAAACTTATATCTGATCGTGATCACTTATTTAAACCTGAAAACGGTTCACCAAAGTTTCTTTCAACGTTTCACAGAAGTTTCTGGTTAGGTGCCTAGGCACCTAACCAGAAACTTCATATAAGGTCAGGAACATAACCTTAACCTATATCAGTTGCTATACATAAGCACAATTTGAAAACCATACAATGAAAACCTTAATTAAAATCATACCTTATGTTCTACCAAAAGCATGAAGAGAAAAAAGAAAAACCGGAAGAGAAGAAACCAGAACAAAAACCGCAAGAGAAGAAACCAGAAGAAAAACCACAAGACCCAGCGAACGCAGTCTCCGACGCCAAGGAGTTGAGCGCTTTAGCTCTGAAGGGCGCGCTGAGCGTCCAGCAACAACAGCGGCTGTTAGCGCTACTCGATCAGGAGCCACACCTCGTGTATGAGATAGGAGTCACACCCAATCAGGTAAAGTGTAAGCTAAGGATCCAAGCGCTTTAGCTCTGAAGAGCGCGCTGAGCGTCTAGCACCAACAGCGGCTGTTAGCGCTACTCGATCAGGAGCCACACCTCGTGTATGAGATAGGAGTCACACCCAATCAGGTAAAGTGTAAGCTAAGGATCCAAGCGCTTTAGCTCTGAAGAGCGCGCTGAGCGTCTAGCACCAACAGCGGCTGTTAGCGCTACTCGATCAGGAGCCACACCTCGTGTATGAGATAGGAGTCACACCCAATCAGGTAAAGTGTAAGCTAAGGATCCAAGCGCTTTAGCTCTGAAGAGCGCGCTGAGCGTCTAGCACCAACAGCGGCTGTTAGCGCTACTCGATCAGGAGCCACACCTCGTGTATGAGATAGGAGTCACACCCAATCAGGTAAAGTGTAAGCTAAGGATCCAAGCGCTTTAGCTCTGAAGGGCGCGCTGAGCGTCCAGCAACAACAGCGGCTGTTAGCGCTACTCGATCAGGAGCCACACCTCGTGTATGAGATAGGAGTCACACCCAATCAGGTAAAGTGTAAGCTAAGGATCCAAGCGCTTTAGCTCTGAAGAGCGCGCTGAGCGTCTAGCACCAACAGCGGCTGTTAGCGCTACTCGATCAGGAGCCACACCTCGTGTATGAGATAGGAGTCACACCCAATCAGGTAAAGTGTAAGCTAAGGATCCAAGCGCTTTAGCTCTGAAGAGCGCGCTGAGCGTCTAGCACCAACAGCGGCTGTTAGCGCTACTCGATCAGGAGCCACACCTCGTGTATGAGATAGGAGTCACACCCAATCAGGTAAAGTGTAAGCTAAGGATCCAAGCGCTTTAGCTCTGAAGAGCGCGCTGAGCGTCTAGCACCAACAGCGGCTGTTAGCGCTACTCGATCAGGAGCCACACCTCGTGTATGAGATAGGAGTCACACCCAATCAGGTAAAGTGTAAGCTAAGGATCCAAGCGCTTTAGCTCTGAAGAGCGCGCTGAGCGTCTAGCACCAACAGCGGCTGTTAGCGCTACTCGATCAGGAGCCACACCTCGTGTATGAGATAGGAGTCACACCCAATCAGGTAAAGTGTAAGCTAAGGATCCAAGCGCTTTAGCTCTGAAGAGCGCGCTGAGCGTCTAGCACCAACAGCGGCTGTTAGCGCTACTCGATCAGGAGCCACACCTCGTGTATGAGATAGGAGTCACACCCAATCAGGTAAAGTGTAAGCTAAGGATCCAAGCGCTTTAGCTCTGAAGAGCGCGCTGAGCGTCTAGCACCAACAGCGGCTGTTAGCGCTACTCGATCAGGAGCCACACCTCGTGTATGAGATAGGAGTCACACCCAATCAGGTAAAGTGTAAGCTAAGGATCCAAGCGCTTTAGCTCTGAAGAGCGCGCTGAGCGTCTAGCACCAACAGCGGCTGTTAGCGCTACTCGATCAGGAGCCACACCTCGTGTATGAGATAGGAGTCACACCCAATCAGGTAAAGTGTAAGCTAAGGATCCAAGCGCTTTAGCTCTGAAGAGCGCGCTGAGCGTCTAGCACCAACAGCGGCTGTTAGCGCTACTCGATCAGGAGCCACACCTCGTGTATGAGATAGGAGTCACACCCAATCAGGTAAAGTGTAAGCTAAGGATCCAAGCGCTTTAGCTCTGAAGAGCGCGCTGAGCGTCTAGCACCAACAGCGGCTGTTAGCGCTACTCGATCAGGAGCCACACCTCGTGTATGAGATAGGAGTCACACCCAATCAGGTAAAGTGTAAGCTAAGGATCCAAGCGCTTTAGCTCTGAAGAGCGCGCTGAGCGTCTAGCACCAACAGCGGCTGTTAGCGCTACTCGATCAGGAGCCACACCTCGTGTATGAGATAGGAGTCACACCCAATCAGGTAAAGTGTAAGCTAAGGATCCAAGCGCTTTAGCTCTGAAGAGCGCGCTGAGCGTCTAGCACCAACAGCGGCTGTTAGCGCTACTCGATCAGGAGTCACACGTCGTGTATGAGATAGGAGTCACACCCAATCAGGTAAAGTGTAAGCTAAGGATCCAAGCGCTTTAGCTCTGAAGAGCGCGCTGAGCGTCTAGCACCAACAGCGGCTGTTAGCGCTACTCGATCAGGAGCCACACCTCGTGTATGAGATAGGAGTCACACCCAATCAGGTAAAGTGTAAGCTAAGGATCCAAGCGCTTTAGCTCTGAAGAGCGCGCTGAGCGTCTAGCACCAACAGCGGCTGTTAGCGCTACTCGATCAGGAGCCACACCTCGTGTATGAGATAGGAGTCACACCCAATCAGGTAAAGTGTAAGCTAAGGATCCAAGCGCTTTAGCTCTGAAGAGCGCGCTGAGCGTCTAGCACCAACAGCGGCTGTTAGCGCTACTCGATCAGGAGCCACACCTCGTGTATGAGATAGGAGTCACACCCAATCAGGTAAAGTGTAAGCTAAGGATCCAAGCGCTTTAGCTCTGAAGAGCGCGCTGAGCGTCTAGCACCAACAGCGGCTGTTAGCGCTACTCGATCAGGAGCCACACCTCGTGTATGAGATAGGAGTCACACCCAATCAGGTAAAGTGTAAGCTAAGGATCCAAGCGCTTTAGCTCTGAAGAGCGCGCTGAGCGTCCAGCAACAACAGCGGCTGTTAGCGCTACTCGATCAGGAGTCACACGTCGTGTAGGTATGAGAGACACCCAGCCAGGCGGAGTCCTTCTTTCAAGCAAAATAAAGCTTAATTATGTGTTTGTTTATTAGAATGTGGGATTATCAGGTAACGTTTTAAAGGGTACCTATTGGGACTGCTAGGCAATGTTTTAAAGTGTCGGGCCCTACCATGCGACATTTTAGTGTGTCTGGAACAACCTGGCAAAATTTTAGAGTGTCGAGTCCCACCAGTCGACATTTTAGAGTGTCTGGTACTACGAGGCAATATTTTACAGTGTCTGGAACAATTAGGCAATATTTTAGAGTGTCGGGCTCTACCAGGTGACATTTTAAAGTGTCGCGGCCTACCAGGCGACATTTTAGAGTGTCGGGCCCTAGGCAATATCTTATAGTGTCTGGAACAAACAGGCAATATTTTAGAGTGTCGGGCCCTACCAGGCGACATTATAGAGTGTCAAGGGCAATATTAGAAATGTATCTTCGGAAACTAAATAACATTATGTATTTTAGACTAACTTATCATTCTATTAGTAAGTCTTAATTTCAATAAAACGAATAAAGTTATCTGGTAGATGAATTAATGTATTTCTAGGGTTCCTAGAATGAAAAGACGTATTTTATAAAATTTTAATTTTCCCACAGTTACCGGAGCTAGTAGAAAACAACCCAATGGTTGCCATATCAGTGCTACTGAAGCTCATTCACTCACAGCACATCACGGAGTACTTCAGCGTGCTAGTCAATATGGAGATGTCGCTGCATTCCATGGAGGTTGTCAACAGGTATTCTAAACATTATACAACATCTGTAATATACTGTATCAGTAACGGGTCTTGGATGCGCTCTGCGTCCCAGGTCGAAAAAAAAGCGTTCTTAGATTTTTCCATTAGTTTCTCAGCAATCTGGAGTTTAGAAGTTGATGGTGTGTGTGTGGCACTTACATTCTTATAGAGACAGGTACATGCAGAACCGGCTGGTCCGGTTAGTCTTGTGTGTTCGTGCAGTCGCTCATTAGGAACAAGATTATTAATGTTACGGATGTTTCACTCCCACCACAACCACAAAACGTGGGCGGGTGCTAATTTGTATCAAAGTGACGACATTACTATAATTGGAGCTATTTATTTATTTTTGTGAAATTTGCGCTGGTTAATCTCCTTCGAGTTTGGTATAGGCCCGCTAGCAATAGCATAATACATAATAAGGGCGATCCAACGACCGCACATACTCCCTTAAAGGCACGCACCACCTCTTTAGGCGTAACTGGTCAGGCAAATCTTCTATGTCCTGGAGATGAAGTGCTGATTTTAATGAACTTTCTCTATTCTCATTCCACAGATTAACAACGTCAGTAGACCTCCCCGTAGAGTTCGTGCATCTATACATAAGTAACTGCATATCGACATGTGAAACGATCAGAGACAGGTACATGCAGAACCGGCTGGTCCGGTTAGTCTGTGTGTTCCTGCAGTCGCTCATTAGGAACAAGATTATTAATGTTAAGGTAAGAACATGTACCGTCAAACGGGGTGAATAGATACAAAACTTTGATGAGGTTTTTCACTTTAATATCATGCTGTTGGTTTTCTAAGAGAACCTTTTTATTTTTATTTATTTATTTATTTACACACCAACGACTTATTCACTAGTTTGGTACATTATAATTTGGTTGCACAGAAATAGTTTGCGGTGAACTCGTCACTTACAGGTGTGCACAGCACTTGCATAATTGAGAATAAAAATTCATTAAATTACATTTAAGTTAATTAAAAATTACATTAAATCAGTGAGTAACTGAAAATTAAAATAAAAAAGAAAGATTAAACATTGAACTAAATTAACAATAAATAGAAAAATTAAATTAAATATATTAACAAATTAATTACAGATCAATGCAATTAAATTTATATCTATGCAATTAAATTGGAGAACATAAATACTGCAAACAAGATTTAAATAACGTAAAAATCCCTTTCAAAGTTTTGTTTCTATTTACCCCTCAGTTCCTATTCACCCCGTTTTGGTTAGTTAAGCTAAATTATACGATAACTACCTATAGTAATATTTAAGAGAATTTGGGCCTCTCAGGCAATGTTTAAAAGTATCTGGAAATACTAAGCAATATTTTAGTGATTCCGGTATGTACTGCCAGGCAATACTCTTAAGAGTGTCTGGTACTTAACTATCAGGAAATATTTAGTAGTAGTTGATATAAGTACTACATAATAATCTCTGGGGCTTTCAGGCAATATATTTGAGCGTCTCTCTTAGAGTGTTTTGCACTACCTGGGCCTAAACCACCAACTCTTAAAGCAGTATTATTTCAATATTACTTCCAGTGGGAAAGAGACGGAGCTATACAGGACGTATAGCTCCGTCTCTTTTTTTAACTTTTGATAGGCCTTTGACCACTATCTTACCTGATGATTGCGATGATGGAATTTTACAGTTTCGAGTACTATCAGGTAATATTTTACAGTGTCGAGCAATATCATAGTGTCTACCAAACTTCTATATTTTCGTAGCCTAAGACAACCTTAGAAAAGCAACTTTGCTAATAAAAAATAACTAGTTAAATTTTAGTAAACCTGTGTTCCAATATTGTACATGACATTTAACGAATCAATAATTCCAGGAACTGTTCATCGAGGTCGAAGCCTTTTGCGTGGAGTTCTCCCGCATCAGGGAGGCGGCGGCGCTGTTCCGGCTGCTCAAGCAGCTGGACGCGGGCGAGCTCGCGCACAAGGACGCCAAGGACAACTAGCGGCGCGCGCGCTGCACCACGCACTGCTACACGCACTGCTACACGCACCGCTACACGCACCGCTACACGCACTGCTACACGGACGGAGGTGTGTCGTGATAACAGTGAAACGTGGAATAACACAGTGTTTGGGAGTTCCACACTCCAGTATAAACAGATGATAAACTTTGAACATTTTAGTTTTAAGCTACACAAAATTATTTGTTTCGAGTTTTTGAAATGTGAACAGGTAACACGGATGGAAAAATGGTTCTATTTGATTTACAGTTAGATAACAAAAAAAATATTGACACGTATGTTTTCATTTTTCAAATCAATAAAAATTTACATACATAGATAAAGCTTATCGAAGTTCAGGATGGATTGGGGCTTGTGGCGCTACTTCTACGTCAAAAGTGGTATACTTTTTTTTGACGTGACGATACGCGAATTTTTAAAACACTAGTATCGTCTTGACAAAAGAAAAAAAAGTTCCCAATATTTTTATTATCTAACTGATTGACTAAATAAGATCTTATTTTTTACCCAGGAACAACCATCCATATTGTTAGGTTTTAGATAGATTGATAGAGTTTCAAAGGTTATGCGGAACAGTGTAAAGTCCGGAAAACTCCATAGAAAATGGAGGATCCTCCGACCGGACGGTTGTTGTCCGGTGGGCAACTGCCCGGAGGATTTCGTAAGTAGTTCGCTGCTGGCGGGATAGATGGCGTTGCGGTTATTTTTGTTGCCGTACTAATTTCGCTTTTTTATTAGCCTTGCACAGTATAGTTTAGTCTAGTATCTCCGCACAAGGACGGTAAAGAGAACTAGCAGGGGGCTCTGGCTTGTAGGTCTTTATGGCGTAGGGACCGTTCCGTGATAGGTACTGGTGAAACGTGGATAACTTTTAAATCAGATAAAGAGTTTTAAGTACACTTATTACATTAGTTGGAATGTAAACAGGTTGTAATTTATAATTGTAAAGTTTGAGAGATTAGCGATGGTTTTCTTAATACGAAAACAGAAAGAAAAATTATGATTTTTTTTTTGTTTGCAAAATATTGTTTCAGTTACAATTTCTTTCTACTGACGTCACTTACATGTGCCTTAAAAATCAAAAATTAAAAATCTTTTTCTTCAAGTTAGCTGTAACTAAGAAATATTTACAGTGTAGCATGAACTACAAGAATGGCCTTGTTTACATTCCAGAAAATAAGGACAATATAACGCATTATATTTAGAACTTTTTCACTTGTTACAATATTGATTAACAATAGCAATAATTATTACGTTTAAAAAAAGGTTCCAACAAATTGAGATCCTCCTCTTTTTTGAAGTCGGTCAAAATTGTACTTTATCTGCATTATCTTGAAAATTTATAGTACCTAGTTGTAGGAAATACTGTTGCGGTCAAATATAGAGTTAGTACAGACGCCAGCACATCATGGTACCCGTCACTGCCAAATTTTCTCAATCAACCTTGAACCTAATGTTTTAGTGATACAGTTGAAAATCTATTAAAGAAATTTGACAGATTGCTGATGTGCTGGCGTCTGTACTTAGAACTTTTGTAATCTATTTGACAGAATATGATATAGTAAAATTTGTTAAGTGGTGTCTAAATATATAATAATCCGGTCTCAAATAATGTGTTTATCTTCATAATATAAAATTATAATACCTATAATAATATACAACTAAATATAGAAAAGGCGTTTTAAATAGCATGCGGATGCGGCATTGCTCATTGCTCTCACTACGGGATTAACCCCGCATGTGTATTTTCGGAATTCAAAAGTACACTCGAACAATGTAATTCAGCATTATGTTTTACCCGAATGAGACAAAGTTAATTTGTTCGGCATCGGTTTTTTCCGAACAAACTAACGTTTACCCCGTACGGCATTTCATACAAACTTTCAAGTCCTTATTTTTCGAAATGAATGAACCGATTTTTAATGAAACTTGATATGCATAGGTATGTTACATATCCAGATCTAAATAGTAGAGAACATTTTTAAAAAAGAGTTCAGGGGAAAAGATGGAGTGATTTTTCACTGTCTATAGAAAACTTCCTGTGTATGAAATGCCGTACGGAGTAAACGCTCACTCCCTAACACCTCTGTTGGCATGACGACGTTATTGGGTCTGCCAACTTAACAACTTAACGCAACGATCGGCTATTAGTGCGATGATAGCTGTCTATTAGCTGCAGGTCCTAAAAAAACTGTTACAATGGAATTTTAACTTTGTCGCGCATAAATCAATACACAACACATCTATACTGATAATTCAATATACCACTGCCAACACCAATATGGTGTTGTGATTTGAAACACTTTTGTCTTCCCCTCTGAAGTCTAAAGTTTGTATGAAACGCCGTGACTCCGTGAGGAATACCTAAACGCTCTGAAGCGCTAATTAAAACTTCATCTTCCAGTCTGGTCACAGGCCGACGAGCTCAAATATCTTCCTATAGTAATAGTTTCACGCTAAGCATTGTTCTTCATTTTCAAGTAATTAAAAATAAATTATAGTTTCTTGCTGAGACATCTCAATATTAAAACAATTTTATAATTAGGTATAATCTGTAACTTTATTAGATGTTAATTAAATTAGTAGACATTTTATATTTTTCCACAATATAGGTAGCTATGGTAGCCTTTTATAAATAATGCACTAGTAATTGAAGCTTGTTGATATGGTAGTACTTATGTGAAAGTTTGTATGTATGCAAAAACGGCTGAACGGATTTGGATGAAATTTAACACACAGATGGCGGCTTGTTCAGCGCCTAGAGTAGCGAAGTAAAACGACGACCTTAGGCCACGTTTCCCCCTCAAAGCAGCTCACAGGCAAATTGCATAACATTGCGAGCTACCGAGGTATTGTGATCAATCACTCGATCGTACCCCGCAATTTAATTAAATTGCATGCGATCTGCTTGCGAACGAGCTTGCGTGATCCTGAAGCCGCCATCATCCTGCAGCCGCGCTCGTGAAATGCAACGTCCTATTAAGTTTATGGAACGTAAAATGTTAAGAAGTTCGTTTTCAGTCAATCTGTATTTGTTTAGTCAGTGCGTTAATTGCTTAATATTGTCATGTTATAAGTATAGATATTAAATAATAGTAACTGTTTCAAGTTATGACTGATTAACTATATTACTATAAACTTTTATAAGATAATTCGAATGTTGCTTGGTTTTTCATATTTTGTAAATAACGAAGAATTGTATGGCTTGGTGAAAATTTAGGAGTGTTACCTAATGTTTGATTGTAAATGTAAAATAACATTAATTTTAAAGAGGAATTCAAGTGTGAACAAACTTGTTACGATTACGATGTAAATACAATGACGTGTGTGTGGAAAATGATTGTTTTGGTAACACAAAGAAAATCTTGTACAATTTTCTTTTTGAGTAAAAAAATATGGGATTTCTATTCAAATGCCTGCTAAACTCATATTCTTCATAATAATTGTTCTCTCTTATTTAACTGTTAAAGTGTGTTGTGTAAGTAAGTTGCCAATAAAACATAAAAAATATTACATTCCGAGTTTATTATTATGAATAACTACAATAACCCAATATTAATTCTAACTAAAAACTGGCTTGGGTAGCCTGATGGACGCATGAGTGTTAATGAACTTACATTTCGGTTAAATAGAAAAGATTACAATGGTCACAACATTCATCCATCCAACGGGCTTTATCTTAGTCTACTTAGCACCTTCCAGAACTTTCCTTATATCATCATCAGCAGCCAGGTCCAATGGAGTACATTCATCCTCATCTTTTAGCAGAGATGCTCCTGCTTTCAGCAATATCTTAGTTGACTCGATGTGGCCGCAAGATGCAGCATAATGTAAGGCAGTCTGACCACTCTCATCTGCTACATCTACTGGGCAACCTCCATCTAAAGCAGCTTGTAAAGCTCTCGTAGCATTTCGGTCAGCAGCCCAGTGTAACGCAGTAAGTCCATCCTCATCTGTCTCATGCCGAAGCTCTGGGTATTTTTCAAGGAGTTCAGTGACACGATCGGCACAGTTCTCTCGTGCTGCATCCAATATAGATAGCTCATTGTGTATCAGCTCAGGTTCTGGTGACTTGCGCATCGAGGACACTGCCACCCATGCTTCTTTCATTCCTGTCTCGTTGTCCTCAAAAAGGTCCGTTAATTCAGGGGCATATTTCTGCACTAAGGCAATGTACTTTTGTTTAGCCTCTTCACTTGGCATGTTGCCGAGAGACCTCCATGCCTCCCATTTTCTGCGGCCTCGCCCATCGAGCCATCCTGGCTTCGGAGCATTACACTTGCCGTCAAGTCCTTGTTTATACAGACCATACAGTTCTAACAGTTGGTTGCTTGTTAGTGAGCTTGTGAGTTTCCTCACATAATCAGCTGCCTTGTTAAAAGATATGTCTAAAGGAGACTGGTCATCATCGGAGAAGTCTGAATCAGGGTATTCTGGAAGTGCTTCAGCCATTGTAAATGCTAACTATTTCGGGTTGTGTTTAATTATTCTGAACTTGAACAACTAAGTTCAGTCCTTCTAATGTGTGCACTTGCTTGTTGGTGGCATCTGCGGCAGAGGTGGCACTTGCAAACTCTATGAAGCCGTACCCTTTGCTGAGACCGGTGGAGCGGTCAAACACTACTCTAGCACTCTGTATTGGTCCAAACTGAGCAAAGTATTCTTTGAGTTGTCGATGACCTACAGTCCAGGGCAAGTTGCCTATGTACAGGCGAGCTGCTCTTGCTGTGCTGGCCATAACCTTAAACTGCGACTATTTCAAGTAAATGCAAAGATCGGTCTCCAACCAATGCTCGGTAGTCAACTCCCGAACTCTCACTAAGTGAGTCCAAGTCCAGCAGAGCTCCCTTCAGTCCCCACTTCTTCAGCAGAGCCTCAATGGACCAGTCCGCGCTGCGTTCCTGGTAAGAACATAAAAATCGCGCGTCAGTGCCGTCTAGCAGGTAAGCGACAGTCGATAACACTTCCTCGAACTGAGAGGGTTCGTAAAAACAATCTGAAGCTAATAACAGATCTACTGGTCTTAATGAGTGAACTTCTGATAGGAATAGGCCCCAGGCGAGTCCTAGGATCTTTACGTCGCGGTTGGGGACGAGGCCGTTCGCCTCACAGCACGCAGACAGGTGCCGCAGGGACCTGGGCAGGGCGACGCTGTCAGTGAGCGTAACACGGGCGCCGCACTTTGCAGCTAAAATTCCCGGTAGGCCAGTCCCGCAGCCTAGTTCTAGGACGCGGAGACCGCGTAAATGGCGCCTTTGTGTCCACAAATACCAGGCTAATAGGGGCGCCGACGGCCACGTGTAGAACGAGTAGCCAGCCGTCAGAAGCTCTGGTATAACTATCTCCAAATATTCACCTCGAGTGTCGCCGTTGGTTGATGACTTTCCACGAAACACGAACTTCTTCAGTTGACCACTCACAGACCTACCATCGGTCATTGCATAAGCATTCCTTGCGATAAATAAAGAAATTATATTTTTTGATGCTGTGTCGTCGCGAAACCAGATCAGCCGTCAAATATAATGTTGCTTGTTGAAAATTTAATTGATATGGTTGAAATTACTTTAGTTCGATACTTTTTGTTTCGGTATGTACAACACGTCAAGGTAGTTCAGGTACATGTAAATAGACACTGTATTGAATATTTTCCAATAAAAATATTAAGAAATAGGTAGGTACAAAAAAAATTGTAATTGCGAAGTGGAATAAAACAAAATCAAAACAAAGATGTTTTCAATTGAATTTACTAGTCTTGTAACCCTTTTTCCATTCGTTCATTTATCATCAGATCATTCAATTTTCAATGGCTTATCAACCCATTCAATCGGTCTACAAACGGCAACGTAATAATTGGTTCAATGTTCATTCATTAGGTTTGTGAATTGAATTAGTGTGCGTGCGTGTTGCGGAGAGTTAATTATTTATTTTTGTATTTAAAAACCATAAAAAACACACAAAAATGTCCGCAGCAGCTAAAGGTATGTAAATATCCTTTCGATTTAATAGCCAACCAATACCTTAATAACCTGTTAATTCGTTGCAAAAACAACAATATTACCGCGGGGTCAAATTCCAAAGTTTTGATTTGAGAAACAACTTTGTCTCAAATAGTTTTAATTTCTATGGTAACAGCTGTTGCATAGATTAAACATAGTAGGTACCTACGGATAAATGGAAGCAACTAACTTTTTAAGTAAATATTAATTAAATGTGAGGTGATTGACCTGTTAAAAGTATTGGTATCGAGTAAAGTCCAGCGGAATATTGTAGGTAGGTAGGTAGTGGTACACTAGTAGAATGAGAATCATTTATAATTTGAGTAAGAGACAGTAGGAGTTGTAGCTAGGTAATACATGTAAATATAAATGTCGCAGCAAATTAGCTTAATCAGACGTTTAATTGGTGGCCTAGCCTTTTCATTTAAATGCGCCGATTTTTCAGCGACATATTATGTGACATCTTTTGTTCAATATCGTTTGATGACATGCCCATGTCATTCAGTTCAATGAAAAGCCTAGGCTGGGATTAAGCTAGTTGGCTGCGACGCCTGCGACATATCCGATAACCTATTTCAGGGTTAATACTAACCCGATTTCCGGACTAGGGGTCATCAGGATCAAAATTAAATTGAGAGGATAAACAGGATCAAGATCACTGCTGAAAAAGTTTTTTTATTGTTTATGTAGGTAACCGAGACTACTAAAGCGGTGCCCGACGTTTTTTTTAATCCTAATTAGTTCCTCTTGACATCGATCTTGCCTAACGGTAGCGATGGATGAGGCGTGCGAAGGAGCGAGCGAGCCCTGAAAATTTCCGTTAACTCTTGCTTTCAAGTCAGACGGGTCATACCTACCTAGATTTAATTAGTGTTCTCCTTTTCGTGTTGAAAGGTCAAAGTTATAGGTAGGTATGACTGAGGCTGGCAAAGAGTGCAACACAGTGTGGCTTCGATCCACCCCCCCCGACAAGTTGATGTGGCTCTCAATGATACATGCATATTATGGGCTGCCTAAAATCAATACCACTTGCTGCACTATACCCGCTTGCAAGAACAGCTCCTCCGGATGTCTCAAGAGAAGTGCCTGTCCAAGAGAGTTGCCTTCTGCTTACAAGATATGAGATACACTCTCATACGGTGTGGAGAAGCCAAGAGACAGATTGAAGAGTCGGAACAGTTTTCGACGTCCTACCTGGAAATCTCTAAACCAACTACGAAGCCAGTTGGGCCGCTGCAGACATGACTTGGCCAGATGGAGTTATTCCACGATGCGATTGCGGAGCTACGTCCCCAATAATGCTACACCTCTTGTCGTGCTCCATGTGTAAAGACACCTGCACTCTGAATACCTTTACGAGGCTACGTTTGTCGACATACCTGAATTTTGGTCAAAACACATTCAATACGGAGTCATCGATACCGGATTCGATGAAGAACGGAAGGCCGTCCACTAGAGCTTGGTGGTTTCCTTTCGCTGCGTAGCTCATTAACGTGGCAGACTTTTGACAACATACCTGACGATAATGATCGGCTCTTAATGATTAGGTACTCCCTTTGCCTGAGTTACGAACACGCAAAAGAATTAGTACTGAAGGATAGGATACAGATTTTTGTCGAGTTAGCGTAATACAAACAAAAGATATGTAGGTATGTACCTTTGACCATGACAATCTTTTGCGATGATTAGGCGTTGCGATAGCGAAGAACTCTTATCAAAAAGAATAAGTTATTTTGCAAACAATCACAAAATGCAAGTCACATGAAAAACGCAATGTCAGAGATATCTAGCGAAAAGACAACAAACCGTGTTTATTCATATGGGTAATTATCGCAGCCAACTAGCTTAATCAGCCGTCTAATTGGCTACCGAGCCATTTCATTGAACGGCGCTGTTTAATCAGCGGACTAAGTGACATCCCGGCAATTAATTGAACAGCTAGGCACAACTAGGCTAGGTCCAACTCGTTTAGTTCGTTTAATGACTTGCCTAGCCAAGTAGCGGAACATAGGGCACAGGAAGCTTAGGGCACCCCGACACGGATAGGTTAGGTTCGAATGATATGACGGGAGCTAAACTGAGCGAGCGAACTTAGCTCTCGTCATACCATTCATGTTGGGTTCCTCTAGCCCTGCAGACAGAAATAGGAGCCCCGCGCGTCTCTTGTCGAGTTTAGAATGTTGAAATGGATAACAATCAATTTACCCTATTCTTTGAACGGCCACAGCACCTGCTCCTTGCTACCTTGCCACCTGGGGCTCGAGTCTGCTATTGCAATCGTGTCTCAATGACCGGTCAGTGATCGAATATTTGACAACTTTGACAGTTTTTGTATGGGAAATGTGTCATAAGTTTGACGTTATACGTCAAAAATCGATCATTGACCGGTCATTGAGACACGATTGCAATAGCAGACTCGACCCCCAGATCATTTAATGTTGTCTTAGACGCATTGGCTGGATGTCATTTAGGCCGTTGATTAAAAGGCGCCATTCAATCAAAAGTCGGCTGATTAAGTCAGTTGGCTGCAATACTTATAAACATTACCTACATAAATCTTAATAACTTTTGTTTGTATCATTTGGGAGCAGCTGGCAAAAGTTGAATCTTTTTTGCCCTACAATCGCATGTCGTTGGCGTCATATACCTACTAAATACACGTATAAATGTTAGCGTAAAACTTTCCTTATATATAAATAGACGTGACCCTGTGTGGATAGGATTCAAGACATGATCTAAAGTCGTCATATAGGCTCCAGGGTCTGAGTACGGCGCAGCAGAAACGGTTATCGAGGCATGATACTAATGCAAACAACATAAACATGAACTCGCAGCTTTTGGGGCATTCCTAGTGACCAAATTGCCGTTTAGGTCTCCAGGTCCTTCCGTTATGAACTTTTCGAGTCTTAGATGTTCTACCTGCACATTTGGTTAGGTTCAGGGGGTCTACTCTCTTAGCTCGAAGTCCGTAGTTTCGGCCTTAGTGTTGGGCGTTTTCTACTCCGTATCACCTACGGACTTACGGTTAGTCCCGAGCCCGAACTAAGAACAACTGCCAAATCGTGTTGTCATTCATTCTTAGTTCGGGTTCGGGACTAGCCCGTAACGCCCGTAACTAAGGCCAAGGAAACTAAGGACCTCGACGTATAGTACCTCGAGTAGACCCCCTGGTTCAGACAATCTACATAAATGTAGGTACGATTAAAATGTTATGTCATATTATCATGGCCAAAGTCCAATAGTCTCTATGCCAAGTTTAAAACTGTTGACATTAAAGGCCAAAGACGGTGCGTTAATTTTAGATTACGATGGATATAAACTATTATGTACTAGCTGTCCCCCGCGGCTTCGCTCCCGTCAACTGGCTACCTACTTACCTACCCTACACCTACCCTACACCTACCCTACACCTACCCTACACCTACCCTACACCTACCCTACACCTACCCTACACCTACCCTACACCTACCCTACACCTACCCTACACCTACCCTACACCTACCCTACACCTACCCTACACCTACCCTACACCTACCCTACACCTACCCTACCCCTACCCTACACCTACCCTACACCTACCCTACACCTACCCTACACCTACCCTACACCTACCCTAAGGATTCTTAAATTTTCTAATTTTTTTTTTTTTTTTTTTTTTTTTTTCATAAGAACCTTCTCCTGACCATAACAAACACAACAAAAAAAGAATTATCGAAATCGGTTCAGCCGTTCACACGTGATGCCGTGACAACGCGAAACGGGTTTCATTTTTATATATATAGATAACTACCCACCGGCTTATTTACAGATAAGATACTTATCGCGAAACGTGTATATCTATCCGATATCATTATCAACTGAATATTGCCCCCCTCGTAAAACCGGTGAAAGGGGCATTCTTGAAGGATAACGATGGTTATATGGATGCAAAATCCACGACACTAAGATTGCTCTCAATATCTTCGTCGTTTTCTTACCCATATTCTAATTTATTTGGCTAAATAATAACAGCGGCATGGGTCGATCTTTAAGGTTAAGCAACACTTGCCGAGGTCGGTATGTGGATGGGTGACCATCTTAACATACCGAGACTCTAACTTCCGTGCCTCGGAAAGCACGTGACCGGCTGTCATTTACAGATCTTTGACAGTCGTTACGGATTGTTAGAAGCCAGAAAATATGACTCCAGCACTCGTCTTGCCATGAAGTACTTGTGGAGGTCTGGTAGACAGCCGCTCCATGTAGGCAGATGATGATTCTAATTTATGTGAAGTCGACGGAACAGGTCTTCTCCTGTCATAATTATCTAGTGATCACTCTTTCTATCCACTGTTCCTTTGGTCTTCCACTCCTCGTTAGCCATCCGCATTCATACCTATTTTTAAACTTTCCTGACTTTTCTTTCTTTATTCTATTGTGACGTATTTGGTATATTTAACTAGGTTAAGGATTATCAATAGAGAAATACTAAGCCATGGATTTATCCATAGCAAAACCTATGATAATGCTTACCTACGCAAATATGAAGTCTCTGCTGAATACTAAAGCATTATAATAGGCTTAAAGTTTGTAATCCTAAGTTGCACATTAACACAACCAACAATTAAAAAACATTAACATCCCTTGCAAAGTTCCAAAAATCAGTCAAGTAGCCTGCTGTGTTGCGTGGGAGTACCAGTGCCTCAAGGCATCTTCTGGGCACGCTCGCTTCATCATGGACCTCATCTATCGCTTTCCATCAGGCGTGATCGAGGTCAAGAGCTAGCTCATTCATAAATATAAAAAGTTCCCTTCTGCGCAAAGTTCCATGTGATTCCCATAATAATCCCTCCTTCGAGGTAGTCTCGATAAGTCCGTTTGATATTTACTTCTTCACCCAGGTATCTTCATCGTGGGTGCCAAGCGCACAGCGTTCGGTACCTTCGGCGGTGCCTTCCGCAACACTTCAGCCACTGAGCTGCAGACCATAGCTGCAGTAGCGGCCCTCAAGGAGGCAGGAGTTGCCCCTGAGAAGGTCGACTCAGTGGTCGTTGGCCAGGTCATGGCGGTAAGTATTTTTTTATTATGAATAGGTCACAATCTCACCTGATGGAAAGCGATGATGTGGTAGAGGATGGAGCACGCTTGCCTAGAAGTAATCTATTCACTCTTGACTTAAAGACCCCCAGGTTGAACTGAACTTTGTTTTGTACAGGCTTCTCAAACGGACGGTATCTACTTGCCCCGTCACGTGTTGCTGAAGGCTGGCATCCCTCAGGACAGGCCAGCTCTCGGAGTGAACAGGCTCTGCGGATCTGGCTTCCAGTCTGTCGTCAACAGCGCACAGGTAAAGAATCATGTCAAGTAACTCACGAATATATCTATGCCATCAACTCTTCCAGCGGTTTAATTTGAAATACCGTTCCTAATTAAAGAGCGTTATATGTCTGGGACGCGCACACTGCTGATGGATGCGAGACGCACAGGATCGGTTGTTGTGGCGACACTTGGGGGAGGCCTATGTCCAGCAGTGGTCGTCTTTCGGCATGATTTCTACAAATTGTATCCTTAGATGCTTAACCTGTCCCATGTCTGCAAGCTAAGCCCATAACTAAATTCAGTCTGCAGTTACTGCACATATTTCAAGACTCTCCACCATTAAAATTTTGCTGCGCCCGATATGGTCCATAATTGTTTCTATTTTTTTTTTATATTTACCACCGTCTATAAGTGTACAGGATTGCAATAATCGATCTGAGATTTGAAGAGAAAACAGACTTAGGTCCAATTTCACCAATGAAACTGAACGCGATCAGCGAATAAACCACGTTTACTGCTGTCAGTGTCCCTATTTTTCTATGGAATATTTACACTGACAACTCTTGAACTCAGTTTAGATGTACTGATCGCGTTCAGTTTCATTGGTGAAATCCGCTCTTAGTAGTATAAACCCTTACATTGATTTGGCTATAAACTCCTATGGTGATAACTTCGGAGACTTGCCAAGACGTAGTAAATTCAATCAACCGATGCCAACAATGAAACTTTTCGAATTCAAACCATTGAGCCACCTTCAACTCTGTTGTCCTCGGCTTAAAATAGGAAAAAGGGTATCACTAAGAGAGGCGATGTCAAAAAATATCAGATGATAAGAATGATTAGGATGCTACGCGTAATTTTTTACTTGAGATCGTATGTTTACGTTCTGCTTTTCGCCATATAAGTCTTTCTGGACTACCTCAATTGAAACTGAACCCTAACTAATCTAAAACTAGGGTTACGTTAGGGTGAGAGATTTTAGTTGCTCTTGGCAATTTTCACAAATTGCAGTCTGCCCAGTGTGGTAGTAACACCAATTTTCGCATATTATATATAAATCACATTTTCTATCTTCTTAGGACATCTTAACTGGCGCTGCGAAGATTTCTCTAGCTGGTGGCGTAGAGAACATGTCCCAAGCTCCCTTCGCAGTTAGGAACGTTCGATTCGGCACAGCTCTGGGCCAGACCTATGCCTTTGAAGACACCCTGTGGGCTGGTCTTACCGACTCCTACTGCGGCCTGCCCATGGGCATGACTGCTGAAAAGCTTGGAGCCAAGTACGGTATCACCAGAGATGAGGTTGATAACTACGCGCTACAGTCGCAGCAGAAGTGGAAGAAAGGTAAGACGAAAAAAATCATATTCATAGGCTACCGATTTTCAAAGAAAAATTCGTCTGAAAATCTGATTGTTACTGTTTCAACTAAAGCACCATATCATCTGGGGGTCCATATGATATGGTGGGTTATTGATGACCCCATAAAAAGTAAATCCGTATCCTTATGACCCTCAAATAGTTTTATTATACAGCTCTCTTTAGGGTTCCGTACTCGAAGGGTAAAAGTAAAAGAATGAACAGCGGGCTTTATCTCATGACAAAGCAATGTTAGAAAGCTGAAAGTTGACATTTTCACAGTGTGCATTTCTATTGCCGCTATTATACAATAAAAATATTATTCGGTTTATAGTGAGGAACCCTTCTTGTTCTTGTTCTCGCACTTGACCGTTTTTATTAGGGTTCCGTACCCAGAAGGTAAAAACGGGACCCTATTACTAAGACTCCGCTGTCCGTCTGTCTATCATCTGACTGTATGTCATGAACCGTGATAGGTAGACAGTTGAAATTTTCACTGATGATGTATTTCTGTTACCGCTATAACAACAAATACTAAAAACAGAATAAAATAAATATTTCAGTTCCTATACCTACAACAAACGTAATTTTTTTTTGCGTTTTTTTTTATAGATATTGGTACAGAACCAATATCTATAAAAAAGGGTGTTCGTCCCTTCGGTTATTAACTTTACAACACTTTTGTCAAGATAACTCCTTCACCCTTTCTACACCGCTAACTTGTATACCTAATAGCACAAGACGCGGGTGTCTTCAATGCTGAGATCGCCCCAGTGACCCTGACCGTCAAGAGGAAAGAGGTCAAGGTGGAGATAGACGAGCACCCTCGTCCTCAGACCACCATCGAGGGCCTGAAGAAGCTTCCTCCCGTCTTCAAGAAGGAGGGACTCGTCACCGCTGGCACTGCTTCTGTAAGTGAATGATTTTATTTAGGTGCAGATGAGAGGGAGCCCAAAGAAAAGATGGCTGGATTGCGTGAGGTGTGATGTAAAAGAAAATAGAGTCAGTGATAGCGTGACGGCTGACAGGATACGTGGAAGATCGACCTTCACTCATCTGATAACCAGATGGAACATATTTTTATCAAATTTTATTGATTTTTAAACACGCTTATGACAGCTTGCGTATCGAAAATTGTTACGCTTGTTGTCTGTTACGCTTTTACGCTAAAACGGCTGAACGGATCGTCATGAAATTTGGCAGATATAATCTTCTAAAACGATTTGAGTGTTAGCTACTGCCTATAATGCCATTTTCCGAAAATCATCTGTTTAGTTTGCAACTTCTTTATTAACAGCTAGTAAAAATACAGAACTAACTTTCAAAGCTGCTCCGAAAACATTTTGAAGTATTTGAAACTGCAACACCAACTTCAACCAACCTTCCTCACCCAGGGTATCAGCGACGGCGCGGGCGCCATAGTCCTGGCCAGCGAGGAGGCTGCCAAGGGTCTGAAGCCCCTGGCCCGCCTGGTAGGCTGGTCGTACGTGGGCGTAGACCCCAGCATCATGGGCGTTGGCCCCGTACCAGCCATCGAGAACCTGCTGAAGGTCACCAAGATGAGCCTCAACGATATTGACCTGATTGAGGTGAGTTACACACTGCATTAGTCAAATGTTTTTTTTTTTCTTTGAAAACCTCGTTTTTAGTGATTTAAAAAGGTGCTGGCCATTTTGCGTGTTTCAGTAACGTAATTTTGTCATTCATATTTTGCATGAGTGGTTTGCGTCAAGGGTTTCTCAAACTCCTGTCCGATTGTGGGATAAGCTCGTTTTGCACATAAGCTGTCCGTTATATTTGTGTCTGTATGCTTTATGTGCAATCTATACTAATATTATAAAGACGAAAGATTTGTATTTTTGTGTGTGTGTATGTTTGTAATGAATAAACTCAAAAACTACTGTGCCGATTTCATAAATTCTTTCACCAATAAAAAGCTACATTATTAGGGAGTAACATAGGCTATATTTTATCCACGTATTCCCACGGGAACGGGAACTACGCGGGTGAAACTGCGGCGTGCTGCTAGTATAGAATAAGAAGCTTGCTGGTACAATGATCTATCAAAATCAAGGACATTTCAAAATTTCAAGTCCCCCGTAACTCTTCTACACAAGAACCTAGAAACTTTCCTTCAAAAGTTAGGATAATAAAACTGTATCGCCTTCCCCAACAGATCAACGAAGCCTTCTGCGCGCAGACCCTCTCCTGCGCCAAGGCCCTGAAGCTGGACGTGTCCAAGCTGAACGTGAACGGAGGCGCCACCGCCCTCGGACACCCTCTAGGAGCCTCCGGGTCCCGCATCACCGCGCACTTGGTGCATGAGCTCAAGTAAGAACTTGTGATGTGATGCATAGTTTCTATGGTGCAGATCCACTCAAATCTGTGTGATACTTTTCTCAAAAGACCACCTCAGACTTCAACCTGTAAAAGTATGGACTTCAAAAGAGTGACCTTTGAGTTTGTTTTGGTGTTTCTTCTCAGGGTCAGCTAGGAAACACTGGCCTCATCTAGTTTAAAACGACCAAAAAGATTGACGTGTAGAAGTGTTATTTACATAATAATATCATTTATAATTTATGTAGAGTTGCGAGTACAGATTGTTATCGAAACTAGAAGTGATTAAGTCAATCTAGCTTATGCACGTGACTTTGTCCGCGCGTTATGCATGATATAAAGATAATTTGTAGCCTATCGCACCCAGGATTAATTTAGCTTTCGCCTAGTGAAAACATTTTTGAATTTAGAGTAAAATTTCTACCGTACGCGCATATTTATAATTGGTGAACAATCAAATGTAACACTAATCGTCATTTCTTAGCATAGAAAATCAATAGGGATGTTCGGGATGTTCCCTGGAAAAACCTAATTAGTCCGTCAAATACATTTCCAAAAAATATTGTACACGTATTTTTTTTCTATTTTCGCGTAAACAAAAAATTAAAACGCTATATTATTATTTTTCGCTAATCTAACTAACAGACTAAATAGAATCATATTTTTAACTAAGGAAACATTTCTATTGAAGACACTGCACTCAATTGGTATGAAGCTAGGTTACGAACAAACTATGCAGTTGATTGTGGAGTAATAGTCAACCTTTTTCTTTTACCAGACGTCGTGGCCTGAAACGCGGTATTGGTTCCGCATGCATTGGAGGAGGACAAGGCATCGCACTGATGATTGAAACCGTCTAAACACCACACTAACCTAATTGAATGGCTGAACGAGTGAATGAATGAGACGTGAACGAGAGGAATGAGTATAAAGAGCATATAAATAAAACCAGTAATTTTCAAATTGAAAACTTCTACCTATCGTGATATTTTTGTAACAATTGAAATTAATGAAAAATTGTACTCTTGTCATGTAAATTTATCCTTTTAATATGTAATTGTGTATTTATAAACTATTTTAAAAAGCGCTGTGCATATTTTTCTCGTCCATTTCATATAAAATCGTGTTCTAAATGGAGAGAATGTAAATAAAAGTAATGATCATATTTATAAGAGGCACTGTTACTATTTGCTAAGTCAATAATATTTTGATAGCGTTTATTTTGAGAAGTATTAACTTTTGGAGGTTATTTAATTATATGTTATAAAAATTATTCTGTTCTTTTATTTATCCCTAAGCATTGTAGTTGCAGTTACAAGTTGAAATGGAAAATATTCTAAAAGCATGTTTTAAAAGGTAAAGACGGAGAACATCATGGTTCAAACTATGAACATTACATACTGCCTTTCCTTGTCAGTCGATAAAACAACATAGGAATTATGAAATACGACCATATTGAAATAGTGTACCTACCAATCTGCTCAACAATCAAGTTCCCTGATTGTACTTACATTGAGTCGAGGCAACGCACAGGAGAACGTAACTATTACCTATATCCTTTTTTTTTTTTCGATGTGAAATCATCAAATGACTTCTCCCGCTCTGGGCGGAGCGGAAGGGAGTGTCACACTCTTACTGACTAAAACCCATCCGTGCTCCTAGTGCCCTTTGCGTTCCAGGGCCGCGGTGACTCTTTCGAACATATTCCGCAACCCTGGCAGGTTCATACCTACCATTAGAAAAAAAATATTAATTAATTTGTTAAGAGGAAACGTGGGTGGCCTTTTCTCCATAGAAACGCTCTCGTTTCTTTTCTTTCCGGTTAATGACCACAAAGCAATGATTTTACAGAATAATAAATATTAACTAGGTACCTACTTAATGTATGTCCCTATGTTTTCATTTTTATTGATACATTATTTTTAAAAGCACTAGAACCCTGAAAAGTGGCCTAGTGTACAAATTTAACAACTAAGTACTAATGAAAAAACATAGGGCCACAGTATACATCCTTCTTATTCAGTTTATAAAATATCTTTTAAATTGGTGTAATATTGGAGGAGGAAATAGGCGAGAGCCAAACCTCGAAATATGACTTTCTACTCCAGCTATTCAGTCGGATCTGCAGTTGTCCTTATCACACGAACCGGACGTCGAGCGCTCGCAGAGCGACAGCAATAGTTTCTTCAAATACCTAATTTTCAAAAGTCACTCCGCCCGCATTTCCTATAAAGCACCTACCTAGTACCTATCTTCTGCTCGTGTCTATCGTCCCGAGGGAACATAGTTCCGGGATAGAAGGTCCGATTATTTTAACCCCACTCATGGTCCATCAGTGTTTTATACGAATCCGTTCAGGCGTGAAAAGCTTACAAACAGACCTAGATATTATAACCCTTTACCAACTTGAAAAGAGTTAATTTTTATATTGCGGAGGCGCGCACCGACTGTTTTCACGCGCTGATGCGCAAGCGGAGCGCGTCTCTGGTGCGCAGAATGTGGCGCGGCGCCAACACTTTCCTTCTGGCGATGATCGCCAACAGACTGGATTGCCCTTACATCCGGTAATGCTGCAGCAGACATATTGTTACCTTGTGAGTGTTCGTGTTTGTCTGTGCTTGACTGCATCCTGTCTGTATCCTTCTATGTACCTGTTTGTTTGTTTCTGAGTCGTGTTACTTGAATAAACTAATTTGATTTGATTTGTAAATAAAAGTACCTACCTACCTACTTAACGTTGAGTGAGGTTTTTTAAATGAATGATTAAAGAAAACAAGTGCGTAATTTAGAAGTCATCGACTCACCGTCAAGATTTTTTTTTGTGAAGGAAGGCCTTCAGTATTAATTTACATGCGAGTAAATGCGCGCAATTTGTCTTATTTTACTTCATACATAACCACAAACAGTCACTTTGTTATAAGTTCACAATAGAAGTGGAAGGAGAGTGAATTTAAAAAACTATAGGTAGTGATAATAATTCTATTGGATGTAGAGATACTTCAATATTTTTTGAAGATCTCTACAGAGGCTTAGGGAAATGAGTCAATAGAAGACATAAAACGCTACCCCGTGGTACTCCAACTTTAAGTAAATAGTTTTATAACGCGATTGTACCGCAATATTCATTAGAAGTAACTATGGCAGTCGCAGTGAAAAAAGGTTAGTACTTTACTATATCTATGGTTACCGTACCATACCCACATGTTTGAGTTTTCTTTGTGGAAAGCACTTCTCTGTTGTGATGATGTGGAAGGCTTTCTAAGGGTCCGGGAGCGTACTATAACTTACTTTTCCTGCTACCAAACAGCATTCCCGCCTTTCAATGATATTATTGTGGATAACAGATGGCGTCGGCTTCACAACAGTTTTTGTTAATGTTGACCGGCACTAGTAACCAGTAACCAGTCCCAACAGACAACTAGTTTAATCATATCGATATGTTTGAGAAAACAAGACGAATTAGGTGATAATTCTTCTGCCGTTCCCAGGGGTCTATATAGTCGCTGGTAAACGTACTCCTTTCGGGAAGTACGGAGGCCTACTTCGAGATGTCTTAGCTGAGGATCTGTTCGCCACAGCAGCTAAAGCAGCTTTGAAGGATGGCGATGTGCCTGCTGATCTTGTAGACACCGTTAATATCGGTCAGGTAGGTACTTTAAAACTAAATCTTGCAAATTTTTACGTTCATCCTCTATTTTTCTCCAAAGCACGCCATTTTACCCTGTCCTGAGGTGACCATCCAATCCGTGCCTGCTACTTCGACCAAGTCTTTGGAGGGAGAAAAGGACACCTACACTCAGCACTGGGTAGTTACGAGTTGAAATTCTGTTTTAAAAGCCGGAAAAATCACAGAAAAGTGGTATTGTAAATCTTCTTATGCCACTGGATGATACTATTTCCAGATAAGTACGATATCGCCAACTGGTCTGTCTCCTCGTCACGCAGCGTTAAAGGCTGGCATCCCTGCAGATCGACCAGTTCTTAGCATGAACAGACTGTCAGGCTCTGCATTTGATGCCATCATTTGTAGTACACAGGTACGTACTCGTACTATCATTTCTTTCTGATACGGTCTGAATCAAAACCTTCAATATTAGGTTGTTGAGTCAGACCATTGTTGATACATTTTTTTGCAGGAAATTCTTCTAGGAGCTGCTCAAATGTCCCTAGCTGGTGGCATGGAAAACTTATCTTCAATACCTTTCCTCGTTCGCAACGTGCGTTTTGAAACTGAGTTAAAGAACACTACTGAAATGGAAGACTTCCTCCGCAAGGGTTACTTCGACAGCTACTGCAATATGTTTCTGCCACAAACTGCTGATGCTGTTGCTGCTAAGTTCGGTGTCACAAGAACAGAGGCCGATGAGTTTGCACTCAGATCGCAGCAGAGATGGAAACACGGTGAGATAGAACCAAAGTAGACTAAAAACCTGTTTTAAGGACTCGTTACACAATATAATTTTTACCTAAATTTTGAATTTAAAAGAAATGTTGAAACACCTGTCGCTGTATCATTCCATTAACAGTTTACAATCAGTACAACTTTTTCTTGAAAGATGTGTTATAGATATCCATCGTTAATTTTGCCATTTTTGTAACGCAGAAGACATCAGCATTGACTGGATTTAAGGTAGCTCGATGGTTAGTCAGCCAATAGTTTAAAGACCTATGGTACTCGTAGATCAATGTGTAGTAATTCTTCCAGCCGATGCGACCGGTCTATTCAACGAGGAACTGGTCCCAGTGCCACTGAAGATGAAGAACCGTGACGTGCTGATGACGAGAGATGAGCACCCTCAACCTGACGTTACTTTAGAGAAGCTTAGCAGACTATCACCACTATTTCCCGGTGGGGTGGCCACTGCTGGCAATGCTACTGTGAGTTTAAATCTAGACAGTCTAATAATTGGAGTGGTAACTGTTTAAGTTCCTCTGTGGAATAGGATAACAAATGTAGGATTCCGATGTACTTTCCAGTTAATTCAGAAACTATCAAGACATAAAAAACTACATAGTTCAAAATAACTTTAATTTCGGAAGTCAGTGTCAAATAACGAAGAAGCAACCAAAAACACCGACTTCCGAAATTAAAGTTATTTTGAACTTTCTAGTGTTTTTTGGAAGTCGGTTTCTTTTTTTTGTGAAAAAGTTTTTTATTTTTCACTTTTTAGTGGTACTACTCCACACCTAACAACACCATTGGAAAGGCACAGGAAAGCAAAAATACACAATTGCGTGGACATGGATGACTTTTCCACATATTTTTTCCAGCTATTTGTATTTAAAAACCAAACTACTGAACCGATTTTGATAAAATTTTTATGGGACCACCTGGCAGCTATTTCGCGTCGAACAAAAAAAGAATCACGCGAATCGGTCCATTAACCGCGGCGTAATCGATGTACATACATAGAAAAAAAAACATACCGGCCGAATTGAGAACCTCCTCCTTTTTGGGAGTCGGTTAAACATAGCCTACCGAGTTTCGACAGTGAAAATAACAAGGAATTCGTGAAAATGTCAGTAGTATAAGCAACTGTTTGCTCTTTATCTCACAGGGTGTCAATGACGGAGCTACAGCAATGATTTTAGCCAACGATCAAGCTCTGAAGGACCATAACTTGAAGCCACTGGCTCGGGTCGTGGGCTGGTCACGTGCAGCAGTGGATCCAGTCATGATGGGTACTGCGGCTATTCCTGCTGCGAAAACCTTACTGAGGAGTACTGGAATGACGATTGACGACATGGATCTGGTTGAGGTAGGTGTATAACCCCAAGCGGCATACGCTGGCAGAGTGTGCCGCTTGGGAGGAGCCGCGCCGTGCCCTCGTCTCTGTGGTAGACAGTGACCTCTCGTGGCCGGCCGTAGTCCGATCTATAGTCGGCGGCAAGGAGTCCTGGGATGCGGTGGTCTCCTTCTGCGAAATAGCCATCGCGCAGAAAAAGACTGCGGAAAGGGAGAGGGAGATGTCGAGTGCTCTCCCGGCCCGCAGCAGGCGCGCGGGCGTCGGAGGAATACGCTGCCCTCCTTCTGCCCCCCTAACTGGGTCCAGGGGTGGCGGACTTGAGGACGTCCGTCGCCCCCCATTCATCTGGACCCGAGGTGGCGGCGCGTGGTGTTCCCGTACGCCCCTCTGACGTCGCAGGGGGGAGTTAAGTACCTCACTCCCCCCGCTTACGAGATGTGGCCCGCGGAGGCGGGCCGGCACCAGCCGGGGATTACGGAGAAAGAAAAGAGGGTTTTGTCCAGCCGTGCAAGAAAATAGCCTAGACAGATAGAGATAACGGAAATCAGAGAGACGCATATGAAAATTAATGTTTTTAACAACTGCAACGCTCTTATAATTTCGATTTAATTTCGAGATACGATTCCGATTACGATTTCTCAGACTTCAAATGGTAGCCACTTTCCAGATTCATGAAGTATATGCAGCTACAACTATAGTCTGTGCCAGAGAGTTGGCTATTGATGACAACAAACTGAACGTCAACGGAGGAGCCATCGCCATCGGGCACCCGTCCGGCGCGTCGGGGGCCAGGATCATGTCACACCTTACGTATGAGCTCAGGTACTTGATTTTTGCCAAACTTTGATCGTCGTCTAACAGTTCTAGAAGATAGTCTTACATTTTACGTTTCAATCATCGTTCATGCCATCTTCATCACCTAAAACGTCTGGCTGCGATGATGATCCATTCGAATTGATATAACTTTTTTTGGATCGGTTCTACAATATTTCTGCAACTTTTAACTCTAAATCATGTCAATCCTGACCCACATTGGACATAGGCCTCTCTTTCCTTTCTTGTGTATATTCTCACGTTCCTGTGCCAGCTTCACTCAGGTTTTACCCGAGATAACAGCAATGACGTTTACCCATCTCACCGCCTAGTAACTAAAAGTTAATATCAGAGCTAAACTAGATCTTGAAACTGAGGATGAACATTGTCAAGTCCCTATGTGCCTACAAAGCGTTGCATTGTTCCAGGCGACGAGGGTTGAAGCGAGCCCTAGCATCAGCTAGTATTGCCGGCGGACAAGGCGTGGCCATGATTATCGAAACTGTTTGATCCGACTCGGCCAACTGATGGAAGCCAAAAGAAAGTTCGTTTTATTAAGGCCCTCAGTAGGCGAATTAAAAGGGAATTACCTAAGCGGCTGAACAGCGGTTTTCCTGTATTGAATTATGTGTGATTTTAATAAAAATGTACCTATTTAATATCAGTGCTATGTTTTTCTCTGATGGTGTATTTTACTCGATTTGAAGAATAAGCTATGGAGGTTAAGAACTTAGTAATAAGTAATTGTGAGCGTTATTTTCGTTTTTTTTGTGGATGGGAAATCATCAAACGATTTCTCCCGCTCTAGGCGGAACGGGAGGGCACTGTCAGACTTCAATTACTTAACTTAAACCCACCCAATAAAATTAAATGTAAACTGCCTCCGTGGTCGAGTGGTTTAGGCGTTTGGCTTGTGTGCATACTTTGTAAAGTTGTTTCCAGTTTAGCTACGACATTGCAGGCTTGAATCACCTGATTGTCTAATAAAAAGATGATTCCGTGCTTCGGAAGGCACTTCTTTTTTTTATTTGACGGCCGCTAAATGGCGGTCGTCAAATAAACCATGTCAGAGGCCCTTGAGGCGGTTTAGAAACTCTGTCACTAGGGTGTGTGCGGTCGTTAGACCTTACTGCCCCCACACGATAAAGAAAATAATGTTAAAGTACCTAACTCCGTCTGTCTATTTGTTACGCTAAACAAATTTTGATAAGTACAGAGATAAGATATGAGCGCCGGTGGGCCCAGTGGCGATTTTTGACGACGGCGACGTGGAGTAAAATTATCTACGGCGGCGGCGGCGGGACTTCTTTGACAGCCTGAAAAGTATAAAATAGCCTTTTGTCGGGCGGCGTGAAGTTAAATGAGAGAGACTTCAAAACAGGCACGGAGCCCTACTGTGACGTGATAATGCACAATACAACAAAACTTCTACAACCCGGGAGTCTTTAAGTCAAGAGTAAATAGGTTTCTTCTAGGCAAGCGCGATTCATCTTCGACCACATCATCGCTTACCATCAGGTCAGATAGTGGTCAAGCGCGTGCCTATCAATAATAATAAAAAAAATACGATGCCGTCATGACTCTGTTGTAAGAGAGGGATGGAGCTACATAGGACGAAGTACCTAAGCGTGGCAGAATTTATGAATATATCATTATGAACATTATTTGCGTGACATTAAATTTCATATTTGTTTCAAACGCTTGCTCGCATTCGCTATTACGAATATGAAGCTTAATTTCAAACAAAAAACGTGTCTCGCGGGCCTCGCGGCGGTATTCCATCGGCGCAGGCGCGGCGGGCGGCGCCCCTATGAAAATCTGCAAGAAGCCCTAGACAATGTGCCATTCCATTAACGAATGTGACATTTGGATAGCATCTGTCAATCCCATACATTTTTGACGTATGACAAGCGCTTTCGCTACGCTACCGTTGACAGAATCTCACTTGTCTCGAGCCCAAGGACGGCGGCGCGCCGGCGGGCGCCGCGCTCATGTCTAAGAGAAAGATTGGACCTTGGCGACGGATATAGGGCATCTTCTCTTTCTGACTTTCACATGAGCGAAGCCATTGCGCGAATCTACTTTCTAATACGCTCATGTGCAAGCATTGCAGGGAACACTAAGATCACAACAGAGGTGGAAGGAGTGATAGAGAGAGCCTTGTTATGATTTCAGATAGTAGCGAATGTTAGGAACATAATCTAAATTCTGATAGTAAGATATTTTAGTTAAACTGTCACTTGACATTGAAGTCAATAAAGGACACAAAACGCTGCCCTGTGGCACTCCATTCAAATAAATCAATAATTGTTTAATACTTCCGATTAAAGTTATATATTACCTGATATTATCGACTTTATATAGACCACTTCAGTCTTAATCTCAAATCTTCATTACCTATCCATATAAATAAAAACCGGTCAAGTGCGAGTCGGCCTCACATGGAAAGGGTTCCGAGCGAAGCTCATTTTTGTAACATGTTACTTTCAAACCATAGACTTCTTATAGATTTTCCTGTAATCTATAGGCAAAGAACTATCTATACTTTTTTCAAAATTTTAGACTCTGTAGTTTCGGAGGTCTATTTAAGCCGGGGGGGGGGGGGCTTAAAATTATCTCTCCCTTATCTCATGGTAATTTTTCAGCTAATTTCTTGAACATCTTCAATAATTTTAAAATTATGAAAATATTTATTTTTATTTATTTATTTACACATACAATTATTTTTACAGGCAGAACCCAAGATAATAAAAGTAGTCATACAATGCGACATCCAGAGACGCCCCTCGCAAACTGATCACCCACCCACTCGAGTCCATGATAATATATATTCAAAACACTCACAATACAATATCATTTATGACATGTCACACGGTACAGTTGGAAATTAAATTGTCTGATAGAATTGGAAAATTGAAGAGTCCACGCAAACTAAGTCGCGGGCAGAAGGTAGTGTATAATAATTGGCATTTTAAATATAATTGTATAATACCTACTAATAAATAGGTACCAAACCTACATTGGTAAAATCATACTTAGGAAACAACAAACGGACCGCCTTCTTGAAACTCATTTTTGCATTTATTATGCTTTGCTTTTATCGATATACCCGAAACTTGAAGATTAAATCATGTGCATTAGGTTTTATTACAGTATAATTACTGTAAAATAATATTTAAAAGATAACAATAAAATCTAAAGCAACCTGTATGCACCTGCAGTGCAACATTATTTTGCTAAACGCAACAATGGCAGTCGCAGTGAAAAAAGGTTAGTGAAGTTTGATTTTATTTTCTTGTGGACAGTGTCCAAAAGAAACTGGCTAAATAGACTTAGTATTTTTGAAAACAAACCTAAACCTTAGACTACTCCACTAGCTACATGAAAAGCTTTTAGTAGCCTAGGGAGCACTTTACTCTGCCAGGGTTGCAGATTTTGTTCGAAAGATTCACCGCGGCCCTAAAACGCAAAGGGCACTAGGAGGAACACGGATGGGTTTTAGTCAGTAAGAGTCTGACACTCCCTCCCGCGGAAGCCACCCATAGCGGAAGGGGTCATTTGATGATTTCCCATCCATAAAAAAGGGATCACTTAATACAACACTACTTTCCACTTATTTTGCTAAGCGGCATTGATGTTCCATAGGTGTCGGTGATACTGACAGTTGAATCACCAAATTCGTCGACGACTGAGGTCTAAATCAGCAGCCTTTAGAAAATGTTGCAGATCCAGAATAGTAAAGATGAAAGATGATATAATAAGGCTAGGAATCCTAAGTAACTAACTATGTACCTACTACTAAGTATCTGATGATGACGGCAAATAGAGAGATATAGACGAAGAAAAACATGCAGCGCCAACTAAAAGCAAATTGGGGCAAGGACAGGAAGAAAATGATTATGATGTAAGGATTACTCATTGATCAGTTACCGATCTGTTGTTTCCCAGGGGTGTTCATAGTGGCCGGTAAACGTACTCCTTTCGGGAAGTACGGAGGCCTGCTCCGAGATGTCTTGGCTGAGGATCTCTTCGCCACAGCAGCTACTGCAGCCCTGAAGGCTGGTGGTGTGCCTGCTGAACTTGTAGACACCGTTAATATCGGTCAGGTTAGTAAATATAATATAAGGGATCGTGTTAGTAGTTTTACAATCGACATTTCTGAAGTTGGAATATTTAACGAGGTCCGAGTACGAGTACGTAATACGAGTGTATTAGGTGAAATACTACTAGCAAAATATTTCTGAAAGTCCTAAGTTTTTTACAAATATTTTCTTAAGCAGACGAATGAACTCAAAGCAAAAGGAATATGTAAGGAAAATTGCAGGTGGCGTTCTGTAGTCTTACCCCACGGGAATAAAGGCATTCCACGTAATCTGTGGTCCCACGTGAGTTTATGTATGAGTGTTCCCTATTATGAAATTTCTTTGATACCCGAAGACAGTAGATATGAAACCGTTTCATGCTCCACAGATAAGTTCAGTATCTCAAACTAGCCACTCGCCTCGCCACGCCTCGTTGAAAGCAGGCATCCCTGCTGATCGACCTGTTCTCGGTTTGAACAGATTGTCTGGGTCAGCATTCAACGCCATCATCTGCAGTGCACAGGTACGTCCCAGAGTGAGGATCTCCTCAAATCAAGCGAGAAATCAAGATCAGGCCCTCATGAATTACGATCTTACTTATTTACTTCTTCTCGATTGCCCGCTTAAACCCGCTGCCCGCTTATCCGATAAGAAGTGGTGGCGTGCGGGCATATAACGAACTGTCTAAGTGTCTATATGTAAATGTTGACTTTCAAAAAGTGCACTTCAAGTGCAAGTGTCCTTTTCTATTTGATCTGTTTTTGGACTGAATTTCTGCATCAAAAACCGCTTTTTTGCAGGAAATTCTGATAGGTGCATCTCAAATCTCCCTTGCCGGTGGCATGGAAGTCTTGTCTTCAATTCCATTCCTAGTCCGTGATGTTCGTTTTGGAACTGCATTGGGGAAAACTAATGAAATGGAAGACTACCTCCGCATGGCTTTCTTTGATTCTTACTGCAATATGTATTTATGGCAAACTGCTGATATGATTGCTGCTAAGTATGGGATAACTAGGAGAGAAGCTGATGAGTTTGCTTTGAGATCTCAGCAGAAGTGGAAACAAGGTGAGATGGGTTTGCTTGAGGTTTTAGCATATTGTAGTAGGTACTATATTTCTGTCTGTGCTGCTAATATTGTACATCCTATTTGCACGTAGCGTAAACCTAACCTCGTGTCCAGGAAATCTCTGTACATCACAGGTTGTCTGGAAGAGATCGCAGAATGCGATAACGCCGTCAATTCATTTTGGTTTAATACTTTTAATTTAAGTTTTCACTAATGTGATGGTACGATGGCACCTATTTCCTTGGTACGTGTACAATAAAGTTAAACTAGATCAAAGAACAACTACTGTTAAAAACCAAACCAATCGACTCACAAACATCGACGACTTGTATACTTTCGACATCAAGACAGAATCTTAAATTTCTTCCAGCCGATGCAAATGGTTTCTTTCACGAGGAGATAGCCCCGGTGCCAGTTAAGATAAAAAATCGTGAAGTGCTGATGACAACGGATGAGCACCCTCAACCTGACACCACTATTGAGAAACTTGGCAAATTGCCACCTGTTTTCAATGGTGGAATTACCACACCAGGCAATTGTACAGTGCGTATGAAAACAAAAGTTTTCCTTAATATACTAAACAAAATTATTCCTAGTCATCAACAACTAAACGAGAAAATTTCTTAGCACTTCTTTCCCTCGAGTACCATATCATATGAACAGAATTCTATTGCTCAAAATACCTTCACACAATATTCAAGTTTCCATAAATTCGGTTTCTATTTTTTACAGGGTATAAACGATGGGGCAGCAGCAATGATTCTGGCCAACGAAAAAGCTCTAAAGGACCATAACTTGAAGCCTTTGGCTCGGCTTCTAGGCTGGTCATGTGTAGGAGTGGATCCAATGCTGATGGGCACTGCGGCGATCCCAGCAGCACAGACTGTTCTTAAAGAGAACGGACTGACAATCGAAGACATGGACTTAGTCGAGGTGGATAACTAGGAGTGTTAATATTTGCTTTTGGCAATCCTAAAAAGGCTAGGGGAAGCCGTTGGATGCTAAACGCACAGGACTTGTCGATGTGCACACTTGGGGGAGGCCTATGTCCAGCAGTGGACGTCTTTCGGCTGAAACTATATGATGAAGATATCTAAATAAGCACTGAAAGTTACCAAATTAAGTCGAAGGAAGATAAAGAAGTAATTATTCAAAAGCAAGATAAATGTGACTGATGTTCTAGCTAGACGATTGATCCCTGTTATAAACCACTTTACAGATTCATGAGACATACGGAGCAACAACTCTTGTCTGTGCAAGAGAGTTGGCAGTGGATGAGAAGAAACTAAATGTCAATGGGGGTGCCATCGCCATAGGACACCCTTCCGGTGCGACCGGGGCTAGAATTATGTCTCACCTCACGCATGAACTCAGGTAGGGAAAATACGTATAAAGATACATACACATAAGTCGTGCGTCATGCAAGTAATCCTGGCATAGTTGCAAACTTCCTGCCAGGCTTGCGGAATTTGTTCGAAAGAGTCACCCCGGCCCAGGAACGTAAAGGGCATGAGGAGGAATACGGATGGGATTTAGTCAGTAAGAGTCTGACACTCCTTTCCACTCCACTCAGAGCGGAAGAAGTAATTAGATGATTTTCCATCCATAAAATAAAAGTTGCAAACTTATCCATTAGGACTACTGGATAACACAGTAGGACAAGTAACCCTGTGCCTTCCCAAGACGAATGGGAAGGCACAGGGTTACTTGTCCTATTGACAGCCTAGTCTGCAGAAAGTCTGTGGCCTTCTTTGGTGTAGCGAGTAGGCAAGTTCACTCGCACGACTCAACGCATCAAGGGATCACGTCGAGGTCACCAGTTTGGAGGTAGCGGAACAGAGTGTAAAGTCCCGCAAGCCTCCATTGAATAGGGGAGGATCCGACCGGACTGGTGGACTGGTGACCCCGACGTGATCCCTTGCTGCGTTGAGTCGTGCGAGTGAACTTGCCTACTGCTCTTGTCCTTTTTAGAAACTCTGCCAAACCTGGGGACCTCATCAATGAAGCTTGGTTGATAAGTACCTACATAAAACGATTCAAAACTTTGTCCTTCCTTCCTTTTTTGTTTCAGGCGTCGAGGGCTAAAAAGAGCCCTAGCATCAGCTAATATCGCCGGTGGACAAGGCATTGCTATGATTATCGAAACTATTTGATCCGACAAATTGATGAAAACACCGCCCTTTAGCAGGCCGGTAAAAAAGAAGATTAAGATGCTCATCGTTCAATCTTTGTGTTTAGTTTTAATTAAAAAAATCTTAATGTCATTCTTATTATTCCATGTTTTTTTGACATAATGTTTACTAAAACTTCTAATGTTGTCATGACCTGTGAGTAGTGGTGCCAGGCGTAGCGATTTGCGCGGGACGTCCCGATTTTCAGAGGTCTGGGGGGATGCGTCCCGATTTGCACCTGATCGGGGCGGTAAAATGCCCCGATAAATCAATAAAATTATTAAAAAACAATAATACTTGTGTACAAGAATATACTCCATTACCTACATCGAATCCAAGTCAGGTATTTATTTTTATTTTGTTATCTTTTATTTGTTGTACTTAAGATGTCAAAAAACGTCTCTTAATAAATTTACTTTACTTTACTTTACAAGTATGAGCTCAAAGACAGCAAATTGGTTTTATCATTGTCTCTCCATCATTGCGTTCCTTGACATGCATCAACTCTATGAAGAAATGTGTAAAATGAAAGAAGAAGTAAAGACAGCAAGCCAAAATAGAGAGATGAAGCCGCTACAAAAATGGCAAGATAATCATGACTTAATTAATCATCAAAAGTTATTCGTATAATACTTATTACATGTTCTACGATTTTACTGTAACATTTTATCATTTCTATTCGTCCAGCAAGTTATTATACGATTAAAATTTATTATTAGTAATAGTAGTAGAAAACAAAAATTAAGCGTTAAAAAAACGCATTTTTCTGGTTTGTACCGGTTTAAAACCATAAATCCCGATTTGTTTTGCTATCTGTCCCGATTTTAACCCAATCGGACCTGGCAACACTACCTGCGAGTTAATGATATGAAGCAAAAACTGATGGACTACCCGCTGGACATTTACAAATGTCTCGATTTGCTTAAAGTAGTATGATGAAGTCATATCACTCACTTTGTTATAAGTTCACGCACAAGCATTGCTGCCTCAGTTCTTCATCGTTTTTGTTTGTATCGTTATAATTTGAGACAGCATTTTACTATGTAGGATGTTGAACAGAGAGTGACATTGAGGTCACACGTTACCTAGTGTGACTCCTAGTTCTCGAAATGCGTTTTTTGATAGATATCGAAAATTTAACATTTATGTAATAAAGTACACTTGTAGTGCAAATATGGCGGTCGCAGTAAAAAAAGGTAAGTTAATTTCAATCAGCTTCTATTTATAGGTATTTACAGGATGTTCCAGATAGGTATTATGTGATATTTAAAGGTGATGTTGGGTAGCTGATAAAATGTCAAAACATAAAAGCTTGATTTTTTTTTAAAAACCGACCAGAAATAACGTCTAAACAGTTCCAAAGAAATGACTTTTCAAGCAGTCTAATGCAGTTGGTGACATCAAATCTGTGATTGAACTAAAGTAAATGTCACCAACTGTAACAAACTGCTTGAAAAATCATTTCTTCATATTTTTTGTAAAAATCATTGGTCAGCTGGTCATCTTAGGGGCGGTTGTGGTGTTTGTGTTGGTGTTGACATTTTTTCCATAATTATATCAGCTGAGCTACCCAACATCATCCTTAATTAAGACCACACCTTTCTGGAACATCCTGTATAGGAACCAAACATCTTGTCAAAGCCGGAGTTCCTGTCGGAGTATTACCATTTAAAAGCAGAATTGCTGTCATAAGGATTACATTACGGATACCTACGAAATTGAGAAAATTGTTTAGCTTTTTGCTTACTTTCAATGTTAGTCAACGGCAATAATCAATCAATCTATCACTACTCTTAGCCCGGTTGTTAATCATCAGCATTATGTTGATTACTGTTCTCTTTTAAAGGAGTCTACATAGTGGCCGGAAAACGAACTCCTTTCGGGAAGTACGGAGCCCTTCTTCGAGATGTCTTGCCTGAGGATCTGTTCGCCACAGCAGCCAAGGCAGCTTTGAAGGATGGTGATGTGGCTCCTGATATTGTGGATACCGTCAATATCGGCCAGGTTAATAATATGTAACACTCGTCTTTTGAAGTGACAGAGGATAGTGTTAGTTTTTAAATCTCCAGATCAGATGTTCAAAAAAAGGAATAAGACTTTCGAGAAATATCCCCTTACCTGCCTATTCATTATGAGTCTTTCTTGAACACAGAGGATTCCGTTTTGACAGCAGGATAAAACAAAGAGATATATTTCATGTCTCTTTCATACTTACTAGTAAAGTAATGTTGTATCCTGCTGTCAAAACAGGCCTTTTATTTTTTGACAACTATACTAATATTATAAACGCGAAAGTTTGTATGTTACTCTTTCACGCAAAAACTACCTACTTAGTGGATCTTGATGAAATTTGGCACAGGGGTAGTTTATAGTCTGGAATAATACATCTAGCTGCCTAGCCTTTTCCCAACTATATTGTGGTCGGCTCCCACTCAAACCGGATTTTTGATTCAGACCTCCACAACCCATTAACTGGGTAACACGGTACTTCTTGGCAAGACTGGAGTTAGATTTTCTGGCTTCTGACAATCCGTAACGACTGCCAAATCTACAAATGACAGCCGGGACCAACGGCATAACGTGCTTTCCGAGGCACGGAGGAGTCTTGGTATGTTAAGATGGTCACCCATCCACAGACCGACCCCGCCAAGCGTTGCTTAACCTTAAAGATCGACCCGTGCGACTGGAATAATACATAGGACCTTTTTCCCGGGAGTACTTATGTTTCCTTGGGATCATTTTCGTCATTCACACGGGCGGAGCCGCGGGCGGCAGCTAGTAAATTAATAATTCAGTAAGTGAATGCTTCCCAGGTTATCCCGCTATCACATACCGCACTTTCTCCTCGTTACGCGGCTTTAAAATCAGGCATCCCTGTCCATCGACCAGTTCTCGGCTTGAACAGACTGTCTGGGTCAGCATTCAACGCCATCATTTGCAGTGCACAGGTATGTACATGTGTCCGAAGACTGATCATAATCCGGGTTTCGTATGTAGATAAAGTTGTAGTTAGGAGCGTTTTTTTTTGCCTTCTGCCCCCATTTACCTATTTGGCGCAGTCTCGTCACTGACATTTCAATAGTCAACTTTCTTGCTGGTGCTGATTTCTTCAATTTCAAACTACCTGATTGAACATTCTTATGTTTCTCAGGAAATTCTTGTAGGTGCAGCTCAAGTCTCTCTAGCTGGTGGCATGGAAGTCTTTTCTTTGACCCCTTTCCTCATTCGTGACATGCGTTTTGGAACGGAATTCGGAAAAACTTATGAAATGGAAGACTATCTTCACATATCTTACTTTGATTCTTACTGCAATATGTATCTGTTGCAAATAGCTGACATTGTTGCTGATAAGTATGGAGTAACTAGGAAGGAGGCTGATGAGTATGCTCTGAGATCTCAGCAGAGGTGGAAACATGGTGAGATATTACTATGTTTTCTGGAATATGTTCTTTGCCTTGACTTATATTGAATAGTCGATACTGCAGACTTTAATGCCAACACTTACCAAAACAGCTGCTCTTCAAATTATTATTAATCTACAGCAAAGGGCTGGTATAAATAAATTGGAAAACCAATTAGAAGATCGGTTAGTTAACACCTTCGTCAACTTTAATATTACCGCAAGACGCAATAAACAAAGAGTAATTTTCTTTCATGGTTACAAACTACCTTTAGCAAATGCAAGTGGCTTCTTTGAAGAGGAGCTAGTGCCAGTGCCAGTAAAGGTCAAGAACCGTGAAGTGCTGATGACAAGGGATGAGCATCCTCAACCTGACGCCACCTTAGAGAAACTCAGCAGATTGCCGCCAGTGTTTCATGGAGGAATCAACACTGCAGGCAATGCTAGCGTGAGTTTATCAGTATATAGAAAAAAATACTGAAGCTTGCCAACATAGGATTAAGTTTTCTCGTTCTATTGCAGGGTATCAACGACGGTGCTGCAGTAATGATTTTAGCCAACGACCAAGCTTTAAAGGACCATAACCTGAAGCCTTTAGCAAGGATTGTAGGCTGGTCATGTGTGGCTGTGGATCCAATGATGATGGGTACCGCAGCTATTCCTGCGATGGAGACACTGCTAAAGTCTACTGGGCTGACAATTCATGACATGGACTTAGTCGAGGTAACATTAGGACCCACACAAGATAGCGCAGGTATCCTGTCTTTTGAACTAGTGATCTGACTGTGGGTCTAACAATATTCGCTTATCGTAAAGAAATAAAATGAAGTCTTCCTATTCTCAAGATAAATACAGAAAACGGAGAAATGAAGTAGAAGGAGTATAAAGTCTAATCTAGCTAGCCTAACTTCAAAAGCACGTGTATTTCGTTGTTTGATAAATGAATTGAAATTACAGATTCATGAAACATACGCCGTAACAACGTTGGTCTCTGCCAGGGAGCTAGATGTGGATGAAAACAAACTAAACGTCAATGGAGGAGCCATCGCCGTTGGACACCCGGGCGGCGCGTCTGGAGCTAGAATTGTGTCACACCTTACACATGAACTCAGGTACGATAAGGAAAAAGGTTGGGCAAGACTTCTTATAGCACAGCAACATTTTATTGTTTGGAATACCTAGGTGATGGTCCCAAATAACATTTGAAGAGCTAGTCTACCGACCTGAAGTTTGAAAGGGCAATTCTATTGGCTAAAAACCCTTGCGACAGAATATCTGTAGGGACCGCGCTTTGTACAATCACTATGAACAGGTAGACCAGAGGCTTTGCTTACTAAATAAACGATATTCTTCTTTCAGGCGACGTGGCCTAAAAAGAGGCATCGCATCAGCCATCATCGCTGGTGGACAAGGCGTGGCTATGATGATCGAAACTGTTTGAGCTATTCGCGAAAGTTCAACAGAAGTAAAAGGAGAAATGGACATCTTTACCAGCTCATGCTAAGTTGAGGCACAGCGAAAGGAAAATAAGAAGGAGACTTATGGAAATTTTATCCGCTGTTTGTTATAAATAAAATTATTATTTTTTGGCCGATGTCTCGTTTGTCTCAGCACTATCAGTGGTTCAATGTGCTATCTTTGGAGTTTCTTTAATGAATAAGACTGAATGACCTAGGCCGAAAATATAAATACAGATATCAACTGTTGAAGATGATGAGTTAGCGACTTAGGGTACAGAGCAAGTTTAAGGTACAGGCTGTTTCTGGCGAATGGAAGATAGTCATGACCTTAAAAAGCATTGTATAGAAGCGGTAGTGGAACTGGGTTTTGTAGCGCCAATTGGAAATACTCATATCCGGCAAAAGGAGGCCAGTCTGTCCTGACCTACCCTACAATCTTATAAATAGCTAACTATTATTGTACGTATGAACACAGATACATCCCTAAGTAAACAGGTTGTTCTTGTGTAATTAGCAACGAGTACATAATACTTGGCTAACTCAGTAATACGGCCTTGGCTAGGTTAACACATTACGCCACAAATGGCGTCGAACCGAATTTGTGATCCGATAACACGCCATTGAGATCACTTCTCGCCACTATTTATAATCAGTAATTTCCAAAAAATATTGGACACGGCAGGTCACAGGACTTTATACTTAAATAAAGATAATATTGCTAAGTGTAAGAGCCACCTTTTGCGGTGAAAGCCTCCTCCAAACCGTTCCAGGTGACTCTGTCCTTTGCCCATCTGGGCCATAAAGCACATTACAATACATACCAATTAAACATAAGTGACCATGCACGGATCCGTATCTGTTGTTCCGTATGGTGTCGTAAGAGGCGACTAAGGGACTCGCCAGAGAATGGGCAGCAGCATTCTCTGTAGCTACATTGTAACAGCTACACTGCGATTGCCAACCCGCCTGCCAAGCGTGGCGATTATGGCAAACCCCCATTTGGGGGAGGCCTATGTCCAGCAGTGGACATCTTTTGGCTGATAATAATGATGATGATGGTGATGACCATGCACGGCTAATAGACCGAGTTACGAACGTCGAGATTCGAAGACGTACAAAGGTTTTCGACATCGGAAAACGAATAAAATTATGGAACTGAAATAGTGCTGGGCAGGACAACGGGCAAGGCCGGCGATGATGGGTGGAGTAAGGCAGTGACCGAGTGGCGTCCGAGGACTGGAAGAAGAAGTGTTGGTCGGCCGGCGGCGAGATGGGTGGACGATATTGTTGCTATCGCAAGTAACCTGGATGAGGCTGTCACAGGAACGTGGGGATTGGCATAAGAAAAGAGAGGCCTATGCTTAGCAGTGGGCGAAGTCGGGCTGTGGATGATGATGATGATGATGACCATGCACAATGAACACTGAATTGTCGTGTAGTTTCTAATCAGGTCCAGCCGCGCAACGATTTGGCTGGATTACTATAGATTAAGAGTAAGTTTGTTCGCACTTATTTGCGAACAAACTCCGAACTGAACACGGCTCTGATAAGATGAACTGCACAAATACCCGGCCTTTCCTGCATCAGACCTCGAGGATCACTGACGGCTCGATTGCAGTTGCATAAAAGTTGTTACATAAATATTGTTGAAAATGGCTGTCGCGTTGAAAATGGGTAAGTTTTTGTGAACGAGAAATCTGAACTAATTCTTATAAGCGTTACCCTGAGTACCAATTCTACTATTTTTTAACCCTAGAAAGATAATCTACGTCAAAATGACTCCCGCGCGAATGAAATATTGCTGTCTCTTTTTAATTAGCGCGAAACCGGAGTCGTGCGTTTCAGACATCTCACTTGAAGTTGGGAGCTAGCGAGAGGCGACCGCGTCACTGAGGTAAGTGCCCGCCATTTTGAGATATATAAATCATAGGAGTCAAAATTACGTATGATTATCTTTTGCGTGACTTTTACTATAATTGATAAAATTTTTATTTGAATTATTTTTAGTGTCGGTAGTGGTTTATATTAAATTTTTGATATTGTTTTTATTTTATAGGTATTTAGATACTGCCACAACATAATGGGGACTAGACAATTGGATGAAGACCATATCCTGTCTGCTCTTTTAGAGAGTGATGAGGAGCTACCCTGTCCTGACACCGACAGTGAAATCGAAGATCATAAGAGCGAGGATGACGTCCAGAGCTATGAGGAAGAAGGACTTGCGGATGAAGTGAGGGAAGAAGTGTCGGCAACTCCCTGTGAAATGGACTGTATTGAAGAAGAATACGTATTTGCCGAGAGCATAACATTGATGTGTGCCTAAAGTATTTTGGCTGATTTTTCTGCAGTATTTTCTAGTTATTGTTACATTATATTGTATTTTTTAATTTAGAATATAAGAAAAAGTACTGATTGAAGATGAGAATATGATAAAACTTTAGATGAAAGGAGAAGTTCCTATGTTTTGTCAATTTTTTGAGAAGTTTTAACTTTCGGTTTTTTTTTAAATAATAAATAAATGTAAATAAATAAATATAAGTATTTTTATTACATTATATGTTGTAGATAAAAAATATTTATTGTACTACTTGCATCAGTACAAACCTTTTTAATAACAGCTACTCAAAAAGGAGGAGTCAATTTTACGTATGATTATCTGTAACGTCTAATTCAATATGATTATCTTTCTAGGGTTAAGCAACTTTCGCAATCGTATGTCAGTCGCAATCTGTCAAAAATGTATGAAAATTGAAGTCGCTGGACACACAGAAAAGACATAAGACGAGGACGGGGTGCGGGCATAGTACAGATGGGGCGCCGTCGTGACTTTTTAAAACATATAGAAAAGACGAGGCACGGACGTGACGCTGGGTGCCGCTAGAGTTTTGAAGATGAAGATGTGGTTAATTGTGGTGGTGTAATTGTGTGTGACAGCGACGCGCGAGTCCCGGCACCCGCGCCCGCGCCCCCGTTTTCGCCCGTCCCTTGTCTGCTCGTACCCGTTCCCCGACCTTTCTGTATGTTTTACAATAGGGCGCAGACGCGTAAGCGTCGTGTCCGCACCCTGTCATTTCTATATGTTTTGCATCGCGACGCTTCTATACATTTTGTATGGGCGGTCCGCGCCCTATCCTCGTCTTACGTCTTTTCTGTGAGTCCAGCGACTAAGCTTTTTTGACTGAGATGCAAATACAAACGTTGATTATAGACACAACAGATAGGGCGCGCGGCCGGGTGCTGACAAGATTAAGTGTTTGGCGTCAAAGGAACGAAATATACATAGCCTCGCAGGCCAAACTTCATGCATTTTCGTCAGCGCGCGCCGCCGCACTTTTTATATCAAGTCCCTTAAAATTAGTAGATTTGGCCCTTTGAATGCAAAAATCAATCAACCTGTCTAGCCTTTTCGCAAGTTGGGGTCGGCTTCCAGTCTAATAAAGCTGAATACCAGTATTTTACATGGAGTGAGTGCCTAACTGACCTCCACAACCAAGTACCACTGGGTAACAGGAGACAAGAGGTTTCCAGAACCAGTTTCATAAAATGCTGACAATATGTACTGTGTTCACTAATTCAGTAGGTTCTCTCTCCCACACTGTTCATTTGTTCATCTGTTAAAAGTCTGTAACTCCTGTGAGTTTAGGTGACTTACACAAATCAATTTGTAGAAGATCTCACCATGGCTCATGTATCCCAAAGTGCCAATCTTTTAGATAAGATACACAATGAACTAAATACTATGTACGATTGTTTGTTTTCCCAAATAAAATAAAATAAAAATAAAAATTATTTTTAATTTATTTATTTTAGACATATACATAGTAGCAGCGAAACGTACACCGTTCGCTAAAATGGGCAGAGCATTCAAAGACGTAAACCCATCAGAGTTGTTTGCGGCAGCTGCAAGGGAAGCCTTCAGAGCAAGTCATCTGGCGCCTGATCTAGTGGATACTGTTAATGTGGGACAGGTCTACAACGTAAGTATTCCCATGTCCCCGCCTTCTCCTTGCATCCTTTGTCATCAGTGCTGAGATTGTGACTTCGGTGAGTGATTTTCTCGTAGACTTTTCTTAGCCATGTCGTCCTATCTTCGTCTTCATACTCCATTATTATATTAACAAGGGAGTTCAATTTAAGGCAGTTCTTTAAAAATAAAAATAAATAAGTATTTGAGTTTCAAAAGTCGAGGAATAGATTGAAACAAAACAATCAAACAGTTGAGTGAGTGTTTTTATCTTTCTGGTAAACAATTTTAGATAAGCGGTTCATCAGAAGGTATCCTGACTCCTCGACACTCGGCTCTCAAAGCAGGAGTTCCTTATGACAAGCCAGCACTCGGAGTCAACAGGCTATGTGGCTCCGGCTTCCAAGCAATGGTCAATAGTGCACAAGTAAGTTTTTTTACCACTTCACACTATACTCAAAGCTGGTTATACATCACCTCTTGTCATACTTTGTCTCATAGACTCTGCCGTGCGGGCACTGTATCGTCAATCGTCATCTATCGAGTATTTTTCGCATATAATTATACTCATTCATTTCGTTTTTCGTAGGACATTCTTTTAGGTTCAGCCCAAATCTCTTTAGCCGGTGGTACAGAAAATATGTCAGCAATCCCGTTCTTGGTCAGGGGCTTTCGTTTCGGCTCAAAGCTGGACCAAGCCAAGGACTTTGAGGATTTTCTGAAAGCTGGTTCAGTAGACTCTTACTGTAACTTCTCCATGGCACAGACTGCAGAGAACCTGGCCGATATGTATGATCTGAAGAGAGAACAGGTGGACGAGTTCGCTTTGAAGTCGCAGATGAAATGGAAAGCTGGTATGTAGTGTTCTGTTTCTCTGGTTGGTATACTTGTCATTCAGTTCTTAGAACACCTTGGAATGCACTTCACGGATTTTTTTTTTCTCATCTATTGTATCTTATATCGAACTCCGCATTCGACAAATATAGATGCCTTGGGAATTGAAAGGTCTTACACTACACGTTAATTCCTTATGATACCTTCTTTAATCATCTTTGTTTTAATTTAGAAGTGTGGTTTTGATTTCAGGATTCGAGAACGGAGCTTTTGAAGAAGAGATGGCCCCAGTGTCGGTGACGGTGGATGGTAAGCCCGTGGTAGTAGACAGCGATGATCATCCCCGTGCTAACACAACGATGGAGTCTCTCAGCAAGTTGCCTGTGCTGTTCAGGAAAGGCGGAGTCGGGACTGTTGGCAATTCTACTGTAAGTTAAGACATCTGGATGCTTGCTGCTGTTTTCATTCTTGCAATTTTCATGCAAGTTTGTCAAATATTTTGGGTAGGTAGTTCTGACTAATGAGAATGTATATGTAATGCGTGGCTTGGCAGTTGCGAGCTATATCGAAACTGCCAAGTCGCGCATTACAAAGCAGTGTTGTTATGTAGATTGAATTAAGCCGAATCATTTGTCTTATCCATTTTATTTATTATCATTAAGATTATCTTGGAAGCTTATTTGGTATGAATTAGCGTTTATCAGTAAAGATTCCTGTAGGCATAGCGAAAAGTTACGATTGCCATGATTAGTAAAAAAAAACAATTCATTCACAGCCATTCCTGATTTCTGTATTTTTTTCAGGGTGTAAACGATGGTGCAGGAGCTCTGATCCTTGCAAATAAAGAGGCTGTTAAGAAACACAGCTTGACTCCACTTGCTCGCCTGTCTGGCTGGTCTCATGTTGGAGTGGAACCCAGGGTCATGGGGTTGGGTCCTGTGCCTGCGATAAGGCAGCTGCTGGACGCTACTGGGTTTACCCTTGATGATATGGGCATGATTGAGGTACATACACGTTTCAACGTACATTGTTTCAGAAAACAATCTATATCGGTTTTGTTATAAATACTACGCTTAGCGTCTGTTTAACGTGGTTTGTTTATACTAATGCTTGTATTAATTCGTCTGGGTTAGTGATTGGCAATCAGAAAACTCAGGGAGGTGTTGGTGACCGTTAGTAATAATTGCATCATTGGTTCCCTTTTACGGAAACCCGGCAGGAATTGTGGCAGAGTCCATGAAAGGACTCTAAATTTAAGTCAATTTTGTGGATTTGTGCAACATAGTTCATGATGACCAAAATGGTAATGTCAACGATGAAGTTATCATAAAATAATAATCGTGAAAAAATCTGTAGGTAGGTATCCAAATGTTGTAACAAATACAATTGCGAAAGACTCAGCGAAATATGCTTATAAGAAAGATAAAGAGGCAGATAAAATTATAAATAACAGTGTTTTGATAAACATAGCTTACATCATCTGCCTAGCCTTTTCCCAACTACATTTGGGTCGCCTCCCAGACAAACCGGAATAGGCTGAATACCAGAGTTTATTAAACATAGCTTACATAATTCAATTTTAGCGGTCACACCAAAGGTCAACTTTTCGTACGGATACATCAGTGGCAGTTTTAGCAGCTAGTAAATCTATATTGCTTTATTTGCTATTTTTGTGGGCTTTGGTTTCTTGCAGTTACAATGTAAAACCAATTGATCAAGGCCCCAAGTCTGCTATTTTTTATAAACTCGTCATTCCAACACGATCCCGTTGTCATTTTGCGATAAGTTCGTAATCTGCTAAATTCATAATGGTCGATCATTGGTCGGTCAATGGTCTCGTAATAGAATCGTGGTTCTAAATATGCAATGTCTGAAAAGCAATGACTGCACAATGACGTTCTAATGGTAGGTCACTGATCGAAGGAACTGTCAAAATTTTAGAAGATTACCGCATACGTCTGTAATTCATTTGTCATTAAGTACGAGATTACCATTCTACATTATACCCACCGTCCCCTTTAAAAGGCTGTTGTAGAATATTTATCATTTAATTATAGTTTTAAGTTTCGTGTTTGGCTGTAAATCTGATCCCCAGATCAACGAGCAGTTCGCAGCACAGGCCCTGGCCAGCGTGTTAGAGCTGGGTCTCGATCAGGACAAGCTGAATGTAAACGGTGGCGCCATCGCGATAGGACACCCAGCTGCTGCCTCTGGGGCTAGGATCGCTGTCCATCTGACACATGAGCTCAGGTTCCAATTGACTAACTTTTACTTTTTCCGAGCAGTGCTTATGTGTACGATCGTGAGAACCTATGTGGCTACATAAAAAGTTCTGTCCTTGGCTATTCTTAAATATTTTTTTGGCATTGTCCCCTTGTTAGAAATGGTAATTATTACAGCAATACATGCAAATCCTTCTTTTTACAAGAAATTGGGCAAATTGTTTTCCTGATTATTCTTTTTCTGCCAACGCTGGCTTCAAGCACACATTTTGTCACCCATATGTATTACCAGAAATCGATCATATGCCAGAACATTGATCGCGTAAGGAGTCACGATCCTCACTACACTCAATATAGAGAACAATTAAGAAGAAAAAATAGATACAGGGAATAATAACGATTTCTTTTTCTTTACAGACGTCGAGGCCTGAAACGAGGTATCGGTGCAACGTGTATCGGAGGTGGTCAGGGCATCGCTGTGTTACTTGAAACAGTATGAATAGCTTAAATAAGCGAACCTATGTAATTAAATAAGTAAATTATTATGCCCTTAATTTTTATAACATTCCTCATTTACAAAGCTTAGTATTAGCTGTCTTCATTGATCATCCTAAATTATTATCTACGTCTTTCATTCAAGCCTTTCGTTTAGCCATGAATCTAGTCATATTTAAAATCTAGACATACTTATGTCTAGGCTAGCTAGTGCAGCTATGAGCTAAGTTATATTATCTGGAATCGTGTTGTCTAGAAACCCTAGCGTTAGTGAGCAGCTATGAGCTAAGCTATATTATCTAGAATCGTGTTTTCTAGAAACCCTTACGTTAGTGAATCTTCTTTCAATGATTTACTTTTTGATAGTTTCGCTTCCAGTAGATGGCCTGGTATGGCCATTTGGGACACTCCATTATGTGAGTGATATTTTGCACAGGAGCACCGCTCGAACTATATTAGTTAATCTGTGACCGCACTCACATTGAGTACCCTAGACGGGTCTATAAAATCCCATTTTGTCAAGTTGGATCAGCGAAAGGTACCTACTTACTACCAACTATGAAAACAAATTACACTTAATTAATATTAATATATAATATAAATAATTACATACATTAATTTACCGCTTTAGTAGATACATTAAAACATTACATAAACGAATCAACAGGTTTTCGCACCGGACTTTAGACTTACTTCGTTATCAAGATTTACTGGGGGCGCACGATTCGCTTATGTAGGTAGCTACTTCAAAAATACGTGATAATAAAAACGTAATCCTACGTTTTAGCGAGTAGGTACGACAGGGAATGTGAAAATATCACAACCGGTGTTGATCGGTGCTGTGTTGACGTGCGCGTGAGTGGATTCAAACAAAGATGGCGGTCGTTATCAATAAAGGTTGGTTTATATTATTATTTTATGTAACACTTATGTACTACGTATTGATTTACAATGATAATGTAGAGCATTGAACTGTCCAGACTTCTACCTAGTAGATGATTTAGGTACCTACTCATGTTTTTAGGATACAAGTGCCTGTCCGAAAACCGGCAAAATGATAGATTGAAGATGTCAATGATGTGTTTGAATTTATAATCGTTTCGATAAGATTTAGAACAAGAATTTGTGTGTTAGTTATGAATTTAACCATAATTCAGATAAAACCTTAGTTTAATTCTTAAAAAAAACATTAAAAATAATCCAGCCAAACAGCTAAAATCACATCATTGTTTACAAATTAGTAAGACGAGACTCGTAATGAAGCGATTATGATCCTTATCAGACACAGCACAAGGTTCAAATGCTATTGTACGGACTTTCACACAGGGTTCAATGTCCACGTAAATAAACGAGGGGCAAGGTTATTTAACATTATGTTATTATAGAAGAATGTTTTTGTACAAAACACATGATTTTAAATACACCAAAATAGGAGTGTGATAATTATGTATTTTGAACTTAAATTATATTGCAGAAAACTTCCAAATAATGATACCTAAAGGCCTACCCTTAACCGGCTTTACCACATAAAATGTTTACTTGATTTAATATCTTATAGGTACCTAACCTACTGTAAAGAATAACATTGAATAAGTACATCAACCAAATAAAATATTAAACAAATTAGGCCAGCTACCTACAAAGAATTGACTATTTAACAAAATAAATAAAGCTCACCCCACATCTTCCTCCTCCAGGAATCTTCATAGTAGCAGCCAAGCGCACGCCGTTCGGCAGGTTCGGAGGAGCCTTCAAGGATCTATACCCTTCAGACCTGCTGGCTGCTGCAGCCAAGGATGCCCTCAAAGCCGGCAGCGTCGCCCCTGAAGCCATCGACACTGTCAATATTGGACAGGTTTATGGGGTCAGTAATACAGTAGATATCTTTGAGGTTATCTGCCAGCGACAGAAATCTGACGAACACCAATAGCCCATTAGCTAGCAGTGCAATAGAGTACAAAAAGCTTGAACAGACAAGCATATCCAGAAACTCTCTTGACTGTTTTGCTTGAAAGCCTTGGGAGGTTCATTATCCAGTTCACTATGAGAGGTCACCGTCTTCTGAAGTATTACCTACAAGTTGAGGTGTGTATATCCTATAAAATTCAGGTGATAAATACGCAGTTAAGAGCAAATCCATCCAAGGAAACCAGATACTTGTGGTTCAAAACAATGCAAGCTTCAGGACTTGTTTCATGATTAATGTTATGTCCTCAGATCAGTGGCTCATCAGATGGCGGTTTGTCTCCCCGACACGCAGCGCTGAAGGCTGGCATCCCGGAAGACAAGCCAGCTCTTGGAATCAACAGACTCTGTGGGTCTGGTTTCCAAGCTGTCGTTAACAGTGCTCAGGTAAGGTCCTCCCATTTTGTTTTAAGAAGTTAGATTTGTAGCTGACAGAATGGTCTTTGCCCAAAACAACAAAATATGCTTCAATGCCTGCTATGAACTTCACCACGTTCCTAAGAGTCTATGTAACAGTTCCAATCACGGTATTCTTCCAGTCTTGACCCTTGGTACAATTTAAAGACGAAACTAATCCCTATAACATTTCATATTTCTCAGGACATCATCACAGGAGTTGCCCAAACCTCTTTAGCTGGGGGCGCAGAGAACATGTCAACAGTACCTTTTGTCGTGAGGAACACCCGTTTCGGAGTCGGTTTAGGAGTAAAGATCCCCTTCGAAGATGTCTTGACCGCCTCATCTTTGGACACGTCGTGCAACTTCAGTATGCCGGAGACGGCTGAGAACCTGGCTGACAAGTACGGCTTGCAGAGAATGGAAGTAGACCAGTATGCTCTGCAGTCACAGCAGAGGTGGAAAGCAGGTAATTGGCCTGGTTTATTGACGTAATAACACCTTGTAGATTAATTCTTCTGCTGAATAAGATCATAATAAGTGCTATTAGCTTTACAAAGGCCAAAATAGGATAGGTCCACCAGAAACTAAGACAGAAACTTCAGAGAATGCTGATTTCCGTCCAAAAGCTCAAATATCAAAAGTTCCAAGACTCCATATGGATTCAGTTGAAACTAACTTTGAATAGCTATATTTCTTCAGATCATTATACAAATGTTACCAATTCCTTCTTGACTTTTAGCGCAAGAGCAAGGAGTATTCAAAGCTGAGATGGCCCCAGTGACAGTAAAGGTCAAGAGGCAAGAAAAGCTGGTGGAGGTTGACGAGCACCCTCGCCCTGAGACCACCACTGAAATGCTGAGCAGACTGCCAGTGCTCTTCAGAAAGGGCGGCGTCGTTACTGCTGGCAACTCTTCTGTTAGTATTTTCATTTTTAAATCCTCTTTTCCAATCATACCATCTTAGTATACGTCCGGAGACGTGAGACAGAAATGCAGATAGATTGAGGATAGCTCTGTCAGAATTATGCTATAGTGTAGCCATTAGTGCTGTGCACTCCCTGATGTATGCGCGCGGCGAGACGGGGGGGAGAATGCCACGAGCGTTGACGGCGCACTGACAGAGCGCAGCAGCCGATTCTCCCCCCCGTCTACGTACCTCAGGGAGTGCAAAGCACTAATGGCCACACTATACCTCCTAATCCTTTGTTGTATGATATCCTTTAGATGTGCCCTTCGTTGGTAACACAGCTCCAATATCTGAAACTTGTACCTACCTACTCCTATTCTTCTCTGCCTTTGTTTCCTTATTACTCAGGATCGTGATTTAATCGAAGAATAGTTACCTCGTTCAAACTACTGTGTAATAGACAAAAATGTAAAACAAAAAGTTCCCACTCATCCATCTTCTTATTCAGGGTGTCAACGATGGTGCTGGAGCAATCGTCCTGGCGAGTGAGGAGTCAGTTAAGCAGAATGGCTTCAAACCCTTGGTGCGACTACTGGCCTGGTCCGTAGTGGGTGTGGACCCTTCCGTCATGGGCATTGGACCTGTGCCTGCCATTCAAAACCTGCTGTCTGCCACAGGATTGAAGCTTGATGATATCGATATAGTTGAGGTGAGTAGGTATATCTTTAGCAATTACCAAATGTTTTTCGGTGAACAAGAAGACAAGATTCTTGATCAAATAAAGTCCAATTAGCGTAGACAAGTCAGAAGTTCTTTTATCTGGCTGAAAATTCCACACAAACAACGTGGTGTTTCGCACCTATCTCTGTAGGCTCTCTAGACTCGTTTGTAGTGTCTCACTTTGAAAATTTTGTAAGCATTGCCAAGGAGTTCTCTTGACCGATTACTCTGTCTTCAACAGATCAACGAGGCGTTCTCAGCTCAGACTTTGGCGTGCGCCAAGGAGCTTGGTCTGGACCAGAGCAAACTGAACATCAACGGAGGAGCCATCGCCATGGGACACCCGGTCGGTGCTTCAGGAGCTAGGATTACTGCACATTTGGCTCATGAGCTCAGGTAAGCTGGCATCAACGCAAATAGATTATAAACTCATTGCGATGTATTAAATCTTCTTGGTATGGCTGGCACGCCAGTTTCTCTGTTTGGCTCAATTCTCTTTGCTACGGCATCGATGGTTACCGCATTTTCGGTTTTACGGTATCATAGGTCACTTGGCTGCATGTTTTAGGGCACAGAGAGTAGTATCAGAGATGGAGATAGTTTGTGAGACTGCCCCACATAAGAGACCAGGGCTCTCATGCCACATTAGGTTGCATGACAGCCCAGCGGTTTTCAATTTACGTTTGCACTTTGACGTAGCATGACATTCTGTTTAATTAATTTTGATTATGTTTCTGTTGGATTTTAATATTGTTATGTTTAATCTTAATTATTTTGAATTTATTTAATTTTATTATGATTTTAAATCGATTATAATTTTATTTCTCTCAATTTTGTTTCTGCCTATGATTTTGTTATTGTTTTATTTCAATTTTTTATTTTCGAATTTGGCTTGAGGAGCCTGATTGTTCTTTGTGTATTTAAATACCCTCTAATTGTAAGCAGCCTTTATACAATTTCAATTTAACCAGTATGTAATGCATGATGTGCTTACCTGTAAGAGATTGATACACTAGACCCGAATTTGATTGTATGTAAGTATCCCATAATTGTATGAGTGTACTCAATTGTAGGTGAGCCAAATAAATAAAATAAAAAAAAATAAAAATAACATGACTCGTGATACGTCAAAGTGCAAACGCATGAGTAGGTAAAATCAGGTCTGAGACTTCTATATTATGCCTTTAACCGTGGACAAAAGACGTGAATGGTTTTAGAAAGTTTCAAACCATTTATATCATATATAACTGCTTGTTTAATCGCGCTCGTTTTTTTTCAGACGTCGGGGTTTGAAGAGGGGCATCGGCTCAGCGTGCATAGGCGGCGGACAAGGAATCGCCCTTCTTCTTGAGACTGTCTAATTTATTATGAAGAACACATTTTATTTACCATTTCCATCACATTGTATGCATTATCGATCTCCGAACAAAATTGTAAATAATAAAAATATATACTTAATTATTTTTGTTAAAAACTGTTTTAATTTATTTTTAAGCGTTATGGTACCTATAAATATCAAGATAGTGGATGACTTCACTGTCTGTTTGTTCGTCAATGTCGCTTTTCCCCGAAACCAATCAAATAGACTTTCAGCTGTACCTAGGTCCTAAAGCACGCTAGGTCTTCAGGTTGGTTCTCAGATAAATAATCAAGTACAAGCAGGTAGATTTTTTAATGATGTTTAGAAGTTTCCATTTTCCGCAACGATAATAATTCCTTATCGCAAACAAGGGCACATTATTTTGTTAAAACCTGTTAAAACCAAACAAGACTATCTTCGCATTTCAAATGGATGTTGATCCTCGCAATACATATCTTTATATCAACATTATTTATGTAGGTAGGTACCTAGGTACCTACATACTCGCGATGATAACACACAGGCCTATCAACATTTTAGTGTACGACCACGAGTTTCGTTCAAAACACGTTCCAATTCATGCGCATAAATTGTTTCCTTGAACTTAGTAATTCAAGATGGCGACTGGAACTAAAGGTTAGTTTATAAAAATTATGTAATGTTTGAATTACCTAAGTATCGATATTGTCTTCGATTAGGTGTTGATTTATAGTATCTAGAGCTTTAGAGTACCTAAGCAGATGGCACTACGATTACAAACTTTATTCCTCAAGATTTAAAGTCGAAATTAGATTAAATTGTTGTGTAGCTATAGGGATATTATCAGCTGTTTTGTTTAGATACAGAGGGGTTTATTGAATTTCTGTTTGTTATAATTATGTAGGTATAATTTGGTACGTTTGGGTTCAAAGTCTACGTAATGACGCTACGTAATTGAAGTAAGTTAGGAATTTTACTTCAACATTATTTATTGATTTACTTAGGTACATACTAGGTGGCTGAAATGCCGATTTTAAATGTTATTTTTAATTGAATTGTAAGTGACAGTGCTGTTGGTGTGCTTATTATAAATAAATAAATAAATATCCACGATGAAAATCATGAGTAATCATGACATTGAGATATTGAAATCCACTCACTTGTAAGGCATTTTAATTTTTCAGCGATTTTCATAATTGGCGCGAAAAGGACGCCATTTTGCAGTTATGGCGGGCCCCTGCGAGAGTTGCCGGCATCGCATGTATTTGCGGCCGCGGCAAAGGAAGCTATAATTTCAGCCAACGTAGACCCTTCACTTATCGACAATACCATCGTCGGAAATATTAATTTTGTACGTACTTTTTGTATTATACTTATGTATTAAATATCATCAAGCCTGTACCGATGCCTAGAGGGATATCTACAATTTGAATGTACCTCCACATAAGTAGGTAGGATGCAGCAAGAGCAGCCAAAAGAGCGGATTTATTGTTTTCCAATAAAAATCTAAGTACACACGATATAAAAATAAAAATCGAAGTATTCTAAATGAGCACCATTTAGATACGGGAGGCTACATCAATCAGTAGATTATTTGATTCAATCTTAGTTGGAGACCACGTAACAATGTCTTATTTATTCTAACAATTCGAAATGTGGGTCCCAAAAAGTGTCCGGTGACATTGCGGCAAACCCAGACGAAGTTAACGGGACGAAATTGACGCCTACTGACAGAATTGGTCCAAACTTGCCCAAAGCCGGGAGGAATGGAAGGGAGGCCTTTGCCGTGTAGTGGGACATAACAGGCTCAAACAAATAACACTATAGGTATGGAAATGACATTCGATTTCAGCTCAGCCAATGTGACGGAGGTAAAACGCCGCGGTACTGCGGCATATACTCGGGGGTGCCCATCAGCAGCCCAGCGCTGGGCGTTAGTAAGGCTTGCGGAACTGGACTGCAGACCATCATCAACAGTGCTCTGGTAAAAAATGTAACAAATAACATTATCCTTCTCTTGGGGTAGTCGGGTAAAACTCGGACTACAGACTAACGCACTCAGCAGCACCATGTCGTCAGCATCACTGATATTATTGACACATACCGTCCACATAGTATCCAACCCTGGTACTGCAGATTATGTATGTATTTAACAAGAACAGTAGGTAAACCAATCCTTGCATTTTCAGGACATTCTAATAGGCACTTCAAAGATCACTCTAACAGGTGGCACAGACCTAATGTCTTCACTACCAATGCTAGTAAGAAATGTTCGCTTCGGAACAGCATTGGGCGCATCATACCGCCTTGAAGACCATATACAGAAGCAGATCCCTGATAGTTTTATTGGATTGACCATGCAGAAGATGGTAGAGAACTTGGCAAAGAAGTATGGAGTGACAAGAGAAGATGTGGATGAATTCGCTGTGCAAAGCCATCTGAAGTGGAAAACAGGTATCCTGAAACCTATCACAAACTGAAAAACCCCATCTCATCATGATTAATGATTACAAGTACCGATTTTTTTATCACTGATGAAGTCGGCGATGGAGTACTTATGCTTGCAGCAACCTATTCGCCCTTAACTTTAGGACCCCCAGGTTGTACCTAGTTATAAGGAAATACTGACTCCAGCAAGGAAGGAAGTATTCCCAAAACGTTTTGTGCGTTTAAATGTTGTGATCCACACGTCCCGAACGTGACGTATGTGAACGAGTTCATATTAAATGTTCGCACTGATATTTTTTGAGCTCCTGACAAACCACAGCTCGTCCACGTCCGGGATATGTGTGGATAATGCTGGTCCTGGTGTACTATAGTAAAATACTAATTAGATTCTGTCATACCCACTAACGGGTTGTGTAGGCGGATATTATAAACTGATGGAAAATTTCCAATTTCTATTACAGCTGAAGAATCAAAAGCGTTTGAACAAGAACTGGCTAGCATAACAGTGACTCTTAAGAAGAAGCAAATAGTTGTAAATCGAGATCAACGTTCGCAGCCATCGGTAACAACCGAAGATCTGAAAGAATTGCCAGCCTTAATAGAAGATGGAGAGGTTTTAACTTCTGGAAATGTATCTGTAAGTCTGCATAGAAAGCAATTTCTTGATTTACAGAAAACCTAGCCTGTGACCTAGTTAGGATGGAAAGGTAAGGCCTAATTTTCTCTTGAGTACTGTTATTACTTAAGAATTGCCACAAGCAGTAAACTTTAAGAGACTTGATTAAAAAAGCGCTCAGGGCGCGCAGCTAGGGCTTTTTTGTGACCATTTGCTCTAGCACGCTAGGGCTATAACTACTTAACCGGACTAAAACGCGACCAGGGGCGCTGTGACGAAAATGTATAGCGTCTGGCCGCGCGCCCGCGACGCTATGTATATTTCGTTCCTTTGACGCCATACATTTTATCTTGTCAGCGCCCTGTCCGCTTTGTATATCATGTCGGGTAGTATCATGTCAGTGACTGGTAGTTGAATGCATTCTAATTACCTTTTCTACCTCATGGCCAAAAATTGCTTATTGTGAGTACCTAAGCTCCTCATTCTGGCATCACATAACAATATTGAGAAAAAACGCAACAAGCACTGCGTGCATCGAACGTACTATTAAGTTGAACGGCGATGTGATGACATAGTTTTTCTTTTCTCAATTGTAGCCCAGGCCTTCGCATAGGTATCAAACATTTGTATCCCAATCCTGCCCGGATAACATAAAAACTGGAAGCACAGCTACATTTTCTCAACTCCAAAATCCGAAATCCTCACCAACAAAGGACTTCCCTTCACAGGCCCCAGCAGACGGAGCAGCCGCTCTCCTCATAGCTCATGAAGAAGCAGTAAGGAGTCACGGCTTCCGACCACTAGCCAGAGTAGTGGGGTGGTCCTGTGTGGGAGTGGACCCCAAGGATGCTGGGATAGGAACAGTTCATGCTGTGAAGAAACTGCTAGACGAACAGAAGTTGAGGATAGATGATGTGGATCTATTTGAAGTAAGGAGCTGATTAGATGTATCCTCAGTGAGAATGAAACTCTAGTTTTCCTTTCGTATTATCTCGGATCATGTCACCGTGGTTAATTTTTTGATAGAGATTTTGTAAGAGTTGAACCAAAACAAAAACCGCTTTAATGATTTCAATATAAGATTTTATTAACCTTTTCCTTATGTATTGGAAGCTGCGTTTTACTAATATTACGTGAGATGTGTGTCAAAAAAGTTTGTATATTGCAATTTAAATAAGAGTCTGATGGGATCTTTAATTTTCACATAAGTTAGAAATAAGTCACCCTTATTTAAAGAAACCAAACAGGGTATTATCTGACAGTGACGTATCTAGTGGCTTGAGAGGCAGGCGGACGCCAGGGGCTCAACCTTCAGGTCACTTTGGACCCGTAGCCTGCAGGCCAGAACTGACTTTTTAAAGGATTTTTGTATTTCAGATAAATGAAAACTTCGCTTCCCAAGCCCTCATAGCAGCCAAGGAGCTGAAGGTAGACCTGAGCAAAGTAAACGTAAGCGGCGGAGCACTAGCTTTAGGGGACCCCATCTCTGCAACCGGGGCGAGAATGGCTACACATCTTGTACATGAACTAAGGTAGGTACCTACTTATGTTTTTGTATTTCATCCATTGTTTTATTTTTAACACACTTCAAAAAAAGGAGGAGGATGTCCGTCATTATTATCAACCGATTTGGATGATTCTTTTTTTGTTAAGAAGAGTATTTTCCTGGACTGCTCCCATTTCAATTTGGTGAAGATCTGACGAAGAACTTCGGAGATAGGCAACGGAACTCTTCAATAAATTAAGTATAGCAAATCTTTCTGGGATTGCTAAAATCGCATTTCTATTTATTGTTTACATGTGTTCACAACATAACATCACGCTGGTACGCTGTGATGGGGTACACAGATGTGAACAAGTCCAATCTGGTACACCCTTACCTCACCAATTATATTCAATTTATTGTGCTCGTATTATGCTTGTGTTATGCCTGTATTGTTTTAATTGGATTCTATTTGTTTAATAAAACTGTTTTGCATGACTTAGTTAAGTTAAGGTAGAAAGTATAAGGATCACTTAATATGATATAAGTAAAAAACTTTTTCACAAAAAAAAGAAACAGACTTCCAAAAAACACTACAGTTCAAAATAACTTTAATTTCGGAAGTCGGTGTCAAATAACGAAGAAGCAACCAAAAAAACCGACTTCCGAAATTAAAGTTATTTTGTTTTTTATTTTTCACTTTTTAGTGGTACCCTACACCTAACAACACCACTAGAAAGTCACAGGAAAACAAAATTACGCAATCTCGTATACATGGATGATTTTTCGACATATTTTTTCCAGCTATTTGGATTTAATAAAACTACTGATCCGATTTTGATAAAATTTCAATGGGACCATTTGGGAAGTATAGGTACCCTTTCCAACAAAAAAAGAATTTTTCAAATCGGTTGTCAAGCGACGGAGTTGTGCCCAAACAAACATTAAAAAAAAAAAAATACAAACATCCGAATTGAGAACCTCCTCCATTTTTAGAAGTCGGTTAAAAATACATCTGTTTCCTGTACTTACTTACATAATTTATGTGCAAATAAATAATTATTCTTATTTTTGTGTCTATGTCCATTCTTTTGGGGTTTTCTGCCTATTCGGGCATAACTTTATTAACCTTGCTTGATAAATATTTATGTGGGGCTCCCATACAACAAACGTGATTTGTTTGCCGTCTCTTAACAAGTCCGACTCGCACTTGGCCGGTTTTTCTTTATCAACCTTGCTTGTTCCACTGCTGGGCAAATGTCTCAGCAATGGCCTTTTTTTTAGTTAGCAGATGTCTAATTGTTTTCCCCAATATTTCAGACGGCGTGATTTAAAACGAGGAATAGCAGCTTCAAGCTGCGGTGGCGGCCAAGGCGTAGCAATTTTATTGGAGAAAGTATAGGACTTTCGTACTTAGTGTTTTTAATCCATTCTGTGCAAGTGCAAAAGCTTTTGTTATAATTATGTTTACTGAAAACATTATTATTATTTAACGCAAAGTGGTTTATATTTGGGTGGATATTAAAAGCTTTTTGTGACCAATATTCCGACTAAAATATAAATTAAATAGCTATATATTTTTTAAACACATATAATTACAGTAAAAGCAGTGGCATAATAAACAAATTGTATTGACCTACTGCTTAACTGGGGCAGTGCTCATTTGTCCATGATTACAATGTCTTTATACATACATACACATGATTACATTGGCTAATAAACTTTACATAGAAAAACTCATTTTACATTATAGCAACTATCTGATACATTTATATTCTACTAATACAATATAGATAGAAGAATTTTGTATACTTAAAAGATATTTATTACACTTAATCTATTCTACACTTTAGACAAGCATTTATTACATAATTTTAAAAAAAGGGAATCATAAAAATCTCATGGAATTTTAACTTAAATACTCTAAATTATTAATTACTTAAAATATTCAGATTATGTCAGTGTTTCACCTTTAGTTACCTGAAAAAAAATAAAAAATTGTAAAATAACGATAATGTTGTGTTTATTTTTTACATTTATGCTATTAGGTGTGTGTGTGAGGTAAGCTAAAAATTGTGGTGCCTAAAAATTGTGCTTGCGTGAAACGTAAGCTAATTTTTAACAAGTGATATTTTATTTATTTATGTTTTAGTAGTGATTTGTCTAATTTTACAGTTTATTAGAATAAAAACTATGCCTAATTTGATAAAAATCTTTTAAAAACGTTTTTTAAGTACACTCACAGCTAGTTTTATCCTTAATTAGAGATCATAATAAAAAATAATCAAAACTTAAGTTTAAAATTCTACATAATAAATATAAAATTTCACTAGATTAGCTTACAATTTTACTAATTCTATAGTTCTACTGGTTTTGTTCCATCCACAAGTTTCAGCTCCTGGGTTTGAATTCCAGGTTGGCATTTCTGTTAAAAATTTTGTTTTGTTCAATTTTTTTGTTAAAAAGTACTGTCTGATTTAGAAATTGTGTACAAATAATTGGGAAGGTTCGAAGATGCTGCATGGTCATTATGTATGCTTTTATGTTGAATATAAGACTTGGAATAAGGTTTAAAAAAAATCTGATCCAAGAATTAATAATATTGCATCCTACTAAAAAGGATTTTTCTAGATTATGTATGATCATTTATGATGACAGGACATTAATTACAGACAGGTAATAAGCATTTAATACTTACACAAGCCTCCAAGTAGTCTATCTTCCTTTCCAATGATGTAAGTTTTTCATTAAGTGTGGCTAGGCGGGATCGGCATGACATGTCTGGAAATAAAAAAAGTAAATATTAACATTTTCATAGTTTATAATTTTATTAGGTAGGTAGGTACCTATTTTGTTCATTTATTATAGCGAAAAGGCCTTCAGAGCTAGCAAGAAAAGAAAACAAACAATGCAATTAAGAAACACACTTGGTTTAGCAATTGTTGTAAGGGGCGTCAAACAACGCCTAAGACGACCCACTGACCAAATAGATTATATTTTAAAGTTAGGATACAAATCCATGAATCACCTCAATATACAACAACAAGAACATGCCACTTTTGTCTTACTTAAACTCTCTTTAATGTAGGTATACTAGGTATTAAAAGTCAACATTACTATAAAGAATCAAGAACAGTATTCTCTTTCAATAAAAATATTGTATATTTAGAAAAATAACGTACCAAACGAATTGAGAAAATCTGTGATCTTCTTGATGCTGCCTGTTATTACTTCTATGTATTCCCTGTTCGCCCAGTCTTGCTGAATTTGTTTCTGAATGGTCTCTCTTGGGGGCGTCGACATTTTTATTACAAATGTTTTTGTGTTTATGAAGATAAATATTAGCACTGTTTTTGTTATTTTCAATAAAATTCCAAGATACGAGTTGCCAAGCCCAGCAAATAGCAAATGCTTCAGCTTCAGCCTTCGACTTCAATTTTCGGGTTCCAGAAACTCAACATGGTCGAATCGTTATTATGCATGATTACACAGAATTTGCACTGTATGCTAGTAGAATTATGCTAAGTTTTGTATTTTATCTTGGAATGGAACGGACTATTTGACATTTGAAGGACGATGGTAAAGAGTTGCCAGGAGGCATAAACAACAAATAAAGTAGAGGCAGCGCGGCACGTTACATTCTTCATATCATCCATAAACTTTGTCTGAAATCCAAGCCAAGATCGACCCACAAAGAGAACATGCTGAATTTTATGAAAATGAAATACAAAAAGGGAAATGAATAAAGACGTAATTGCCACTAAGAAAAATAAAAATAGATGACAGTCCATCAAATGTCATTCTTTCACGTCTACGTCTGCCAGCAGCCAAAATGTCAACAGTCAACGCCAGGCCAGCTGTACTGTGTCAGCTGTTTGTGCCGGCGACGATTGAATTATAGAATTTGTAACAAAAATATCTCTAAAATGGACGAGATTGAATACAAACTAAACACTAACAACAGTGTTTTAATAGTCAACGCAATCGACAAGCTTATATCCACGATTAAATCGAAGTACAAGCCAATAGAACGTCAAAGATTTGTAAACGAGAATGAAGAGCTGAAGTTTCTGAGAGAGAAGTGTTCGTCTAAGGATGCCAGGGTGAGCCTGACGGCGTGCCAGGGTCTGCTGGCGCTGGTGGAACTCGGGGTATTGGAAATTGCTCACACCATGTCTACTGTAGTAACCTTATTGCCAAGTACACAGTGAGTATCGTTTTGATGAAAATATTTTAGTATTAGGCAGTGGAACATCTTACTATCGCTGCTCTTTAGGAGAAACTACAGAATGCCACCTGCTATGATCCTTACACACTCGAGACGACCCACTGACCAGTTCATCTTCCCACTGACCAATCAAAATGTAAGACATAATAAGGAAACTAATTGAATTGCTATGTGCGCAAATTTTGAATAAATGTGATTTATATAATAATATATGTGACTTTGTATGAGTATATCCTTTTTTTCCCATTCCTGTAGGAATTTCATTTAGGTACTAAGAGAGGATATACTCGCGCACCCCGGCACTCCTCAAAGAACATACATCGATACCAGAAGTATCAATTAACATAACTGACATTTTAGATTATTTATAAATGCCACTTTAAATAATCGCTGTAAGGTTCACTTTGGCATTTTGGGTTCATGTCCCTTACGTTAACTGTTACTTCAGGTATCGACATGCTATACATGCTGTGCCTTGTCTGACAGTCACTTGGTACAAAATGAGTTTTAAATATTGATATAGTAGCCAGGAGGATCATAACTTTTTCATGACACAATTTTTGCAGCAACTACTCAGCAATAATATCCACAATGGCTGGTCTCCTTATCTTAGACCTAAAGGCCCGCCTTGTGCCGGGCCACCAATATAAGTGCCAGTTCACTCTCAAGTCTCCGCAGCATCCATTCATCACAGTGCTGGAGAAGAATAAGGGAGCTGAGGATGATGTACTGGCACAGATGTATGCGCTGTGCACACATCCTGATTATATGTAAGTTAATTTAAGATTTTAGGAGGAATTAATTAGGTAGGGAAGGAGGTGCTACTTGGCAAAAAACAATGACAATGCAATTACAACTTATAGTTTTATTAATGCAGTGCAACTGGAGACTTAAAACCACTTAAATTAAAGTTATTTTAGTTACTGCTGCAATCATTACAGTCAGAAACACATGTCACAAAATTGTGAGCTTCTTGATTAATGTTATAATTAAACTACATTTCTAACAATCCTTACATTTCAGTGTATCATCAAACAGCCTGGAGCTGCTGAGGCCAGTGTTCCTCTGGCTCACATGCCACCCTCAGAGAGACCACAGCATCAGGCCATGGCAACTATTGCTCAGTCTGCCACCAACAACTGCCCAGTCATCTCTACTGCTTGCCTGCCTAAGTTGTCAACAGGTACATGTGTCTTGTAGCAGAAATCATAAAAAAAATGATTTTTTAACTTATGACTAGATAACAATCTTTCAACCATTGATAGGAAATATTTACTTATACACACCATACAAGAAACAAGGCATTTATAATGTCTTGCGCACACAACCACTCCTGACAATTCCCTGCTAATGCCGACCGCCTGGCGTGTTCATTCGGTCTAGACAGGCCAAGCACCCTTTTCCATTACAGTCTGGTCCAGTTTTTACCAGTCAGGCCTTCTTTAGTTTTAATTTGAGTTTTTTTTATCCTATTTATTTTCCCTCTCTAAATCACGACAAATTAACTAGTTTATTTACAGAAACAATTTATTAAATAACCAAGAATTATTTTCTCCTACAGATCTGCAACCCAGCTTTAATAGAACGTTCCTACGCAGCCTACAGCGCCGTGACAGAGGCGTGCGTGTACCAGGCGCAGCGCGACCACGTAATGGCACTACTGCCCATGCTCGCCAGACTGTCACGCCAACTCACCACGCTGCAGTATGTGTAACATTATCATAATAGAACACTTGCACGCAGCCTACAGCGCCGTGACAGAGGCGTGCGTGTACCAGGCGCAGCGCGACCACGTAATGGCACTACTGCCCATGCTCGCCAGACTGTCACGCCAACTCACCACGCTGCAGTATGTGTAACATTATCATAATAGAACACTTGCACGCAGCCTACAGCGCCGTGACAGAGGCGTGCGTGTACCAGGCGCAGCGCGACCACGTAATGGCACTACTGCCCATGCTCGCCAGACTGTCACGCCAACTCACCACGATGCAGTATGTGTAACATTATCATAATAGAACACTTGCACGCTGCCTACAGCGCCGTGACAGACGCGAGTGTGTACCAGGCCACTCAAGGATGTAATTTTACGTGGCACAAAAATATATCAAATTTCAAAGCTTCACTTTGATCTAAGTTGCTGGGGCGTGGGGCATAGTTTCGGTACCGACGGCCATGTATCTTGATCATAATTATGGTCTTCCTAGAGTCGGCCCAATGGGCCCTTAATTTTAGTTCAACCAAGGTTTTTGTTATTATCCAACATCTACGAGCCTTAATTTTCTTTATTTTTAGTTTATTTTATTAAGGTCTCCAACAAAGAATACACCTTATAATATGCTATATTATAAAGGACAACAACAAAAAACTATGTGCTCCCTCAATTATAGGAGACCACATCGCGCAATTACTACCCAGTCATCAGTATATCATCCATATTTAAAACCTTCCAGACGTGACCCCCGTTCCTGCTACAGCCTCATAGAGCGTTGCTTTGCGCTCGACGCCCCGGAGCTGAGGACGGTCGCTGGCATCACGGTGATGTTGTTAGCTGAGAACCTGGCTGACACTTCCGCCTTGTATCTGCATGAGCTGTTTAATTTGTGTAAGTGTCAAATTCAAATCACTCATTTGCAAATGTAGGTTGAAAATATATTAATGATTGAAAAATAATCGTATAAGTGCAACGGTGTATTAAGGCGTCGTCCTAATACGATCATCGCGCGAATACTCGATCTTCGCGTTAATTTCTTCGGTAATCGGTCTCTTTGGTCTCTCTCTCACAAAGGAATGATGAAGGCCTCGGCGCGTTATCATAGGAAGAAGAAAATGAATAATCTTCATCAACAAAAACATTTTTGTCTACAGGTCTCAACATAATCAGCAAATACGAGTATTCCGCAATATCGCTAAACGTATTCGTGGCCCTTTCACTTCAATGGCTAAACCTACCCTCGTACCTCACTGCATCAGCCCTTAAAGTAGCCTCAAAGATCCTGGACACGTACCAGGACAGCTACAAAGACGACACTCGGCTCCACACACCAAACTTAAAAGCAAATAAGACTTTCCAAGCATTACTATATACTGACAGCCATTTATCGATAATATTCAAGTTGAATCAAAACTGGGAACGAATGAGAGATAACCCGGATAAATTAAAAAGCTGGTTAGACTCTATTGCCACAGTAAACGATGATGTCAAACTAGAGTTGCTACCTTTCCTACTTGGCATGATTTTAGAGAAGAGGAAGGAGAGTTGGTATGAAGAGATAGTGGTGAAAGTGTTGAAGATTGTGATCGGTGTGGTGGAGTATAAGAAGGAGGTGTCGGTGCAGATTCTGCCGCTGTTGGTGTATAAGATCGCGAGCGATAAGTGTCCGAGGGTGAGGTTGGAGTGTCTGAGGGCGTTGCCGCTGATGGCGAAGACTAAGGTGAGTTAGAAGATGTATTCTGTCAAGGAGGGTTTTCTAAAATTACAGGTTTTTGTTGAAAGCACTGAGACGTCAGGTCCAGGGCCAGGTCCTGTGAAGTCGCTTATGGTTTTCGAAATTATTGACGTCAACGTCACGTTGATGTTCTAAGTTACATTATCAATGTTGAAGCTCTTTTGCTAAAGGAGTGCCAACTAGTGGTATGATTATGCCTGAAAACACTTTCTAGTTGTAAAGTTACGAATTTACTAACAAAATATTCAAAGAAAAAACAACAAAAACTTTAAAAAAAAAAAGGAAAGCATGCTTCAGTTAGTAATTTCAAGGAAGTGATGATGATGAATTGATCCAAATATCACTGCTGTTTTTATGATGTTTCAGGAAAATGTTCCAACGATAGTATCAGTACTGAACAAGATAAAGGCCAATAAAGGAGTGCCAACTTCATTCCTTATCATGTTGTACACCAGCTTGGCAGAGACACAGGTATTGTTAGTTATTTTATTAACGGGCCCAGCATTGTTCCCTGTGGTACTCCAATTGTCTATAGTCCTGTAAACAATTTTCAGAATGTTTAAAACTTGCTTTTCCTTGTGATTAAGATGAAAGATATTGTTATGTGCTCAAACAAATTGTATTCAAACGTATTAGTCGCTTATTTTATTAGTTTGTGTGTATGATTCGTTGTGATCTATGCTATCGAACGTTTTGGTTATAACCTAACAAAATTTTGATATTTTGTTGCCTTTATTATTTTTATGTTTCGGAAGCTAAACTCTTATAGGCAGATCAACAATATAATCTTGATGTAATGACAGGTGCGATGTTTCCCGTACCTACAAGAAATACTAGTGGACCTAGGTATCGGCAAGCAAGATGACTTGAAATGGGAGGTCGATATTGCTAAGGCGGTCGCGGTCAAGAGGATCTGTGAAATACGGTAAGTATTCTAGAAAAAGTTAGTGTTTATTCTTTGAAATAAATGTTTGTGTCAGTTTGGTACTTTTAGTGTCTGTTTTAGCTAGTAAATAAATAAACGAGATATTGCAAAACTTTAACATTTTCTATTCTCGACTTCAGACCCACAAGCCACGGCCTAGAGCTGGTGTCAGTGATCTCCTCCATCCTGAACCGATGCGGCGACCGCTCGGGCGGCGTGGCGACGTGCGTGTGCGTGGCGTCGCTGGCGCTGCTGTGGCGCGGCGCGGCGCTGGCGCCGCACACCACGTGGACGGCGCTGCAGCCCAAGCTGGCCAGGGATAATAGGCATACTGTGCAGATCAGGTGACTAACGGATTCATTTAGAAGAAAGAAAAAATAATGATAAAATGTTTATTTGGCTCACACAGGTACACACAATGTAGGAACAAAAATAAGGAGACTTAATCTACTATCAATAGGGAGCCTTTTTTTTTTTTTTTGGATGGGAAATCATCAAATGACCCCTCCCGCTCTGGGTGAAGCGGCAGGGAGTGTCAGACTTCTACTGACTAAAACCCACCCATGCTCCTCTTAGTGCCTTTTACGTTCCAGGGCCGCGGTAACTCTTTCGAACAAATCCGCAACCCTGGTCCAATCCCAGCCTGCATTAACTATTGGTGGCAGCATAATAATATAAATATCAATGTCAAGTATTTGAACCGAATAAGTTCCGAATTTACAACACTACATGGCACAATCTTCGGTCAATCTTTTGATCTTTAAACGGTATCGATGATTGCAAATTAAATGTGTTTTCACCAGAATCCAGCCACATCGACCGCGCTAGCGTTGGCTTTGCAAAGATCTTTCAGAGTGCAAATATTGTTGCACAGAGAACTCAACAAGAGTTGAGCCATTGATTAGGACCTAGCTCTGTTATCGTACCGTGGTTCATTGAAGTATCCTCATCTGACTAAGTCGTGCCAGCACCTGGCCAGGCCTACCTGACTTTCGTCGAACTAAAAACAGAAAAAAAATGTTTTGGGTCCATCGCTGCTCTATCGACGCCACAACTTTTCAGATCAAGAAAGATCTCATACTCAATAGCATTTTTACTTCCAGCATCTGCAAGCTCCTAAGCGAGGTCCCATCCCTACGAGTGCAAAGCCCAGAGTACGACAAGCTAGTGTCAGACGCGGTTCGCAAGCTGTGGAGCCTGATCGCGGAGAGCAACCAACCGGATGTGGTGGAGGCTGCGTGTGACGCGCTGGCTACCTACAAGATTGACGATTATAAGCTCAGCGATGTGCCCGAGGTAACGTATCTAGAATATACAGTCGCGGTCAGAAAATATTTACAACCTTAAGGTTCATAATTGCCTGCACACGTCTATGTCACAAGGTCGATATGTGATTTGTCCAGGTATAAATAACTAAAGAGCATAGACTTTTATTAACATGAAGATCGGTTGCTCGAGGAGGTGACTTGCTAGTTAGGATATTTAAATAAAACCGTTTTTTAAAAGAAAACTAAACATATTATTTGGAATTATATATATATTTTTTTAAATTAGTTTTGGGTTTGCTCTTGACTCTAGTCAATGTCAGAGATGACAGAGACAAAGTCTACAATATTAGTATAGAAAGACATTCGGATAAAGCATAGCCATAAGGTCGAACTTGTTACTAGAAAATATAGAAACAATGTACATGACATGACATGGAAAATCAAAAAAGAACAGAGCACAAAACCAATCCGGCTGCGTCGAGGTGCAAGACGGAGACTTCATCTCTCCGAAACTGTTAACGAACGCGTTGGAGGACGTTTTCAAAAGACGCTAGATTGGAAAAGAAGGAGCCATAAATATCAACGGACAGTACATCTCACACCTCCGATTTGCGGATGACATTGTCATCATGGCAGAATCTCTGCAGGAGCTGGAAGTGATGCTGAACGGTCTGAGCGATTATTAAAGGCGGGTGGGTCTCGGGATGAATCTGGACGAAACCAAAGTCATGTACAATGGTCATGTCAACCCGAGACTGTAATCGTAAATGGCGCTACCCTCGAGGTTGTGCAAGAATACATATATCTGGCCAAATTATTCAACTGGGGCGGCACAACTTTGAGAAGGAAGCGACCAGAAGAATTCGTTTGGGCTGGGCGCCATTCGGGAAGCTGCCTGATATCTTTGAATCGTCGATCCCACAATCCCTTAAGACCAGGTTCTTTAACCAGTGCGTCCTACCCGTAATGACTTACGGAGCCGAAACGTGAACACTCACCATAGGTCTGGTCTACAAATTCAAGGTTGCTCAGCGAGCAATGGAGAGAGCAATGCTCGGGGTTTCTCTGGTGGATAGCATTCGCAACGAAGTCATTCGCCAGAGAACTAAAGTCACCGACATTACGCGAAGAATCAGCATGCTGAAGTGGAAGTGGGTCGACCATGTTTGTAGACGGACAGACGGACGATGGAGTAGATATGTGTTATAGTGGAGACCGCGTATGGGCAAACGTAGTGTGGGACGCCCTGCGGCACGATGGATCGACGATTTGAAAAAGGTGGCTGGCAGCGGATGGATGCGGACTGCTCAAGACCGGGATGGTTGGCGCTCTTTGAGGGAGGCTTACGTTCAGCAGTGGACGGCAATTGGCTGATATGATAATAATTTGTCGTATTTTTGGTGCCATAAAGCACAAAATTTGTATCTAATTTAAATTTTCCTTCAGATTTACAGAAACACAGTCAAGCTGCCAGCTTCGTTCTGTAAAACGCCAGCTGATGCGGCCAGGAAACCTGAAGAGGTCCTCGACTATGTTCCATGTAAGTGATAGCCCTCCAAGTGTACACTGCCATTTTCACCACATTTTTACAAAAAAAAGGAAAGATTATTTTCTTTGTAAGTTCGTTTCTTTGTACGTTAGTTGGTTTGTTTAACTGATTTTGATGAATTTTGGCACAGAGATAGATTACACCCTAGGGAGGATTTTTTGCAAAAATCTATATCAACGCGAGCGAAGCCACGACGCAAATTTGAATTTGTTTTATTTTCAGGCGAAATCTGGCCTCAAGTATTCAAATTCACGAACCAAAGTGCGTTACTGGGTGTCCAGCGCCTCTGCTCCAAGTTGATAGAGAAGGAGGTGCGCGGGTACCGCAGCGGAGTATACAATCAGGTACTCAATTACGTAGATAATTATATTGTTATAAATTTATATTTTAATTTAATATTACTCGTACAATTGGGAAAACATAGCGCGCTACCTAATTTTGAAGATCTTGTATGTAATTATAACCTATGTTTTACAAATAAATGATTCTGATTCTAGCACGACCCTCGACTAGAGCCCACCAGCCTGGCACATCTGCATGTCACCAGCGTCGCCAGGGGACTCGTCGACTGCTTCAGGAAACAGGTACGTACATCTTACTTACCGTTATAAATGCGAAAGTTTGGATGAATGGATGTTTGTCACTCTATCAAGACAGAACGGCTGAACGGATCTAGATACAATTTAGCACAGAGATAGATTGTAGTCTGGAGTCATAGGTTTTTGTGCCGGGAGTATGTTGCCTTAGGCAATAAATTTCCGACATTCACGCAGGCGTACTGAAGACAAGGATCAAAACCGCAGCATAATGTACAGCTTAGTACATCTTCGATTTTGATCTCATTTTTGGCATCAGCGCTCTCGAAAACCATCAAAATGACGCACAAGACTAATACAATTGTGAATTTAAGCCGCCACGTTGAATTTTAACCCCATTTTCGCCCTTAAAGAAAATATGAATTTTCGTAGTAATCATCTTGAATTTGACTACAGTGTCATTTTCGGCATCAGCGCCCGTATACACCCTGGATACTCCGATAATGAATAGGTACTTGCAAATTTTTCAAGCCATGATTTTGTTTACCCCTCGCATTCACAGTTTTTATTCTGGATCCACTCTATTGTGATCTCTCTCTCTCTATCACTTTAAGGTTTGCTGAGAGAAAACTCAACTTTGATTTTGTACATGAACGTTTTGTTTTCAGGCCACATCACCCTCGTACGACTTCCCCGAGTCGGTCCTCCTGTCGATCCTCCAGAGCCTGGTGTCGGAGTACCCGAAGCCCCTGCCCCCGTTCGACCTGTGCTTCATCCCGGAGCTGTTCCACCGCGGCGCAGCGTGGCGGCGCGGCTGCGTGACGCTGGCGGCGCGCCAGGCGCAGGTGTCGCCCTCGGCCAGGAGGATCCTGGAGAACTACCTGCTGGGCGTCAGTGCGGGGACTACGGGTGAGGTACGACTTCACTCTCTACACTGTTATCTCTTTTTTATTCCTGTTAACAGCCGATTTTCGAACTTCACAATCGGTCGAGCGCCGCGCTGTTTTCGCAGTTTTAAATGCGAATTACCCGGCCGAGATAAAATGCTTTTGTGACGTTTCTATCGGCTCGAATTACATACAGCAAACTTTTTTGGGTTCATGAATAAACTGACCATAGTATAAAATGTAAACAATACTCGTATTACAAGAGTAGTAATATAAACAATGTTGTGTCAAAGAACTAGCTGAAATAGGATATAATGGGACTAGGCAGGGGTCTAGCAGCCAGCGGCCCAACCGCGGACGCTCTAGCCGAAAGGCTTAGGGCGTCCCTAAGCGCGGACGATGCTCGAGTGTCCAGGCCCACCAAGCGCATCGACATGCGCATCTTGGGCCTGGACGACTCCGTCACGGAGGCGGAGGTGGTGGCCGCCGTCGTTAGGACGGGGGGTGCTCAGCAGAGGAGGTGAAGGCGGGCACCCTACGTCCTGACAACACGGGCATGCGCACCATTGTGGTGAGCTGCCCCGTGTCGGCGGCCAAGACCATCTCGGAGGGCCGTAGGTTTTTGGTGGGTTGGGTTTCCGCGCAGGTCAAACTGCTGGAACCCCGACCTCTGAGGTGCTTCCGGTGCCAAGTGGGCCACCATGTGGGAGCTCAATGCACCTCGGAGGTGGACCGCAGCGGTCTATGTTTCCGCTGCGGTCAGCCCGGTAGAGCCCCTACAAAGGGCTCCGGAGGGGGCTGAAATGGAGTGCCAGTAATGGCCCCATTTCACCCCCTCCTGTTGAACGTCAGCCACTGCGCCGCCCAGGAACTGATGCTCCTGAGCATGGCGCAGTGACTGATGCCTGTGGACGGCGAGCAATGGGTAGCTCGCCGTCCGATCAGAACAGGCCCGGGTTGACGGCGCGCTGTGTTCTACGTGCGCCAAAGCAGCAGACGTCAGCATGGGTCGGGGCCCATTAGGGCCAGAGCCTACCAGGGTTGCGGATTTGTTCGAAAGAGTTACCGCGGCCCTGGAACGTAAAAGGCACTAAGAGGAGCATGGGTGGGCTTTAGTCAGTAGAAGTCTGACACTCCCTGCCGCTCCACCCAGAGCGGGAGGGGTCATTTGATGATTTCCCATCCAGAAAAAAAAAAAAAAAAAAAGGCAGGGGTCTACTCTCTAAGCCCGAAGTCCGTAGTTTCGGCGTTGTCGGGCGTTGTAAGAACAATTTTCAAATCGTGTTGTCATTCATTCTTAGTTCGGGTTCGGGACTAATCGTAAGTCCGTAGGTGATACGGAGTCGAAAACGCCCGACACTAATGCCGAAGCTACGGCCTTCTTGGCTTGAAAAGTAAAACACGATCAGCGTCCACTTTGATCGACGACAGACTTCTGAGTGCGCTTTGATTAGTCGCTTACACGATCAAAGTACTTTGTCGATCGTCATCAAAACTACTTTGTCGAAACACTTTGAGCGTGTCCGAGCCAGCCTAATTTAAAGTTACGAAAAAATAATGTTGCGAAACTGTTTCCTAACTTCTGGTTTCCATGAGAAGGAGGTTTATCCCCACTTTTACTGGCACTAAGAAACACCTAAGTAAATTGCCTACATAAATACTATTGGAGTCTCGGGGCCAAGTCGGACGTTGAAAATCCCATAGTGCTAAAATATTGATGTATTTTCGTATTCTGAAAGTAAAGTCAACCAAATCACCACACCATTCTACCTTTCAGGAATCAGACACCCACCTAATCTTTGAGATCCTCCCAATCCTCTGCCGTGGGATGCCTCCGAACTCCGTCCGCCCTCCGCTCGAGATATGCCTCGCAGACTCCTTCGCGGCCATCAGCCACACCAAGCTAAGGGTCAGGGCTGAAGACAAGGAGCATCTGTTCAACCAGCAGATGGACAGGATACGACAGTGTCTGGAGTGTGATAAGATTCATGATGCTAATAGGACGCTGCTGTCGCAGATTGTGGAGCATTACTTCTCGATTATTGGGGATGATAATGTGGTAAGTTGGTTATTTAAGGACGCGTTTACAGATGGGTAGTCAAATCATTACTTTTTTACACAAAAGTATGTTTATTAAATATAAAATGCTTTGCATTCTTAAAATGTTTTTCCCATGAATTGTTGATAGATGTGCATGGTACGATTCTGATCTATAAATATAATTTTAGATAGGTACAGTTTCTCAATAAATGTACCGAAGTGAATTGAGAAAATATACTTATCTAAAATTATATTTTTATAATAGTGAGCCAACTAATTGTACTGACATCTTCATAGTAATTTTCAGGCGAGCCGCAATGAAGACCTTTTCATATTCATACATTTATTTCCCCAGGCGTGGCCCACGTACGTACAAACCTGCCGCTGCCTGTCCAGCAAGTACCTGGAGCGCATGACGTCACCGTCCAGCTGGTGGGAGGTGTCGGCGCCGCTCATACGCAAGTCTGCGGCGGTGCGCTGCGCTGTGGCCGCGCTGGGCGACTGTGACACCGCGCTCAACTGGCTCAACGAGATCATTGATGCGCAGGCGACGCAGCTGACGTGAGTTTGTAGTCAAGTACCTGGAGCGCATGACGTCACCGTCCAGCTGGTGGGAGGTGTCGGCGCCGCTCATACGCAAGTCTGCGGCGGTGCGCTGCGCTGTGGCCGCGCTGGGCGACTGTGACACCGCGCTCAACTGGCTCAACGAGATCATTGATGCGCAGGCGACGCAGCTGACGTGAGTTTGTAGTCAAGTACCTGGAGCGCATGACGTCACCGTCCAGCTGGTGGGAGGTGTCGGCGCCGCTCATACGCAAGTCTGCGGCGGTGCGCTGCGCTGTGGCCGCGCTGGGCGACTGTGACACCGCGCTCAACTGGCTCAACGAGATCATTGATGCGCAGGCGACGCAGCTGACGTGAGTTTGTAGTCAAGTACCTGGAGCGCATGACGTCACCGTCCAGCTGGTGGGAGGTGTCGGCGCCGCTCATACGCAAGTCTGCGGCGGTGCGCTGCGCTGTGGCCGCGCTGGGCGACTGTGACACCGCGCTCAACTGGCTCAACGAGATCATTGATGCGCAGGCGACGCAGCTGACGTGAGTTTGTAGTCAAGTACCTGGAGCGCATGACGTCACCGTCCAGCTGGTGGGAGGTGTCGGCGCCGCTCATACGCAAGTCTGCGGCGGTGCGCTGCGCTGTGGCCGCGCTGGGCGACTGTGACACCGCGCTCAACTGGCTCAACGAGATCATTGATGCGCAGGCGACGCAGCTGACGTGAGTTTGTAGTCAAGTACCTGGAGCGCATGACGTCACCGTCCAGCTGGTGGGAGGTGTCGGCGCCGCTCATACGCAAGTCTGCGGCGGTGCGCTGCGCTGTGGCCGCGCTGGGCGACTGTGACACCGCGCTCAACTGGCTCAACGAGATCATTGATGCGCAGGCGACGCAGCTGACGTGAGTTTGTAGTCAAGTACCTGGAGCGCATGACGTCACCGTCCAGCTGGTGGGAGGTGTCGGCGCCGCTCATACGCAAGTCTGCGGCGGTGCGCTGCGCTGTGGCCGCGCTGGGCGACTGTGACACCGCGCTCAACTGGCTCAACGAGATCATTGATGCGCAGGCGACGCAGCTGACGTGAGTTTGTAGTCAAGTACCTGGAGCGCATGACGTCACCGTCCAGCTGGTGGGAGGTGTCGGCGCCGCTCATACGCAAGTCTGCGGCGGTGCGCTGCGCTGTGGCCGCGCTGGGCGACTGTGACACCGCGCTCAACTGGCTCAACGAGATCATTGATGCGCAGGCGACGCAGCTGACGTGAGTTTGTAGTCAAGTACCTGGAGCGCATGACGTCACCGTCCAGCTGGTGGGAGGTGTCGGCGCCGCTCATACGCAAGTCTGCGGCGGTGCGCTGCGCTGTGGCCGCGCTGGGCGACTGTGACACCGCGCTCAACTGGCTCAACGAGATCATTGATGCGCAGGCGACGCAGCTGACGTGAGTTTGTAGTCAAGTACCTGGAGCGCATGACGTCACCGTCCAGCTGGTGGGAGGTGTCGGCGCCGCTCATACGCAAGTCTGCGGCGGTGCGCTGCGCTGTGGCCGCGCTGGGCGACTGTGACACCGCGCTCAACTGGCTCAACGAGATCATTGATGCGCAGGCGACGCAGCTGACGTGAGTTTGTAGTCAAGTACCTGGAGCGCATGACGTCACCGTCCAGCTGGTGGGAGGTGTCGGCGCCGCTCATACGCAAGTCTGCGGCGGTGCGCTGCGCTGTGGCCGCGCTGGGCGACTGTGACACCGCGCTCAACTGGCTCAACGAGATCATTGATGCGCAGGCGACGCAGCTGACGTGAGTTTGTAGTCAAGTACCTGGAGCGCATGACGTCACCGTCCAGCTGGTGGGAGGTGTCGGCGCCGCTCATACGCAAGTCTGCGGCGGTGCGCTGCGCTGTGGCCGCGCTGGGCGACTGTGACACCGCGCTCAACTGGCTCAACGAGATCATTGATGCGCAGGCGACGCAGCTGACGTGAGTTTGTAGTCAAGTACCTGGAGCGCATGACGTCACCGTCCAGCTGGTGGGAGGTGTCGGCGCCGCTCATACGCAAGTCTGCGGCGGTGCGCTGCGCTGTGGCCGCGCTGGGCGACTGTGACACCGCGCTCAACTGGCTCAACGAGATCATTGATGCGCAGGCGACGCAGCTGACGTGAGTTTGTAGTCAAGTACCTGGAGCGCATGACGTCACCGTCCAGCTGGTGGGAGGTGTCGGCGCCGCTCATACGCAAGTCTGCGGCGGTGCGCTGCGCTGTGGCCGCGCTGGGCGACTGTGACACCGCGCTCAACTGGCTCAACGAGATCATTGATGCGCAGGCGACGCAGCTGACGTGAGTTTGTAGTCAAGTACCTGGAGCGCATGACGTCACCGTCCAGCTGGTGGGAGGTGTCGGCGCCGCTCATACGCAAGTCTGCGGCGGTGCGCTGCGCTGTGGCCGCGCTGGGCGACTGTGACACCGCGCTCAACTGGCTCAACGAGATCATTGATGCGCAGGCGACGCAGCTGACGTGAGTTTGTAGTCAAGTACCTGGAGCGCATGACGTCACCGTCCAGCTGGTGGGAGGTGTCGGCGCCGCTCATACGCAAGTCTGCGGCGGTGCGCTGCGCTGTGGCCGCGCTGGGCGACTGTGACACCGCGCTCAACTGGCTCAACGAGATCATTGATGCGCAGGCGACGCAGCTGACGTGAGTTTGTAGTCAAGTACCTGGAGCGCATGACGTCACCGTCCAGCTGGTGGGAGGTGTCGGCGCCGCTCATACGCAAGTCTGCGGCGGTGCGCTGCGCTGTGGCCGCGCTGGGCGACTGTGACACCGCGCTCAACTGGCTCAACGAGATCATTGATGCGCAGGCGACGCAGCTGTCGTGAGTTTCTAGTTTATTAGCTTCTGCCACCGGCTTTACCCGCGTGATTGCCGGAAATTATGCCCTCGTGAAGGCTGCGGGAGTCCGCTAGAGCAAGAGATGTGACGACACTAGGGGAGGCCTAAGTCCAGCAGTAGACGTCTTTCGGCTGAAATGATTATGATGATAAATTCAAAATTGTTCGGCTAAACATACCATAATTATTATACCTTTTTTTCCTTACTTATTACCTAAAATCATACTAAAAATAACACTGGTATATATTTTTCATATGCGAAATGCTTCAAACCCCCTGTAATATTAATTTGCTTTTAATTTCAGTGAACAAGAGTACTCCTTACGTTGCATGCTACCAGCTCTGAAAGCAGCCAAGCCCGATGCAGAGTCAACCAGAGAATGGTTCCTACAACTTATGGGTCGCACACAAGTAGCCTTCAACGAGTAAGTAAAAACCGATGCACTTATGAATACGCGTCGACACCCCGGGAGTCAAATTAAATCAAATCGTTTATTGCAATCCATAATGTACAAATACAAGTGGCAAATATAAAAATGGAAACAATTATGGACCCTGTCGGGCACAGCAAATTTTTAAATAAGTTGAGAGAAGAAGAGCGCTTACATAAAATAAAATAAAAAACCTATTTACTATATTTGTATTATTTTGTATCATAATAAGTATTAAATTACCATTCATTCATATTAATTATTTATTTATTAGTCTCGGACACACTCACACTAGATAAAATAGATATAACGGAGATGGTACATCTCCCTAGGTAACATCAGCCATGATTTTGGTTGGAACTACAGTGCAGTGGGCGTACTATGAGAAGTGTTGGTTATTGCGCAATAAAAAAACGGTTTGCTTTTAAATCAAATTATAATTCACTCTCGAACTCACTACAAAAATATTCTTCCACAATAGGTACACAGCACCAGCTTACGAAACGCGCGGCGGTTCCTAGACTTGTTCACTGCTCGATCGCCACCAGTAGACTGCCGATGCAAATTCAGCTTCGATCGAGCACGACGTTCTAGACTCCGTCGAACCCCACAAGATGGCGTTGGCGTCTCGATTGTTCAATCGACTAACGTGTTTCCGACAGATAAATAAATAGACAAGGGGATACGATTTATTTTCGGAGTATAAAAATGAGGCAGATCTAAAGGATACTCTCCGTCTGAGGAGAACGGAGTCGACTAAAACCCCACAGTTCCTACCGCTACCTTGAGTCGGCGACGGCGCATTCCTGATTGCCTTGCCATGGAACATAACAGCTTTAAAAACAATTAATTTTATTTGTAATTACTTTATTAATTCCCAGAACGGAAGACAAATCCGCGAAGCTGTACCTGTGCGACGTGTTCATGTTATGCGTCATCGTGTTCAGCGGGCTCTGGTCCCTCGAGCCAGAAGTAGACCAGCTCGCCAGCAGTCGCAGTGGCCGACACGCTCTGCTACCGGCTGCGGCCGCCGAGCTGGTCGCCAGGGAGAGCTGGACCAACTGTACTTTACAGGTAACAGCTGCACATGTTTTCCAAAAAGTAAGCAGAAGCCAGGGTTGCAGAATTGTTTGAAAGAGTATCCGCAGCCCTGGAACATTTGCAGGAACCCGGTGGGTATGTAGGCGAAATTAATACCGCCACAAAAAAAAACAACGTAGCAGAATCAACAAATGAGACTCGCAGCGCCATCTGTCTCGACAGCTACGACCTAGCTTGACAAAATCCTAAATCGCGATATCAGAGTTTACCGTGCGATTAGAACATTTGCAAAGCCCGAATATCAACTGTCGGGCAGTTGCCCACCGGACACAAACAACCGTCTGGTAGGAGGATCGTCCCTTTTCAATGGTATGTGGGACTTTACTCTCTGTTCCACTACCTCCAAAGTTTTTAGTCAGCAAGTCTGAAACTTTCTCCCGCTCCGCCTTGAGCTGAGGAGTTATTTGATGATTTCTCATTCAGAAAAAATATAGCAAAGTGAAGAAAAGAAATCTAGATTATGCACGGTTATTGGATTTTTTTCAAAAGGGTTCGAACATAGAGCTCGTCGTTCTATTAAAATGGATACCTTATAACAAACGAGAAATTCTTTAGGGGCCAAGTCGTCAGCCACTTTTTGTTGAAACTACGAAATTGCGGCTGAAAACCGAATTTTGCCCTACTACGGATACTACTTAACACGTTTTTTCAAAAACGACTAATGGATTTTGTAGTTTTTTTATCATCAATCCATCAGTTCTCGGTAAATGCCACAAGCTAGTTTAATTACATTGCGGGGTACGATCGAGTGATTGATCACATTATACCTCGGTATCCCGCAATGTTATGCAACATGCATGCGACCTATTTGCAGGTGGAAACGGCCTAAAAGGCTAAGAAATACAACGCATTTGAAAGTGTAGACGTTTGATTGCAGATGCTAGAATGGCTGTGCCACACGCGCACTGCGGCCGGCGACGGCAGCTCGGGCCTGGCCTGCCAGCGAGCTCTGCTGGCCACGAGGCACGCGCAGCAGTTCGCCACGCATAAGATATGGACTAGACTGTGAGTTTGTTACTATGTTGTATTATATGATACTCATCTCTATAGTAACGTAGCCTCACGCTTGTGTTCCCCGAAATTTTTATTTATGTTTTCGAGTAAGTGTGTTGAAAAACGTCGTTTGATACATGTAGAATAGGGTTTAATTTAGCTTTCGCCTAGTAAAAACATTTTTAGAATTTAGAGTCTAAAATTTGTACCGAACTCGCATATTTGTATTTGTTCAACAATCACATGTATCGGTACTTAATGCTTACTTCTAAGCATAAAAAATCAATAGGGATGTCACCTGGAAAAATCTAATCAGTCCGTCAGTTAGATTATCGAAAAATATTGGACACGTATTTTTTGCTTTATCAAATCAGGAGTGGGGGCTCGTGATGTCACGTGTAAGTAATAAGTGTACTTACAAGTGACGTCATACGAGTTTTCAACGCACTGTATAGTTTTCTTTAGAAAAAAATACGTGTCTAATATTTTTTGAAAATCTATCTGACGGACTAATTCGATTTTTTTTAGTCATCTACCCGCATTTGTCACTAGTATTCCGGCTCAATAATCTCGGCGTCTAAATATCGCCTCGGCTGAAATGACAAAGTTTGCCCATTTGCATCAAAAAACAAGGCAGCAAAGAAAGGAAATAAAACGAGAGCCTGGAATATTCAAGTTGCATAAGATGCCTATGCATCTACAGTGTAGGTTCGACAAAATACAGCATATCGAGGGACAATAACGTTCGTCATAAATCTAAAATTACGATTTTCGGCACGATCAAAATTGTTTTCCTGTGAATAAATGATCAAATTATATTTGGTTTTGTTTGTTTCAGGGAGAGCCACTTCGGTCGAGATATCATCATTGAGGAATAATAACTTAAAATTTAACTTTATGTACTTACAGGTCTGCATAAAATTGACTGAATATTATTTATTAACATTTTTAATTGACGAAATATAATGTTACTAGCTGTCCCCCGCGGCTTCGCTCCCGTCAACTGGCTACCTACCTACCTACCCTACACCTACCCTACACCTGCCCTACACCTACCCTACACCTACCCTACACCTACCCTACACCTACCCTACACCTACCCTACACCTACCCTACACCTACCCTACACCTACCCTACACCTACCCTACACCTACCCTACACCTACCCTACACCTACCCTACACCTACCCTAAATTTTCTAATTTTCCGCGCAATTTTTTTTTTTTTTTCATAAGAACCTTCTCCTGACAATAACAAACACAACAAAAAAAGAATTAGTGAAATCGGTCCAGCCATTCACGCGTGATGCCGTGACCAAGGAAAACGGGTTTCATTTTTATATATATAGATTATAATCTAGTCAAATAAGTATGTTGTATTCAAACTAGCTTTTACCCGCAACTTCGTACGCGTATATCCAGATTTTTCCCGTTCTCGTAGAAATTTCGGGAAATCCTCCCCTACACCTCTCCAACGAACCTACATGCCAAATTTCAGCTTTCTACGACCAGTAGTTTCGGATGAGCGTGACTACCGCAAGACCACCAACTCCAATCGCTTCCATATTTTGCAAATAATTAGTACTCAATTGGTACTCGAACAAAATTGGTACCTTCGTAGTTTTCGAGAAAATGGACTTTGAAGGTGGTCCTGCGGTAGTCACGCTCCTTTCAGCAGGACCACCATGAGCGCAGAAAAAGGGGGCACGCTACAGCTATTCTAAGTATACAAATAATTAGTACCCTTAAATGTGGTTCATTTCGTATAAAAAACAGAACTGAAACATTTGTATTTACCGAGGAATCAACGATGATAACTTTCGTGCGGGCGTTCAGCAGGACCACGACTTTGAATGTCGATTCCAAGATTCAGGAGCTTGTCGCTTTCCTCAAACCTACATAGAAAATTAGTACCCTGCAAGATAGAATTAGTACCCAAAATTCAAAACTAGTACTCCAGTAGTTTACGAGATATACCATGGTATATCTCGTAAACTACGATTTTACAATCTTACAGCATCTGCAATTTTCCGGTGACATTATATTGATTGTGAATTTGTGATAATGTTAATATTGTAATTGTGCCGTAATAATTATTGTATGTTAGTATTAAGCCTGGGTAAATTAAAATGCTATAAGCTTATTTATGAAGTATTTTATTGATAAATAATCTATTTACATTAATTTTGATAAATTAAATAAATTAGGTACAGGATATAGAATACAGATATTTTAAGAAATAAGTTTATTTCTAGACAGGACTTCAAAGACTTAGTTTAATATGTTGTTTAGAATCAAATTGGTATGGTATTATATTACAACTAATAATCTTGCCGACCAAATTTCGGCCACTGTGGTCAATCTCAACAGTTATTTTATTAGCCAAGTATGCAGGAGATTTTATACTGGCACTTCACTTTGCGTATTTGGCCAAATATTCGCGTCACTTTAGTAATAAAAATTAACCTTATTTCGAAAGCCATAACATATTGTATTACACAAGTCACGCGAATATTTGGTTAAATACACCAAGTGAAGTGCCACCTTTAGTGCACAAGTGTGTGCGCAAACACTGGTACACTCTGTTCCTTCACTCTCATAGTCGGCCATCCGACACTCGCTGCGAGAGGTCAGGCGCAACATAGACACGTGCGCACCGAGGCACGGGTGTGTTTGGAAGTTGGTGATGTGATATTAAAACGGGGACTATATTTCTTGTCACCAAAATTTATATTTGTCATCAAGTTGCATCACCTAATAAATAGATCTATTGCCACGAAGTATTTTCGTTCTCAGATATATAAAAAGTGTCGCCAGGTATGAATTACCAAATTAATGCCAATATGTATGTAAAATAAGAGATGGATTATCAATAAAATCGTAGTTCATTCCTTGGATAAAACTTTGTTCTCAAAGTAATAGGTTTATTCTTTTAACTTCGTACTCAGAAAGGTATATCTGTCACCAAATATTCGAACATAGGGCACAGGGAGCTTAGGGCACCCCGACTCGGACAGGTTAGGTTAGAAGGGGATGGCGGGGTCAAGTGAGCGAGCGTAGCGAGCGAACAGACCCCGCCATCACCTTCGTGGTTATTTTTTTTAATCCACCCAGTAATATGGTTTACTTCCCGTTTTATAATAAATCCCAACCTATTTATTTGATACTTGATAATATATCCCGAGGATTACATGTGATTTATTATGGAATTGCTTTTTACAATTATTTGGCAACTACATTTTGGTGACAGATCCACTATTTTGAGGACAAACCCTATTATTAAAGAAATTCAAAACGAATAAAATTGGCGATAGCTTAAATCATACCCTATTAAAACTATTACTTACTAAGATTACATACATAATTAACATTTACTGCAATGCATATTGATATCCTTTTCACCATCATTAAATGTCCATTTCACAGTTTCTAATAACACATAACAAATACACATTGTTGATATTGCATTATCACACACAACTAAGTTTCATTTGCATCTGTGTCTGACACAAAAAGATATGACAATGCGTGTTAAAGATTATACACATTTCAAAATGCAATAAAAGAAATTGAGTTTTCTAATCAAATATATTTACGTATAATATACAGCCATAAACACTGTCACTTGTATCTCACTGACAAATGTGCTACTTGGCACTGTTTTTCTGCTATCATCCCAAACTCCAACAGTCAATTTAATTATTTCATTGTCCATTCAATCATTGTTTGTCCTGAGAGCCACTTTCAAATTATTCACTGGAACCAACACCGACATAGTTGGACGTCCATCTTCATTACCGTCTTTAAACAAGCCACTATTCATTATTCTTCTCCTTAAACTTCTTAATACACAACACTAACCTTCTCTATAGTATTATGATTACGTACTATCAGAATTATACACCACTAACTATCCGAATCTGTTTATCACTCACTATACAGTGTCAACTCTCACTATACAGTGTCAACCTCACTATACAGTGTCAACTCTCACTATACAGTGTCAACTCTCACTATACAGTATCAACTCTCACTATACAGTGTCAACTCTCACTATACAGTGTCAACTATCACTATACAGTGTCAACTCTCACTATACAGTATCAACTCTCACTATACAGTGTCAACTCTCACTATACAGTGTCAACTCTCACTATACAGTGTCAACTCCCACTACAGTGTCAACTCTCACTATACGGAGTCACCACTCAAGTGCCTACTTTCACAATGTCCTCCATATTAGAGTCGGGCTCTGCACTGGGATGTGGATCCCCTCGTCTCCTAGCTTCGAGTCTATTGTCATCATCACTCACTACACAGTGTCCTACTATCACAGTCCTCCATGGTATAGCAACGTCCACCCTACAGCGTCTGCGCAGGATGCCGCTGCAGCCGCGCTCACACGGCCGTCTCATCCGCCGGCGCCTTCACCAGCGGCTCTGTCGGGCTCTTCACCGGGATGCGGATCACCTCGTCTTCTAGCTTCGAGTCTATTGGCATGTTCTGTGAATTAAAAGAAGCTGTTGAGTTTTAAAGCATAGATTAGTCAAACAAGCCATGGACATGCATATGGTTGCATTTATTAAAAATCTTGCTTGTATGTCATGTATGTGTATGGGTCGAAATAAACCGCATGAAGGAAAGACAGTGGGGCAAATGGTGGTAAATGGGCGTGGCTTATAAAAAAGTTGCCAATGTTTTTTTTTTCAAAGTGGACTGAAAACACACTTCCTACTGTGTTTTTTTCTATTTTTAATTAAATTAAAGATACTAGAACATAGGTGCAGTAAAAAATCTACACACAGCAAGTCACACTGAACTAGAAACTGAATTATGAATGCCAAACAGGGTTAGCAGTAACAAAGTAAAAAAAATAAAATTATTGCTAAAATAATTACATAGTAGGTACTTACATACATAAAAACAACTTACTTGCATTAGGTCATTTGGGTAAATAATAAAATAAATACAATATAAACTACATAAATCATAAATTATATTGAGACCTTACTAAAAAGCAATACATATGTACTTAAACATAAAATAAAATAATAGTAGGAACTAGAAGATATTATTATTGTTGTTAGTAGCCAACTCCTTTTTTCAGCAAATAAATCTGTAAAGGAAACTTCCTAAAAATGTTAATACCCAAACGTGCCAGAACAGTTTGCCCGGACAGTGCGACGACCGTCTCCGAACTACGACAAAACTAAACGAACCTCGAGCGCGGTATAGTGCTTATGCAAGGCGGCGGGCAAGTTATTGTGCCGGGGCAGCGGCCGCAGCCGCGCGGCGTCCAGCAGGCGCGCGCGCCGCACGGGCGAGCCGCGCCCCGGGGCCAGCACGCAAGTGCCCACACTCTTCAAAAGACGGGCTCTGAAGTCATATAACAACATCTGTCAACTTGTGCGATAGTTGCGCCGCTGTTGGGCGACTGTAGCGCTACTGTTGTGCGACTGTTGCGCTGCAATCGTGCAACGGCGGCGCTGTGGTGTGGTATCTGCAGCTGAAATAATGAAAAAGATACGATTGGATGAATTGTTTGAACTGATATGTACCTAGATTTTCAGAAGCCATAATATTGGACCCGGTATAAATGTTTCCGCTCGCCTTATCCACTGCATGCACTATACGTTTTGATATTTCATAGCAATGCTATTTACGAAGGCGAATTTTCTGTAAAAAGGATTATCATTTATACCTAAAAAAAAATGTCAATAGAATCACAGTTACACCGTAACATCTGAAAATATGTAAACGACTCACGCATCTAACAATTTCAACAGCAGTCGACTGTACGCTGTATATTCATCTTCTCCAAACTCTCCAGGGTGATGCCTGGCGAACTCGTAGGTGTCACAGAACTGATGCACCAGCTTCTGCCCACGTCCATCCAGGGGGGCTGCGAGGGAAGACAAGAGGAAGGCTCGGAGGGACTCCCGGGCGTGTCGCCGGAGCCCTGGGTCTTGCCGTGCTATTTCTTCCTCTACAATGAAGAACAGTTTACATGATTCAATTTAAAATTGTTATAGATTGTGTAGTGAAACAGGAACAGAAAGGCAGAATATAGAGTCTGAAGGCCCCACTCCTGAACTATCAGCATGTGTGATGTTAAGTGATGTATTTAAATCTTCGTAATTTTTTATTGATTTTATAAAGCAAAAAGTATGTGTCCAATATCTTTTTCGTAATCTAACAGACGGACCTAATATGATCCTATTAAGTCCGTCGTAAACATCCCTATTTGCCATTTTCCTGAATACAAAAAGAATATACAACATTTGTATAAATGTTTAATTTCTAATCTATATAGGGAGATACACACTGGAGAAAAACTAATATTATTGGTTTGGCAGATCCAGGGGGGACTAAGAGGCTTTGGTAGACTACAACCTAACGAAGTCATTGAGAAATTTACAAAAAATAATCCAAGAAGGCTGTTATGCATTTAGCAAACTAAAATTTTATGTGCTTTTTTAATGTCTACTTTGCTAAAACCAAACTCAGCACAGTCAAGCCTAACCATAAAACGACAATCCTGGGTCCGCGCCTGTTGGTTATATTCTGGGTTTCCCAACAAAACAGCTTATTTCATGTAGCCAAAACATTTGGTCATTACTACTACTAATTTGCTATATCTTAATCTTAGAAGCCTTTCATTAGGCAGTAAACAGAAAATATATCATACCAAGAGTCTTCACATCATCTACAGCTCGGAACCGGTAGTGGTACGGCTGTTGAGGCTCCAGGATGTAGTGCGAGGGCTCTGTGCTCAACAGCCGGGGCTCGTGCATGATGCGCGGCACTGCTTCAATGCGGCGCTCTAGCTCTTTCTTAAGGATCTGTTCACATAAAACAACTAACTAAACAAATAACCTGTGATGGATGAGATTGGAATCGGAAAAGGATGGAAAAAGTTTAATAATAACACTTTACATGTCAATCTTTTTTGGTCATTTTAAACTAGATGAGGTCTACGTTTGCTAGCTGACTACTAGGTAATTGATACATACTATTTCTTCCAAAAAATGCATCAGATTTTCACTAAAGCATTATAAATGAGGAAGTATTGTGTGTTTGTAATTTATAAATATTTTGTACAAAATTGCTGAACTGTGATATTATTCACACCCATGTGAGTGAAGGTTGCTAGAATTATTATAAATGAGTGGTGAAGTATTATAAAGGTGGGAAAACATTTTTTATGGGCTGCCATTATCATCTCTACTCTTAATTTCAATTAAAATGTAGCAGTATAGATGTTATTGATATCAAAGACTATTTAAGTACCTACCCAATCTGAAACCTCTGTTGGTCATGCAAAAAAAGAATGTATCACAATTTTTGGAACAAAGTCCTAGCAATGAGTGGGCATGGGAAGCGGATGTGAGTGAATATGCATCAAAATAACTAAGATATCGAAAGCAACTGTTCGTACTATGAAGTTTGATAGGACAAGTTAAGGCTGGAATTCGCGACAGATATTATTTCCATTGTTTTGTAGGAGACTAGTTCCGGCTAGAGGCCATACATAAAGATTCCAATAGGAACAGTAAAGTGTAAACTTACTTTTTTCGCATCAGTTCCGATGGGTACGTGTGGGCCTCTTCTCGAGCGAAGGGCGAACCTTGTTATCTGTCTCTTAGCAAAGATGAACAGAATCACGAAAGTTAACACCCCCCCACTTATTATGAAGATTATGTTCAGTATACTCGTGAAATCCTGCATTGTGGATATTTATTAAATTATTATCAAGAAATTATTAGACTTCATTGGATCGCGTCGATCGTAACCAATCGTCGATCGATTCTGAAACTAGAGAAACCTTTGTTTATTTTTTCCATGTGTTCAATGTTTAGCATAAAATGAAATGGGAAATTGAAAATTACACGTTAAAGAAAGAGAAAAAAAGGGACTACATGCTGTGAATATCGTATTGGATCGAACGAACTGGCCATGGAACGAAAAGTTTTACATTTTGACTTTTGACACGTTTGGCAGTTCTTGCAAATGACATTTTGACATTATTACATTCGTTAAATAGTCTAACCAATATTAGTAAATTGAAAAACAATCAGTTTCGGAACGAAACCTTTTCAGAAAACCTTCATACCATACGAGGACGAAGGGCACTGGGCAGACTTGTCATGCATTAACATTAGGGTCTCGTATGATTGTACCGCTTGGGTAATCGTGTGAAATGTTACGAATGATCTTTATTTTATAGGTTTTCCTTACACAGTCTTAAGTAGCGATCACTGCTGATTGAACTACAAATTACTTTTTTACGTTAATTTGGTCGTAAAATAGTAAAAGTTTCTGATGAGTAGGTATAAACTTCAACTAAAAGAAAAGAATGCGGTGCATATAACATAACATACAGCACGCCACGCAGGTACTTGCTTTAAATCCGATCAGGTATCTGCCGTCATACCTAGAAACGCTTATTATTTATTCATCGTTTATCAATATACGCTGTCGCGTACACAAAACGAACATAAATTCCTTCATCATGATTCTTTCTATTGAGGAGTTGGGCGCGGCACGAATGTCTTTGGCGGGAAACGCGGTTCGCATACTAATATGAAAATGGCGGCGACGACGTGCGATGACCAATAGACGTTGTTCAATTATGGAAAACGAATGTCAATTGTCAATCGACTACCCACTGTGGCTACAATGGGTTTCTTTACAAATTTGGTGTCGTTATATTCCTTGCGATGCAATTTCGATTCAGCACACATGGTTGCATTACTTTAATAGGCGCGCTCATAGAAATATTGTCTTCCTTCCATCGTTAATGTGTAATGGAAATATCGTGATTGTCTGCTTGATAGCTAAAATTAACCTGAATATGGCGGGCCCTTAGTTTAATGTTATTCTGAATGTGTATCAGAGCCAGTAGAAGCTATAAATCGGGTAATAAATATATACTCAGAAAACTCGTAATAACTAGGAATGTTTTGCGATTGCGACCTACAAGTGCTACAAATAATTAGTTTGTACCTATTAGCTGTAAGTCCTCCATGTACCTACTAAATAAATAAATAATGAGGACTTTATTTAGGATCTACTTACATAACTTTTCAAATATTTGGGATGATAAAGTTATACTCATTTTTTTATCTTTTAGTCATGTCTTTGGTTGTAAGATACTCACTTTAATAAGTAGGTAAGTACAGAACATAGATAAAATAAACGGATCACTGCTGGAATGTAATAAGCTGCTGAGCTTCACGAAGATCCATCATGAGATGTAAACAAAATAAGCACCGGGATGCAAGGAGATTTTTTTAAGGATGGGAAATCATCAAAAGACTCCTTTCACACTGGGCGGCATGTTCTCTTACTGACTAAAACCCATCCGTGTTCCTCCTAATGCCCTTTGCGTTACAGGGCCGCGGTAACGCTTTCGAACAAATTCTGAAAAAGAAAGGAAGTGCACATGTACAGTCATAATATAAAATTTATTATGTAACTAAACATTCAAAAATACAAATTATAGAGAATATCTAAAACATGGACGTACAAAGGAGGTTGTTTAGATGGTCCCGACACCCCTTAGCATATGACGTCAATGAAAGTCGTGACAGAGTCTGTTTTGTCGAACCTAAATAGTTTGCTTTCGAAGCTAGATAGTATGATAGTATGTGTCTAACACATGAATAAAAAAATCCTGTGAAACGTCATCAATCCATACTTTGTTGTGTACGACTTACTTATTTCCAAAAATAGAAGAGAAACTGAAACCTTTTGGACCCTTTTGCCCCCTCGGATGGACCCCCTCCCATGTGAAGGCTATAGCTGAGCGTCCGTGACCTAAAAGCCCCGTATTGGGTGCTCAGAGTTTCGTATGGTGTCGGACGTAAAAGAATAGCACCATCCCATCACTTCCCGTGGGTGTTGTAAGAGGCGACTATGGGACTCACCACCAAAGAATGGGCAGCAGCATTCTCTATAGGTATATAGCAACAGCTACACTGCGATCGCCGACCCGCCTGCCAAGCGTAGCGATTAAGGCAAAACTCTATCTTGGGGAGGCCCATGTCCAGCAGTGAACGTCTTTCTGATGATGAGGTGCTCAAATTGTCGAGGTCGCTTCCCTCGCTCTTGCATCCTTATTCTTTACTTCTGTTGCTTTTCTGCGTATCTCGATAAAATTTTTCTCTTCTCTATACGGATTGGCATAAAAACAGTATTCGGGGCATGGTAGGTACTGAAGATGCACCCCCTTGAAAATAGTCCTCCCTTTTTTGAGAAAATATGTTACCACACGTGACTATTTTCTCAAATAATACGAGAATCGTCACGTTTAAGTATATGTGGCTCTTGGAGTATCCTTCTAAATTCTAAATCAATTAGGTAGGTACCTAATCCCAAGTCTCAACTTTACTAGAACCTACGTCGAGTGCAAGCCGACCATATTTTTTCAAACTGAAACTTCCTTTGACTACCCATCTTTAGTCGTGACCTTTCGTTTAGCTGGAGTTCCGTCCCATTGACGAGCCGCTGCTAAAATCTCTAACCTTGAATCTGAGGTTATCGTTACGAAATAGCAAACTTATGCTGAACGTCACATGTAACTTACTATTTGGGCCTAACCACCAACTCTTAAAGCAGTATTATTTTAATATTACTTCCAGTGGGAAAGAGACGGAGCTATACGTCCTGTATAGCTCCGTCTCCGTTTCACTGGAAGTAATATTGAAGTAATACTGCTTTAAGAGTTGGTGGTTTAGGCCCACAGTTCCGTTGCTGTTGTTCTATAATTTATCTAATAGTTTTTCTCGGCTCTTCAGTCTTCGATCCCGTGGCCAGCCGACTGGATCTGTGAATTCTCCGAGATAAAAAATCCCCGTGAAACTCAGCAGGAGTGTAGTGTTCTACCAGTTTTCACAAATTGTTTATAGGAAGCATTTTTTGTAATCGGATGGGTCATTCATTAATCATTATTAATCACTAAAACTTTATGCAATAGTAAAAATACTACACAAAGGCGGAGTAATGCCTTATGCATTTTCTACCAGTCGACATTATGGAAGTGCAGAGAACATAGCAGGTGGCATGGTGGAGAATTTCTAAGATAATATCCAAACAAACTTGATCGTTTTTTAAATATTTGCTTAAACCAGGGTAAACTTATAATAAGTAAAGTCTAGTAGATGTAGTGTAGGTAAATTTTTGAGCGGACTTCGATTAAAAACCACATAAATTTCAATTTTGTATTCGATATCTATAGGTTCTTCTAATAAAAAATACCTTGCAAAAGACTATCGCAGTGTGTGGTCCGTAGGGACGGATATGAATAATGTTCTTTTCATACAGGTAGCCTAGCTAGCAACAGTGGCATGGTATGCTCATATAAGTACTATGAAGAATATTAATAGGAAATTACTATTGATTGAGTGACAAACAATAACGGAAACCAGATATTCGGTTTCCACTATATATTTCGCTAAGCTACTACAATCAGCATTCTCAGAGCCGGTTACTGAATGGAGTATAAAGTAGCTACTCCATTCAGAATTGATATGCCAAAATTTTACAGGATTTTTTAGCTGGAAAATCATCAAATGAATGAATGAATGGAATTTCTCTCGCTCTGGGCGGAGCGGAAGGTGGTGTCAGACTCAATCCCTAAGAATAATAAAGTTATAACCCACACGTGTTCCTTCAAATGCCCTTAGCGTTCTAGGGGCCTAACCACCAACTCTTAAAGCAGTATTGTTTCAATATTACTTCCAGTGAGAAAAAGAAATAATATTATATTAAAGATATAAGAAGTAATATTATATTAAAGTAATACTGCTTTAAGAGTTGGTGGTTTAGGCCCAGGTCCGTGGTAACTCTTTCGAACGATTCTGTTTCTCAGTTTAGTTTTTCAGGCATAAGCAGAGTTTAATGAATTAAATTTCAGAAATCGGGAGTAAAACACCCAACTTTGCAAGTTATGGTTATGACATTAGGTACCTAACCGTTTTGTTTTATGTACGGTACAGTAGGGCCAGCGTTGCGGAATTTGTTCGAAAGAGTCACCGCGACCCTGGAACGCAAAGAGCATTAGGAGGAACACGGCTGGGTTTTAGTCAGTAAGAGTCTGACACTCGCTCCACCAGAAGCGCAAGGAGCCCGAAGCGATATGAGACCATCATTTGCCTGGCTTTTTCCCAACTGTATTGGGGTCCTATTAGCTGCTGTTAGCGGCTGTTATTAGCTGTTATTATTATCAACGAAGGAGCGATATGGAATAATAAACAAAAATACCAAACACTTTCTTAATTTCTCGAATCAAGAGTGCGCTGAATGAAAATGCTTCGGTTGTGTTTTCGTAACTTTGACCAACCGAACGGTAGCTGGTTTTCAAGGCGTGCACGTGGGGTGGGTTTTGTAGGAAACATACGGTTTCATAATTATGGTTCGGGCCGCTGAACTCGTACAGTCTTTACTCCAACTAACTTGCCTTCCGCTTTCAGGAACTCCAGTCGAATCAGTCATCTACTTGACACTCAAAACTTATAAGAAAAAGAAAAGAGGTAGGTACATATTTACATTTTTATGTTAGGTAGTTTGTAGCTTTTGTTTTGCTAGTTTAAGTACATATAGTTTAAGTACAGCCGTATAAAACGGCAGAACAAGCCCTGAATATTGTTAGGCGTCTTTGGTGATGCTAGCTACACCTCTGTCTGTATCCCTGATCATAGCAACTCCAGAAAAACGCCCGCAAAATCACCAGGGCCGCACAAAATACAAACTCGTATATCCACAATCAACACCGATGCGCATGAGCATTCAACTCGCGTCCCGCAGCCACCACAATGGCGACGGCACGCGAAAATATGCGCACGCGTCGAACTTAGGGCATGATAATTTAACAGTGGCGAAATATTGTTTCGTAAAAATGCTCCAAGAGTTATGTGGAGCTTTGCTGCGTAGGTAATGATATTTTATGATAACTTAGGAATTGAGATTTGACATTGAGAGATTTTTTTGTTGTGTGAAACGTAAACCTTCTTCAATTCCTTTTTATTAAAATCTTTTTGTGTTTAGATAATGAAAATCCGAGAGACGGAAAATAGGAAAGAACTCTTGGTTTTCCACACATTACGCCTACATGACCCTTAGGATCAGAGATATAATACGGTAGGTATAAGGTAGGCTATACATTTACCAGTTATAGTTTGAATACTCACACAAGGGGAGAGCTTTGTTTCATGTCGTAATTAAATATTTATTTGTAAAACAGACCACTACTTTGTTTCATTGTTTGCGAGAGAAACTGCCATGACTTTTTGGGTTCAATTCCCAGGACAGCAGAAGACGGTTTTCCTGTTAGCGATTTCTAAGAAGTTACCGTAGCCTTTGAATTTATTTGTCCACAGTATCGACGGTTAATGATATGCAGATACGGTTGTTTCCCACTTTCTTTCTTTTTAGCCACAGGGTGTCAGTACCTAAAGGTAACTACGGTAAACAAAACGACCCAGGGACGGTTAAGATCACAACATAATATTTTTTGTGGTTAAGACAGCTTAAGTCAACATCCTCTAGATTTCTGATGATAAAATATGAATGACGCCAGTAATACCCGAGTTAGTCGATCTTTTCACTGCGCAGGACCCCATACCTCACCCCCGTTGTCTCATGAAATTGCTACTGCGCAGCGACTCGCGGAGTTGGCTTTTGCTTCTACATGTAGGTAGTTCGCGGACCTAGTAGGTGATGAATCCATGATGTTAACGACGATCTTGTTAGTGGCACTTGTCAAGAGTATCGAGCTTACTCACATGATCATAACGATTGTTCATTGTTGCGTCGTATTTGGAGCATACTATATACGCACGAGAAACTGTTGACACATTGAAATGATCAAGAACTATGGTAGGCGCCAGATAAATGTCCAATAACGGTCATTGACCCAGATACATTTATTGACTTTCTTAATCTCAAAAACAGAAATAAAAACACAAAGCTGCCATGTCCTAACTCGGCTTCTATCGTGATCCTTTACGTTCTCTAGTTCAAATTAATATTGTTCGGGTATTTACGACGGGATATTAGGGAAAGGTCAATGTACTTTACTGCAAGTTAATCTGGCGCCTATTATACCTACTTATTTACGGTGTCTTAAGACTAAGCTACCAACACTAGTCTGCCTAGATTTTTACCAACTATATTGAGGTCCGGGGTTTCTAGTCTTACAGGATGCAGCTGAGTAGGCAGCAGGACTTTTCATGGAGCACCCTATCTGTGTTCCTCAACCCAGTAACTGGTTATAACGATACTAGTAGGTACTCCTTGGCAAAACTAGTGTTGGATTTCTTTTCTGAAAAGCTGAACGTGCTTGCCGAGGCATTCCTTCGTTCCTCGGAAAGCAAGTTTTAAAGCTGTTAATGCGGCCAGGACTGCGGAATTTGTTCCAAAGAGTCACCGCAGCTCTGGAACGCAAAGGGCATTAGGAGTAACACGGATGGGTTTTAGTCAGTAAGAGTCTAACACTCCCTTCCGCGCAGGACTCGAAGGAGTCATTTGATGATTTCCCATCCAAAAAAAGCTGTTAGTGCGGGCTGTAATTTCTAGATCTTTAAATGGCAGTCGTAAAATGTAGTCAGAAGCCAAACCTCGGTATGTTAAGATGGTCACCAATCCACAGACCGACCCCGGCAAGCGTTACTTAACCTTATAAATCGACCCGTGCGGCTGTTATTATTTAGCCACGGGCCCCTGGCTTTGGACTACCAACACCAATCATGCAAAATACAATCAAAACTAACCTCTCCTAAATAAAAGGAGCCGTGACCCCCGACTACACTGTGTAGGTACACCCCACATCAAGATGAAAGCTACATGGCCCGTAGCTCGTACACCGTAGGCGGATGATGAATGGGTTAATGATGTAACCAATCATGACTCACTGATCGTATAATTAGGCCCTCTAAACGATTCTAATGAGTGCGAGTGTGGAGCCCATTCATGCGAAACAGCTTGAAATTAAACGTTTTGTGCGCTGTTGAAAAAAATAAATGTAAGTATCTAAATGATCTGCGGCCTAGTAACAGCAACTACGAGTACCTAGGTACATATACCTACCTATGATAAATATGTGACCTCACATCAGCCTTTATAAAGACTGCTGAAATATATATGCTTTCCAAAAAGTATCGTACCTAATCCTTTGCAGGTTAATTAGTTTATTAGGTAATACTGCTGCTCGATCCTAAATATTTTTTTTAAAGAGTTCTAATTGAACCTGCACCAATGCTAAGTTATTATGAACTGACCAGGGTCCAGTACGCCTCTTACGATTCTTAATGCTGATCAAGAGGTCTGCTAAGCATGTCATGTTTGTCTCATAAGTAACATAAGGTTGGCAGGAAGAGTATAGGTATATCTTTCGGCAATAGATAGGTTCTCGGCCACTTAAAAATAGACCAATTATTATTCAAGACCAGTCTTCCCAAACTTAATTAATTGACCAAAACATAGTTCCTATTCGAAACATCCACAATTCATTGAAAAACATCCGATAAATCTTCCACGTCAGTTTCTGTGTTTAGTTTACCAAAGGATCTATTGAACAAAAAACCTTCCACCATGGCCCTACATGGTGGAAGGTTTTTTGTTCAATAGATCCTTACATATTTTTTTAATTCGACAGTTAACCATTATTTCAATATGTATTCATGTCACAGACATCCCCTCCCATATAACAATGGGTAGGTAGCGTACCATTTCGACGCAGGAAACGACGTACGCGCAAGTTTTTCAAAATGGCCGCTGGTACCTTCGAACACCGCCCAGGTAAGGCGTTATAAGTGCGTCTGGATGCTAAGGAGACAGCATACCATAAATAAAAAGGATATCCTGGCTGGTTTCCGTTTGATAGTTTGTATTTCTTAACGCGTATCCTGTGCGTGATTCACATTTAAGTTTTGTTGTTCTTCCTTCCGCGTGAAAGGTGACAAAGTCGATGCTTTTGTACATTTTTTAACTCAAGCAGGTAGATTTCAAAGAGCACGTATGGCCAGACAAGTTTACTGAACGACCCATTACCTATCACTTGAGATTTTTCTTGCTGCAAGTATTAATACCGCTAACTAAGTACTTATACAAGTAGGTACCACTCTCCCAATAGGATGCTTTGGGTTATTGATCGTTCCAAAAAAAAACAAATTTTGATTAGAAATAAGCTATTAGATAGGTACTGGATCCTGCCCTCTACTAAATCTATCTGTATCATAAAATTTTTTCAAGGATAAAACTCAACTTTGAGAAACTCACCTTTGCACAATTGACAATAATTATTTAAACTGTGTTGGTACTATAATGCAGGGGTGGATCCAGGATTGTCGTTTAGGGGAGGTGATTGACCCCGCTGAGGGTGGGTTGTATTGTAGTAAGGTAAACACTAAAAATCACATAACACTTTATTTTGCTTCACGGATATAACAAGCTTTGACTTCGTTAGGTTAGGCTAACTACAAAGAAAACTGGGACTTTAGGGGCGTGGGGGGGGGGTGGGTTTGAGCCCCGTAGGCTCTCCCCTGGATCCGCCAATGGTGTAATGTAATGTTTAATGTACCTACCTACAATTAATATTTAAGAATAGGAAACTGAAACAAGGTAAGCAGGTATATTTAAATAGATACATTATCCAGCTAGAATATATACCTAACGATGCATGAAAGCGCCTGGCGCCTGCTTGTATCGACGGTGTAGAAAACCTCTTTGAATTGTTTCATCAAAGGAGGTTTTGACATTTATTATCGCGTTATTCTTACCAGCCAGTGATTTAGATTGTGTTGTAGGCAAATTTAGAATAACTACTCTTTGGCATAAATATATGTCTGGTTTCTGGTTACTTAGCAACTTTTTTTTCGAAAGTTTATGAGTTACCTCTAGGTGCTTAGCAGTTGCAAGAACCGCAGCTGAGCATGAGTGTTCTGCATTCAATCCCGTCAATGTCTCAGTACCAGGCCAGGGTAACCATTGTATGTAATTTTATGGCAATAGGCTCGACCCCGAACCGCACATTATACCTACTTTTGGAAAAACTTTATCTACCCATCCCTCTGCCTAACCCCAAGGCATATAGGAATATGATGATGTTACTTTTAGACAATATTTCTGTTCTTGTGTTTATTGTGAAAATAATGAATTGAAAAGGCTTATAGATAAACCTACCGTTGTCCAAAAACATCGTGATTCGTTATCAGCCTTTGTTACAAAAAAAAACCAAAGCTCTTCCTACAGATTTTTTTGTATAAACGATAACCCAAAGCTACCGAATAAATACCAAAAAAAACGTTGTTTGCTGACTGTATCCACCTGCAGGTTTATAGATAAAACTGTGTTTGCATTGAAACGAGATTTCCTCCGCTTATCTCTGTGCTGTGAGTCTGTGACTCATAGTAGTGTCATTGTTAAGGTAAACATTTTTGGGGCATTCTTTATAATACTGGCTGGTTATAACACTGATACACTTCCATTACACCACGCCATTACTAAGAGCATTTAACCTAAATGCTCTAAGCGCCATTAGGACCCTCTCCAAAAGTTATTAAAATTATTGTGATGAACGTGATTAAATCAGTCCTGTAACTAGGAAACAATGCGTATTGAGGAATTTGATAAATTGATACAGGTGTGATATTCAGTGTAATTATGAGTAGGTGTGATGTTTGCAGATGGCAGGTAGGTAAGACTTTCCTCTCATACCAGAAGGTTTCCATTCATATTTATTTATGAATGCAAACTCAACATGGTGTATGTTGTAAATCATTCTTGTTTTCCGCAAAACAGATAAAATGTAGGTACCTATGAAGGATTTTACATTACACTATGACTGTCATACTTTGACCCGAATCGACACCGGCTGCTGTGTAGGCGACGCGCTTGCTCAAAAAATAATTTAAAAAATCAGGCTCACACGTGGCGAACACCAGGAACGTTACAGCCCTTTAAACATACAAACTTTTTCCTCAGGCATGCTCGTCTAACGACAAGTACCTACACAAAGTGTCTAATTAGTATTCATCTGGGCGCGTGTAGTCCTCATCGCGGTGGGGACGGGTTATTAGCCGGCGCCGCCTCCGCGCCCAGGCATATTGTTCCGAGTTCTGCCCACCGAGCGCCGCGCTCGCCCGGCAACGTTAATTCACTCTGTCAATATTTGAACTGCAATGCTGTACTGTCGACTTGGATGCCAGAGGAAACCGAGCCGGTGGCTGGGAAGGCAAGAAGTCGGCATAGCTGTTTGATGTTGGTATACGGCTGTGTCACTTCGAGCCAGCTCAATCCACCGGCTTTCTGCGATTGCTGCGAATGAAGATTCAAGAATTGCGGACGCTCCCGTAACGAAGAGAAGAAAATTGGATCGCTCCCGTAACGTTTTCGCCGGGAGAGGGCGCGTCTCTGACAGCTGTCATTGCGCGCTTTCTTCACGGGCGGAACGTGGGACGAAAATCTTTATTTATATCACACACGACGATGTTCCCGTAGAGTGCGACCGGCTGTGTACTTGAGTGACGAAACGATACGAAAACACGACGACAGAATGGCGAACGAGGAGGTGTTGGGTCCGCGGAAGACTATGTTCGTACTTGTGATTGTTGTTGGGTGTTTCGCTGTGTTGTGGCCTAGGATCCTGTCGCCGGTGGTCCTGGGCCCCAGTCGGGAGCAGCTCAAGCCCAACAAGTTCGACCGGGAGGCAGGTAATGTCGGTATTTTTAACACAAGCTCAATGTCAATATCGCTGGACGCTGTGACGAAAGCGAGCGTTTTAGCTCACTATAATGATGATTATTATCTAATTATACGGCGGTTACGGATGTTAAATTATCACTGCAACACGTTCGGTTACAGTTGATGTCTTATTTCGGGTTGTTTTAAGCACATTTTAGGCGGGTGAAATCGCATGATAATATGGGTAATATTTGCAGTTCACAAGAGCGACATATTGGTGCGCAAATACGTCGCGGTCCAGCTGTTGACTCTGCGCATTTAATATTTACGAAAGATCTGATTGGAATGCGGTACTGGCATGTACACAAGAATAATTATATAAAAATATTGCATGCATATTCAATTGGGCATATTTTTCCAATACATTGAATAGGTAATTGTTTGAGTAACAAAATAGTTATGATCCTTAATAAAACAGGTTTATTGTCTAAAACCACAAACCTATTATTTAACAAGTGCTTACATAGTTCGGTAAAGATTGCCAGTAGGTACCTACTCATACTTTTACCACAGTTGGCAACTTCCTTGTGATAAGAAGTTAAAGCTAATGAATTGGTATATGTACTGATAAGAAGGCTATGTTAGAGAAGTTTCCCAAACAAGTTGGTACAGGCCTTGTTTATTTTAATATAGAAAACCATCCTTTTAGGTGGGTGTTCTTGGAGTTTTAAATTGCCTATCTTTCAATTTTTCTTTCATATATTATATAATATGAATTCAAAGATGGGCTATTTAAAACTCCTACAAAAAATAATTTTAAAGGACTACCTAAAAGTAAGTGGCATAACATAATTACTCGAAGCTCTGCAGAAAGAGAGAGAAAGCAGAGAATTAATGTTTTTACAGTAAACGGAGTGCAAGTTTTTAAAACTACTGTATTCTTATCTAAAAATCATGAGTTTTGAGATATGTCGACCTTGTAGAAAAAATGATATGGTAAACAATAGAAAAATAAAAACATTAAATTTTGAACGCATTCTGATAAAATAGTGCCATAATTGCTTAATTTATAAACGCAGTGCAGCATCAAAAATATGACTACTGTTTTATAGAAAACCTTCTTATTTAAATATCAGATATAGTTGTTTTATCTCACGAGTGCAGGCTATGCCCAAGCTTACGCACAATAAGACAATGTGCTTGTACATTTATCTACACAACTATGGCTCGCCCGCACTCTTCAGATAAAACAACTATGCTTTAGTTGGGTATTAACCTACTGATTAATACCTAACTAATAAATAATTGTTAACAGTCAAACAGGATAACAATGCTACAATTAGTGTTTTATTTGATAAAAATAGGTTTGATAACAGCAAAGAATTTAATTTAAATTGAAGGGCTGTTTGTTACAATTTATTTGTTTAAAATATTATGAGCAAAAATTTTATGTGTTACCTTGTAGATAGTATGATCCTGTTTTTATTATTAGTAAGTAAGTTGATCATAATACCTACCACCCTAAAACAATGCTTTTTATTTTTCAGTTGGTTAGCAATTGAAAAATAAAAAGCATTGTTTTAGGGTCGAAATACTGCATCAGAAAATTATTTAATGCAATAATTTAAGACTAAATGAGTATTCACTCGAAATATTTTTTCTACTTAAAAAGTACTTTTAGGATTTCATAAAAAAATGCCACCTATGTCGCTGATTAAACGGCGCAGTTCAATGAAAAGGCTAGGCTTTTAATGAAACGGCTGATTTTTTTGTTTGTTTAAGAATGTATGTAATTTAATTTTTTTTTATGCATTTGAGCTAAGACAGTTTAGCTGCATATATGCAGAATACATTCATTGAAAATTATTTTCAAATCTTTCTCTTCATAGAACCTGTACCATATATTTCAATTATATGTTTGAAACAACTTATAAATCTTCAGCAGTATTCCTAATGTATACACTCAGCCAGTTCTATTACCTTTAAATATTTTAATATGCCAGGTATTTTTTTTACCAAATAAATGTTCAAAGAACATTTCCATCAATATGTTCCTACTAATAAATACCAACAGGATGCTGCGAGGTACTATTCGAAACCGACATGGCTGTCCTGGAACTCATCAACGAAGTCTGCAGCTCAGCGGTGCAATCAGACGGCAAGCTCAACCCATATGCTGCAGCTGAATGTCGAAAAGCAGTCAACGAGACCTGTGGGCTCGACTTAGCCGCATTCTTAAAACGCAATGAGAATGTTGGGAAGACATCCAAGATGTTGGCGGAAACTATTAAGAGTAGTAACAGCTCCTGCCTCAAGGAACACTTCGGAGTGCCGGTCTGGAATCTCGGAGTCCACATTTCACAGAATTCTTGGACGCAGCAAGACAGTTAGTGTTCTAGATTGTTCCAGTGTTCCATATTTGCTTGGCCCTTAGTTCTTACAATTCCAAGATCAATTAATGGCGCCACATGCCAAAATGCGTTGGTTTGGCAAAATAATATATTATGTATGATGAATATAATATAATTATATTTATTCTTGTGAGTGTTGAATCATAGGTATATTTGATGACTATTTTGGCATTCGAAATTTAAATATCGTGGCCACATAGTTACAAAGCTATCTAATTTGTCTATCAATTGATAGTTCTGAAAGTAATTCTGATTCTGAACTAGTGCCAACCAAATAGTGTTAAAATGAGTTCTAACAGACACTAACAAGCATGGTGCTGTTTTGTGAATGTTTACTAATATTTTTTACATTATATTTTAGGTAGGAGTAAAAGCAACGTCTGAATAAATCTCCTTCGTGAACCATGTGATACTTCTAGTCATAGTTGTAATATGTTTTTGTATGTTTTATGTACCTACTAAAACTCGTTTCTAGGCCGACTTGAACTTCAGTTAAGTACAGGTGTCCTGAACAGCTCATTATGAAATCGTAAGGACGCAAAAGCAGCTTCATCTTTCTGACTGACATTACACAACACTACATTGAAAATTCAAGTGCCTGTAATTTTTTAATTTAAATAAATGCTGTGAGGTTCAGTTAGTCGGTTTCTTAAGTTCATCTTTGAAGTAATGCGCCACTTTTCCTTCCCCAAAATGATGGTAAATGCTATCGAAACTAGTCATTCTTCTTCTCGCTGCTGAGATTCAGGATCCGTTTTAAATTATTTTATAAAAGATGCAGTTATAGATCGGTTAATACCTATTCCTAATCCGAAAAATGCTCGTCGATATATTCGATGCATTCCCACATGACCATTCTCGAGTTCGTGTTCATTTCTGATTCATCAAGCAACGATATAGTGATCTTAACTTCGTTTATATCGCGCGTGTATTCATGAACAGCCTATACAGTCGAGTTTCTTTAACCTTAACCCAAAGAAGCGTACCGTATGCGTTGGTAGAAATGTACGAAGTATTAGTAGACTCATAATCCTACGCTAACATTACACTACGTACTGCTACGTTCTTCGTGTTAGTGACGTTAGTGCTGGACGATTTTTAACCTTGGAGTTATCAGCGGTCGACAAATAACAACCGGTCCTAATGTATGCTCTTTAACTCCTTTTAAACATGTGCAGGCGAGCTTCGGAGACTCGAAACCTTCATTTCAAACAGTCGTGTTCCAAAATTCTATTGAATGGGCAGGCTTTTCCTGGTCATCATCGATGTATTATTAATGAGGATTAGTGCTACCAGGGGCCTAACCACCAACTCTTAAAGCAGTATTACTTCAATATTACTTCCAGTGGGAAAGAGACGGAGCTATACGTTCTGTATAGCTCCGTCTCTTTCCAACTGGAAGTAATATTGAAGTAATACTGCTTTAAGAGTTGGTGGTTAGGCCCCTGAAGAGAAAGTTTTTTCTACTGCCATAAGCCACAACACTTTTCTACCAGGTCTGCAGTTAATTTTTCTAATAGAAAACTCCTTTGTAAAACTATCTAGTTGATCTACAAGGTCTCGCTTTGCAGTTGTCTCCGCAATCCTAAAATCATTTTCTATCAATTAATTGAAGCCCAATCACGTTTAATAAACTTCGGTATCAAAGGACCATTTCCTACGTAACCAGGCCATCAAAACTGAAAGACCAATGAACAAATTATGTTTCAGTGGGTTACCAGTCACATGTGCATTGCGTTGGAGCAGTTTACGTAGCAGAACTAAATATAGTCCCTGTTGATACCAGAGCGTTGTTTTGCATCCTCACACTGGGTTATGCAAGCCTAGTAGTGTACATATACGTCATGGCTTGATAGTCGAAGGTGTAAGAAAAGAAATATGACGAAATTCGAAATTGCAGCTTTACCTTGATTTTTTTGGGCTTTTAGAATCTTGATTTGTACCAGGTGAAAAAGAACGTTCGGGTTTCAAATCCTCGGACTTGTTTTCCGAAGTAAATCTTCATATTGAGGTTTTAGGATAAGAAGGTTCAGATAAATGATGATTCTTTGTCAACAGATGGTGGAATTTAGTACTGAATTTCGAATCGTATTGTTCTAGTTACAATCTGTCTGACTAGTCAGCAAAGTAATTATGACTGTAATTGTGAACATTCCCTAATTAGACTCCCATAAAGATCATTCAGCACGACCATCAAATTTGTGAGATGTCTTTTTGCGCGACGAATATTATCGCTGCAAACTTGAAAATATGATTGTATTCCTCCTTTCAATACATCAATGATTGTATTACATTAAAATGAGTAAGATTAGCCACCCTTACTGATGTTTAACGACTGTCCGCAGAATTCAGCAGCACATGGTGAGTTTTATGGTTGTTTAAAGAAACGATTTTCTTCCCACGACGCTCCGGCCTGTCGGTTCCTTTCTGAGTAATTTCAACTGCCATTTGTACCAGCCATGTATGATTCTTTCTATAGAGTTTATATTATTTTATAGTAGCGTATATTTTCCTTGTGGAAGCTGTTACAATGGCCGTTATGTTTGAATTGCAGGAAACCTGATTGTTTTTAGGTTATCATGATAAGGTCACGTCTCAGGGTTAATTTGATAGTGTTGCGTCAATGTGGTCCTATTAGCTGCAATTGCATCGAATGTTATTTGTATTCTGTACCGAAGGACCACCTAATTGTTTGACGAACTTTCATGGGTGTTATTTGGTGCGTGAAATTGCAATAAAGACAATCACGCTAACACATCTTTGCCATTTCAATCGAATCATTGTAATTTTGTTAGTGTCAGAGTCTAGATTTCGCAGCTTACCTCTGAAAATAATTACAAATCAACATGTTTCGCCTTCTATGTCTAAGCAGAATCAAAATTCTAAATTACTTAGTCACAATTTTCTACTAGGTAACCTAGAAAATGGGACATCAAAATATTCATCACCTAGATCTATCGACTCCACATGAAGATTTCAACAATCATTTCGCTCGCTAATGTAAACACAAGACGTTAGCTTTCACAATGCGGTACGGAGCGGCATTTCAAGTAATACTCGTTTAGTGGCCTCACTGCAAGAACAAAAGTTTTAACGTCACTTTGTCACTTTTGTAAGGTCACATGAGTAACGGTGAGGCTGTGGCTTCTTGTTAGAATAGGAAATTAGAACCATTCTGATTTTGACGCCTTGGTATTGGTATTGGATACGTCTTTTGTATCTTGGCCTCATATTTGGTCTTTCTTCGCGGTGAAATATTGGTCCTTTTGTCTCTTTAGTGCAATGAGACATCATTTGGACTATTATGACATGGGGGGGTTTTTATAGCACAGGTTTGAGCTGTCTGAAAGAGTTTCAAGTACCGGATTGCTTTTTTCTATTACATGTTTAAAACCTGAACAAAAATTGATCGATAATACGGCGTTCGTATTGTGCACTAAAGCCATATAAATGTGTTCAGTGTTTTATTCAGTGCAATGCTCCCAAGTTTTGGACACAGCCAAAAATGACTGTTAGCATAGTTAACAATGAAACCAGCGGAAATAGCGTATTAGGAAGTGTTTGATGAAAGCATTTTTGTGTGCTCTATTTTATTACTATGTATTTAGTGTGGCATACACATCTGGGTGAAGAGTTCCTTCTCAATGTATGGTTATGTAACAAGCAAGGAGTTTTTACAAGCGAGGAACTTTAATTATACAGATTTTCTGATCTCCAAAGACGAATTGTCGAGAGATGAGTCATATTGCATATTATGGGCGCGGTATTCTAGTTTATTATTCATTACACAGTAAAATATAACGATGATGTGAAGACATTTCAGTGTAAATATTATTATTATTACTATTATTACTAGCCCGTACTGTCCCACTGCTGGGCAAAGTCCTCCCTCCATTCCTTCCAATGCTCACGGTGTTGTGCTTCATCATTCCAATTCGTAAGGAAGACATCCAGGACATCCCGCCATCTCCTTCGTGGTCTGCCGCGGCCTCGTCTCGCTGTTTCAGGGCACCAATCCTGTAATTTACGGGCACACAGATTGTCCGGCATGCGGCAGACATGTCCTGCCCAGTCCCATTTAAGTTGGGCAGCCTTTCGAGCCACATCAATGATTTTCGTTTTGGAGCGCAGTGTAGTGTTTCGAATGTGTTCTGTTAATTTAACACCTGCTATACTGCGCTCCATAGCACGTTGGCAAACCTTGAGTTTGGACATTTGGATGTTAGTCAAAGACCAAGTCTGTGCACCATAGGTCAAGATGGGAGAATACACATATCCATCTTCTGTAAATATGAATCCTTTAAATACTTTTGAGATGTTTCATCCGTTTACTATTTATCACAAACTAGCTTTTGCCCGTGGCTCACGCGTGGATGTCGGTTATCGCGTAAAAAACTAGCGTATGTCCTTCTCCACATCCCAGGCTATATATCTGCCAAATTTCATGACGAACTTTTCAGTCGTTTTAGCGTGAAAGCGTAACATAGTTACCGTCGCATTTATAATGTAATTAGGGATTATGTGAAGGTTGGAGGAACGACATATTTTGGCAGATTAAATCCGGTAACTAATTTACTTTGTAGATGGAGCGTGTAATTATGCGTCTACGCACCTTCACGCACTGTAGTTGATGTCTGAAACCTGTCGTTTCGCTATTACTACGTACGATTTCGTCATGGTATGTAAAATCAGGCATCCTAATAGGCATTCGATTTCAGAGAGATGTCGAGAAGTCCTGTTTTTTTTTTATTTTTTTTATTAGAGATGGGTTTGCTCTTGACTCTAGTCAATGTCAGAGATGACAGAGACAAAGTCTAGGTCTGTTTCTTATTTATGCGTTGTTCCGGACTTCAGATGTCGCTTTCAGTCTAAAAGTAGATCTGATTTAGAAGAGAATTTGAAGTTTAGTGTTTGTCTAACTCTAGCCTGAAACCCTGTCTATATTTCACCTAAAAAAAGGATTTGATTAATTAAGACTTTTCAGTGTAAATACTTTTCTTAATTAAAAATACACAACTCAGAATTCAGAAACCCGCTCAGTTTCCTCAAGTGTAAGTCTTCGACATGACGAGTTTAATGTGCTCTTGCTAAACACGTCATGTCTAACGGCTTAGTATTTTCAGTCTATAACGTTCCCACTGCTGGGAAATAGGCTTGCTCCCTATTAGGAGGGTCGCAATACTCGCAATTAGGGTTGCCACTGTTGCCAGATCGGAAGACCAAAATATCTGGAAAATTGATTTTGAGCTTGTTGTCGGGAGCAATAAATATTAAACAAAAATGTAAAATAAAAAGTTACGCTACAAAAATACTTACCATTGGTGACAAAACTAATTTAAGTGCACTTATTTTTTAGTTTACCACATGTAAGTGGCATTGGACCTTACTGAGTCCACCCATTGGTTGATGTTGTATGTTATCTATTGCTAACAGGATAAGTGTCTGGAGATTTTGAGTTTTGTCGGGAGACTGGAGATCATTAAAAATGTCGGGAGAATCCAGACGAATCCCGACCATCTGGCAACCCTAGTCGCATTCTTGTAATTTATACCTAGTAGAAATATTTTTTTACAGTCAAGATGAAGTTCCTTCACAATTTCAACCACATGCCTATCACGACATGTGCACGATCAAATGTTTGTTCAAGTTACATAATATGGCGCTAACACGACGATCTGGTTAGCGCACAGAGAACCTTGAAGTCCCATATGTTTTTTTTTAAACAAATTAGGTAATGTGCCCACACACACAAACATCACACACACGCACATGTGTCAATTTGACCCGGATTGTCAATACAATACGGGTCAAATTGATACATGTGCGTATGTTGATGCATTTTGGTTCTCATAGGTTATTGTTGGGTTATAAATTATTGTGAAAAAAAACTACAAAGTACACTAATAAACTACACTAAAGTAACTTTAATTTCGGAAGTCGGTGTCAAAAAGCGTAGAAACAACCAAAAACACCGACTTCCGAAATGAAAGTAATTTAATACTTTTATTTCAAAGTCGGTTGTATTTTTTTGTTAAAAAAGTTTTCGTGTTGCTGTTACTAAGGAAGGCTCAGGTCTAAAATGATTTGGCATTGTGGTTTTAATTCGGTGCCGTAATAAAAGGAAGAATATATGAATTATATTTGTTTTGGTAAATGTAAAACCCACAAGTTAATTGAATTGTTATTTTCCGGACTTCCTTTCCTTAAAGACTGAAGATATTACTGAAATAATAATTCGGAATAACGCAGCTTCATAATGTCAGTTATATTTAGACTCCTACGTTTTAGTTTAGTCTCATAGTTTGGTCCTAAAATGCTAGGTCTCTCAAATGCTAGGACCAAATTTATTGTTCATATATATCTTCTTGAAATTGAAATTAAGACTCTTCTAGACGAGCGCGACGCAACGGTGCGTTGACGATGCGAAACGCTTTTACAAAGATTTCTGTACTGTACAGCCATTTTAATAAAATTTTCTATGAAGCACTTTTCTGCAATGACAAGTCGAACCTTTAGAAAAGAGAAAATACTACACATTATTTCAATACGAAGTTTCCATTAAGAATTGAAACTGGAAATCAAACAAAAGAAAATCACCATAGTTTTAAAAATCGAAACACCTAATATAGGCCTGACCTAATGCTGTCAATCACGCACGCGTCAACGTCACTGACTCACGCGCACCCTATGTGATGAATTAGGAAGTCGCTGGTTACTACAAATGGGTTATAATTAATCTTGCGGTTTGTGCGTAGAACAAAACACGACTTAGTAGGCTTGTTTGTTGAGCATTGACAAACGATACAAAAAATAATTGCTACAAGGACAAGTATCTGGTGCAGATTATTCTGGTTCTAAGGTCTTATTGAAATTGCCAGTAGGTATGAGGCGCATGATTCATTCGAGCTACTTATACTGTCCCACTGCTGGACAAAGATCGCCTTCCACTCTTCCCACAGTCGTTTCCTTCTTCGACTAATCTCTTGCCTCTTAGTCGTCATGCCAGCGTTTCCCAGGCGTCCATCTTCGACGACGCCTCTTCTGGCTCGCACTTGGCAACGATTGAATTTTATTTGTACCTGTCAGATTTACTGGTTTCTGACGGGGCACGCGGCTACTTTCTAGCCATGAGTTCCTTCAGCTACTACAACTAGAGTCGCTGTATTGTTATTTTAAACTGTACCTATAACATTCATAAGTCCCTTTTAAGTGTCTAATTGAAATTTAAAATGATTTGACTTGACTGCCTCAGTCGTGATATTGTTATCATGCCTTACAAGAATCAGATCACAGTTCATAAGCGTGGTTCCTTAATAGTTAGGCTAATATTCATACAGTTTACGACAGTTCAATTTATCACAGGTCCTATTGAATATTACTAAGGTATAAAAGCAGTGTTTTGTTTAGTCAGTCACCTATCATTTACGAGTATCTATCGTGTTAGCTGTGATTCATCGAATAGTTTGAGGTTTATGTAAATGATGTTAATTATTTATATTGATTTATCTGTAACAGTTTAAATTGACCTGTGGCCCTACCATGACGTTAAAGCTTGAGTCGTTCGAGCGAGAAGGAGGGATGGAGCTGTACACCCTATATAGCTCCATCCCTCCTTCTCTCTTGAACGACATGGTAGGGCCGCTATTCTGCACATTATGCACTTAGGTACTGGTGGTGACAAGATGATTGTTTTAAAGCTCAATGTTATATATATGTAATCTTTATTAGTTTTATTAAATGCCTCAGAGGCCCGCTTGAATAGGCCAAAGTTATCTCTAAATGCGTTAGTAGTTAATACGAGGTTAAATAACAAGTATTTCATACATATTGGTCCCGAGTTAGCAATCTTTTTTAAGTATATTGGAGTCTGTTAGCAACTAACTCTTGAGTTAAAACACAGCTGTGCAAGCGGGCCTCAGAAGACTATTTCTTACCACAGACAAACCGCCTGGCATAATGTAAAGAAAGCGATATGTTTTAGGGTCGATTTTTCAATCATCAGATAACTGGTAGATAATGCCTTGTTGCATTAAGTCCGCCCATGCCCCATGTACCACTATTGTACATAAAGTTTAAATAAATAAATAACTTTTAACTGAGAAATAAAAATGTCGGTTTGACAGCTTTTGTAAATTAAATTTCAAACCGCCATATTTATTCGTTAGATAAAAGATATTTGACTCTTGAAAAATCAGCACTAAATGTCGTTATAAAACTAATAACATAATAATGATAAGTATTGATAAATTTAAGTGTGTTCTGTGTGACAATATTTAACAAGTTAATCAATGCAAAATAAACATGTATCCCCGTTAATGCCTGCATTTATTTACCCAACTACCATCATCTTCACTGGATCTTACAATTAAATTAGTACTACCTATTTAAATAACCCTACCTGCGGGTCTACTCTCTAAGCCCGTCGTCCGTAGTTTCGGCCTTTAATACTCCGTATCACCTACGGACTTACGATTAGTCCCGATCCCGAACTAAGAATGAATGACAACAATTCTTGACAGTTTTTCTTAGTTCGAGTTCGGGACTAATCGTAAGTCCGTAGGTGATACAGAGTAGAAAACGCCCGACACTAAGGCCGAAACTACGGACTTCGGACTTGGAGAGTAGACACCCTGATTCAATCCCACAATGAACCATCCATTGAGCTAAGTATCACAATTACATGACGTTCTCTCCGGCATAAGTAGAGAAATTTAAATCAAATGCCTCAATCGTGACCGGTGTTTAGCACTTGAAATATCCACCAGGCGTTAATATTGAGTGCCGACGCGTTCAAAGTGAAGGCAGACCCACTTATCACTATTCAGATCCGGTGACTAAAATGCGTTTGAACGTATCCGTTAATCGTAAAACTTGACCTGAAAAGGTACCTGAATATTTTATGTAAGAAGGAAAATTGAAAATCTGGATGCAAAAGCAGCCATAGGTACTGAATACCGAAGTCAACTATGTAAAAGCATCCTTTAAATCTGGATCTGAGTAAACTAATTATGTGGATGCAAAAATATTAATAGTGATACTGAATACAAAATGCCCTAGTCATAAATTAGAAATCTCTATGGACAAAAAATATCCTGAATACGTCCAGAAGGGAACAGTAACTTGAAGATGCATAATAACCTAACACTCTTCTTTTTCGCTTCGCTTTTCCAAAACTTCGGCTAAATACCAAGTATACAGAAAGACTGCTGGGTACCATCCGCACTTGGTCGATATCCTAACCAGTCGTACCTACTCAGGGCTTCTCCTCCACATTTATTATGCGCACAGCCAAAGTGTGGAGCTCTCTACCAGCGTCTGTGTTCCCTTCCACATAACCCGTCTGCCTTCAAAGCAAGATTGAACAGGCATCTTCTGGGCACGCTCGCTCCATCATAGATCTCATCTATCGCTTTCCATCAGGCGTGATCGAGGTCAAGAAAAAAAAAGGGAAAAAGAAAGAACAAAATTTGGCCTGGCAAACCAATGCATGTTATTAAAGCAGATGGTGCACTAAGCACCCATCTTGCGTAATCACATCAGCTGTTGGCCAATCCGACGGCCATTACTGGCCTGTATTAGCCAATCAGACGTGACTACCGCACATCACGGTTGCCGCAACATGCCTGCCTTGTGTGCTGTCTATGTACCTCTTTATTGTTAACACCATTAATACTGAATGCGATAGGCATATAGTAAATAAAATTAAAGGTATTGCTGCCTTCTACTTGCCAAACGAAAATATTATAAGAAAACTAGGATTTAGTTAAACGTTTAGTGTCATTCGTGCCAATAATCCCTGACTTTTTCGAACGAAAATTGTTGTAAAATTAATAGCAAGCGCGCACAAGCTACTACGATTGGCTATCGATAATTCATTGGACCAGTTACAGCAGTTAATAAGCGCTTGACAATTTTTCGTCAATTTTACGATTTTTTCGTTCGAAAACTGGGGTCAAGCTTGTTGATTTCAGACGTCTTTCTTGACTGCAAGTATAAGATGGCATAATCTCCTAACTTTTCGGTTTGACTAAATCTCACTTCACAAGGCACATTACTAATCTGGTCCTTATTCCCCAGCAATCAAACAAGAGCGTCCTCTGACCCGTGGCGCCGGACCACACCCCGCCCTCCGCGAGAGAGGCCGAGCGATCCCACCTGGAGTTCCACCTTCTCCTACGAAGAACACAGTGGCGATGCCACCCCACGTCAGGGTACGAACCTCCCCGCTATCCGTGTACTATGAACTGGAGATCAAGGTCAGTTGAGGGGGGAGAGTGCTTGTCAGGCTTTGCAAGGTAGGTCGGGAGTTCCTGGTGGTTTGTTGCTGTACCAAAGGTTTGATCAGGGGCTCTAGACAAGTGACATTCTGTCAACGGTAGCGTGGCGAAGGCGATTGTCAATACGTCAAAAATGTATGGGATTGACAGATGCTATCGAAATGTCACGTGATCATTTCCCTACATTTTGGCATTTCGACAGTCGCATTCGCTAATTGAATGGCACATTGTCTAGGGCCTCAGGTCTTATTCATTTAAGGAAACGGGGGCTGTTTGTCTATGGATTGTTTCTCTCTGCTTGTATTATAGGCCGTGTATATGTCACCGGAATATTGCAGACTCCGTGACATCGGAATAATTAGGGTTCCGTACCCAAAGGATAAAAACGGGACCCTATTACTAAGATTACGTTGTCTGTCTGTCGCCAGGCTGTATCTCATGAACCGTGATAGCTAGACAGTTGAAATTTTCACTGATGATGTATTTCTGTTGCCGCTACTTATAACAACAATAAAATAAATATTTAAGTGGGGCTCCCATACAGAAAACGTGATTTTTTTTGCTTTTTTTTTCCGACTTGCACTTGGCCAGTTTTTTTTATTACATTATAATTTCTTGATATATTATGAAAAAATCGTTTTGTATACTTACAATAAACCCCATTCAAATTCAATAATTTCCAATATATCCGTGTCTTATTTAGAAAAAAATAGTTTTTCAATATTACTATTTCACGCGATATTTTACAATCTTACGGCGTTTGCAATTTTCCTGTGACATAACGTCTATCTACCTTCAAAGACAGAAGATCGGAAGAACATAAAGCCTGGATTGACTTACACGAATGGTCTGTCGCAGTTCCTTGCTTACTGCTAAGAGGATCGAGAAGAATTAGATACAAATGAGATCTGTTAACCGCGATTCAATATATCTGTTGCAGCCAATTAGCTTAATCAGCCGTTTAATTGGTTGACTAGCCTTTTTATTTAAATGCGCCGATTTTTCAGCGACTTACATAGGTGACATCTTTTGTTCAGTATCGTTTGATGACTTACCCATGTCACTAATGTCGCTGATTAAACGGTACAGTTCAATGAAAAGGCTAGACTTTATTGAAACGGCGGATTTAGCTAGTTGGCTGCGACATATCCACACTAATATTATAAGTACGAAAGTAACTCTGTCTGTCTATTTGTAACCTCTTCAAGTCTGAACGGATTTTGATAATTCTGGCACTCTGGAATACCGGTGTAGACCAAGTGTGCCAAAATTATCAAAATCCGTGGAATCCTGGAATTGGTTACAGGTTTGCCATTAATCCCAGGAGTATGCTCTCTTAGGATAAAGTTCCACTTTCTCGCGGGCGAATTCGCTGGCAGAATCTAGATCAAATCAATGCAAATGAAACTTTGGAACAGCAACATACAAATCACCGGGAACTGTCGTTACATGTACTAATACCATAGAACTAGCTTCGCCTGTGGTCGGCGCTTCTAATACCGGTGAGTTACCTAGATAAGCGCTATAACAATAAGTGAGCTTAATGACTATGAGCTTCATAGATTAGCTTTAGGATGGTATGTTCTATGTATGTGCTACATGTAGGATTGAACAGGCACTGGGAATCTTTTCCACATACACACTAAGAGCGGATTTCACCAATGAAACTGAACGCGATCAGTACATCTAAATTACGTTCAAGAGCTGTCAGCGTCAATATTCCATAGAAAAATAGTGACACTGACAGCTCATAAACGTGGTTTATACGCTGATCGCGATCAGTTTGGCTTGGTGAAAATGGCCCTAAGTAATCAGGAGGCCTGAGTCCCAGTTTGGAAAAATTATAAGGCTGATGTAGCTGTTGATATACTTGGTAATTTTTTTCCCAGTGCACAAACTTTAAGAACCATTTCTGCCCATGTAAATGAAGAACTTTCCCCCAGAAAGCCAAAAAAAATTGAACTTTTCATACAAAATTGTTATCAACTGATCAAAATTTGTATGACAGGATCCCATTTTTTTTTTAGGAATTACCTATGGCTTTCTTGGGGAAAGTTGTTCATTTACATTGTCAGAAGTGGTTCTTAAAGTTTGCGCACTGGGAAAAAAATTGCCCAGTATGTGTCGTCTATATTGTTTATGATTTCAATGGCAAATTTTCCTAAATCTAACTCTTATTTGTAAGTATTTCGGTAATTAAGAAATCAAGGGTTTCGACACCGTTTACTTAAGGTGGGCTACCCTGGCGCTTTCACCTTAAGGCATAGCATTTATCGTGTCGCTTAAGGGCTGCCCTCACACTTTTTCATGTTTCATAACGTAGGTTCAAACAACAGCGATGGAACGATTATAAAAGTAAACAAGATTAGACGTTTGTTGTCCTAGTTTAACCATTACTTTGTGGTAACTCGTAGTTTCTTTTGATGTTTGATGCAAGTAATAAGGTTGTGGATAGATCCAATTTTACTAACAGTTTTTCGATTTTGAGTAAATGGTAACATGTGTCTGATGTTTCCGTATCGGTTTGAGCTATTATTACTCATACCGAGTTAGCTAGTACGATTAGTAATAGTTGACTATCCAATTCCACTACCCTGGCAGGACGCCAGGGTAGTGGAATTTGTTCGAAAGAGTCACCGCGGCCCTGGAACGCAAAGGGCTTAAAGAAGAACACGGATGAGTTTTAATCAGTAAGAGTCTGACACTCGCTCCACCCAGAGCGGAAGAAGTCATTTGATGATTTCCCATCCCTAAAAAAAGGGGGTTACAACAGTCAATAGACTTTGCTTCTTAAACTAAGGGCATTATTTATTTCATTATGTTTTTGTACTCCTTCGCCGTTCTGATTAATTTCGTTGCGAGTTTCAAGACAGTTGAATCTTTTCTCGGGACTGGTCGAGCTTCATTCACTCGACGTTTGTCTGTTGATAGCTACTATTAATTCTGGTCCCCGCGTTTGCAGTGGTTGGGAATAATGTGACGGGCTTGTTACAATAATAAAAATAAAAATTAAAAGTTAGATGCATTACCATTGCACGGAGTGAAATATGTGCCCATTTTTGCCAAACTAACATGGCGGACAGCCAATCACAGGAAGCTGTTATACATTTATTAATTAAAATCCCACTGCGGATAGAAAGACCGCCAGTAAACTCACATGTATGATGTCATCGTCATTATTTTCGGTGCTCATGGCTTCTGGCGGCACACATGTTAGCAACACCATCATCGATCGAATATGCTTAGTCTAATTAAAATGATGATGGAGCTGTAGTATCAGCCTGGGCCAAAAAAGACTGCTCGCGTGAGAAATCGTTGAATGATCCGAATATGGCTTTGGAACTTACCTATAGAAGTATAGATCATTCTTTGCCATCTCAGGCCAAGTCCCAAAGGATTAAAAGACGATTAATCTGAACTGACTTTGAAATATGGACGATGTCTCTTGAAGAGGAAACAATATCATCGTGCAGTTAAACAATTACTTGGCACCGAGTCAAACCGTTTTTAAACGTGCGAGAGTTAAATCTGAGTCTATAAATATTATAATTAGGACATGAATAAATTATTATCGACAAAAGATCAGGCTTTTGGCTTTTGAAATTAGGTCCTTTAGATAATAACCGTGGGTGTCGTAGAGGCGAATAAGAGACTCACCAGAGAATGGGCAGCAGCATTCTCTGCACATTGCAACAGCTACACTGCGATCGACAACCCGCCTGCCAAGCGTGGCGATTATGGCAACCCAGGGGGGGTCGGCTTGGGACTTGGCTTGGGGGAGCTCTATGTCCAGCAGTGGACGTCTTTCGGCTGGAATGATGATGATGACATAATAACCTACCAAGATCCGAGTCTGCCCGAGTCTGTTGCCTGATAGATATAACCTGGGAATCTTTTAGTCACGACTACGAGTGAACACGTTACTTCTAAGCAAGAAGCTCCATCGTCAATCAAATCATCACTAACCACTGGGCGGGACGGTGGTCACTCTTGAGTCTATCGTTAACAATAAATAAGCATAGACTCTACGGAACAGAAGATTTAAATAAGAACATAGATAATTAAAGGATAGATAATAATATTAATCATCCGGAAGACACTGGCGCCAAAGAGTTACTTAATTACAATCGAAAAGAAAACATCACTGAAAGCCTCGACCACTGCCAACTATTAGCGCTGTGTCCCGGAATGTCAATGCGAACCAGTCAAGGTTGGCTGCGTCAACGGCCGTCAGATCTTGATGATAGCACAGGGACAGGGACGCTGAACACTTGTCATAGAATAGAATAATCTTTATTATGTACACCATATATAAGTTACAGGAATGATAGATGAAGAAAACATTACATAGGGTGACACAATGGGCGGCCGTATCGCTAAAAGCGATCTTTTAAAGACAACCTTTGGATGGAATTTTGGACCTTAGGGTCATCTGTTTATTCTAGCGTGGTTTCCTGTGATTTGTATCACCGTTCAATATTTTACTTGTGACTGTCTCTTTAGTAGTTCTCGTAGATTCTCGGGTCGGGCAATGTGTTATTGAAAATTATCTGGAATTTCCAAAGCTCGTAGAAGCTCGTGGCTAAATAATAACAGCCGCACGGGTCGATCTTCAAGGTTGAGCAACGCTTGCCGAGGTCGGTCTGTGGATGGGTCCCCTCTTTACATACCGAGACTCCTCCGTTTTTCGGAAAGCACGTTAAGCTGTTGGTCCCGGCTGTCATTTGCAGATCTTTAGCAGTCGTTACGGATTGTGAACATTGAACAAAAAGCGCAGACAAGGGCGACCACAAATGAGATGGAGCGACGACATTATAAAAATAGTAGGAAAAATTTGGAGTAGAGTATCTAGAGACAGAATAGCATGGAAACGAATGGAGGAGGCTTTCACCGCTATTGCTATCGGTCCTTGTACATAATTTATAATATATTTAAATCAAGAAAAACATTATTACTAATATTTACACTACGAGTTAAATTTGTAACACTAATCATTAGTTTGAGGCAAAAAATTGTAGAAGGAAATAAAGCTATTTTTATTTATTTTATTTTTTACGGATTGTCAGAAGCCAGTAAATCTGACTTCAGTCTTGCCAAGAACTACCGTGTTACCCAGTTAATGGGTTGTGGAGGTCTGGTAGGCAGCCGCTCCACGTAAATACTGGTATTCAGTTGAATCCGGTTTGACAGGAAGCCGACCCCAATATAGTTGGAAAAGGTTAGCAGATAGATCTGGAATTTCTTAGTAGCAGGCCGGGGCGTCTGGTTCTGTGCCCGGTTGATGGCAGCAGGGTCACCCCTTGTAAAATGGGACTTAAATATAACTGGCGTAAAGGGGATGTACTCAGGTAGTCCTCAACCTATCCCTTCAGGAACTTTTATTGGACAAAGATCCGAAATTTGATCTTGAGTTATTCAAGAATTAAAATAAATGGGTAACCAAATGTTTAACTTACTCCCACTTGAATTGGTTATGAACTGATCGATGAAGCTGTAAAAAAAACTATTTGCTTAGAAATCCAAAAACAATAGTGATTATTGAAATGAAAAGTTTTACATACAAAACTAAGCAAACTATGATGATGACGCAAACTCAAGACATAAATGAAGTTTATCATGCAAATATTTGCCATAAAATTATGAAAGACGATGCCGCCTGAGAAATTAAAGTAATTGAATTTGTATTAGATCGAGGCTAGCAATATACATGCAATAATCTTAATGGATGGGTTGCACACGGCTCGGGAACGGTCGCTGTGGCAATTTATTGAATTGGCCTAGTTTTAAAAGTGCTATATTTTTTTTAATTATGACTGATTTTATGAATAAGAGACAATCTTGACACCTTCTATAGGAATAGTGATACAACGAGATTCTCTTAAACATACGAGTCTAACATGTGCACAGCTAATGTGTTGAACTGTTTGCGAGCGTCTGTGTTCACTACCACCCAGCCAGTCACCCTTCAAATCAAGAGTGAACATGCATCTTCTGGTCTTGCTTGTTCCATCATAGACAAAATATATCGCTTTTCCTATGGATTTCGCGTCCGTGGCCATGTCCCAGAAACCGAGCATTTTTACGGATAAAAGTGGCCATGACACTACGAGTATTCTATCAGTTACAGCATTAGAGAGAGAACCTCCTGCAAACAATATCATAATTGTACCTTCTATAATATGTATAGTTTCGATAATGTTTGGTTTCATGAATGAATAAAACAGTACTGCAAACTATTTATCAAAGTAGGCCAATGTAATACATGCAAAAAAAAAAAATTAAAACTGACCGCGTGCGCCGTGAGTGTTTCTGTGTTTCGTGAGTGTTTGAAGATTCCACTTCAAAATGAATTTAGAGCAAGACAGTAAAACAACAATTATCACTAAACCGTCAAGAAACACTATTACCCTTGAAACCGGGCTGGTTTATTTACTAGTTAGCAACAACGTTGTCAAAGAGGCCAACAGTACAGTTACAAGTTCTGAACAAAATTTCTTTGAAAAACCAAAATTTGCATGATAGAGACGAAAATTTTAGATTTTTTGTTTTAAAAATACAAGGCTTTGGACATAGACGAATAGACGTATGTTGATGAGTTAATTATGATAAACAATTTACTTCAATGGCTAGTGTGGAACAAAATGTGGGCTGTTGTATATCGGTTTGGCTGCGTGTAATTTAGGCACATTTTTGTTTAATTTTGTTGTAGTTGGAATGTATGGAATATTATGTACCTAGTGGGTTTGGTTGAAGACAGATCTATGAGTTGTTTTGTGTGGTGGTTAGCAATGGAATAGTTGTTTGTAAAATAATTATGTAGTTTCCTTCGCGGAACTTTTTTGTATTAGATTCATAGTTTTGTCCGGAATTGCAAGTTTTGATTTTTATTATATAATCCGAATAGGTTGATATCTTTTTTTTTGTAATTACTGCCACCTTTATTGACAGGTCATTGGTTTATTAAACTACCTGCAATGTTTAGCCAATGACAATGACGACATAATTTCCTCACACTAAAATTCAACAGTCTCTCAATCTACTTAAAACAGGCTCTGCGTACACAAGCTTGTTCTCTGAACTAGGTAGATAAACAAATGTGTGGCTGGCATTGGACGGGGCAACCCACAAGCGCGGCCTAGACACAGTGCGCAGAAATAGCCCTCGGTGACACTCCCGCGCATTGCGCATGTGCGACGGCGGGTGTCGTTACGGTAATGTTGTGATTTATGGACTTTCTTTTAGCTACTGTCGGAGGTTAAATGTTGGAATTTTGTAAGTGTGAAGATGGTTAAAATTGCATTGGCTATTTGGGACACGAAGTATTTTTCTTTTAGTGTTTTTCATAACTATGAGTTTGTTCTTAATACCTATTAAGATTTTTTTCGAAAAGTTGCATGTATTTCATGTACTGTATGAGAAATGATATGCCTAAAGAGCTAACTTTTGAGATAACGGCAAATATACCGTATAGAAGAAATATACATACTATATATCATATATAACGATAGGAGTCATAGGAGTATGAGGATTTTGTGTTAGTTTTGACAAAATATATCAAGTTTCTATATCTGACCAAAATAATTTTATCTTTACGTATTATTTAGACTTTAAAAGTTGATGGTAGACCTCGTAATACATACCTGGTAGCTATAGTGATACAGCAGGGGACATCAAACAATTTGTCAATATTGGGCTCGGCTCGTAAGACAATAATCTCGTTTAGAGGCCACCTACACACAACTATATATGTGCAAGAGGTTGACCGTAGATTATTTTCAGATGCGTCTATGTTTTTATGATGGAAAATCAGGAGTCTGCTCATCAGTCAGTCTGGTACGGAAATGTGAGCAAGAAGAAAACGCATGTTTAAAAGAGTGAAGAACATACTACAATAATGATGGAAAGAGATGTAGAGAAAGAGAGAAATAAAAATGAATAGTTAGTTGTGGATAGATTGTTTTAGAAATGTTAGTCAATTAAATAAAGTTGCAGATGGTAACCATTATGCTGTCGATGTAGCGCCGATTGCGATCCCAAGAAAAGACGAATTTTATCCTAAAGCGGAGTTGATAAGTCACGAGAAAAAAAAGAAACCGACTTCCAAAAAACACTACAAGGTTCGGTTTTAATTTCGGAAATCGGTGTTTTTGGTTGCTTCTTCGTTATTTGACACCGAAATTAAAGTTATTTTGAACCTTGTAGTGTTTTTTGGAAGTCGGTTTCTTTTTTTGTGCAAAAGTTTTTTATTTTTCACTTTTTAGTGGTACCCCCCACACCCAACAACACCACTGGAAAGTCACAGGAAAGCAAAAATACGCAATTTCGTACATGAATGATTTTTCCAGCTATTTGGATTTAATAACCAAACTACTGAACCGATTTTGATAAAATTTCAATGGGACCATTTGGAAAGTATACCCTATACTTTCGAACAAAAAAAGAATTTTTCAAATCGGTTGGCAAGCGACGGAGTTATGCCCAAACAAACATAAAAAAAAAAAAAAAATACAAACATCCGAATTGAGAACCTCCTCCTTTTTTAGAAGTCGGTTAAAAATTAATTAAGAAGTATCGATATGAAAACGAAACGCTCAAGCGTAACCATGTTCGCTAGATTCGATTCCTCGCACAATAACGAAGAAGTAGGAAGATCGCTGACGTTAACTCAGACCCGGACATCTATGAGAGCAATTCAATTTACGACCACATTCAAACAATGAAGGTGCGTGCTGAAGCATATAAATGAAATGTTCTAAACTCAGTTTATTGCCAATGAAGGCAGACGGCGCCATGTTCTATTACGATAGCTTTCACTCAGGTGATTGAAATATGAATTGAACTTCCTTAGGGATTGGCAGACGCACTCAAATAAGCATTGACAGTTCTGGATGTAATACGTTGTGAATCGCGCCCATTTTGTGTCCACACACGAACTTGTGTGTGGACACAAAATGGGCGCGATTCCAGATTCCAACGTCAAGTTTGCAACTGTGATTTAACCTGAGTTAGAAATGCTATCCGAAGATTGTTGCGCCTGTGAAAATCGACTGCTAGTTTTCTGCTGAAGAGACAATTTTAGGAAGAGGTTATCTCGGCACAAAATATAAAGCTTCTACCTTTTACCCCGGCTTAGCTACCGTGGCCTACCGTAATATATTTTCTCTGTTAGTGCCGTTTAAACTCGGCAGTAGTATAGCTTGGTACACAGTTCCCTCCTCTTTTAACCGACTTCCCAAAAAGGAGGAGGTTCTCAATTCGACTGAATTTTTTTATTTTGTTTGTATGTTTGTTCAACGATATTTTCGCCAATTGTCAACCGATTTTGATGATTCTTTTTTGTTTGGAAGAGTATCTTCCCAGACTGGTCCCATTTCAATTTAGTGAAGATCTGATGAAGAACTTCGGAGATAGGTAACGGAACTCTTCAATAAATGATAGCAAACCTGTCAGGATTGCTAAAATCGCATGTCTGTTTATTGTTTACACCAGTTCATAATATATCATCACGCCGGTACGCTTTGAAGGGGTACGCAGATGTGTACAATTCAACCATGGTTTTGGGGTTATCTATTCGGGCATAACTTTATTGTTTATGAACCGATCTTGATGATTCTTATTGCGTTGGGTTTAGTTAAAGCTAATCACTAAAAAGTGAAAAATAAAAAACTTTTTTACAAAAAAATACAACCGACTTCATACTTCAACCGGTGTCAAAAAACGAAGAAACAACAAAAAACATCGTCTTCCGAAATTATAGTTATTTTATACTTTGTAGTGTTTTTTGTTTTGAAGTCGGTTGTATTTTTTTGTTTCAAAGAAAATAGAACAGACTTAGAAAAATCACGGATTTTTTTTTAACACCTCATGTATGTAGTCGCTAGTAGTACGCTGTTATTTTGATATTTCAAATAGACACTTCAATTTAACTTATTTTTATTTTATAGATTTGTTTATTACACCAAATATCCGAAACTTCCTAAATAATACTGAGATAATGTCACTTACATACATTTGACTATAGAAATAATTTGGTCCTTTTTCAACGAGAGCTGCAACTCAGATATTTTAATGAGCAGTGTCCCCATTACTCGTCAAACTATTTGTAAGTACAGTCGGCAGCACATGAAGCTACAACTTTTCAACTTTATCGCTACAGCATTAGGTTCAAGGTTGATTGGGAAAAGTTTGACAGTTTCGGGTAGCTTGATGTGCTGGCGTCTGTACGTCAGTAAATTAGCTGAACAGCTGACGATCACAGGCGTGTTCGACAATCTCGCTGTCTGCGAGGTCGCCTACATGCTTCCCAAACATTTGGCCATAGAGTTATAGTGTGCAGATGGGTATATGCGCTCGAGTGGATGGTTTAAGACATGGGGAAGATTAAAGAAACGATGGATGGATGGCGCGTGGTGAAAATTAGAACTACATCTTTCGTCTCATTTTCTCTTTAGTATTGAGGTGAAACAGACGTATTGCATAAAAGCGCTTCCAAAGAGGTTTGATCGTTCAGCTTATTTATTCTCGTAATGTGAAACTCCTTGGTGGAATTCTATATATTTTTATGGAAATTTAAAAAAAAACCGTATATACACACGGCGCTGTATAACGGAGTGTGCGGTAAAATAGGAACTTGGGTGAGAGTACCTATTTTACCGCACGTTGCATTGTACCTATGGTGCGTAATTTTTAACTTTAGAACTATGTATACAGGCTTCGTAAATGCATTTTTGAGAAAATGTGTTGAAGAAGTAATTTTTGATTTACGTGAGCATTAGACAAGTGAAAATTAGGAGTATACTGTTTTTTATGTGGTATAGCTGTAGCTTGAATAAGCGTTAAAAAAAACAAGACATCTCCCATCAACCTGATCTATGAACCTAAAAAGATGTTGTCTCAGAGGTCGCATGCGCATGTAGGACGTTTTCCCTTTCTAAGTGCATCTATACTACGAGTACACCATAACGTGTGCTTCAAATCATGCTCACTACCAAGCCGAGTGGGAATGGCATTGAACCCACGTCACAGTAAATTATTGCTTAATTTTAATCCAAACTGACTGATTTCGTGAGAATCCGTGTAAAATAATTATGATATATCGAATGGATCAGCATCCGTTAGAACTACCCACATTAGCCCACACAAAAGTCTATCGCCTGTCAATCGCTTGATCGGAGAGAATGTGCTAAAACTTAGAAGCCATGTCTGACATTTTGTGTTGAGTTTAATGTATGAATGACGGATTAATTGGCTCATTCATTATTGCAAAAAAGAAAGAAGAAATTTGAATGGTTGCGGATTTTGTGTGTGTCGAAAGAGATACCGCGGCCCTGGAAAGCAAAAGGCACTACGAGGAGCACGGATGGGTTTTAGTCAGTAAGAGTCTGACACTCCCTTCCGCTCCACCCAGAGCGGCAAGAGTCGTTTGATGATTTCCCATCCTTAAAAAAAGGCTTTGAATATAATGCAGAAAGAAAATTGGAAATTATGAAGAATAAGCCACTAGTCCACTAACCATGCCTGTAACCCGTTTTGTTTAGTTGAATGTACGATTAAAACACTTACTAATTGGTACATTATCTCAAAAAAATAACAAAAGACAGAATAACAAAACAATTAGGTAGATACATCATGAAAATAAAAGCTTTTAAAAAGGGAGTTGTCGAAATAAAAAAAAAAATAGCAAAAATGTAACTGCCCCGAAATAAAACATGAGTCATTTTAATGTCAAGTTTACTAAAAACGATGTATTTATCAACACGCGTTATTTTTATCGCTCACCATCATAACATGCGACATGAACCTATAAAATGATGAACATCATTTTACCACCGGAATGTAATCGTTAAATCTATATTCATAGCCAAATGAAAATATCCTCCGAAATTACGGAAATGTAAGCAGTAATAGCAAGCAACACAGGATATTTTGAAGTTAGTTAGGACTTTAAGGCGGACGCACAGTTGCGGCGCAACAATCGCAGGTAGGAGGGTAAGCGAAAAAAAACTTACACAAAAAAAAACGACTTCCAATAAACACTACAAAGTACAAAATAACTTTAATTTCGGAAGTCGGTGTCAAATAATGAAGAAGCAACCAAAAACAACCGACTTCCAAAATTATTTTTCACTTTTTAGTAATTGTTAAAAGCCTTTCTTTAGCCCGGGTTACTATGAGAAAAATGTGGTCGTAGAACTTGAACGGAGAAACTGGAGTCACAGTTTCTCCGATATTACTGAAGGAAAACTCCATCATTATTGTTCATCCTATAGCATTCGGGTATTACCGTATAGAACTAAACCACTGGGCCTGAAATTGGCCATATCATAACGTTATCTAAACCTATACCCGAAAAATGGGCTAGACCAAATATAAACTCAAGACCCAAAAATGACCATAACAAAATTTTTCCCAATTTGGTCCTCATTTAGCAAAAAAAATTGGTCCTCATTTCCGCAAGTCAAACAAACCTCCCAAGAGTAAACAACACAACCAATCCGAATTCCCTCCACAGCACATTAGCCGATACGTCAGTCATGGAAAAATCGCAAACACCCAGATTGTCTAAAAGCCAGTAAATACAGGAAACCATTACGGCGCGTCGTAAACGAGAACGGGCAGTACCTACACATCGGACTCGATCGCAGTCAGTATCGTCTTCAGACGTCCCAAATGATAATCGTGTCATTTATTTATAATTGAGACTGTTTTCGATCATAATTTCTTGTTTTTCTGACTTTTGAAGAGTTTTTACGGAGTTATAAGTGGTTGAACTTTGTGGAAAATGCAGGATTTACATCCCAAGCAGGTATTGTTTTAACGCATTTTTAATAAACTACCGAATTAGTGATGTTTTATTTGGTAATAGGTTGTTCCGATTCTACTGATTCATAATCTGCCTAGGCTTTTTCCCAACTTTTATTGGGGTCTGCTCCCAGTCAAACCGGATTCAGCTGAATACCAGTATTTTACGTGGAGTTGGGCTGGGCTGCCTACCAGACCTCCACAACCCATTAAATGGGTAACACGATACTTCTTGGCAAGACTGGTGTCAGATTTTCTGGCTTCTGACAATCCGTATAACGACTGCCAAAGATCTCCAAATGACAGCCGGGACCAACGCCTTAACGTGCTTTCCGAGGCACAGAGGAGTCTCGATATGTTAAGGTGGTCACCCATCCACAGACCAACCTCGGCAAGCGGCCTGTGCGGCTGTTATAATTTAGCCACGAGCTCCTCCGATTCTACTGATTAATCTATTAATTAATCAGTTTTCAGAAAAAGATGAGTGTCTGTTTTAACAGTTAGTTGTAGGCCAGGATTTTCAGATTCCCTGAAGTGTCAATTCAGATTTAAGTCAATATTGTCCGTTGTCATGCTCCAATAAACTTCTAGGAATATCGTTGATTTGTATCGAAATGGAACCCGGATCGGTGCTGCGTATAGATATTAGAATTACATATTTATTTAGTTGGATTGGAGAAACCTAGATAGGCCTTTGGTGTCATTCGAAATATATTTTTCATTTATTCATTGTTTTTACTAATTTGTTACATTTTTAAATATTTCTTAAAATACAGCATAAAAAAAAACATATAAAAATATAAAAATAGTATCCCGCCGGTATCGGGAACAGGGTCCAAACTACCCGCGGCCAGGGCTCCAGAAAGAGGAACCTCCTAACAATGCGAGCCGTGTCCAGAAGTACTGCTTTCTGAATCAAGCCCTTGATCCAGCTGCCTAACGAGAGCCTCCTGAGGTGTTGGTCGAGGCTCGTTGGCTGACACGACTATCGGTACAATGATTGCCGCATTCAGATCCCACATGTCGACAACCTCGCGAGCCAAGACAAGATGAAATAAGTAAAGTAAATTTATTAAGACACGTTTTTTGACATCTTAAGCACAACAAATAAAAGATAACAAAATAAAATAAAGAAATAAATAAAGATAAAGTGCAATAAAGTAACCCTAGTATATTTATTATTGAGATCCTTGCGACTCTAAACGTATGTCAACATCAGAACTGCGGTAAGTGCTGACAAACAGTGCATAGGTTGAAGATTACAACTAGGTATGTACCTCGTAATAAGGATGATTACTGTATACAAACATATTGATTCTATTTAGTCCTACAGTTGGTTAATAAAATATCGAATCAACGACAATTTTATAGACAGACAAAACGAATCTAAGTTCAGGAATGGAAGCTTTTTACGTCACTTCTACGTAGTCATTCATCAAGCGAAATTAGAACGCATTTATTTATTTAAGAGTGCAACAGGATTAAAAAAAAAACCAATTGTTCCGTAAGTGCATTTTCCTCATTTAATGTTTTTTGACAAAGGAAAAAAATCGCGTCGAATATTTTTTAGCAATTATTTTTGGGGAATCTACTCCATTCGAACAAGAAACTGTTTTTAAATTATATGTTATCCGTCTGTTTCTAAGACGTCCACACCATTAATTTGACAAATACACACACTTTATTGCGTACTGAAAGAAAGAACACGAGGAAGCAACATACATTAGAGCGAATATTTAATTTTATGCTAGACTATGAAACAGCCTATGTACCCATTTCATATTTTGGGACATCTATTTATGTGGGTGCTATCACCTATACAATAATAAGAATATTTTTGCATCACGATAAATGCAGACGAGAAGTTATGTCAATTAGAATGTGTTAATGGTGTTATTGAGCTGCCGATGCATTCTTGCCAATTGAACCTTTGGTCAAAACTTGTTGCTATCATTGTTAACCAAATGCTTTAGTAAAACCTTACTAACGGTGTTAAATTCGCTAATATTAACATTCTAACAATTTCTTTCTCTTATTCCTATATTTTGGTCCTTACATATTTGCTAGTACCGGTTGAAGATCTCTTCAAAAAATGTTGTATTTTATTTATCTCATATCGATGCATTCCACCAGCTTCTACGACAAACCATTTACGGTTGAAGCGGTGTGTTTATGGATTGCCTTGCCCGTGTCGGTGGTAAGGCTTGCTCAATCTTTGTCCAATTGTAAAACTTTGGTAAAAAAATCACTATCTCCTTAATCTCTTTCCTTAATCGTTTCTGCTTGGGCTCTGTAATAAGTATATGTATTTATTACAACAATATACAGTACTGTCTTTCCGTCTCTCTTTAAAATCCATCTAAAGGTTGTCTTGAAAAGATCGCTTTTAGCGGTAAGGCCGCCCATTGTGTCACCCTATGTAATGTTTTCTTCATCTATCATTCCTGTAACTTATATATGGTGTACATAATAAAGAGTATTCTATTCTATCTCATCCTACAGCTAAAATGTTCTAAACACCAATACGGAAAAAAAGTGGAAAATTATTACTGTTTTACCCCCTTGACTTCAAACACCATAATGTGGATCTCTTATTTCCCAGTTTGCTAGAGCATTTTCACCTTTAGACTCTAAAAAGTGGAAACCAAATGGTTCCTACATCCTGAATAAATTCCAAAATACTTAAAAGCATGTAATCTCTTCGAAACCACTATTCTAGATTTAGATTCTCTTTCCAATAACTAGAATATTAACCACATACATACCAGGCAACAAGATAATCCAAAAACAAAAACCATGAATGCACTAGTTTTTATACAGGCGTATTATACAGGTATCATTTTAGCTAAAGACGTAGTATCATTGATAGGGTTAATTATACACTAAAGGAACTAAACACAAAAAAAAAATCAAGAGAAAATAATCATACAATCTTTCTCCCATTCTAGCCCCCGCCGATCCCCGGCATGCGTCCTCCGCTCGGCTCCCCCGGCGGCCCCGTGCCAACCCCCAAGTCTTCCATGGGTTTCGTGATGCCGATCTACACCATTTGCATCATCGTCTTCTTCGTATACACCCTGAGCAAGGTATGTAACAGAGGAGGTACTTATATTGTGTAAAGCTACCGGGAGGTAAGTAACAGATTTCTTAAAAATAGCTTTGAGGAAGTAATATAAAAGGCCTTGAAAATAGAATGTTTGGAAAATTGTAAAGTGATAGATGTCATTATATTAGATTCTGCTAACGTTAACCACGTGACTAATATTCCTTCAAACTGCAATTGGAACAGTAGGAGAGCTTGAACTGATAACAAAAACGTGTAATTGTGATCATTCCCAGAAACCTTAGCAGTAGGCACACTACGAGGTAACCTCAATTGAAAAAAGTTGACGTCGAATCTCACCTCCGCCACTATTATCGACCTATTATTAGAGAACTTGCGAATATCACTTCCCTCCCTTATCCTAGATCAAAAGCTTGAAGTTATTTTAATCATCGCTTTCTTCAGATTCTATTCAAGCGCACCGGATCCTCGCCTTACGAGCCCATCACTCCGGACCCTCAGTTCAGAAGACGGGTGTTCAGGGACGACTCCAGGACTTCACCTGATAAACTGGGTGAGTTTACGTTTGCAACTGAATTAACCACATCCAAATATTTAACGAGAATTTAAAATCCAATGAGAATATTGACATGACGGCTGATAGAGAAAAAGTAAGAGAACATTCATTGACACGTTATCGGTTAACTTCTAAGATAAATCTAGCATAAATTTAGGAATATTCATGTTTGACCGCCTGAACGTAGTTGAGAATCAATAGATCACATCTGGATTGCAGAAGTTTATATTGGATGATAAAGTTTCAAGATGAAGTGCAGGTAATTTTTCAAGTCTTAAATTGTAAAGGAACCCTTTTATAATAAAGTAGTTGAGATACTATTCTGGACGATAAAGTGAAGACTTTAATAAATCTTCGAAATTGTTGACATTAAAATAAATAAAATAAATAAAAATAGTTTATTTCTCACCATTAAAAATTACACTATAGGTACATGAAAGATAATATTAATTTCCAATTTTCTGTGGTGGTTTATAAAAATGCACAGAGTATTGACCAAACCCCCTGAACTAGGCGAAAGCCTGTATCTCAGGGGATATGGATTCAGCTATTACATGATATATTTGTACATCTTAGGACATTTGTGTGTCACTGCTATAATAATATATAAGTAGGGTACCATTACAAGTGCGTGAGTTTATTGGTGAGCTTACTGATAAGGTGTGGATGTGTGTTAATATGTCTGTAAATGAGTGAGTAATGTCAGAGTGAGTATGTGGAGGTGTTATGGTGTGTTTGTGAGTGTGTGTGGTGTAGTGAGTGAGGAGAGTGTTATGTGTTACTGTGTAAGATAGGATTATACCTCAGGTGTCTAGGTTTTCGGTATCTTCGTAGTCTAGCTGTAGTAAGTACATTTTTGACTTATTCTTTGCTTCGTAACTGCTAAGACTTATTATATTTGTTTTTTCATTAAGTCTATTATATAAAAAAGAGCTGAGTACATAAAACACTGCCTTGTGGCACGCCAAAATCAACTATTTGTTCATTGCTAAGATAGGAACCTATTTGTACTTGTTGAGTCCTATTAGTCAAATAGTCCCTGAACATCTGAAGAGGTTTCCCCCTAATACCCATGGACTCAATACATTAAAGTGCCCTTAAAGATAAAGTTAAGATGTATTACATAAGAAAGTTAGTTAGTACATAATAATATGAAACATTTCTAACCAAAACACTCTTGCGCATGCAGGACCAAAAGAGCGGGACACAAGTAAGTAATATGTTGTTTTAAGTAAATTTCCGTCTAAACAGGAAAATAGCTATTATATCGGGTGGCAGTTCATTAGTACTGAAATGAAATAATAATACAATGGTTACCGATTTGATAAAGTACGCTGGGTTTGTTATCTGAACTAAAAAAATATTTCGTCAAAGTATTATGAAAAATACAGGGTCAAATTAAATGATGATAAATTAACAGTAAAATAACATGCTGCGGCACAAGCTTTTATTTTAGCTTGCTAAAAATAAAAAAGTTGGTGTCTGTACTGTTGATCGTTGAGGAGTTGCTTCGTCTGGAGCCAAATGTAGATGGAGAATCAGATCATAGTTCCATAAAAATTCTATAGGATTAGGATAAGATAAAGTGCTTCTAATTCAACTTGCAAGATTTTACCTAAACAAACTAACAAAGATCGAAAGTTTAATTAAAACCTTGCAATAACTTATAATGTCATACTTCAAATTGACAACACTACCAGCGGCCTTTGTCTGTGTGCCTTATGAGTAAACTGTTGTTACTTGAAATTTAAAGATCAAAATGCTTTTTGTTTCATCGTCAAAAGACTTCGGTGTCAACAGTTTAAATAATTTAATTGACCCTGTATTTTCCAATTGGCTATACTGGGTAATTTTTTTTCTAGTGCCCAAACTTTGAGAACCACTTCTGCCCACTCTTCTTCACTCACTTCTCTTCTGGCTTTCTTGGGGAAAGTTGTTCATTTACATGGGCAGAAGTGGTTCACAAAGTTTGGGCACTGGAAAAAAAATACCCAGTATAAGTAATTATGTATAAATTCATGTATATGTAAAAGCATCTAACACAAAATTACACGCAAACATTTATGAATTAGATGCAACGAATTGGCACAGAGCACTTTAGAAAACAGCATACCAACATCGTACCAAAATTTTCGCTCATCTATCAAAATATACTAGTAAAAGAAATCACTTACGATGTTCGTTCTGTAGACACGTTACAAAGATGCTAATGGGTTGGCATAACTGCGTGTGATTACGTAGTTGGAGTATCTACACAGTGACTATTAATTATTTGCGTATTACATTTGTGTTGATCATCAATTAGGGCGTGGTTTAACACCTAGTGTAGACGTCACGTATTGTTAACATTATGTTATGTATTTTACTTTTTGGTAAACGGTTCTAGGTCTATTTGCCACGAAAAAATGTCTCTTTTTGGTGAAAAAAAAAAATTATTAGGTTCTTCGAAATTCTCATTTCCGATATCTTAAATATTTAGTGCCCGTTTTCACTAGCACTAAAGATACCTAAACGAAAATTTAAATACTCATGGAATTGCAACTCTTCGTGCTGCGCAAACCATGCGTTGAAAATCATCCACTGCGTTTTTTGTACGAAGACAGATCTCGTCTGTAGGTGGTCTCGTGTTCCATTGTAGGTAATCCTCGTAAGCGATGGATTACCTACAATGGAACGAGTGAACCCCGAAAATCCCTGTTCAATCCTGCTTTGTGAGTGATTCGTTAAGGTATCGTCTCGAGTTAGTGCAAACGGGTATTCGTGTCTTCCGATGTATAAAGATAAATTGGGCCGATGTCATTTTAAGCATACACGTAAAACTTGGTCCAAGACAAAAAATAACTTGTCAGGCAAAAGGACCATTTATTTTCTAAAAGCAAATACTCCGTACCACCTAAGACCCATGTTGACCCAATGGCTCGATGCTCAGGGGACGTGGAGTTGGAAGCACTGCGGGCTCGCCTAGCGGAGACCGAGCGTGCCATGCAAAGGATCGTCAGCCAACTGGCGCAGCGCGACGCGGTATATATGGCGGGGCGTGGACTGGCCTGGGGTTATGTGGCTTGGCAGTTTTATTTGTGTGGATTGAGGAGCTAGGAAGAGAGGATTTTCATGATTTGGATATTCGTAACTCGTAAAGAGGTTGTGATAAAATTTAGACATTTGAAATCAGATTACTTTTGAAGTTGACTATGTTTAAGAATCTAACATAATGTATATACTGTTAGTGTGAAGGGTTTACATCTAAAAGATTATTTATCTGTTATGTCCTGAGACAAAGTAAAAATTAATGGAGTACTGTTTCACTTTCTGTCTTTAAAATTCATCCAAACGTTCAAATGTTCACTTTTAGTGATAAGACCTCTCATTATGGCATCATATACGTAAGAGTTTTCTTCATCCATATTATCTGTAACTTATATGATGTACAACATAAAGCTAATTCTATCTTTCTCTATCGCCTCTTGTTTTGACTACCAGATTTAAAATTCTTTTATAAACGCCAGGTGCACTTTCCTCCAGAAACAGTAACATATCGTCTATATACGCCAATAGACTGAATCAAGCCACTCCATCGGCCAGTCCATCATATCTGCCAAAATTCTTCGTTTATAAACCCGTATTATTTAGATGTGTACCTAGCAGCTTGCGGCATGGTGACGGTTGAGCCCTTCTCTAGTTGTGGGGTTGTAATCTAAACTTGCATATACGACTGCGATGCATTCAAACGATTGTGGAGTCTACTGTCTTAGATATATAGTTTTAATTCCTTTTTGTTTAGTTTATAGAGTGGATTTTTGGAAGTAGAATAACGGTTTCGAGTTTGTTTTGTCCTGTAACAATGATAAACGTGTCAGGGTCGCTAACATAGTTATGTGTGACGTATAATTTATGTTAAATGTTTAAAAAAAGTTAATGTTCCGTTGTGTTTTTTGAAAAAAACTGATGATGGTGATTCCATTTTGTAATTTGTGTCTCCTTGTGTTTATTGCTAAAGATACATTGTGTTTGTGAATTCAATGATGTGACTGTGTTATTTGTGCCGATTCATTCTAGTATGGCTGTACCCAAATAAGCTTTTCAACAACTTACTAAAAAAGAAAATTGTCATAAGTGCTGAAGAAACTGTTTAAATTAAATTAGAAAATTAAAAATTAAATACTTAAAATTCTACTGTCAGAAACAAATTAAACACTTCTTCTTCTTCGTGTCGATGGCACGACAGTTGGTCAGATTTGGGTGGCCCAAAACGTTGCCACCTCCACAGCATCGTTGGCGTAGCCGCACACAGGTCACTCAGGCTGTTAAACACTGTAAAAATAAAATTACTCCAAGGTTTCAGACATCGATTATCAAAAATTCACTTTATAAATACGGCCAAGTTGAACTCCTGAGATAGTGTAAAGTATGATTTGGCTCCCGTCCAGCGGTGGAGAGCATGCCCAATCGTCTGATGCATCCCGTTTATTTTCGTCAGCGTCCTTCGTTGTTTGTTTTTATGTCTATTTTTACTCTAGTTTCGTTTTTAATATGGTTTTCTGCTAAAACTATTTGAGATTCATTCATGAGTTACTGGAAACGATGATTTCATATTCAATATAAATAAATTACCTGTATTTGATACGGCAGTCGCTTTCCAATATTTTGTACATTCTGGAATTCCTCTTTCTATACGAAACTCACAATGTAAAAAAAGTATAGGTAGTGGTAATTCAAATTAGATTTCTACGTATGCAAAAGAGCTCAAAGGCCAAAAATAAAACAATTTATCGAACGGCCTTGAAGCGAACAGACTCTAATATACACTCTGAAATTTTACGGAGTACGATAGCAATGCACCGTCAAGTTTACTAAAAATTGTAGGTATACAAATAGTCCATTCACTGAACTAATTTTAAAATTATATGGCACAGTTGTTACCGCCATATCAGGGCTGGTAGCCGAGGTGCAGCAGCAGATGGAGGCGAGCTACGCGCAGAATCAGCAACGACAGGTCAATGCATGTAGCAACCCTACCTGATATAGTCACCTACTATAATGGTTTAGCTGAAAAGGCCTATGACATGTATAGGAGGTGACATTTCTAAAATTGATTTAAGCTATTTGTCACAGCCAACACTCAATGGCAACTGTGAGCGTTCTATTCAGTAGCGCATACATGTTTTTGTTGGTCCTTCGAGCCGAATACCAACCGCACGAAGGACCAATCAGACATGTACTACTTGCTCTATATTTTTAAATCCTATACATTTTATTGGCTTTTTACCTGAGCGTTGCTGGTGTAATAAGTGACAATGTCTTGGCTCTTTGGTTTTCCTCGAAGATTGGACGAGGGATTGCCTTGTCTGGTCTCGCTATTTTTATTTTCAACCTTTGCTACCTAATCCAAAATCCTATTTTGCTATGATTTTCTGTCGTTTTTATTTGTTGGTTTTTTTTTGTTATTTCTGTTATAACATCATTCTTATGCTGAAAAAAACATTAAAATATTTAAATGTCTTTAAATAGTTCGTAAAAGATTTTTGGTAATGTTAAAAGATGCCGTGATAATGCTAAAAATTAAAAAGCTAAAAACGTTTTAAAAGACTTTATTTTGATCCACGATAAAAACCAAATTACGTTTCAAGATGTAAATCGTCTGGAATCGTTTAAACTCGTGCGTAACATTGCACTCATAAAGCTTTTTGATGTAGGGCATTGCGTCTCCATTTGAATCGTAACAACAGTATTTCATGCCAATAACTTTGACTTATTATCGCTTTTCTGCTACTTTTCGAAAAATGCTTGCTTCAATTACAATTGACTTACATTTTTTGCTGTAAGAGCCAGTACTTCATTCTTCAATCCTTCATAGGACTTCATTAAAAATTGGCACCGCGGATGTCTGTTTCCAGTCTTTAGCACGGAATGCGTTGCTGAAATATCAATGACAACGATAGTTGCCACGTAATTTAGCGTAGAAGAGGTTACAGAAAGAGATAGAAGAGAGCCTTTGACCTAGTTTTACTTCGTATGCTTCTCTTCTCTAAATTGTATAAAACAAAGCTGTCGGTATCTCCATTTACCTACTTCTATATCATGCAGCGGATTTTAAGAAGTTTTTCACTACTAGAAATAACAATACACGAGGAAGGTTCGTGTAATAATTTGCAGTCGTGTGAAGTCGGGCCGAGTCGCTTATTTCCAAATTTAAAGCATTATGAGCGTTATTTATGTCAGTCTTTGTTAGACCGAGATCTATACAAGTTATGAGTTTGGCAGGTATTGCCAGCCCGTGCCAAGTATTGCCATATTTAAACTTGGCACATTTTACTTAGTTAAATATTATGAAACAGTAAATACAATTAAATAGCTTTTCTTGCCTCTGAAATAAATTATTTTAAATAAAATTGATTTACCTAACTAGGGTCATGAATACAATAAACGCCTTTAAGTTATGTAGGAACAGCACATTTCATTTTTTTTCAGCAAATCTGAGCTTTCATCTGTTTATTTCCATACAAAGGTTTCGAAACTTTTTTATCCTTGAATCTTCATGAATCCTTGTCTAAAAACCCTCTTTTCATTATATTTTGTTGCTTTCCCATAGTCAACAAAAGCATGTTTTTTTAATGTTTAGTAATCCTTGTCGTTGTCGCCTTTGTCTGTCTGCCTGCACCTCGTCGTTGACTAACAAATAATAATAATACATGATTCATAATCACTATTAAATAATTAAGTAATAATAATACACGTTTCTTTTGATAGGTACGATACAATAGGATAGAAAGGATATCAAAATAAACAATGCACAATTTAGGAGTTCTTTTGTTTTATTTTTGCTTTTTAGATATTGTATATGCCGCTGAAATCGTGATTAATAAAACGCCTGTTTTAGTGCTATTGTAGGGCCTACTACTTGCTCTAAAAGAGGATATTATTTGCCAAGGGCATTGGCTTCAGAAAACCCATCTTAGTTTTCACAAAATGAATACTACAATACCGATTTCAGTTGTATATAAATTGTAGGTATTGCTGCGTTTATTTTGTTCGTGCCTTACGTTAAAGATACTTACTGTCAAAGTTTTTGTTTTGTATGTAGCTATTTATTTTCGTGAAGTTAGGAGTTTTGTTTTTTTGAGTGTGTTGTAGTTTAGTTTCCTTTCTCTGCATTACGCTAGATGTGAAAGCGTTGATTACATTATTTGAGGCTTTAAAATACTTCTCAGCTTCAGAAAAACTGAAAAATAAGCAATTAACGCTTTGAATTAGAATGCATGAAATTCCTGTAGAAAATGAGAACCCAGTGTTTTGCAGAAAGCGTTTAAGACACACTCTGATTGGTGGTTTAAACTTTCCAGGATGTGCAGGATAACAACGCTCGCCCATACACGAACGGGACAATCTTACACAACAGTGGCCCGGTGCATATAGTCGCTAGTGAGTACCGAGAGCCATCTAAAGAGAGCCTCGAGACTGTGAAGGAGAAAGAACCATCTCCAGAACCTGAGAAACCTGAGGCGGTACCTGAATATACCCCTGAAGACAAGGAACCCACACCAGAACCTCAACAACCTGTAGAGGCTAAAGAATCCACTCCAGAAATAGAAAAGCCTGAAGAATTAGAACAATCAGAACCCGCTAAAGAATCTTCACCTATTGAAGAGCCGGTTGTAGAAGAAAAAGAACCCACAATAGAGAAAGACACTCAACTAAAAGAACCAACCCCAGAACCAAAGGAACCTACCCCAGAACCAAAGGAACCTACCCCAGAACCAAAGGAACCTACCCCAGAACCAAAGGAACCTACCCCAGAAAAAGAAGTGCCAAAAGGAGAAACACAAGACGAGGAAGAAGAATTAGAGGAGGAAGAAGTTGAAGAGGAAATAGAAATCGAACAAAGTCCTGAAAGAGAACTGAGTAAAGAACGAGAAGTAGAAACAAGTGATGAACTAATAAAATTGGCGTCTGATGTTAAGATAGAGAGGAATGGAGATGTAAAGCATACAGAAGATTTCTTGAAAGAGGAAGCTAAAGCTTTGGCGGAGCAGAAACAGGAGAAGCAGTCGACTCCTGAACTTCTGGAAGAGGCTATCAAAGATGAAGATGACCAGGAGAATGCTAGTGTTAAGGTGAGTTTCACTTTATAAATATATATTTTTCTAGGAATTCGCAGGACTATGCGCAATATTTGGGGGAGGCCCATCTCCAGCTGATGTTTTATATTAAAGTTTACCTAGACAAGAAACAGCTATTGTAGTAGAGGATGAGATTCTCTATCCGTAGGTCTTTCAACATTTCGTAGACGTTAGTGAATGTCATGTAATAATAACCATTAAAAGTAGCCTGAGATCTTATAAGAGGATTCCCTAGTGTTTGTGTGTATAAAGCATTTATTTTGCACATGTTTGGCACTTAGCAAGTAGAGTTTTTACATTTATGATTCACTCAATTGTAGTTCATATTTTAATGTGTTCTTAACTCCCACCTCACCGTTTATAACATTTGAGAGATTCGTAGAAAGCGTTTTATTTAAACGTCGTGAAAGAAGATATTACAGCTAAAGATAATAATATTTTTTGGTCCTTCGAGCCGGATTATTGGCCTTAAAAAAACCCTTGATTTAATAGTGGACTTTAAGATAAAACGAAGAAATCTTACTTAAAGTGGCCCGGTCTTTATTGGCACATCGAAACGCTTTAATATACTAACAGAGACAACTATGTCAGGCATACCTGTTTGACAGTTTCAATTAGAAGCTCGATGTGAGGCGCAGTACCATGTTTAACATTATCTAAAAGTCGAAATCCCTAGCAAATACTGATATGGTAATACTTTCGGTGCAGCCATTCATGTGGGGAAACTACTAGAATAAAAATTATAGAATTGAAAACATTCTTTCGTTCGCACAAAGTAAGGCAGCATGCAAGTGAGAATTTTTGAATATTTTGGAATCCTGTTAATTTCGAAGTCTTTAAATATCACGATTCCACGAATCTCAGGCACAAATAACACATGATAGCACCCATGCTCACCCCCTCGTCGCTCAGGTGGTAGGCATGGAGCTGACGGCGCACGCGGCGGACGGCGGCGCGTGGAGGGCGGCGCGCGCGGCGGACGCTCCTCACGCTCCTCACGCTCCGCACGCTCCTCACGCGCCTCACGCGCCGGCCCGCGCGCCGCAGCCGCAGCGAGCGGTGAGGCCGCATGTTACCGTTCATATCGTGCAGACCATTTATGAATGCGAGTAGAGGTGGAGATTCTTTTTGAATATTTTTAACGGCTGAGTTTTCAAAGTAACTCAATTTTAAATCAGCTAGCTAGCTTTTGAGTATCATGTTGTCTCTGTCAGTCAAAGGTGTGTTATATATTTATTATATACTGACAAAGAAACTGAGCAACAGTTTTAATTGTATTGCTTAAGAATTTGAAATTTTATACGGGTACAGTAGGTACAGCTACTCCGAAAGGTACAAATTTCAAATAAAAAACGGTCAGAACAAACTGTCAAACGTGACAGTCAACAAAGAAAGTGTCGCCATCTAGCGTGCAGAAACAGAACTTATAAAGGGTTGCGATCGATCTAATTTATGGATTAAGTACTTATGTAGACTGGCAAAAATTCCAAACAATTATTATTCCTATATAGAATCTACACTTCTATCGCTTTCTTTGTGTTTGTTATATTAATATTATTTATTCTTGTGTCTTCTATTTAGTTATTCCCTTTTTAAATATTTATAATCTGTTTTCATATTATTTTAACCCTTTTAAATTAATTTAAATGTTGTATTTGTTCGTCCTGTCGTAGTTAGTGTACTTATGTATTGTAGTTAGTCTTGTTGCTTCACATTCCAATGCTTAGTACAAATTATTATTTAGCTCAATTGTTTGCTCAAAAATGAGTAAGTAATATTAATGTGTGGACAGCAATAATTCTTTTTCTTGACAAAAAAGGAAATATCTTTTTTGTAATAAATTACATTTTTTTAATTTAAATATGCGTATTCCCTTTGGAAGTCGGTCGCAAGTTCCCACAATAATAATTACTATTAAAGAATAAAACTGCTTGCATTTCCTTTTTTAAAATTTTATTACTTTTTCAAAAATAAATAATTTTCTATTGATAAAAGCAGTTTTATTTTAATGTCTCTTTGTCTAACTACACCTTACACATTAGTTTTAATAATTCATACATACATACATACATATAGCATCATCGAGAGATATTCTGAGGAAATACTTGGTAGATTTCGATATCTAATACTCAAAAAATATCCTAAATATTTATATAAGTTCAAGTACACATACTTGAATTTATAATTCGAGATAGTAATCCATCACCACCAATTCAAGCAATCGCCACAAACATTTGCTTTATGGATTTTAGGATGATTTTGAAAAAAAAAAAAATTTACAAAAAGTCCCTAAAAATAATGAGTTGCCACGGAATTTTGAAGAAATTGTTCGAAAATATGTCAAAACGATTTAGAATTTAAAATTCCAGTTATCTAATACTCGTCTTCGGATTGTCGCTATTTAATATAATTTGGCCTTATATAAATATGATCTATACATATATATATGTATAGATCATATTTTTTTTTAAACGCGCATACACACAGCCTTCTTATTTTGAATTGTTTTGTTGTCTGTTATGAGCGTTTACGACGTACGACATTTCAAACAAACTTTTGCAAAAAGATAGAAAACTTTTAACCACTTTTAGTAGGTATATGGAATACTAGCTTTTACCCACGGCTCCGCCCGCGTTGAGACCTTAATTTTCGAAATGAGTAAACCGATTTTAATTAAACTCCCTACGCATCAGCAAAATACATAAGTCTTAAAAAGTTATCAACGAATATTTTCGAAAAATAGTTTCTATGGAAATTTACATTCACATGATTGAAACGGAGATTTCCAATTATCTTTTTTTTAAATAGGCCGAATACAATACCATACATACCTACTCACTTATGTGTGCCAACTTCAAATCACGCGTTGTTTGAAATCGACCTTCTGTGCTTCTTATTTAATGTTGTAATTTAAATAATAAATTGTGTGTTATACAAACAACTGTCGTATTAGGCGTTTTCTAATTTATCAATGGCGCTAGTGTAGTATGTACATAGCTACTGCTAGTACGAGTTCCACTTACCATAAAGCCGATTATAAATATTAAAAAAACTATGAAACAGCCTACACCGTCTCATAATAAAATGAAATCGTGATGACTGATGACGTAACTATAGGTTTTATGCATCTAATGAAGCTTTGAGACTTTGAAGACTTGATGTGAACATTGAATGTTCAATTGATGATAATATTATTTGAGTGAGCGTCCATTCCAACCTATCATCATTAGATCATCAGTTACTTGGAAGACAAAGTTGAAAACGTATGTTTTTCTGACACGAGTGCAATCGCCATTGTATAAGAGTAGGGTACTCCGTTATAGACTCCCATTCAGTCCGTTGCGATCCACGATCAAAATCAATTATCTGATCCGTGGATCGCTTTCGAGATTGTCTGTGTACGGGTGGCCTTAGGTCTTATCGACCGAATTCGGTCGGTAGACGATCGGTAACTATGTTGAGACTTCCCGCCCTGGATAACATAACCAGTCTAGCTCCGCCCTTAAGCTCCCTGAAGACTTCACGGTCGACACAGTACAGTACAATCACCATAAACATCAATAATATTTATTTATTTAGTACATGGAGGACTTACAGCTAATAAGAATCAAACTAAAATTAAAGCCAGAACATTCCACATATACACTACACCCGCTCCACGTTTACCAATGTATCTTGTTAACAATTCCAGCATGAAGCCGAACAAGTGCAGTCGATATTCCTGGAGACAGAGATCCCGCAGCAGTCGCGCGTGCTCGTGGCGGACTTCGCGGAGGACAGGCCCGACAGGCCGGCGCCCACCAAACACTCGCCGGTGAGAGAAACCTATTTCAGTGTGAGAAAAAAAGACAATTGCAGCAGATATATGGTCAGCCCAGTGACACTGCTTAATTAAAACTCTAGGGTACATTAAAAAAGAAGTAATAATATCAAGGGCTTGATCCAGAAAGACGTACTCTTGGACACGGCGCGTATCGTTAGGAAGTTCCTATCTCAGGAGCCTTGACCACCAGTAGCTTGGACCCTGTTCCCGATGGGCTACAATTTTTATATTTTTAAATGATTTTTTTTTTTTAAATATTTAAAAATGTAAATCTTATGTATTAAAATGAAAAAACAATTAAATAATAATAAACGTTTATTACCAAAATATTACAAGTTTTAAAAAAACATTGGCCCCAATCTAGGCAAACCTATATCTTGGGTACCAAAAAAAGAATCCTAAATGTCGATATTTCAAGAGGCGCCAGCGCATCCAGGGTTTGTATTGACAAATATTGCTACAAAGATGGAAACTCAGTAAGACGTGATTTAGGTGGAAGTCAACACTATCCTTTTAATTTCATTCGTCCCTCTAACAAGATATTTTCAATTTTGTGCACCCAAACATAGTTTATACCTACTTGAAAATGTTGTTAAACCGTTCCAGATGGTGGTGAGTGGAAAGATGACACTGTCCCTGATTCAAGATGCGCCAAGGGATACTCCTGAACGGGACCTAGGTAAAGCATTGTCATTTATAGAAAACTAGCTTCCACCCGCGTGAATGTCGGAAATGATCGCAACGGAACATACTCCCGGGATAAAAAGTATCCTATGTGTTATTCCAGACTATAATCTACCTCTAAGCCAAATTCCATCAAGATCCGCTCAGCCGTTCTGATTTGATTGAGTAACAAACATACATCCATACTTTCGCATTTAAAATAATAGTAGCTTTTGCCCGCAGCTCCGCCCGTGTTGATGTCGATAATCACGTAGCCTATGTTCTTCTCCATATCCCAGGCTATATATGTGCCAAATTTCATGACAATCCGTTCAGCCGTTTTAGCATGAAAGCGTAACATACAAACAAAACTCACTTTCACATTTATAAAATGAGTTAGGATTAGTATTAGTATAGAATAGTATAGAATACATATGATATGTATAGATTAGCCAAGTTTTAAACAGAAAATCCTGAAACTGTTATTGCCTCACATCATAATCAACTAACAAAATAACTGCGGCTCATAGAATAATTAATACCAATCACATTGGTATTAATTATTCAATGAGCCGCAGTTATTTTTTAATATTCGGTAAAGCTGGTCCTATCAATAAAATAAGGACAATTTTTTTTTTTTTTTTACAACGTATAAACTCACATACACAAACAGCCAGACGCGGAACAACTATGTGTAGGCCATACAAATATTTGTTCCGTGCGGGAATCGAACCCGTGACACGCAGCGCAGCAGTCGACCGCTCAACCACTGCGCCAACCGTGTCGTCAACATTAGATTGCTTGCTCTTTCTTTCTATTTTTAGGGTACCTAAAGCCTAATAGGATCACATGGTTGTATTGTCTGTCCGTCTGTCAATTTCAGACGGTAGTTCAGTGGTTGAGCGATTGAGTGCTGCGACTGTCGTGGGTTCGAATATTTGTATGGCCTACAGAACGGATCTGGCTGTTTGTGTATGTGAGTTTATGTTTGTAAACGCACCCACGATAAAGGAAAAAAGATCTCGTGTGGGGCAACGTTTTAAAAAAATCTATGAGACTATTGGACCAATTCAGTTGAAATATAGTACACGTATATTCTTCTGTGACCGAAACACGGACGAGCAACGAAAATAAAAAATAAATATCGAAAATGGTCACTTTTTGGGGACAAATTAGAAAAAAATAAAAATTATCCAATAACTAGCTTTTGCCCGTGACTTCGTACGCGCATATCCCGTTTCAGTTGGAATTTCTTCCTTCAGGCCTTCCTCATGAATGTGGCTATCATAAACAAAAATAATTTTCCAAATCCGACTGGTAGTTCCAGAGATTATCGCGTTCAAACAAACGAAACAAACAAACTGTTTAGCTTTATAATATTAGTATAGATAGATAGATTAGTATTATAGATATATTTTATCCAACTGTACCGCTACCGTGTGACATATCAAATGAAAGGACTCATTTTGAGGGATTCAAAGGTATTTTTTTCGTAATTTTAAAATATTCCACATCGAAGTTATTTGCACCGAAGCTCATTGTAAGGGACTCAAAGGTATTTTGTTTTCGTATTTTTAAGATATTCCACACCGAAGTTATTAAAGAAAATAGATGAAAACTATTCTACTATTCCTATTAGAAGACAATAATTCAAAAGTAACATGTAAAAAGAAATATAATTCGTTCGGTACCCACTCCCGCGCAAGTCCGACTCGCAGTTGGCCGGTTTTTTTCTATCTCGACAATATTATAGTAATAACATATATCTACATAATGATTCCAGAATCAACGGTCGACGACTTCACAACGGCTAGTGCTATCACACAGAACGCTGAGGTAAGACAACACTTTTTTATCAACCACATAGTTATCACAGGATGTTCCAGAAAGGTGTGGTCATATTTAAGGGTGATTTTGGGTAGCTGATATACATTATAGAAGAAATAGCAAAATAAGAAAAAGGCATGTATTTAACGAGGCGACAAACTAATCTGATTTAGGGTTTAAAAAATAATTAAAATGGGTAGCAAAACTAATAGGTTGGCAGCTACAGTGAAGTAGCATTTTAAGTATAAAGTAGCAGCTTTATATTGAGAAGTAGGCTTTGTTTAAATTTAAATTGGCAGTGATTTTTTGGTGTAAATAAATATTTTTGGATGGTTTAAAAAAATAACCACGAAAGGGATGACGGGGTCTGTTCGCTCGCTTCGCTCACTTTCTAACCTAACCTGTCCGAGTCGGGGTGCCCCAAATCCCGAGCTCGCTTCGCTCGCTCTGACACCAATTAAGACACCAAAATGTTTGATATCCCACTGTTAATATTAGCCGCCAAGTCATTATTTTTAATACCTCACCTAATATTTCATTGGCCCTGTTTAATATATTTGCTATCTTATAGTAGCAGCCATTATTTAGTTTTAATAGGTCCTTGCCTTTTGTAGCTCATAAAATATAATTTTGCTAAAAATATTAAATCGCTACCAAGTTATTTTTTTTGTAACCAAGTAGTTAGTCACCTCAAAAATAATTAGCCAAAAAAAAATACTAAAAAACAAACGAACAAAAAAAACGACTTAAAAGTTCGGAACAAATGACCGTTATTGCAAATTAACAGGTTTGAAAGAAAGAAAAACTGTTTATTCACATACACAATGTCGTGCACATACATTAAATAATTTGTCTATGTGTCAAGTCAAACTAAGATCTGTTTATGCTATGAAAACAAATAAATCTGGTTATCATTTACAGAAGGAAGACGAATCAGACGAGGAAATCGAAGAAGAGATTGAAGTGGAGGAGATAGAGGAAGAAGTGGAGGAAGTGGAAGAGGAGGAAGAAGAAGAAGAAGAGCCGGAACAGAAGCAGAAGGCCAAGAAGACAGAGTGAAGTACTGATAGCATATAAATATACATGTACTTGTGACTTGTGTTTTGTGACCTTTGTTTCAAAGGGATTTTGATGGCTGGCATTCAATTTTGGACGTTAGAGCGAATAGTTTAAGGTTCCTTTTTGGAATGTCAATGACAGGTCTGGTTTGAGTGGTTAAATGATGCCATAGTTAGAGATTCTTCATTTTGCATTCAATTTTGAACCTGACTTGGATAAGCTTAAGGTTCATTATTGGAATGTCATCGGCAGGTCTGGTATGGTGGTAATAATGATGTAATTGTTAGATTCTTCATGGTTTTAAGGTTAACAAACCTTCTTCATGACAAACCTTCATGCCAGTTTAGAAGTTACCTCTTTGGTATTCCAAAAGGATAGATGCTGAAATTGAAATAAATTTGGTAGAAATCTAGAATGAGTTCTTTATGAGGTTTTTACACACATCAGAATTTATTTTTGCCCCTTTCAACTACTGGTTACAACTGTTGTAGTCCATAATCTGTTTCATCCAATCTGTCCAGATCATCTCAGGGTAATAGTAGAGAGAACAAAGTCACAAAACATAATGATTATCTTAAAAAAAACTATTTTGTTTATGGAATTAATTGTGTATTTATTTTTGTCTATGCTTCTCTTCTGACTCTATTTGTTGTTGAAGGTGTACATTTTATTATATTCTACATTGTTTCATGCTTTCGACATTTTTAATACTGTTGTTGACAAGTGGAACAGTTTTAGAGCGTATTTAGATATGATAACGAGATCATAAGTCTGGTTTCACAGCTGTCCAAGAGATCCGTACGGGCTTCCCGAACGGAGGCATACGTGAGGCACTAGAACATTTTCAAAGCGACGTGTATTGGTCCGTACGCGACGGGTCTCTCGTGCACGGACGGCCCGTACAGGTCTCCCGGACAAAAAAAAGCCAGCCCAAAAGACAAATGATTTTCTTGTTCACTGTGTACCGTCGGCTTTTACGAACTGCGTTTTCTTCAGCTTCCTGTTCAACCATATTCAGCTGAATAAATCTATCTAACCTGGGTCAAGTAGCTGTTGCTCCAGGTAGAATCCGGTTTGACTGGAAGCTGACCCTAATACAAGATGTTCCAGAAGTGCGTGGTGGTGGTGGTGGTGGGGGGAACTGTAACACCCTGTATGATAGGGCAAAGACTAGGCAGGTAATAAGGACTGCCTGTCTAACCGCCACAACCCAGTTACTGTTTAAAAGGATAACCTTCATAAGGCTTGTTTTTAGGTTTTTGGGCTTCTAGGCTTCTGTCTCCCAGAATGATTGCCTGGAATAATAGGAATGATTCCTGGTCAAAAATATATGATTCTATTTAGTCCGTCAGTTAGATTATCGAAAAATATTGGACACGGTATTTTTTGCTTTATCAAATCAATAAAAAAAGACGAAGATAAAACGCATCAAAGATCAGGAGTGGGGGGTTATGACGTCACATGTACGTAAAATCGTTTTCATTTCTTGTTTACGTGAAAAAAGAAAAAAAATAATATTTTTTTTTTTAACCTAATATTTTTTTTTTTTTTGGAAATATTTCTGACATCATCATCTACCCTATTGTATTTTTTCTTCAAAATTATTACTGAAAGATGACTTTCCAGGTGAATACCGAAACGTTTAGTCTCCTTCCGTATCTAAATGCGTTCGCAATGTTACAATTCTTTAATAGTAATACGAATTTAGTAAATTGAGTGTTCAATCATTTGTGCCAAAATGTTACTTCAGGCTTCTTAGTCAATATTCGACGTTTTTATACTTACTATACTTTCATTAAGTATTATACTTCCAAGTCTGTGAATTAGCCAAATTTTAATTGAATATCTTTAATAATGTAATTATGTATCTTGTGTATGTCTGTTTCTTAACATAGTGAATAACACAGCCGTGCAAAAAAACTGCATCATTACGAGAAAAACTATTGTTGCCAATTTTGTTAAGTTCCTATTTGTATATTTTTAAATTGTAGAAAAAATCATGACATTATTATTTAAGTTTAAATGTTTCTTATTTCAAAATTAATTGATGTCATATTGGCTCAATGATTGTTTAGTGTGATAAATATTTTTTTAAATTAAAAGCTCAATCAACTGTGCAGTTTTTTTGCCAGTAAGTATACTAGTAGGAATGCCCCAAACGTAATTTCAATGTCTCCCAATTATTGGGTATTTAGTGTAATAGAATAAAATAATAAATATGTAATGAAATAATGAAAATTTTGCACCTGTGTGAACCTATAATATAATAGATATAATTATGCATTTAAGGGATATTGTGACAGTTTCCGTTTATTTTTTTATGAAATTTTTATTTTTGTTAAATTGAAATGAGAGTAGAAGAGTTTATGTTATAGTTTGCAAGTTTTACTTTCTTGTTAGGTATTCAACTGTATTAAGCTGTCCTGAGTCAATATTTAAAATTCTCGAAAAAAAAGGATCTCTACTGTTAAAATGGACAGTTAATATTATGCACCTATCTATACATAAATCTTTAAAATCATTGTTAAAACTTTAATGTTAAACTGTCCAACAGTGAAACTACTCATTTCAGTATTAAATGAAATAATAATCAATATTACGTAATTATTTAACATTTACTGTAGCATTTTTGTTATGTTATGCTTAAATCTGTTTTTTAGTTGTAACAAGGTTATAACCAGAAGGGGGGAATAGGCATGGAAATTATTAACTATGATTTTGATAAATTAAAGGATGGGTAAAATTGTGAAAGGACCCCTTTTGGATACAGCCCTGGTTGTAAGTAAATAAAAATAACTCGACATTATTTTTTGTTTTATTAGTATGATCCTCATATCAAAACATTAAACCGGTGCGGGATTGAACTGTCAAACGTTAACATCCTTTAGACTACTTTGCATTCTAGTAGTTAATAATAGTTTCAAAACGCGTGAATAAGGTGACACACCGGGGTGCCAGAAGCGCTTGAACGGTTAAACCATTTTTATAATGCATCAGTCCAATGACTGAGCTGATGTTGCCAGATTGAGTCATGCAGAATTAAGCGCCAGAATGTGAGTGTCGACTCATGTTATCTAGTGTCCCATTGTAGGCTATCCAGGTTAAGTATATTGTGGCTCTTTCAGTGTGTCTTCAAAACAAACAATAATATATTAAATATTTTAATATATTTTAGAAAATAATTAAATATTCTAAAATAATTAAAAATTACAAAAATTCGCTCTTAGTTCAAACCTTTTCTGTTGCATGTTTCTCATCAATTTATTGATTATATTTTTTATTCAGGAAAACAGTGGAAGAAGTAAAAAATAGAGTATAATCACCTGATTTATTGTTGCACTTAAAATAATTAAATAACATTGATCTTATTTACATTCATTCTACTATCCTGCTCTGGACAACGTGTTTGATTTACATATACGGAGAACTGAAAGAAAAAGAAATCCCATTATTACTTTTTTTCATACTTTTTACAAACTTTGGTTAGACAAGCCATCAAGATTTCAGTCTGAAAAAGGAATTGGTCATTGGTTGTGGTGGTTCTCAAACAGGGCCTCAAGTCTGCCATTACAATAGTGTCATGGTCTATCATTGATTTTCATAATTGTTGATTTTGAAAAGTTTGGTAATCTACTAATATAAAAGCGTCATTATGATGGTCAACCACTGACACTCCATTGAAAGAAATGGCATAGAATGGTAATCTCGTACATAATGACAAATTAATGACAGACGTATGCGGTAATCTGCTAAAATTTTGACAGTTCCTTCGATTAATGACCTACCATTAGAACGTCATTGTGCAGTCATTGCTTTTCAAAGACATTGAATATTTAAAAACCACGATTCTATTACGAGACCATTGACCGACCAATGATGGACCATCATGAATTTAGCAGATTACAAACTTATAGCAAAATGACAATGGGATAATGTTGGAATGACGAATTTATAAAAAATAGCAGACTTGGGGTCCTGGAATCATAATCAACCTCTTTAGTCCGGGGGAAATTTTTTTTTAATAATAAAACAAATGAAAATAAACTATTTTTTTATAAATTTAACGACAGGTCCGAGTACATTGTAAATTGATTTAAAACTTAAATTCCACATTTTTTGTAGTTTATTTTCATGGAATTGGTTCCTTCAGATGATAGTAAAATCAATTTGCAATATACTAGAACCAATAGGTTCCACCCGGATGTAAGTCGTTAAATGTCAGTATGGTACCTCACCAATTTCATAAGGTAGTTTTTATCTCAAGAAATCTGAATTGACGGATAGTCAACGACCATACATAATAACAAACATAAATTTTCTCTTCCTTTTGGGCTCTTAGCACGAATGTTTATCATTATCTGCCTAGCCTTTTCACAACTATATTGGGGTCGGCTCCCAGTCAAACCAGATTCAGCGGAATACCAGTATTTTACGTGGAGCGGCTGCCTACCAGACCTCCACAACCCATTAACTGGGTAACACAGTACTTCTTGGTAAGACTGGTGTCAGATTTTCTGGCTTCTGACAATCCGTAACGACTGCCAAAGATCTGAAAATAACAGCTGGTACCAACGGCTTAACATGCTTTCTTAGCATGAATGTTTATAACATATCGTACGTAACGTAATGTATTTTACTACAACTATAATACTCGTTTCCCACATAATATTTATTTGAATTAGATACTTTATTCATATTTTGTAGGATACAAATTGTGTCATCGTCATCATCATGATGATGATGATGACACAATGAATTTATGGGATTACACGTAACAAATTATAGACATAACAAGCATGAAAATACTACATCCATTAGCAATAGGTATTCATTTAGTGAGATATTCTGACAAATGAATCAAATATGTACCTTTACTTCGTCCAGTTCTTCATTTCTTCAATATCCTTGACCATGGTCCAGTCATATCTGACGGACTTGATAGATTGTGTGGCTGACTTCATCTCTGGGAAGAAAGACCAACCCTCGTCGACTGAGGTTTTCTTAACAATAGCTGCGAGGCCCAGAATTACTGCAGCAGGCACGGCCGCGACGGGCGCCTTCTGCCAAGCGGCCAAAATGCTGCCGGCTACAGCACCACCCACGAAATAGTTGATTTTATCATTCTCTCCTCGTATGTTCTGCAGTGCGTTGGTAGTGACAACGAAACTTGCGGCTACTCCAACCATAGGCCCCATGTACCATGCGACCCTTCCTGCTGTATTCACAAAACCCTGGGGATGGGAGTACATCAAGACATCCATCGTTGCCGCAGCCAGACCAGCCATCGCAGCATATTTAGACGCTGCAAACGTCTTCATGAAGATGTCATGCCCTTCGGGCGTGTCGTAGTAGTTGTATTTTATTAGCTGGGCCATTGTTTTAACTCGAAATGTTCTGCGTAAAGTAGTTACACAACACAGTGGCACAGTGCGTGAAATGTCAAAAAACAAATTCAGAATGCCTTTTTCGAAAGTCGTTATCGACACCAGCAGGATCAGCAGGATGTCAACCAACACTCAACCAAGTTTTAAATCTACAAATAATTTATTTACAAAGGTATTCATTTATTTGTTTCACGTTATTCTATCATGAAATTTATATACTTACTACGTCTACAGCAAGAAAAAAAAACAAATCTATTCGTATTGTTTGGGTGTAATGTAAGTAACTTCATAAACAAAATCAAATACGCTGAACGCGATTTCGACATCAAAATATTTTGATATTTATATTTTGTAAGCCTTTTTAAAACAAATTTTGACTGGTTAATTGGCCCCATTTTTATAGTATTAATTTCATAATTTCTTGTAATGCAAAAAAAATATAAGGAAGTAACTTGAGGAAGTACAAAGACTAAGGAAACTGAACGCATCCAATGCGATAACTCTTGCATATCCGACAATCCGTCATTAGTGTCAAAAGTATCAAAAATGGCGGCGGACGGTGACGAAGTGATTAGTGATCAAGAAAAAGTTAGAATCGTTTCAGATTTCATATTACATTCGCCACCTGGAGAATTTAATGAAGTGTTCAACGATGTAAGGGTTTTACTAAATAATGACACCCTTCTAAAAGAAGGAGCGAGCGGAGCGTTCGCACAATACAATAAGGATCAACTAACGCCCGTGCGCCTCGAAGGCTCGGAGCTCCACACGCTCATCACCGATCATAATGAGCTCGGCGGTGGGAGATTCTTCGACCCTCGCTCCAAACGTTCCTTCAAGTTCGACCATTTACGTAAAGAAGCGTCGGAATATGAGCCCTACGAGCCCGACCGAGTGGCGGAGCCCTGGCGAGCCGCGCTCGATGAAGAGCTGACGGCGTACGTGGCCGCGCATTTCAAGCACGGCGCCAGCTTAGTAGTAGGGCGCACGCTCGAAACCGGTGCTGTACAACTCGTCGCCTGTATCGAAGATCACCAGTTCCAGCCGAAGAACTACTGGAACGGGCGATGGCGCTCCGTTTGGTCGCTGACAGTAGGCGCGGGCGCGGCGGAGCTTCGCGGCATGCTGCGTGTGCAAGTGCATTACTACGAGGATGGTAACGTGCAGTTGGTGAGTTCGAAGGAGGTGCGCGCGCCCGTGACTGCCACCGGTGAGGCTGCCACGGCCAAGGAGTTCGTGCGGCTGGTGGGCGACGCTGAGAACGCGTACCAGACCGCCATTTCCGACAACTACAAGACCATGAGTGATACCACGTTCAAGGCGTTGCGGCGACAGCTGCCGGTGATGCGCACCAAGGTGGACTGGGCGCGGCTTGTCTCCTACACGATCGGTAAGGAGCTCAAGAGCCAATGATGTCCCGCCGCTGCGCTCTGAGCCGCAGCGGCCGCTCCACGCCTGTACATATTCGCGTAAGAGTAAATCTTGTTCAAATGTTTACGGGCGCCGGGGTGACGTCGCGGCGGGCCCCGGCGCGTATTTATCTATGAATATAATTATAGAGAAATCGCTATCTTAACTGTTAAATTTTATTGCATTTTGTTACACTCAGTACGGAATGATTATTGAATAGCGAAGTGTCTGAATGCGGCTTATTTTTGGACAGTTCACTCTCATAAGTCACGAGAGGTTGATTCAACGAGTTGTGTCCATTATGTTGGTAGCAAGAGATTATACGGAATAACGTTGTACTTAGGTGTGGGCAAAGTTTACACCCAACTAGATCTGTAGAACTTGACTGGACGTCAACTTAATCCATTAAGTTATTTGCTCGTCGGGGATGATTGGTTGTTGTGTAAGCAATATGATGACTGTTCATTCATTGATTTAGCTTTTTGTGATTATTTGAAAGACGCATGTCAATTACAATAAGATTTAAATAATAAATTACCATAATACCTAGTTATGGATGTTAAAACTTAACTCATGCATGTATTTTGAAACTTTATAATCCATCCACTTCTGCGTTTGTTCTATAAACAGTATTATTTCTTTGATATTGCTTGCATAACAGAGTATTATAATTATGACAAAATTGTTCAGGAAAGGTACATAGAAGGTCTCCAATGGTGCATTTAATTGTAGTTAATTTAACAAATTGTCCACGTAGCTTTAAAGCAGCGTCTATGAGTGTAGAGCACAAGATATTCAATATTTTTCAATTTACAATAAATAAAATTGGAGTGTTGCTCAAACAGTAACTAATGCAGTGAAGTAAAAAGAAAATTAGAGAATTATTGTCCATATTATGGCTTTGAGAGTGCGAATGATGCGTAACTTTTTTTTTATATAATGTGTAATAATTGTAACGCCAATAAGGATTATTTTGTAATTATTATAATTATTATTTTAATAAAGAACGTACATTAAAATCCAAGATAATGTATGATTGGATTCATTTCAATAAAAATATATATTAAAATGTTGCTAACATCTGTTTTCTTTTTATTTACGTCGCCATCTTGCAATGAGTGTAAAGTACAGTTAGGTAAACAGGTAAAAATGTGGATATTTGGTGATATCTTAGATATGTGAGTGATAAAGTCGTGAGTCACTGTTTTATTGGGATCGCCGGTGGGTGACGGTGTGGCGGCCCGCCAATATTGCATGCATTCACTAATTTTACACAAGCTTTTTCCGTACGTTCTCTGGTGACCCTGTTTTGATTTAGCGGGTATCGTAATGATACGATGGAGTGGCAGGAACGGTGAGTGTTGACGGCATTATAATGAACGAGCACGACTATTACCATAATATGACAATTAGTCATTCTTTCTGCCGTTCTGATGTTGTAACTCGTAAATCAGTGTTTGTATTCATTAGTATTTGTTACCTATTAGTAGACACTTAGACCTACTTAGGTTACAATTTTATTATAGAAACTGTGTATGTACAATAAGTAAAACCGCAACCCGACCTAATGTAAAACTATTCCGTCAGTTGTGGGTTTATCAGTATCGTCTACTTAAAGCAGGTACTTATTTATAATCAATCAATCAAATATGTTTATTGTTACGTAGGTACGTTTAAATTCTTGATCAGCGTCTGGTTCCACACGGATGTAGACCAAAACTGTCCATTCCTGGGCGCTTGAACACAGTACAATAATGTTTTACCGAAACAAGTGACATTTCTGCTTCAACGGAGCCGTTTCAAACCGTAATATTCGGTTACAAATAATAAATTCCTCTTCAGTTTTCAATTTGGCTGTTAGTTCCTTGGAACTCGTATCGCATTCTGTAGTACTACTCGGCTCTCGAGCCGGAAGCAACGAGATAATTTCGTATTTAGGCCGCGGGTTATCTGCGAACACAGTAACTGTGTATTTGTATAGTTATTTGAACTTGTGTCGCGTGTTTTTATTTTGGAGACAGTATTCCAAGTATTTAGGGTAATTGAAACTTTTTTTTATGTCGTTGAAATAGGAAATGGGGTGCCTTTATGCGTAAAAAGACTACGTAAATAAAAGGACTACCGATGTACCTATAAGTAGTCCTTTAACAGACCCTAAAAGCGAGTATAGCGTTATTAGAGTTCATCTAGTTGCGTGTTTATTCCACCAACCATATCGTGTCCTTCCAGTCCACGCAATAGTTTTATTTAGCAGTGTTTTGGCACTGCCTACACCCCTTATTATTGATGTGTTTCTATTCCTACAACTGCGCCGTACCTCGCGAAGTAGTTAATCTGTTAATGTGCGTAAATAACAAGGTTCTCATGTCGCTTATTGTGATCAACGGTAAAGCGAATGTTGTTACCGTAAAATCGTAACGAATTGCATCAAACGCACACACGCATCTTACATTTTGCTTTGATCTACTCTACTGGCTACTATTCTAGTGATTTACGTAAAATTATGTGGTTCATCATCATCTGCTTATTCTTTCCATTCACACTTCACAACGATTTTGCGGTCACCTACCAGTATTTTGGCAATGGGGGCCTTGATTCTGCGAAAATGTGGTTACTGCCCCTAAAGAAGTTTCTTGAAGAGGTCACGGAGTCACAGGGATTGCTTATATGGGTCATCATCATGGTCATTCATTGCTTGACTTAAAGCCTCTTCCGTATTTCTTTTTACGCAATCTTCATGGGATGGGGTAGTGGAACAAGATTTCTGAGATCCCTAAACTCCTCTCCTGATTTTGTTATTTTTTTGTTGGTTACAAACGAAGGAATGAGGAAGAAGTAGTACAGAATTAAGGGCAGTTGCTTCGTATGCTAAAAAGAAAACATTTCACACGCTATTGCGTAAAGCGCATTGCATTCCTAATTAATTTTGGTCTCCATTTTTCCAGCAAAAAAGCGACGAGTTGTAGACAGTGCTGAAAGCAATATTACTATATTGTGTCTAACTAAAATTCTTGTTAGGAAAGCTGAGATCAAATATCCGAGGACATCGACCTCGTTGTTTGTCTAGCTTTTAGTCTGCTCCGCCAAACTAATGACATTAGTGACCTTTATTTTATTAGAATGGCCTTTTATTATGATGATGCGTAATAGGTACATAATTAATGTATCTACTGCTGAAGGTAGGTATTTAATGCTGGGCATATTGCCATAATTTCTATGACTGGTGGTCGCATCGTTACATATTTAAAACATTTTTGCAAATCGGTAGCAATCGCGGTAACCGAGTGCGGATTCCAAGGTTCCAGTCCCAGGGTGGATCATCAGGGCTGCGGAATTTTTCGATACAGTCACCGCGGCCCTGGAACGCAAAGGTCAAATAGGAGGAACACGGATTGGTTTTAGTAAGTCAGAGTCTGACACTCCCCCCCTCCCGCTCCGCCCAGAGCAGAACGAGTCATTTGATGATTTTCCCATCCATAAAAAAAACGTTGATGAAGAAACTTAAGGACTGGTCAGGGAGGATTAGTCATATGATTTCCCATGCTTAAAAAAAATAGGGTGGGGAGAATAAATAGTGTTGTTATGTTGTTACAAATTGACAGGAAGTAGGGGATCTTCCACAAAATTGGTGCCTCTCTAGAACGTCTCGTATTCCACTTAAAGAAAGTGATTGATCTTTGCCTCGCGTTAACACGTTGATAGGGATTATATTCAAACGTACTCACATACAAATACATGATTATGTACTTATCTAGATCAGAATTTATTTTTTAATTTTGATTAGGTAAGTGTTATTAGTAACAATAACCTAATAAAGTCCCCTTAGCCAATGCCTCCCCATAATTATATTTTAGACCACTCTTCTCAAAACCGGCTGTTAATAGGCGGTCAGGCCTTCGCGGTGAGTGTCAGGTTATCCGGGCCGGTCTCGTCCAGGGGAATATACTTAGTCCAAAACTTTCTTGTAATCATCTTGCGAAAAACGCTCAGGGAACATGCAGGAAAAGGTGGCAGCGCAGAAGTGTCATTGTCAAGTATATTTTAAAAGTTTCGAAATTGCAACGTTAAATGGCTTAGTCTACTTTGTGCACGTTTCCTTAGACGGAGCGTGCAGGAACTAAAAGTGGCAGCAATAGAACGTCAACGTCAACTAGATAGTCAACGTTGTGCTCGTTCCCTATTGGTCAACAGCGTCACACATACTTAATCAAATCCGTATTCAATAAACAGCATCCCGCGTCGAAGCTTCCGGAGTGCACTCCATCCGTCGATCAAGCCTAATTTAGTTAAGAGCCGCTTCAAATCGTTGCAGAGGTGTAGTTTAAACCTCGTTAAGAGCTCGCTTCTAACTTTCTACAGAGTCACAGAGAGGAGATATTGCTACTTCAAACTTACTTCGAATCAATTGAATTATGTTCAACTGAATTGGAGATAATCTTGATCAGGTAAGGTTTTCTAGAGTTTTTTAGTCTAATAGTTGAAGTAGACTACTTCAGCTATAGTTTGATTTGACAAATGTCTAAATCTACCTAATTTGTAAAGTTGAACTGTAGGTACTGTGTTTCTCTATTATATTATTGTTAGTCAATAAGGTATATACAGCGTGTTTCAGAAGTACGTGGTCATATTTAAGGGTGATGTTGGGTAGCTGACATACAATAAAAAAAAATTCAACTACAAAAAACGATTAATAAGTTCCAAACAAATAACTTTTCATTCATTTTGTTACAGTTGGTGGCATTTACTTGAGTTCAATCACAGATTTGATATCACTATTTGCATCAGACTACCTACTTAAAAAGTTTTTTTTTGAACTTTTCAGCCGTTTCTGGTGGTCGAATTTTTTGAAAAAGCCATTTTTTTTTTGTTTCGCAGTTTTTTCCTTAATATACCTTACGGAACACCCTGTATCTATGGGCCAAAGTACCTAGCCTGAAATAAAGAGGTTACCTATTATTGAAATCGGATTGTTCGATTAGCACACCTACTACAAAGAGGTAGGTGTGTAGATCAAAATAAATATGATTGCGAGGTGTATCTCCTTATCAGAACTGATATTGATTGACTCAAACTGACTGATATATTATCTGTATTATCAAGTAGGTAGCCTAGCGGCCAGATTGATAGGTATTTTCATACAAGTTCTTACTTATTTTTTATTTCTTATGTAGGATCAATTTCGCGAAGATCGCGGCTTCAACTCTAGGCTGCATTAAGCACAGGGTCTTTCATATTTTAGTATATAGGTAGGTACTTACGCTTTTTTTTGCTTAGAATACCTACCTTTTTTTTGTACCTATGGGAGATCATAAAATTTTAATGACTCTTTTATGTAGGATTCAATTTCCCTAAGATCGCGGCCTATAGGCTGCACAGGGTCATTCATATTTTAGTTTATTAAACGTTTTTTTTGCTTCGAAAACCCTTTTTTATTTTCTTTTCTACTCTTTTCGCTCAGAAGTTCAATCTCATCCTTAAAATATTAAAAATTGTAGTCCCTGACTCTTCGATCACTTAGTGGGCTCAAAAGCCAGTCTTATTCAGGTCATCTACGCAATATCGGCATCATTCATTTTGCAAATGCCTGCACACTGCAGCTGCAGGTGTCAAGGGCATTAGCGTAGTTTGTGGGATGTCCAGACTATCGATGATTCCTAACTGTGGAATGTTAGCGGTATTCTGTTGTTTGCATTGTTATTACTGACTGTCAGCGGACATTGAGAGATAATTTATCTACTGACTGATAAGTTTCTGTTGTTTTTGCTGAACTATACTTATGGATATGATAAAGTATTTTTACTTACATTGAAATAAAGAAAGCAGAAGAAAGAGAAAACCCTTTAATTTTTAGTTTTTATGTTATACCAAAGTACATAGATCAACCTGTGACACTGTTTGCCGACGATAGTACCATAACTTTACCTACCATGTAACAATGTAGATTCACATGAAAGTGAAATAAATAATTCCTTAGCGTCGATAAACGATAATAACTTAAAAATTAACCTTTCCAAAACAAAACTTATGCATTTCAATCAACGTATGCCGAGTAAAAATATCAATGTTAATTTTAATAATCAAGTTGTTGACGAAGTAGAAAGCACAACATTCTTAGGTTTGCAAATAGATAAAAGTTTGAACTTGAGTTCCACGGATGCGCTTCTTACTGCCTACTACGGTATTGTCGAATCCCATCTTCGATACGGGGTTATATTTTGGGGAAATTCCACCGATAAAGAAAATGCATTCAAGGCCCAGAAATGGTGTATTCGTCGATGTTCAAACTGAAAACCACGGATAGTTGTTATCCATATTTCAACAAGCATAAAATATTAACTTTGCCTTGTATTCATGTTCTGGAGGTATCTAGCTGTGTTTGTCAAATCAAACCCAGCGTACGTTCAACGTGTGAATGACTTAGTTGCGCGAAATAGACGCGACAACAGTGGGCTGTGTAGGTATTCAAAGGGCTAAGACAACACTAATGCGCAAAAGTGTCTGCTGCATGGCACCGAAAATATTTAATAAACTACCCAAAGCTTGGAAAGATTTAAATATTATGGCAAAATTTAAAAAAAAATTACGAAACTTTATAGCAGACAAGACATATTACTTATAACATTACCGATTTCTTATTGGAACATAAAATTTGTTAATATTTTGGCACTTCCTATTAGTTGTGATTGAAATGTGATAATTTATTCTTCAATTTTAATTTGTAATTTTTGACATTTAAATATTGACATTCAATTTTTGACATTACATTTTTACATTTATTTTTTTAACATTTTATTTACCTAATATTTGTTTTTTTATATACCTACATACTATTTGTTAATTATTGTTGTAACAATTTAAAAACGAAAATGATTTTGACTATTGATTTAATTTATAATTTCTATTCTGTAATTGCATAATTTCATTTATAATTATTTTGTGATCAAATTATTTTGTACTTTTGCATGCATGCCTTCTGGTAATGGCTGAACACACATTGTACTAACATCACATAATTAATGTTATTTTACTACCCATATTTGCAAAATAAAATATCTTATCGTAAGAAAAAATTGGGAAGCACTTTTTTGCTGACTATCCAATGGATGGTTTATTTGAGAGTTACCTATCTTTGGTTTTTGAATTGAGAACTCGACGTTGAGAACTTCTCGACGTAGTACTCTCTGCTAGTATGATAGCTTGTAAAACTGTAGAATTAAAGTAGAATGATAAGTTCTTAACTTCTAATTGAAAAACTGGAGCTAGTAAGAACAAGATAAGTACGTAAATGTAGAACGATCGGCATCGTGATTGTCTGTCCTTACCATGCAGGGTTTCTCTAAATTCGTAAGGTCGTAAAAGTCGCTAATTTAGTTAACTATTGTCTCCTGGGACATGAATTCCGTGTGCGTATGCCCTGGGTATATATTTGTACGGTCAGCAACGAAAACTGAACATCTAATTTATACAATTTATTATGTCGTGCAAACACGCTAAACTATCCACTGTTGACTAAAAGTAGTACGTGGTAGTACCTACCTACCCCAGGTTATACCTCTAATTAGTTTGACACCAAACTATTTTGCTCCCATGAAGCACATACTTGGATAAAGTGATCTCATCTCGATTGGAGTGGCTGTTCACTCGATTACTTTAGCTGCACGTTAGGGGTAGGGGGTGGAAAGGTCGAGCGTGACGTCACTAAGAATGACGTCACAGTTACGCGGGCTATGGAAATAAATGCAGGCTGCGTGCCTGTGCTATGAGTAATGGATTTTATGGTAATTATAGAATTGCGTTGGGTAAATTAATAACTTCATGCTTGTTTTCAAAGGATAGTTAGTTGTATAAGTTGTGTTATTAAATTGGTTCGTCGGGTCGATCTGCAAGGTTAAGCAACGCTTGCCTCGTCAGTCTGTGGATGGGTGATTACTTAAGTACATACCGAGACTCCTCCGTCGGTCCCGGCTGTCATTTGCAGATCTTTAGCACGTTCACTGCCACCGACTCGCCTGCGAGTTCACGTTAATATTATTCCAGTGCGGGCGACTCGCGTGGCGAATTCAATGTGCTCATATTTCAAAACGCATGATATTATGTTCAAAATTACAGTGTAGACTTAATATTATGATGTTTAAACATTCACATGGTGGCCTAGATGTAAAGAACATTTTAATAAGTACCTACCTATCTGAAAGAAAAAAAAATTGCAATACCATGAACTCGCTATTTTAATGTCGTCAAGCTTGGATACTAGGTACTTATAAATGATTCTAAAACAGAATATAAGTAAGTAAGTATCACAAACATCTAGCTAGATAATAGATAAATTACGGTTTCATTAACAATCGTATTACGGGTAGGTATTCTGAACTGAAAATGACACTACCTGTCAGTTTAGGGAAAATCTGGCAGGTCAGTCTTGCCTCGATATATCGTGTTACCTTACTGCGTTGTGGTCAGACACAGTCGCTCTTTTAGCCCCGGATCTAAGATTTTTCTGAACCGAGGCAGAAACTTGATAGTGGCGCCCCCCCCTCTCTTCCCATTTGAGATTAATTTTATTATATATCAGATGTAAAAAGACCCTGAGCGATAACGAAAACCCATTTGTATTCATCATTGGCATCCATTTTTTTCTAAACATGACATGGGAAACGATTGATTCTGGAGATATTGAAGGTACCTATCTTTTTGTTAAGCTATTGCATAGCTTCTATCGCGGGCCTTGAGCGTGGAGACCGAATACAGAAATTCCGTAACGAAAATAACCTAACACCCCCACTCCGACCGGCACAGCGGTGATACTTTTTAGTTTTTAGTTTTGCCATCTATCGATGAATAGCAGAACTTTTAATGACTTTTTGAAATATCACGCTTGTCTCTTTAGTTCTGCAAATCGCCTCTAGGTGGCATTGGTTGTATATTATATAAATAAATAAATAATTATAATTACATAAGTTGATAACAAAATGCTATGCAATAGCTTTACCGCGGCAGTCTCCGAGTGCCACACGTCTTTTTTTTTTTACAGAAACTAATTCCAAACAAACATGTTGAAATGGCAAAAGCTATTGCATAGGTACCTACCATACTGAAACAATAACAAGCGTTGATTTCCTTCCTCAAGGAAAATAATACACCAATCACATTCATTATAGTTTATTCACAGCCTAAAATAATATGACAGACAAACAACTCCACATTTATATGAGAAATAAATAATTACTTATTTATGTATGCTTTATTACTTATTTTAATTAGTCTAGCTGTCTTGATGGTTCCGTACCTACATGAAAGAGGCGACCGGAAATTATTTATTTTCTACTAAAAAATAAAGTTTTAAAAATATACTTTAGGCTACTTATACCTACTTTAGCTGCAATGTGTAGCACCAATGAGAAAGTAATTTTGCTTAGAAGAATAAATTCCTTATTAACATATTATTATATCTAGCCTGAACTGCCTCAGCTGCTGGGAAATGGATTCCCTCCATTCCTTCCATTCTCCCCAGTTCTAAGCCACTTCTTGCCGATTTCTAAGGAAGGCATTTAAGTCGTCCTGCCACCTCCTTCGAGGTTTCTGGCGACTGGGACCGCAATTGACTGGGACCGCGGTCCCAGTTGTCGGATACATTTAATTTAAATAATTTTCTTCCGGCGACTGGGACCACCCGTAAACACAGTTCTTTTAAATGAAAAATATGTTTAAAGTTTTAAAGAATATAAAAAAAACTGATTCAAAAATCTTTTAGTTTACTAGTAACCTACTGCTACAAGATTTTTGAATCAGTTTTTTCGTATTTTTTTTCTTTTGACTGTACTTTTTTTACGGGTGGTACCAGTCGCCGGAAGAAAATTATTAAAATTAAATGGATCCGCCAACTGTGACCACGGTCCCAGTTAATTGCGGTCCCAGTCGCCGGAAACCTGCGTCCTTCGTGGTTGATTGACACAATTCATACCTGCTTAAATAAAATTCTTTGCTAAAAGCATGCTTAAAGTTATTAAAATCAATCACACATAACTAAGTACTTATCTTCTAATAATATCGAGACCTTGCTGGCAAGTCCTATTTAGCAATCGTTCGCAATATTTTGCATACAATGCAATCTAAACTATATAAACATATACCTATTATAGCTACCTACTTAATAATCTATCATTCTGAATGTCATTAACACTTTAAAGAGCGATAACAGTTACCAGACTTTTGTTGTCTTATATTTTTAATTGTTTGTAATATTTCATCAAACTCATTGTTTTTTGTTTCTTAATAATTAATATTTGTCATTATCTGCGGATATAGAATATACTAAAAATACAACAAGATTCATTAGTAGTACCGATTGCTATATCTATATCGCAGCCAACTAGGTTAATCAGCCGTTTCATTAAAAGCCTAGCCTTTTCATTGAACTGCGCCGTTTAATGGGGAAGTCATTAAACGATTTTGAACAAAAGAAGTCACTTAGGTCGCTGAAAAATCGGCGCATTTAAATGAAAAGGCTAGGCAACCAATTAAACGGCTGATTAAGCTAATTGGCTGCGACATCTACATTATTTTCTTCGTGCCCTTGTATCGCAACATGTTTTCTTTCATTCTTCCCTGTTGATTGCTACTTTATATTCAAAAATAATATGGAAATCGTTTCTCTACATAATTATATATTTTATGTAAGTATCTAATACAGTAAAATCATCATCATCATCCTCGATTCTATAGGACATAGAAAATCCAACCTTTTCTAATCAAAAATCCATTTTCTAATGTTAGTTTAGGTAAATAAAGGGTTTGATAAAAAAATTACTTAGTAGTTTTTATATTGCTTTGATATTTAAGGGGACCCAGACGTCCCGGACATTTGGTAGGCGTAGCCAAGGGCGAAGGGACGTAGCCAATTCGCACATGCCCTGTTAAACACTTAAAATGGAACGGGGCACCAACCAACAATTATTGCCAGTATATTGCTTTTATTACCCTACAAAATAACGTAAAGTACCTAACTAATATCTATCCAACTATGGAAACCTACACAAGAGAACTACGTTAAATAAATGCAGACAAAACCAATACCTTCACACATATGCGTCCAAACAGTCCTTATAATATCATGAATTTTACTAACGTACAGGGATAAAATACTTCCTATTCAAATCATAGCCATTATCAGCTTGAAAATAAAAATACCGACCGTTAGGTGTATCGATACTGTGCAATGTCTTCAAATCTGTATTTGTATCATAACTTTTTGGTGGAAGAATAGTACCGAAAGCCCTTTCTACACTCGATGGTGAAAACGCTGGATATGGGTCCTGGAGTCCTCGATAACCATGAAAATGTGGTGCAGGGAAGTTAACAGATGGAGGCAGTCCATCGAACATTACTGGTCGGTCGTCGCTAAAAGATAAGTCAGCCTCTGTGGGTAATGTTTTCATTCTAAACTGGTTATTTGGTTTTGGCGGTAGAACGAAATTCGGCGGAGGTGGTACAGCTTCGCCAAAAACTGCCCTGACGTCGTTGAATGGTCTGTTCTTATGTTCAAATCTTCTTGCATCGACGGGTGCCTGTACAGGTGGAACGAAGCCGGGTGGTGGAAGGACTGCTGACGGTATTGGCCCTTCAATCCCTGCAGGTACTTCTAAATCTTTTTCAGTATCTATGACGTGAAAATCAGCTAAATTTGGATTATCTACGCCTTTGTCATTTTTAGTTTCCAAGTCTGTGCCGTCAATAGTTACGATTTTCTCAGATTCAGGTTCCGAAGTAACATCTTCCTTGTAAGATCTTTTTATATCCTTTTCTCTGCTTTTTGGTTCTTCTTGGCTGTTGTAACTGTCAAAAGTGTTGTCTGATTTTTGATTGTTAGCGTTCATGCCCATTGTTTTATCATCCTCGACAAATGTGTTTAAAAGCTTGTAACCACTTCGATGTCCTTCAAATTTTGTTTTTGTTTCATTTAGTTGTTGGTTCGCCGCTTTGTTTAGAGAATCAATTTCTTTAACTAGGTTATTTCGTTTATCATATTTGGACACCTCCTTATTATTTTTAAGAGCTTCTATTTTAAGTTCACTTTTTTGGTATTCACTATTAATATTATATGAATTCGGTGGGTTTATTTCTGATTCTAAAATAGTCATAGCACTTTCGGTTGCAATATTGTAAAAATAATTGTGATCTTTGAAGGATGTGGCTTTATTGGACTTAGCGTTGCTAATTGCTACATTGCGAACATTACTGTAATCGTGAACTGAGCTCCCATTTGGCCTAAGTTTCAACCTTATATCAATGTTCGGATTAGTATCGTCTTTAGCATAATTGTCATTTATCTTATCTTGAGTTCTGTTTAAATTACTATGATTCACTACAAATCTATTTATGTTCGAGCTGATATTTCCCCCTACATTAAGGGCAAGATGACTTTGATCTTCATGTGTTTTTTCTTTTGTTTTGCTATTTCCACTTAGACGATTGTTGAAATAGCTAATATCAGTACCCATTTCATCAATCATCCCAAAGTAACGTTCATTGTTGCCATTATAGTCTGTGGCATAATTAGTAACTGTACCGTCCACACCAAAGTCGATATTACTTTGATCTTTTTCACTACTATCATTGAGGCGCATATTTTCAGCTACAATGTTCTCCAAGCCACGCTCTGGTGATACACTTTCAATTGTTTGATCTTTTTTAATAACGTCTTTGCCAGAATGACCAAGACCTGTCATGCCAAAATATCCGCCTACAACATTGCTATAATTAATATCCTTTTCTTTACTATTACTAATACTTGGTTTTGCAGGGTCGTTTGCTCTGAAATGTCCAGCTACAACGTTGTCAAAATATCTTTGATTTTGTTCAGCGGACTTTAGAGCTAAGATATGTTGTTGGAGTTCGTTGTCAGAGACGTTATGCTGTTGGACGTCTGCACCGAAGTATTTAAAATGCGTGGGCTCTTTTAGTCTTCCAATTTCTTGATGTCTTTCATTAGCAAGTCTGAAGTTGTCGTTTTCGTTCAGTATGTGGTCGAACATGAGTGGGTCGTCAAGGGGTATGCCTTCGGGAATATCATCGAAAGAGAAGTCGTGAGTGATGACAATGTCGTCGCTGTCAGCTGACCTCGCTTTGACGAACAAGTTGTCTGATGTTAGGTAGTCGTTACTTTCGTGCATAATGCGTGGTGGACATTCTTCCGGGATGGTGTATACCTGTAAAATAATGAGATATTGAGATTATCATTATCAATTGAAATCATCTTAGTTAAGAACTAGCAAACGAGCCGAACACGTGAACTTAAAGTTACAACCAACTAAACCCCATAATATTTGCCATGAAAGAGACCATCAATATATAATAATATGTAGTTACTCGTTTTCAGTGAATATTTAATCTAGCCATTCATTCATCTGCCTAGCCTTTTTTCCCAACTTTATGGGGCTCGGCTCCCAGTCAAACCGGTTTCAGCAATTTCAGTATTTTAATATAAAAAACAAAATCAAAAGATAAGTGTATAGCTCTGTGACAACCATAAACTTAGAAAGAGGGTTCTGTGAACATCCTTAGACCCTTAGAAAAAAGTATTTACGAGCATCTTTTTTTAAATAAGGGGATTTATAAAACGATGCTCGTCTCGTCCCGCGCCTACTTCGCATATATTACGAGTATAGAGAAATAGGGGGTTAGGATAAAATGACGGATGACTTACCTTTGTGTCGTTAATGTTAGGTGCGTAGTAGTCCTGAACCCTGGCGTATGCTGGGCGGGTCTTGACCCTGGGTCCTGTGGCGTGGATGTTGTAGCACTGGTGACCGACATGGCCGCTGGTGTCGCTGCCGTCGCGGCTGCCGAGGTAGAACGTCGCGCGGGTGCTCGGGGGAGTTAGTTCTATGCGGCGTAGTACTGGGAATAGGAAGTATGTGTTTGATGAGATGGTTGAAGGAATACTAACGATGATTCGATTATAGTCTTGTTTAAAATTAGCAGCATCCATTGAGGAGGAGGCCTTGGGCAAGCGATTTTGCTCAAACTTGCCAAGTTTTGCGGGAAGAAGCCGTTGCATCCATGAATTAACCATATTTATACAAGCGGCTGTAATAAAGCGTTACATTCGAATATTTAATTTAATTCTAATCAATAAGATTTATATTTGAATAGAATGTTGTAGATTGAGCAAACTCAAAGTTCGCTTTTGAAATGTACGTCTCAGCATAAGACCTAAAAATATCATAGTATTTACTTACTCGTAAGTAGTTTGGTCAATGTAAAATAGATCTTTTGTACTTTATTACTTACGCGTGGTACTTTTATGTAGTTGTGAGTAGAGCAGTTGTGCGTCGGCTCCGAACCCTCCCGGGAGTGTCACTTCTAACAGAGCCATCTCCGGGAAGCTGCCGGTCCACATCACACACGCCTGAGGGAGCACACGGCATGGTTAAAGGCAAACCGAAAAGTTAGCTCTGCTGTAAGTTGCCAGTGAAGCTAAATTCATCAAGCTTTTTACCCAACAAAGTCTGCTGTATGGTGGAATCCGGACGGTGATATTGTTACAATCTTGACCTTCCGTCAGATAGAGAGTTTGTATGCCAGTCATTAATTGGAACACCGAGGACGAAGATTGGTTAGCAGCTAGTAGATTGGTTAGATTTGTTTCAACTCTTGTTTGCGTTTGAAATTGAGCCACGACAAACACAATATTCCTTCCTATAGTATTTTTAATAGTGGAAATCTTACCCTGGCATGTATGAGTAAGGGTTTTCATAGACTTGGGAATACATCGGGTCTTATGAGTTGTCTACTTACTATTTGTTTGTTTAATTTAAAACTCAAAGCCCTGATCTATTGATTCTAGTGAACACCACATTAAACTGACCTCAATAACAGCTGCGCATAAGCAGTTGGTTCCGTTGTTGTCGCAGTCGAAGGGCCCGTCAGTGTGCACTGACACCTCCACAGACAGCTGCTTGTCCGGAGTGCTGTTCGTCGAGAGGATGTTGTATGTGCGAGTGGCTTGTACTAGGGCGCAGCCAGTACCTGGGAGAGAGAAGGACTTAATTAGTTCCCCGAAATAGAAGCACGAAAGGGAGTCATTGGCTTATCAGCCACGTTTACCGCGTTTCCACCCGCAACTAGCTCGCATAAAAGTTGTTATGCATTGCGGGCTATTGAGGTATTTAGAGGTTCGCCAGCGAGCCATGGAGCGCATTATTCTTGGGTCCATCTCTAGGACCGAGACTGCGTGCTAAAATGAAAATCAAGGACGTTACCCAAAAAGCCGCAAAGCTTAAGTGGGATTAGGTAAGACATATTGTCTACAGCATGTAAAATGGGCAAAAAAAATAAATAAAATGTAAATTCCCCTGGTTAGTATGTTTTTTTGTCGAAAAGCATGGTCATCCGTCAACTGATGTCGCGGAAGGTGTTATAGCGGAACTCGATGATCGCTTAAAACGAACTGTTGCGTCGTTTCACCCCAAAAATGTCGGATACGAGAAAAGCTTTAAAGCTTAGTGAAGATCACTAAGTTTTAAAACTTAACGTAACAATTTTCAAAGTTGGAAAAATGCATATCAATTGCTTGTGTTTTCATGATCAACCATCTGCACTGAACTTCTGTATCTTGTCAGGTTCGTGTCGACGGCTTGGGAGGACCAGACTGTGAGCTTCTGGTGCTTAGAGTGTCCTGTGTTACGACAGTTCCTACCTTCAACAGATACACTGAGCTCTTCTCCAGGTTTCACGTTCACGACGTCAGGTATCTTGACTCCTGGCTGCAGCGTGAGGCGATGCTCCGCCCTGTTGCAGCGCGCTGTTAATGTCAGGTTCGTATCGAGAGCTTGGGAGGACCAGGCTGTTAGAGCTTCCAAAGCTACTAGGGTGTCCTGTAACAAACGTAAGGTTTCATTTCTTGGGGAAATCCTCATGGGTTAGTCTGGTTAGAATGGAGAGTATATTAGACTTCTTCCAACTATAACCTCATGGTTCCTCCTACACCACCACACGACGGGAGTGTGGCCAATTTGTGAAATAAACGTTGATAAAGGAAGACTCAGCTTAAATTGGACTGGGCTGGACATGTCTGCCGCATGCCCATCGAGCGGTTAGCCCACAAACACAAAATTGGTACCCTGCAGTAGCGAGACGGAGCCGCGGCAGACCACGAAGGACATGACGGGACGACTTGGATGTCTTCCTTGGGTACTGGCAAGAAGAGGCACACAGCCGGGAATGGTGGAAAGAATGGAGGTAAGCCTTCGCGAAAGTTAGGGCTAGATATAATATTAGGAAGACTCGACTTTGTTACACCATCTTGGAAGTTGAGTGTTGACAATAATTCTTGCTTGGTGCACCTCTCAAAGGTGGAATTTATAAAATTGTTCATTCCCACTGTTTTAAATGCCTCATTTTATGTACATATGAAGCACTTAATGTATGGGTTAGATTGTGGTGAAGATTTTTGTGGTTTTGTTCGTAATACTACGACTCAAAGCTGTTTTGCAATGATTTAGCGGTTGTTGTTAATGCACAAAGCAGCTTAGGTGAAGCTAAAACCCAAAACAACAAGTTTTTGGTGTAATGCTTTACCTGAGTAGATATGAATCCTCCGCTAGCAGTCCTGTGCGCGTTGAGCCAGCGCGCTGCTGCCGGAGCGTCAGTGCGTGCGCTCGGGGACAGTGAGCGTGGTGCTGAGTGCAACGCTAGTAAAGCGTATGATGTCGCTTCTATTGAGGTGGATAGGCTGCCTGCGAACATACATCATTGTTACCTAACACTGCAAAACAGACACCGTTTCGATTCATAATGATAAATCTCAGAATGAACAAACCGTCAACGCGCTCAGATGTGAGGCGGTGTTAACAACACTGGAATAGTGTGGTTCGTTAAATTGTCAATTAATCTTTGGCCGACGCGCGTATTGTCTAGTTGCAGTTGTTAGTTATTAAATAATTATGCCGTCGTGTGTCGTTCTCACTTGCAAAAATGCTACCGGGCATTCGAAAAAATTCGGATGGGATCACGTTTCATCTGTGTAGCACATCCATTTTAATAAAATATTGAATTTAGTTTACGTAACTTATGCCAGCGATATGGTTGATTGAATTTTAATTTTACCCTAAAAGAGGTAAAGTCATGGTGAGCTGGTAACATTACGCGGGTGGCCGAAGCGCGGGCGGGAGTTTTTTTGGACACAATGCGCTGCGTACAAATGTGATTGAACACTCTTTCTGGTTTGTTCTGTATTCTGAGTATTGCTGAGTGATGAATAAAATCTGACGCTTCTTAGAAACTATCCCTTCTAAACCCAACTGAGTAAGTCACTAATTTTGGTTATTATTCTTTGTTTTATTTTTTTTATTTATGAATGGGCTAGCTCTTGACCTCGATCACGCCTGATGGAAAGCGATAGATGAGGTCCATGATGAAAGCGAGTGTGACCAGAAGATGCCTTGAGGCACTGGTACTAGAAGGATTGGCCAGTCTTAGGTGTTAGGTGAGACTGTCCAGGATGCGCCGAGCGCTCGGTTCAGTTGAGTGTCTGATGGAACAAATTGCGCTACACGAGGAGGCTCCTTCATGCATCCCAAAAAATGTTTAAATTATTGCGTAAATAAACGCTTTCTTTCATCTTTCAAACTTGGATATGTAAAGCATCATGCAATTTATAATCATGAAGGTACCAAAGCAATTAAACAAACTCCCTATTTAGCTAGCTTTATTCAGATAACCGATTTAATTTTTTCACTCAGGAATACAAACTTAAAACTAGCACAAAAACCACCATGTCTGAATTCTCCATTCGCACATATGGAAAATATCTTGAGGAGAAAGAAAACTGCTAAAAATAATACTTACTAGCCTCCCACCACACATAGTCTCCGCTTCTCCTCGCAACCTTCAGCAGCTCCAGCACCTGCCTAACCCCCTCATTTTCCTCCAACCCTCCCACACTCCTCAAGCTAGCTTCGTTAGTACTCCTCAGATCCTCTTCGTAATCCTGCATCTTCATATAGGCATAAGCCAGAAGTGCCTGAGCGTAGACCCTGGTCGGAGTCTTGGACTTCAGAGGAGGGAAGGCTCGGAGACAAGAGAGGGTGTTGCGGATGACTCGGTAGGAAATAGGGGAGGAGCTCTCTATGAGGGAGGTTATGACGTAAGCTGTTAGGGCTACGCTTGCAATTTCGCCTTCGTCGTTGAGTCCTCCCTGGAAAATACAATTTATTGCATGATGTGCTCATCATTAATATTTCTATCGGAAAACATTTACTGCAGGACATGTCTCCCGATAGGTCGCTACATTACTTTAGTTCTTCGATCCACGTAACTTTACGCATAAAAACACTGCCCCATTAAAATTTTAAACAATTCCAAGCTATTGGCGTATACAAAACTCAATTTTTACAGCCCAGCAGATACCTAGTCGTTCAGGGTTATTATATTTATAAAGGCAACAGTTATTCGATATAAGATCCACACGCTACAGATTATTTCAAGTGTACCTGTTGAGTGTGAAGAATTGAAGAGAAAAGTAGTACGAACCCTGAGTTCTCTATGGAACACCTGTCCCTCGTTCCTGAAGCATCCGTTCTCCATCTGCTGATTGAGCAGCCATCGCTCAGCGCGAATTATTGCGGGAGGGACTTGCAAGTTTGGCCAAAGGACCTGCAAAACGATAGATTTTCAGTTCATAAAATATTAACTGTGTTTGAAAGTCGAAAGTGTAAAATCATAATACGTCGGTCACATAAAAAGTAGGTTGTGTATAAGTACTGTATTGTCTCTCCAACTATTATAGGAAGAATTCCTGATGTTTCTTCGAGACACAATGATGTCAAGCAGCGGACTATTCACCAAACAAACTTACTTTGTGAGCTCTCCTCATATGTCTCACAACGAATGCAGTAAGCCAAGTGGAGGAGGTGGTATCAGAAGGTCCGAACGCACTGAACCCGCCTGACGGGTGCACATACTGCAGCTGACGGGTGAACCCTGCAAAAGGTTTTTGTTTTTACAAAATAATATGAAGCAAAGGAAGTTTTGAGTATAAGTGAGGATGGTTACAGGGGTAAAGGAAGCCCTGGCTGGGGGGATAGTCCGGTTAAACAGTAACCAGAGGCGGCGTAAGGCGTGGGCGACGTGGCCTACGGCCTCGCGGTGCTAGGGCCCTCTCTAATAGATAATACGCATAGTAAGTACGCATTTACAAAACTGTAATCATTAAAATCATCACTACAAATTTCTCAGTTAGAATTAATGCCAAATGTTATGATTTCATAAAGTTGAGAGAGAGTTGTGTTGATGATTCTAATGATTATAATTCTATAAATACATTCTTGCTATAGCGTGCTGAACTGCGAATGGCCATATAAAAAGAGGGTAAAAGAAGACAAATAAACGGATTGTGTGAAAAATGAAACGTATTAGTTATATTATTTAACAGCTTACGGAGGTGTCTATTGATATAACTGCGAATAGAGATATTGTATGAAAAAGACATGCTGTGCCGACTTCAAATACATTGTGATAAGGGCAAAAGAATCATGAAGCGTAGGAAGTTTGACTCCAACTTGCTTGGCAAAGAATGTGCCAGACAGGGCACAAAGGCCGTCTGCTGAACTACTGCTAAAGGCTTATCATGAGGATGCTGCTTTAATTATGATTGCTTCTCCTAGTAACGACGAAGGGTCTATTGTTTCAATTGATATGGCAACGTTTATTGCGGTGTCGTAAGATGTATCATGTTGAATTCCAAATGCAGGAAAAACAGTTAGTAGTGGAATTGCAGATAGCGTCGAAAATATCTTAAACACAACACGGAGACAGTTCGGTGGCGATACCGTGCTCTTTGTTACTTAACTTTTGTCTTATATCAAACCAAACTAAAAACAGCCAACTATTTTATCACCCAGCCATAGACTGGCAAGGACTGTGTAAGGTTGATAAGATTACATACCTCTGGCCACATGTTCCTTCGCAGTGAGAGCGGCGATGGAGCTTGGCTCCAGTTGGTTCAGCGCCAGTAAGTTGGTGGCCAGTTGCGCCATGTTCTGCTCTCCACAGCCTCGAGGTATGATGAGTAAGGAGTCGGCGTCCTGTGGGAAGTATAGTTACCATAGCGTGGAAAATGACGATAAAACTGTTGACATGGCAACATGAATGTATGTAGATTGAAGCAAACGCCAACATACATGCATGTCGGAAAAGGCTTGACAAATGTTGAACCAGTAATCGTTTTATGAGGAAAAAACTCACTGCTAACAGAGGTCCAGTGACATCGCCGACAGCCCAGACGGTCAATATTTCAGTGTTAGGTACTGCTTGCACGGCGGGCCAGTTCCATACCACTTCGGATTTACTGGATTCTGAACTACCTGCCAAAGCAAAAAGAAAAAGGTTTCAGTGCTCGTTAAATAGATTTCAGAAGCTTCGTGACTAAATAATAACAGCCGCACGGGTCGATCTTCAAGGTTAAGCAACGCTTACCGAGGTCGATCTGTGGATGAGTGACCATCTTAACATATCGAATTTCCTCCGTGCCTCGGAAAGCTCGTTTAGCCGTTGGTCCCGGATGTCATTTGTAGATCTTTGGCAGTTCGCTCGGATTGTCAGAAGCCAGAAAATCTGACACCAGTCTTGCCAAGAAGTACCGTGTTACCCAGATACCCAGGTTGTGTGGAGGTCTGGTAGGCAGCCGCTCCACTTAAAATGGTATTCAGCTGAATTCGGCTTGACTGGGAGCCGACCCCAATATAGTTGGGAACAGGCTAGACAGATGATGACCTAGACCTAAACGAAGAATGAAGCTTTTATGAGGATAGTCATTGTTATGAACTTACTATTTCCACAAAGAAGAATGGATTTCTGTTCTCGTATGGGTACTCCCTCCGAGTCCACGGCAATTTTGATGACAACTTCGTCACTGGAAAAGGAATTTTTATTTGTGAACAGCAAAGAAGAGGCATTACTTCAAGGTGTTGCATTACAGTCACCGTGATAAGAGTCTCCTTATCTTATTTATTCACAAAATCCACAGCTCTTTAACAATGTTACTTAAAATACATAAACTAATGTAACAGCCAATTACGGATTTACAATTTATAAACTAAACATTTTGCATCAGTAACAAACAGAAATAATGTTCAGTAAAGAGAAAATTGAAAAAGAGCCATCATCGGGTCCTTCTTTAATCCTTGGTACCAGGTAAAGGCTTAAAGAAGGACCTGATGACGGCTCTACAGCTGTTTCATAGTCTGACGGGAAACGTTTTTACATCACCAAAAAACCACAATCAAACACAAAAAATATATTTTCTTGGTACTAGTCATGAATTCACGACTCTGAAGAATTTGGCAAATGTAGCCACAGGCTGTGTCCCAAATATGGAACCGGTGACGCGGTAGGCCCAGAAGTAGATGGCTAGAAAAATTGGCAAGATGAGCAAATGGAAAGAAGGACAGTCTTAATTTGCTGTAGGACACCACGGGCTCACAATAGATAATTATAATTAATGTAGTACCTGACACCAGTCCTCCCACTGGTAACATTCCCACAGTTCCCATCACTGACAGCCTTGGCGCGTATCCTGATCTTGGCAGGTCCAGCGACCCTGGCTCTGATCTCCACACGTCGCGCGATAGATGCGCGAGCACTGACGCAGGCTGTCTCCACGAGGTCCTTGGGACCTTCCACGTGGGGGTCTGTTAGGATTTGGATTTGGACCTGGGGATGTAAGATTACTTATCAGGTTTTTTTTGAGTCTTCAGCAAGATAGTCGATAGGCGAAAGAGGAAACACCGACGCCCTTGAAGTATAGTTGGTTACTTAGACCCCTATCAACAAGTTTGCTTATAAGATTTATCCTAATTCGGGAAAAGTCTAGTTAATTAGTGTTTAACCAAAAAACTAATTAACTAGACTTTTTCCTGAATTTACGAGAGTGGATTCTTAAAAAATATAGTTTCGGTGGAATAAACACTGTTTAAAATATGTATCTATGAAATGTAATAATATGGGAGCTACCGAAAATTGGGATCGCATCTAAATATACCTTATTCTGGTATATCTGTCGCAGCCAATTAGCTTAATCAGCCGTTTAATTGGTTACCTAGCCATTTCATTTAAATGCGCCGATTTTTCAGCAATCGAAGTGTAATTTTTTGTTCAATATCGTTTAATGACTTGCCCATGTCACTTACCTATGTCGCTGATTAAACGGCGCAGTTCAATGAAAACGCTAGACTTTTAATGAAACGGCTGATTCAGCTAGTTGGCTCAGTTGGCTGCGACATATTCATATAATCTTGTATCATTATTATGTTCCTGCAACGTCTTACAGGAAAACCATTACCACACAACCCTTTAAAAGGTCACAAGTCACATCACGTAAGTAATTATGTACCACTTGCCACCGCAAGTGTGATGCATCAAGCCAAGTGTTCATTAACTCATTCAAATGGACCTTTTACATGGCCGGGGCACACACATAATGCATCTATACTTACTACTTATCGCATGAGCAACTACCTCGCGTGCCCAGCTTACGTCCAAAAATCGTAAGCCGCCACTTTCGCGCTCAGTCTGCAACTGCATCGGTGTGCCACGCTAGTCGGACGTCAGTTAAGTGTCAGTTAGGTGGTTAGGTCAGATAAGTGCCACACGCGGTGTCTTTGAATCGATTTGATTTTTCCATCACTAAATAGTGCTTGATCGTCATAGTAGGTTGTCAAAAAATGGCACGCTTGGTTTTCATACAAATCGTGATACTTGAAGCTATCTTTGTCCATCTATATCTGTGATCTAAAGATACCTATTTACACTAAGAGCGGATCTAACCAAAGAAACTGAACGCGATCAGTACATCTAAACTGCGTTCAAGAGCTGTTAGTGTAAATATTCCATAGAAAAATAATGACACTGGCAGCTCATAAACGTGGTTTATTCGCTGATAGCGTTCAGTTTCATACGTGAAATTGGCCCTAAGGTTCATATTCCAAAACGTAAACTCCAACTCAACTCGAACTCCAACATGAGCACGAAAATGTCAATGAAAGCTTGTCTAATTGACGTTTTCGTACTCGAGAGATGTGCAAACAAATGCAAAAACTTCAAATAAAACAAGCTCCGAATGAGTTCGAGTTGAGTTGGAGTTTACATTTTGGAATATGGGCTTATGACTACCTCGTTAGTTGTTGAGTCCTGGGTTCATTTTCCCATCGGACTGAGAGTAAACAGAGAGTGCATCAGCGTTTGCGCATTCACTTGTGCACTATAAGATCTCCTGCGTACATGGCTAATCTCCGTTGAATTTGGCCAAAATGATCGTAATTCGGTCCAGAGGATTATTGGGTTATTCCGTCTGGAGTTCCTCAACCGGAGCCTGGCTTCTGGATTTTTGGCTGGTTGATGGCAGTACGCTACATAGGACTTAAACAGATAAGGTGAAATGTGGGTGTACTAGGCGTGATGTTATGTAATTATACTTACACTAAGAGGCTCATACAAGTAGTTGAAGATCCTGTAACGAATGATGGTGGAATCTCCTCGTCGCAGGCGTTTGGGACTGTCAGCATGGATGAAGAATTCCCGGAACACCTGGTTATAGAAATAAGTTTTAAAGAGAATAACAATCCGGGAACGTACAGTCACAATAAAAATTGTTTTTAGAAACCAATATTTTTTTAACGATGGGAAATCATCAAATGACTTTTTTTTTATCTCAGAATACCACTGAGTGGGCAGGGGGGACATTGCTCGCAGAACAGATGGTCGATGGGGCCGAAAAGTTCTGGAGTGGCGACCGCGTACCGGAAGACGCAGCGTTGGAAGGCCTCCCACAAGATCGACCGCTGACCTGGTGAGGGTCGCTGGTAGCCGATGGATGCGAGACGCACAGGACCGGTTGTTGTGGCGACACTTGGGGGAGGCCTATGTCCAGCAGTGGACGTCTTTTGGCTGAGATGATGATGATGATGATGATGACCACTGAGTTGCTTATTAAAAATGGGACACTGACCAATTCAATAAAAGAGATTTGATGGCACCGGGGTGTCATAAATTTCCTAGTCCACGGTCTACGTGTGTTTCAAATTTCATTCAAATCAGAGTCTTGATTGATTTACAAATATTCAAACAAAATATATCACATTATAATAGAGAAAACTTCGATACGGGTACAAACAACAAGGTATAGTCTGTATTTGTAAAGGAAAACAAAAGAGTAACGCGAACAATGGTTTAACCGCGATGGAACTTCTATTGTGTTTCCTTGTAATTAATAACAAAGGAATATTAATTTGGAAAGTGGGTAGGTAGACCGGTATGTTTGTTAATTAAGTCTTTTGTGCCTCTTACAATATTCGTCGAATTTTGAGGTGGTTGAATCGATTTCAAGGTAGCAATGATAATGTAGGAAATTTTCAGTTTTGTGTAAAGAATAGTTCGTGCGTGTTTTTTATTTGCTTTTAAATGTCAAGAGAACATAGGTAATACTATTATGTTTTCAGCTTTGTCGTAGATACACAGTTGAAATGCTAAATGTGTCCATTTTCACAGTAAAAACTTTAATGGTTTGATTGACCAATATCTGTTGAATATCTCTAGATCTAAACAAATACTTTTGCCTTCGAATTAATCCTACTTTACTAAAATAAGAGATTCAACTTCGTTCTAATATTATTTTAGATGAAACTTGCCACAAGGGTAGACCTGTATTACAACAGTGGATGTTTTTTTTTTAACTCGGTAGTGTCGTTAACGTTGAGAAAAAGCTGGTATTTTTAAATTGGACTGTTTTTTATTATTGAGTATTGGGCTAGCTCTTGACACCGATCACGCCAGATGGAAAGCAATGGATGAGATCTATGATGGAGTGAGCGTGCCCAGAAGATGCCTTGAGGCACTGGTACACCCACGCGTCGACGAGACACAAACGGCTGCTTGACGCCCAAAGATTATAAACTCTATGTTGACTCCGGTGTGAGGGTGGGTGCGAAGCAGGCGCTACCACCGCAAGGGAAGGATTGGCCAGTCTTGTAAGGTTTTAGGTGAGACTGTCCAGGATGCGCCGACATCATGCATCCCAAAAGGTTAAACAAACTTAACTGTAAGTGATTACAAAAATAATAAGAATAGGTACTGACTTGTAAAACAGCAGGAGCAGATATAGCTACTCCGCTCCGAGACACGCAGACTGCGCTGGCCTCGTAGCGCGTGATGGAATCCGGCGCGTGGGCCATCGCCACGCCCGAGCCGTTGGCGCTGATGCTGAGCAGGCGCCACAGCCACGCCTGGGAAACAGGCGGGTATTAACACAAACATGTCGGTCTCATCACCAGAGGCTGTAAACAAGTGTTATTTTGTCCGCCGAAGAGTGGCGAAGGCAATTGTCAAGAAAAATGTATGGGACTGACAAACGCAGTCGAAATGTCATGAGATCATAATCTATTTATATAAAAAAAATGAATCCTTATCTCCCCCTTGGTCACGCCATGTCTTGAGAACGATTTTACTGATTTTATTCACCTTTTTGCATTTGATAGCCCTGTTTTTGAGGAAAACAAAAAAACATCACGCTGCGACCCTCAGAAGCCGAGCTACGGGTCTACTCTGTAACGCCGAAGTCCGTAGTTTCGGCCTTAGTGCCCAACCCGAACTAAGAATGAATGACAACAAGATTTGACCGTTGTTTTTAGTTCGGGTTCGGGACTAATCGTAAGTCCGTAGGTGATAGGGATTAGAAAAGGCTGAAGCTACGGACTACGGGCTTAGAGAGTAGATCCCCTGGATATTATTTGCTTAATGTACTTAGTTCAAAAAGTAGCCTAGTGTAATGACATTACTTACCTCAGAGAAGTCACTCCTCGGGATAGTAGTTTCCTCAGCCACCAGCAAGGCGGGGGGACGAGAGATACAGTTCTTGCTGCCTGCCTGCATGTCTCCTCCCAACAACCTCACTCCTGCTGCAGCCATCCAGGATGCTGTCAGTTCTATACTGGTAGATGGAATCTCTTGGCTGTCAGAATCTGAAAGAAAAATCTAGGATTAGGTATGACTTTTTCTTGACAGTATTATAAAAGTTTTGTGTCTGAAAGATCAACAACCGAACACATACCTATTATTTTCGAAATGGACCCGTGGGTTCACTCAACCCAATCACATAATGAATATGTTGACTGGACCTACTGCCCAAATTCATTATTAGTACAGTCACGGAGTAAAGCCGAATCTTTTAGTTTTATTTTAAGATTTAAAATAAACCAGTATTTTTCAATTCAGCTTTCAGCAGAAACAATGAATGAGAATATGGCATCAACTTCACAAGGATTCCCATCAATGTATTTTGTTCAACGCAACGGGGTGACAAAAGCTTTTTTCAAATAGGATTTTACTTGCATGTACCTAATTTAAAAAGATTTTAGATTATGATTAAGAATAAACATTTAAACCTAATTGAATTGCGTTTTATTATATTTTGACTAACTAATTTTGCGCTCGACTGTACCCACTGGTAACTTTAAGCTTTAGATGTTGTGGGTCCGTTAACCAATAAAAACAGAAAATAAATTATGTGGTCAAGAGGACCCGCGGGTACAGTAGCGAGCGGGTCCAGCTCCTAGATTACTTCTAGGTAAGCGTGCTCCATTATCATCCACATAATTGCTAACCATCAGGTGACAGACCAAAACGTTAGTCAATCTATAAAAAATAAAACACGGGACAGGCATTTAAAATGGCTAATTATTTTTGAGGCGAATAACAACTTATTAGGCGAACAGACCCTGCCATCCCCTTCGTGGTTATTTTTTTTAAACCACCCAAAAATATTTATTTTTTTAATCTAGAATCACTGCCAATTTAAATTTAAATAGAGATCACAACTCTATATAAAGCTGCTACTTTATACTTAAAATGCTACTTCACTGTAGCTGCCAACCTATTATTTTTGCTACCCATCTTAATTATTTTTAAAACCCTATAACAGGTTAGTTTGTCGCCGCGTAAAATCACTTTTACTCACTTAAAAAGCAGACTCCAGCCAGATCATACTCAGTCAAATTCCTATGACTATCAATCAGTCTCCTCAGACTGGTCATCAGCTGTTCCTTCGGTGACTGTGGTGGTTGGGTCCACTTGGCAGCAGTGTCCAGGACTGTGAGCCCACATAGCGCTGGTCCTGGAGTAGAGATCTGCAGGGATACTGTGGATCCTGGCTGAGCTTGACGGCTAAGCCAAGTTGCTTCTACCTGTATGGAAAAAGATGACTAAACAACGTGTAACAGAATAAACGCAATATCTCTTAAGGGGTCATTGTACTCATCATTATGGACAACTGTTACTAAGGGACCAACACTGAAATTTCGAAAAAAAAAATTGACTGCCCTAAACGTTTAAGTACACGTGCGCCTAAGTCGACAAAATGTACTGAACAGCAGATTTTTTTTAATGCGTTTATTTTGTAACACGTTGTATAAGACACAGAAAAAACTTCTGCTTAAAATCCTCACAAGAAATCCTCACCCGTATCAGAGAACATTTTCGAAAAAGAGTTCGGGGGGAAGAAAGAAAGAAATAAAACACGTTTATTCTGCCACATATGACGCACAAAAAACACAAAATGAAAAGAAAATAACTTAACAACTAAAACTCAATATTAAAAACTTGACAGAGACTAAAAGACAGATTTTTCACGTTCTTTAGGAAACTTAAAATCACTCTCTCTCTCCCTCTAAACTCTTTTTCGAAAATGTTCACTACTTACTTTTTACACCTAAATATATAGCGTATGCATAGGTACCACGTTTAATTAAAATCGGTTCATTCATTTCGAAAAATAAGGACTTGAAAGTTTGTATGAAATGCCGTACGGTGTAAACGCTCTTAATAATACCAACCTTATTGCCAAAACAATCATCCATATCGAAATGCTTGCTAGCACTAATCAGCTCTCCCTCATGATAGAAGTACGCAATCAGGTGGCTGTCAGGACACATCTGATGGGACACCTTGATGGGCAGCATCACCCTCAACTGGTGCCTGTCCAGCAACGCGTCTGACACATCAGTGCTGAAGTTTACTGATGAAAGAAAGAAAGAAACGTTTATTTCAACACTATACAATCAAATTATTGGGTATTTTATGAGACATTCTTGTCAGATAAATGAAAATAAGAGTCCAAATTTTAAAGAAAAATATATGTAAAATTTGCATGCCAGTAAGGTAGATCAAGGAGAACGATATTTAATGTAATGTTAACACCACTGTGTATACCCTTGACCAGCAAATAAATGATTTATGATTATGATAGATTTTCCTATTTCCACGTAAACAAAAACCAAGACATCGGTGCGGTGAAAACTCGCGTGACGTCATGTTTTTGTAGTCTTTTTACAAAACGTGACGTCACCAGCCCGCACTTCGATGCGCTTTATGTTTATTAATTTTCGTCGTCGAAAATTGTTCGAAATTCGTGTCCAATATTTTTTGAAAATCTACCGGACGCCGGACGGACTTAATAGAATTATTATGTGGCAAAAGGAGGGGGACTCAGAAAATGTTGAGCAGTGTGCAGCAGAGGACAACGCTGGTCAACACTGATTTATAACCCGCCCGTTTTATGATTAGTGCGACTTTTTCTGATAATCTTACTTCGATCAACAATGTTGTAATTGTTGATCGAAGTAATCTTATAAACTACTTAACATATTAAACCTAAATATATAAAACAGAGTCGAGTTAGTTATTCCATTTATAACTCAGGAACGGCTGGACCGATGTTGAATTGATCTTTGGATTTGTCACTGCTTCGAATAGCAGAATAACTATTAAACATCGGAATCGGAATCATAAAATCATTCGTATGAAACGCCCTCATGAACACGGCCGACAGGGACAGCTAGTATAAAATACTATCCTAAAATAACATGACTGATTGTAAAATAATAATACAAATGAAAAAATCTAAAAATAAAATAAATAAATCAATCAAAATTAAATACCAGAAGAAGTGTCCCTTTGAGCCATGAGCACATCATGACTACCTGTACTCTCAAGGCCCTCAGTTCTTGGGAATTCTTCAAAATAAACCCTCCTGATACTCCTGTAAGGTTTAGATCCCTGTGGGACTCTGTTCAAGGAGTCGCGTTGGGACATGATGACGTCCCTTTGGACGTTGTTGACGTCGCACTTGGTGTTGCGTGGAGCTGTGTGTGCGTGGGGGCCGGAGCTCGATGTGAGGCACTGGGTGGTGGCTGCCCAGCGGATTATGACGCCGCCTCGGGTTATGACCTGGGGCCAAAAAAAACATGTTATTAGGAACAGAGCTGCAGCGGCATCGATACCGCCACAAAAAGTAACGCAGTGACATCTATACCGCCTGCAACGAACTACGGCAAAGAAATCCTGCATCACGGTATCGGAGTTTTGCGTGCGATTTGAACATTAGATACAACAGTCCAAATATCAACAACTTTACACGCTCTTCCGCATGGCTCTACAGGGTGTTCCAGAAGTGCGTGGTCATAATTATTATAAAGCTGAAGTAGTGTTACAAAGTTAGCTCTGAAAGCTTCTTGAAGATTGAGACCTAAAATATATCTATTCAATATTCATAGACTTAGTTGTAATCTACGTTTTCACAAGGAGAGTTTTATTGCTTTAAATATAAAAAATATACATATTATATATTTTCCTAAAACACCTACGCTAGGTAAAAAATTCTCTATTTCTATATGTACTAGTTGGCAAAAAATGTTCTATACAGGGTGTAGAAGTGCGTGGATATTTAAGGGTGATGTTGGGTAGCTGATATACATTTAGGAAAAAATAGTAAAACAAAAAAATCAAGAAAAAACGACTAAAAAGTGCCGAAGAAATTGGTGGCATTTACTTTAGTTCAATCACAGATTCAAGGGCAATGGAGAGGGCAATGCTCGGAGTTTTATTGCGTGATCGAATCAGGAATGACGATATCCGCAAGAGAACCAAGGTTACCGTTAAGAGAGGATTTCCCAAAAATACCTACGGGAACAGGAAAAATCGGGTTATGCACGTACGAAGTCGCGGGCAAAGCTAGTTGCATATAAAAGAACAACAACAACTACAACAGTTGTGCCTTTTTAATAATTAAAATACAGATTAGAGTAGGTACAGCCACTGTTAATAGTGAACTTGATTCTAATGCAACCTACATATTTAAAACTCACCACAAAATGAACGGTGTAAGGCTTAGAAGTAATGTTGGTGTTGAGGTATAGCGGGACGAAAGTCCTGGTCTGGCCGGCGTCTGGCTTCAGGGGCCCCAGGGCTGCAAACACGCTGGAGGGGCGACGGACTGGCAGGGAGAGCGGCACTGCTGATATGGTCGTGTCGTTTGATAGGTGGGCCTAGAAAAAAATGTTTTGTGAGAATTTTGTCTTCTTGGCTGTATAGGAGCAACAAAGCAGCGCTATGACGCGGATTTGCTTCCTGTATCAGTTGATTTTGCCCTGGTTACCAAAGTCGATGTGTCTCCTGGCATTATACTAACTAAGTTGACATACTTCTCTATTTGCCATCTCAAGGTAGCCTCCTTAGCCATATCCAGAGCGTTGGTTTTCAGCTTTGGCGTTAAATGGATGACGTCAATCGGGGCGGCATTCATAGTAATTAAAACTAAAGTGTCTAGGTACTCAGCCTTTATCTAGACTCACCTCAAACCTATAGAATGGCGCTGCATCATCTCCAGCAGCAAACAGCAGTATAGCTATACCGCTGGCGTCGGTGGCGCCCTCTGCACACATACTCTCCGGCGACTTGGTTGTTGTCTGTGCCAATGTGGCTGTCACTTGTGTGGACGGGTAACGACACACGCGGACCATCTCGTCTGTAGCTGGTTTGTCGTCCCAGCGGGTGGCTTTGACCTGGAGAAATAATGTGCATAATTACTTATCAAGTCTATTGTATATCACTAGCCCACATTGTCTAACTGCAGGACAAAGGCTCTCCTCACCCCTTTCCACAGTATTTAGTCATTTGATAGTCTTGTTTTTGGTATGAGTCGAGCTCATCCCGTCATCTTCGCTTGGTCTTCGCGTCGCGGGCAATACGGAAAACTTCTTTATAGAATGATCTTGAGAAAGGTGAGTTATAGGTTCGTTTTTGGAGTAGAATCGGATTTTTTTTTCGGGACAAGCCCGCCACACGCCTCCAAACCAGAAACTCCAACTCCTGAAAGCCAGAATCAGTGGCGACCTCTAGAAAAACGCCGAGTCAATGAAGCTCGACGAGTCCTGGATAAATGATTCAATTGTCTTGGATCCCGCAACGAAATTAATCAGAAAATAACAGCGGAGGGGTAGGAAATATATAATTTCCACTTTCCTCCTTATCAAGAAGAAGAAAAAATAGAGCTAGGCCAAATAGGCACCAAGGCACATATACAACTGGGTTAAGCCCAGTTCAGTGGAATCTGAAAGTGGTAATATGGTAAAGACACTAAAAAATTTAACTATAGTTGGTAACTGTCTGCCTGTTTCATCCTACTGCTGCGTAAAGGCCTTCCCACATTACTTCCACTTTTTGATATACTTGATGATTAATTTATCAATTTCAACTAGATCAGGCCGTTATTTCCTAGCTGACTTGAGAAGAAACACCGAAACAATCTCAGGGGTCGAAGTGTTTTTTAAGGGTTGTACAAATGGTCCATACTTTATCTGGAAATATTTGTCCTCTAGTCTTGAAGTAAAAACGTGTGTTTTTCTCGTAAAACATCACAATCGGGTTGAATGCAAACCGTAAATATTTTCACAAGTAATTGCTTGGGGGAGATTGAAATATACTGTCCCAAGTTCCCTCGAGTACTTCGGGAGAATCCATCGAGTGTAGACGGTCGAAGTGTTTTGATTCTGAGTATTATTTGTAAGGTGATTATTACACGCGGTTTCTGGAATGCACCTACTTATTCATCGACTCCTCATTATTAGAAGGCAAGTAACGTAATGCTAAGAGAAAAGTAGTAGTACAGTAGAGTCACTTTATATTATTTTAAATGTAAATGATGACGTTCAAAAGTGCCGTTTAATGGCCTAATTGAAATAAACGTTTTGACTTTGACTTTGAAAAAAGATAAAATAAGAGTAGAAGAAAAAAAAGACAACTAAATTTAAAGACGTAAAAAAGACATGCAATGCTTGAAAATGGATCTGGACAGGACATAAGTTCAGAGAGACGAATGAGGAATGGACAAAAATAATACATAGTGGTAACCCAGGAACGGAAAAAGAAGCCAAGGGGGACAAACGAAACGTTGGGAAGTTGACCTTAAAAAAGTGACTGGTCCAGAGTGGATGAGAACAGCGAGAGATAGAGTGAAATGAGAGTGAAATGGAGGAGGCCTTTGTCAAAGGAAACCTTTTCATTGAAACTAAACGTCTACGACCTTTATGAAAAACCATGTGTATGAAAAATAATCATAAATACTCATTGTTTGTAATCATTGTAAAACAGTAATTAAGAATTTTATACATATTTGAAGCAATGCAAATGGGTGTTGAAAAATAATTCCACTCCAATCACAGTAGCTATGTATGTGTGTAAGTCGGGTTGGTGTTTATAACTCCACGTCCAAGCGCGTACTTTGCGGGACGGGACAAATATGTCATTCGATCCACCCCAGCTTCTCAAGGAAGGCCAGCAACGCCCTGGTGTTACTGACTATCGCATGGAGAAGTCATCACAGCATCTAACGCGTTATGAAATTATGCTATTTTTCGTTGCAGAAACTGGCACATAGGCCTCGTTCGTGGAAACGCGGGGCGTCGCGCGTCGCCTTCGGCGACGATGCCCGCACTAAATTCAAATTCAAACATATGGCGTTGTACGAAAGCGTTTACGGATAAGCGATTTTACTTGCGTTTGCTTGAAATGCAGGCGGAGCCCGCGGATGGCATCGCCGTGTCTCACGAGACGTATATCGCGGCAGCGACCAGCTATTCCTGCAATTCTCCGTTCACGGTAAAACGTAACGACACTAGCGGCTGGGCCCGTGGCGTACATTGCAATATGTATGTGTTCACGCGTGTGATGATACTGGCCGCTACACGCGCCGCCTGTCTGTAATCGGAATAAAACGTCCGACGCACCGCGAGACTCCACGCCGCACGCTACGCGCATAGCTCCGCGTCTCCGTAAGACGAGGCTTTAGACTCCATTTTTTAGCCTTTATTAGTATGACGAGAAAAGGACGGTTTAATATCAAAGGCGACTTTTGTTCATAATGGGTTAATGACACTGCCAGAACGAAGTAAATACTCCCACGCCTATATTTTATGATTATTCTTGTTATGTTAGTTGGTTAAAGCAGCATAATCCTTTTGTATTGTTTTAAAATTAAAACAAGAACCCATCTTTTTTGGTTCAAATACCTTTAAATGCCTTCCACATTATAATTATATTTCGTTTTTAATTAAACTTGTGTGTATTATTTGAACATGAAAACTTAATAGCTCGTGACTAAATTGTAACATCCGTACGGGTCGTTCTTCAAGGTTAAGCAACGCTTGCCGTGGTTGGTCTGTGGATGGGTGACCATCTTAACACACGGAGATTTTGCCGTGCCTCAGAAAACACGTTAAGCCAGTGTCCCGGCTGTCATTTGTAGACCTTTGACAGTCGTGACGGGTAGTCAGAAACCAGGAAGTCTTTCACCAGTATTGCTGGTGTAGTGTTACCCAGTTACTGGGTTTTGGAGGTCAGATCACATGTAGTCGCACCATGTATAATACTGGTATTCAGTTGCATCAGTTAGGGTGTTACCACCAATCTATCGATCGTCGATTGATGCCATCGGTCGATGGTAGAATGAATTAGTCGACGTCGATCGATAGTTTCTACTTTTTTCTTCGATCAGCCAAAGCCACCACACCAATCGATCAACGTCGATCAATTGCATTGATCAGCGGTCGATCAAATGTTTATCGCCCGGTATCCATCGATCAGCCAAAGCTACCACACCAATCGATCAACGTCGATCGATGTCGATTGGTGTAATAACACCCTTAGACTGGAAGCTGACCCCAACATAGTTAGAAAAAGGCTAAGATGATTGATTTGATATTACCAAAACATGAGCACCTACCTTCAGTTTGTACGGTAGTCCCGGAGAGATGACCGCTCGGTACTTGGTGAGGAACTCCAAGGATATCGGCTTGTCCACCACTTGTGATACCACCGTCGTGTTCTGCCAGATCCTGGTACCTTCCTCCTGGAAACAGAAAGTATAGTTTGCATCATCCTTGTGAAGCAAGAAGTAATGTTCGCTAAGCTTTCCTCATCTATCGCTTTCCATCAGGCGGGATTGAGGTCAAGAGCAAGCCCAGTCCTCAATAATAAAAAAAAAGAATTGAAGCATGCCACTGAATAATGAGACGTTATTATTTCTCACGACCATGAAGAAAATTTGAAAGCATTTGCTCGGACGATTATTCGTGTAGCTGTTCGTTGGCATGGCGGTGCAGTGCCACTCCCTTTGTATCAAATTGTGGCTTCAGCAACCCAATTATGGAAGACTTTAAGACAAGAACTAAACACGTTCCACACTTTTATTTAGAAAGTACTCCCAACCCATTCCGGCTATGATAAAAGCCCAGAAGCAACCCAATGCCGAGAATTGTATTGTAGTTGCCTAGCTGATTCACAACTTCACTAAAGTTCCTTAACCGGTACGGACCCGAACTGCCAAACATCCTATAAAATACCTTGTTTTAGTAATAATAGAGTTTTAAGTCGCGTGAATCGGGTGGCACACCGGTGTGTCAGAGGCGCTTGACCGGTCTTTAGCGGACTGCAGTAGGCAGTCTACAATGATCCTTACCTGGAAGGAAAAGTCAGCAACCACCACATCAGGAGGATCAGGTCCATCGAGCCCGATCCTCTTAGAAGCCGCAGCGTGGCGGTGGCAGGCGCGCGGCGCTCGCAGGCGCACGGCCGTGCGGATCCCGCTGCTACCGCCACCCGCACCGCGGAGACGGATGACGAGCATACCTTCCACGGCTTCCGACCAGGGATATCTGGAGAAATAGGATCATGTTGAGATTTTGGAGATTCATACCAGCCTTGCAGCTGAAAATCAGCGCTGACGCTTTGTCTCGACACTAGTTCCAGCATTATGCTGAGCGATGGCCGTTTTGAGCTGATGTGACGCATATCTTCCGTGTTAAATTTATCTTTTTGTTTTTTCTCGACCTTTTTTATGGTATTCGTCATTTAACCATTGCGAGGGCTGCCTGTCAACGGCGAAGTGGGTTTTCTAGAAACAAAGCTGGAATATCCCACAGCAACCCCTAAACACTTCTAGCTAGAACACATCTATGGTGCTTAGGAGGAGAACCAATTAAGATTGTTCCGCAAAACAACGCATTAAACTCTCATAAAAGTCTCTAGTTTGGCCACTCACTGGGTACTCCACAATATTTTGGACATTTATCGCATAAGGGCATGTACCAGAACAATGGCATTGGAGAGGCCTCCAATCCTTCTCGAGTCCTTAACTTTCTTCACCTACCTAGTACTGTCCCTCCTACTCAAAATTAATCCAAAAGGTTGTCTTGAAAATATCGCTTTTGCGGCACATTCTCACCCTCAATAATATATTTTTCTTTTCAATTTTCTGTAACTTATGTGGTGTTCAATGTGGTGAAAAAATCTGGTGAATAAAGAATTTTATTCGATATTTACCTGACACAAACATGCCAGACCAGTCTCTCGCTGGTCCGTAGCACGCGGGGCGCGTGGCGGACGCTGAGCTGGAACGGAGGCAGCTCGTAGTTGCCTACCCAGAACACCGACGAACCCTGAAACGATATAAAAATGACTATGGAGAGAAGATGTAGTAAATTCGGTATTAGTTTTATCGAGAACAATAATTGGAAAGATTATTTCTCCTTCTTCTTCTTTCACTGAAAACCCATGTCTCAAATATGACTCTTCTTAGCTTGAGTTGTCGATAGAGGAATTTTGTTATGTCTTTTCTTCATTACATTCTCAACCATCCTAACTAATATTTTAAATGCGAAAGTGAGTTTGTATGTTACGCCATCACGCTAAAACGGCTGAACGGATCGTCGTTAAATTTGGCAGATATACAGCCCGGGATATGGAGAAAGACATGACAAATATAACACTGAAAGTTCAGTGTTGTATTCGTTAAAACTAAGTTCAAAATGTATCTACGACTATTTATTTCATTCTTGTAGTCTTACCTGAGACCCATCTGTTAGCTTAGCCCTGACGGTCCACTTGCCGCTGGGCGCCAGTTCATCCAGCTGGTACTGAAGATGAGCCAGCCCCAACCGGGTGCGCACGCGCTGCCATTGTGTCACGCGGGACCCTTCCCACGCTCCGCGGGGACCTTCTAGCCAGACTTCTTCGATCTGGAAGCAGAGAATACTGGTTATAGAAAAATTAAACATACTGGGAAACTTTATAAAAACGATAGATATCAAAATATGACTATTCATTGAGTACGTACTGTTCTAGAAAATACAAACGCATTTTTTTTTTCAATTTCTATTGGTAGGCACGCGTTTGACTACCATCTCACCTGATGGAAAGCGGTGATGAGGTTTTACGATGGAGCACGCTTGCCTAGAAGTAACCTACTTGCTCTTGAGTTAAAGACTCCCAGACCTACCTTAGATACACCTTATTTCGTCACGTTTTAGAGAATTAGTAAGATAATAATAAAAATAAGATTGTATGAGATTGCCTTGTGCAATAAGACCGCCCGTTGTGCACTGGTTTTTATAAATGTTTGTCCTGTTCTTTGTACAATAAAGTTTATAATAATAATGCAGTTTACGCTACAATCTGGATAACGGCCTTTGCGCTACTGAACACGCTAGCAAAAAAAAAATATATCCTATATTGGAGCAAGGTTTATGTGGCTTTCCTGATTTCCATTTGCCCGAAGCTAATTTTATGACTGCCTCTTTGATTCTCAAAATCATTACATCCGTTAACAATCAAAAGATCACTGGAAACGATAAAAAACCCACCTACAACAATCATCAATACAAAAACAAACAATAAACATCTCAATAAATTGAAACCTTGACCCCGACTATACGATTATATACGGCTCTTAAACCATCACGAAGTAACTAAGCACTTAAGATCAATAAAACACAGATTAAGATGAATCATCTTTACCGTAACAGCCTTAACCCAATGACCCTGATCTGAGAATCGATGCTTTAAGGCTTGTTTATACGGAGATAGATTGTCGTCCGGAGAGAAGCGAGGATTTGAATACGAGTGCTAAGCGAGACTCGAAAGGTTAGAATATACTCATGCATTAAAATCTCAAGGAAGAGGATTCAGGAATATGTGCTAGGATATACTCATGCATTAAAATCTCAAGGACGAGGATTCAGGAACATGTGCTACGATAAACTCATACATTAAAATCTCAAGGTGCAGGATTTAGGAACATGTTCTAGGATATACTCATACATTAAAACCTCAAGAAGGAGGATCCAGGAATATGTGCTAGGTTAAACTCATACATTAAAATCTCAAGGACGAGGATTCAGGAACATGTGCTACGATTTACTCATATATTAAAATCTCAAGGAGGAGAATTCAGGACATGTGCTACGATATACTCATGCATTAAAATCTCAAGGAGCAGGATTCAGGAACATGTGCTTGGATATACTAATACATTAAAATCTCAAGGAAGAGGATTCAGGAACATGTGCTACGATTTACTCATATATTAAAATCTCAAGGAGGAGAATTCAGGACATGTGCTACGATATACTCATGCATTAAAATCTCAAGGAGGAGGATTCAGGAATATGTGCTACGATATAGTCATGCATTAAAATCTCAAGGAGGAGGATTCAGGAACATGCCATGATAGAATATACTCATGCATTACAATCTCATGTCGTTTTAGAAGTTTTGATTGAGTATAGATGTGGAAGGCTTGCAGAGTGAGAGTAGACCAAAGAAAACGAGTAATGTCTGAAAGATGGTATGGCTAAAGGAGGGTGACTAGGTATAGGACTACTGGTGTAACGCCTAATAGAGGTGTACCTTTGGAAAAAAAAGTCCCCAAATGAATGGGGTAAGGATGACGCTGTAAAAAAAAGCAGGCCAATCCGCCGGCGTAGCCGCCCCTGGCCGATTGCATTTTGTTTTGGTTTTGGCGCCATTCAACCACCATTTTTATTTTTTCTTGTCAATCTCAATTTGCCAATATCCCTTTAAGAGATACGCCTTTTTGATACGTATTGTCATGTTTCCCAGAAATAAAACATTTTCAAGAGTACTGCTGACAAAATTAGTGCCAAGAACTAACCTGAGGGCCTAGCACGAATGTTTATGACGTACCTATAGCAATTTTGTTTTTTGTCTTCTGGGGTGGCGAAACATATTGGCCCGGGGCGCCAAACAAAATACGCCCCTGAGAACAAGCGAGAAATTTAAAAATCGCCTACGATTATGGCTACTAAATTCATCCTCTTACTTTACCAATGATAATAGGTACAAAAGCTTTTTGGCAATAAATTACCTAAACCACCGAAAAAAAGTTCGGAGGTAAGCGTTCACTCTTGACTTAACCCCCATGGTTTATAGCTGTCAGGAAACACAAGACTACGGCTGGGAATATTATAATCTTTAGTTTTTAATCATAGCAGAAAAGTATTTAAATTCTTCGTAAGCGCGAATGTAGGCAACAAAACTTCAGAATTTAGATAATTACTGCAATAAACCTCTGCAGGAAGGTTGCACCTTTTCATATACAAATTCATAAAATATCCATCATTATCATGTACAGCTACTAATGTGGGAATTAAATCGACAATGTCCGGATGCATCAAGTAGGTTTTTTTTATTTTTTTTATTGAGGAATGGGCTAGCTCGATCACGCCTGATGGAAAGCGATGGATGAGGTCTGTGATAGAGCGAGCGTGCCCAGAAGATGCCTTAAGGCACTGGTACTCCCACGCGTCGACGAAACACAGCAGGCTGCTTGACTCCGGACTCCGGTGGAAGGGTGGTCGCGAACCAGGCGGACGTTAGCCCTACCGCCGCTAGAGAAGGATTGGCCAGTCTTATAAGAAGTTAGGTCAGACTGTCCAAGATTCGCCGAGCGCTCGGTTCAATTGAGTGCCTGATGGAACAAATTGCGCTACTCGAGGAGGCTCCTTCATGCATTCCAAGATAAACCAATTTTTTTTTGTGTCTCAAAATGCATCTATTTAACTCGCTGCACCTGTGGATGTCGCCCTATTATCGAATGTATTTCAGTTAACAAGTCCAAATGCAAGGCTTTGTAGTAAAAGGTGAATCGATTTGTTATGCAAAGCTGTTTATACTGCAGGTTGGGCCAGCCATTGTGTTTTAGAATGTTTTTTTTTTGCGGTTACCTAAGCGCTTATGTGTTGCTTTGGTTCCAAAACACGAATAGTTTATGGGTTTTTGATATCAAGAGCAAATAACAACTAAGAGTTACACTTGGTGTGGAAAATTTGGTTAGCTTATATTTTTTTATGGATGGGAAATCATTAAATGACCCCTTCCGGTCTGGGTGGAGCGAAAGGGAGTGTCAGACTCTTACTGACTAAAACCCATCCGTGCTCCTCGTAGTGCCCTTTGCTTTCCAGGGCCGCGGTAACTCTTTCGAACAAAATCCGCAACCCTGGCAAGTTTGTTATAGCTTGACTTGTATTATGTCACAGCCAACTAGCTTAATCAGCTTTTTCATTAGCCTAGCCTTTTCATTGAACTGCGCCGTTTAATCCGCGACATAAGTGACATGGGCAAACCAAAGATGTCACTTAGGTCGCTGAAAAATTGACGCAGTTAAATGAAAAGGCTAGGCCACCAACTAAACGGCTGATTAAGCTAATTGACTGCGTCATTTACATTTGAATGAACGTAAGGGATGACTGGATTGGTTCAATTGGATCTGTGTGGTGCTTTCCTTGAAATACCATCAGTCATTAACGTACATGGTTCTAACACCATTACACTAATTGAATGAACCTTAAAAGAGACTTTGACCTCATATTTTATTTTCATTGTTTTCTCTCAGGGTAGTCAGCTAGAAAAGTCGGCCTCGTCTAGTTTAATTTGACGAAAAGATAGACGTGTGCCATTTGCAAAATAAATATCATTAATCATTTGCCGTTCAAGCCTACTTAGGGAAGCTTATATAAGACAATTAGTGGATGCAACATTCACAGAACTACATACAATCAAGAATTCAAGAGTCAGCTCAAATTCTACCTTTCTTAAAAGTGGGAGAGATATTCTTTGCCCATTTTAGGTCTCCCAATAAAAGATCTACAACAACCTACAAGGACCGCATCCATACCCTTATCAGTGCTATCGGTGTCATTGTGTCGGCCGGTCTCATCTCGACAGGTTTGTCGATCTGACACAATGATTAGCATGACATATGCTTTTTCACTTACAAATCTTCAAATAGTATAAGGAGCTACGGATCGTAAATTCAAGAGTCGTGCTCGAGTTCCGTCAACATACTTAAAACTGGGAGAGATATTCCTTGCCCAATTTAGGTTTTCAAATAAAAAACAACGGGTTGCACTCCGGGAGTGAATAATTTCGCACGAATTGCTTTATTTATCAGTATAAAAGTACTATCATTTATGTGGATAAATACAATATTCATTTATTGCGCTATCTTACACAAACATGACAATTTATATTACATTATCCGTCTTACGAATTTTCGATCAGGTCCCGTGTCCTGACGGTCACGTGTCGTAACGCGAGTTTAAAATTTTTTACCCATCCCAAAAAGTGCACAACGCCGCTAAAGAAGTTTTCACTTCAAAAAGCTCTCTATAACAGGTCCCATATGAGACGCATCCATACAGCTATAATATAGGTAACTGCGACCAAGCGATCGGTGTCATTGTGTCGGCCAGTCTCATCTCGACAGGTAACTGTAAACCACTCGTTATTCGTTTCGTCGATCAAACACAATGTGTAGCCGCACGTTTTGTTCGTTTTTATCGAACACTTTACAGTTTTATTTCGTTTATTGGGTGAATGATATCTGTTGGTTATTGTTTGGGAGTAGGTCGGAAGCTGGTGGTTATGGAGGGGTCATAGCTAGCTTGGTTGATAATGATGGCGATTTTGGACTAATAGATACTTTGACATTTCAACTTAGACGCTATCATCGAAGCGATGCAGACGCTGAAATATATAATCTAATAAACATAGAATCATCATCATCATCTCAGCCGAAAGACGTCCACTGCTGGACATAGGCCTTCCACAAGTGTCGCCACAACAACTGGTCCTGTGCGTCTCGCATCTATCGGCTACCAGCGATGTAGACACCGCGTGTAAGAGTTAAAGATTCTTCTATGGATGGCGCCAAATAAATTTTGCAATAAAGGACAAGGGATATCTTTTTTTTAATTTATTTTATGAATGGGCTAGCTCTTGACCTCGATCACGCCTGATGAAAAGCGATAGATGAGGTCCATGATGAAGCGAGCGTGCCCAGAAGATGCCTTGAGGCACTGGTACTCCCACGCGTCGACGAAACACAGCAGGCTGCTTGACGCCGAACTCCGGTGGGAGGTCGCGAACCAGGCGGGTGTTAGCCCTACCACCGCAAGGGAAGGATTGGCCAGTCTTATAAGGTGTTAGGTGAGTCTGTCCAGGATGCGCCGAGCGAGAGGTTCAGTTGAGTGTCTGATGGAACAAATAGCGCTACACGAGGAGGCTCCTTCATGCATCCCAAAAAATCTCTTTATAGGTACCCAAAAAATGAATTATAAATGGTTTATCATTACAAGAAAATGAAAAGGATCTCGATAGATGTAGCTTCAGGACAGCTTTATGTCTTTCTTTGGAATTAAGATTGTCAAAAAATGTGGGTGGGTGGCCGCCTGTTGCAAGTTTATTTGGCGCCAACCATGAGTTTTAATACTGTTTTCACTTATAGAAAGAGCGATAAACGAGAAAGGTTTGTGGATAAAATCGTGAATGGTTATGGAAATGGATAAAGTTGTAAGCAAAAAATATTCCAATACAATCCTCGCGAAACGACTACAAAGCAAAAGTATTGCTATCTCCGGTCAGCTGATTTATTATTAAGAAGCATTTCAAACTCTTTGTTTACAGTTATATTGTGTAAATATTTTTGTATACACGTCTAGACTGTTTAGGTAGTCATTAGCACTGGTGTTTATAATAAGATGTTTATAAATTCTTCTCTATGTAAAATTAAAAATAAGGCATTGACCTTATCAGTAGGAGTCAAGTTCGTTCCGTCATTGACGTCGTGGTGTGCCGCAAAATGTGTACTATGGTAGACAACAGATAAATGTGCAATAACGGTCATTGACCCACATATACATTTATTTAATTTCTTAGTATCAAAAACAGAAATATAGACAAAGCTGTTCTGAAATGACTTATCACGGTCCTTTGCGATCTCTCGGAATGAAAAACGGTTCATAATTAATTTATTGTTCGGGTGTCTACGCCTACGCCTGGCGCCTACTATAGGTGCATTTTCGATTTTAAAGCTAATTCATCTGCCTAGCCTTTTCCCAACTATATTAGGTTCAGCTTCCAGTCTCACCGGATTCAGCTGAATACCAGTATTTTACGTGGAGCGGCTGCCTACCAAACCTCCAAAACCCATTAATTGGTTAACACGGTACTTCTTGGCAAGACTGGTGTCAGATTTTCTGGCTTCCGATAATCCGTAACGACTGCCAAAGATCCACAAATGACAGCCGGGACCAACGGCTTAACGTGCTTTCCGAAGCACGGAGGAGTGTCGGTATTTTAAGATGTCTCCCCATGTACAGACCAACCTCGGTAAGCGTTGCTTAACCATGAAGATAGGTCGATTAAGCCAAGAGCTGTCTAGCACGAATTGTATCGATGTCGTGGCAATTTATTAGATTTTGCCATTTCATGATGTGGCCGAAAATTTAATGAAATGGTTGTATACCTATCTCATAAAATGGTTGTACCTATTTCATGAAATGGCCAGAGAAAACTGACAATATCGTTTACACGTCAACGTTTGATGATTTGATGATGATGTCTATGACTAAAATAAAAAAATAAACAAATATTTTCTTGTTAACCTTAGATAAGCAAATGCAAAATGTTGTGTTCACAAGTACAAAGACAAAGTCATGAAACAAAACTTGCCGCAAACTTTGGAAAGAAAGTAAATTGCAATAAGCACTTACATTTAAATCCAATATCAACAAAAAAGTGAAATTGCTACAAGTATAAATATAGTTTTAATGTTTATGGGCACAAGAGAAATCCTTTGCGAACGGGGTGTGCAAACAAGTTTTAAACGTAAACTGTGTCAGTGGTTATGTTATAGTGGTTTTGTGACGAACTGTGAAGGTAGTTTTCACACAGGATTTTTAGCGAAGAATAATCTTCGTTGACCAAAAGTTAGTGGTTGTTTTTGTATGTTAATGGCTTGTATATAAGCAGGCAGTCCATCTGATAGTACGCGGTTAACGCCCGCCCCCTATGGACAATAATTGCCATCTGGCATAGCAATTATTGTCCATAGGTGTAGTTGCCATTCTTGCTATGCCAGATATAGAGGTGTAAATGTATGATGATTAACAGAATTGTTGATGTGTTGCCTATCCGGCTATGGTCCTAGTGCACGCAATCCCAATTGCACACATTCCCTAACTTAAAACCGGAATCAGAAGCACAAGTGCTACCTGGGGCTCTAGACAAGTGACTTTTTGTCAACGGTAGCGTGGCGAAGGCGATTGTCAATACGTCAAAAATGTATGGGATTGACAGATGCTATCGAAATGTCACGTGATCAAATTCCTACATTTTGGCATTTCGACAGTCACATTCGCTAATTGAAGCCCTTCAATTGTCTAGGGCCGCTGGAGGTACTAACTCGAAACAAATTATAATGGCTTAAAGAGTAAAGTATACGATTGTTCATAATTATTACATTACAGTGTGTTACGTATACATCGCAAGAGCAGTGAATAATACTTTGTTAAACTTAAGTGGGACTGCTGAGCGTGAGGTCCAGGTCGGGCAGTGTTATTATTTTTTTTTTTAAGAAATACTCAATAACACAAAACTGATTTACATCCGGTCAACATCAACATAAGGTTCAGTTGAAAACCAGCGTCAGGCAGCACCTAGTTGTCTGGCATTTTGCTGAACTGGACCTATTTGGTGCAGCCGCGGGGCACACAATGTTATTATTTAAAATTTAAGTTTATTTTTGTTTGTACATTGTGTGTTTATCTGTGTGTGCCAAATAAACTAATTTTCTTTCTTTCTTTATTTCAATAGTAGCCGAGAGTTTGGAAGTGAGCGGCGTGACATCATCGCCATTCCTCAGAAGATACGATAAACTTTTGGTTCTACGCCTGATCTTGCCGCACGTATCGGAATGTCGTCCCATACCCAACAGACTATAATCCATATTTATACTGTGCTATAACAGCAAGGGGATAGAGAGAGCACCTGTATTTGTGCACACACTTGTGCACCATAATATCTCCCGTAATGATGACTAGTCGCCGCCGCCCGCCGCCGCTAATGCGGGCCATATACGTTCAAGTAATTTGATCAAACAGGCTGATTCAAACTGTGTGTTTAAATAGAATTTGACATTTGACGACTCATTTTAAATCAAATTTTCCCACAGACATTCATGTCAATTTGATAAAACTGTTTGAACCAGTCTGTTTGATAAAATTGCTTGAACGTGTATGGCTTCCTTAAGGTTAGCCGCCATGCCCGATATTCGGTCTAGAGGATTATTAAGACCGGTGACAATAAAAAAACACTAGATAAATATCCTACGTAAAAGGGTTATAATGTATAAAACAAAATGTTATAAATCTGCATCAGTTCTGTTTTCGTATATAACAAGTCCGCGAACTGTGTCACTGGCACAGTGAACTTATTATGATTTACGTATTTGTTGAGCGCGCCGCTTTTTTGCTCTGTCAATGTTTATTTTATACGACGTTTTTCCGTAGGTAGGTACTTGTGAGTTTTTATTTAAAGACGAAAGTTAAAAGCGGAAACTCTATTTTATATTTCGGATTCTAATTCGGCCGGGTCCTTAATTTGCAACGATGTTCGGGAAATAAAGCTTTACATTTTTTTTTCGTGATTTTATGACTTAAAATGTCTTAAAATCACGAAAAAAAAAATGAACAATGAATGAATGAATTCCGGATTAAGATCCGGATTCCGGATTCCGGATTTCGGATTCCGGATTCCGGATTAAGGATTAAGTCCGGAGTCAGAATGTAGGTATACCTGGTTGATGGCAAAAGGCTTCTACTATGCAGGGGACTTCTGCTCTCCTCTTTTATTCAGGGGACTTCATAACTTAACGAAATCTGGTTGTGTAGGTACACCTCTCCAAGGTTGCGGGCCTTAGGACGCAAAGGACATTTGTAGGCGATTTTTAAGGTTCCGTACCAAAATGGTAAAAATGGGACCCTATTACTAAGACTCCGCTGTCCGTTCTGTCTGACACCAGGCTGTACCTCATGAACCGTGATAGCTATCAGATGAAATTTTCACAGATGATGTATTTCTGTTGCCGCTATAACAGCAAATACTAAAAACGAAATAACATAAGTATTCCAGTGGGGCTCCCAAATAACAAACGTGATTTTTTGCCGTTTTTATAGATAATGGTACGGAACCCTTCGCGCTCGAGTCCGACTCGCACTTGGTAGGTTTTTTATTTAATAAATCGGGTACCCAAAATAGAAGCAAGTGACCATGTCGCCATCAATCGAATATATGAACTTATACCTAAATAACTATCCTAATAATGTTTTAACTGTTTCTTATAAATCTTGTTGTTTATTAGCAACTCAGGATCTAGCCAGCGGGAATAAACTACTACTGTTTATATCCACAACCCGTTTCTGTGTAAGAGATAACTACAAGGAACAAGTATACTAGGGGTGTCAAAATATTTTAAAGAAAAACTCGAAGGAGATATATGGAGGGCGATTTCAGTAAAACGAAGGGGATTATGGTTTACCGATGTGTTTCCGAAAGACATATCTACTAATCCTATCCCATTCTATCCTAACCTCATCATATCAACCGTAAGACGTCCACTGCTGGACATAGGCCTCCCCCAAATGGGGGGTATTGCCATAATCGCCACGCTTGCCAGGCGGGTTGGCGATCGCAGTGTAGCTGTAGCAATGTACCTACAGAGAATGCTGCTGCCCATTGTCTGGTGAGTCACTTAGTCGCCTCTTACGACACCCACGGGAAGCGATGGGATGGTGCTGTTCTTTTACGTCCGACACCATACGCAACCCAGCACTTAACCTACTTCCTACTAATCCTTTCCTTCTTCCTACTAATGTGGAAGTTTGTGACGTTGAATGCATATTTTTTACACTCCCTTCCGCTGAGCGGAAGGGAGTGTCAGACTCTTACTGACTAAAACCCATCCGTGTTCCTTCAAATGCCCTTAGCGTTCCAGGGTAGCGGTGACTCTTTCGAATAAACTCTGCAACCCTGGCAGAGGTATCCCATGTATTTATAATTTTGCCAGCAAGAGCAATACCGGAACCTGAACGCGGTACAGTAATGCTGTTAGTAGCAAAATTAACAGAACAGCAATCTATTGCTGACGATCGTCTCTCGTATAGAGTTCATCAAACCATATAAGAGCATTACAAGGAAGTCAACGCTTTGGCAACCCCTGATCATTTATCAGACAGCCCTGACCTTAACTCACTTCTGTACTATATAGTGCGAGTTACCTACCTAGTGTACCTAGTGTACAAGTGCGAGAAACCTTTTATATCTATCTATAAGTGTAATCAACAGTTACAACTTTACAAGTGGTAGGACTGCTTCGAAAGCAGGACTGGGCACTTTTACACCGCGTCTTAAATGAAAAGATGGCAGAAACAACTTAAATGAAAATTGGAACGTGTAATGAGATCCAAAATTAGTTTTTCAAAATTCTGATCTCATAATAGTTCAGAAATTTTTATATTACATGGAAAGCAGCTTTTTTTGAACATACTGTATGAATCTTTCTGGTATAAACCCACGGTATAATTAATTAGTTCTTAATTGAAAATAAAATTTATTATTTTCCAAAGTCTAGCCTCAAAACATCTCAAACTTTAGCATTGTAGAAAGCTTTGTCATGTTTTTGACTCCAAACCAAACAAAACCTAACTAATATTATAAACTAACTTTTAACTTGTATATAACTCTTCAGCTTGTATAGATGTGAAATTGAGTTTGTTGTCCAACTCCCTGAACTGATATTGTTAAATTTTGGCACAGTAGAAATGGTCATGGACGACTTTTTTGTGAAATATTAACTAATAATAATAAAGTTTATTGTTCTTCTCTCACATAGAATTTTACAAACAATATAAAAAAAACAAACAATGACAATAGCAATAATTGCTGTGATCTATGTGAGAGACTGGTATCTGTACTAGGAGACCTGTATGACAGATTACCAGCCTCTCCAGACTCCGGACAATAGGTGACAGCTGTATACAACATCAGTGAGAAGTAATACTTAAGAGGGATTAAGCTAGGTGCAGTGAGAATGTTGCTGCTATGGAGGTACAAAGTGGGTGAGAGGAACTAAATTGAATGAGTGAGTAATTGAGTATGAGTGCGTGAATGTGTGTGGGAGAGAGTGAGTGTGTTTGTTTTAAGTACCATGCGAGGACATGCACCTGAATACACAAGGCACATCCGAGGACATTTTCAATCCGAGGACCTTTTCGTACGTCCTCGGATTGACCCGACCAATTCATCGTATTCTCCATTCGATTTTGAGCCTTTCTATATACTTAATAAGGGAAACTTGATGTCGACCTCGGTGGACCTCGGTTTGATCGCGGAAATTCATGTTCACATTCCGAACGTGTGTGAGTTCTCATATAACACACTACATTTACACTTCAGTCATATTTTAAGTACCTTGCGGGGACTTATGTGTTATTCTTCACACATATGTCCTCGGATGGACGTTTTTCCACGCAGTGTGTTTAAAAGTCCTCATATTGATAGCTTTTCCGAACATGTGTATTTAGGTCCCCATTTGGATAGATTTCCATGTGTATTGGGCTTTTAATTGTTTTAGTTGTCTGATTTTATAAAATCTTATATCTCGAGTGATCAAAATAAAATCAATCTACAGAGGCCTTAAACTACGTAACAATGAAATTGGGTAATTTTTCCATTGTAACAGAACTCTCGTCCTATGATGGTGAAATTGGGGATGGCCATTTGCATGGAAGTACGAGACAAAAAGCTTTTGAAACTCTAGAACCATTCCCATTTTTCATTGGATGTGAAATCATCAAATGACTTCTCCCGCTCTGGGCGGAGCTTGAGGGCGACTGCTGACGCACAGGGCTTCTCCTTCGGCGGCTGGGATGTGAGGATTGCCTCTTCCTCACCCATCTCGCTTCCTCCTTCGCTTGCATTTCTGTTTTGCAGAAGGAGGTGACTGTTTCCTATGGCCCTCTCACTCCGGACCATGGATTGGACCAGGGCCGAACGCGAGAGGTCACCACCGCCGATCGCCGCTACAAGAACAGACCTCCATCGCATGCATTACCGTGTCCTCGAATACGACACGATTGTGGTGGGCGCAGCGCTAGGTTGCGATTGCGACAGTCGCTTATTCCATACCACTATGGACAGTCTCACCTAACACCTTATAAGACTGGCCAATCCTTCCCTTGCGGTGGTAGGGCTAACACCCGCCTGGTTCGCGACCACCCTCCCACCGTAGTTCGGCGTCAAGCAGCCTGCTGTGTTTCGTCGACGCGTGGGAGTACCAAGTGCCTCAAGGCATCTTCCGGGCCCGCTCGCTTCATCATGGACCTCATCTATCGCTTTCCATCAGGCGTGATCGAGGTCAAGAGTTAACACTTTTTTTTTATGGTTACATCTATGGAACTCCCTTTAGCATTTTAGGTTGTAAATTGAAGCAAAGATAACACTGAGAACAAGCAAAACTTTTTTTAACTGCCCCCTTCCTGGCTGTACAGCTGTAATCAATGACAATCACTGTTGCAACACTACTACATTTATTCAACCATCATCCTTATGGCTGGCCAGAAACAACAGGGCTCGGTCCTAGAGCTACCGCTGTGGAATATTGAACTGGATATGACTGGGCGCTGCACTTCTTGACGGTGTCGATGAGATATGTTACGCTTATGATACCCTGGTGACGGCCCGGGGGCAATGACATTGGCAAGCGGTAATACTGGTCACGCAGGGGTTATGCAGGTTGTCGGAAGAATCCGGCGTTTGAGTCTCGAAGAGTGGCTTTGCATAAGTCCGAAACCCTCTGTTTCCCCATGGAAACCTAGGAACAAGCCACCTTGGGATTCACATATAGTGGTCGGTGGCGTTCGCATCAGTATCGAGCTGATGACGAAGTACCTTGGAGACGTCTTCGATAGCCAATGTGACTTTGAGCCGCACATTCAGTGGCTGGTTCCCAGGTTGATGTGCATTGTAGGTGCTCTTTCGTGACTTGTACCCAATTTAGCAGGGCCGAACGCTTCCTGCAGGAGACTATGTGGGGATCGTGCGGTCCATTGCCCGCCCGCCTGCCATTTATGGGGCGCCTGTGTTGGCGGTAAACCTAATAGCCCGAAACGCCGTGGCACTACGAAGACCGCAGAAAGCGATGGTTATTAGGTTCATGAGTGACTGGATAAGCGACATGGCGCCCTCAGTTTCCAGCTGACTCAGGTGCTTACTGGATACGGATGCTTTGGGAAGTACCTGCGTCGCATGAGTCGGAAGCGAATGCTCGTTTGTCACCAATGCGTGGAATGTCCCGAGGGCACCGTCCAGCATACGCTGGAGGAACGTTCAGCGAGGACGCTGGGGGTGGTCTATCGCTTCCGTTTTCGTGGAATGTCGTCAAAGATACATTCAAAAGAGACGTCGGAGAGCGAAAGAGAGCATACCTCTCATTACATCTGCACCAGAAAAGCAGCCGTGCGTCGACGGGAGCTCAACGATCTCCGGGCGCCATGAGGAAAGGGGCGTTGAACTTTGGGCGGAGACGTTGCCTGACCAGTGAGGCCTTAAGAGCCATTGAGCAATATGTTACGTGAATGCCTTTTATGGGAGTATATACCATATTAACATACCGAGACTCCTCCGTGCCTCGGAAAGTACGTTAAGCCGTTGGTTCCGGCTGTCATTTGTAGATCTTTGGCAGTCGTTACGGATTGTCAGAAGCCAGAAAATCTGACACTAGTGTTACCAAGAAGTACCGTGTTACTCAGATAATGGGTTGTGGAGGTCTGGTAGGCAGCCGCTCCTCGTAAAATACTGGTATTCAGCTGAATCCGGTTTGACCGAGGGAGCCGACCCCAATGTAGTTGGGAAAAGGCAAGGCAGATGATGATGCCTTTTATGGGAGTATGTGCTGCTGCGGTCGTTGAATCAGCCACATTAGATGATGGTGTGCGACGGTGATAGTCGGGGGTGCGCTTGAACAATATTTTCTTTCGAGCTCCAGTATTATGGTAGCAGTAGTTCTCCTCTCCGTTTGAGCAGCAGCTACATAACATCACCATGACTATGTTTTGCTATGAAATATCAACAAAAAGCACACAGAGTTTCAAGACGCTACAAGTAACCGTTGAAGAGTTGTCTCACATGGAGATAATTCAAACAGCAGCTACATAACATCACCATAACAGATGTATTACTATGAAATGTAATATCAACAAATAGCACACAAAGTTTCAAGACGTTACTAGTAACCGTTGAGGAGACAATTCCAGCGAAAGCTTCATAAAATCACCGTGATTATAATATTGTTATATCACACTTACATTTTGAACGTTTGTCAGTTAAAATCAAATGAGGTCCTCTGATGGTACTTAAATCAAGAAATTGACGTGTGTGAATAGAATTGCTTACATGAAGATGTTTCAAATATTATTATGGTAAAATATAAGTGTGTTAAAAATTTTTATTGGAAATTTTCAAAAGGTCCTCGCTTTGTACACCGTCTACTCGGAAAAACGTCCTCGTACTGATCATGAAAAGTCTAGTGCTGCGTCCTCACATTGTACAAGAAATGCGAAAAAGTGTGTTAAATTAGGTCCTCGCATTGGTGTCCCTGGTCAGATAGTGAAGGTCCTCGTTTGACTCACACACAGGTCCTCGGATGGTACTTCCCAGGCGGGTTTTCGAATGTATTTAGGTCCTCGCACTGTTCATAGGAAGTCATACCAAAAAAAGATTGAGATAGCGCTATACAAATAGGCTCATCAACCTAAATATTGTTTTCTCTTTCTTTCTGTCTTGTTAATAAAGTCGTAAGTCGTCGTTAACATGGTTTTCTAGAAGGTCCTCGGATGGTGACTTACAGCTATAGTCCTCGTATGGATGTCTGTACAAGTAATGGTGAGTGTGTGAGTGTGTGTGTGAGTGCGTGTGTGTGGGTGAAGGAGGTGACAGCTTACGCAGTTGGTTAGGATGGTATAATAAGCAGATTTTCAGTGTCATCGTAGTTGAGGGACTTAAGCCAGGCAGTAATAACCCTCTTACAGTTAGCTCTTGTAAGAGGGTAAATTGTTAGCCTCTTATTTATCTTATTATATAGATGTCCACCAAGAAATTCAAAAAATTTGCGTGAGAAGGCAGTGCTACGATTAGTAAGTGTTGGGCAAACCCTGTGTTTGACTCTCTTGTTTGCATTAAGTAAAGGGTCATAGCCTATTAGTGAATGTTGTTTTAGAGCTGAGCACAGAATATAAAGTTGTCTTACTGTCAGCACATCAGAGAGCAAGTACAGATCTTTGGTAGGAAAGAAGAAAGGTAACGACAGGCTTACTTTTAGTACCGCTCTTTGAGCTCTTTCAAGTTTAATTAAATTAGTTTTACAAGTGCCACCCCATACAGTAATGCAATAGGTTAGAATGGATTGGCACAGGGCCATGTAAACCATTTTAATGACATTTTTATCTGCAATACGGCTTAAATTTTTAAAAATGAAAATTAGTTTTCTAGTTCTGGAAGATAGTAGGTCCAGGTGGTGCTTGAAGCCGAGAGTACTATCAATCATAACTCCCAGGTACTTTATACTAAAAGCTATTTCTAATCGACTGCAGGAACAGGAGTGGGCAGATGAACAGTAATGGGCTTTGATGTGATAATTTTCGTGAACTGCGGATGAGATGTTTTTAATAGAGAATGGTACAAATTTAGTTTTGCTGACATTGAGAGTAAGGCCGTTGTTATTGAGCCAAGAAGTTACAGTATTGAACCCAGATTGAGCGAGGCTGTAAACCTCATCCCAACTGTCACCATGGAAGATCAACGCAGTGTCATCAGCAAATGTGACAATTTTACCATTTTGTAGTAGTAGATCACACAGGTCATTGATGAAGGCGAGGAAAAGCGTGGGCCCAACCACACTACCCTGAGGAACACCGTAGCAAATAGGCAAGTCATCACTAGTAAATTCTCCAATTCTAACTCTCTGCTGCCTGTCAGCGAGGTAATCCCCAAACAGTTTGAGCTGTGTATCACGAATACTATACTTTGAAGCTTAGTTAGTAGGAGTGGAACAGAGACTGTGTCAAAAGCTTTAGCTAAATCCAGGAATATCGCTATCACTTTCTTTTTGTGGTCTAGTTTATTAACAACATGATCAATCAATTCGTGAACCGCATCATTGGTCGAGATTCCAGCTCTAAAACCAAATTGAGATTTTGACAGCAAGGATTTGGTCTCAAGATAGTTAATTAGACGCTTGTTAATAAGTTTTTCAGCTAGTTTAGACAGAGAAGAAAGTATAGAGATGGGTCGGTAATTGTTGACACAGCCTCTGTCACCACTCTTGTAGATTGGGATTACTTCAGCAAGTTTAAATTCTATCGGAAAAACACCACTGTGGAACATTAAGTTGAAGATGTACGTTAAGGGTGGGACTAGGATAGTGTGGTATCTTTTAAGAAAAGCTCCTGAGATATTGTCTCGTCCAACTGTATTGACTTTTTTTAGATTTAGGATACACTGACGGACCTCATCTTCATCAGTGGGAAGCAAAACGAAAGAGGAAGGACAAGAGTTAGCGTGTGGTGTGTAGATAGATGGATTTCCGTCATGAATGTTTTCAGCAAGGCTTTTGCCAATAGACACAAAAAAGTTGTTTATTGCATTGACAGAGGTGGAAGGGTTTGGGGAGGATATGAGATCCATTGCTGGGTTTGATTTTTTGTTGGAGTGTGTTATTTGTTTTACAGCGTCCCAAAGTTTTTTATTGTTAGTTTTAGCTGCTTTATCTAATAGGTTTTTTTCGTAGTCCGTTTTTAATTTTTTTAGTAGCCAGTTGCAGAAGTTTCTGTACCTTTTGTAGGTGATCTTGCTGATTTCATCATTTGGATTTTTTTTTGATTTTATGTGGAGTTTATCACGATTTTTCATACACCTCAATAAACCATTTGTTATCCAGGGCTTTTTAATCCTCTTGCGATTGGAAATGGAAACGGTACGTGTGTTAGCTAGTATTATAGAGTTTAGGTCATTGACTAACAATTTAGTAGCTACATTTACATCAGTTATTTCGTAGATAGAGTTGAGGCATATATTTTGCATATCGTTGTCAAGGCCAATGTAGTTAACTTTCCGAATGGTAGATGTTATCAACGGATGGTGGCAGTAAAACTTCAAAACGCTACACACAAAACACTAGCGTTTCAAAAAAGCCACATAGGAAGTAAATCAAACGAGGATGTGTCATTGTTGTCGTTGTCTAAAAGTGAAGCGTTAAAAATTATTCAACAATACATTATGGTATAATGTGGATGTAAGGTCGCTTGGACCTTGTCAAAGGTCGGCCCTGATCGAGATCATGCTAATAAAACACGGATTGTACATATGTAGGTACTCTATAATGTTTTGTTTTGCGTATCATCATCAAAATCATGGAAACCAGCGCTTAGCAACCCACTAGGGGAACTAAGCATAATGCTGACGCTTGAACCTTTTGCTTCTGGTATTATAGTTTTGTGTAAAGTTCCAATACTGGAGCTACTACCTGTAATACTGGTACGTTATGGAATGCCTTGCCCGTGTCCGTACGGCGTGCTCAATCTTTGTCTACTTTTAAAACTATGGTTAAAAACCACTACCTCTCTCTTTAATCGTCTTTACTTGCTTTCTCTGCTGTTTACTTCATAATTGTTATTGTATATATATTTATTTATATATTTATTGTATATATTAATAGTACACCTAAGACTACCTACAGTACTGTCTTTCCTTCTTTCTTCAAAATCTATACAAAGGTTGTCTTTAAAGATCGCTTTTAGCGATACGGCCGCCCATTGTGTCACCCTATGTAATGTTTTCTTCATATATATTTTCTGTAACTTATTTGGTGTACATAATAAAGAATATTCTATTCTATTCTATACTGGAGACAATAAACGTTTATTCTATTCTAAAATTAACGTGCCTTAGTGCACGACGAGTGTTTTATTACAGTTAAATCAATACTTATAGATAGATTGTAATCTTCCTTCCTCATCTTGTTTGTGCCTTGCTAAATTTGTTTCGACTACGTGGTGTAAACAATGATAAACAATTGCGACACCTTCGTCTGCTGGACCTTTCCAATCGCACGCCTCTTCTTGGAAACTCTTATCCAGCTGCAAGCTGCTACCAATTACTCGACAAAGATCGTTGCGCTATCTAGCCTGAAGGCCTTCTACCTTACGTTTGCTACCTAACATGCTTCGAACAGCTGGTTTATCTTTCACACAATTCCGGCCAGTGACTCACCAATCCATGTGACGGAGCCAGGTCCTGCCTCAGCGCCAGGACTCGCAGACGCAGCAGTTCTCCGGGGCGGTAGCGCGCACGCTCCGTGGATAACACGACCACGCGACCGCTGGAGATACGCAGAGGGAGCCGACGCTCCCAAACGCACTGGGCTTCGGGGTATCTGGGAGGTGGAAGTTCTGTTTAGTGATTGAGTACCGTATAATACTAACATACTGGGTATAATATGCAGGGGAATTCGTTGTGCCACTTCCTCTTCCTGGCTAAAACACTAGGAAGTGGTGACGGGCGTGCGTTTTAGGGGGCTACTGTAAACATTGACGTGGATGTTTAAACACTGCTGGCACTCAGCCTAATTTCAATAAATTAATTTTAATTTAACTATGGCTGTCTGGTCAACTCAGGTAGTCCATGAGTCAAAGAAGGTCACACATTTTGCTGCGTTTTTAGCCACTCATTTGGATTGGATTTCATTCGTGTGACCATTCTAATAGAGGTATAATAGTGTATGTAAGTGCAATCAGACTATAACGTTCCCATTTATGGGACACTTACCTCTTCTCTGTAATAAAAGAAGCTTAAATACATACACTCGAAAAACTTAACGCTCCTTCTGGCGCAGTCGGGTAAAAAAGAGTACCGCGTGTAACTTAATTAACATTTTGGATTTGTATTTCGAAAAAAAAAACAATCGAATTAAGAACCTCCTCCTTTTTTGGCAGTCGGTTAAAAAGAGGAGATTCTTCTGTTTAAATCAGGAATATTGTGTTACTGAAAACTTTAGTTATTGTAATAATAACTAAAGGTACTGAATACGAATGTTTTTTCAACCATTATAGGTGGGTTACATCAATAACAAGCAATGTACAAGCAATAACAAATTGTGATTAAAAACTGAGAACTGAGACAAGAAGAAAATAATAACATCAGTATTTATATGCAAGAATAACTTGGCGCTAATAAACTTTTTTTTTCATATTCATTAATCTCTCTATATTATGTCTCTATATTATGTATGGTCGATGCGGCCGAAAAGTTTTGGAGTGGCGACCGCGTACCGGAAGACGCAGCGTTGGAAGGCCTCCCACAAGGTGGACCGATGACCTGGTGAGGGTCGCGGGTAACCGATGGATGCGAGACGCACAGGACCGGTTGTTGTGGCGACAAGCGCGGGGAGGCCTATGTCCAGTAGTGGAGGTCTTTCGGCTGATATGATGATGATGATGATGATTATGTCCCACTGCTGGGAAAAGGCCTCCCTCTCCCTTCTCCACACACATCTGTCCTCTGCCATTGCGGGCCAGTCCTCCCGGTAAGAGTCAAGTTCGTCCCTCCACCTTCGCCTTGGTCTACCGCGATGTCGCCTAGCCCTGTAAGGGACCAACTTAGTGGTCCTCTTAGCCCACAGCTCATCTGACATACGATAGACATGTCTGGCCAATCCCACTTAAGACAAGCAGCTTTCCGGGTAACATCTGATATTTTCGTTTTGGCGCGCTTTTATTAAAGTATGAATAAATTAATTCCAGAAAATTCACGTAACTTAGGAGCTTAGAGCGGATTTCACCAATAAAACTGAACGCGATCAGTACATCTAAACTGCGTTCAAGAGCTGTCAGCGTCAATATTCCATAGAAAAATAGTGACACTGACAACTCATAAACGTGGTTTATACGCTGATCGCGTCCAGCCGGTCGATTCTGTCGACATCTCACGGTGTTCACCTAGGCGGAGTGAACGACAATAGAGCTGTCATTCCATCTTATTTGTATGGTTTGACAACTCACCCGTCGTGCGCCCCGCCCGGGTGTTCACTTCGACATGTTTACAGAATCGCACTGCTGTTTCATTGGTGAAATTCGCCCTTAGTTCTTACCTGATATTGACGATCAAGTCAGCTTTTGTGTTTGGTAGTGTTGGCACATTGACGTCCAAGCATCCTCCATCGCCTGCGAAGAAGTTCAGACACTTTTTGAGATAATATAACTTAGTTTTTGGTACTTTTAGCAATTATTTTATATGCTACAGTGTTTCTGCTTCTTTCTCTGCTGTTTTATGGTTGATTCACAAATAGCCTGGCTGTGGCCGGGCAGTGTCAGGGCCGTGGCCGTGCAGGGACCGTGCATCCGTATCTGCATGTCCGTGCGTCGGCCCGGGCACGGAAGCTCCGGCGCCTGCCCGGACACGGAGGTGTGCGAACGAGTTCATACAAAATGTTTGCAACTATATTTTTTTGAGCTCCGGACGGACCACGGCCCAGCCAAGTCCCGGACACTGCCCGGCTATGTGTTTTTTGAAGTGAAGAGAGATTAGAATGGCGCCAAAAAGCAAAAAGAACACATTGGATTTCGTCCACAAATTAAATTAGAAAAAAAAATGCACCTCTACATTCAAAAGGTTTATCTTTGTGATGATTTCAAGTGTTGCCAGCTAACCATCTTATTTATAAAACTTTGTAACTCAATATTAGTGATTACCAAATCAAAATCAATGTAGAATTCGAATATGTTATCTTCTAATCAGTGTTTGGACCATTCGTCTAGTTGTTTTTTTTTTAAATAAGGCTGTGGCATCGAATTCCATTCCATCATGACTGATCTGGGACATGGGATCATGGACATAACTTTCTTCAAGCATCTTTAACTCGTTACTAGATGAAGCGAATAGACCAAGATTTAGAAATGGTTCAGCTTTGTAGTGTTCTACATAGGTAATCCCTCACTCACATCTCTTTTTAATATTCAATGAACTACGTTACTTTTCTCTTGTGGATGAGAAATAATCAAATGGAAGTCATTTGATTATTTCCCATCCACAAGAGAAAAGTAACGTCCCGCTTTGGGCAGAGCGGGAGGGAGTGTCAGACTCTTACTGACTAAACCCATTCGTTTTCCTTCAAATGCCCGTTGCGTTCCTGGGCCGCAATAACTCTTTAGAACAATTCAACCCTGGGACCCTACTTTACCTGAAAGCTGTGAAGATGCCGTGACGGTCTGTCGGTCCTCAGTCAACAAGCTCAGCACCAAGCGAGCTGGACCCTCGGTGTAGAACCTGGAGACGCAGGCCCTGTTAATACTGCCGGCAGTCAGCACTCCTGGGGCCAGGAAGAGGTGGTTCTTGTCTGTGCACGGGTTTCTGGAAGAAAAGAAGGTGGTTAGTGAGTTAAGTATCTTAAAATAAGAAGTACCGGCTGTCATTTGTAGCTATTTGGCAGTCGTTAGGGATTGTCAGAAGCCAGGAAATCTGACTCCAGTCTTGCCAAGAAGTACCGTGTTACCCAGTTAATGGGTTGTGGAGGTTTGTAGGCAGCCGGTCCACGTAGAGTGATGACCCCAATATAGTTGGGAAAAGACAAGCCAGATGAGATGATTTGAACGCTAATAATTCTTCTTTTTTTAAAGGCGATGGGAACTGTAATGCAAGTCCTGTTTCATAGGTAACCAGCTTTCGCCCGCGGATTCATCAATATCAGCCAAAAGACGTCCACTGCTGGACATAAGCCTCCCCCAAGTGTCGCCACAGCAACCAGTCCTGTGCGCCTCGCATCCATTGGCTACCCGCGACCCTAACCAGGTCATCGGTCCACCTTATGGGAGGCCTTCCAACGCCGCGTTTTCCGGTACGCGGTCGCCACTCCAGAACTTTTCAGCCCCATCGTTTTTTTGTTCTACAAGCAATGTGCTGCCCACTGCCATTTCTGTCTGGCGATCCTTCGGGCTATGTCGGTGACCTTGGTTCTCTTCTCGCTCCGCGGCTTATCTCGCTTCGAAGTAGCTTACAACCGCCTCCGGGGACCCCGCTACTCTGTCTACCGCTGTAGTAAAATTAATCAAAATTGGTTCTTTGATGAATTTTACTATGATAAATTCTACTGATTTTTAATTTAAATATGGTTGAGCCGAATGGTGCTAGCGCGTGCGTCATGTTCGTGAACGGACGCCGTCAGTTTGGACTGGTCATCTCTCGGCTGCCACGGTTTATTTTAATGATTTGTCATTTAAATTGTTGTTGATTTTTATTTTTTTACTCCGGATACTTTAACGTGCATTTCTTTTTACATCGTTCTCACATATATGTTTGTATAATTTCAACAGGAATGATGTAACCATAAAATTGTAAAGAAACATAATTTAAAAGAGTGTCCGTGGAGTTTCTTGCACGTTCTTCTCCTTAGAGATCTACGCTTTGGAACGTGCAAATAGCTTTATCTTTTTGACTGACCGACCTTGACAATTCAAAAGTACCTGTGAATGGTTTATTTGAAATAAATAATTTGAATTTGAATTAGGCGTGAAAGAGGAAGACTCCAACTTTTTTGTTAATAAACTCTGGGTGGTCGATAAATGGGACATTCTAATTTGAGCTCTATTTCTTGGAACCATAGCCATAGATAGCCTGATAATTGGTAGAGCTTTTTCATAACCAATGATCAACATCATTATCATCATATCAGCTGAAAGACGTCCACTGCTGGACATAGGCCACCCCAAGTGTCGCCACTACAACCGGTCTTGTCAAGTGCTTTTCGCATCCATCGGCTACCCGCCAATGCTGGCTGATTTAAGTTACTACATCCGTTTCAATAGTATAAATAAACAACACAAACAATGACTTTACAAGAAGCCATTATCTTTAAAACAATTATGTTTTTTTCCCATAGACGTCTGGCAAAAAGTCAAACTTTCCGAAATTCCTATCAGATACACCTCATCGGTGTCTATTACCCACGCACATACCATCTACGTTTTTCTCATATACATTTTTAGGTTCCGTACCAAAAGGGTAACCACCGGAATCCTATTATGTTCGTCCGTCTGACTGTCAGCGGGCTGTATCTCACAAATTGTATTAGATAGACAGTTGAAATTTTCACAAAGTTTATGACATGTATTGCCGCTATGCAGTTTGCTTAGCTACTGAGCACTACATTACAATGAGTATGTATTCTGATGCTGGTATTTTATCTAGAAAGACTGTGGTCCAGCTTTGAGCACTTTGAAACCTGATAATATAATACTTTCCTTACTAATAATACTATAAACGCGAAAGTTTGTATGTATGAATGTATGGATGTTTGTTACTCTCTCACGCAAAAACTACTGAAGGTATCTTGATCAAATTTAACACAGAGGTAGATTATAGTCTGGAATAAGACATAGGATACCTTTTTGTCCCGGGAGTGTGTTCCCTTTGGGATAACTTTCGATATTCACGCGGGCGGAGCCGCGGGCGGCAGCTAGTAACAAATAATTCAATTAAAAGTTAAAGTGGGCCCACACAAGAAACGTTATTTTTTTGGTTAATAGTACGGAATCCTTCGTGTGCGCATCCCGCTCGCACTTCACCGGTTTTTTATACCTCACGTTTCATGACATGAAAGGTACAATAATACCATAGAACAAAAAACGATGAGATCAATTGAATGCTGGTTTCCTCGTAATGCCGACATAAAAATCAAGGTCCAATCGACCTTGGAGATCAACTATATTAATAATATGTTCTGTGATGATTGTGGCCTGTAATTGTATGTAAATGATTTTCATTTTTCTTTGTTATTCGCATGATGATTTTGTGATAAAAGAAAAATGGAGCTGTGGCTATTATATGTATAGTTACTGATAAATATTGTTAAATCGAGTTAAAAAAAAGGAGAAAGATCTCAATTCAGTTTTACTAGCTAGTATTGACCTAAGAAGCTCGTGGCTGATGCAGAATTCGTTCGAAAGAGTCACCGCGGTCCTGGAAAGCAAAAGGCATTTGAAGGAACACGGATGGGTTTTAGTCAGTAAGAGTCTGACACTCCCTCCCGCTCCGCCCATAGTGGAAGAAGTCATTTGATGATTTCTCATCTTTAAAAAAAAGAGGCTCGTGGTCAAATTATAAAACCTGTTAAGCTGACTTGCCAGGCTAGGTCTGTGGATGGTTATCATGCATTACATACCTGCCTTCCGAGGCGAGGCACGGAGGAGTCTCGATATGTTAAGATCACCCATCCACAGACCAACCTCGTCAAACGTTGCTTAGCCTTGGAGATCGGCCCGTGCGGCCGTTATAGTTTAACCACGATCTTAAGTGAGTATGTAGATACCTAAAACTGCACGGTTAAGCAATAAACCTGAATTGAACATGAGTTTCCGTTGAAATAGCGGAAGTTGGACGCCATTTAATTTTGCTCTACTTAAAACCAGAATATCGCCGTATTTACTAGCTTAACTTCTAGACCTGAACAGCTATAAAATAAACAGGTCCTAATGCAGCTAATCAGCTCAATTAACAGCTTCATTGTTTATACCTACTATTAATAATCGCAGGTTTTATTGCCCTGTTACAGCGAATAGGTACTTATATCCGTATGTTGCACGTTACCACGAGTATATGGTCATCCGCATGGATTTCGGAATTTATTTAAACTTATAAAACTATTATAAGGACATTGAGTTTTTTGTTCGTTTATCGGAGGTAATCTCTGACAGTGCCAATCCAATTTCGCCTTACATTCACAGATTTAAAGGTGCACTTTTTCTGAAACAATTCTCATTATCAGAAAAAATTTACGATTTCTGTTTTGGGTCAGGGGAGGGAAACTGCACCAAAAAGCTACCAGAGGCCCTAGACAATGTGGCATTCCATTAGCGACTGCCACTGTCGAAATGCCAAAATGTAGGGATTTGATCACGTGACATTTCGATAGCATCTGTCAATCCCATACATTTTTGACGTATTGACAATCGCCTTCGCCACACTACCCTAACTGAATGCCACATTGTCTGGAGCCCCAGAGGCCCTAGACAATGTGCCATTCAATTAGCGACTGCGATTGTCGAAATGCCAAAATGTAGGGATTTGATCACGTGACATTTCGATAGCATACATTTTCGACGTATTGACATTGACAATCGCCTTTGCCACGCTATCGTTGATAGAATTTCACTTGTCTCGAGCCCAAGATGTGTGTGAGCTTTTGGTGTGAACACGTCACAAATAAAACACAGACGGGTAGAGTAGATACAGACACTTTATAAAGACAGGAAGTATGGATTATCTAATATCATTAACTGACTACCAATTCAGCCAACCCCAGAACACGAAGCTGCTCCAATCGGGTTTCAAATGACCGCCGTATGAATGCGCTCGTTAACTCGTTCTAAGAAGTACGTACATCTGGATGTTATTAAAACCAGCTGCCGGTGATAGGGCTGGGCTTGCACACAAGCCTGTTTTAATGCTTTGATTGAGGTACCTAATAAAAGTTCGTCTACGTACAAGTTCCGTACGACTGTCAAAAATCGGCAAACTTCGTTCCGCGTTAAATTATTCATTTTTGTACATGTTTTGTTTCTGTAATTTATCATCTACGATGTATGTATGATGGCGTTTGTATACCGCTTATTGTTTTATTAAACATAATTTTTCTTCATAATTATTTTTTCCGATGTTTTAATAGTTTTTCTGATATTCAGGGTGTAGCCAAATTAAAAAAAATCGGTCTTGCCGTTCTTGAGTTATAATAATTATAAATGTTGGAACAAACCTGACTTTGTTTTATGTATTAAGATGAGTCTTTAACACAACATAAGAACCATTTTATTATAAAAAATACAAGGGAGATTTAAAAAATGGCTTTGAACGTGATGCGTCGTACAAATGAAATCCATGCTAAATATATTTCTGCAATCTTAAGTCCTATTGTTGTGACCTTTTTAATGGAAACGAACGTGCGGATAAGTAATTAGATTAATTCAAATGACTGTAATTAATTAAAACAATAAATCCGAATGTTATGTCTGGAACGCATGCAATCCTTGTGATGTGTTCATATCGTAAGTTACAATTACTTACAATCCATCTGCCGTGTGTCGCAACAGAACTGGGAAAAGTGGCCACTGATTGGGTTCCAAACAACAGGGTCCGGGGACGCGGTAGGCCCAGGAGGAGATGGCGTGATGAGTTAGACTCCTACCGAAAGGATTGGCCAGATGTGGCAAAGGACAGAGAACAGTGGAAGAAAGGAAGGGAGGCCTTTGCCACAGTATAAATATCAGATCAGGTCAGATATTTAACCGTGCCTTTGCCCTGCAGTGGGACAGTCAACATCATATCAACCGAAAAAGCCACTGCTGAACGTAGGCCACCCCCACAACAACCAGTCTTGTGCGTCTCGCATCCATTGGCTACCCGCGACCCTCACCAGGTCATCGGTCCACCTTGTGGGAGGCCTTCCAACGATGCGTCTTCCGGTACGCGGTTGCCACTCCAGAACTATTTGGCCCCATCGACCTTCTTTTCTGCGAGGAATGTGCCCTGCCCACTGCCACTTCAGTTTGGCGATCCTTCGGGCTATGTCGGTAACCGTGTTTCTCTTGCGGATTCGATCAAGGACACAACAGTAGTGGGACAGGCTTATAATAATTTAACAGCGTATAAGGATGCGTCTCAAAGTGACTCAAAAGTCTGCCCAACTTAAAGTATGACCAGAGAACTTTACAGGAACGAGCTGGGCACCCGTGAAACAAAGAATTGGTGCCCTGAAATAGCTACAAGGTGGACCTCGAAGTAGATGATGACGTTAGATTTCGAAGTATTTCTTAATAATTGGAAATAACTAGCGCAAAACAGTGACCGATGGAAGGCATGGTGGGAGACCTTAGCCCAGCCGTGCACCAGTTCGGATTTCTAATAATAAAATGTTCAATTGAAAGCTCGTTACTTACCAATCAAAGTGTATCAAAATAAAGTACTATCAATTGGTTCTTTCGTGCGGATTTTAAATTGTTAGGTTAGGTTAGCAGCGTACGTTCCCGCGATCTCCGGCGTAGGTGACAGATGGAACTCCGGGGTGATTTTAGTCAGCAAGAGTTTGACATACCCTCAGAGGACAGCCATGTGGATTTCCCCCCGTAGATTTTTTTTATAGTAGTTATAAAATAGCCATGTCGATCTCAATATTTATCAATAACAGCGCGTTTGATATTGACATTGGCAAGACATCAACTAACTAAACCGTGTTGTTTACTGACCGTTCGCGCGTTCTGATCAAGCTATACGTATATAAATAAAATTGCCTTCAGGACACCTAGGTTCCAGAATTAATAAACCGATTTATTTTTAACTGACTTAAAAAATATGGTTATCAATTCGGATGTTTATTACCTATATATTTTTTATGTATGTTTGGGCACAACTCCGTCGTAATATGTTTTATACGGATTTACAAAATTATTTTTTATTAGAAAGTGGTTTATTCAGGAATGGTCCTATTTCGTAAATTATCTGATGAAGAACTTTGCAGGTAGACAGCTAAATAGATAATTATGGACTCTGGATTTTTTTCATAATGTTTTTTTAATAAGACGTGGATATATTGGAAACTATTGAATTTGGACAGCATTTATTGTATAATACAATTTTTTCATAATATATAGAGAAATTATAATCTAATAAAGATTTATTACAATGTTACGGGTTCTAAAATTTTCTGGTGCCTCATATAGAGTATTATGGAAAAGTGGTCTTCGGAAATTTCGTCTCAGGAGAAGAGTTTGAAAAATCAAAACTATGTGTGTGCCTATACATTTATACGAGTAGTTTCACCGACAGGAGCAGTTATTGCGGTAGCAATAATAGATTATGCACCAAGGGCATAAAGCAGTGTCTTATGTCACGGGCGTCATATTGAATCCCGAACGCAATAAAGAATTCCAGAGTTAACTTACGATCGAAGCGAGGGAATTGATACAAGAATCCTGAATGCAGCGAGGGATTTATCTAGCCCATGACAAGGACATGTTAAGTCACTACTTGCACGAAAACATCAAATTATTTATTTATTATTATTTTTTTATTTTATTTATTTTTTTATTTCTGCCTCCGCTGCTAGGCGAAGGTCGCGCGGTCTAAGTGAGGTTCCAAATTATTATTATTATTATTCTCTTTATTCACTTTATATACATATAATTTACATTTTTAAATATTTCTATAAAAATATAAAAAAAACATTTAAAAATATAAAAAATAGTAGCCCACCGGTATCGGGAACAGAATCCAAGCTACCGGTGGTCAGGGCTCTTGAGAGAGGAACCTCCTAACGATACGCGCCGTGTCCAAGAGTACTGCTTTCTGGATCAAGCCCTTGATCCAGCTGCCCAACGAGAGTCTCTTGAGATGTTGGTCGAGGCTCTTGGCAATTACGCCATTGGCCGTGACGATTATCGGCACAATGACTGCTGTGTTCACATCCCACATGTCGACAACCTCGCGAGCCAAGTCAAGATACTTTGTTTGTTTATCTTTCTCAGACTTCACGAGGTTCTCGTCATGAGGGACTGCTATATCAACAATCATTGCGCGACGCTCTAGTCGGTCTATCACCACTATATCAGGCTTATTAGCCAAAATAGTCCTGTCAGTGATGATAGACCGATCCCAATACAATGTGCAATTGCCATTTTCGAGAACTGGGTCGGGCACATACCTGTAGTACGGTACTTCCGATTCCACAAGATTGTATTGAAGAGCAAGTTGCTGATGGATAATCCTGGCTACAAGGTTGTGCCTGTGCAAATAGTCTCCGTTAGCCAGACTAGAACAACCGGAAATAATGTGGCGGATAGATTCCCCGGGCCGGTGACATGCCCGACATATGTCAACCGTACCGTCCTTCACAATGTATTTCCGGTAGTTGTTCGTCATCATAACTTCGTCCATAATCGCACAGACAAAACCTTCGGTTTCCCCGAAGAGGTCACCAAAACGCAGCCAGGCTACGGACGCTAAAAAGTCTACATCGGGCCCATGTAGGACCCGATAAAAACGCCCGTGAAGCTCCTTGCTCTGCCATACCTCCATGCGGTCATTAGTATCTAATACCACAGGTTTGCGCCAGTTCTCGTTAGCCAAGGAGAGCGCGGTAAGGCCTTTGTCCACCGCTACCACGTCCTGATGCATACCCACGTCGGCCTCTAGGAAATAGTCCCTAAGGCTGCATACCTCGCGGTTGTGTAGGGTCTTAGTATTTAAGAATCCACGACCCCCGCACTTCCGCGGGATATACAGCCTCATCACCGATGACCGTGGGTGATGCATCCGATTTGCGGTAAGCAGTGAGCGTACCCTCCTATCCAGGGCGTCAAGCTCCGTCTGAGTCCATTTGAGTATGCCGAAAGAGTACATCAATACCGGCATGACCCAACCGTTAAAGGCGCGCACCTTGTTTCCGCCTGATAAAAGACTGTTAAGTACTTTGTTCAGGCGGCCAAAGAAGCGCTCCTTCAACGATTGTTTCATGTCAGCAGTATTGATGCCTAACGCTTCCGACATACCCAAATACTTGTAGGTTTCGGTTGAGGAGAGGGATCTAAGGTGTATGGAATCCGAGAGTTGGGTTCCCACGGATTCCATAATCTCCCCTCGCTTTACATGCATGACCGCACATTTGTCCATACCAAATTCCATCCTGATGGCGCTACTGAAGGTTTCTGTTACCTTCAGTAGCTTCATCAGTTGCAAATTGTTAGGAGCAAAGAGTTTTAAGTCATCCATGTAAAGGAGGTGCGATATGACCTGACCACCTCTTCTCAACCGGTAGCCTTGGCCCGAATCCTCCAGCAGTATACTTAGAGGGTTGAGGGCCAGACAAAACCACAGTGGACTCAGACTGTCGCCCTGAAATATACCACGCTCTATCCTTATCGGTTCGCTGTTCGCCTGGATCTGTCGACATACTGGATAGCGAAGGACCGTCCTCCACTGCCCCATACATGACATCAGGAAGGTGCGCAGAACTGCATCAACTTTATACAACTCCAGCACCCTCATGAGCCATGTATGTGGCACTGAGTCATAGGCCTTCTTATAATCTATCCAACATGTCGACAGATCCTTTCTAGAACGGCGTACCTGTTGGCTAATGGCAACATCGATGAGGAGCAGCTCCTTAGTACCGCGGGACCCGTTCCTACATCCATTCTGAGAGGCAGACATTATTGAATTGCTCTCAATATGTTCGTTAATCTTTGCTCTCAAAATGGATGTAAGAACTTTATAGACCGTCGGTAAACACGTGATCGGTCTATAATTTTTAGGTTCCGCAGTACTACCTGATTTATGGAGCAGGTGGGTTATTCCTGTAGTTAGGAACTGTGGCAGCGATCCGGACTCTAAGGCAGACTGGAATTGAGATGCCAAGCGAGCGTGCGATCTTTGAAACCACTTAATCCAGAAATTGTGCAGCCCGTCCGGCCCTGGAGATTTCCAGTTAGGTAACGGACGGACTGCACTAGCTATATCTTGGGGGCTGATGGTAATTGCCCCCATCTGTGGTATCGGATCACACGCACGCTCGACCTCCCGAGTCCAATCACCCTCGGTGTGACTGACAGGCACCGACCAGATGCTGCGCCAAAATGAAAGCATGGCGTCATCATCCGGTAGGCGCGCATCAGTCACACCTTGGTCCGGTCGCTCCCAAGCCCTATAAACCCACCTTTCGTTGTTTTGGAATGTGCGATTCAGAGTGTATCGCTCCACTCGCCGCTTGTACCGACGTATACGGTTTGCCCATGCATAGATTTTCTGCTTCAGGAAGTCGATACGCTCTGTGACGCGGGTCGGGTAATCACGAGGACTAATATCAGTCCCCGAGAACGCCCGCCTCACAAAGCGCATCACTCTACGGCGAGTGTTGCCCTCCCTGAAGCAGATTAGTTTGCCGATGAGTGCTCTAGCCTCACCGATACGACGCTCGATCCTGCACTGCCAAGCTGGTACAGCTGGTCGTGTAGCTCTGTCAGTGTTAGGAAATTTTACATGAGCTACACGACATGCCGCTGCAGCCGCACAGTACAAGATCGAGTGGGTATCGGCGAGGTCTTCGCTGCTATCAAAATAATTTGAAAGCTGCGAATCTAGAGCACACACCAGCGCCCTATTTTTCTTATGCATGGGCAAACGAGGTAGACGGGGTCTAAGCTCAGGCGGTGTGGAGCGATACTCTCGGAAAGCATCCTCCAACGCACCCCTCAATCGCTCATTGCATTGGGTACTCACGGATATAGCCACGTCATCATCATCTTCACCAACGTGGTCGGGTCGCGGTGAAACACTTGGTTGTATTTGCACCGCGGCCGGTGGCGAAGCAGGCGAGACACGGCTACTCCGTGATACCAGACGCAGTCTATCAAGTACGGCGTCATCCAACATACGGTTACGCTGAATGACCCGCACCTGATCCGATAATCGTTGGGCTGAAACGTTGACACCTGGCTCAAGTACCTGAAACAGAGAGAGCATCCGACCACGGTACGCAGTCAGGTTAGTTCCCCCCTCTGTAGCCCCAAAGTATGAGCGCATGACATTTTCGTTTATGGATTGTGTCCATCGCATGCGCTGCACACTTCCACCGGCAGCGGGGACCCTGTCAGAGGCCGGCGGGCCTCGAAGTCCCAAGCTGGTCGGTGGTCGGCCTCGTCCGCGCCGACGCGCAGGTGGTGGTGTCGTCGGCGGCGAGAAGTATTCGTCGCTCGAGCTCGACGCAACTGCAGCAACCGGAATCTCAGGACTCACGGCTGGCGCAGGTCCCGGCGGCTGCGAGGCGGAGCTGAGCGACGAACCCGAAGATGTTGGATGTGTGTTTAGTTTTCGTGCCCGGCTTCTTGTTAGCATTTCATTTGTCCATTTCAGAGTCGCCAAATAGTATTTTCAAACATGTTTTCGTATAGGTTGACTTTCTATAAAATTCTATTTCTTTTTTTTGGTGGATTCTTGATGAAATACATGTTGTTATATGTTATTTTTAATAAAATTGAGCAATAATAAGGAGTGAGAAAAATTTACGTCAACCAAGTTGACAGCCGGGCCATTATTATTATTATAGCCTCTTTATTTCCTTAAAATAATTAATTTCATAAATTTACTTAAATTCAAATACATTAAATTTTTATAAACAACTTAATCAAGTACAGACATCTCATTTAAGTTCTTCTATTTATCAATATTTATTTTAGTTGTCCATTATCATTATATTTATTATTTATTATTATCATTTATTTTTACTTATTATTATTTATTTAGTTTATTATTAATAACATGCATTTCAATTAAATTATTATTAAGGACCTCTTAACGAGTAAAGGCCTCCTCCATTTTATTCTATTATTTGCCTTTACAATCCAGTCGCTACCAGCAACTTTATTTATCTCGTCCATCCATCTCTCTTTTGGTCTTCCCCTCTTCCGTTTATTTAATGGCCCTGGCCAAGTAGTTATTCTATGGGTCCACTTATCTTTGTTCATGCGTGCAATATGGCCAGCCCACTTCCATTTCAGTTTCATACAATACTCGAGAGCGTCTATAACATTGGTTGTTTTTCTAATTTCTGTATTTCTTACTTTGTCTTTCATTTTTAAGTTTAATATACTACGTTCCATGGACCTTTGACATACTTGTAGTTTGTTTTTTGTGTAGTTGTTAAAGATCCACGTTTGGCAAGCATAGGTTAGACATGGTAATATACAAGAATCCAGTACTTTTTTCTTCAGTTTAACAGGGAGGTTAGATTTTAATATCTCCTTGTTACTCCAAAATTTGTTCCATGTAGCATTTATTCGTCTTTGTAGTTCATCATGGTGTCTGGTCGAAGATAACGATATCTGCTTACCCAAGTAGATATAATCTTGAACATATTCTAGTGAGATATTGTTAACTTTAATGGGTATTGTTTGGTGGTTGGTCATGACCTTCGTTTTTGCGGTATTTAATTCCAAGCCAATTTTTCTGCTCACAGTATTTAGCTCATTTACCATTTCTTCCAGTTGAGTTGGTGTTTCCGAAAAAAGTACAATATCATCTGCAAAACGGAGGTTGGATAGACATTTTCCTTGTATGTTGATACCTTTTCTTTCCCAGTTTAGACTTTTCATAATGTTTTGCAGAACTGTTATGAAGATTCTCGGTGAGAGAGGATCACCCTGTCTGACGCCTCTACATATGTTTATTTCCGGGCCCTGTTTTTCCATTCTTACGCGACTTTTAGATTTACTATATATGTCTTTTATCAGCTCAATAGTTTCCAGTGGTACATCGCACTCGTATAAGGCTTTCCACATGCTGCTATGGGATATAGAGTCGAAGGCTTTGGCGTAATCAATAAAAGCCAGATAGAGTGGCCTATTATGCTCATTATACTTCTCTATGATCAAGTTTAGTGCGTGTATGTGATCTGTGGTAGAGAAGTTTTTTCTAAAACCCGCCTGTTCCGGTGGTTGATGTTTTTCGGTGTACATGGAGAGGCGTTCTTCTAGACATGAGGCAAATAATTTATATATATTTGGCTGAAGGCTGATGGGTCGGTAATTTCCGATGTCAGCAGGGTCTCCTTTTTTGTATAGTAAAATTATGTCGGATTTTGCCCATTCTGTTGGTATTTTCTTGTCATCTAGAATCTTATTAAACAGGTTAGTTAGAGGCGACGCTAGTAGATATTTGCCAATTTTTATTGCTTCATTTGGAAAGCCATCTGGTCCATTGCTTTTGTCAGATTTTAAACGTTCTATTTTCTTTATGACCTCATAGGTAGAAAATCTTTCGAGAGTTTTGGAGTCTCCAGCGAGAAAAGAGATTTCTTGATCCGATTCTTGAGTTGAGTACAGGTTTTTATAAAATTTTGTGGCTGTTTCTATAATTTTTGATCTAGAAAATGTTTTGTTATTTGTAGAGTCTTTTTTTAGGCATGGAATCCATTTTCTGGTCGAGTTTAGTGCTTTGAAACCTTTTTTCAGGCTCCCTGAAGATTTTAGGTGTTTTTCAATTGTTTTTATTCTGTGTTCATTTTGTTCTTTCTTTATTTGTTTATAAATATGTTTATATAGATAGCAGCGCTCTATCTTTTCTTCTTTTGTTAATATTTTTTTGTTTGTTAATTCATTTCTTCTCGTAATGAGCCTTTTAGTACCCTCTGTTATGTCCCATTTTTCTACTGCTATGGGAAGAGAGACAAAAGAGGCGAAACCCTGTTTCAATTTTGTAGTGAAAATAACCTAGTAATAACAAACAGCCTATTCAAGAAGAATATAAAAAATATGTGGACATGGCTCTCACCAAAGAAAAAGAAAAGCCAAATAGATTACATATTGACAAACCGCAAAGATAAAATTACAAATATAGAAATATTAAGCAGACTACCATATCCCAGCGATCACCGACTAATACGAAGTACCATCACAACATCAAATCCGAAAAAAAGTTGAGCCAAGTATAGAAGTAACAATAGTAAATTAAACACAATAGAAGAAAAGGAACAGTTCATCGAAACTTTAAGTAGAAAAATAAACACGGTTAAACTAGAACAAAACGAAGACATGGAATCTTTTTATGGCAAAATCAAGGTGTCAATATCTGATAGTTTGAACTGTACTAAAAAAGAAACAGGTTCCAAATTATAATCACATTAATGACCGGTGGGATATAATGAAATTCTGTACAAAATTATTGCCGGAGGCACAGCTTCGCCTCTCTTCATGGCAAAAGCAATTGCATTTTTTTTGCAGTAGGTGTGAAAAGTAGACTATTCTCCTCAGGGATAAAGGTGTCTTTGCCTCGTGCTAACTTGAATACTTCGCTGCATTCAGGATTCTTGTATAAACTCCCTCGCTTCGCTAGTGAGTTAACTTTCGCATCCTTCATTACGTTCGGGATTCAATATGACGTACGTGACATAAGACACTGCTTCATCCTCTCGGTATATAATCTACTATTATTTCCGCTACATTTTTACAAGTTTTTTGACATTTATTGTTGCTGAGATATTGGACTGGAACTTGGAATGATCGCTTTTTAAGTAGTTACGAGAGTTGCGCCTGTGGTAAAACTTTTCGCGGTTTGAGAGCCTAGCGGTCTCTCGAAATATTATGAGCCTGTAAGAAACTCTCAGCAGTACCTACTGATGTGGTTTGGTTGCATAAAATCTGTCATTGAACTATAATAAATGCGACCAACTCCATGAAATTGCTAGAACTGATTTTTTAGAACTTAAGTATTTTTTTTGACATCATGTTACTAGTACTGTCCCACAGCTGGGCAAAGGGCAAGTCTCTCTAAGAATTCTTTTCATGCGCCACTTCGTACCAGCCCTCATAGTAAATACGAAAAAACTTACCCTAGAATATTTTCAACTGGCTCGGTCTCGTTAGCATTCTCGGAACTGGCTAGCCTCAGCCCTAATAGCAGGCAAAACAACAACATTTTCATAGTTCAGAATCCTCAAATCACAAACACTTTACTTCTTGATTAGTACAAGGAATTTAATTACATTTTCGACTTGGTAGTACTTATTATCGTTGAAGAAAGTTTATTTATACTTTTATGATTTCCTGATGTCTGATTGCTGACTTTTAATGTATTTCGGATGTAGGTACAGTTATTTCAACTTATTAACACTTTTTATATGAGTTTATTTATTTTTGGATTATACTGTTATAATATATCTACATACTTGTAAAAGGTAGTCTTTATTTATATTTCCTCATTCAATTTTGTGCTTAATTAATTTTATTTCTCAATACATTCAATTTCGTCAATAAAATCTACCGATCAAAATAATACTATCACCAATTTTAATATTTCACTTAGCAACAATCTATTTTTGGAATGGCCGCTTAACTTTATTATTATTTTAGAGCTAATTAATTAAAGCTATTTTTATTTTATAGATAACAACGGTTATTCGTTTATCTGAACCGGCGCCATTTTGAATTAACTCGCAGTACGTCCGTCAGGTAGCGCGCGCGCATCAGACTAGTTGTTGTACGCATGCGCGAAAGGTCGTCGCGCATCGCGAAAAAGTGAGGAGAGCGCAACATTTTTTCGTTTTCAATAATTAATCTATTGGTTTAGATGAAAATGATTTTCTTCTTACAGGAATAACGCCCATACGAGCGTTTGATATTGATGGTATAATTACTATGTGTAAATCAAAATAATCAATGTTTTTTTAACCTATATTCAGCAACGCCGGTCTCCCACCGTCCGTGGCTCCCACGGTATTGAAAAAATCACAACACTGAACAATAGTTAGCTTCTATAAATGATTACATAATATATTTGTTTGTGTAATAGTAGTTACACAAAATTTATATATCTATAAGGAACCATTAAAATAGATGGACCAATTTTAACACAGTGTTCAGTACGTCTAACCAAAGATATCCAAGAAAGCAAAAAAAAAAAACACTGATTAAAGTGATTTTATTTTTGACCTAAAATTATAAATTACCTGCACACTAATAAACACGTTCATTGTGGGTAGGTACTTGCACTCGCGCCCCGCCACGAGCGTATTCGATACCTGAAGTATCAATTAATGTAAGGGACATTTACTCAAAATGCCAAAATGAACCTTACAGCGATTACTTCAAGTGGCATTTATCAAAAATTCTAAAATGTCACTTACGTTAATTGATACTTCTGGTATCGGTATTTGTAGTATCAGAATTATGAGATAACAAATTAATGTGTTACTTAGCTGATTTTTTTTCTCTTGTAAGTTTGTAATGAGTTTTTTTTATATTTTTTACCAGTGTCCTTATTTTAGTGGTCTAAATGATTTCTAAACGTTTGTTCATCTATTTGAACAATTTCTAATATCAGTTTGGATGAACTATGTTATGAACATGTGCAGTTACTGCGTCAAATTTCCATTTATTAGAACATAGACAGGGTTGCTGCAACTGGCTTTCCAATGTCAAATGTTCAATTTTTTTGATTTCATTCAAGGAGTTGTTTTTTACATTACATCTTGATAAAATTATGTAAAAAACAAAACCCTAAAAAGAGAAAGAAGTCGACTCTCCCGTACATTTTTCTCGCATAACGCGACCAAATGTAGAGGACAGCTGTTTTTTCATATTGTTTGGGTGAGAGTGTTCTATTTATGATTGATACTTAATGCCTGGAAAAAAATGGGTGGTCAATGAAAATTACCTGACCCTGATTTAAATATTATAAATTCTTAAAAATAAGCTTAAATAGGTAAGTATTTAAAAAATGTTGCGCACCCCTGGCTAGGTTAATAGGTCGATCGTCGACCGCTGGCTATACAATTAATTGTTCTTCAATTGTTTTGCCATTACACATTGAACGCCGGGTTAGGAATGTGTAGCAGTTTATATTTACGACTTTGTATTTGTATACGGTAGTCGAGGTATTTTAGAAGCGATGATTAGGCTAGGAGCTCGTGGCTCATCTACCGACGTATGGGACGACGTTTTTCATATATTGATATTTTATTCGTCTATAAAACTCTCGAATTTGTTACCTAGTTAATAATTTGTCATACCTATTATAATTATAACGTGTAACTATTTTTTAATGTTACTAAAACACTTTTACTGACTAAATATTTGCATGACATAAGTAAATGGCGGAATATGCACTGAATTTATTATGTAACATCTGTACCTACCACATTTCATTTAAATAAATGATTACGATTAGCTCAGCTTAGCTCGTGGCTAAATTAAAACAGCCGCAACAAACTATCTTCGAGGTTAAGCAACACTTGCCGTGGATGGGTGACCCTGATCATCCACTATACAGGATGTTTCAGAAGTGCATGGTCATATTTAAGGCGTTCGTTCTGAATCTGGTAAGGAAACAACAGCAAAAACAAAAAAAAACGACTTTTTTCAAAATATCCGACCGGTAAATAATTCTGAAAAGTTTCAAAAACAAATTACTTTTCAAACAGTTGCATGTTGCTGTTGGCATTTATTGCTTTTGGCCAACAACTGCATCAGACTGCTTGAAAAGTGGTTTGTATGAAACTTTTCAGAATTATTTATCGGTCGGATGTTTTGAAAAAGTCGATATTTTTTATTTTCGATGATGTTTCTTTACTCTGTATTAGATACAACTTGACAGAGGTAAAAAACTTTTTAAACGACTTCAAAAATGGAAAAGGTTTTCAAATCGGATGTTTTTTTTTAATGTTGGTATGTTCGGGCATTTCTCCATCACTATGGACGGATCTGCAAAATTGGTTTTTTTTTGCTCGAAAGAGGTTTATTTCAAAATGGTCCCATATAAAATATAACAGCCTTATTCATAAAAACTTTATAACCGTTATTTAGCTAAAATACCGATAAGCAGACTCTTAATTCAAAATTTTCTATGGAGAATTTGAATTTAGAATCTCTTAAACAGTATTTTATCTACACTCACAACGTAATGTTCCAAATATGAGTTCAAAAACGAATGCATAAATGCATACTTTTTTCTCGTGGATAGGTAAAATTTAAAAAAAAAACCATTACAGTTCAACATTTTCCTTCGATTTTTAAACAACTGCATCATAAAATAACTTTTTAATTTTTATAGCACACTTTTTCTTTTTAATTTTTGGCGCGGGCTCATTGACTTAAGTCAATGAGCCAGCTTTTATCTTTGTCTATGTTTGAGCGCGCTGCGCAGTCATTCGAATACGCAATGAGAATATCCGCCATATTGGAATTAACTATTTTTCCACTTATTTTATTTCAACTGTATGAGTGAAGATAAAATAGTGTATGCAACGGCATATAATTAGGTATTAAAACACTCATGTGATGCTATTATCACACTCGGCTACGCCTCGTGTGATAAACCCACACTCGTGTTTTAATAACAGATGGCGCCACTAGGTGAACATCTAGGTTTGATAAGCTCCGAGTTAAATATTTCTTAAAAATATAAATACTGAGAAATTTCAACTAAATTTGTAACTAACGTGAAGGTGCTAAGACAAGTATCAAGTGAAAGTGTTATTCAAGCTCATTGTGACGGGCACCTGAGAAACTATCTTAATTAAAATCACAAGACCAAGTGCAGTTAAAACTACGAATACAACGTTTAAAAGTGCTAAAACACCAGGGAATTTTCTAAGCCAAATCAATAAAACGATTAGCTGCAAGAAAATCGTAAAAAAGTGTCAAAAAAAGCTAATTCGAATCATCGTAAACAGTGAAAAAATTTGTGGAATGTGTGACAAATGAGTCAATCTTGTAACGTTCTTTAAAATTTAAAATCTAAAATCCGAGCAATACGGTTGCAAATTTCAACTTAATTATTAACGTCCAAGTGGCGCAGCGGCAAACGTATCGGATTAGACTTTACGTAATCGACTGCGTCGCGAGTTCGAGCCTGGCGCCGTGATATTGTTTTTGTATTCTCTCGAGGTTTGAAGAACAAATTACTCACAGCAATGGTCAACAATTGTGCGGGTTGTATGAATACAATCCAAAGCAAAGATTACCTGCAATGTTGTATATTTTGTAAACTAAGGTACGACTTGCTGTGTTCTAACATACCCGACAAGCAATTCAAGGCAATGGGTGTAGCCAAAAAAGCTACTTGGAAATGTCCAAATTGTCAGAGTAAACTACCGAAGACAAACAACACGGATACACCGGTCCGATAAGCGGCACGAGGTGATTGCCCCGACAATGATAAAGCTCAGCGACTTCACAACTCACCTACCGAATCTAACGTAACTGTTCGCAATAAACAGACAAAGCAGAGCAGGTCACCTGAGAGCCCAATTAATGACGACACCATTTTAGAAATCACAAAAGGTTCCTTTAGAGAAATTATAAAGCAAGAGATCGCCAGCGCGCTTAAAGTTGTCGTAGCTGACCAGTTCAAACAAATAAGCGAGTTAATAGCAGGATTTCAGGTTTCCCTTGACTTTTTTAACGAAAAGTATGAAGAAACGAAATTATCATTAGAAGAAAAATCCTCCAGAATTCAGGCACTTGAGAAAGATAACATACAGTTACAAACATCAATCCACGACATAAATCGACGCCTAAACCTTATGGAACAGAACTTTAGAGCGACCAACCTCGAAATTCAGAATGTGCCCGAAAATCGGTCAGAAAACTTACTTTCAACGGTGATACAACTCGGTAACATCACTAAAAGTGAAGTCGTGATAGCTGACATAGCTCTTTGTACCAGGATCGCAAAAAAAGATACCCAGACTACTCGACCTAGATCTATTCTTGTCAAATTCAACAATCCACGCTTGCGAGATACATTCCTTGCTGCTACTATCAACTACAACAGGAACAACAGAAACAATAAGCTGAATACGAGTCACCTTGGTATCGCTACTGAGGACCCAGTTCCGATTTACGTGGTGGAACACTTGTCGGCAGATAACAAGGCATTACATGCAGCGAGCCGAATTCGTGGCAAAACACTCGGGTATAAGTTTGTTTGGGTGCGAAACGGAAGAATTTTCATGAAGAAAAATGAACAATCTGAACGCATTGTTATCACGAACCAGGAGCAACTTAAGTGTATAGCGTAGGGATAGATTAGAATAAATATATTAGAAAAACTGTTGAATGTTTTTGTAGTTTAGTTAGCCTTATTCGATAGTTCACTTCGAATTTACTATCAGAATGTACGCGGCCTTAAAACGAAACTTGATATTTTTTACCGTAATATGTCCTTACAAGATTATGACATAATTGTGCTGACGGAGACTTGGCTGAACGGTGGTGTTTACGACGCCGAATTATTTGACGACAGGTATGAGATTTACAGACGAGATCGCGAATCTAGTCGTTATAGTACACGCAGGGATGGTGGTGGCGTCTTAATAGCGGTATCCAGGAAATTAAAGTCGTGTCGACTGCCACGCCTTGAGAGTTCATGTGAGGATTTGTGGGTCAATATTGAAACTGCCCCGCGAGGCACAAAAACATATATATTCCGTATCTGCGGCGTTTACTTACCCCCGCCTGTGACCTCTGATATCATGCAGGTATTCTTAAATTCTGCTCAGGGTGCTCTTGACCACGGTGATCAAACTCTTATTTTGGGAGACTTTAACCTCAGCAATATAATGTGGAAAATGGATGAGCAAGACACAGGTCATGCACAGCCACATCCAAGTAATAATAGCGAAGTGATTAAATGTTTTCTAGATTTTGTTTCGTTAAACGCTTTAGAACAGTTTAATTGCTTGCCTAACTCTAAATCTAAAACATTGGATCTCGCCCTCTGTAATACCACGTTACATAACCTTAGTCATTGCGACTGTCAATTGGTTTCAGAAGACCCCTTGCACCCATCGTTAGAATTCTCCATGTCCTTAAACACTAAATCAAACAATCTCCAAGCTAAACCAACAATAAAACCAGACTTCTTTAAAGCTGATTACGATAACATCACGACAGAACTAAATTCTATAGACTGGGAAAAAGAACTGGAAGCTCACCCTACAACTGACAAAATGATCGATATATTTTACATAGTACTGCACGACGTCATCAAACAATATGTTCCGATGAAAAAAATATTGGGCAATAAATATCCTCAGTGGTATTCTAGAGAACTTATACGTCTTCTAAAGGAAAAAAATAAATATCGCATAAAAGTTAAAAAGTACAGAAATCCTCTAGACGTCGTGTCATTTGAGACATTGCGTACAAGTTGTGGTAAGCTTTTGGAAGTCTGTTACAAAAACTATATAGTTAGAATGGAAGAAGCACTTGCAAAGGATCCAAAAATGTTCTGGACATTTATTAAAAATAAAAAGAAAAATAAGAGTACTTACCCAGCTGAAATGTTTCACATGAACAGGAGAGCATCTAGTGGGGGCGAAATCTGCAACTTGTTTGCCGAGAATTTTGGTCAAGTTTACAATACCTCGTCGACTGATAATGCGTCAAACCACCTTGATAGCTGTCTTGCTCCGTCCGGATTCTGTAAACTGGAATTTGGCGCAGAGGAAATATTTCAATCTCTAAAAGCCTTGGATGAGCGCAAAGGTGCTGGAAGTGACGGTATTCCACCCGTATTTATAAAAAGATGTGCAAAAGCACTAACCACACCTCTCAAAATTATTTTCAATAATTCAATGGCGGACGGGGTGTTTCCTTAGAGGTGGAAGGAAGCTTTAGTGGTGCCTATTTTCAAATCAGGAGAAAAACAACACGTATCTAACTATCGGCCAATCTCTATTTTGAACATATTCGGCAAAATACTTGAAAAGTTAGTAACTATACGCCTAAATGCACATGTCAAACAATGTATTACTACCCATCAACATGGTTTTATCAACTCAAGGTCAACCTCTACAAATCTTATGTGTTATGTCACAGCCATATCAGAATCTCTTGATAAAAGAATCCCGGTAGATACGATATACACAGACTTCAGTAAGGCATTTGATAAGGTTGACCATAACAGGCTACTGAAAAAACTAAACCAATTGGGAATAGGAGGGTTATTACTTAAGTGGTTCCGTTCTTACCTCGTTGGCAGGAATTCAAAAGTAGTCATTAATGGTCATCACTCTGTCAGCTTTCCAGCAACATCGGGAGTCCCGCAAGGCTCGCACTTAGGCCCTATCCTCTTCAACATCTTCATTAACGACATTGCGTCATGTTTTAAGCACTCTAGTTTTTACAGGTTTGCAGATGACGTTAAAGTTATGAAACCAATAGTGACCAACTTAGATTCTGGACTACTACAGGCTGATCTCGATAGGATGGCGGATTGGTGTAGAGTAAATAAAATGTCAATCAATGTCTCTAAATGTCACTATATGCAATTCTCTCGTAATAAAACAGTGCAAACCAACAAATACACATTGCATCAGCAAACACTACATGAAGTAAAAGAAGTTCGTGACCTAGGAATTGTATTTGACAAGAAACTGAAATTTGATAGGCATATATTAAATATTACCTCAAAGGCGTTCAAGGTGCTCGGATTTGTCTTGCGTAATAGCAAAGAGTTTTCTAAAGCTTCAACAAGAATTCAATTATATAACACATTGGTTCGCCCTCTGCTTGAATACAATAGCACCGTATGGAATCCTCACTATGATGTTTACACTAAACGCTTGGAAAATGTACAAAGACGTTTTCTATACCATCTTTGCTATAAAGATCGTCTGGCAAAAAAAATTAAGAGCTATGACCTACGACTACAACATTATAAAATGTCCTCGTTGGTAGATAGAAGAAAAGTTATAGATCTCACATTTCTTCACAAACTGTTCAATGGGGTTATTGACTGTAGCGAGCTTCTTGGAAAGCTGCATATAAGTGCACCATCCCGCTTGCCGCGGAAAAGTACCTATAAACTTTTTTATGTGCCGGGATCCAAAACAAACCTCGGACACTTCGCCGTTTTGCCAAGGCTCTGTAGGCAGTATAACGAAGTATCGAAGCATAACGAGCTGGATATTACAAGTAAATTAATCAAGTTTAAAAAAGACATAAAAGTCCTAGTATCCAGGACAATATAGTATTTTATTTTATTTTATTTGGTGTTTATTATTGTCTTGGTGTTTTATGTGTGTTCTCAGATGAATTTGTTTAAAATTATTTGTTCGTGTTTTATATTTTTTTTATTATTATTATTATTTTGTGTTTTTTAAGTAGGTAATTATTTTGCATTCATCCCATTTTGTTTTCCCTTTAATTTTTGTTATGTATTTTTGTTTATTTTAATGTTCTCGTCCTTGTCAAACTTTATGTACCTACCTAGATGTGAATGATGTGGTCGCCTGTAATTGGAAGCGCACTCTTGTATCTGTCCCTATCTATATTATAAAGCATGTGATTGTGTAGCCTCTGTTGGCGATCCTATAAATAAATAAATAAATAAATAACCCTTTTTATATGGTCGTTGCATAAACTACTATTAACTAAGTAATGGCTGAAAAATTTTTATGAATAAGGGTGTTAGACAATTAAATCGATATGGACTGGTTGGAACTTTTGGGGGATAGGTACCATTAAAAAGAGAAAAATATCATCTGTTGGAGTGTTCAAAATGTCATCTCACCTGTGCCCACGATGATCTTAAAAATGCCTCTGACTCCGCTGTAAACGTGGCCATCATTTACTGAGCCCAAATAAGATAGCTATGTAAATGTAAAAAAAAGAAGAACATTCTAGTAAAAAATTGCGTTTGCCACATAAACTTAGGTTTTTTCATCCCTACTAATATTATAAATGCGAAAGGAAAGCAACTGTCTGTCTGTTCATGCTAAATCGGCTTAACGGATCGTAATGAAATTTGGCAGACATTATAGCCTGGGATATGGAGAAGGACATAGGCTATTTTTTACGCGATAGGTAACCGAAATCCACGCGGGCGGAACCGCGTGCAAAAGTTATTTTGTCATAAACGTAAAACGGACATAATAATATGTTGTGTGAGATTTTAAAAAGAAGAGAAAGTTGAGGGCATAAGGCATCATGTCACAATGAAGTTGCCATAACCTTAGACAATCTAAGGATTAGTATGGAGGGTCGTCCCGCATTGACACAATAGATTGTTTGTAATAACATGCAAATTGGACTGCCTGGCGTGATGTGAATAGTAATTCGATTTCACTAATATTAAACCGATTAATTACACTTTCAATCCTTGTGGGTTGAGCAGTTAAAAAGGGCCTTTAATGCTGCAATTAGGTATACCTATGTAGATCGTTGCATAATTGCCAATATTTTCTTGTTATTAACGATCATTATTTTTGAATTGAAAACTTCTTTAGCGACGTTGTGCACTTTTTGGGATGGGTACAAAATTTTAAACTCGCGTCAGGACACGTGACCTGATCGAAAATTCGTAAGACGGATAATGTATTATGTAATAAAAGTTGTCATGTTTGTGTACGATAGCGCAATAAACGAATATTGTATTTAACCACATAAATGATAGTACTTTTATACTAATAAATAAAGCAATTCGTGCGAATTTTTTCATTTCTGCCGGCACTCCCGTTTACAAACATACAAACTCACATTGACATACCCGGAACAACTATCTGTAGGCTATACAAAATAAATATTTGTTCCGTGTGGGAATCGAACCCGCGACACACAGCGCAGCAGTCATCAATTCAACCACTGCGCCAACCGTGTCGTCATATTATTTCAAATGACCATAGGTTTTTGGAAGTTTTGGTAGGCTTATTTAAGAATTCATATCATGAAGCTTATCCATGTCTACAACGATTTTAATAAGTTGAAAGTCAGCTGGTACCTACAGCGGTACATGATACAATTTTAATGCAGAATACTGTAATTTTTTTATGTAGTTTCAAACAGAGCCATCTACCATTAACTGCTGTTTACTTGAATCACTTCATTAACTCCGAAATACACTAGATCTGGCCGTTTATGTTTGTTACAGCCACAGCTTGCGTCTTAGTTCCGAAGTCTTATCATAGATGGCGCTAAATTGTATACTAGATACAATGTCAACGAACTGTCTATGTTCCAAAATAAAACTTTTTACTTTAAAGAAGACGGAACCGCTGTCATATAATCTTGTTCCTAGATGTATAAGGATGAGAGTGGTGTCAATAAATAGATTATATTTATCAACCAATCTCTGAAAATTCTGCGGATTTTGGCAATCTGAGAGCAGAGACAGAAGAGATTTAGTATAATATTGCGCCTACATTACAACATGAAACGGAACAATGCCCGAAAAAAAGTTTTTACTAAAAAAATACACTGGCCGGTATCAAAACCTATCTTTTTTAAATAACCTTATCAGGAGGTATATATATGTCGTGTCAGAAATAAGTTCTGTCATTATTATTTGTCAGTGTTCATCAACAACAATTAATATTCTGTCAACCCAACTGCTGTTTGACGTAAAAACAATAAACCTTTCTAAAGAATACGTCATTAAACTACTAAGAAAGCAACATTGTTGCAGGTTATTCGTCACCTTAACTGTTTTTTTAGATAACTCGTCTTCTAGACTGTGAATTGTGCAATTTTTTTTGTATTTTGAAATAGAAAAAAAAACTATTTTTTTGAACCATATCTCAACTCTTTACGTTTGGGCCCATTAGTTTCCGTCTCCTTTAGGGGTATTTATTATTCACGTTTTGAAAGATGTTACTTAAATAGTACAAATGATTTGTAAAAAAAAAAAACTGTATGAGTTATAACACGCTATAAAAGTTATTCTTCCATAAGCACCTACTTGTCACACGAAACGTCATTTGACCATTACCCAAATTCAATTATAATATAAAATAATATCTTGGGACAACTCACACACGGCCATCTGATCCCAAGCTAAGCAGAGCTTGTGTTATGGTAACCAGACAACTGATATACATACTTATATAATTTATAAATACATACATATTATAGATAAATTACACCCAGACACAGAACAAACAATAATGCTCATCACACAAAGTTTGTCCTGGGTGGGAATCGAACCCACGACCTCCGGCTTTGCAGTCAGGGTCACTAACCACTAGTCCAACAGGCCAGTCATTGAATCACTGTGGTTAACCAGCCAGTGCAATTATGATATCACTGCGGTTAACGTCACATGCAATTATTGCTCACTCTGTTTATTATAGACGTTTAAAACTAAAGTTTAAAACTCTCACAACTCAGGTTACCTGCTGTCTGTCTAGATCCAAGAAATAAGAAAAAGTACCTTACCTATTTTGAATTTCGGTAGACCGTAGGTACATTTCAACGTAAAAATACAGAAGTATCTGGTCTGGACAAATAAAATTAACTTCTTGCCAGTCTATTTAATTGTTAGAAAACTTAAGACCTACTTTCTTCAGATACCTAGATAATAATTGATACCTTTATATATGTTTAGGTAGCCTGTCTACTCAGATGTATGTTCCCCACATACAGTTGACCACTACGCAGAAAATAATTACCTACTCCCCGATTACCATGACAATAACGGAGACTCCATTTAAAACTCGATTAAAAAGTTGCCAACGATATCATGGTCACAACAGGCCATTATATTTTGAATGTATTTCGTCCATTATTGGTTTTCAGTATGGCGGACACGGATTTGCAGTTAAAGGGAATTAACTCTCGGGGCAGACCGGGTTTATTTTCTTTATTACGGTCTATTATTTTGTATGTTTGTTTTTAGTTAGTTTTGAAATCTAATCCTTTATGTACCTAAGTACTAGTATCTGTAAACTGCTTCGCCCGCGTTAATTCCGGAAAATATCCTAAGGGAACGTTTTCCCGGGATAAAAAGTATCCTATGTGCTATTCCAGACTATAATCTATTTCTGTGCCAAATTTCACCCAGATTCGTACAGCCGTTCCAGCGTGATTGTGCAACAAACATCCATACATTAAAACAATCGCATTTAGAATAGTAGATAGTAAGATATCATTTGCATGTTTGTTTTCTGTTAATTTTAAAAACGAAACTTTTTGGGAATGTATTCGTACGTCCAACGTGACTACCTTTACTAAGTATATAGTTACTGTGTATTGCAGCAAGAAATTGCAACGTTCGAGTATGAAAGGGTGTGAATGCCGTATCAGGCACTTGAGACGGTTTTACCTCGACTCAATGATCGTCAATGCATTTGTGTGCACTTCTCTTGATGTTACAGTTAGCTCTACCAAGGGTTGCTTTCAGCCTCTTCATCAACCTAGAACAGAAGACATGGTAGGTCATTGAGGATGGGAAATCATCAACTGACTCCTTCCGCTCTTGGCGGAGCAGAAGGGAGTGTCAGAATCTTACTGACTAAAAGCCAGCCCTTTGTATTCCAGGGCCGCGGTTACTCTTTGGTAGGTAAGGACCTACTACCTACCTATTACTTTTTTGTCAGATTATGATTTTGACTTTAATGTACGACCACAATCAACGTAGCCACCTACGGGCCCCAGACAATCTAAGGTCCTCATGTGCAATCCAGAGTTATTTTATACATACATACATACAGAATGGTAGTTTAAAAGTGGCGCCAGTGACGGAAAAGTTGAAAAGTAACCGCATGTCTTGGTATGGTCATGTGAAGAGGAGGGATGAAACGCATGTAACTAAAAGGGTTATGAATATAAATGTGAATGGATGGAGAGGAAGAGGAGGGCAAAAGAAAAGATGGACGGATTGTGTGAGGAGCGATATGAAAGAAAAGGGAGTTAGTGATAGTGTGACGGCTGATAGGACAGAATGGAAGAAAAAAACGCCGACCCCAAGTAACATGGGATAAGAGCAGGAAGATGATGATGATACATAATGGTCCCGGGTTAGCAACTAACTCGGAGTTTAAAGATAACTAGTTTGTGCTAGGCCTGAACCATTGATACAAAGAGAAGAAGATTTACCTACAATGAGTTTAACTTCATCAAAAAACTGCAATTTATTCCTTGAATCCTTTTGTTTTGCATTACCCTGTACCGTAATTACAGCTGCAGCCTCTCCCAAACATAGGTATCATGTGTATAAACAAATGAAATGCAAATTAATTAAATAAAAGAGCGAGCGGACTCGTAAAACCAGCTAGTATTGTAAAATAAAGCCAAGTGAAAAGTGGACAATAATAATTAATTTTTATTTCGGCACCGTCGACTGGGTGGCCAGCATTCAACGCTTTGGAGTGTTGCCAGGTGGGGAATTCCGACTGAATTTTTAATTGTGGCAACATTTTAGCGATTGAGTTCGCGCGTGTTTGCGATGCTTAATTTATTTTCGTTGAATTCTTTTTTTTCTTTAGTTACGTTTTTTTTTAAATGTCGTTGATGTTGGTATCGGGTATTTTTGATTGTATCTACCTTTATGTTGTGCAAGTTGGTATTGTTAAGTTTATTGCACGTTTCGAGGAATCTGAAATGACTTTTTATGGCATTAAAGAAGCATATTTGTAGTACTACTCAGTTAATTTGGTTGCTGTGTCAGCCGCTCCACGTAAAACACTAGTATTCAGCTGAGTCCGCTTTGACTGGAAGCTGACCCTAATATAGTTGGGAAAAGGCTAGGCAGATGATGATGATCTATGGCAATCACTGAGTGTGACTGGGGCAACTCATAAAATATATCACATATATTTCACAATCGAAAGGAACTCCACATCCATTGCTGTACATGTTTTAAAATTCGTCTGCTTGACATTATTTCACAACGTAAAACACGCAATGAATACGGTTGCAATGTCATAATGAAAGAACTTCACAGGCGATAATGCAATCGAAGTTCTAACAGTGCGTATGTCAAATCAGTCGTCAGGTCAGCTATCTCTTTTCTTATTGGTCAAATGAAAATGCGCTAACTATCTTCATCGAATGAAATTAAAATGTTAAAACGCCTAAAATTACTTACGCACTATTAGAACTTTCCTGACATTATGTAATTTTTGTATAAATTCACAACTAACTGTTACAAATAATGCACTTAAATAAAATCTCTTAACTGCAGTTAGTCAAGAATTTTTAGGTTAATATAATTATATTAGCTTTTGTTCGCGACTTCGTAAGTGCATATCAAGTATGAGATCATAAAAATCGGTTGAGCCGTTTCGGAGAAGTGCGACCACAAACACCGTCACACGAGATTTTTATACTAAAATAATATATATAAGGTCCCATTAAAATAGGTGGACAAACTTTTAGGAATCATTCAGACCACCAAAATAAGGACAATGGTAAAAAAAAATATAAGAAAATCGCATTAGATACCTACAATTAAAATAATCAGCGAACAAAAATACACTTGTAAATGTTGGTTACCCAATGCATAAACACATCCCTTGATACTACAAATGTGCACTAATACTACTAATAGGGGTAGGTATGCGCACGTGACCACGTCACCGCATACCTACCCCTATTGGATGGATGTGTTTATTCTAGAGTGCCAGGTATTTATTATTTTAGGTCAAAATAAAATCATTTTAATCAGTGTTTTTTTTTGCTTGGATATCTTTGGTTAGACCTACTGAGCGCTGTGGTAAAATTTGTCCACCTATTTTAATTGGACCCTATATAGATCATATTTTAGGTCTGCTGGAAGAAATTTTGTTGGAATGAAGCAGTTTCTTTGTACTCAATCAATGTTATCTTTTACTATATTTATGTGAGCACATGAATAATAAAATAAATCAATAAAACTAATCTAAAATATGTCGTCGAAAAATTCCTCCGCTTCGCTGGCCACTGATAATGTGCCCAAAAGGTGCCCGGCAGCATTACCACGTTGTGTGACAATGCTAATCCTTTGTCCGAGGTAAAAGCAGCCATTCTGAATTTGTAGATTACAAATAAATCGTGTACATTAAATGGAAAAAGAAATTGTTTAACGCAATATAACTGTAAGTCTCCATGGTTGGTACCGCGACACCAAACAGGCAATTCTGAAATAAAGTATTAAATAATTAATTACTCCTGAACACTCTTTTAACGTGTAATGTGTTCCCCTATCAACAGTCCCGACCTCATTCACATGGACATGCATGCAGTCGTAATGCATTTACCTGTGCCACCTACCTCTTTAATTGCACATCGTTAATTCTGAGCTGCTACATTCGTATGTTTAATTTAATTAACCGATTCCCTTCTCTGTTTCTGGTTTGCATGTATTTCAACTGTTTGCTGCGAAAATGTTCGTGTTTATACTGGTTGGTTTTGAGAAGAGGGATTGGATGGAGTAATTTTCAGGTAGGTACACCTAGCTGCCCTCATGGGCTTCATCAGAAGGCTTTTTTTTTTTTTTTTTTATTGGATGGGAAATCATCAAATGACCCCTCCCGCTCTGGGTGGAGCGGCAGGGAGTGTCAGACTTCTACTGACTAAAACCCACCCATGCTCCTCTCAGTGCCTTTATGTTCCAGGGCCACGGTAACTCTTTCGAACAAATCCGCAACCCTGGTAGGCTCTGGCCTTAACGGGCCCCGACCCATGCTGACGACTGCTGGCTTGGCGCGCGTAGAACACAGCGCGCCGTCAACCCGGGCCTGCTCTGATCGGACGGCGAGCTACCCATTGCTCGCCGTCCACAGGCATCAGTCACTGCGCCATGCTCAGGAGCATCAGTTCCTGGGCGGCGCAGTGGCTGACGTTCAACAGGAGGGGGTGAAATGGGGCCATTACTGGCACTCCATTTCAGCCCCCTCCGGAGCCCGTTGTAGGGGCTCTACTGCGGCTGTTGCAGTAGCAGCAGCCGCAGTGGAACCGGCTTTGGCGGCGGAGGAAGCGGCGGCGGTGGCGGCGGTCGCGGCAGAGACGGCGGTGGCGGAGGGCTTTCTCCGGTTTCCGGCTTTGGTGGGTGGGGCGCAGGCCCTACCCCCAGCCCAGTGGTCGGCCGGCTTGCCAGCTGCCGCACAGACTGCGCAGTGCGGCGCGGCGTCGCAGGAGCCGGCCCTGTGACCGGGCTGACCGCAGCGGAAACATAGACCGCTGCGGTCCACCTCCGAGGTGCATTGAGCTCCTACATGGTGGCCCACCTGGCACCGGAAGCACCTCAGAGGTCGGGGTTCCAGCAGTTTGACCTGCGCGGAAACCCAACCCACCAAAAACCTACGGCCCTCCGAGATGGTCTTGGCCGCCGACACGGGACAGCTCACCACAATGGTGCGCATGCCCGTGTTGTCAGGACGTAGGGTGCCCGCCTTCACCTCCTCTGCTGAGCACCCCCCCGTCGTCCTAACGACGGCGGCCACCACCTCCGTCTCCGTGACGGAGTCGTCCAGGCCCAAGATGCGCATGTCGATGCGCTTGGTGGGCCTGGACACTCGGGCATCGTCCGCGCTTAGGGACGCCCTAAGCCTTTCGGCTAGAGCGTCCGCGGTTGGGCCGCTGGCTGCCCCGGGGATCTCCAGCATCCGGGCCCCAGTCATGGTGACCCGAAAGTCACCCAAAGGGCAATGGACAGGGCAATGCTAGGAGTTTCCTTGCGTGATCGAATCAGGAATGATGATATCCGTAAGAGTACCAAGGTTACCGACATAGCCCGAAGGATCGATAAACTGAAGTGGCAGTGGCCAGGGCACATTGCTCGCAGAACAGATGATCGATGGGGCCAAAAAGTTTTGGAGGAGCAACCGCGTACCGGAAGACGCAGCATTGGAAGGCCTCCCACTAGGTGGACCGATGACCTGGTGAGGGTTGCGGATAGCCGATGGATGCGAGATGCACAGGACCGGTTGGTGTGGTGAAACTTGAGGGAGGCCTATGTCCAGCAGTGGACGTCATTCGGCTGATATGATGGTGATGATGATGATGGAACAGTCTGAGTGTGTTTTTTTTTAAGTATGGGAAATCATCGAATGACTCCTTAAAGAGCGTGGTATTCTGTCATTAAAAGAATTTCTATTTATCCACTACAGTGTTGTCTTGTAAACCCAAAGGTTGAATGGTAGAAAATGTTGCGTACTTTTATGTTGTGTGTGTGCCTGTTGAAAAGGAAAGATATTTTAATTTTGTAAGGCTGTAATTACACCGGCATCAATAAGTTCCAACTTAAACACGTAGGAACAGTATACGCAGCTAAGAGACAGAGACATTTCGTTTAGTGGTTCTTCACAAAGAGCTCAAACTATCTATCTATCGATCTAAACTAATATAATAAAGCTGAAGAGTTTGTTTGTTTCAACGCGCTAATCTCTGGAACTATCAGTCGGGTATGGAAAATTATTTTTGTATATGATAGCCAAATTCATGAGGAAGACTATATGGGAACGAGAACGAGAAACGGGACATGCGCGTACAAAGTCACGGGCAACAGCTAGTACTATAATTATACAGTAACATTATGAAGCTGAAGAGTTTCTTTGTTTGTTTGTTTGAACTTGCTAATTAATCTCTGGAACTACCACTCAGATTTTAAGAATTCTTATAGCTATGATAGCCACAATCATGCGCGTACGAAGAGATATTTTTTTTATTATTGATAGGCACGCGCTTGACCACTATCTCACCTGATGGTAAGCGACGATGTGGCCGAAGATGGAGCACGCTTGCCTAGAAGTAACCTATTCACTCTTGACTTAAAGACTTCCGGGTTGTAGCTATCAGGAAACACAGACTCTGGCAGAGAATTCCACTCCTTAGCTGTACGCACAATGAATGTGTTCCCAAAACGTTTAGTGCGTGTAGGTGGGATGTCCACCATGTACCGGTGGCGTATCGCCGTACATCTTGTGTTCCGATGATGGAATGGGCTTGGCGGAATTAAACTATGCAATTCCGACGCGCACTCCCCAAAATGCAGCCGATAGAAAACCGACAGGCTAGCAACTCGGCGTCGACATCTTTAAAAACACAACGTGCCAAATAGAACTTACAAAAAACTAACGAATAGATAAACCAGTTTAACATCAGAAACCAAGCTTTAGCTGGTGCCTACCGATCCTTACACGCAGCTTATTCGCTTCTCCACAGTAAATGAAAACTCTCCCATTTCCTCAGTAAAAGTCCCAATAACCCTTAATCTAGAACCGCTCGAGGTCAGCGATTCGATTTGCCACAGCTCGACGGCTCATATAGTCGAGCGGGCATTTACAATCGCCTGCAATATGCACCTTATGCGCACGGAAACGAAAATGCGAAACAATTTCCTAGACCCAGTCCGTTTGAGCGTCAAATGGCGGATTTTCCATAAATTCGTGGTACGGACTTGGGTTTGAAATGGTTATTGCCATTTTTATATCTGTAAATCTGCTTATTTGATAAAGCAGAGTTTGAAGTCTCAAGTTTTATAGGTGAATTACTGTGGTATTTTTATTCTTTATCACCCGATGCAAAACCGACAGGGTGTTTTAAGTTTGACGTGTCTGTGTGTGTGTTTGTGTCTATCTGAGGCATCGTAGCTCCCGAACGGATGAACCGATTTTGATTTTGTTTTCTTTTGTTTGACGAGTGAATTAGTCAGGAGTGTTCTTAGCTATGTTTGATGAAAATCGGTCCAAGGTCGAGAGTTTTTTAAATTTTTTACAGCTCCATTTTCACCTTGGTCAGCCGCGATCTTGCCTAGCGTTAAACCTACACTGTGTGTCTTTCAGCTCCTAAATTGTCTGACGTCCAGTTAACATTAACAGCTTTCTGGACAACGTCAGTATTATTGTTTTGTGATGAACCAGCTCTTGACGTCGATCTCGCCTCATGGTACGCGATGGATAAAGTCTACAATGATCGATCGAGTCCAGAAGGTAAGTACCTATTCACTCTTTCACTCTCGTTGTTTTTGTTTAAGGTGGATGCTTCAGGGTAGCCCGCGAAATTTAAATTTACTTACGTTTTTTGGAATTTGCAGGTCAGTGTCAGGTTGCATCTTGTTCAAAATATGATTCGCACCCGTAGCAAATATTTTATGTAAGTATTAATATAATTATAATCATTAAAATCATCAATACAACTCTTTTAGTTAGAATTGATATCAAATGTAGTTTTTCATTTGGCTTCAATTCTAACTGAGAGAGTTGTATAGTGACTTTAATGATCACAGTTCTGTAAATACGTACTTGCTACGGCCGTGAATCATATTTTGACCAACATTTAACCCGATACTGACCTGCATATTGCAAAAAACGTAAGAAAATTTGAATTTCGCGGGCTACCCTGGCGCTTTCACCTTAAGCGTTAGTATAGAAAGAAGTGGTTACCGAGTTGTGGAGGGCCCATTGCTTAATTTAACAACCCGGTAACCACTTCTACTTTACTTTTACTTTTTATCGTGTTGACTCGGGACCTTGATTTTTATACACCTAATAGGGACTATATACCTCAGTATCTGGTATAAATTGCTAGGTCCACCCGTTCCTGAGAAAATAGGTGGTGACAAACGGACAGACGGACAAGAGAGTAATAATAATATAATAATAAAAATCGTTTTTTTCTCACCACAAGCCAAAAAATACAAACAAAATTTACACACGAGCAAAAGCTAATAATTTTTGGTTGTGGATCGCTGGTGCCTGTGGTAGGTAGTAACACCTGTAATACAGGTCACCAGGTCCCCACCCAGTCATAGATTAAAACATTTGATAGCTTACATCTGATTTCACAGCAAATAGCAGTTTCAAGCAATTAGTGTTACAGTTACATTTATTTTCATTTTAGAATTATAGTGAGATTAAATTAAATTTAATTTGAAAAAGAGTTTAAAATAATTAAAAGTACCTATTCCTATTTGGGAGGTTTTTATGCGTATAATGTTTAGGTGTGTGTTTGTGATGATGTGTGAGTGACAGTGTATATATTGTTGTGGTGTGTGTGTGAGTGAGTGCATGAAATAACTAGACTAATACGTCAAATGTGATCTTATAAGGGTTCCTTTTTTTAGTATTTGTGGTACTTAACCCTAACACCTAGGCTGATTGATAGTAATGAACGAAAAGCGAAACAAAACACGATGAAAGGACTTTCCTAAGTCCGTACCCTGTAGTTGGAGAGTCGTGACTGCGACGTGGTGTACTGAATCGGGTGAGCCGCGTGTTTCGCCCGCGGCGCACTATACGCCTGATCGACGACGCGACGCAAACCCACTGGGGCCGCTTAGCTCTGAGCGTGTGTTTACGCCTCTTTGTCATGGTAAAGAGATACTACAAGCAATGGGATTTATCCTAACTTAATATTATAAATGCGAATGTGTGTTTGTATGCTTGTTTGGCGTGCTTTCGTCAAGAGATCGAATTGATTTTGATGAATTTTGGTACAGAAATAGATGGAGCCCTGGAGACTGTTGTAGTTAAATCCTCCTTCTTCAGTAAGGAGGATTGCTAATGAGCATAAGTGAACATCGAGATAACAACAATATTGATCTGGGAGCAAAGTCTACTATTTTCAATGATAATAATATAACATTATGGAAAATTCATCTATAAAACCATTTAATGAGATTGGAAATAACATTTTATTTAAGAAACTCTCAGATAGATAGATCTGTGGATTCGGGTACCTTAGGTGAGATACTCCGAAACAAAAGACAAAAGAACAAAGATTACTGACATAGCCCAAAGAATTGACTAACCCAAGTGGCAGTGGGCAGGGCACATTGCTCGCAGAACAGATGGTCGATGGAGCCGAAAAAGTTCTGGAGTGGCGACCGCGTACCGGAAGACGCAGTGTCGGAAGGCCTCCCACAAGATGGACCGATGACCTGGTGAGGGTCGCGGGTAGCCGATGGATGCGAGACGCACAAGACCGATTGTTGTGGCGACACTTGGGGGAGGATTATGTCCAGCAGTGCACGTCTTTGACTGATATGATGATGATGATGGTGATGACGACTGGGAAACACGATACTTCTTAGCAAGTCTGGTTATCAGACTTGATACAAGCCTGCTATATTGACCTGTCCATTAGAGCAATGGAACGGGCTATGGAGCGCAGGATTATAGGTGTTAAGCGAACGATCGCGATAGAAACACCACCCTGTGCTCCATAACTAAAGTTATAGATGTTGGGGAAAAAAAAGCTAGGCTAAAGTGGGAGTGGGCTGGCCATGTCGCACGAATGCACCTGGAGTGGTGGGCGTGGATCGTCACTCACTGGACGTCTGAGGAAGGACGTCGTCGTCGAGGTCGACCGCGGCGAAGGTGGTGTGACGATCTCATCATGTTTGCGGGGAAAGCTTGGCCAGAGATAGCCCAAGACAGATAGGATTGGAAGGAGAAGGGGGCGGCCTTTGCTCAGCAGTGGGACACAAAAGTAAAAAAAAAATTAGAGCAATGTTTTTAACGAAGTAGATATTGATATAATTGATTTAAGTAAAATCCGCTGATTAGATTTAACACAAGTAATGCAGTTCACTGCACTGAAAAGGTAAGGGGTCAGAGACTAAGAAAAAAAAAAGGTGTAATTTTTGAGAACCAGATCTTAATTTAATTTCGACTTGTATTGTTATTGCGTTCATATAATGTTGAGCTCGTTTTAACAATAGCTTTCATTACCAAACAGCATTGTCGCTACGTTTGAAGTCCTAAAATGATAAAAAAAAAATTCTCTGAATCTCAGATTTTATTGAATTGTGAAATCGCAGACTCGTGTTAAATATAATTATTTTGATATATCGCTAGTTGTGTTTAGCGGGTTTGATCATTATTTTTTATTGCGATACTGCCGGATTTCTTTTTCCAAATGTATTAATAATAACTGAGGTTTTATTAAACATTTTTTTCTTTTTGAGGTTTCGTGTTCAAGCCTGGTAAAAAGCTGGTTATGAACCTTTCGATTCAAGACTTTTCTTGGTTGTGAGTGTGTGATGCTTTCTAACAATAATTAGTAACTATCCTAAAGTGCAAAAATAATTTGATGAAAACCTCATTTCATTAAATAATATTGGCATTGTGATTGTCAGTCTTCATCATGATCACAAAATACAGGTAGAAGAACCTTACTCCAGCACTAGGTTCAAAAATATGAAATCCTAGCACCAAAATTAGGTTTTTTTGTGTGACCCAGTTATGCCAACAAAGAATTATTCCACGATCCTCTTTCCCTAAACGTGTAGGCACACAAAGAGATTATTCACCATTTCATTCAACAAACCAGAATAAATCAAATATGGACAAAGAGTTAACATTAAACAAATACAAATAAAAATCCTCGAAACATGATTACAAACGCCTACAACGCTACATACACACTGTTTTTATATGAACGATATAAATTCGTATGTATACGTAAAAAGGTGAACAACGAAATCAAATGCTCATTTGGAGTGGGCCGAAAACAATTGGGGAGGCCTTCGCGAGGCATTAGCAAATACGGTGTAGGGATAAAATGATTGTAGACACCTTTGAAAAGGTGTGATGTGTGAAGGCAGGTGGTTGGGTGGAGAAGGCATTGATTCTGTTGATTTTGTTGCAAGGGGCAGGACTTTAGCGCCAACTACGCTGCCAAATACGAGAAACTTAGACCTGATGTCACACAAAAAAACCAACATCGCGCAATCAAAGATTTTTGGCAGTCGTTACGGATTGTCAGAAGCCAGAAAATCGGACACCAGTCTTGCCAAGAAGTTGCGGAATTTATCACCGCGGCCCTGGAACGCAAAGAGCATTAGGAGGAACACGGATGGGTTTTAGTCAGTAAGAGACTGACACTGCCTTCCGCTCCGCCCAGTGCGGACGGAGTCATTTGATGATTTCCAATCTATAAAAAAAGCTTTTATCCTATGACCGAAATAAAAATATTTTTTCATTACTTAAACACAGATAAATTTTTAGTGTGGAGACAAAGAACAAAAATTAAAAAAAACCCAGTCCAAACTAAGACGGGGCCCGCATGGAACACATAGGACAAAACCTACAAGTTGTAACACACAGATAATAAGCATCTAGCTCCTAAGTTTTCAAAATTTTCAAGCTTATCAAACTCGGTGTCATGTTAACTCCCGAATCAAAGGACATATCCAAATGATGGCTAAAGACTAATAATTTCACCATACCCCTATCGAAATCACTAACTTCAGAACATAAGTACCAGTAGACCAGAAAGCAAACCATTTTCAAATCACAGACCAACCTCTAGTGTTGTACGCATTGCCCGGCTTGCTAACATATCGACACACACGGTACTGCATTATATCGACAAGCATGGTACGTCCTACGTAATGTATCGATAGGCATTCTAGGTACAGGATCGATACGCACGGTAAGTATAGGCAGCCCCGGTAAGCGTCGACAGGCCTGGCCGCCTGGTACGTTGGGTGTGCGTATTACGAGAATTTTCCGCGCGACCGCGCGACACGCCTGCATCGCATCGATAGGGCTGCACCGTAATGTGTTTTCATATAATTATTTATAGCCCTGCGAGCTTTTGTCATGGGCTTCTACATACCTATATTACTATTTAATTATATGTATATTCCTTTGGCGTGGTCTAAGACTGTATGGGGGTTTAAAATGGAGAGTAGCGTTTCGTTATTGGTTCTTCCCGAGCAACCATTTTGTTGCAATTATCTGTCGTTTTACTAAGTCTTGACTAACTAAGTTAGGACACAGAGTCCCATATAGAAGCTCCCGCTGGCAGTGTCTATTTTCATTACGATAATGGTTTTCAGGAACAGGTAGGTATGCATTACTAATTTTGCTACAAATGGTAATAGGTGTTCAAAGTTTGAACTTCAAACAGACGTTCAAAAATTTTGTTATTAATTGCTACGATTTATTTCTAGGTTTTCGTAGCTAAAATCTCAAAAAAATCATCAGGTGTCAGGTATTTCAAGTGTCCAAGTCAATATTCCATACATAACCATAATTCAACGATAGGTACGCCAAAGGTTCCTTCATCATCATAATCATCATATCAGCCGAAAGACGTCCACTGCTAGACATAGGCCTCCCTCCCCCAAGTGTCGCCACAACAACCGGTCCTGTGCGTCTCGCATCCATCGGTATTTCCTTATTCGACATTAATGCCAGCCCTAGTCTTATTTCGCTCCTGAAAAAGTAATTGAAGTTTTATCCTAAAATACATATTTGCCGTCGACTGCTTAAAGTGTCATGAACACGCGTAAGTACACGTGTATTGGCTTTTTAATATAAGCCTTCAAGGCTAGCATCAAATTCAGGATAACATCTCTGCTAATCTTATATTTTCTGGCTAAAAGTGGCTTTAAGTATGTTTGCAGTGGTTACTACAAACATACTTTATATCTTCATTCATATTATATGGAGTAAGTGTGGATTATAAGAATGGGCATTCATTCGTTCTTCAGTGGAACAGTAGTCTAGTGGTATAACAATTCTGTTGTTGCGAAATCTACATCGCAACAAAAATAACCGCAACGCCATCTATCCCGCCAGCTGCAAACTAAATGAACGAAATCCTGCATCGCGGTATTTGTGTCTAAACACACTATGCCGAAGTTACGCGACCGAAGTTCAGCACAATTACGCCTGCAATGCTATTTGAATTACTGACGACACACTATGCCAAAATTACGTCGCGTCATAGCGTACAGCCTAACTTCGGTCGGGCGTAAGTTCAGCGGCAACTTATTCTGTGAGCACACATTATACGCGACCGAAGTTCGGTTATATTACCGACGAAGATCCGTGATCCACGATAGCGCTCGAGACACTGAATACACACACAAAGTTGCGGAACTGAATTTCTGCCGCGTAAGTTCGGCACTTATGGTGTGTCATATCAGCCGAATACGTCGGAACGTAAAATCAGCCATCGAATTTCGGTCTCGTAACTTCGGCATAGTGTGTTTAGACACTTAGAGTTTTCCGCGATTTGAACATGTACAACAACCCGAATATCAACTATCGGGCAGTTGCCCACCGGACACAAAACAAACGTCTGGTCGAAGGAATCTTCCTTTTCAAGGGAGCTTTGCGGTTTACTCTCTCTCTCCGCCAAACCTCTTTACACGTAAAACAAATAGCCGAGAAACCGAAGGCGCCGCGCTGGTCAAATACATACATACTGACAAATAGATGCTTATAATCCAAGAGGAGAGAGTTTTTCTTTGGCCATCCCAAAACGGATTTCTTACGGGATTATTTTGCCTAGGAACAAGTTCATGCGAACTTGTTCCTAGCATGCGCTTCAAGTTCCCATCACTTCCTGTGGGTGTCGTAAGAGCCGACTAAAGGACTCATCAGAGAATGGGCATCAGCATTCTCTGTAAGTAAATTACAGCTACACTGCGATTGCCAACCCGCCTGCCAAGTGTGGCGATTACGGCAAACTCCCCCCATTTGCGGGAGGCCTATGTCCAGTAGTGGACTTCTTTCGGCTGATATGATGAAGTTCGCAGCCACCGATCAATTTTAAAATAACCATAATATTTAATCCTATTCAGCTTATCATTACCCTATCATTAGGTACAGAATTTATGTACCAATACCTACTAGCAGCAATATTTATTATAGTCGTGGTCTATACCGTTTGGCGCCACGCAACCACCGATTGATTAATTGGCTCGCTTCCCATCTTCCTAATTAATGAGTACGGGTAGCCATTAAAAATATTACTCTTTGCTGCTACCAGGCATCGTGTCGAGGGTCGAGGGGTCATTCGCAACAGGATAATGTTTGGAGTATCTAGTTGGTTTTTGATTTTGTGATTGGAAAAATAATCCTAATCCTTTAGCTAATATTAAAAATGCTAAAGTGACTTTATTTCACTCCTAAATTTCTGCTCTGATTTTGATAAATTTTGGTAGATACAGAGAAAAATGAGACCCTCAAGACGTTATAGGCTACTGTTTTTGCCAAAATCTATACTAACGCAAGTGATATTTCACTTGCGTTAGTATAGTAAAGTAAAGTAAATCTGCGGAAAAAATCTAGTATCTTATATAACCAAGATTTGAAAGAAAGAAAGAAAAATATATATTTGGGACTCGCACAAGACAAACAAAAAGTAAAACAATAAAATAAAATTAACGATGGGTAGGTAGGTAATAAAAATTAATAAAAAATAAAAATAACAAAAGCATCATATATTCTGTGCGAGGCCGAAAAGGTCCCTATCTCAGCATAAGCTGCGATATTTAAAAAAAAAAAAAAATATAAGAAAGGAGGTTCTTTCAATCGGTGGTCATTCGCATCGTATACATATTTCCAAACGCCAAAAAAAAAAGCGATATTAGGTACAGTCTGAGGGCCAATTCTACTAATTTTTAAGCAACGTTCGCATGTCAGTTGCAATCTGTCAAAAAAGCCTTAATTTCCACACATTTTTGACAGATTGCAACTGACATGCGGATGCGAACGTTGCTTAAAAACGAGTAGAATTGGCTCTCTGGTACAGTACAACTATTTTCTTAATGTTGCTCGCTCTACAATCATCTCATTTCCGAATAAAAACGAATGCTAATTTCCTTGTCCATTAATTATTTGATTTACCGTGTATAATAATTTGAATTCAGAACTAAGCACTTTATTGTTAGGTATATAGTTTGGCACGAAAATCAAAACAAAAGAACAATAAAGTACTTAGTTCTAAATTCAAATTATTATACAAGATAAATCTAATAATTAATGGACATGGAAAATTGGAAATTAGCATTCGTTTGTATTCGGAAATGCGATGATTACCGAGGGGCATTAAGAAAATAGTTGTACTTACAGTATATCTATGTAGGTTCTTTCAAACGGTGGTCCTCACATACCTTTGGGAATAATAAGCCAGAATTAATCAGGTCAGGAAAAAAGTATATCCTTTTATGCAGAAAAGGAAGAAAAGGGTTTAACGATGTTCAGGCTTATTCATGAAAAAAAAAGAACTAACCGGATTAGCAGATTCTTAATTCGATTTCTCTGTAGGGAAATAACATTAATTGCGTTTACATTTTTTATGAATAATGCTGTACATATTTTCTAATGATAACTATATTTATTGTGTAATGGGGAAATTTTGTTTTCAGAGAGGACTCGTTAGTCGATTTACAGATTTTAAAATACTTTTTGTTTTTGTTTGCAAAATAAATTGAATAATGATTTTATTCGTACCACCCAAACAAAATATGTTTAATGCTCAAAAAAAAAATTTACCATCGGATTTTAACAAACACCAAGCGCTAACCGATAATCCTTTGAACACCATATTTCTATCTCAGCCCAACAAAACAAAATCAGCCAAAAAATATTGAGAACCACTAACAAAAAGCCAAATATTATTTTTTGACTGTGGCAACACAGCTGTTATTCATCGTTCGGACGGATATATTGGCATATTTCGCGAAGCTCAAAGCTGGCAACACCGAGTGATTTGTGGCTTTGGTTGCTGGACTACTACAAATTATGAATCTTCGGCACTGGAATGTGTATTGAATATTTGGAATGGACGCCAGTGTATTTTAGGTACCTAGTTTAGAGTTATAGATGTTCGGGAAAGCTCGTGTTTCATTCGGAGACACTTGATTAGGATTTAGTGTTATTTTCCAACGATTTGTGTACTTATGTATTATATGCATTAACGGAATCGATATTTCATATATTAGGTCTTTACCTATGAAATTGCCGTTCTGCAGTACTGGCCATTTCAAATCAAAATAATTTTTGTTTGGCTAAGAATTCCAATTTAAAATTAATTTTATTTTAAAAACATGGTTTTTTTTTCCAAAAGTAGTCATTTGTTTATTGATTAGTGTTACATTTTCATCGCATTTCAATCTTTTTCGTCCTCATGGATACGTTAAAAATTCGAGTAATTATGGAATATGAGTACCGTCGTCGTGGCAACAACACGCCACAAGCGGCACGCAACATCAACGACGTTTACGGAGCTAACACTACAAACCAACGCACCACCTGTTATTGGTTTGCTCGCTTCCGTTCTGGAAATTTCGACCTGTAAAATGAACCTCGCGGTCGTCCGAAGACTTTGGTCGACAATGACGAATTAAAGGCGATTGTGGAAGCTGATGATACACAATCTACGGCTGAATTAGCAGCAGCTTTCGACGTTAGCGTCAAAACAATATTGGTCCATTTGCGTCAAATTGGCAAGGTAAAAAAGCTTGACAAATGGGTGCCCCACGAACTCAATGATCGCCAGCGCGAAGTACGCGTCGAGACGTGCCTTGCACTGCTCAACAGACACACAAATGAAGGAATTTTGAACCGCATTGTTACCTGCGATGAAAAATGGATTCTGTTTGATAACCGCAAGCGCTCAGCAAGTTGGTTGGATCCTGGTTCAGCACCTAAACAATGCCCTAAACGAAAACTTACCCCTAGAAAAGTGATGGTCACTGTTTGGTGGTCTAGCGCCGGTGTGATTCATCACAGCTTCTTACCAAACGGGGTGAGCATTACTGCAGATGTGTACTGTGAAGAACTGAACACAATGATGGAGAAGCTGGCACATCTCCAACCAGCATTGGTCAATCGCTCATCTCCGCTGCTCCTGCACGACAACGCGCGACCTCATACTGCACAGCAGACGGTCTCCAAGTTGCAAGAACTGGGGTTGGAAGCTCTCCGTCATCCGCCCTACTCACCAGACCTTGCGCCCTACAGACTACTACTTTTTCCAGAATTTGGATAACTTCTTGGCGGGAAAAAAATTCAATACCCGCGAGGCAGTACAAAATGCCTTTGAAGAATTTGTTGCCTCCCGTCCAGCTGATTTCTTTAAGAAGGGCATGAATAAACTGCCACTGCGTTGGCAAAGATGCATTGATTGCATGGGTGATTATTTCGATTAATACAAATAAAAAATACATGAAAAAAATTCGTTTAATTTTTTTCATACAAAACGGCAATTTCATAGGTAAAGACCTATTATTATAAATCCTGTCACCGAAATTAAAAATAAACTTTCCAATTATATAAATAAAAAGTCAAAGAAACTCAAACTAGTCAAGGATAGTGACTACTATTCTGACGAAACATTTCCAGCAGTCTGTTGCAGTTAGTGACATCAAATATGTGATAAAAGACAACATAATATTCGTTTAAACTAGTATTGTCATATTGTCGTCTCCACCTTGTATACTCGCCAAGATTGTACCCGTAATCCCTTACTCAAAACTTACCCCATAACATCCGAGCCACGACGCGACATTTTTATCTCATTTATGGCCAAAACACTACCTATAGACAGAATTTCCAAATTGCCTCTTAACACGTGGTAACAGCTTCCATTCATAGGTACCGTCAAACGGGGTAAATAGGAACGGAGGGGAAAATAGAAACAGAACTTTGATACGGTTTTTCACTTTATTGGTTGTTCAAAAAAATAACTTTATTTTATTTATATAAATTCAATACAATTGGAGACCGCAAATTCTAAAAACAAGATTTAAATAACGTAAAAATCCCCTCAAAGTTGTGTGCCTATTCACCCCTGTTCCTATTCACCCCGTTTGTAGGTACTCTACTCAGCTCGTAAAATAGAGCGTTAAAGATAACTAGGTAGCTAAGTATAGCTGTAGAGACTTTAAACTGGGAGAGAGATAGTTCGTTTTATAGCGCATCGATATTCGTGAGACCTAGCTTTACGTGCTTAACAAGAACTACCTGGCATACCTGGCTAATCTTTTACTTAGCGGCCATATTGAATTTAGCGTAATGTATTTTATCGTTTTCAAGTCTTCAAGCCCTTTCGCTAGATTACCCATTTTAAGAGGGTTGAAAAAAAAATAATCTACCATCTTGGAGCGTGGCGGCCATATTGAATTAAGTATGATGTTACTAACTCGTTTTCTATCTTAAGCCCTTTCATTTGACACAAACCAACAAAGTGCTCCCCCCCCCTCCCCTTCCCCAAGGATCCTACATGCCAAATTTTAGCTTTACGGCCAGCAGTTTCGGCTATGCGTTGTCTGTCACTCAGTCAGTCAATAACGGTAGAATTCTAAATAATGTTGATTTTTATTGCTGAATAGTTGTTCTCGAGACGATAGAAATAACTAGACACTACGAAACTGTTTACCTATTACGGTTTATGAGATACAGCCCGCTGACAGACAGACGAACGGTCGGACGGAAAGATTGGCTTAGTAATAGGGTTCATTTGGTTACCTTTCGGATACGGAACCCTGTCAAGTTGTTCAGTTTCAACACAGGCATAACGAGCTGCCACTAGTATCAATACTGAATTAGTTTCACAAAGGGACGAGAGGGCGATGGCGCCAATTTATCGAAGATCAGAGCTGGTTCGTTTCACACCCGGATTTTGAACAAAATTGTGAAAAATCACGGGTTTATTGAGCTTCTAGTCTATTTGAAGGAGATTTGAAAGGTTTTATAATGTTGATATTATATGAGTCGTCATACTCGATTAATTGAAGAGCTCGTGGCCAAATAATAACAGTCGCATGGATCGATCTTAAAGGTTAAGCAACGCTTGCCGGGGTCGGTCTGTGGATGGGTGACCATCTTAACATCTTAGGCGGTGGAGCCTGTCATTTGTAGATAGTAGATAGTCGTTACGGATTTTTAGAATCAAGCCAAGAACTACCGTGTTACCCAGTTAATGGGTTGTGGAGGTCTGGTAGGCAGTCGCTCCACGTAAAATATTGGTATTCAGCTGAATCCAGCAAGCTCACCCTGAGACCACAGGATCAGCAGCAAAAATGGCTTGCTAATTTATTATTGCAATTTGTTTCGATTCATTTTCAAAAACTTCTGTTGGGGCGTTGAAGTTTCTGCACTAGAATCCGCGTGGACGAAGTTGCGGGCGAACTGCTAGTCTATACAACGTGTAACAACACAAAAATGTATGGGGCAGACGATTTTTTTTTCGCGATTTCAGTGTTGGTCCCATAGTGAAAGTTGTTCATAATGATGAGTACAATGACCCCTTAAGAGGTGTGGCGTTGATTCTGTTACACAATGTATATTTAAATATGAATCCCTATGTCCCCTTGGTCACGCCATGACCTGAAAACGACTTTACTGATTTCATTCATCTTTTTTGCATTTAATAGCCAAGTTCTTGAGGAAGGTTTTAGAGTACCTATCTAACATCACGCTACGACCATTAGAAGCCGACAAGCGGGTAAAACCACAGGGCACAGCTAGTCTTATATAAGAATGAATCCCTGTTTCTCTCGGTCACGCCATAACTTGGGAACTTGAACGATTTAAATAATTATTTTTTGTTTTGTTAATAATTGCCAGGGCGAGGTTAGTATGAAAGAAAATTATGGAAAAAATTAATACATCCGGGCGATGCCGGGGCGGGCCACTAGTCTTAGATAAAAGCAAACAATAATAATATTGAACTGAAAAAATTAAAACATTTTCAGAAGCGTGTTGTTGTTTCACTTTTGACGGTGATTTGAAAATGGAAGGTGGAACTCATAATAACTACAACATATTCAAATTAACTCAAAACTCAAAAACTCAAAGCATTTATTTCAATATTTGACCATTTAAAGGCACTTTTGAATTGTCAAGGTCGGTCGGTCAAAAATATGAAGCTATTTGCACGTTCCAAAGCGTAGATATCTATGTAGAAGAACTTAACTCAAAACTCAAAAACTCAAAGCATTTATTTCAATATTTGACCATTTAAAGGCACTTTTGAATTGTCAAGGTCGGTCGGTCAAAAATATGAAGCTATTTGCACGTTCCAAAGCGTAGATCTCTATGTAGAAGAACGCGCAAGAAACTCCACGGACGCTCTTTTAAAAATAATATATTGTTACAAAATTATGGTTACATCATTCATGTTGAAATTGTACATATATATGAGAATAATCTAAAACACGTGCAGGATAAAAACGTCCGGAGCAAAAAATAAACTATTCAAAGAAATAATTAAAATAACGAAAAAAAACACAAAAAATAAGCTTCAAATAAAAGAAGTTGTAATCTGAACCCTGTGAACCTTTCAGCCAACGCCTTCCATATAATTGAGACAATCATAAATTAAATAAAAGACCCTCGGACCGTTACACCTCTAAAAACGAATCGAATATCCATTTTAATTCAACTAATGTTCCATTGATATCCTTCGCGACGACATTTTTAATAATAATGTCTCACTTAGCGCCTCGATAATCGTTTGAAAAACTCTATAAATGAAAGTTATCTGTTTTCTCGAGATCTCGTTATTTTTATAGGATTTGATGGGATTTCAGAATTTAAATGGTTGGTCATTTAAAAGTGGAATATCGATCATCTGTTTTCTTGCGTCTTTTATAGTATGCTCGTGTTTGAGCGTTAACGGAAATAATTCCAAGGGAACGTACCAAGATAAAAAAAGTTATTTCCTAGTTCGTGGTCTTCCCTTAGTACGAAATAATTTAATCTAGGTGAAGGAGTCATTTGATGATTTCCTATCCTAAAAAATGGTACATTTGAACAATCGGTAAACTAACAGACCTACTGTCCATAAAGTACACTATGGATTGAATTTGTCTAGTATTCACCGTTTCCTGACCACACATAATATATTAGCCTGCCATGTCACAATACATTCTATCATCGACTAACTTTCGCCCGTGACATCCCTCCCTCGCGTTAGTAAAAAGTTTGTACAAAAAAGTGGTCCGTAACCGTCAGGTTATAGGACCCTTTTTTGCGAAAGTCCAAGGTCCCATCTCTGTATTAGTAGCCAATAATCAACTCAGCTATTTAGGCGTTAAATACGCTTTTAGGCCTCAAACTCACTTTCGCTATTTACATAATTATAAGTAACTGAAAGGATTCATTTAAATCATTTAAATGTACCAATAGGGCAGTGTGTCTCTTAACATTAACGCCACAAGGTTAACTACAAACAAACCAAAAACCCCAGTTTCACGTACAAACGTCAAATGCACATGAAATCCTTCTAATTCCGACTGCTAAAAGTGGCTTCGTGTTTGATCTTGTGAGTTCGAAACTAAGGGCGCTTTTACACACGAGATGTACGAGGTAGAAAGGTTTATTTCATTTTGCTAGCCTGGCTTAGCGCAGCTCAAGGAGAAGCGGGCTAGTGGAGCATGAAATGCAAGCGTGAGCGGCAGTGGGTATTACCTACTATCATCATCATTTCAGCCGAAAGACGCCCACTGCCGCGTCCACTGCTACGTCCACCGCTGGACATCGGCCTCCCTCAGTGTCGTTACAATAAGCAGTCCTGTGCGTCTCGCATTCATTGGCTACCAGCGACCCTCACCAAGTCATCGGTCCATCTTGTGAGAGGCCTTCCAACGCTGCGTTTTCTGGTACGCGGTCGCCACTCTAGAACTTTTAGGCCCCATCGACCATCTGTTCTGCGAGCAATTGTGCCCTGCCCACTGTCACTTCAGTTTGGCGATCCTTCGAGCGATGTCGGTAACCTTGGTTCTCTTGCGGATCTCATCATTCCTGATTCGATCACGCAAGGAAACTCCGAGCATCGCCCTCTTGCCCTTCGGGTGATTTTAAGCCTTCTGATGAGGTCCATTGTGAGCGACCACGTCTCAGTTCCATATGTCATCACTGGCAACACATCTGGTTATAGACTTTCGTCTTGAGAGACTGTTGTACGTGAGACAAGAAGATATCACGCCACTTCCCGAACGCTGCCCAGCCGAGTCGGATTCAACGGTTGACCTCTATCTCGAAGGTAGCCCTACCTAACTGGACCATTTTTATACTCATAGTCTTCAACTTCGAGTGTAGAGTCTCTGATCTTGATAGAAGTAGGTGCTACCGTGCTACAGGGTATTTACCATGACCTTGGTTTTGTCCATCTTCATTTTAAAACCCACTCTTTCGGAAGCTCTACTGAGGTCATCGAGCATTGTACTGAGGTCCTCCGTGGTCTCAGCCATGACGACTATATCGTCGTCAAATCAAAGGTGGGTATTATGTGTGTGTAGAATTACTCTTTTTATAGTCTCGTGTTTGACCGTATTTGTACTTAATGTTAAGCTATGATAATTATGGTCGATGATGGAACGTGCTTGCCGAAGAAGTTACCTATTAATAACACAGACTCCTGCAGGGAATCCCTCTCCTTAGCTATACGCACTAGTAAGCACAATGCAAGTAGTATTCCCAATACGTTTTGTAAACCGTCCTTGCAAACTCGCACCGCTCCGCTCACCGTTCGTTTATAGCTTCGCTACACATACTTGCACCACCTAGCTACCTCGCAAATCTCTATTAGGAAAGCACCCTAACCCAGCCCGTCCGAATTTCAGGCGTGTGGCGTTGATAATCAGCGTCTAAATCAACGCGCTGTGGTGACCTCGGTTTTGCCAATTAGACTCATCACTGATTGCAGACACTAGTGATGCTAATAGACACCGGGATCCGGGATCCGAATGAAAGTTTCGGGAAGTTGGACGACAGTTTTCGTTAGTTGGAAATGGGTAAAATGGGACGTGAGAAAAGATTTAGTTAGGCAAGTATAGACTTGTGAAATCGATACGGTGGAATGTGATTGTAAAATTCAACAGCGATTTGCAATTAAATTATGCGGTGTGTTATGTAGGTATTGTAAGAAGATAATTATGTACGCTTTGGTGTATTTATGTGTCTCACTATTTACATATACGAATAATTAGTCTATGAAGGAGATGTCTATGTTTGAAGACATTTTTCAGTGAAATTTGAAACTGAAGCATAGTATTCAACACATACTAGTTAATTGTTCCTTTTTGGTGAATCGCTTAGGCAAGCAAGGACGCTAAAGGTGAGTTTATTTACCCAGCAATCACACCGTTGTACCTACGTAATGGTTTCCCTATTTAGCTGCTTAAATCATCAGTTACCTCAGCCAGTCGAAGTCACAGAAAGTGGGACTTACAAAGTGTCACGCTTATTCAGCAGCTTAAATCAGCTCACGGCAGCTCTGTTCCACAAATTGAACTCATCTCAGTGGTTTGACAGATTAGTAGAGCTTATCCGACAATGGGATCGAAAGCGGAGAATTTGCAGGATATTTCTGCAGGATGTTTCTTTGTAATTTAACACCGACTTCCGAAATTAAAGTTATTTAGTACTTTGTGGTGTTTTTTTTTATTTGGAAGTCGGTTGTATTTTTTTTTTGTAACAGACTTTTTATTTTTTATTTAATTTTTTTTTACACTTATCAACACCGCTGGAAAATCACAGGAAAGCAAAATATGCTATTTCGTTCTCTTGGATGAATTATTTCTCCCAGCTATTTAGTTTTAAAAATCAAACTGCTGAACCGATTTGTACGAAATTTCTATGGGATCAGTCGGGAAATATATCCTTTCATGTAAAAGAAAAAACTTGAATTCGGTTCATAAATGACAGAGTTACGAGGTAACAAGTATTTAAAACAAACCGAATTGAGAACCTCCTTTTTTCAAAGTCGGTTAAAAATTAAACTGAATGTGGAGTTTTTAAACTCGTGCTGAGTTCCTGAACAATATTAATTTTGGGGACCGTTCAGATTAATTCAGAACGTTAGAGATCGTCGTCTCAATTTTTGAGAATTTTTCGCAGCGTGTTTATTTTAAGTTTAAAAAACCGATTGACATACCTACGCAGTATAGGCCTCCAGTATATTTTCTTCCCTAGACACGGTTTGATGGACTACATTGGAGCTTCACAGATGGAGCCTATTATGTTGAGCTCGTCATCTTTAGTTTTCGCTAATTTTTCGCAGCATATTTATTTTAAGTTAAAAAACCGATTGACTTAGGTGAGTTAATACCTACGCGAGTTGAGCCGCCATTGGAGCTTCACAGATTGAGGCTATTATTTATTCATTTATTTATTTATGATGTAGTGATGGAGCTGTACAGGACAAATATTATTATTATTATTTATTAATTCGCCAGATTACAGAGAGGTCCACTGTGCCAGTAACAATATAACTTAGCCTATGTTAGTACTTTTTACTACGAATAGCAGTATCCCTGTTTCATAATCACCAGTCATTACCAAAATCTTCTATACTTACTTTCAACGAGCTAAGGTACCTAATTTTACTTCTTTTTCTGTTTGTTATTCTATTAAGCTGCAACATGACAGGTGCAACTGACTCTTCTCCACACTAAGATCATCATCATCATGTCAGCCGAAAGACGTCCACTACTGAACATAGGCCTCCCACAAGTGTCGCCATAACAACCGGTCTTGTGCGTCTCGCATCCATCGGCTACCAGCGACCCTCACCAGGTCATCGGTCCATCTTGTGGGAGGCCTTCCAACGCTGAGTCTTCCGTTACGCGGTTGCCACTCCAAAACTTTTCGGCCCCTTCGACCATCTGTTCTGCAAGCAATGTGCGGCCTGCCCACTGCCAGTTCAGTTTGGCGATACATCGGTTCTCTTGCCTAAGGCATTAAACCGCTTTTATTTTAATAAATAAATGACCTCCTCCCTAAAAACCCTGATAAGAGAAAGCCTGACCATCCACATAAATGCCTGCCCAAATTAGGCACATGCTGAATTTGCAGCGTGTGACATGCCATCAGAGTCGAAAATATACGCATTGAGGTCGGGGGTGGCTCGGTTTCAACAATTAGACTCATCGGGGACAATAGTGATGTCTATCACGGGAAATGTTTAGGGAAATAGCTGTCCTGTTTTTAGGTGTGAATGCTAGTGTCAATCTGGTGACATATTAATTTCAGGGTTCATTCATGTTTATCGTGGACTTGTGGACCGGTTTTGAAATGGAGTATAGATAAGAGACGTTAGTGTGGTAGATTTTAAAGGCACGGACACAAAATTTGACAGCATGATGAAAAGTAAAATTGTATTTGCTTTTTGTTTGTAGGTCTCAACAATTTCTGGTCTGATTACAATAACTGCTCCTTCCTCTGATAAATAGCTACATTATCACCGAGTACCGTGGCCACTTTTTGTCCCAGAGTATTCAGGGTTCCTCTGAGGTACCACAGGTCACGAACCGGCCACAGGAGTGAAGTCAGGGGAAAACCTTCAAGTGGCTTTCAGACTTCGCTATAACATAATACCATACATTGTTATGGACACGTTCACACTGTACTGTACTATATAATATTATTGGCTCACTATACGCTACAAAATTGAGTGATGCGCTGCGCTATGATGCTATGCGCGCCGCTTCCCCGCCTTCGCCCCGCAAATATATGGATGAAACGACACGTTTTGACGTGATCCTGTAGATACGAGCAGATCATTTTGCTTGCGATAATATTGCGTAATGTGAACGCCATGCTATAAAGTATAGCATTAGGTCGCGGTGACTCTTTCGAACAAATTCTGTAACCCATGGCAGGATGTTTCTCATCCTGCTCTTCTGTCACTAATCTGCTTGAAGAAATTTCTTTTGAAAGCAGTATCTAAAGTAGTAATGGTGTATCATAATATTGTATGTATTTGCGGAAGTTGTTCGAAAGTATCACCGCGGCCCTGGAACGCAAAGAGCATTAGGAGGAACACGGATAGGTTTTAGCCAGTAAGAGTCTGACACTCCCTCCCGCTCGACTCAGAAGAAGCGAAAACAAGCCGAAGCTGCAGCAGCTCGCTCGCAGCCGCCTGCTCCTCAGCCCGCGGGCCGCCTCACCCCTACGCGCCTACGCGATTTTAAATTACACTCTAGGGGCAAACAAGACTACGTGGAGTCGGTTTTGCACAGCATATTAAATTCAGTCAATGACATAATGTTCGCGCTTTTAACGAGTTGGGGTACTGCCTATTTTATAAGTGCGACTGATGCAATGGTGTGCTTAGGGGAAATTTGCAGAGGTGGTAAGAGAGAGTTTTGGCTGGTTGAAATCAGTGTCGTTCGGTAGTGAACTGCTATGGCCTAAAGATGAAAGAAAAGTATCAACCTTGTAACACAGGCGTAGGTTCGGTAAAATAAGAAGTCTTTGGTCGACTCCTTACTAATTTTTCCCGTAAGCACACCATTGCATCAGTCGCACTTATAAAATAGGCAGTACCCCAACTCGTTAAAAGCGCGAACATTATGCTGTACATAAGTCATCGCTGCGACAATCGCGCGCTCAGCACGTCGTTGTGGCGCGTACGCGGGCTAATTGTTGTGCCACGAATTTAAGCGAAGGATCTATTACGTAAGTGTTTGTGGCAACTGGTTGTTGATACAGTTGATGCAGCTCAGGTTTTTTTAACATGAATAAAAAAGTTCTAAGGCTGCCCTAGAAAGAGGTGGCTAGAAGACTGCTGTTTTAAGGTCGCTTGGGAAAAGAATGCCTGGAAGGATTTGGGCCTTTGTGCAGCTGTAGGAAAAAAAATAATGTTACGAAACATGCCAGTCCAGTGCGACTCGAACAGAAAATATTATTTCAAAGCCATGGTCGCTTGCCTTCCTTTGATGAATCATTTGGCATAATTCAACTACCAAAAGTAAAAGAGCCACCGCTTTGGGTAGAGCGGGAGGGTGTCAGACTCTCACGGACTACAACCAATCCGTGCTCCTCCAAGTGCCCTTTGCGTTCCAGGACCGCGGTGACGACTCTTACCGCATAAATCCGCAACCTAAAAGAGCCTCCTACGTCCGATATCTTCAGTCCCGCTAAAAACCTTGCTGGCTGACTCATATCGACACGAAGGAAGACTACCAACAAAAAAAAACAGCCTAGTGCGAGACAAACTAGGCTGGCCATGCAAAGGGTTCCGAACGAAACCAATTTTTGTAACCTGTTACTTTCAAACCATTCACTTCTTACAAGTTTTCCTGTAATCTCAATCATTATCTATTTATTTATTTATTTACTTATTTATGTACACACAATAAACTTAAAAAAGAAAATCTGAGAAAATCTGTATTTTTTACAAAATTTTATACTCAGTAGTTTCGGAGATTAGGGAGAATGGACAATTTTCGTCTAATTTCTTAAATAACTTCACCTTCAACCACTAATAACCATTTAAAAATTATAGGAAAATATCATTCATTTGATATCTACGTCACACGTAAACTTAAAAAAAGTTTTCTAGTTTTCGCCTCAAAAAGTGACCCTGTAGCGGCAATCAATGCCGCCACAAAAAACAATGTAGCAATCTACCCCTAGTAGAACGTTTCTCATCCTGCTCTTCTGTTACAGGTCTGCTTGAAAAAAATTCTTTTGAAATAAGCAGTATCTTTGTGCTCTTCTCGCTGTTTATAAATACCTTTTACAAATGTGTTTTGTGTGTACATAAAATTTTAATTAAATAAAATCATGCAACCAATTGTTACACAACCGTCGCATCGACCCTTTACACGGCAACGCACACCCCACGACACGCCAACATGACCCACGCACGTACAAGTGACGTCACGAATTAAAACCCGCTAAGAGATGATAAAGTACGTTTTAATACCGGGACTAAAATGAGACGGAACAAATGCAGGGACTAAAATGAGACGGGACAAATGCAGGGACTAAAATGAGACGGGACAATGCGAAGCTAATTCTAAATTTTGTTTGTTGTTCTCTAACTTTTGTGGAGCTGCGGAGTTGGAAACGAATTGTAAACTGGACGTGTTGGTGTAGGGTAGTTTTAAGTGTCTCATTTTGTTCTGGATTACGGGAATATTTGGATGCAGTGCGATTTTTTATGTTATTACTCTATTAAGTAATCTACGACGCTTGCCGAGTACGGTTTATGGATAGGTGACCATTTTAAAATACCGAGAATCCTCCGTGCCTCAGAATGCACGTTATGCCACTAGTTACGGCTGTTATTTCGCCATTTTGTCATTTTATGTTCTTAGGGTTCCGTACCCATAGGGTAAAAACGGGACCTTATTACTAACACTCCGCTGTCCGTCTGTCTGTCTGTCTGACACCAGGCTGTATCTCATGAACCGTGTTAGCTAGACAGTTGAAATTTTCACAGATGATGTATTTCTGTTGCCGATATAACAACAAACTAAAAGCAGAATAAAATATATATTAAAGTGGGGCTCCCATACAACAAACATGATTTTTTTGCCGTTTTTTATAGATAATGGTATGGAACCATTCTTGCGCGAGTCCGACTCGCACTTGGCCGTTTTTTTTATATTTGGCAGTCGTTACGGATTGTCATAAGCAAGAAAATCTGACACCAGTCTTGCCAAGAAGTACCGTGTTACCCAGTTACTGGGTTCTGGAGGTCAGATGTAAATGGAAGCCAACCCCAATATAGTTGAGAAATGGCTAGGCAGACGAGCAATATAAAATGAGTTCGATTTTTTTTCAATTTTATAACTTCAGATAGCATGTTTCTAGCATAATAAATAAGGATATTTTTAATACAGCCGTGAAGCACACATTTATGTTTGTGTAGGTACCTCAAGAAATAACGTCAAATTATGTGGTTTATTCAAGAAAATAATTTCTTTCTTCATTTTTTTTTCCACGAAATGGAAAAAAGGTATCTAACAGTATTAGTGGCCAGTTTGAAAATTAAAATTGTAATATTACCTGTCCTGTTCTAGTAATGAGGTGTACAATAAAGTACAAAATAAATAAATATAATAATAATAATATTACTTAGCTTATATTGGCAACAATTTGATAATAAACCCAAACTTTTACCATAATCTACATGAATGTAAGCTCATAATAAATTTTAAACAAGAAGTATTACGATGCAAGACGTTTTGAAAAAAGAATAAAGCTCCGTTTTGCGGGTGACAGCCACTAGCGCGCTTTACGGTCAAGTGGCTCTACTCGCCCGTACCTACTCTGCTAGCAACTCGAAAGTAAAACACTCCGTGAAAGCTTCAAGAGTAGGTAAACAGTGTAAAACAACATGACTTTGTAGAGGTACTTTTATTGGCCTGTTTTTTTTTAATTTGAATTTTTGTGAAGTAATGAAAGGTTATTTTTGCCACAATGACATCCTAATTATTATTAATTTTACAAACGTGAAAGTCAATTTCGCAGATCTCAAGCAAGCAGTATTACGATACAATGCATAAAGTTTTGAAAAAAAGCTTCGTTTTGCGTGTGACAGTCACTAACTACCGCTTTACGGTCAAGTGGCTCTACTTGCCCCTACGTACTCTGCTAGGAACTCGAAAGTAAATCACTTCATGACAGCTTCAAGAGCAGGTAAATAGTATAAAACAACATGGTTTCTCAGGGGTTTTTATAGGCCTGATTTTTTTTTTGTTGGTAAATTGAATCTAGGTGAAACAGTGAAAGGTGAATTTGTTACAATTCCATCTCTACATCGCGAAAATATATTTTGACGCCAGGCAGCGTCACCAGCAAAGCCACAGACAAAAACTAGTTCAAATCAAGATATTATCATACCTATGTACAGCCTGTGCTACACAGTTTAAAACAGTGGCTTCTTACAGAGGTTTCAAACAGTGTAGACGGCGGTTTTATGCCAAATTTACTACAAAACCGCATAAAACCGCCGTCTACACTGTTTGAAACCCCTGTTTGAAACCACCGTTTTAAACTGTGTAGCACAGGCTTTAGGTATTTGTACATACTACTACCCGGTCTTAGACCGCACTGGAAGTTGCGGAATTTGATCGAAAGAAGTCACCGCGAACGCAATGGTTTTAGTCAGTAAGAGTCTGACACTCCAACCCACAAAAAAAAGACTGAACTGGAAAGAACCAACACCTTGGCCTCTCACAAGTTTTCAGTTCAGGGTGCCAGAAGATCTTGTTTCCTCTCACGAAAATCTTGTATTCCTCTTTGTACTTACCTACTTTAAAAACTGTAGGTCGGCTCGCGACACCGTCGACATCGGGGGACGTCTGGTAACATCGGGTGGCGTCGGGTAACATCGGGTGGCGTCGGGTCGCTTCGGCTGGGCGTTTTGCGGTCAAGTGGCCGCGCCAGTCATTCTTTGTGAAATTTTAGTGTTATAAAGAAGTTTTTCATACTTACTTTACTTGCTCAGTGTGGGTAAGTCTTTTTTTTCTGTCTGGAAAGTTACTGGAAGTTTAAGATGATTGAGTGGTGGGCGATTTTGAAGCCGATGTGGGAACTACATTGTTCAAACTATAATCTTTATTATTCTCTTGCTCTTATTACGTCAATTTATTGAGTGCCCGACCCTCAATAAATTCAACAAGACTTCTTTTTCCATTCTACTTCTCTGTTAGCCTTTATGTCAGTAGTCGCTCTGTTTAGTAATTTTCTCTCAATGTACAAACTAGAAGTGTCCCAAATATAATTTATATGAAAGTATGTCAGCGGCTTGACCCGGGATAAGAAGTTTTCTTCTGTCCCTCCAAGGTTCAACGTGTCTTTATACTATAGTTCGTTAAAAATGGTTCAGTGGTTTACGCGTAAAACGTCACAAACAGAAGGAAACAACTTTAGTATTTATAACATTAACTAGCTTTTGCCCGCGACTTCGTACGCGTCTATCCCGTTTTCTCCCGCTCCGTGGGAATTTCGGGAAATCCTCTCTTAGTGCGTCCCCTATACTCCCCAAGGAACCTACATGCCAAATTTTAGCTACCTACAACCAGTAGTTTCGGCTGTGCGTTGTCTGTCAGTCACTCAGTAACGGAAGAGTCTTATATATATTGAAATTATTGACAACTTTTTATTCTGAAGTTGTGAAACAGAGGTTTTTATTACCGTAAAATGCTACAACATTGCCTGTATTTTGACGTTTTTATTTCATAAATCCTTCATTTTAGAGAAAGTCATATGTGTTTTCAATTACAATTCAATATTGTACTTTAAGCTATCGGGATAAAGTTCTTATTAGCTAAAAACACTCCTATTAATCACCAAAAAGTGCGTTTAAAGAAGTAGGCAAAGTTAAGTAGCAAACTGCAACATTGCCTAGCTAAAAATATCATTGACTATTATGGGTGCAAAGGGGACAATTTTGCGCCTATTTTGCTTATAATTTCTTTTCCATGTTAGACTTTATCTAGTCTTTAATTACAATATATATATTTTTTTAACGATGGTAGGCAAAGTTGAGTTTCTCCCGAGCCGGTATAAACCATTCACGACCACTGACATTTAATTTGACACTGACAGTTTATGGTTGGATTATTTGAATGAATGATGCGTAAATGTTGCCATATAGATTACCAACTTGCTTTTAACAGTACCACAGACAATACAACCGATTCTATAAGAGAACTATTTAACATTTTTAGGATTTAGGCAATGTTATGTAGAGACGGCAATGTTGTAGCATTTTACGGTACATAAATAGGTACGTACTTACCTATCTACCAAACAACGAACAGTTCGTTGACCTGTCAACATCAATAAGGTAGGAACATAAATACCACGCGACTGACATATTCAATTACCGGATCCATATTACTTGACAGCCATAACAACTGGGCAATATTGAATAAATCATTAGCCAAATATAATGACCCAATATAATTGACCTACCGGCGCTAAAAATAAAAACACTGAGAGAATCGATAAGGATCTATTTTCTGTAGCAATTAAAAATAATTGTAGACACTCGATACGGTGATCTGCGATCTACCGCTCGTGGGGAGAGAATCTTTTTAGTTTTTACTGTGAAGTGAGATCACTTCACAGCAAGGGACAATCAGGCTGGGTCGTTTTATTATTTAGGGGTTATTAAAGCTAAAGGCTCAGCGGCGCGGGCTGGCTCGTTTGCAAAGTCGGGGAGGAGTGAGATCACTACATTTAGGTAACAATATTGTATTTTTACCCGAGTGCGCGACGCAAGGGAGGGTTATGCGTTCATCAGCCTATGTATGTACGTTTATGGCACTATAGAGACCAAAAGTGTGGGCCGATTTTGATCGTTCTTACGTCAATTAATTCATCTTAATCTTGCGAGTGTTACTAAAGACATGACAGTAATCAAAATACAATGTGACGACAAACAGACGCCAAATTGTGAAAAAGAAAAAATCATAGTTGTCGAGCTATGTTTTTTTTTTGGGACAAGCCCACCACATCACATTCCCAAGCCATTGCAGCTTCTGAAAGCCAGAATCAACATTGGCGATCACCAGAAAAAACGCCGAGTCAATGAAGCTCGACGAGTCCCAGAGAAATGATTCAACTGTCTTGGATCCCGCAACGAAATTAATCAGAAAAATATTCTACAACATTGTATTTTTTTTAAATTGTCGTTAGTGTTTCGATGTCACGCCATGCAAATAGACATGTTAGGTACTCTTTGGTGATAGTAGTCTTTTTCTATAATTTTAGTTGAAACTTATTGATTCTGACGACAAAACCAATGAGGAAAATACGTGGTAAAGTATTTATTAAAAATAAAATATATTTTATAAATTAATATTATATTGTTGGTATCGGTAATTCAACCCTGTAGATAAAACATGTGAAAGATGCAAACATTGACCGTTAAAGAAAAGTAATGCTAGTCATAAATGACAATACCGAATTTTTTGACTATTGCTCCAGTCATCGGTTGCCTTTTTTTTTTTTTTTTTTTTTATTGGATGGGAAATCATCAAATGACCCCTCCCGCTCTGGGTGGAGCGGCAGGGAGTGTCAGACTTCTACTGACTAAAACCCACCCATGCTCCTCTTAGTGCCTTTTACGTTCCAGGGCCACGGTAACTCTTTCGAACAAATCCGCAACCCTGGTAGGCTCTGGCCCTAACGGGCCCCGACCCATGCTGACGACTGCTGGCTTGGCGCGCGTAGAACACAGCGCGCCGTCAACCCGGGCCTGTTCTGATCGGACGGCGAGCTACCCATTGCTCGCCGTCCACAGGCATCAGTCACTGCGCCATGCTCAGGAGCATCAGTTCCTGGGCGGCGCAGTGGCTGACGTTCAACAGGAGGGGGTGAAATGGGGCCATTACTGGCACTCCATTTCAGCCCCCTCCGGAGCCCGTTGTAGGGGCTCTACTGCGGCTGTTGCAGTAGTAGCAGCCGCAGTGGAACCGGCTATGGCGGCGGAGGAAGCGGCGGCGGTGGCGGCGGTCGCGGCAGAGACGGCGGTGGCGGAGGGCTTTCTCCTATTTCCGGCTTTGGCGGGTGGGGCGCAGGCCCTACCCCCAGCCCAGTGGTCGGCCGGCTTGCCAGCTGCCGCACAGACTGCGCAGTGCGGCGCGGCGTCGCAGGAGCCGGCCCTGTGACCGGGCTGACCGCAGCGGAAACATAGACCGCTGCGGTCCACCTCCGAGGTGCATTGAGCTCCTACATGGTGGCCCACCTGGCACCGGAAGCACCTCAGAGGTCGGGGTTCCAGCAGTTTGACCTGCGCGGAAACCCAACCCACCAAAAATCTTCGGCCCTCCGAGATGGTCTTGGCCGCCGACACGGGGCAGCTCACCACAATGGTGCGCATGCCCGTGTTGTCAGGACGTAGGGTGCCCGCCTTCACCTCCTCTGCTGAGCACCTCCCCGTCCTAACGACGGCGGCCACCACCTCCGCCTCCGTGACGGAGTCGTCCAGGCCCAAGATGCGCATGTCGATGCGCTTGGTGGGCCTGGACACTCGGGCATCATCCGCGCTTAGGGACGCCCTAAGCCTTTCGGCTAGAGCGTCCGCGGTTGGGCCGCTGGCTGCCCCGGGGATCTCCAGCATCCGGGCCCCAGTCATGGTGACCCGGAGCCGAAGGCCCCCCACGATGCCTAGCTCACCAAGGTTCACCGCCTCCTTCGCCTTGGTGAGCACGTCCGCGTACGTCACGCCCCTCTTCGCCGCGTCCGGCTGCAGTGTAAGGACTACAGCCGCGGTTTTCGGGGGGCGCAGCGCAGCCGCGACGCTTCGCGCCTTCTGCCGCCGCTTCCTCTCCGGCCTCTTAGCCGCCCTGGCTGCCTTTCCCGCCTTCCTCTTCTCCCCGGCCACTTGCCATTCGGCTTGAGCCGGGGGAGGAGCTGAACGCGAGGAAGCCGGGGGGAGCTGCTGCTCAGACGGCGCAGGAGCCTTCGCTGTCCGCGCAGCAACCCCACCCTTCCTCTTCCTTCCCGGGGCCGGGTCCGGTTTTCCCGGCACCGGCTTCGCGGGTGCCGGCCCGGACCCTTTGTCCTGGCCGGACGACCCCGGTGTGGCAGCCACGGCGGCCGCATAAGACGCCGCCTTTTTCTGGCCTGGGGGGGCCTTCCCACTCGCCGCACTCGCTAGCGGGGGGCGCAGGACGATGCCCTCCAGGACGGAAAACCGCGCCTGGAAGGCAGCCAACTCCTGCCGCACGAGGTCCAGCACCTGGCTCTCCTGCGGCACGGGCTGGCTGTCCTTCTTGCGCCCCCCTTGCGGCACCCCCTGTGGGCCGGCTCCCCGGAGCCTGGCCAGGTCTGCGCGGAGCCCCTCGTTCTCCTTTCGGAGACGCTCCATGGCGGCAGCCAAGCGGGCGACCTCCGCCCGCAGCTCGTACATCTCGTCCGGCGGAGGCCCACCTTTGTTAGCCTCCGCTGCCGCCAGAATGGAGGCCATCGCCTCGCTTATGGCCTTGTTCTTAGAGGACAGCTTCCTCTTCAAGGCCACATTGGGAAGCGCGGCCTCCACCACCTCCGCAAACCCGGCCCTCCGAACCCGCTCCTGTCCGGAGTCATCCGGCTCACCGCCGGAGGACTCCGAACCAGGAGCCCCGCGACCGCCCTCTACGGGGGGTCGTCCGTCAGCGACGAGCGCCTCGGCTCGCTGGCCAGCCACCTTGGAGGCGGGTAATCTCCCCTTGCCTCCCTCTCGGCCCTTACCCCGCCTACTGGTGGGGATCTTGCGAGCCGAGGCCACCTCCTCGCTGCCAGACGACCCCCGGTCTTCCTCCGTTCTGGGCCGCTTGCGGAAGGACCTAGAGTCCTCCGCAGCAGCCCCCGCTCTCACGGGTTCAGAGCTCGCCGAGCTAAAGGTCGCTAGGTCGTCGGAGTCAAACTCGGACTCCGACTCTGTGCGACCCGCGCGACGCTCAAGCGAGCCCTCCTCCCAATATAGAGCGCCACTTCCCGCGCTCTGCCCGACCGACACTTTGTCGGGTGAGCTAAAATTAAACCCGATTAATTCCTCAAAGGACGGCTCGAATCGGGGGCCTCCTCGGCCACTGTTGCCCTTGGCAAGCGGAGTGCGGACAGCCCTGTTGCCCCCCCCAGAATACGAGGGGCTTGACGCACGAGGCGTGGCGGATTCCCGGACCGCTGTGCAGTCCGGACCGCCCTGGGGTAATATTTCTTTAGCAGGCCTGTCCATGATTTCCTTTTTGAGGGTGCGGTCCCTATCTCCCCTCCTCTCCCCCTCTCTCTCAGTGCTTGCTCGCTGCCCTCACAGTCACGTCTGATGATCAGACGCGTACCAGAGAGCAGCGAGCAAGCCAATGAGACGCACACCGTCCGAGGACCCGAACACTGCTCAAGTCTCCGAACGGTGTGCCCCTCTTGTGTCTCTCTTGGTCTGGTCTCTCACTTGGGACCTTCCGGCATGAGTGGCTCTACCGGCAAAGCCCCCAAGATCACTGAGACACGCAAGCCCCACCACGACGGCAACGTGGAGACACGGTTGGTGGGGGTCATCGGTTGCCTTTGGTTATTATTGTAGAATGTTATCATTGTTTTCAAATGTTTTTACATACTTAAGAACTTAATACAAGAATCTAATGCTTAACTGCATAATTATCAAGTTTACATTTTAGTTTTACGTTAACTTAGTTGCAAAAGCAAGTTGTGGCTATTTAAAAGAAAAGTAAAAAAAAAAAATCATTCAACACCACTTAAACAAAACCATCAATCGATGACATCATGAATAAATAATAAGTCTTTACCTATGACATTACCGTTTTGTATGAAAAAATTTAAACGATTTTTTTTCATGTGTTTTTTATTTGTATTAATCGAAGTAATCACCCATGCAATCAATGCATCTTTGCCAACGCAGTGGCAGTTTATTGATGCCCTTCTTAAAGAAATCAGCTGGACGGGAGGCAACAAATTCTTCAAAGGCATTTTGTACTGCCTCTCGGGTATTGAATTTTTTTCCCGCCAAGAAGTTATCCAAATCCAAATCTGGAAAAAGTAGTAGTCTGTAGGCGCAAGGTCTGGTGAGTAGGGCGGATGACGGAGAGCTTCCAACCCTAGTTCTTGCAACTTGGAGACCGTCTGCTGTGCAGTATGAGGTCGCGCGTTGTCGTGCAGGAGCAGCGGAGATGAGCGATTGACCAATGCAACCAGCATTGGTCAATCGCTCATCTCCGCTGCTCCTGCAGACTACTACTTTTTCCAGAATTTGGATAACTTCTTGGCGGGAAAAAAATTCAATACCCGCGAGGCAGTACAAAATGCCTTTGAAGAATTTGTTGCCTCCCGTCCAGCTGATTTCTTTAAGAAGGGCATCAATAAACTGCCACTGCGTTGGCAAAGATGCATTGATTGCAAAACGGCAATTTCATAGGTAAAGACCTTAGAATAATAACGCCTAGAAACCTAGTACGAGCATCAACAGTGAAGCAACTCAGACTACTCCATATACGGAGTACTCAGCGCAGCGAGCCGTCAGTGCTCAAGGTCACGCTCTGTTGAATGCACCTCCCGAGAAATATTTAAAAATGACAGTTTGTTGCATAAAAAGATGCTCTAACACACCAGGAAAACAAAAAAAATGTGATAAAATCACGTTTCACAAGTAAGTACTTACATTAAATCCATTATTTTTACGTAAATCGATCTTCAAATTAAAATTTTCATAACCTAATTTATCACAATGTAGTGTTGCCAGTTGTAAAGAAAAATTACCCATAATACAGTAAGCACTAACTGTTGGAGTCTACCTGTATTATGATGCTTATTGTTTAAAGTTGTAAGTATGAAACGAAAGCTAATATTTAGGTTGATTCAAATAATTTGCGCATTTTTTTAAGTGAAAAGTTCTTTAGGCGCATTGGGCAGTTTTCATATGGGAAAAAACCATAGTCGCGACACGCGGCGACACCGACACCTGTGTATGAGATCGTGTCTTAAAATTGAAATAAAGGAACATCAGGCTGGGCGGCCAACCAGGGGGGGGGGGGGGGGGGGGCAGGGGGAGGCGGGAGCCTTGTCGGCCCCGCGGGTGCCGACCAGTCTTTCATGGGTGTCGTTTTCGCGATCTTTGGGGTCGCTAAAACCGATTATGGGGTCAAAATCGAAATCCAAGATGGCGGCAACGAAATTTGCTAACTTTTCGTCATGGGTGTCAATTTCATGGTTTCAATGGTTTTCATGGTGGTCAAAATTGAAATCCAAGATGGTGCCAAATGACACCCATGACGAAAAGTTAGCAAATTTCGTCAGCGCCATCTTGGATTTCGATTTTGACCCCATAATTGGTTTCAGCGACCTCAGAAACCATGAAAATGACATCCATGACGAAAAGTTAGCAAATTTCGTCGCCGCCATCTTGGATTTCGATTACAATAAGTACATACCGACAAGTTACGTACTTAACATTTTTTTTTATATTGATCTATGATTAGTCCCAAGTATATTAACATTTTTCCCGATTTTAGGGAAAGTGTTCATTCCTAGCAACATTTTTTTACGTCTGTGGCTGTAATTACATACCGCTCACTCACACATAAGTACGAAAGTTGCTTCATTTTTTGGTAGGGAGCGTGTATGAGACTCTCCTTCTAGGCGTTATTATTCTAAGGTAAAGACCTAATATAATAGTTTCAAAATATTTATATGAACCAGTATTTTCATAGATTGTCGTATCGATGTCTGCACATTGTTTAAGTGATCAACTGATCATACTACTTTTATTATTTCTACTACTTGACTAAAATAGATAGGCGGATTGATATATTGATTTCTCTTACACAAAAAATATATTACTACTTTTTAGAAGATCGTACCCAAGCTCAAGTAACAAATTAATATTTTTGACGTAAAATTGTCTCTAGTTTAAAAATAAAAACTATTTTAAGAAATAAATGATTTTTTTTTTGTCTGTAAATGTACAGTAATGAAAAGTAATCTTTGTCACGTACGTACGTAATAGTACATTACGATATTAGTGCGTTAAGATGGTTATAATATGCGAGGCGGAATTTCAGCCCGAGCCGAAGGCGAGGGCGTAATTGAGCCAAGCATGTTATAACCAATACGCACGTATATCGTACGACGTTTTTTAACACATTTGCGAGGAAACAGAAAAAAAAAACATTTTTCGGAAAATGGCTTGGCATTTTTCATGTTTTTCCACTTCAAGAAATTTTCATACGTGGTTATGTATCTGTCCTTGGATATTGACGCGCGGTGCGCGGTTCGCGCTTCTGTTAGTATATCCGGTGGAGTTGAAGTAATATATTGCTCATCTTCATTATTGAAAGTACCTACAAAGAAAAGAAAATTTGAGAAAAATGGCGCGAGGATTATTTTCTGCCGTGGCTGCGTGAAAATGTTGGCAAAGACGCTAGAGCATGCAGCCAAGTTTTTAAATTACCGAATAAACTGTTTTTTTTTATTTTAAATAAAGTCAATCTGTGAATGCATAATGTTGCTTTCCCGCTATTTTAACAGCGCGCTGCCTACTGACTGACGCCGCGCGGCGATTAGTTCGAAATTTGAATAGCAACAGCGCGCTGCTCACTAGCTGGAGTCGTGCTGCGGCGATCAGTTCCATATTTGAAATGGCAAATAATACTGTTATGGAATTTGTATGGACTATAACTTAACTATTTGCTTTGGTAACACACGCGTTTTTTATGACCCGCCGGTTCGCCGATTCCACCGGTTTTAAGCATGTAAATGCTTAAAACCGGTGGAATTACATCAGCTTTACGAGCAAGGGTGTTAAAAATTATATTGTAATTTTCATTGTAATTTACATAGAAAAAAAGTGTTTTAAATGTACTTATCTATAATTTTCTTCTAATCATAATAATATTTTGGTGCACACTGTATCTACTGCAAGTGAACGGCTTCAAAGATTGCTAAATCAAAAATAATAATATAAGTTACAACAAACAAAGTTAATAGTGCGTAAAACGAAAATAAAATGCTTTTGTACTTTCCAGTCCCAGTTTCTGTTTTAAACTCTCTACTTAGTGTTGAAAGCTCCAGGTTATCCTTTGTAACACTTAATTAAAATACACCATATTAAGGTATTCAAACTATTTCGAAAGCGGACGCCATTTTTGCTGGCTTTTATTTCCATTACAGTGACAATTAAACTTTTGTCATTTAAGTTAGCAACGCTCCCCTACTCGTGGAAATTAACTCTTTTGTTGAGTAAGTAATCGGTGTGAAACGTTTCCCGAAGAAATGTGTTTTTTCTCGATTTCTGTTCTGGGTTTTCTACAGTTTTTTTTTACTATTGGTAATTCTGAGAGTGTTCGCTTCGCTTTTAAGTGTTGAAATAACTTCGCGCTGATCTAATGTATCTAGGGTACAGTTTCCGTTACAGATTTTGTTCGAAAGAGTCACCGCAGCCTTGGAACGCAAAGGGCACTAGCAGGAGCACGGATGGGTTTTAGTCAGTAAGAGTCTGACACTCCCTCTCCACACAGAGCGGGAGCTCATTTCACAGACATAGATAGACAGATTTCTCAGCCATAAAAAAAGGTACAGTTTCAAAGCTTCGATAGTGCTAATATGTCTATCAATATCGTAGTGTCATAATTATAGCTTCTTTTTTATGTTAGTAGGCTCATACATTTTAACGTGAATTTTAGTCAGACGGCCTTGACTCATCATCATCTTATCAGCCGAAAGACGACCACTGCTGGACATAGGCCTCCCCCAAGTGTCGCCATAACAACCGGTCCTGTGTGTCTCGTACCCTTCGGCTACCAGCGACCTTCCACCTTGTGGCAGGCCTTCCAACGCTGCGTCTTCCGGTACGCGGTCGCCACTCCAGAACTTTTCGGCCCCATCGACCATCTGTTCTGCGGGCAATGTGCTCTGCCCACTGCCACTTCAGTTTGGCGATCCATCGGGCTATGTCGGGTACGTTGGTTCACTTGCAAATAACCGTTCTCTTGAAATTCATCATACGGAATCCAGCAATAGAAAGGCTTTCCAGATCGATGGCTTCATGTGTTTACGGGTTGCAACCCTAGCAGGACTCCATCTCTAATTAAATTAAGTTACACACAATACAAGATGACAGTCTGAAAGTTAATTAATCTATCTAATCCCACGTTCAGATGAGTCAAACCAAACACAATTTCTAAATCATTTATAATGTACACACATTACCTTCACGAGTGCCGACGCAGCGGTTCCTCCCAACATTTTAAACCGATAAAACTAATTCTGCCGTCTTAAGAAAAAAAGACATAATTACACAAAACTATGTAACCGATTTCCGACATTGAGGTAAATTAACTTAAGGTCGGAAATCATTTAATTCGTCTTTCGCGCGGTTAATAACGGGCAGAACAAACAGAGCTTATCATAACTCAGTTATAAATAATTCGACAAACAATCAATATAATCCGCGCCCAATTTACTTACAGTGTTCGGTTAATTATGAACGTGGTGGCCATCGTTTTTGGGTAAAAGTTAGGACGTAAACGAACACGCTATGTTAATCTTACTTCAGGTAGCTTTGGAAATTATTTATTTATTTAAAACATTATGTACAATAGCGGTACATGAGTGGGGCTTAATGCAACAAAGAATAGAATAAAGAATAAAGAATTGAAAAAAAAATATTCGATACAGACACAATACAACAGCAACAACCGCAATTTTGCAAAGCATTCTCTACCAGTTTTAAACTTTTGGGTTAAAAAGACAATACTGTGGTAGATGTACAACAAAAAAAAAATAGAATTTTGGTGTCAGAAAGACTAAACAAATAATATTCATAAGTTTATAATACTGATAAAATACATTTAAAAATTTGCTATGTTGTCATAAAATAAAAGGCCCGTTTTGACAGCATGATACAACATTACTAGTAAGTATGAAAGAGACATGAAATAAATCTCTTTGTTGTATCCCGCTGTCAATACGGGCCTTTTATTTTTTGACAACTATAATAACTAATAAAAATTATATTTTTTATAATCTTTCTGATTATGAGAACTCATAAAAATCATGACGAACAACAACTAAAAATGACAGGCTTTAAATTATCCCGAGGGAACGTACATCCGGAATTAAAAGTATCGTATGAACTCATTAATTTGTGTTATGCATCATGGTTGGTGTAACTAAACTCTTTCTCTTTCATTTATTCCTAATCTAGGACCTAGTCTGTTTTAGACTAGGTCCTAGATTAGCCGCTTAACCGTTGAGACGTGAAAAAGTACGAATCATAATCATCTGCCTAGCCTTTACCCAACTATATTGGGGTCGGCTTCCAGCCAAACCGGATTCAGCTGAATACCAGTATTTTACGTGGAGCGGCTGCCTACCAGACCCCCACAACCCATTAACTAGTAAAACGGTAGGTCTTGGCAAGACTGGAGTCAGATTTTCTGGCTTCTGACAATCCGTAAGTACTGCCAAAGATCTACAAATGTCAGCTGGGACCAACGGCTTAACGAGATTTCCAGAGCACGGAGGAAACTAGGTATGTTAAGATGGTTACTCATTTACAGACCAACCTTGGCAAGCGTTGCTTACCTTGAAGAAGTAACAGATATACCTACAGACAAAGTTACTTACGCTTTTATCTGGTAAGTTCTGAAGGTCCAGCGAATCAAAAACAGTTTGAAATTATTAATCTAGGTAGGGAAGGTCACATTAATGTACTTCCTTACTTTCTAATTAGTTAAACTTTAGACGAAACTAACGATTATAGGAACGGCAAATAACGAAAGAAACCTAGAAAATTGACAATTTTTAGTTCTCGTGAGCTTAAAGTTTTATAAATCCAAGCATTTGTAATGCAACATTGAAAGTGGGAAACTTATTGCATTTAGTTAAATTATCCTCTAATAACGAGTTTCTATATATTGTATTTCTTAAAGATATTGGTACTTACAGGTAATAAAAAACAACTTTTTCCCAGAAAAAATCTCGGACAAAATCCACATCTCACCAAAACGTATGGCCAAACTAACATAACCGATAGTTAATATCGTAATTCGATTAATTGAAGCATAAACTGAATAATGAAGTAACTGTTTGCAGTTCGACGATGTGTGTGATGTGAGGTAGGTGTGCTGTGTGTCTTTATGGGAAATTTACAAGGTATGTAGGCTCAGGAGAGTTGGATACGTAATTAATGTAATTATACGTACTTATTATATCGTAAATTTCTTATTAAACCACTCGGAAACGTTACACAGTTTTTTTTTTGACAGGGCCGGTCGCAGATTCGCTGCCGATGCGACAGCCGCAGTGGAGCCCTCACAGGGGATTCAGGGAGGGTGGGGGCTGAAATGTAGTGACAATAATTGCCCCATTTCGCCTCCTCCAGACAAGCATCAGCCACTGCGCCGCTCCTTCCCTCCTTCTCGCTCGAACGACTCACGCTTTAACACGTCATGGTTGGGCCGCTGTTGTCCTGAGCATGACGTAGTGATTGATGCCATTGGTCGCGTTGGGTAGCTCACCGTCCGATCAGACCAGGTCCGACTCGACGGCGCGTTGTGAAAGAGATGTCAGCAGAGATGACGAGGCTGGCTAGGGCCAGAGCCTGCCAGGGTTGTGGATTTTGTTTGAAAGTGTCACCGCGGCCCTGGAACGCAAAGGGCAATAGAAGGAACACGGATGCAAGGTTTTAGTCAGTAAGAGTCGGAAGAAGTCATTTGATGATCTACCATCCTTAAAAAAAGCACCTATACTCAACCTGCGGCACACCAAGATTTTCTGTGTTGCCCTGTGGCTTAGTATATTATTGGTGTTTAACTAAGTGGCTCAGTAACTCTGATAGACTGATAGCTTATTAGCTTTTGTTTTTAAAAGTTAAAAGTTTAACGTTTAGTAAAAGTCAAGCACTTCGTCCTAGAATCTACCAAATCTAACTATTCAGTAAACGGACGTACACACCATAACATTCTAAGGCGCTGGATACACAGAAAAGACGTAAAACGACGACGGGGCGCGGACTTATGTCTCTTCCGCGTCCCTTTCATACAAAATTTATAGAAGCGTCGCGATGCAAAACATATAGGAAGGACAGGGCGCGGACACGACGCTTACTCGTCTGCGCTCTATTGTAAAACATACAGAAAGGATGGGGCACGGGTGCGAGCGGACGAGGGACGGGCGAGAACGGGGGTACGGGGGCGTCGCTGTTACACAAAATTACACCACCACAATTAACCACGTTACGTTCGTGCCTCGCATGTGCCTTGTCTTTTCTATTGTATATGTTTTAAAAAGTTGCGACGGCGCCTGTTCCCTGTCCGCGCCCCGTCCTCGTCTTACGTCTTTTCTGTGTGTCCAGCGACTAAACTTACTTCCCAAAATGGCGGTCGCCTGACAAGTGAAATATTACAGCTAGCGGCCAACGTGAATGTTCTGAGATAAATGTACTTATGAATAGACGTTTTAGCGTTTACCATGAATAGGGTAAGTCTTGTTTTTCGCCTGTCGAGATCTATCTTTCAAATCCTGTGAGTTTTTTTTCGTACTAGCTGTGTCCTGCGGTTTTACCCGCTGCTCGGCTGGCAAAGGTGGTAGCGTGATGTTGAGTGAAACCTATCAAAAAATATATTGACATTTTTTTTTAATAATATGACCTCAAAAACGACTAAAAAGTTTAAGAAGAATCACTGCTGATGCAAATTCATGCAGTTTGTGGCGTTTATTTTTGTTCAATCACAGATAGGCTAGCGACTACATCAAAATGCTTGGAAAGTGTGTTTTTTTTGGAACGTTATTGTCGTTCTTTGAGGTCGGGTTTTTTTAAAAGTTTTATGTTTGTATCCTTGACGGCTTAAAAAAAGGAGGTTCTCAATTTTGATTTTTTTAAATTTTTATTTTGTTTGTTAAGTACCTCATATCTCCGTCATTTATGAATCGATTTGAAAAAAAACTTGTTTTATGTGGAAGGATAAATTTCGTGATTGACATTGTATGTATTGTTGTTGTGACATTTATATGGGACCCCATATAAATGTCCATGTAATTGTTAGGTGTGGGGTACCACTAAAAAGCGAAAAAATATAATAGAATAAATAATGATAATACTTCTTTTTTGTATTACAGATACAGAATATGACCACGCACTTCTACCGGTCGATTCTGTCGACATTTCACGGTGTACACCGAGGCGGACTGAACGACAAGTGAGCTGTCCATTTTAATTGTATGGTTTGAAAACTCATCCGTCTCGCACCCCGCCCAAGTGTTCACTTCGACATTTTTTTGCAGAATTGCACTACTGGAAAGCCGTGTAGTGACTAGTAACCGTTTCAGTCCCTATAACAAAATCTAGATAACACAGTAGACACTACCCAACACGATAACCACATCCCTCACAAACAATAAATCCTAATAATAAAGCGACGTTGCCAGACCTCCGTATAGAGTGACTGGTGCCTCATTAAGCCGGCGACACACGAGCGTCAACAAACACGCTTGTCAAACGGTGATTATTCTTGTCTAGAGATAGCTCATGGCTCCACCTATCGCGAGCTGAAAGAGCCCTTTGATAGCTCAGCTTTTCATGAAGCGTGAATAGTGTCTGAACTGGATGCGGATTTTAGAAGGATGGATAAGAAGGTGTTTATGTTGGATTATGAGGATTTTTATTTCATTATGAGCCTGTACTGTCCCACTGCAGGGCGAAGGCCTCCCCTCTTCTCCCTTTCTTCCTCTGTTCTCTGTCCTTTGCGACATCTGGCCAATCCTTTCGGTAGGAGTCTAATTCATCACGCCATCTCCTCCTGGGCCTACCGCGTCGCCGGTGACGGATTGGAACCCCATCAGTGGCCACTTTTGCACAGTTCTGTTTATTATATGGATAACATTAACTATTTAATATTCTATTTTTTATATATGGCAAACAAAGCCGATGTCGACTATTCTGCCAATGTCCAAAGTAGATTGGAGAAGCAAGTGTGCATTGTTTTACTAATGAATAGAGGGAGCGAAGATTCCTGCAGAAACTAATTAAATTCTTCAAACAATACAGTTGATTACTTGTTGGGTTAGTACGGGACTGAAACAAACAAATAATAAAATTACGTAAATAAATATAAATTGTTAAAACATTTAAAATTGTTGCATGCCACACAGACAATGATTTCGAGATAAGTACGGCTATAATTTTATGTTGTTGTGACGGATGAAAGTCATCAGCGCCACAAGCAGGTCAGGAGAGGAAAATGTTAAAAGAGAGGGGAAATTTATTGGGAGAGAACTATTTAATAGTCTGAATTTGTAATGATTAGGTATTATTGTCATGTTATAAACTTTCAACAGTGATAAATAAAAATGTTAATAGTTGATACGTAACTGATTAACTGACTACTGTATTGTGTGACTCATTTGTATTGTATCGAATTTGTATTGTATTCTATAGTATTTTTAGTGTATTAATTTGTAATCATTGTTTGGATTGTCGTATTAATTGAACTGAATTAGTGTTTTTTTGAACACTATCGCATTGTTTAACTTTGCTATTAATAAATGAATCACAAATAAAACGATACAAATTGGTAATATGACGCTTAACTTTCTTGAGAGCGTTGTTTCATATTGCCTTTGAACATTCAAGAATTAAATTGATTATATGTATTCTGCTGTCACAGGTTTTTTTTTAGGCTTTTAATAAACAAATGGAATGTTAATGAAATTCGTCCATTTAACTTAATGTCCACCAAATCTAAGGGAGATACTCGCAAAATAAAATACAGAAAAAAATTCGAAACATTCTCTTCCACATTTCATAATTCCGGGTCCCGCAGTGACCTACGCGACCTGTCCTGGTTAAATTATGAAGTGTATTTTTAACTGAATGCACATGAATATGTTGTTAAATAGTTACGTTGCTATTTCAGAGTTGTTTTCTGAGTAAACTTTCACGTAAAGAGCGCCATTTCAAATTTATATGGCATTTTAGTAGTGTTTAGTGAGAATGTTGGGACTAATGTCCACAATGTATTTTTGACTACTGAATTTGTCTTACTTCCTATGTGCATTTAATAGGTTGGGCAAAAAGTTTCTTCGCATTTTTTAAGAAAATTCAAAACATTTTTTAATATAGTTTATTTACATTTAACTAAAGTATGTAGGTACTATTTTGTTCGATAACTTTTTGCCATCTTGTAGGCTGGGACATGATCCCATTGCTATTGAAATTTTGGGACTTCTGATCAAAATACCGCGACAAGTGGTTTTGGCAGTCCTCTCGTGATGTTAACCTGACACTGCCTAAAGAATTCAGAAGAGACCGAAACAGGTAGAAATCTGAAGGTGCAAGGTCAGGACTATACGGGGGATGCATTAACACCTCCCAGCCAAACTCTCTTAATTTTTGCTGAGTGGCTAAAGATGTGTGAGGTCTAGCGTTATCATGATGAAAAACCACACCTCTTCTGTTGATTAATTTTGGCCGCTTTCTCTCAACTTCTTGCTTTAATCTCATCAGTTGTTCGCAGTAGAGTTCAGAATCGATGGTCCTGCCTGGTGGTAACAGCTCATAATGAATAATGCCCTTCCAATCCCACCACACACACAGCATCACCTTGTTGCGAGTTAACCCGGGTTTCGCCACAGTCTGTGAAGCCTGACCGGCCTTTGACCACGACCTTTTTCGCACGTTCTTATCGTACGTGATCCACTTTTCATCACCAGTTATCAGCTTCTTCAAAAATGGTTCGGTTTCATTACGTCGTAATAAAGAATCACAAATGAGTACACGGTTCATTAGGTTTCTTTCAGTGAGCTCGTGAGGTACCCAAATATCGAGCTTTTTTGTGTACCCAGTTTTTTTCAAATGCGCCAAAACTGTTTTGTGGTCAATTCCCAGTTCTTCAGCTACATCGTAACTACTGATATTGCTCCACTTCTTCAAAAATGTCATCCATTTTATCCGTAATAGGGCGACCAAAGCGACGTGCGTCTTTGACGCTACAAACAAATTTCTGCTACTCTCACAGACACTGCACTAGATACATAAACATCGCAAATTTTTTTCGCGGCTTGCGTTGCATTTTTACCTTTTTTGTAGTAAAATTTTAAAATGTAGGTATCGAATTTCTTCATTAGATTCACTCATCTTGACAGTACGAAAAACAAATGAAAATCACACATTTTCCTAATTTAAATTTGGAATTATGTTCTTTAAAATTTAAACTTTTCAATGATACCAAAACCAGCCAGATACAAATAGTATAGCCAAAGAGATTTTATTACAAGTTCATACATACTATAATGCGAAAAGACTTTTTCCCCAACCTAATATTTATTTAGACTTCAGGCTCGTAGGTTTATCCTATTCTTATATTATGAGGAGTACAATAAAGTATACCATAATTTATTAATATTAGTACTTACTATTGACGTGTGTATGCATCGAGAAGTAGTGGCGGTGGACAAGGGACTCACCCCGCTCTCCTTGGCAAAAATGAGAACTGCCGCTAAACTGGGGCAATAATAACCATTATTTAGTTGTATTAATTACCAACCCTATTTCAGGAAAGTAGTTTGCTGTGGTGAACACAAAAACAAGTAGTAATTAAGATTGGTAAGCGTAACGAGGCTGATTGACTTCCCAGTGTTTGACGATCATGGAGGCTTTCTTGTTCATGCTAGTGAAACGTTAACAATAATATCTTCACTTCTCACAAAGTTGGTTGATTTCTGCAATAAAGATTGCTGACTTGCTTCTGCCAGAGGCTTCAACGTAGCAGAATCTACATTGCAACAATGAGACTCGCAGCGCCAGCTACGAACTAATAACGAAATCCAAAATCGCAATATCAGAGTTTACCGTGCGATTCGAACAGATACAACAGCCGGGATAACAATTATCGGGCAGTTGCCCACCGGACACAACAATCGTCCAGTCGGAAGATCCTCCCTTTTCAACGGAGGTATGGGGGACTTTACACCCTGTTCCGCTGCCTCCAAAATATTAACTGAAACAATACCATAGAAAATAAAACCAAGTTCCAAACCCCTGCATCTTCAGTAGGTATCCATCTACAATACCCAGTGGAGTAAGAACTTAATATCTTCATAATAATATAACAATTATAAAGTTGGAGACGCGTTGGACACGCGTTACTTATCCCCCCTGTGTCAACCATCCCTCTTGCTTCACTAGATCTGGGTGGTACAAGGCATAACCTGAAACAATTTACAATCATTATATGAAATTCTTCCGTTACTGAGTGTTTGAGTGACTGACAGACAGCGCACAGCCAAAACAACTGGTCGTAGAAGAATACGTTACTCGATAGAGTGATATGAGTGGAACGTATAATTAGTGCGTAATCTGCTGTAAATATGCGCCATTATATAAAAATTGTGCGTCTTGTCACTCTTGTCGTTTTGGAAAAAAAAAACAGAAATAACTTAGAAATTATAGGAAGTCTAAAGTTACCTCGTAATTTGTTTTAATATCTATCTTTTTATTATATTCAAAAGCGGGAAAGATTTCTTTAGTTTTTTTGTTTTCCCTTTACAATAAAATTGTAGAACCTAAACCATATAGGCAACCTTGCTTTACCTATGGATTTTTTTTGTCTGAAATAAACAATTTTTTTTTATTTATAAAAGGCTTTGTTACTAAAAGCAAAAAAACATGTCCTCTTTTTACTGTAGTACCTGGATGACCGTTTTTTGGAAACTCGGATAAAACTACGTTTCTAAAAAAACGCCCAAAATGTGGGAACGAATTAAGAAAACTTCACAAAAAGTGTTACAGTTTTGGACAAAATTCATGGAATCATTCACGCTATAGTTCAATTTAATTTTCATCGTACAGAGAGTCTCGAAGTACTCCTAATTTTCCAAGGAATCTTCGCTGTAATCTCCAAACTTAGGGCTCCCCTAACATTAAATTGAATTTCTATTAATCGTGCAAGTTCTGGGTACCGCTAAATCATCCTAGCTGAGCCGGGTGTAACTGGGCAGAACCGATTGTAACCGTCGTAATAGGCCACTGTAACCGGGTATCGGTTTTAGGGTATACCCGACCCGGTCAGAGGGACGGTAATCACTTTAAAATTATATCACTTTACGGTCCGTTTATCCGGTTTTTTTTCGAAATTAGTAGCTGTAGCGTACGTGGGGTATGGAGGCAATTTATTATTGTTATGTATGAAGAAAAATACTGGCCGAAATGAGCCCTCATTTCGGCCAGTATTTTTCAGTATTTTTCTTGTTGTGTACTATGTTGATTATACATCGTATAGTTGCTATTATACGATGCATGTTACAAGCACAACATCACAAACCTGAGTTGGGGATCATTAAACGCTTGTGTAAACAACAGAAGAACCCAACTAACTGGCACGATGTTCACTCGACCTATAAAAACCTTGACTTTGCTTGTCATAATTAATAGATTTCAGTATAACACTAGAGTGCTGAGGAGATCACGGCTGTGGGCTGTCTTCAGCACTTACGACACATTCATTTTAATGTCTTACGAGTTTTCTGAGAAAATTACAAAGTGATGTTATGCAGATTTAAGTAGAAAATGTAAACTTAAAAAAAAGATGTGTGGCACTCGGAGACTGCCGCGGTAAAGCTATTGCATAGCATACAACCAATGCCACCTAGAGGCGATTTGCAGAACTAAAGAGATAAGCGTGATATTACAAAAAGTCATTAAAAGTTCTGCTATTCATCGATAGATGGCAAAACTAAAAAGTATCACCGCTGTGCCGGTCGGAGTGGGGGGTGTTAGGTTATTTTCGTTACGGAATTTCTGGATTCGGTCTCCACGCTCAAGACCCGCGATAGAAGCTATGTAATAGCTTAAAAAATACAAATATTTTATTACATACGGGCCCTTTCGAGTGGTGCACGGTTCGAATTGATAATTTCCATTGGAGAAGAACGCAGCGAAACCGTTTCGTTGGGGAAATATCCCCATTTTGCGAGTCTCGATAATAAAGCAAAAGCATACGAGTCTATGCAGCTCATGAGAGCAGGGCAAAATGATCTGCATTTCGATCACTAGCCGGAATCAGAAGCGTCGGCCAATTTTCAGAGATCGAGAGTGGATTGGAAATGGAGCTAGAAGCCTTTTTGTAGGCAAGAGTCATTGCTGTGGTGTTGTGAAATAGAAGAAATAAGTGTAGTAAGTATGAAGTACTTTTTGGTATTTCTTGTAGCTTTTTCCCTAATATTTTAAATATTACAAGTATTTTTAGAATCAACATATAATTGTTGGTTTGTAACCAATTGGCTGAACAGATTCCGCTAAAACTTTGCACTCGGGTAGACCTGACCTGGGTTACGACAGATAATTTCATCCCAGTATATTTGGTAATGTGGAATAATTTCGACATTCACGCGGGCAAAGCAGCTGGCAAAAAGCTAAGTAGATACTTACCTATGTCTAAATTACAATAGTATATGCTACCATTTCCATCATAAAACAGAAAAATGACATAATTACATGAAAAAATAAAAAGAGCATTTAAAATAATTAAACGTAGTCAAAAGAGAAAATTAAAAATATTAAGAGCCACCATTTGTACGACTGGCTTATTCAGTCAGTAAATGAAACTGTACAGGGTATAACTTGATCCTGTTGGCTTCATCAATTAAAGTGTTATTTTTTCTAATTATTTTGCTCAGTGCAAGTATGAGGGGAGAGAAAATATCGTGCTCCTTTGAGTCCGTGAAGCAAAATTCTAATAAGACTTGAAATGTTTCAGAGCAAAAATGTATGGTTGGGAGCGGCTTCGTCTGCGTAAATGTCGGAAATAATCTCAAGAACATACTCTCGCGACAAAATGTAGCCTTTTTTATGGATGGGAAATCATCAAATGACTTCCTCGGCGCTGTGGCTCTGTCTCGCACACGAGTTCCAGCATTATGCTGAGCGATGGCCGTTTTGCACCGATGTGACGCTTATCTACCTCACTGTCCCGTTTTACATTTACATATATACCTATATATTTTTATGGTGTGCGTCATGCTTGGCACAAATAAACTCTTTTTCTTTCTTTCTTCCGCTCCAGGTGGAGCGGGAGGGAGTGTCAGACTCTTACACTCCCTCCCGCTCACTCCAGCCCGCGGTGACTCTTTCGAACAAAAACAATTCTGGCGCTTACATGTTCTACTAAAAAAGTCATCGTAAACAAACGAAGGTACATAGAATAATTAAATTGTAATTTCCCTGCGTACCAATTTCATTTTTCAGTAAATTTTATCAATAGTCAATTTAGAAAATGTCGATTAGCGTTCTTTTCCTTGTAATCCTGCCTCCCCATCACAATTACAGGTTGTTACACAAAATTGAGCAATTTTCACAATCACCCTGTATTTTTTTCAAGTCAATTATTTTACGGAAATGTCAAAAGTTTTCTTATATCTGTAGACTATAAAGAAGATTAACTTTGAAAGAAGTTTCTTTAATTCTATTTAGAAAAGAATAAAGGAGGAAATAAGAATTTATTGTTTTTAAAAATCGTTAAAAAGTTACTTTGTTGTCTAATGCAAAAGAAAAGACAAAGTTGAACTTCAGGGTCCCTCTTTTATTTAACAACGCAATGTTTACATTAAATTTTTGATCTTTATAATTACATATTATACAAGTAAAAGTTACGCGTTTGCTTTGGTAGTTATTTTAATTGCAGATAAATTATTTATGAAAAAGATACAAAACGTGAATCAAAAGTATTAATAAATGTGGTGTTTGGTTGCTTCTTAGTTATTTGACACCGACTTCCGAAATTAAAGTTATTTTGTACTTTGTAGTGTTTTTTTGGAAGTCGGTTTTTTTTGGGAAAAAGTTTTTATTTTTCACTTTTTATTGGTATCACTGGAAAGTCACAGGACAGCAAAAATACGCAATTTCGTATACATGGATGATTTTTCCACATATTTTTTCCCGCTATTTGGATTTAAAAAAACAAATTGCTTGACCGATTTTGATATAATTTTAATGGGACCAATCGAGAAGTATATCCTCTCACATAAAACAAGAATTTTTCAAATCGGGTCATAAATGACGGAGATATGAGGTAACAAACACAAAAAAAAATACAATCGAATTGAGAACCTCCTCCTTTTTGGGAAGTCGGTTAAAAAATAATATTTGATTGAAAACAACTTTGATTTTAAATCTACAGGGTTCCGTAAAGGTAGGGTAACCAACGGAACCTATTACTGGCCTGTCCGTCCGTCTTCTGTTTGTCAGCGGTCTCATGAACTGTAATATGCTAAAAAAATTCAGTGTGTTTTGCTGCTTTAATAAAGATAATTAAATTGAAATACTGAATTAATCATGTTTATGGTCCAATTCGCACTTGGCCGGTTTTTATACGACATTGTGACAGTTGTAGTAAACGCAAAGTAAAGGCAACCATTTAATGTTTCATTCAACGTAAACACATTTCTATCAACCGTCATTATCGAGCCAATCGGCGCTGGGAATAAATCAGCGGCCATTGTACGGTAATTACCGACATCGATTGTTATTGCCTGGCCTTTGTGCTGGTAAAGTTGACTTTAAAGAATTATTGGGAGGTTTGCTTCAAAGTTTAAATGATGAATTAATCGAGGAATCGGTCAAAGAGCCTTTGTTGGTGAGCGAAACGTGATGAGGTTGACCACTTCAAGCAGCTCTAGTGCTATGTTTAGCGTAGACGAAGGGTCTAGCTACTAAATAATTCTGTTGCTTTTGAACATTGTTCTTTGTCCTACTAATGTATAGTATACAATAACACAGGATTTTTCTAGTATCGGGGTCATTATTCACAAAAATTGACCACAATTGATATAACAACGTGATAATGTAACACGCATTGTAGTCGTATATTTCCTAAATGCTTTCACGCAAAAACTACTGAATGGATCTTGATGAAAATTGGCACAGAGTTAGATTATAGTCTGGAATAACACATGGGATACTTTTTATCCCGGGAGTATGTTCCCTTAGGATATTTTTTTGAAATTCACGCGGTGCTGTGGCCGGCAGCTAGTTTTTTTTGTATTTCTCAAAACCATGAGGAAATTCAAAACGCAGTAAAGAATCCGGCCAAGTGTGAGTTGGACTCGCACGCAAAGAGCTGCTGATGAATCACATTTTTTACATCTATCTAACGGCCTGGACTTTTCCAAACAAAATCGAGGTCACCTTCTAGTCTAACTGGATGCAACTAAGTACCAGTATCAGTATTTTAAGTGGAGCGATTGCCTATCTGACTTCGGAATCAAGGAATACACATCAAACACATCGCATCGCATCTTATTTCACTGTCGAAATGTCAAAATGTAGGAATTTGATCACGTGACATTTCGATAGCTTCTGTCAATCCCATACATTTTTGACGTATTGACAATCGCCTTCGCGCGCTGACAGAATGTCATTTGTCTAGAGCCCCTGGTTATGATTGCCAATCGCTTTGATTGTCCCTACATTGGGCACTGTTGTGGAAGGCATGTCTCGAGACTATAAATTTGTCATCTTGTAATTTCAGTTCTTTCTGTTCTGTAGACTGTACCTATGTGGGGTGTACTATGCCAAATCGAATACCAAATAATCGAATATCAATTGATCGACCACTATATGTCGAACATCTAAATACTCGAACGTTCTTAATATCGAATGGTTAATAAATCGAACATTCAAAATATCGTACACTCAATACATCGAGTGTTCAAAAAATCGAATGATTGTTTGATCGAGCGTTCAAGGCATCGCATATTCATTCTATCGAAATATCAATACACTGAATACTTTTTAAATAGAATACAAGAAAAACACAAAATTTACTAATAAATCACATTTTAATCATTAATTATTATCTTTTACAGGTACATTTTAATATTTTGTGTGAATTGCGATTGCACGGAGGAACTCTAATAAATCCATGTTGTTTTTACTGTTTAATATTTTTTCAATCGCATTGTCATCTCTTTTGCCTCTTTTTTGTGGAGTAGGTCTTTCCAATCCCGCGTTTGCCTTTTCAATTGTCCTATTTGTTATAGCTTGCTCCTTAACTAAAAATTCTATGGTAGCATAAAGACCCCTTTTGTGCTTATCAAGCAACGTGTTCCATCTTCTGTGCCATCCTTCAATGTTATTTTGAGTCCTAGGCAAACCCAGTGTATTATTTTGAAACACAGACCACAGTGAAGGTGGAAACATCGGTGCTGAGCGTGCTATAAGTAATTTATTATTTCCCGTCTCACGAGAATTAATATTTCCCCAAACATAATATTTTCCAAACCAGTTGGTGATATCACTTGCCTCGTCGGGTAACACTTCTTCTCTCAATTTATCGAAAGCATCTGGTATCTCATCTTGGTGTAAATAAGCAAGTGCGATAATGTGTCTTAACTTGACAGCAAACTCAGCATCTTGGCCATATTTACTTTGCAAACCATTTTGTTGAATTTGACGCCATACATTTTGACCTAAGTGGAATAGACAGCATTTGTGTTGCGCATCAGGAAATTCTTCTTTTACACTATTAATGACCGCCATCTCGAAATCCGTCATTATTACTCGTGGGTTCAATTGGATATCATATTCTAGAGCATATGCCTTTAGTGCTTGAAAAAAATACAAGTAACAATTTAGCGTCTTATTCGTTAGAAACGCATATACTAAAGGTACGTAATAACGATCTGTACCCGTGTCCACCAAACCATGTATACTATATATTTGTTTGAAAAGTATAGGACATGTTACGAAGGTACCATCCATCACCCAAAGTTGTGATTTATTTAATAGTATTAAATTCGATTTCGTTGCAAATAACATAACACAGTTTTCTTCAAACTTAACCTGACGCCCTAAAAATCTTTCACCATCAACTTTCTGCAATCTATCGGGGATGTTTATATCATCCAAAGTAATCGGTTCCTTTGGCATTTCTTTTCTTCTTGCTCGACGTATAATTTGCGATGCTGCTTTTTTGTTTGGCAGAGCACACGAACTTGATTTTGAAATGTTGGCCTCATTTCGCTGAATAATTTGACTCGGTCTATCAAGCGAGCTGGTAGCATCACTTTTTAGGGAATTCCTAAAACGTAGTTCATCTACCTTACCAGGATCTGGTGCGTGATTATGCTGCGTTGTATAGCTTTCCAACAAATGCTCCTCACTTCCGTGCAATTTTGTTGTTGCAGTACTATTACAATGGTATTTATATTTGTAGGAACAATGCCAGTAGAACTTGTTATTAATATTTTTGTTTATTGCCATTACATAGCCATCCAAAACTAAGACCGACTTGCGTTTTTGGGACAATTCTGGCTTATAATAAGACCCTACAGACATTTTTCACAAAATTCACTTGTAATGCACTACTTAGTCACAATGCTTTCTGCAGATGAACATAGTTTTATTTATGAGGTGAAAACAATATTACAATGTATGAGGGTAGCCTGAAATAAATATGACTTACTTAGTTGTTCGTTCAGAAATATACTTGTTTTTAACGAAAGTTTATGTATTGTAATAAAATTATACATTTAATTTATCTATGATTAATTTTCAATATAATCATAATACTCTTCAAAAAAAGAGGTAATCATTTTATAAAGGTGTTTAAAATCGAATAAAAACAACATCTCCGTGCAATTGCAATTCACACAAAATATTAAAATGTACCTGTAAAAGATAATAATTAAAGATTAAAATGTGATTTATTAGTAAATTTTGTGTTTTTCTTGTATTCTATATAAAAAGTATTCAGTGTATTGATATTTCGATAGAATGAATATGCGATGCCTTGAACGCTCGATCAAACAATCATTCGATATTTTGAACACTCGATGTATTGAGTGTACGATATTTTGAATGTTCGATTTATTAACCATTCGATATTAAGAACGTTCGAGTATTTAGATGTTCGACATATAGTGGTCGATCAATTGATATTCGATTATTTGGTATTCGATTTGGCATAGTACACCCACCTATGGGGTGTACTATGCCAAATCCATAAATTCAAAAAAGTCATAAATCCAAATTTGATGTGTATGTTTTTGGGCATTATTATTTGGTTATTTTATTTCCTAATTATTGTAGTTGACATATTGATATTTTGTTTATTCCGACATTTACTGTAGTTGACCTTTATTAGTTTTCAATTTCACAATTACCTACTTATGATAAATTAATTAATTGGAATGTAATCAAGTTCGTTTTTTTTAAATGAAGATGACAAATTGATAACGTATGTTCTTTTTTTTGTATTGAATACCTACCTGAAATAAATTGTTTTTTTATTATACGGAAAAACTGGTATCAGATTATCAGATTCCTTGGAAAGACTGGTATCAGATTTTCTGGATTCCGCATACCCGAATCGACTGTCAAAGATATACAAAAGACAGCCGGACCAACGGCAATTAATCGACCAACTTTTTATTGCGTGATCACCCATCCACAGACCTACTTCGTTAAGCACAGCTTGTGTGCAGCTTTTATTATTTAGCTACTAACTAGGAATGTTTTAACCTTTTTATTAAAATTTTGAATTCACTTACAGGAAAGGAAAGCAACGTAAACATAAACATACAATTCGCAGTTTCCGTAAGCGGCAGTTAATTAAAAACTAAACTACACTGAACAGTGACGGTATAAGCCGCCCTCCCCCCGGGTCTACGACTGCTGCCAATTTGCATTGTGATCGTTGACAATGCACTTTTTTGGGTTCCGCAGGTGAGGATGAATTTGAGAATGGGAAAAAAATATTTTGAGGTGTGATTGTGCAGTGGTGTTTTTAATTAAAACCACTATAACCACCATGTAATGACCGATATTCTAAAGAGATTGGAGATTTTTAATCGAAGTATAATTAATATTGTCTAATTTTATAAGAATAGGTCTGATGTAGGTACAGCAGGTGTATCCTCTACTCTGGGGTAGGGTAGGTAATCACTGAAAATCAGCGCCATGCTTTGGGTCCCCCATGGACCAAGTTGTAATGTAGGAATGCAGCATGTAGTAAGCTGTTTTTTTCGCGATTTCAGGGTTGGGTTCATCTTATAAGTTATTTATAGTGGTGAGTACAATCACAGAGTACAATGAAAAATTTTCAAGATTTTTCAATTCAATTCAATTCAATTCAATACGTTTATTTCAGACAATAACAATCCATATTTTGTTAGCAGGTAACACTAACTTAACCTATGTTAGCAAGTACACGTAATACATACATAATCACATTATTCATTTTAATAACTGAATAAGAATAAAATTAAACTACAATTAAAACAAAATTAAATTAAACCAAAACTAAATCAAAATTAAATCAAAATCAAATCATAATTAAATCAAATCAAGCATATTTTGGTTAGGTATTTCTGTTATACCTTTTATATTACTTATGCATTACTTTTGTACCCATTTTACTCAAAATATTTTTTCTTTTTTTATGTGCCTGATATGTTATCTTACTACATACATTACCTTTGTGTTGCAGGAAGTTTTATGTCCTTTTTCATCTTATCATGTGGGCAGTAAGGCCTAACGACCCCACACACCCTAGTGTCAGTTTCTAAACCACCTCAAGGGACTCTGACATGGTTTATTTCACGACCCCCATTTGGCGCCCAGGACCACCGGCTTATACGTGCCTTCCGAAGCACGGAATCATCTTTTTATCAGACAATCAGGTGATTCAAGCCTGCAATGTCCTAGCCAAACTGGAAACATTTTTACAGAGTATACTTCCCGTGGAAATCGAACCCACGACCACCGGGTCACAAGGCAAACGCCTAAACCATTCGACCACGGGGACAGTTTTATGTTGTTTTAGTATGACACATACTCAGCCGGGGATTACGGAAGTCGCATACATTCCCGCGATCCCCGGCGTAGGTGGAAGATGGAACACCGGGGTGGTTTTAGTCAGTAAGAGTCTGACAGACCCCTCCGCCCGCTCCAGGGCGGAGGACATCCATGAGGATATCCCCCCGTAAAAAAAAACACATACTACACCTATCCAAAAACACAATAAAACCATTGTGTCTACCTACAGAACTTCCACAAAGCCACATGTTCGCGCTTGTCCGGTTAATTTTCCTTTCGGTCGTCGGCAAATGGCGGCCGTGCCGATTGTATCGCGCCAAATAGGCGTATTATATTAATTTAAATGTTAACTAGAATGGCTTACACACAGCGCAAGCTTTTATATGTTTGCTATTTACTTATTTATTTATGTAAACGTTTGGGATGGAAATGATTTGGATTATATTTTGAAGTTTTGTCGTGTGTGTAAAATAATAACAGCTGGGGTTGAACTGCTAGGTTAGGCAACGCTTGCCATGGGTGTGCCTCGAAAAGCACGTTTAGCTCTTGTTCCCGGCTGTTATTTGTAAATTTTTGGCAGTCATTACGGGTAGTCAGAAAACCAGACAGTCTGGCACTAGTATTGCTACAAGTTATCGCCACAAAAATAAACGTAGCAGAATCGTCACAATGAGACTAGCAGCGCCATCTATCTCGACAGCTGCGAACTAACAACGAAATCCTAAATCGCGATATCAGAGTTCACCTTGCGATTTGAACAAATACAACAGCCCGATTATCAACTATCGGGCAGTTGCCCACCGGACACAACAACCGTTCGGTCAGAGGATCCTCCCTTTTCAACGGAGGTATGCGGGACTTTACTCTTTGTACCGCATACCCTCCAAATCCTATTACTAAGTTTTGGAGGTCAGATAGCACATTGCTTTGTAAATGTGGTAGGTGCCGTAGACGGCTCATTCTGCTCAGGCTACTATGGCGCCAACCAAGGAATCAGCCCCCCACATCAATCTGGACAGCGTGGCCGTGACTTAGAGCAGGACTGGCTATAATGGAGTCCAAGCGCGGATAAAGAAGTCCCTACTGTTATGTACTTTGTGACGGATTACAAATTTAACTCTTTCAATCACACTTTTACATAGATAACAAAATCATCAAAGTTTGTTCATGGTTAGCAGATTGTAAAAATTTACATGATGAGTTTTTTTTTTGTGCTTTCCAAGAAAATGGTCGTCGATAGCGATGATCACCGTGGTTGTAGTAAATAAAGAACCCAATTGCAGTCAAGCAAGATTCCTATTAAATCAACTATTGCACAAAATGCTAAATCACATTTACATCTAAATAAGTGGTTATTTCTGAAGTAGCGACCGCGTATCGGAAAACGTTTAGTGTATAATAATATAGTTTGTTAAGTATATATTAAAACAACTGTTTAATTAAAAAAAAAAACAAACTCTTTATTATATGAAATTACGCTTTTTGTAAACACAACAGGCTCTTCATAAACAAACGAGCTGTGTTATTATAATAAGCTTATAAAGTCGCGCCAGGTGGAAAATCGAACGGGGATCAATGACAGTATAATTTTTATAAGCCACTTTTTAGGGTGAATGGTTCAAATATTTTGTGTTAGAGCATTATGTTGAAAATGAAAAAATAAAGGTTGATTTAAAGTCAAATACCTTCTCTGAAATCCCATGACTTACCATGGGTGTCGTAAGAAGCGACTAAGGGACTCACCAGAGAATGGTCAGCAGCATTCTCTGTAGGTACATAGCAACAGCTACACTGCGATCGCCAACCCGCCTGCCAAGCGTGGCGATTATGTCAAACCCCCCATTTGGGGGAGGCCTATGTCCAACAGTGGGCGTCTTTTAGCTGATATAATGATGATGACCTTCTCTGAAATTATATTGGGATGGCGACTCCAAGATGGTTTGGAAAAGTCTACCAGGTTAGTGATTGTTTAAGGGTCATATAGGCAGTCGCTCCTCGTAAAATACTGATCCTCAGCTGGACTGATGCTCATTAGACTTTAAGACGATCCCAACATAGTTACAAACACAAACAAACAAACAATAAAAAAGAGTGTCCTTGGAGTTTTTGCACGTTCTTCTCCATAGACATCTACGCTTCGAACGTGTAACTTTTTTTTTTTGGATGGGAAGTCATCAAGTGACTCCTCCCGCTCTGGGCGGAGCGGGAGGGAGTGTCAGACTCTTACTGACTAAAACCCATCCGTGCTCCTCGTATTGCCCTTTGCTTTCCAGGGCCGCGGTAACTCTTTCGAACAAAATCCGCAACTCTGCCAGGTGGAACGTGCAACTAGCTTCATATTTAACTGACCGATCTTGACAATTAATGCTTTGATTGATTGATGGATTAATTGAAACAGCATCCCTATCAATCTGCTATCCTTTTGCACCAAGCATGATGATTACAGTCCCATTAATATTAAGCCTCTTTACGTCCTAGGAGCTAGAACTAGGAGCTCGTGGCTAAATAATAACAGCCACAAGGATCGATCTTCAAGGTTAAGCAACGCTTGGCAAGGTCGGTCTGTGGATGGGTGACCATCTTAACATACCGAGACTTCTCGTGTCTCGGAAAGCACGTTAATCCGTTGGTCCCGGCTAGCATTTGTTCATCTTTGGCAGTCGTTACTAATTGACAGAAGCCAGAAAATCTGACTCCAGTCTTGCCAAGAAGTACCGTGTTACCCAGTTAATGTGTTGTGGAGGTCTGGTTGGCAGCCGCTCCACATAAAATATTGGTATTCGGCTGAATCCGGTTTGACTGGAAGTCGACCAAAGTTGGGAAAAGGCTAGGCCGATGATGACGTCTTATAACCAGTGATCGGATAATCGGGCGCTTATATACCTAAACTTCTTCAAGTGAAAGAATAATATGGACATTCCTTTCTGAATAAATAAGTAATCCCGGTTTCCCGGGATTGAACAATTTTGTAAAAACAACTTTAACATACCTAATAAAATTAAAGCAGTGGTTATTTTGAAGTTATAAAAAAATAAGCTCTTTAAATTAAAAAAAATATATAATGAGAGTTCACAACGAGTCCTAGCTATATTTTGTATGCGGGCATTATTAGCAATCTCAGGAATTTCGAACGACTCCGGGATCTGGGATTCTGAAAAGCATGTCCGTATTATACTTTCGTGTGAATAAAATTGAAGTTTAGGATAGTGCCCGATTATCCGATCACTGCTTATTAGTTATTACAAAAAACAATCAAGAGTTACATCCAACTACGGCCCGGAAGGCCAAGCCCTTATGTTAATGAGCACAATATATGAGCGATGTAAACCGACCGTGATTTAGTGCCGCTAAAACTTACGGATTCAATTACTTAGGAAATACATAAATCATGTGGTCTTGATGCCGCTCCGGTAATATTGTTGTCGGTGGTTTGGTCTCGGAGTAAAGATGTGGTATTTGATCCTAGAGTATTCTGTGGGAATAAAATATCTGAAGGCCCGTTCATAAAAAGTTATGCCTGAATGAAAGAAAGAAAATGGAAATAATACACAATTAGGTATACAGCAATGCGATTCTGTAAACAAGTCGAAGTGAAAACTTTGGTGAAGTGAACGACAAGTGAGCTGTCAAACCATACAAACAAGATGGAATGACAGCTCACTTGTCATTCACTCCACTTAAGTGTACACGGTGAGATATCGACAGAGTAGACCGGCTGGTGAGGTGAAGGTGTAGTAGGGTGAGCTGTACACATTTCCCTACCCCTTCAGTACCAACGAGATGTTATGTTTAAACAATAAACAGACATGCGATTTCAATTCCATCTTCACCTGTTTAAATAAACGGTTCCACCTCAGACAAATCCTCAAATAAAAGAATCATCCAAACCGATTGACAATAATTGGCGAACATATCGGTGAACAAATAAACAAATAAATTCAGACGAATATAGAACCTCGTCTTTTTATTTGAAGTCTGATAGAAAGTAAGTGCCTACCTTTATCTTTCACATGGTTCATCCATTGTAGCTTCGGTCAAAACTAGTCAAGTAGCTAATTAGCTTATAATAGTAGTTTATGCCGTTGCGTACACTACTTTATCTTAACTCATACAGTTAAAATAAAACAAAAGTGGAAAAATAGTTTATTCCAATCTCACAGCCACGAAAAAAAGTATGTGGTATGGCGGGGTATTCTCATTACGTATAGCTGCGTATCCATAGACAATGATACTATTTTCTACATTAGTCAATGAGACCATACGCGCCAAAAATTAAAAAGTAAAAGTGTGCTATAAAAATAAAAAGTTATTTTATGATGCAGTTGTTTGAAAATCGAAGGAAAATAATAATTGAACTGTAACGGTTTTTTTTCAAATTTTAGGAAAATAAGTACGTTTTGGTACAATGGTTTTTGAACTCATATTTGGAACATGACGTTGTGAGTGTAGATAAGAGGTAGTGTGATTTTACTGATCGTATAATTTTATGAAGCCTTCAGCGAGGTGTACTCACAAGTCGTTTCGTGAAAGCCTATTAACGATGATGTTTCCCTGCGGACTAATAAACGAATCGCGCATTAATCAACAGGCGACGCCATTATTAAATACTCAACGATTTTATAATGGACTGATGATTTATTTGTACCTATGGGGAATGTCAACATCGTCGTTGGAAAATGTTGTAAGAATGGAGTACTAATTATATGCTTCTGTCGTCGTTGACCAAGGAAATTACTGACTGCTCAAGCTTGTGTTGACACGCATATGAAAAAAATACGATATCATGGCTGCAGTATTTGTAGGCGTAACTAAGCAGAGGTGTATCGTAACCCGTTGTTTTCTTAAAGTGCGTTATATATACAAGTAGTATTAGAGTGAGCCTATTGTCTGGAACTCCTACTGAGAACTTATCCTTTACCCCGTCTGGGAATCGACCCGACAACCACGAGCTTTCTCCCAATTTAAGCCCACAGACGTTCATCACCATCATCATCATCATATCAGCCGAAAGACGTCCACTGCTGGACATAGGTCTCCCCCAAGTGTCGCTACAACAACCGGTCCTGTGCGTCTCGCATCCATCGGCTACCAGCGACCCTCACCAGGTCATGTGGAGTCCTTCCAACGCTGCGTCTTCCGGTACGCGGTCGCCATTCCAGCAGGCCCCATCGACCATCTGCGTTCTGCGAGTAATGTGCCCTGCTCACTGCCACTTTAGTTTGGCGATCCTTCGGGCTATGTCGGTTACCTTGGTTCTCTTGCGGATATCAACATTTCTGATTCGATCACGCAAGGAAACTCCGAGCATTGTCCTCTCCATTGCCACAGAGGTTAATTGCTGGACAAAGACCTCCCCCTAAGGTCGCTCTATCGACTGATCTTGTACTTTTTTCAACCCTCCGATCCACCACGTAAGAGACCAACTAGCGTTGTGTTTTCCGGTACGTGGTCACTTTCCACCTCATGTTCCCAGCCTACTGCCACTTAAGTTATTCAATTCATAGGACTGTATCGGTCACCTTGCTTCTCTTATAAACCTCTCATCATTTTCGTGTTTTTTAATAACTTGCTATTAAGACTGTTCTACGTTAATTCATTTCAATATATTACTTTCTTTTATTTCAGGTCAAAAATAATGGCCCAGTTGTGAGGCTTACTTAAAAGCCCGTCAGTCTAGGAATGTAAATCAAAGAGAGTTTATTGCAGTGACATTAACAGGAGTACCTTCAGTTAATACCTACTTCAAGACTGTCTTAGCAGTAGGTCAAACGAGTTACGTTGGAAACACGCGGGTGGATATTGTGTTTTCAGACGCTCTGCCACTTACAGCTCGGAACATTTTGTCTAACTGCTTTGCACTTAAAATACCGAATCTGTTGTGCAAATTGTTTTTTTGAACTTTCAATCAACGGTTTGAGGGCTCAATTATAAAAACTGCGCAATTAAACATATATATTCAAAAACATATTTAAAAGTAACCAGTTTCTGCACATGTGTTTCTGAACATGCTTTCGGGGTGATAATGTTCTAATGACCTATGTCATGGTCCAGGACATGGTTAACACATGTGTCAATTTCATCCAAATTCTGACGTTAGATTACAAACAGACAGACAGAGTTGCTTTTACATTTTATAATATTAGTAGGTATGGATTAAGCGTATTGGTATTATACTTCTTTCCTTTGCCTCGTAATGAGTCAGTAAAGAATAAACTGAAAATATCTATTAGACTGATATTATCTATTAGATAAAAAAATATTTTAGGGTCAACCGCTAAGTTTTCGCTTTAAATACAATTCTGTATGTTGTCACTTCGACTAGTCTTATCTTTAGGAAATGTCGGTGGCATATTGGACGGCCTAACTATATTCATGTCAGAACCACCATAACCTTGTCTTCATACATAAGTATAACTTACTTTGCATACATTATGTTTGTCAAATGTTACTTCATTATCTTTCCTAGTTATGTTTCCGTATAGCCCTGTAGCTAGAAACCCTGTCTTCTACATTTTCCGTCATATGACTCAGTTCGACTTCTTATGGCGGAAAATTGTACGTACAATGGACTACGTTAATTTTGTGAAGATAGCGTCTTCTTTCATGCAAATGAGGTACCTATGCTAAATGCACGATAAGTAATTGTTTTTAATGCAATTTGGTTCAAGCATAGCTAGTGCGAATGTGACGCATATTTTCCCAACTTGTATTAAGCTATTCAAGTTGTTTTGTTTTTCGTTTTTGTTTGGAGGTAGCGGGACAGAGTAAAGTCCCACATATCTCCGTTGAAAAGGGAGGATCCTCCGACCAGACGGGTATAGTGTCTAGTGGGCAACTGCCCGACAGTTGATATTCGGGCTTTGCATATGTTCTAATCGCACGGTAAACTCTGATATCGCGATTCAGGATTTTGTCCAGTTAGTTCGCAGTTGTCGAGATAGATGGCGCTGCGAGTCTCATTTGTTGATTTTGCTACGTTGATTTTTTGTGGTGGTACTAATATCACCTACATTTGTTTATGGCATGCGTCATGCTTAGCGTAAATAAAATCTTTTATTTCTTTAAAGTCATCATCATCATTTCAGCCGAAAAAGTGTCGCCACAACAACCAGTCCTGTGCATCCCGCATCCATCGACTACCCGCGACCCTCACTCCAGAACTTTCCGGGCCCATCGACCATCTGGGCCTAAACCACCAACTCTTAAAGCAATATTACTTTAATATTACTTCCAGTGGGAAAGAGACGGAGCTATACGTCCTGTATAGCTCCGTCTCTTTCCCACTGGAAGTAATATTGAAGTAATACTGCTTTAAGAGTTGGTGGTTAGGCCCCATTTCTGCGAGCAATGTGCTCTGCCCAGTGCCACTTCAGTTTGGCGATCCTTCGGGCTATCTCGGTAACCTTGGTTCTTTTGGGCTCTTTCTAGTACCTATTTAAATTCAATTAAGGAGTACCTACTACATAACACTATGACTATTTTTGCCTGCAAACTGTGAGCCGGTTTAAAGGGGATTTATGCCTATGTAATTACAAACACATGAGACATAACATATTAGTATAACAGCTGTACATAAATATTAATGATCGGTAAAACGGGGTGAATGGAACAAAATTTTGATTGAGGTTTTTACTTTAGTACCACATTTTTGGCACAAAGCATTCCTCTAAACAATAATGTTTTACAAATTGGAGTTTTAAGTGCTACAAACAATATTATTAAAACAACGTAAAAATTCCTTTCCTATCTATTTTCCCCGCGAGTTCGATTTACCCCGTTTTACAGCATTGTAATCGACAATCTCTCATTCATTACTTCATTTTCGTGATCATAGTGTTTCTTACTCATTATTCCACTGCCAACTTAGCAGGTCGAATCATAATATCCTCCCATATGTTTCCCCTATCACGGGCCCTATCTATGTAACAGAGATGTGGGAGGCAGATAGCCCAGCGTGGGCTCTATGTGCTGTTGTGACGACTATGGTCACCATGGCGCTGCGAGGATAACGGGGTAATTAAATCATGGTGATAAAATGCCTAGATTTTAGACATTGATAAAACAATAGGTTTGGGGAACATGGGGGGTTAATTCTGTTAGAGAATTAGAGTGTTCCAATGAAAGGACTTTTTATATAAGAAAATACCACTGACGAGGGAATTGGAGTCCAAGAATATGAGGTAAGTATTGTCAGAATGTATAGTTTATTAATAGGGTAGACATTATAAATGTATAATATAATATAAAAATAATTAATGTAAACCTAGTAAGTTTGTGCTTACCGTAAAACGAAACGTGCCTACGCACGTTTTGTGATTCATAACCCCCGCCACAGAGTAGGCGTATAAAAACGGTAGTTGCACAAGCAAACGGGTCAGTCGAGTTCGAGAGTTTGTAGAGTGCGCCAGCTCCAAGTCTAAACTTTGAATGTAAGTACGATTTATTATTTACTTTATATGATAATTGTTGTTTGTATGATTTTGAATGTTGTATGTATTATAAAATATAATTAAATGAAACCAAGTTTTACATATTTATTTCACGCTTATAATCCCTAGCTTTACGGCTCTCACAATTTTAATAAAGTAAAAAGAAGAGATAAAGGTTGTCCCACGGAAGTGTATGACCACCCCTTTACATATCAGAAGTAGGATACGAATGTGACATATATATAATACAATATACAAAATGTAATTAGCCAAAAATAATAACAATATAAGCTATATAATAAATAAATACAATAATATATATAATATTGTTTATTAAGTATATATACAATATATAATAAAGATTTTTTTTTTTTTTTTTTTTTTTAAATTATTTAACGACTAAATCTGCGTAGTTTGCTTTCCTTATCTCCTGATTTCCAGATAAAATGGAAGAATGTACTGGTACTGCTGCGGGGCAAACACCCTCGCGGCATTCTGCGGCCCAATCAAATACACATCGATCGCGCAGTCCCATATATCGCACTCCAAGTCCTATATTGACAATGAGGACACACAGAGAACGCATGGAGCAGTTGAACAGCCGTGAGGTTCAACCATGCTGCCGACGCGATGATAAATCTCCTCACAGCGGGTGCGATGTATGGTTGTCCCGCGGCCGACACAATGAGCAATTGCCTAGCCACCAACGCGATGATAAGTCAGCAGGCTTGCGACGCGATCAGCAATCGCGGCGCGGTCGTTGCAATGGGCAGTCACCGCGCAGTCGACGCGATGGGCAGTCGCCGCGCAGCCGACGCGATGGGCAGTCGCCGCGCAGCCGACGCGATGGGCAGTCGCCGCGCAGCCGACGCGATGTGCAGTCGCCGCGCAGCCGACGCGATGTGCAGTCGCCGCGCAGCCGACGCGATGGGCAGTCGCCGCGCAGCCGACGCGATGGGCAGTCGCCGCGCAGCCGACGCGATGGGCAGTCGCCGCGCAGCCGACGCGATGGGCGGTCGCAGTGGACTCAACCCGATAGACGTTCGATGTGCAGCCGAGATGACGGGAGGTCACGCAGTCTTCAACGTAGCAGGCAGTCCTGCAGCCGACGTAACCAGTGGCCTTCTGATACCCAAAACCAGCCTCCAGGAGCTCATCAGCCGCTCCGCTATCTTGGCGAAGAACAGATCCGGGATTCGGGTGAGTTAGCTGCACATTCTTATAAAATTGACGATATTGCTCAGATTTTGCAAATGATAAAAACCGTAAACCAAACCGATTCGTTGGATAAACTAGGGTCTATGCAAAACACAATACCGGAATTCGATCCAGCCAGGAAAGAACAGACGATGACTATGTGGCTACACAAAGTCAACGAATGTGCAGTCATTTACAGTTTGACTGAAAAACAAATTGTACACTTTGCTTTACCCAAGTTAAGAGGTGTTGCCAAGAGGTGGTATGAGGGTCTGTCATCTGTCCTTTATACCTGGGGCGAATGGCAACAGAAGCTCCTGTCTGCATTCCCTCCAGAAGAAAATTACGGGCAGATGCTCAGTGACATGTTGGCTAAAAGGGCCCGATTTAACGATTCACTAGAGGAATACTTCTATGAAAAAATTGGTTTAATTAATCGATGTGGTATAGAAGGTACTCGCGCAGTAGAATGTGTTTTGCACGGTATTGACGACCGATCTGTGAGGTTGGGTGCCGAAGCAGTAAAGTTTTCAGACCCAGATAAATTATTATCGTATTTGCGTAACGTGAGAAATATTAAACCGCTAAACGACCGTAAAAATATTAAAGGTCCTCTGAATAAAAACGGTGACACACAGTCCCGAACTTCTGGCAATGGCAAGCCATCCCGTTGTCTAAATTGTAAACAAGAAGGCCATTTCGTTGCTCAATGTCAACGTCCAATTAAGAAATGCGGTAAATGCAATAAAATTGGCCATGAAACCGAACAGTGCTACTCAAAAATTCCAGCTCCAGATAAAACCGTTTTAACAGTTGCCAGTAACGAAGTAAGCTTGTCACCCGATGCCTCTGTTTTAATAAAGCCCAATCAAAAATATTTTAAGCAGGCTGTTGTCAATGGGGTCCCTATGCAGGCCTTCATTGATTTAGGTAGCGAGTGTTCTATGATTAAAGATTCTGAGTTTCGAAAGATCAATAACCAGTTTGACACAAAAAATTTACCAATTTTGAGAGGTTTCGGTAATTCAATAGTCAGTGCCATCGGTAGATTCAACGTTCACGTTATTGTAGATAATGCTGCCGCCAATGTAGACCTGCTCATAGTCCCAGATAATGTCATGCCTTTTCCTATTATAATTGGTCAGACATTTACTGAACAGTCGCACATAATAATTAAAAAAACAAGCGATTCCTTAGATATATCCAGCTTGGGCATACTTGAAAGCCATAACCATAAAATCAAATTATTTTGTAAACACGAGACTGAAGTGTCAGGACTTACTATTATCGAGGTATACAGTAATGATCCTAGTTTTAATGGGGAACTATTCGTAGAAGGTAGTGTACGATATAAAGAACACTTAAGATACTCGGTTTTATCTGGTATGTATTATGTTCGGGATGGCCTCGGACTTATAGTTGTCACTTGTGCTCCCTCTTCAAAATTAAGCTTCGAAGCAAATTTTTTAATAGCGCGAGGCCTAGTAGCCCACGAAGAGGAAACATTTCACGTTTTAAATGTCGCAAACTGTACAGCTCGTGCGCTTCCAAATTTAACGGAAGCCCAATTAAATATTGCTGAAGATCTCTCTGTTAAAGATAAAGAAAAACTATTGTCATTACTAAATGATTACCGAGAATGTTTTGCTATGGACTTAACGGAATTAGGTAGTACGTCGGTCGGTAATATGAAAATAGACTTAAATGATGATAAACCGGTAGTTTATAGACCCTATAGACTGGCAATTGCCGAAAAAGAAGTAGTTAGAGGAATGATCAAAGACTTATTAGATACTGATATCATACGTCCCTCTACTTCATCTTATGCGAGCCCCATAGTCCTTGTTAGAAAGAAAACCGGTGAATTCCGGCTTTGTATTGACTATCGAGCGCTCAACAAAAAAACTGTCAAAGAAAATTATCCAATGCCCCTTATTGACGATCAGTTAGATATTTTAGCTGGGAATAAGTTATTTACTACATTAGATCTAGCATCCGGATACTATCAGGTACCTATTGCTGAAAGTGATAAACACAAAACCGCATTTGTCACGCCTGATGGACATTATGAATTTAATCGCATGCCATTTGGGCTTGCTAATGCGCCAGCAACATTTCAGCGATTAATGAATCAGATACTAGGGAATGCTCGACATGGGGAAGCTTTGGCATATTTGGACGATGTTATCATACCCAGTAAAACCCTTTCTGAAGGAATGGAAAGATTGCAGTCTGTACTAGATCTATTTAAAAACGCTGGACTTTCTCTTAAACCATCTAAGTGCTTCTTTTTTAAACACGAAGTAGATTACTTAGGCTTTGAAGTATCAGAACATGGTATTCGGCCAGGTTCAAAAAAAATTGAAGCTGTTGAACGTTTCCCTGTACCTCAAAACCAGCATAACGTCCGTCAGTTTCTAGGACTAGCTAGTTTCTTTAGGAGATTTGTTCCAAAGTTTTCAATTTTAGCAAAACCACTAACTCATTTATTAAAAAAGAATATTTCATGGCAATGGGGACCAGACCAAGAGACCGCATTCAGAGTTTTGCAAAAAGAATTGTCCCAAAAACCTACCTTGGCATTATACAACCCTAACGCGTTAACAGAATTACATACTGATGCTTGCAAAATAGGCTTAGCTGGAATTCTTTTACAAAGAGATGAAAATTTAGTTCTCAGACCAGTTGCCTATTTCAGTAAACAAACTTCTCCCGAAGAACAGAATTACTCGTCGTATGACTTGGAAACATTAGCGGTGGTATCCGCTCTTCAAAAGTTTCGCGTTTACTTAGTTGGTTTATCATTTAAAATAGTCACAGACTGCAACTCGTTAAAAGCAACGTTCCAAAAAAGGGATATGCTTCCCCGAGTCGCGCGGTGGTGGGAACAAATGCAAGAATACAATTTTTCAATTGAGTATAGACCAGGCCCATCCATGTGCCACGTTGATGCGCTCAGTAGGAATCCGGTACCAAGTTCAGAAACCCTAGTTTTTTCGGTATCAGAGTCTACATGGTTGACTACTGTGCAAAATGCCGATGATGACATACAAAGAATAATAGGCATTCTAAAGGATCCAAAATTTGATGACTTAGTCGATATAAAGTCTAATTATAAATTAAAAAATGAAAAATTGTTTCGAGTAACTGCTGATGGAGATCGATGGGTTGTGCCAAAGGGAGTACGTTGGCAAATTGTAAAGCAAAACCATGATGATATAGGTCATTTTGGTTTTGACAAAACTTTAGATAAAATAAAATCTAATTACTGGTTTAATAAAATGCGACGTTTCATTAAAAAATATGTAGATTCATGCCTTGAATGCGCATATGCAAAATCATCCGGTGGTAAAAAACCTGGTTATCTTAACCCGATCCCAAAAATAGCAGCACCCTTTGACACAATACACATCGATCATACAGGTCCCTTTGTGCGAAGTAGTAAAGGTAATATGTATATTTTAGTTATAATAGACGCTTTTACTAAATATATTTATCTGAAGGCAGTCAGAACTACTAAAACTTCTACGTCCATTAAAGTACTAAATGAGTATTTTGGTATCTTTGGGCTTCCTAGGAGAATAATTTCTGACAGGGGATCCTCATTTACAAGTGACAGTTTTAAAGCATTTATTAATGAAAAGGGAATCAAGCATATACTTAATGCTGTTGCTACTCCCAGAGCGAATGGGCAGGTAGAAAGATACAATAAGACAATTGTAGATTCATTAACAGCAAAAACTATTGGTATAGCTGAAAATAAATGGGATGATCACCTACCTGATATACAATGGGGCATTAATAATACTTTAAACAAGGGGATTAATCGGACTCCCGCGGAAGCTTTATTTGGCAAACGATTAACGGGAAGCAGTGAAAATAAAATTATTTCCGAACTAGAGGGAGAAATTACAAAAACTAATGAACAAGATATAAATGAAATCCGTGACAAAATCAGTGAACACATAATCACCAGCCAAGAAAAAGAGAAATCTTATTATGACAAAAAACGTTGCGCCCCAATAAATTACCAAGTAGGGGATTTAGTACGTGTTGAGCGTCAGGTGCCTTCCGCAGGGCATAGCAGAAAGTTAATACCCAAATTTCAAGGTCCATACAGAATAACTGAAGTATTGGATCACGACCGATATCATGTCGTCGATACACCACTCACAAAAAAGGGTGGTAGAGGTTATTCTACGATAGTCGCGGTCGATAAACTAAAGCCATGGCTGAATTTCAATAGACCACATGATAGTGAGAATGATTTGTCTAACGAGTCTGATTAATCAACTAGTAATGATATTTAAAATAAACGAAGATAAAAGTAGTAGGACTAAAATACCTTATTTTATTTAATCTCAAAGACAGAATGGTCTTTGCTTCTAAACAATTGGGTATGTGTATAGTTCTTCAAGTTAGTGTAAAATTATTTATGTTGACAAAAGTGTAATTTTGTAAAAGACTGTAGGGTCCCATCATAAAATGGTTGTTGATGGTATGGGACGGAAGGGTCCCATTAAATATATTTTGGACAAAGGTGTCGTATTTTGTTGGACGGAAGGGTCCATAAAATGTATTATTGACAAAGGTGTCATAATGTGTTGGACTAAAGGGTCCTATAAAATATATTTTTGACTAAGGTGTCATAATTATGTATTGGACTAAAGGGTCCTATAGAATATATTTTTGACAAAAGTGTCACATTTTGTTGGACGGAAGGGTCCCATCATGCAATGTTTTGTGAACCGTTTAAAAATATATAATTAGAATAAAAGTGTCCTGTACTAAATATATATAACATATGAGTACGAACAGATTGGCTCAATTGTGTTTTTAGTGTCTGTTATGTGAACATCATATAAGCACGAGGTCATGCTTAGCATAGGATGGCCGACTGTCAGAATGTATAGTTTATTAATAGGGTAGACATTATAAATGTATAATATAATATAAAAATAATTAATGTAAACCTAGTAAGTTTGTGCTTACCGTAAAACGAAACGTGCCTACGCACGTTTTGTGATTCATAACCCCCGCCACAGAGTAGGCGTATAAAAACGGTAGTTGCACAAGCAAACGGGTCAGTCGAGTTCGAGAGTTTGTAGAGTGCGCCAGCTCCAAGTCTAAACTTTGAATGTAAGTACGATTTATTATTTACTTTATATGATAATTGTTGTTTGTATGATTTTGAATGTTGTATGTATTATAAAATATAATTAAATGAAACCAAGTTTTACATATTTATTTCACGCTTATAATCCCTAGCTTTACGGCTCTCACAATTTTAATAAAGTAAAAAGAAGAGATAAAGGTTGTCCCACGGAAGTGTATGACCACCCCTTTACAGTATGTTAATTTGTTTTGCTTAGATTTTTTAGGATTTCGTAGCTGATGAGCAGTGATCGGATAATCGGGCGCTTATACCTAAACTTCTTCTCGTGAAAGAATAATATGGACATTCCTTTCTGAATAAATTAGTAATCCCGGGTTCCCTGTATTGAACAATTTTGTAAAAAAAACTAAAACAAACTGAATGACATTGTAGCAGTGGTTATTTTGATTTAGTAATTTTATTGTATTCAAAAAAAATTTTTATTAAATTTGTTTATTTATTAATCGTTTACTCAAAAGAATACAAGATTATTCATATTAAATAGCTACTTAAAAAACCACTAAGGTTTAAACTTGTGCTATCATGAGTCTATCTCAACATCGAACTATACAATATTTATAAAGCAAATCACATGCATACTCGTACTATAAAAAAATAAAAATTAAAAGTTTCATTAGAGTCGTCTTATGAAGAGTTCACAACGAGTTCTAACTATATTTTGTATGCGGGCATTTCTAGCAATCTCAGGAATTTCGAACTAATCCGGGATCCGGGATTCTGAAAAGCATGTCCGTATTATACTTTCGTGGAAATAAAAGTGAAGTTTAGGTATATTAGCGCCCGATTATCCGATCACTGCTGATGAGCTACCAACAGAATCCCATTACTAAACCTCTCCTGACCGTCCCTACGTCTGTTAGCTGGTAATTGTTAGAAAGGTGAAATTTTCGGAGTGTGTATGTATTAAAATTTGTACTGCTGTGCTATAAAAAAATGTATAAATTAAAAGAATATAGGTATGGCACGGAATCCTTTATCTGCGAGTCTGACTTGCACTTAGCCAGTTTGAAAAGTATTTATAGGGTCTCCTTTGGCAACTTATGACGATGAAGCAAGCCTACCTACTTGGAAGTAACATATTCGCCATTGTCTTACTGACCTTTTAAGACCTTTGACTCAGATATCCCTTACAGAAAACGGACTATGTGACTTAGAGAAAACGGACTGGGTAGGTTGTACAAGTACATTTCAAAGCAAGTTATGACATTTTTATAGAGATTTGAAGAACTGTGATGAGTTCCTGTTTCTGTTTACCCCTATAGATGATGATGAACAATATATATGAGGATCTGTTTCTCATACCTCATATCTCAGTGTGACGTCTCATTTAGTGCGTAGTTCGGAATGAGACCAACTCAACCCAAGATACAAAACCTCGGATATTTTTAAATTGTAGCTAAAAAGGTAACACTAAAATCGTAAAATATACAAAAACACTCCAGTCCTTCGATCCCCAAGAATCACAGTCACTTCGTATGCAGGTTGCGTGCGCCGGAGCCATCTAGAGTGGAGTGCCACCACAGTACAGGCTAGCGTTAAAAATAACACCCGACGCGCCTACCGATACACCGGGGTACAACCTACGATTATGTAGCTGTGTTACATGAAGTGGAAGTACACTGATAAAAAAAACTGTTACAAATGGGTGAGTAATGAAACATTCAGTCGCGCCTGTACCTATTCTTCAGAGAGAGGAATAGGTCATATGTATCACTCGTTAATTGGGAATAGGTCATATGTAGTTTCACTCGTTAATTGTTATGTTTTCAAGCTCAATGTAATGGGGGTCTATGTTGATAATAATAATGGCAATTTTTTTAAGTAGTGAAGTACCGTGTTACCCGGTTAATGAGTTGTGGAGGTCTGGTCTGTCAAGGCAGCCGCTCCACGTAACATACTGGTATTCAGTTGAATCCGGTTTGACTGGAAGCCTACCTCAATAAAGTTGGGAAAAGGCTAGGGATGATGATGAATGGCAATTCTGTTGTTATCAGGACAAAGGCCTTTTCGCAATCAAAAAGACACCAAATCAAGTCAGGTTGGCGATTGTAGACTTATTTTGTATTGAAGAGGGACAACAAACAGCTACATCATCATCTGCCTAGCCTTTTCCCAACCAAATTGGGGTCGGCTCCCAGTTAAACCGGCAAATAACAAACAGCAACAAACAGCTACACTACATAATATTTACAAACAGAAAAAGACAGGAAAGCAAAATGTGATTTTTCCACATATCTTTTCCAGCTATTTATTTATTTATTTAGGTTAACCAACAATTGTTATATACATTTCTGACTTAATGACTAGGATAAACAGTTGCACGTGCAACAATTAATTAAAGGTTAACACCACATGCACGAAAAATAACGGCTTAAACATATTTATGAAAACTAATTGAACTTAAAATTATCTAATAACAATGAAATCAAAATTTAAAGTTAACTAATACATAATTACAACGGTAGACAAATTCATCACACAAAAAAAAAAACATTTATTGAAAATGCCTGATTAAATAGTAAATTGAATAAATTACAATTGATTAATTAAATTATGAATAAAATTATAATGTTTATAAATAGATAAGATAATTCATTAAATTGAAAGAATAAATTGAAAAAATGTGAGAACACGTAAAATTAAATTTTATCTCCATTGGGTTATTTACAAAAGCTCGTAAGAATTTATTTACATTGCTAGCTAGCTATTTGGATTTAAAAACCAAATTACTGAACCAACCGATTTTGATAAAATTTCAATGAGACTAATCGAGAAGCATATCCACATCATCATCACATGAAATAATAATTTTTAAAACGGTTCATATGACGTAACAAACATAAAAAAAACAAATGCAGCCGAATTGAGAACCTGCTTCTGTTTTTGAAGTCGGTTTTAAACAATAATAACTTAAGTAATAATGTAGTTGAAGACTTAGGTATATCATTATGTAATTATATTTTTATTTTTTCACCAATATCAGACTGTATTGTAGGTCTGTATAGATCTACTAGCTACTGAATTTGTTCGAAAGAGTCACCGCGACCCTGGAACGCAAAGGGCATTAAGAGGAACACGGATGGGTTTTAGTCAGTAAGAGTCTGACACTCCCTTCTGCTCTGTTTAGAGCGGAAGGCGTCATTTGATGACTTCCCATCCTTAAAAAGGGTATGTGTAAAAGGGTATATATTTTATTTTGGGTTTTGATTCTCTAGCAAAATAGAGATTCTGTGTAGTAGATTTTCGTCTAACTTTGTATAGACCTTCAAAAGGCATACCTACAACTAATTTACATTCCCACTGTCGGGCACTGGGACTGAGAGTGGTCCACAAAGCGGTTACAGTGCGGTATGGTAAATGTCTTCGATTTTTTTTTGGTTCTAGAATAAGCCGGTTTCCAGAAACGAACGTTTGAGCATCGCTACTCAGAAAGGCTTTAACGCGTTGAAAGCCCCCATACAAAGTTGTCTCTTGCAAAAGTTAGAGACAAACTTGAAATGTCTCATTTGCCTGCAGTTTCCGAAACTGTTTCTTCAAACCGGAGCAGCAATTCTACTTGGTGACGGAAATTAATCGGTGGGTAGTTTTATCTAAAACTTTGTGTGGGCTGGTGAGTAACTTCTGCCGCTGGCTTTACTGGCGTGAAAGTATAGAATTATCCGACATAAACATACTACTGCGAAACCAAAGTTCCTTATTCCTAATCTAAATCATATGCAACAGTTTCTGCCTAGCATATTTCACATTATCTCGAGTTGGCTTCTTCATTCATTTTATCCGATAATCATCATCTGCACTGCCTTTTCCCAACTATATTGGGGTCGGCTTCCAGTCCAGGCGGATTCAGCTGAATATGATCTGACACGATCATCATACTAGTATTATAAAATCACGCCTCAACCTCGCTTTTTAGGGTTCCGTACCCAAATGGTACAAAACGGGACCCTATTACTAAGACTCCGCTGTCCGTCTGTCTGTCTGTCACCAGGCTGTATCTCATGAACCGTGATAGCTAGACGTAGTTTGAATTTTCGCGGATGAGTTATATCTGTTGCCTTTGTAACAACAAATACTAAAACAGAATAAAATAAATATTTAAGTGGGCCTCCCATACAACAAACGTAATTTTTTTGACGTTTTTTTTATAGATAATGGTACGGAACCCTTCGTGCGCGAGTCCAACTCGCACTTAGACGGTTTCTTTTATATCCAGGGCCACGGTGACGCTTTCGAAAAAAATCCGCAACTATGGCCTGCTCAAGTTAATACTGAACAGAGCACTAGGACAAAGTATCCTAGGTAATAATTTGTCCTGGTAGATCTAGTGCCTTTGACTTTCACATAGACAAAGCCATGGCAAAAGATAGTACAAAATAATTTACTCTGTAAATGAAAATCAGCAAAATAAGTGAAAATCTTCGCCCCAGGCTTGAGAAGGAGTTCGCAATTAAATGACAAACTTGTAAACTAAATACTCTGCAGTATTTAGTATGATAGGGATAATCTGTTTAAACCCGACAGAAAATACAGAAAAGGTTCGTTTCGGGCGCCATTTTTCGGTAAATTGTTTTCCCTTTTCGAATTTAGCTGAATCTAGTTACTAAGCCTAGAGATAGTTAGGACACAATATTGGGTTTTGTTTCTCTTTTCTTTTCGTTGAAAGTTAGGTTTTTACGAAAAAGGTAAATGGATCCTTCAGTGGAATGAAATTCGATTTATTTGTTATTTACTTCAATCATCATCATCATCATCTCAGTCGAAAGACGTCCACTGCTGGACATAGGCCTCCCCCAAGTGTCGCCTCAACAACCGGTCCTGTGCGTCTCGCATCCATCGGTTACCCGCGACCCTCACCAGGCCATCGGTCCATGTTGTGGGAGGCCTTCCAACGCTGCGTCTTCCGATTTAGTTTAATACACACGTTATATATTAAGCACACGAACATTTTGAATAAAGGTCATCTCTTAAATACATCCTTTGGATGAATTAGGGCCAATTTCACAAATGAAACTGAACGCGATCAGCGTATAAACCACGTTTATGAGCTGTCAGTGTCATTATTTTTCTATGGAATATTTACACTGACAGCTCCTGAACGTAGTTTAAATAATATACTGATCGCCGTCAGTTTCATTGGTGAAATCCGCTCTTAGTGTATTGAATGAAAGGATCAAACCTTTTTGGGAATTGTAAAACGAATGGGTGAGAAAATTTGAAGACATAGTTGAACATCAACATGTCGATTGATATTCAACTGTGTCTTCACCACCTTATTATTTATCGTGACGAAATTCCGCCCTTATACAAATACTTCATTATTTTGATTTGCGCAGCAGCTAAGCAGCTGGCTTCCTTTGTGTTGCGGGTTCAATGATTGCACGTATTTAATATTCGTCTCAACAATATGAAATGACTCACGCGATCATGCACTCATGCGTATGTATGCGCATGATCGTATGAGTCTTTCTGAGAATTCTTTTTTATACTGCCCTCGACAATTTTGTACATTTTATTGACTTAAATGGGAATTCGTCTGAGAAAGTAGAGTTTTCTAGGCTCACTGAAAACGAAAAGCCATAGCTCAATGCCAGAGTGTAAATAAAAACAAAACCGACCAAGTGTGTATTGGAGCACGCACAGTGAAGGGTTCCGTAGTTGGTATAAAGTGTTTCACAATATTTGGTAAAGAAACAATGAAAATAAAAGTTATCAATGCCGTTTGTTGCTTTAGAAGCGACTTTAATTCTTTCTGTATCTCACTAAATATTTACTAAAATAAAAAAAAAACCAGCCAAGTGCGAATCAGACTCTCACACGAAGGGTTCCGTAACATAAACAGAAAAAACACGTTGCTTGTATGAGAGCCTGCTTTAATTTTTTAAATTAATTTAATTTTTATTATTTGTTGTCAAAGCGGCAATAGATACGCACCATACACACACTCAAAATTTCAACTGTCTATCTATTCCGATTCTTGAGATACAGCTTGATGACAGACAGAAGAATAGTGGAGCTTAGTAATAGGGATCCCTTGGTTACCTTTCGGGTAGGGAACCTTAAAAAGGGTCACTTTGAAACACCCAGTATTTTTGATAATCTGTGTGAAACATTGTGTCCTTTAATTAATAAGACTTCTTTAATTATGGGATCCAATGATACTCCATACTTTCTTTTTATTTATTTTTCACCCTAGGTTATATGGGGAAGAATACCACGCCTAATTAGTGCTTTCGAGATTTCACTGTCAATTTGACCATTTGACTACGAAACCCTAAAAAAACTTTTTCATTTCACTAACCATGTAAAAAGACTATAATATAAACTCATCATTCACGAGTTAATATTCTCATCTCAAAATTCAAAGATAGCATTATCCCATATATTCAAAAAAAGATTTATCTTCGCTGAAATCGTAAAAGAAAAACTAAAACAAATCCATCTAAACTCCATTTAGATAGCCTATCAATTTCTGTGCCATTTAAATTGCCATAAACTGAAATCGGTGCTTTAAACGAAACATTTTAAGTTCGCGGGCTGAAGGACGCGCGTTAAGAGGACTATACATTGATGAAGTTGCGTCCGTGGTCGTTGCCTTTTAGAATTAATAGATATTTTATTTATTTAGCTTTTGCCCGCGACTTTGTACGCGCATATTTCGTTTTTCCCGTTCAGCTTACTACGACCCGTAGTTTCGGCTGTGCATTGTCTGTCAGTCACTTTTTTTTAATTTTATTATTAGTGATGGGTTTGCTCTTGACTCTAGTAAATGTCATATACGACAGAGACAAAGTCTACGATGGAGCGAGCTTACCCAAAAGGAATGGAAGATTTTATTTAATAATTATATTGATAAGTAGTATTATGTTGTTATTATTACAATCAAAAGGTCAGCGCGCAGTAAAAAAATTATTAAGAACACCAACGACCTATCTATTGCTGAATAGTAGAATAATATTTATTGTATACCTTACAAATATTACTACAGATTAGGAGCTTAGAAATAGAAAGGTCTTTCAATGGACGGTCTCATTGCTGCAAATGATCTTTTACAATAAACCAAAACTTAGATCTGCCAAGACGCTTAATTGACACTTCGCGTTACCCAAGAGCTGGCTTTTACCTCGGACAAAGGATAAGCATTGCCATATAACCTGGCAATGCTGCCAGCCTTTTGGGTACATTAGCAGTGACCTGCGATGCAGAGGAATTTTTCGCCGCCATGTTTTAGATTTTTTTTAGTTTTAGTTAGATAAAGGGATAAACTTATAAATTCAACCCAACTTTATTTTTTTGCAATTTTATTGTTCTGCGACCATGGTCGTAAGGACCAATGTGAACGGTCCTTTAGGCCGAAGTAAAAGAGATAATGTCTATGAAAAAGCCCGGTTCTACCCAGCGGGCCGCCGTAATTGATTGCGACCTACGATTTAATTTCGACCAAGCCAGTGATTATCGTGGAGTGAAATGTTACAACGGTTTAAATTACAAGCTTTAAGATGTTATAATTTAAAGGTTATTTGAAAGCGACGTTAAGCGTTCCCGGATTTTGCGCCTAGTGGTGTAATTAAATTTGATTTCGGGGATATTTTTGGGAGGCTACTTATAGAAATGATTTTGTTATGGGCTGCTGAAGGGTTTCAGTTAGTAAAATGCTCGCTCGGGTCTTTTAGAATTGCTTTGTGGAACAAAATTGTTTAGAAGCTACGATTTGCAATTTATTAAACACAGTTTTCACTGTGTAGATTTGTGTGATTTTATAAATACACGTTTTTAGCTATCATTACAGTACAGTGTTTCTATTATAAAGAGTTCAACCCCATCGGCCAACCATTCTGCGATCATTATGCCCTGACCACTCATGCCACTCAAGTTTGGCAATTCTCTGGGCCAAGTAGGTGACCTTATTTTCTTTGTTTGACTGTGTTTTTTAATTAATTTATTTTATGCTCTAACGGAACTCATTTGGCGATTTTCGAGTGGCCACTGCGTATTCAAGGACTGCGAGAAAGATTTAATTGTTATTATTAGTTATTCATTTATACAACAAGCGGAGCTCGTGGCTAAATTATGACAGCCGCACGGACCAATCTTCAAGGTTAAGCAACGCTTGCCGAGGTTGGTCTGTGGATGGGTGACCATATTAACATACCGAGACTCCTCCGTGCCTCGGAAAGCACGTTAAGCCGTTGGTCCCGGCTGTCATTTGTAGTCGTTACGGATTGTCAGAAGCCAGAAAATCTGACACCAGTCTTGCCAAGAAGTACCGTGTTACCCAGTTAATGGGTTGTGGAGGTCTGGTAAGCAGCCGCTCTACGTAAAATACTATACGGTTTGACTGGGAGCCGACCCCAATTTGGTTGGGAAAAGGCTAGGCAGATGATTTATTTATACAACAAATACAGCAAGACATAATCGTGTAATAGGTAGAGGTAATTAACGAACACACAAGTGGGCTGTCTGCCCGGGTGGCTATCACTTCCTGAAGACTGTTGGGACTGTCGCGTAGTTAGCGAAGTAGAGAGGTAGATATTTTACGCCACAGTGCATCGAAGCTGTCCGTGCGTGCATCAGCAAACATCGATGAAACGCTACAAAACAGTGGCAGTTATAACAATACCCTGAATGCGTTATGGTACTGGAAACGCAGAGCATTGTAAGCTTTCTGGTTATTTTTGACACACAAGGCCTCTGTGTACAATGACGTGCTCTACGCTTCCGCTCCAGAACTGCTAATGATGGAAGGCCCCTCGAAAAGTAGACGGATGACCTGATGAAGGCCACACAATGCAAAAAGCACAGAATCAGTCTATGTCCACACTTGGAGTAGGCGTTTGCCCAAAAATGAAAGTCGTTCGATTGAAATGATGATCTTGAAGAGGTTTGTTTTTAGCCAAAACAAAGATTTTTATTAAGTTCTTGTGCTTTTACTATGTGAACATAATCTACTACATTACTACTAATCCCACACACCCAAACCGCAAAACTAATCACTCATCGATGGAACGAAGATAAAATGCAAATATCCCAATATTCCAGCGGCTTAAGACTCGGGCATAACAATATAAATCTTCAGATGGGAGGGCCACGAAATTCACGGCTAATGAGATTGTTCCTGCGAATGTTGTATCCGATCGTGCGGTGAATATGAGTCGGGGAGATTTGGGATAAGTCTCGGTTCAACACTACGAAAAATTTATTTAGTAATGGATGCTGCAGTGACCGCAAAGGGTAATGGAAAGTGTTCGGAGTTTCCTAGTGTGTTAGAATCAGAAATGAAGACAACCGCAGGAGAACCATAGTTACCGATATAGTCCAAAGAAAGAATCGATAAAATTATGTGTACAGATAGACGAAGGGACTCGTACCAGAAGACGCAGCTTTGGAAAGCCTCCCACAAGCCGGACCGGTGACCTGGTAGAGGATGTAGGATGACCGTTCCATGTGGCGTCATTTTGGGGAGGCCTATTTCCAGTAATCATCAAATAACTCCTTCCACTCGGAGCGGAAGGGAGTGTTCTGACACCCTTCCGCTCCGCCCCGAGTGGACTTACTGACTAAAACCCAACTTCTTCCAAATGCCCTTTGCGTTCCAGGGCCGTGGTGACTCTTTCGTACCAATTCCGCAACAGCAGTGGATGCTTATCGGCGGAAATGATGATGACAGCGACATGGACAGATGCCTAACTGCAAACAAAAGTTGAAGGGAGCCTTCTTCGAAAAGGGAAGGTAATGGACTTGTAGTATCCCTGGTACTACAGATTAAAGTCTCGCATCCTCCATTGAAAAGGGAGGATGCTCCGACTAGACGGGTCAAAAGTCAAAATTCTTAGAGCCAGAATTTATTAGACGTAAAATTTTACATAAAGACAGCCGCCCGTCACCACTTCCTAGTGTTTTAGCTGGAAAGAAGAAGTGGCGCAACAAACTCCCCAGCAACACATCTGTCGGTTACGTTTTAAGAACTTGAATTGATACAATAGTAGGCAAAGTAATTAATACATGACAAAGAAAAACCAATGTATCCAACATGGAAATCCTAATATTCTTCATGGTTTAAAAAACCAAATTAGCAAATATGTAGAGTGTAGACCATCTGAACACTCTCGGGTTACGCCAAATTATTTCTCTTTGTACTCCCGTCTCGTATTAATCTTTTACTTCATCAAATAATGTGCCTAATAGGCCATTGTCTCATCTTCAACGCCTGCGTTAATAACGTAATTAAGTCCGGTACGAGCAATTGAGCTAATTGACACAATAACCATGTAGGTAGTATTTCAAGACATTTGCGGAAGATCTAGCAATCAAAGGTAATGATAGTCACCGCATTATTACCTTGGTCATTATGGTACTATTTCTAGATAGGTAGTCCTTAAGAAAACTGGTAGACTAGGGCTGGGTCTAGACAGCGTTGTACGTTATACATTATACAGCACGTTTTTTGCAACTGAGCCGGATCCGACTATTCTGCCAGTGTCACGCCGTGAGTAAAATGCTGTCAGCCCAATTCCGTATAAACTGTACAGCTTTCAGAGCTACGTCAACGATCTTTGTTTTAGAGCGAAGTGGCTATAGTGTTTCGAACCCAATTTATGAATTGAATTCTCAATTTTGTTACTCTTTTCCTATTTATTATGCCTAATTTCTTGTACTTTCAGGATCCGAATGTGGTAAAGTACAGTTGCAAAGTCATCACTTATGTCCGGTTATGGGTCGTTTATCTGTCCGATAATTACCAACTAATAGCGTAATGACATATAGCGTTAACGTACAGATAAACGACCGATAAAGTGCCTCAGAAACCGACTTTATGCGACTAAATATACCACTTAAAACCTGCTTATTATTCAGGCACTCTATCCAAATTACGCTGAACAAAATTAAGTATAAAGACTTGTAATGAGACCTTTTTAATAAAATAAACAGCGACGAACCATTATTTGCAATTTTAGCGCCTACAAAAATATTTGTACACCCTCGAAAAATGGGTCGGCTGGCGAAAAATCTTTATAGCGTAAATAGAGAATTGTACAAAAAAGTAGGTATAGTCCCTAAAATCTGGGTTACTTTACACAACGCAGAAAAAAATATGGGTCACCTAACAGAGTGTAGTTAAACACAATCCACTTTAAGGGATTTAGAGTTTCTGTTCACAGAAATGATGACGGCAGAAGGACTACTTTGCGTTGATAAAAACGCACTATTTTTTCGACAATTATTTGTCGCCAACTGCTAGGCAAGTATTTAGTTTCTCGTGGGAATGACAGATCTGAAAATCTTCGTAAAGTCAGTATAAAATTTAATACCTAAGGTTGTCTACTAACTATTTAGACCTGGATATCTAGCGTATATGCATACCAAGTTTCATTAAAATCGGTTCATTCATTTAAAAAAATATGGACTTAAAAGTTTATATGACAAGCCGTAAGGCGCAAATGTTCTTAAGCATAACTGGCGACATGGAGTGCAGTATTTTATTATTATTATTTCAGGTGTCTGTGGCCCATACAAAGCACAATATATAAATATTAAAAAAACTATACTAATACATACAAAAATAATAACTTATAAATTAGGACGTCATGAAGTGACGGCGTCGAGTTACGCTGCGCGGTGTCGTGTAGCCTGTCGCGGAGTAACAACGAGATGTTACGATTAATTAATATTTTTAAGTTGTAATGTGAAGCAATTATGTTAGTCCTAAGTTAACGATGCCAGTTTACAACTTAATAACTTAAGTATCTTGTGCTAACAAGTTTAAATAATAAAGAAAGCTATAAAAACTTAATCTGCTAAGAGCCTTAATTTCGAATTGGATGATTACTTTTTTGAAGAAGTTTTGGTAGAGGTTTAGTGTTTACGTCTTTAGTAGACATTAAAATAAATGAAAAAAGTGTACCTAAGTAGGTAGGTACTGTATTGACGGGTCGCGTGGTACCAATAAACGTGTAACAGAATAAACGCAATACCCCAAGTTATGCGCGCTACCAAATTTCATGACGATCCGTTCAGTCGTTTTAGCGTGAAAAGGTAACAAACAGACAGACAAGAGTTACTTTCGTATTAATAATATTAGTAGAGATTATTACGATAAAGGGTATCCACTGGATACGTGTAGCACAGGACTGGTCGATGTGACTGATGTGGATCTGCTGAAATTATGATGATAATTATGGGGTGCTAATTAAACAGACATCTTTTTAATAGCATTATTTGCCTCTAAAAATCTACATTGCCTTCTAAATTACTAAGTCAGCCACAATTAACGAACGTCTGAATGATACTATCTTAGCCACTAGTTATCATCTATGCAAGCCACTCTAAATACAACTCAGCATGGTGGTTATTTTTCAGCATCTAAATTTGTAACATGCATTCAAGCAGTAAACTTCTAAAATACTATTAAATGACATCAAAAAAGATATTCTGTTAGCTTCTATTTCATTAGTATCATAAAAAAAAAATAACCACGAAGGGGATGGCGGGGTCTGTTCGCTCGCTTCGCTCGCTCACTTGACCCCGCCATCCCCTTCTAACCTAACCTGTCCGAGTCGGGGTGCCCCAAATCCCGAACTCGCTGTAAAATGGTGATGAGATATAAATTCCGTGGCTGAGTTAGTAATTAGGTGGCAATGTATAAATAAAAAGGACAAGCTAATATAATTGTTGATCTTTACTTGACGCTTTCCTTAGAATATTTAGTTGGCGTTGTAAAAAAAACGAATTAGTTTATTAGAGGCTATCACATTTTCCCGTTGCTTAGTTATAAAATGAGAAGTTTGATCACGTGGCTAATAAATATAAGTGTGGCTCGACTTATTATTTCTCATAATTATGTGTATTTTTGCAAAAATTATTAAGAAGAAGTATTTATTAATTGAAACAATTATATTTTCAAACTTAACTATAAAATAAAAAACGCCTGAGTGTATTTTATTTTTGTATAAGTGTTACTTATTTTCAGAAGAATAAATTCCGTTTTAACATAATCCTATGGTCACCCCACATTTCTGTCAGCCCCGCCCCTTCTAACCAATTGGAAATATATTCTCTTAATGTCGCGAGAGATCTACAAAGCGATAGACTTAATGGACGCCGGGGGATCTCACTGTGCCCATAGAAAGCCCATGGGGATAATATCCCCAACTGAAATTGTATTTTGGGGGCCCTGAAAGTTTTATTTTGATAGGCTCTGGATATGAAAGTCTTTGTGAGGCGTGAGATGTGGTTTTTATGGGGGCAGAAGATTTTTTAAATAGGTCATCTTTTGTGTCAAGGACGTGTTTATTTTTATGGAGTACTTTGGGACTAGGTTTTGCCAGCGGCTCCGTTCGCATCAAAGTCGGAAGTTATCCCAAGTGATAGACTCCCGGGGTGAAAAGTATATCTTTATCCTAGTTAAGAACATGGTTTACCCGTTTGCCAAGTTCCATTTAGATCAGTTCATTCATGAAAACAAACAGACATACAGAGTTACTTCTGCGTTTATAATATTAGTATGGACGGTGACATGACGCAAAACAATCTGATGCAGGCTTTACCCAAGTTTTCTTTACACCTATTTCTAACACCAAGCAAAATTTCCATATTCTGAAACAGCAACCATACTACAATTTGCCAACGGCACCGAAAATTGAATATGTAAAAGCCGGCCCACCATATATCAGATGGCAGCAAAGCTTGCCATGCATCATGTGCTGCAGGTAATCACTGTATCTTAGCATGCATGGTATTGAATAACGACATAATTCAGGCCCTAACAGCTTGTATTGTTTATTACAACCTGGCTTGTATAAATAGGGGCTAATTAGTATGTAAAGGTAGTGAGGTAGTTGGAAAGGTGATTAAGATAAGCCTGCAAAATGACCCACTGTAGAATATTCCAATACCAATGTTCATATGTAAGCTTTTATATAACTTGCCTTCTTAGATATCGCTTATCTTCAATCTGAGTTTTAAAAGAGTTATCCCCAACCGATTGATCAAAGGGCCATTTTTTATGCATGGGAACTCATCAGATGACTTCTTCCGCTCTGGGTGGAACAGAAGGGAGTGTCAGACTCTTACTGACTAAAACCCATCCGTGTTCCTCCTAATGCTCTTTGCGTGACGGGCCACGGTGACTTTTTCGAACAAATTCCGCAACCCTGGCAGATGGAAGCCGTCCTACATGTTCCGCAATGCGATTCTGAAAACATGTCGAAGTGAAGGCTTGGGTGAAGTGAACATGAAGTGAGCTATCAATCCATGTAATCAAGATGGAATTACAGCTTACTTTGCGCTTACTCCACCTGAGTTTTCACGGTGAGAGTTTACAGAATCGACCGACAGAATTGAGGATTTCTTGCAATGTATTCTATCACTGTAATTAATGAAAAACACATTTGGACAAGCAGCAAGACGTTCAATATAGCTCCACAAAACAAAACCTCAATCGACATGGTTAAGGTGAAAGCGCCAGTCTCAGTTAGAATTGATGCCAAATGTTATGATTTCATGAAATACTACATTTGGCATCAATTCTAAGTGAGAGAGTTTTATTGATGATTTTAATTATTACAGTTCTGTAAACACGTTCTTGCTACGGCCGCTAATCATATTTTGACCAACATACAACATGATACTGATTGCAAAAAACGTAAGAAAAATTCAATTTAGTGGGCTACCCTGCCGCTTCCACCTTAACACTAAACTTTATAAAGCTTTCCTTCTCGTTACGAAACTAAAAGCATTTCAATGTGCATTTAAATATCACTTAGAACAATTGTACCGGAAAATGTGTTTTCATTGTTATTATTATTCTGATTTAATTACGTCGGGTGGCAAAAACTTTGGCTCATTCTTAATTAATATATTATGAAGGTCGGCCTCATCGCTTTCATGTCATCTGCAGGAAAAAGAATGGTATTGTGTTATGAGTTGGGATGCCGTGCGAAATAACTGATTGTTTTTACGGATTTTTTCATTAGAGGTAGATTATAAGGAACGTCTGGCATGTTCAGGACTTGATGATTACCCATACTGATGTTATAACTGTGAAGGACTTAGCCTGAAACTCAGCACACGAGTAGACTATCCGCTAACGCGTCCCAGCCGCGCAAGCGATGCTCGCGCAATACGTCTACGCATTAAATTTCAGTGTTATTTGGGGATTGTAGTCAACAAAAGACGTGTAAGGCAAGAATATTAGTGGGAAGTACAATCCCCATATACGCTGAAGTGGAAAACCATTATCTAGTGTGTTCCAAAAAGGTGTGGTCATATTTATGGGTGATGTTGGGTAGCTAATATACATTAAGAAAAAAATGTCAAACATGTGATTTTAATGCTTGAAAAATCATTTCTTCGTACCTTTTTGTCGTTTTTTTGGTCGATTTTTATGAAAAAAAAAATTTAATTTTTTATGCTTCGACATTTTTTCCGTAATTTAATTTTAAAAAAATTGGTTGTTTCTTCGTTTTTTTACACCGACTTTCGTCATTAAACTTGTTGCGTTTTATACTTTGCAGTATTCTTTTTCAGCTATAGGTATACGCAATTCCGTTTAAATGGATGAGATATTTTTTCCAGAAATTTTGATTTAAAATCCAACTTCAAAACCAATTTTGATAAATTTTTAATGGGACCAATTGGAAAGTATAGGTACCTTACCTTTAATATTTTTTGAAATCGGTTCATAAATGACGGACATATGGAGATATGAGGCAACAAACATTGAAAAAAAAAATACAACCGAATTGAGAATCCCTTTTTTTGAAGTCGATTAAAAACTAAAATACAATCACCAAACTCGTCTCCATTCAACGATTTCACAGAAAAATCACCACGTCTTGACACTTGAACTCCAGTAAACTAACCTAACAAGAACATAACAGCTACACGAACCATTCCACTCCCTTTTACGGCTTTACACAATTTTCTATGATATGATTCTGTAGCAATAAATAGTATTTTACGCTTGTTTTCATTATTTTTACGGTCTGAAGCTTGTAATAAAGTCATGCTTCGGTGGAGTCTTGTACGTTAACGGTGGCGCGGTTTTAGATTATAGAAATAGGGGAGCGGGGAAATAGGGGGGGTGTTAAGGGAATATTATATTTGGAGCTGCAGTGTGATCAAATTGTGCATGGATCTGGGAGCACTATAGTGGGTGCACTACCGTTTGCAATGTCTTATACACTGAGAAGTGGTGCAGCGTTGAAAACTCAAACAAGCAAGCGCACACAAGCCGCGGGATGAAACTAAGCCCGCGGCTTCGATCACTTTGCCTGTCCCACCGAACGAATCTGTTTCAAACAAACACTTTTTCACGAGTTATACCTAACATCTTTCAAATGTTGCATGCCATACGGAAGAATATACCTACTGGATCCAATTGTTTTTCTTTTTTGCGCCATCAAAACTATGTTTTGTTAATAATAATAATGTTTATTCACATATTTCTAGTACAGTTCTTAATTTAAACTTAAAGTACATAAAGCATTAGCATTTGGGGCGGAACTAGTCAAAACCTGTATTTCAGCCCTCAACGCCGACCCCCCTGGGTTACCAATTAACTATTTGTACGTATCTTATACTTACAATTTATAAAAGAAAATTTAGAGAATGAAAAAAAGTTACCGACATTCTTTGCAAATAAATGATTTCCGATTCTAATTCCGAAGTATTTATTCATGAAGTGTTTTGATAGTAGTTAAATACTCTTTTGAAAGACAATATTATTATCAATCTGTGTTTCTGGATCTTGCTTACTATTATCAATGCGATAGTTCGGATGGATGGATGTATGTATGTTTGTTAGGTACTCAATCACGCCAGAACGGCAGAACGGATCTGGATGAAATTTGGCAGAGAGATAGATTGTAGTCTGAAATAGCATATAGGCCACTTTTTTCCCGGGAGTTGGGATCATTTCCGACGTTCACCCGCGCGAAGCCACTTGAAGCCAGAAGTGTCAAATAAACGTAAGGGACATTATTGCAGTTTTGGTAAATGCGACGTATGATAAAAGCTGTAAGGTACATTATAGCACTTTGCGGAACTGATACTTCCGATCACGCACTGGTAGAAGCTAGTGGTTCATTATCTAGTGATCCAACAGCCATGTCCGCCAATCTTCTCTACTCCATGTCGCTGGTGAGACCAACCGTTCATTTTGACGACATCATTTTTTTATGACCGCTAAAAGATTTCTTTCTGGATGGCACCGCGTTTTATGAAGATTGTGACTGTTTAGCTGACACTTGTGTTGCTTGCTTATACCAATGCTGTTTCAAGATTGAGTTGCCACTAAGTTATGGGTTGACAGTTGTAGACTTGTATGGTTTAATATTTGTATTATTGTTTATGAAAATTGAATGAAATCGGGTACGTTTTTAAAACTTTCGAACGACGAAAATAAAAAGTATCTACGGGTTGAATGTCAACATTTTTAAACATTCGATATTTTAATCACACGGCATTTAAATCTTAGACATTTTAAACTTCGATTTCGATACATTCGATATTTGAATTTTCGATGTTTAGAACATTGAAATTGTACCCGTTGGTATTTTAATTTTTGACATTTATACCTTGCTAGTATAAATTAAATGTCTTTGTTTATACCCATGAAATCAGAGTGTCAATTCTACTAAAAATCTTTGTTCATGACCTTAGTTATGGACAAAAGCATGAGTGCTAATTATGCGCATTCTGGTTTTATTATATCTATACTTAGCTATTCATTTTTCTCCCTACAGTCGTTGCACTATTCGACTCGTGACTTCGCGTAATAATCTATTTACGAATGAGAGACCTTGCTCCCTTTGCATGCAGTAGATGATCTTCATTAGCACTAAAGATAACTTCCTCAGGGTTCTCAGATGGCTCCGATCTTCAGTGTTTGTGTGGCGTCACCCCGCAGTCCATGGCCCACCTTTTATCTTGCACGGCATACCATGCCACCTGTACATCTGAGGACCTTATGGCTGCGTCAGCGAATAGTGTCACCGTGCTGAGTAGTGGGCCCAAACATAAAATTTAATCACTCTATTTGCAATCGACACGCTAAGAATAATGAGATAAGCACTAAGCAAACATTTATTGACATTAAGAAAAAGATTAAAATTTCTTAAAGTAGCCCATAACCCATAAAAGCCGCTCAACGGACATTCACTTACATCGACATAAACTTACAACGTGCTTACGGGCGACTTTAAAAATTGGCCCCAGTCCACAAATAAGGCCAGTATATCCATTATCCACGGTCATAGCTCACTGGCCAACGTTTTGAGGATATACTGCCCATTTCCTGGACTTGTTTTTCACTACCTGTGTTGAAGATAACATGGTTATAGTATGAGTTAACTTATTTTTAGCTTTGAGAACTCGATGTCTTCTTTCTTATGTTAACTTTATAAACTGTGGAGACATCGATACGAAAATAAATAATAAAACTGGCAATACATTTTGAAACTATATAAATCCAGTCACTGAAATTAAAAATAAACTTTCCAATTACATAACACGTCAAAAAACCCAAATTAGTCAAGTATAGTGACTACTAACTATTCTGACGAAATATTACAAGCAGTCTGTTGCAGTTAGTGACATCAAATCAGGGGCTCTAGTCTGCTATTGCAATCGTGTCTCAATGACCGGTCAGTGATCGAATATTTGACAACTTTGACAGTTTTTGTATGGGAAATGTGTCATAAGTCAAAAATCGATCATTGACCGGTCATTGAGACACGATTGCAATAGCAGACTCGACCCCCTGTGATAAAGACAACATAGATACTCGTATACGATCGATACTGTGCGGCTGTTATAATTTAGCCACGAGCTCCTGTGCTAAATAATAATTTATTATGTTTCACAGCTTCATTCGAAGCGATTTATTGTTTTACGTATTGTAGCAGCGACTCCATGTACCAGCCTTGCACGGATTTTTAGAGGTAGGTAAGTAAAAGTTTTTTTTTTTTTTTTTTTTTTTGTTATCTCAATTCACTGGCAACACTATATCCGTTTACCCCCACAACACTATTTCTCGTTGACGGTTCGCAGCCATTTCAATACCATTCTGCGTTTCCGTGCTCAAGCCTTCGCACGTCTCCGCTCCTGCAAACAAATCCAGATCCAGATCCAGCTCAAGATGGGAAAGAAGAGGAAGACGGAAAAAACTGAAGAAGAAATACGGCGAAAAATACAAAAATTGCAAAATAAATTGCAGGCAACGACTAATCGCCGTATTATTTCTTCATCCGAAGAAGACTTATACAGTAAGTTACTCAATTATTATAGAACTATTACCAGTGATGCGAGGTTACTAAATTTGGGTCTCCTCTGTCATTATAAAAAGTGATGCGTACTGCCATACCGGGGCCGATACTGTCACATAATTATTAACTTACTTATCTAAGTGATGCGAGGCTACCACGGTTGGGTTTCCTCTGTCACGTTAAAAAGCGATAAGTACTGCATTTATTACTGAACGTATTCTAAAAAGAAACGTTTTTCGCAGATTTTTCACATCAATTGAATGTGGACTGTGCTATGTCACAAAATGAGGAAGCCTGCTTGTTTCAAGCTTCACCGCTTGGTGCCTCGCCACGTGTCTCGCCACGTGTCTCGCCACATGCATCGCCAGGTGCTTGTTCTCCGCGCCCAGCTTCGCCACCACCAGCTCCACCTCCGCTATGCAGCGCGCCTCTGTCGCCTACACCCGGTACCTCAGCAGAAGCACAGCCAGAAGTGATGGAAGACCAAGACTTAGATGAAGACACCCTGCAGTTGCTCGGCGATGCTCCAAAGACTGACATAACCATGGGCCCGTCTGTTCATAAGGACATTGCCAATCGACGGCAAGACATCCTTACTAAGGGTTTGGCTAAGGATGTAAAGGAAAAACTTTTAAAAAGTTATTTCGTCCCTAACAATTGTGACCTACTGCTAGCGCCAGCTCTCAACCCGGAAGTAAAAGCAGCTTTGCAGGATACTCTAGTTAAAAGAGATTCGGCCCTCATGTACAAGCAAAATCAGCTTGGTACAGCATTGTCAGCCTTAGCATCCGCTACTGACATGATTATTTCAAATGAAACGTCCAAACAAAAACTTTTAAAACCAATCAGTGACGCTTGTCGTATATTATGCGACAGTCATTTTTGGGAGACAAAAACAAGACGTAACTTTGTCATTTCTTCTATAAATATAAATTTAAAGGACGCCTTGCGTGAAACAAAAAGAGGCAGTTTCTTATTTGGGGAAAATGTTACAGACAAGGTTAAAGCCGCCAAGACAATACAGCAATCAGGAGATGCCTTGAAACACGCCCTCAGACCAAAATATAACAAGCCCAAGGGTACCCCAAAAGGTCTAAATAAGGGTAATTTAAACTTCAACCCGCAGCACCGCAAGACGGACAACAGGCCGAACAACACGAGGCGAGCTGCTCGTCCCACGTATCGGCCGCCGCCACCGCCGCAAACCAGCGGCAATTCGCGCCGCCACGCGTCCCCGACGAGGCCACCGCTTCGGAAGTAACTAATCAGGTACTAACCGCCGGCAGGCTCCAGTATTTTTTCAAAAAGTGGTCAATTGTCACTACTGACAAAATGATTCTATCCTGGATAAAAGGGTACCAAATACCTTTTAAATGTTCACCATATCGTACTGATTCTCCTAATGTTTTTCCTAAGAATGTTCAAGAAGCCCAAGATTTTGATAAATCAATCAAAAACCTGCTAGATATTAACGCAATATCTCATTGTCATTCTGTTAAAGGAGAATTTATATCGAGTGTGTTTTTAGTGCCAAAACCAAACGGCGACAAGAGATTCATATTGAACCTTAAATGTTTAAACAAATTCGTAGAGACCAAACATTTCAAGATGGAGGATTATCGTACAGCCTCAAAGCTTATAACAAAAAACTGTTATATGGCATTAATAGATCTAAAAGATGCTTACTTTTTAGTTCCCGTACATAAATCTCACCGAAAATACCTTCGTTTTAGATACAATAACACCCTTTATGAATTTAACTGTCTACCGTTTGGTTTATGCACTGCTCCATATGTCTTTACAAAATTGTTAAAGCCAGTTATGGAATATCTAAGAACCCATAGCATGATTTCAGTTGTGTATATCGATGACATTTTTTGCATTGGAACCACTTTTCTTGAATGTAAAAATAATGTTAATTTAACAACAACATTACTTAAAAACTTAGGTTTCATAATAAACACAGAAAAAAGCTGCTTAGAACCGAGAACACTATGCAAGTTTTTAGGTTTTGAATTCGACTCTGAAAATATGTTATTAAAATTACCTAGTACAAAAAAGTCAAAAATAAAAGAATACATTGCTAACTTCTTAAAAAAGCGTAAATGTAAACTTCGTGAATTTGCTCGGTTCTTAGGTTTATTAATTTCAGCTTGTCCTGCAATTCAATATGCATGGCTTTACACTAAACTTTTTGAACAATTTAAATATTCCTGTTTACTTGCCAACCCAAGCTACGAACAGGTAGTTCGCCTGCCCAACAGCTTACATGGTGATATGTTGTGGTGGCTAGATCATATTGATCATGGTTCATTTTCTTTAACTTGTGAGCAATATGATTTGGAAATCTTTTCCGACGCGTCATGTACGGGTTGGGGAGCTTATTGCAGCGTACGTGAATGTTTTGGCTATTGGAAAGCTAGTGAAAGAACCGTACATATTAACGAGTTAGAGTTAAAAGCAGCTTTTCTCGCACTTAAATGTCTTGCACATGAATCGTATGATTCAAAAATACTATTACGAGTTGATAATGTAACTGCCATATCTTGTATAAATCGCATGGGCAGCATACAGTTTGAACACTTGCATAATATCACTAAAGAAATATGGCAGTGGTGCGAAAGGCGCAGAATAACTATTTTTGCATCTTACATAAACACAAAAGATAATTATGAAGCAGATCAATTATCACGCATGAAATTTCAGGACACTGAATGGGAACTCAATGACGATGCATTCAGCCAAATAACACATTATTTTGGACACCCTGAAATAGACCTTTTCGCGAGTAGGTGTAATGCAAAGTGTCCCAGGTACATAACTTGGAAAAACGATCCTGACGCTTATGCAATCGATGCTTTCACCATTTCATGGAAAAATATATTATTCTACGCATTTCCACCGTTTTCACTTATCACAAAAACAATGCAAAAAATTATTAGTGACAAAGCAAATGGTATAGTAGTTGTACCTTATTGGCCAACACAACCTTGGTTCCCTGTTTTTCAAAAATTAATTTGTTCTAAACCAATCTATTTTGAACCAAACGTAAATTTGTTAACTTCTCCTTTCAGAACGCCTCACAATCTGCATCGCACCCTGAAATTGGTTGCCGCGAAGCTTACAGGCAAATATTATTAAAAAGACATTTATCTAATAAATCCATTGAAATTATGTTATCATCATTATCTGATTCCACTTATAAACAATATGATGTTTGTGTAAAATCTTGGTTTAATTATTGTAATAAACATGGTTATGATTATTTCTCAGCTTCCGTTCCTGTAGTCATTCATTTTCTTACCACAATTTTTGAAAAAGGGGCAAAATACGGTACTATCAATTCATATAAATCCGCATTGTCCTTGTTGTTAAGTAATGTGGCAAACGATGATAGAATTAAGCGATTCATGAAAGGAGTTTACAGATTAAGGCCTAGTAATCCAAAATATAATTTGACGTGGGATCCAACCACCGTTCTAAATTATTTAGCACAAAAATGGCCTAACATAGACCTTGATTTGGAAACTCTTTCCAAAAAGACTATTACTCTATTGGCTTTGGTGACTGCGCATCGCGTTCAGACATTTTCATTAATAAAATTATGCAACACTCAAGTAAATTATGCTATTGACATAACCATAACAATCCCTGATTTGATAAAAACTTCCAAACCTAATTCTTCACAACCAGTTTTAAGATTACCTTTTTTCGACGCTCGTCCTCAGATCTGTCCCGCTAGATGCTTAGAGGTTTATATAAATAAGACTCAACCACTTCGCAAAAATGATTATTTATTCGTAAGCTACAAAAAACCACACTCAAAAGTTTCATCACAAACACTTAGTCACTGGATAAAAGATACACTTCACAGTAGCGGTATAGATACGTCCATATTTAGTGCACACAGCACTCGTCATGCAGCCACATCCTCAGCCAATAGACTTGGAGTCAATATTGACCTGATAAGAAAAACTGCCGGATGGAGTGTATCATCTTCTGTCTTCGCAAAACATTATAATAGGCAGGTTGTAACTGATCCTCATCTCTTTGCCACCACAGTACTTGCTGGTGATCATAATCTGTAACAAATACCGAATATTAGATTAAGAATATAAACCCATGTAAAATAAAGTTAAATAAATAATAACCAGTCATAATAAAAGGCACTTGTGATTACTCACCTGTTTTGTTTATTTTCACATTTTTGTCTCTGAACATCTACAATACGTAAAACAATAAATCGCTTCGAATGAAGCTGTGAAACATAATTAAAAATCAAACGAACTTACCAAGTGAAGTTCGATGATAATTATGTGAACAGCTTCATTCGAAGCGATTTATACCCTCCCTATGAAAGTTACCTACCCTACCCTAGATAAATAAAAATGTGAAATAATATTTATTATCTTTCAACAAAATGATATTGAAATGGCTGCGAACCGTCAACGAGAAATAGTGTTGTGGGGGTAAACGGATATAGTGTTGCCAGTGAATTGAGATAACAAAAAAAAAAAAAAAAAAAAAAACTTTTACTTACCTACCTCTAAAAATCCGTGCAAGGCTGGTACATGGAGTCGCTGCTACAATACGTAAAACAATAAATCGCTTCGAATGAAGCTGTTCACATAATTATCATCGAACTTCACTTGGTAAGTTCGTTTGATTTTTAATTTTAACGACATTGGTCCAATGCTTAGTAAAACTTACTCGCGGTTAGTGATTTAAATTAAAACTATTCTAATATAACATTTACTCCTGCCGAACGAGCAGCTGAACAAAATGCTTTAATATTGGTGCATAGTGTGTTTCAGCCAGGACTTTCAGAATGCTGTTAACCCTACCCCGTGTTCTGCTTTATAAGGATGTGGTCTTCTTCCTTATGATGGTATAGAAGTCAGATGACTTCTATGCTATCACATCCTGGTGCGTCTAGCATGTATGCTGTAGCACAAACAGCGGCCCTACCATGACGTGTTAAAGCGTGAGTCGTTCGAGCGAGAAGGATTGACGGAGCTATACACCCTATATAGCTCCATCCCTCCTTCTCGCTCGAACGACTCACGCTTTAACACGTCATGGTAGGGCCGCAGATGTTCGTGCTATAGCAGATTTCAGAGTAAAGTTTGACAAATACTCAATATCAAATTCTTAATTCAGAAATCAAATATACAAAATTAGGTACTTATTGAACTTAATTCATTTATGTTCACCCAACAAATAGCTATTTACGAAACGCCACAATACCGTCATTTCAACACACCTCCGTCCGTTCCATTTCCTGAAACGAAGTTAAGGTCAGAGGCAAAAAACTTTAAGACAAAACCAATATAGGGTACAGGGGGGAACCGGTACAAACTTCCAAATCAGTTTAGGAGTTAACGCGTAAAAAACAAACTTATAAATCCGGTGGGGCACGGCGGAGTCACGGGAAATTGAGTTTGGGCACGAACGTTTCGTGCTGGGTCCGACCCGTTACTGATGTACAAGCACTTTTATTTAAATAGGTTGTTTATAATAAGATGAAGTCTTGTCTGATGGACCGTTTATAATAAATGGAGGTTCTGGCCAAATAATAACAGTGACACAGTCCAATATTTGAGGTTAAGTAACGAGATGGGTTTCCATCTTAACAAACATTAGGCTCCTCTGTGCATCGGAAAACACGTTAAGCTATTGGTTCCAGCTGTGTTATTAACCGACTTAAAAACAGAGAAGATACTCGATTCGACTGTTTTTCAGCGTTATTTTTGCCAATTGTCGACCGATTTTGATGATTTTTCTTTGTTTGGAAAAACATTTTCCCGGACTGCTCCCATTTCAATTTGGCGAAGATTCGATGAAGAACTTTGGAGAAAGGTAAAAGAACTCTTCAAAAAATGAGACCAAATCTCCCGGGATTGCTGAAATCGTATTTCTGTTTATGTTTATGTACCGATCTTGACGATTCTTTTTGCGTTGGTTTAAAGGTAACCCCACTAAAAAGTGAAAAATAAAAAATGAACTTTTTTAACTTCGAAGTCGGTGTCAAAAAACAACCAAAAACACCGACTTCCGAAATTAAAGTTATTTTAAACTTTGTAGTGTTTTTTTATTTCGAAGTCGGTTGTATTGTTTTTTGTAAAAAAGTTTTTTCGACTTTTGACAATCCGTAACGATTGCCAAAGATCTACAAAGGACAGAGGAGAGTAAGGAATAAGACATAAAAAAAAACAAGAAAAAACTAATCTACTAAATCTGACACAACTATACACACATATTAAACCTGCATTCTCATAAAAAAAACACCACAAATTCCGTACAAACGAACATCAACTGGATAAAAAAAAAACAATTTTAAACAACACAAGAAGTAGAAACAAGTTCCAGCTAATGACTTTGTGTGTTCGAACTAATTACGACAAAAAAAACCAGTATTGGCTGAGGGAGCACAACTTTTAAATAATTTACCAGAAGATTAAAAGAAGTGTGATTTCATTGTTCCGTATGGTGTCGATCGTAATAGAATAGTACCATCCCATCACTTCCCGTGGGTGTCGTAAGAGGCGACTAAGGGACTCACCAGAGAATGGGTAGCAGCATTTTCTGAGGTACATTGCTTCAGCTACACTGCGATCGCCAACCCTCCTGCCAAGCCTGGCGATTTTGGCAAACCCCCATTTAGGGGAGGCCTATGTCCAACAGGATGATACCGTCCAAGTAAACTACGACAAAATCATTAAAATCATAGAAAGAAGTCTACATAATGCCAAACAACACGCCACCAACCCAGGAGTGTTATCAGCATACACCAAGAGTCTCATAGCCCAGAGAAAAAAACTGCATGAATCTAAACATAAAACACGAGCACAGAAAAATCAACTAAAAGCTTTATACAAACTCATAAGTAAAAGCATAAAAAGGGACTATACGCTTCGCCGATCCAAAACATTTGAAAAACATATAAATACTACTTGTAGCGTTAAAAGAGCATATAAAGAGCTCAATATACACAAGACATGGATTAAGGAACTAAAAGAGACAAATGAACTTTTATGCAATAGGCCTGATATTATTAAAATTGCTACAAATTTCTACAAAAAATTATATGATTGCCAAGAGAAAAATAATATGGGAAAAATCGACAATGTCAACTCGCAATATATTATAGAAGATGTCTCTGAAATAGAAATGATAGACGAGCTGGAAGTTTCAAAAGCAATCAAAAGCTTGAAGGTTGAAAAGTGCCCAGGCCCAGATGGAATTACAAATGAAGCTATAAAAGAAGGTTGTCACTATCTGGCACGCCCCCTGGCATGTCTTTTTAATTCTATACTAGAGTCAAGTACCACACCCTTTCAATGGTCAGAGTCATTCATGATCCTGCTCTACAAAAAAGGCGACCCAAAAGATATAGGCAATTATCGCCCCATCAGTCTGCTGTCATCACTCTACAAACTTTTTGCATCAATTATCGAAAAAAGGATTAGTAAGAGTATAGAGAAACACCAACCGATAGAACAAGCCGGCTTTAGAAGTGGATATTCTACGATAGATCATATCCACTCAATTGAACAAATAATTGAAAAATATAGCGAGTACCAGAGACCACTGTATGTTGCTTTCATCGACTACCAGAAAGCCTTCGACACGATTCTGCACTCTTCCATATGGACAGCTTTAAGCTCACAGCACGTAGAACACAAATACATAGATGTTATTAAGTATATATACAACAACTGCAGTAGCAGAGTGAAGCTTGAGTCGACAGGCCCGCCAATAAACATAAAAAGAGGTGTAAGGCAAGGGGACCCTCTGTCACCGAGAATTTTTATAGCGATGCTAGAGATGGCCATCAGCAAAGTCAATTGGAACAGAACAGGACTAAACATTAACGGAAAATTTATCAGCCACTTAAGGTTCGCTGACGATATTATTCTTCTATCTGAAAATGCAAGAGAACTAGAGTCAATGATACTCTCACTAAAATCTGTGAGCGTTGAAGTAGGCATGCAAATGAATCTAAATAAAACGAAAATTATGACTAATAGCAGAAAATATCCCTTGTATCTTGACCAAAATTTATTAGATTACGTGGAAAGCTACATATACTTGGGAAAACAAGTTTCTTTTGACAAGGAAAACAATGAATTAGAAGTAAAAAGAAGAATTTCAGGCGCATGGAAAAAATTCTGGAGCTTAAAGGAAATATTAAAAGGAACTATGCCTATTTATTTAAAGAAAAAAGTCATGGACACCTGCTTGCTTCCCTCCATCACCTATGGATGCCAGACATGGAAGTACACACTGAGAGTGAAAAACATGATTAGGTCCTGTCAACGAAGCATGGAGAGAAGCATCACAAATGTGAGAAAAATACAAAAAATCCCACATAGCACTATACGAAAAAAGACTAAAATTATAGATGCACTTCAATTCTCACAAAGATTAAAATGGCGCTGGGCAGGACACGTGGCCAGGATGGAGGACGACCGTTGGACTACCAGACTGACGTCATGGCAGGGTCCTGCGGGCATTAGAAAAAGAGGAAGACCAACAACTCGCTGGGAAAGCGACATAATAAAAATAGCAGGAAAACACTGGAAAACAAAAACCAAAGATAGGACATATGGAAAAATCTGGAGGAGGCCTTCACCCTCACATAAGAAGGGGTTCTTGCATGTCAACATAGTTATTAAAATTAACAGAAAAAAATAAATAAATAAATAAATAATAATAATAATATTTCCGTAATATTAGATTAATAATTTCATAATATTAGAGAGTGTAATATTATAGATAAATTGTTAACAATCAATAGTAATAATAATAAATCGTATTAATTAATATAAATAAACTAGTAATTAAGAATAATAAATTAGAAACAAAAACAATAATAGAGGATACTGATTGAATCAAACCATAAAAAATGATAAGAATGTATCTGTAATTGTGATTTCGCAAGAAATAAAAGGCTTTTTATTTTATTTTATTTATTATTTATAAGGGACTCACCAGAGAATGAGTAGCAGCATTTTCTGAGGTACATTGCTTCAGCTACACTGCGATCGCCAACCCTCCTGCCAAGCCTGGCGATTTTGGCAAACCCCCATTTAGGGGAGGCCTATGTCCAACAGTGGACGTCTATCGGCTGATATGAAGATGATGATAACTTCTTTATCACCATTTCACAGACCTCCCCACACAGGTCCTGGGCGTCTCGTATCCAGCGGGTTCCCGTGGCCTTCACCAGATTATCAGTCTGAAAAATGATGCTTTTAGCAGGTATATAATAACATTTTTCACACCACAAAAAATAACTTCGCACTGTTATAACTCAATACGCTTGTAAAGGTTGAAATAGATATTGACATTCACTTCTATATTACCAACGGCCGTATCTAATTAGGAATCACAAGCGTCTACCGCTACAAAACAATTCGATTTCGCATGTTGCCAAACTACCTTCACTACCCCCTTGGGGTTCGTTTTCGTTCAAACTGCACAACGTTGATCGCTGTTGGAAAGCGAGGATTCCTACAGAGATCAGCGCTATGCAGTTTGCGTTTCCGACACATAAACAAAGTGTTAGTAAATTTATTCATGACCCAATCTCGCTTCAATCCGGACGTCCGACTATTGCTAGTCCCGGACTGCGATTCTGACCAATCACAGTGCTGGAGGTGGGTAGAATCGTAAATAGTTAGAGTAATAAATCAAATCTATTTGATTTTTTGCAATTGATTAAATGTTCTTCAGTGATTCCTCTGTTTGTCTAGCGCAATGTTGGACCCTAAGTACTTAGAAGCTGGATAAAATTATATTCTTTTAGTGAAAAGGATTGTCCAAAAGCCCAAAATCCGTATGCGAAAGGAACTCTGTCTGTCTGTTACGCTTTTACGCTAAACCGGCTGAACGTATCGTCATGAAATTGGCAGAAATGGATGCCTTTGATATGGAGAAGGACATAAGCTACTTTGTTATACGATAACCGACGGTGGAGCCGCGGGCAAAAGCTAGTGTGTGATAAGTCATTGCTCAACGGAAATGTGTTATGTGAATTAGAAATGTGACATGGTCATCTCAAAATTTTACATGCTTTGTTTAATTTAAGATCTTTGAATTCACGGGTTTTCCCGATCAGGGAAATCAGTTCATTCATTTCGAAAATAAGGATTTGAAAGTTTGTATGAAAAGCCGTGCTGCGTAAACGCTCTTAAAACAAAATCTTTAATTAAAGTAACATGCAAATTCTAGGCACACTAGTTTCATCCTAACTCCGTTCTTCGCGTACTATAAAAAAGATTTAAAAATATGTTCAAAAGGTGAAATTAGTTCATTCATGCGTACACCTCTGCCTATTCCTTAGGAGGACAGAACGCAAGCGTGACTTTATGTAATAAAAGACAAATGCAATAAATCTGCGTAGTGATCCATTATTCCCATCCACACAAGAGGAAGCTATCATTAAAAAGGCTTAGCGCTAAACTTTATCCTGGCGCCAAACTTAAGCGCAATTTAAGTGCGAGAAGACGTCGTACTGGCAGAGATGGGGAACATTTTGTCGACAATGTTGTTGGGCACAATCTAGTGTTTTTACATTTAAAAAAAAAGTAATATGACATTTCGTCGCTTAGAAAAGAAAACCACTCAAATGGAGTATAATATGTTTTTGCTTTTTTAACCGACTTCTACAAAAGAAGATTTTCAATTTGATTGTATTTTTCTTTTGTGTTTGTTACCTCATACCTCCGTCATTTATGAACCAATTAAAAGAAAATCTTGTTTTATGTGAAAGGATACAGTTTTCGATTGGTCCTATTGAAATTTTATTAAAATCGGTTCAGTAGTTTGGTTTCTAAATCCAATGGAATGTATACGAAATTGCGTATTTTTGTTTTTCTGTGACTTCCCAGTGGTGTTGTTATGTGTGGGGTACTTACCACTAAAAATAAAAAAATAAAAAAACTTTTTCACAAAAAAAAAAACTTAAAGCCGAAATTAAAGTTATTTTTTACTTTGTAGTGTTTTTTTTTGGAAGTCGATTTTTTGTGAAAAAGTTTTTTTTCATGTCATGTTTCATCTCAGCGACACAAAAAGCATCTCAGTCGCAATCTGTCAAAAAAAACCTCATTTTTCATACAGTTTTGACAGAATTCGACTGAGATGCGAATGTGAACGTTGCTTATGAATTTGTAGAATTGGCACTCTGATCTGTAATGTACTTAAGTATATTAAAAAACAAAGAGTGTTGCTCTTTCACCCGTTGAAGAGAATGAAGTCTTCAAAATTCGTAATAATCTTGACCTGAATAAAAGAGACTTGAATTCAGAAAGCCGCCTACATAAACGCTTTTCTTGAAGTCAATAACAGGTATAAAGTAAAATACTTACTTTCAACGCTAAAAAATAATTTCTATTCCAGTCAGGTCTGCCACATCGATCCAGTCTAGAATATTTTCTACTAGTTTTTCTCACGGCTTTACTCTCTTGACCAATTCCACAGGAATCGTGTCTATTGACTACATTACACATGCTTTGGAACATACCACTATACTTTGTGCCAGATAAACTTGCAATAAAGTACATTGACCTTTCCCTAATATCCCTTCGTAGATACCCGAATAATACATTATGAACCATTTTACATTACTAGAGAACATAAAGGATCACGATAGAAGTAGATTCAGGACTGCTCTAAGTCTTTATTTCTGTTTTTGATTTTAAGAAAGTCAATAAATGTATGTGGGTCAATGACCGTTATTGCACATTTATCTGGAATCTACAATAACTTCATCTTTTAGACTGACAGACCTTGACAATTCGATTGCGCCTTTTTAAACGAAATATTTTTTTTATATTCCAGAGTTGCTGATTGTTATTGAGGAGCTCGTGGCAAAATTGTAACAGCCGCACGGACCGATCTTCAAGGTTAAGCAACGCTTGCCGAGGTTGGTCTGTGAATGGGTGACCATCTTAACATACCGAAACTCCTCCGTGCCTCGGAAAGCACGTTAAGCCGTTGGCCCCGGCTGTCATTTGGAGATCTTCGGCAGTCGTTACGGATTGTCAGAAGCCAGAAAATCTGACACCAGTCTTGCCAAGAAGTACCGTGTTACCTAGTTAATGGGTTGTGGAGGTCTGGTAGGCAGCCGCTCCACGTAAAATACTGGTATTCAGCTGAATTCGGTTTGACTGGGAGCCGACCCCAATATACAGTGTAGTTGGGGAAAAGGCTAAGCAAATGATGAGTTGATTGTTTTTTATTATAAAAGTATTTTTTTAATACATCGGGTCTAATTGAATACCTGAGAAATATTGGTTGAACGTATAACTCAGTACAAACTAACAATTCATATCTTTCTCGCAATAGTTAAGATTTTTCCTCTGAACAATAACCAAAGGTTCACCATCTCTGTTATAGGCATTTCGGTAGAGTAGGTACTTACGGGCACTTGGCTGGGAGGCACTAATCCCTAACTTCGGCGACTGCATGCTAACTTACCGTTGTTTGTTCCGTTCGGCCCGTGTAATGATGTTTTGATTCCGGCCGGTGTTAGGCGCTTGTGCCGAATATAGGCCAAGAGGTGTACCGGAGTGTTTTGGAAGACTTGTGTTATTTTCGGGGTAGAGTAAACATGATGTGGAGTGTTGGTTGGAATTTGATAAGTTTTTTGAATTGAAAACTTCTTTAGAGGCGTTGTGTACTTTTTGGGATGGGTAAAAAATGTTAAACTCGCGTCAGGACACGTGACCTGATCGAAAATTCGTAAGACAGACAGATGTGTTTAAAGTATGGAAGTTGAACAATGTGAATGTTCTAGTTTTCACTTCTGCCGGTACTCTAGGAGTGCAACCCGTTGCTTTTTTTCCAGGTATTTTTTGCTATGGGGATGGCGAAGGACTGTGTTGCAATCGTCATGAAAGGACATTGAAATGGTCTATGAAACAACAGCTATGAAACTTTTACTACAATTAAAATGTTCTTTTTAATTTTCATTTCAATTATTACAATTATAGGACTGACACTTCATAATTTCGAAAACCTTTTAAAAATAGTTTACACACTTCGGTCTTATTCCCCGGCGCCATTATTTTTTGTTTCAATTTAAAGTTTTGAATAGGCAAAGAGTATTGTAGCTCATACAGCCAAGTCTTACACGCAGCGGTGCACACGTTATGTAGAGCCTCCATCAAGTTACAATCGAGCTCTAAAGAGTGTCATAAAACTCAGCACTCAACTTGATCTATGAGTAAGGTTTTCAGTTACAAACAAAATAAAGCGACTGCAAATAAGCATAATTATGAGCAGTGTTTTATAATTTTCTAGCTTTTGACAGAGCCAAAAAAAATTTTGAACTTCCCATACAAAATTGTCATCAACTGACCACAATATGTATCGGAGACTCAATTTTTTTTTTAGGAATTGACTATGGCTTTCTTGGGGAAAGTTGTTCATTTACATGGGCAGAAGTGGTTCTTAAAGTTTGCACACTGGAAAAAAAATTACCCAGTATAATTGGGAAAGGAGTGAAAAAATTTGAGTGAATAGAAATGCTCTTTCACCAATTGCCTATGTGCATGTAGCCTATGTCCTTCTTCATATTCCAGGCTATATTCCTGCCAAATTTCACCCAAATCCGTTCAGCTATTTAGACGTAAAATCGTAACAAACAAACACACATTCGTATTTTAAAATATTATTTAGGATAAAGTTAGGAGGTTGTCACTTGTCAGCGACTTTGCCTGTGTAGATAAACACTGATGATCACTGGTACCTTCTATGGACAGGTACATTACGTGTATTTTATGGCTTTGTTACCACGGAGGATTAATGACCCCTAAGTTACAGGCACATAAATCTAGTTTAGGAGTCAAGGTATTTAAAATTATTTTTAAAAGCCTTTAATGTATTTAGATGATTTTTATACTTAAACGTAATAATTTTAGAAAAATAAAATGTGAAAAATATTTTTTATGTTTTTTTATTTCTTTGGTACCGACGTGAAACAATAAAACTGAAACCACACTAAGAACCATATAATTAATTAAACCAGTAGCAGAGGTGCACGCTTTTACAGTTTAACTCCGTACAGACTGCGTTCCTAGCGTTCCCGCAAATGCTCGTCGCCTCGGGCCACGTACATAATTAAACGTTCGATCTTAGCACACCTATGGTGAGCATGGAACTGGGTTCTGTATTGGAACTATGAATGAACTGGTAAAGAGGATTCAGAGGGTATTGGTATGAAACTATTGAGGTACTAAGGGAATATGCATGAAAAAAATATTTGTTACCTACACAGTTTATCTCAAAATATCCAAAAATATATTACTAACAGTGCAAATAGAATCAAAATTGATCAAAAAACCAACGAGATATAACTATTAACAAATACATATCTGTCCTTCTCGCGAAAACGGTGTTTACGTTTTGTTTTTACGGCAGCTGTATTATACAAAGTGTAGCAGAATAAACGCAGGCGCTGACGACAAAATGTATGGGAATTACATTTGGAGTGAAAAGGAAACTTCATCACCTAATATCATTCCCATACATTTTGTCGTGAGCGTCTGAAGTTAACGCTATAGAAAAGTGTTTTGTCTTAGGCCTGCTGTCCAGACAGTGCAAGCATTTGTCAGTTATCGTGTAGCTCAAACGTCGAATTTTAAAAAGCTCAACAATTTGACGAACAATACCAAAGTAACATTTGGGTAGGCCGCATAAAAAACTTAAACCGCCAGACTAACATGAAATGAACCCCTGAAAGTTGTCTTGATTTGCTAGACTCGACATGAAATATCTCAAGTATGACACAACAAAACGAAGTTTCATAATACGAGTGTGTCTATAGTTGACCCACAGTATGCATGTGTAAACGACCAACAGTACGCTCTAAACAGCTTTTACGTCAGTCGAGAATTCAAACGTACCTTAAAATCTGGCCAATCAGCTGAGCTAATTCTCGCATAGCTCTCGCTAGCAACAAGGATGTTCATGGTCATCGAAACCAAATATACAATCGCTTTCACAGACGTGTAACACGTTCATTTGTTAACAACTCCAATTGGCAATTGGCAAATTCCACGCGACGTACTCTAATCTACTCCACAACATAGGCCTTAAACACACGACGCGTATAATCGCAAAATGCATGCCACGTATTGCGATTTAACGCACGATTGCGCGCGAATCGCATCGCTGGCATTTACAGACAACTAGGAGATTATTGTATAGGCTGCCGGCACACGGGCGACTAGCCACGTCGGTTATGTGTACCGAATTTTAGATGGATTTAATATTCAGATAAAGTTCGGTGGAGTCTTTATGTGGTTTGATGCTCGATTTTATGGATGTGCAATTTCTGATTTACCTAGTAGCGTTATTGAGCCGTGGCTTGCAATATTATGTTTGTTATCTGAGGGCTTAGCATGAATGTTTTGACGTATAGTAACGTTAAAAACTACAACCTCATAGTTTTCTGGTTTCATTTTATGGAACATACACAATTTGTATCATACAAATTGTTTATATAGTAATTCCCTTACGTTTTTTTTTGCCAGTTCGAAAGGTACGTTTGATTGCTCGACTGACGTAAAAGCTAAGCTGTTTAGAGCTTACTGTCGGTCGTCCTACACATGCATTCTGTGGGTCAACTATATGCGCAGTCAGAACAAGAAGCTTCGCTTTGTTGTGTCACGATTGAGACATAATTTTCATGTCGAGTTTAATGAATCAAGATAACTCCTTGAACTTACAAGAAGTTGTCTTTACATAGTCATTACATAGGTAACAGATTTATTTTTCGCTCCTGTAGCTTATCCAATATAAATGTCGCAGTCAATTAGTTTTTTATGGAGAGCGGAAGGGAGTGTCAGACTCTTATTGACTAAAACCCATCCGTGTTACTTCCATTGCCCTTGCGTTCCAGGGCCTCGGTAACTCTTTCGAACATATTCCGCAACCTTGGCAGGCTCTGGCTCTAGCGGGTTCCGTCTCGTTTGCTGACTGCTATTACCCGCTCGCGGGGAACGAAACACGCCGTCAACTCAGCCCTGTTCTGATCGGACAGCGAGCTACCCATTGCTCGCTGTCCGCAGGCGTCAGTCACTCTGCCATACTCAGAAGCATCAATTCTTGAGAGGCGCAGTGACTAACGTTCGCCCGGAGGAGGCAAAATGAGGCTGTTATTGGCACTCCATTTCAGCCCCCTCCTGAGCAGTGGCAGCTGCGGCGACAGTGGCGGCGGCTGCGGCGGAGGCGTCGGTGGCGGTGGCAGCGGCGGAGGAGGGTTTCCTCTTGGCCTCGGCCTTGGCGGGTAGAACGCAGGCTTTGCCCCCAGCCCAGTGATCGGCCGGCTTGCTAGCTGCCGCACATGCGATGCAGTGCGGCACGGTGTTGCACGAGCCGGCCCTGTGACCGGGCTGACCACAGCGGAAGCAAAGATCGCTGCGGTCCACCTCAGAGGTGCTTCATTAAAAGCTTAGCCTTTTCATTGAACTGCACCGTTTAAGGTTAGGTCGTCTTGAAAAGATCGCTTTTAGCGATAAGGTCGCCCATTGTGTCACCCTATGTAATGTTTTCTTCACCCATCTTTTCTGTAATGTATATGGTGTTCATAATACAAAATAAATAAAATGATTTCCATGCAGGCGTACCTGCAGACAGAAGCAATTGATAAATAAAAAAAATTTACAACAAGAGTGATTAATACACAATAGGCATTTATTACGATTATTTACATTCATGGTAATAAATAATATGCTTGTTTTTGAAAATCAAAAAATTATACGGTCAAATAGGTATATTTGATATTTGGCAGATTAATAATTGTAACACTTACACATTTAAATGATATGGTTTCTGTGGTAAGCGATCTGACCACGACTCGCTGCCACATTTAAATAATATCAAAACGTTACAGTTATGATTTCATTGAGTTCAATATTACATTTCTGTTCTTTAATACTTTAGCGGAGTTTCTCTTCAAATAATAAATCAAACCTCGGTGGTTTGATTTATTATTTGAAGAGAAACTCCACAATCAAATAGTATTAGGTATTTATGTTTTTCATTAGACACCTACATCTTCAAATCCTAATCTAAATATGCGTGGGATTTCATGGATGGGGGATATCATCAAATGACTCCCTCCGCTCTGGGTGGAGCGGGATGAAGTGTCAGACTCTTACTGACTAACGGCCGCTTTCTATAATATATCTCAATTCCAATCTTGATCCCGATCCTTGTCTGTAACCAATCAATGGCCGTGTTTGTGTCCTTCACCACACAATCCTCACCTTTGTTTGGTTACAGACAAGGATCGGGATCAAGATTGGGATTGAGATATATTATAGAAAGCGGCCGTAAAACTCATCCGTGTTCCTCCTAATGACCTTTGCGTTTCAGAGCCGCGGTGACTCTTTTGAACAAATTCCGCAACCTAGTTATACCACTGCCTATCCTACAAGCGGGATGTTAAATTACAATAGTATCATGGTGAATTGAACGCAGTCAGCGTTAACAGCTATATACTGTAGGTAAAAGCTGTCGGCACACGGACGATTGGTCGCAACGGATTTGAGAGTGAATTTTAGATACAGTTTTCGCTTGTCGCGTTAGTGTAGTAAACCTTTTTTTGTTTAGGTTTTAGAGGCTTCGAAAAGTGAACAAATGGAATTATGTTTTTGTTATGTTTTTTAGAGTACTTAGCTATGTTTAAGCTAAAATGATTTGGCGACAAATCTTTATTGGTGTCAGTTCAAAATGATGCAGATAGATAAAACATCAACATTATTTAAAAAAAAATCTTAGTTGTATTTGATTACCTATAATATTTATAAATAAATAAATATTTTGCATCTGAAGACCAAAAAATATTATAGGACTAAGAGTGAATTTCACCAATGAAACTGAACCCGATCAGTACATCTAAACTGCGTTCAAGAGCTGTCAGTGTAAATATTCCATAGAAGGATAATGACACTGACAGCTCATAAACGTGGTTTATTCGCTGATCGCGTTCAGTTTCATTGGTGAAATTGGCCCTAGAAGTTCCAAAGAAGTCACGTCGTTTTTTGCGATCAGGTTTTCCTACAACTCATTATTTTACTTTTTAGTGAGCCTATACAGTCGGTTAGACTAGGTACAGGATGTGGCAAAATCATAAATGTACAAAAATACATCATATTTACATCTATATACTAATAGTATTAAAATAAAGCTGTAGAGTTAGTTTGAACTCGCTAATCTCTGGAACTACGTCGGATTTGGAAAATTCTTTTTGTATGTATAGCCACATTCATGAGGAAGGCTTTATGCTATACGGCAACCGGAAAAAACGGGATGTACGCGTACGAAGTCGCGGGCTAAAGCTAGTACGTTTATGCGAACATACTGTCGAAAAGCATTACCATCCTTCTGAAGCAATCGAATTCGAAAATCTCTGATTTCTTCAACCCAATATCAGTAAAACCTACTCAGTTTCAGAGTTCATTGAATTAAAATACATCCTGAAACATAAAAGATAAACAGCTTATTTCATTGCTAACAAGCAGAGCATATAAACCCTTTCGAGCCATTAAAATCCTACCCACATCTGAACTGGATATAGTTCCAGTTAATACCACCCATACTGTTTAAATCTCATAAACTAAATTATGATGCAATCCTACTTCTATCTCTGCCGACCCTCAAAACGATATTCAGTTTTATTACTTCGATACAAGATATTGCCACATTTCATCAAAGTCGACTTTTGTATCGGAAAAGGGAAAATAAACTTTGAATCTATGGAGAGAAAGTTCATTTCCTATTGAAACAGTTAATAACAGTAACGCATGACTAAAACCCTGAAGACGGTGGGTACATTCAGCCGCAAATCTGTGGTATTCGTAGTGCACCACTGTTGTGCGGTTTACTCTACCTAGCTGGTAAGTTAATATTTGAGTATGTTTCATCATCATCATCATCATCATAATATCAGCCGAAAGACGTCCTCTGCTAAACATAGCCCTCCCCCAAATCGGGGGGTTTGTTATAATCGCCACGCTTGGCAGGCAGGTTGGCGATCGCAGTGCAGCTGTTGCAATTCACCTACAGAAAATGCTGCTGCCCATTCTCTGATGAATCTTTGGAGGTAGCGGCACAGAGAGTAAAGTCCCGCATACCTCCATTGAAAAGGGAGGATCCTCCGACCAGACGGTTGTTTGTGTCTGGTGGGCAACTGCCCCGACAGTTGATATTCGGGCTTTGCATAATTATTATGTTCTAATCGCACGGTAAACTCTGATACCGCGATTTAGGATTTTGTCAGTTAGTTCGCAGCTGTCGAGATAGATGGCGCTGCGAGTCTCATTTGTTGATTCTGTGGCGTTGATTTTTTGTGGTGGTATTAATGTCGCCTACAAATCCCTTAGTCGCCTCTTACAACACCCAAGGGAAGTGATGGGATGGTGCTACTTTTTTACGCCCGACACCATACGGAGCCGTCTGTCTATCTGAGTATGTTTAACCACTTGAAAAATCAATAAATGTGCGTTTTGAAGTATCAACTGAATAATCCTGGTGTTATATTATCATGTAGTTATTTTAGCACTAGTTTCTCAATTTTTCTTTCAAAACGACAAATTATGGTTGGTCTGGTAAATTGTTTTCTTTTATAACCGACTTTAAAAAAAAGGAGGAGGTTCTCAATTCAATAAGTTTTTTTTTGCATGCTTGTTCGATTTTGATGATTCTTTTTTGTTTGGAATACTATTTTCCCGGACTGGTCCCTTTTCAAATTGTTGAAGATCTTGTGAAGAACTTCGAAGATAGGTAATGGAACTCTTCAATAAAGGATGGCAACCACTCATTATGGGAATAATGACAAGTTATAAAACTTTTTTTACAAAAAAATACAACAGACTTCGAAATAAAAAAGGTATAAAATTACTTTAATTTCAGAACTGTGTTTTTGGTTGTGTCTTCCGACTTCTGAAATAAAAGTTATTTTATACTTTTAGTGCTTTTTTATTTAAAAGTCGGTTGTAATTTTTTTTTTAAGTTTTCTATTGAAAGGTTCGCGTTCCCCTACCTCACCAAATGGCAAGTGATGATGTGGCCAACGATGGAGCATGCTTACCTAGAAGTAAACTATTCAGTTTTGACCTGAAGTTGAAGTTATCGGGAAACACAGACTGCAACTGAAAATTCCACTCCTTAGCTGTGCGCCCAGTGAAGGTTTTCCCAAAATTTTATATGCGTATGGGTGGGATGTACCGGTGGCGCATCGCCGTAAGTCTTTCAGTCATCATCTGTCAAGCTTTTTCCCCATAATATAGGGGTGGGCTGCCAGTCAAACCGGATTCAGCTGAATACCAGTATTTTACGTGGAGCGGCTGTCAACCAGACCTCCACATTACATTAACCGGGTAACACGGTACTTCTTAACAAGACTGGTGTCAGATTTTCTGGCTTCTGACAATATTGCCGTACTTCTTGCGGTCCGAAATTAAAATTGTACAATTCCGTTCCTCCGAAATTTTATCGATAGAGAACCGACCGAATAGCACCTGGGGGTCGACATTCAAGGCTTTGGAATTTTGTCACGACCAGTGATAGAGTGATCTACAATTTTTATCATAGGTGTTAACATCATTGGAGAATAGCGAAACACCGTTTCGCTATTCTCTCACCGCGATTTTTGTGACCTTCAATAACTTATGACGTAGACACAAAATTTTATAAGACTTTTGACAAAACATTTAGAACGTCAAAATGAAGGTGTTCACGAGTATCCAGCTTATTAACTAAACCTTTTGGTTGACCTATTTTTATGCTTATTTGACTAAACTACAGTGCATGATACTCGATAAGCTTCTTACTCGAAGTTCGTTTCTCAACGTGACCAACGTTATATTGACTACTTAATGCAGCAGGAACACACTGCTACAATTTACAGCCCGCATATTTTAACATTCAGTAGAGAAAAATCTCAAACCTCACAATTACAGGAAACATTTTACCCACTAACTAAATCTCAAAACGAATCCCAAATAGCTCTTCATCATAAATATTAACTTCATAAAGCAAACTTTGATTTCCCAGCAGCAGTGGCTAACAAACCCACGCTAGTAAATTTCCATCGCAGTTGTCTGAATATTAAACGCCCGGTCTGCCTGATTAAGTTCTGGGTTGGGGCTAAACAAACACATTTGTAGTACTTTGTACTGCATTCAGGTGGAGGAAACACAGCCAGGTATAAATGGCGGAATAGAATAAACACGGCAGAAGTTTTACTGGGTAACAGGCTGTTGCCCGCGACTTCGTACGCGTCAGTTAACATTTTTATGGGGTTTTATTTTTTTACAGAGCTCTGAGGGCCAATTGATTGAGGGCCACTGATGTAATTTATTTGCATTCAATAAATATTCTATTCTATTCTATTATATTCTAATTCTACTAATTTTAAGCAACGTTCGCAATGTCATAAAGCCGCTATCTGTCAAAAAGCCTTAAATCCCATACATTTTTGATACGATTGCGACTGACATGCGATTGCGAATGCGAACGTTCGCGTTGCTTAAAACTTATAGTAGGCTCCAGATAAATGAAGAACAACGGTCATTAACCTTGCCAGTAATGGCCCCATTTCGCCTCCTCCAGACGAACGTTAGTCGCTGCGCCTCTCAGGAACTGACGCTCCTGAGTAAGGCGCAGTGACTGACGCCTGCGGACAGCGAGCAATGGGTAGCTCGCTGTCCGATCAGGTCAGGCCAGAGTCGACGGCGCGTTTCACTCCGAACGCGCCGGAAAGAGCAGTCAGCGACGGAGACGGGGCCCGACAGGGCCAGAGCCTGCCAGGGTTGCGGAATATGTTCGAAAGAGTTACCGCGGCCCTGGGAAGAAAGGCACTAGGAGGACTAAGGGTGGGTTTTAGTCAGTAAAAGTCTGACACTCCCTGCCGCTCCACCCAGAGCGGGAGAAAAAAAACCTTTCCTTAATATCTCTTCGTAAATTATGAATCGTTTTTCATTACTAGAACAGTAAGGATCACGATAGATGTCGATTTAGGACAGCTTTATGTCATTATTAATGTTTTTGAAATTAAGTGTGTTAATAAATGTAGGTGGGTCAATGACCGTTATTCTTTGTTTATCTGGCGCATAATATAGTAGAATTGGCACTCTTATCCATTTTCTAAACAAAAATAGCCTAAGTTGGTTCATGGTAACTCGAAAGTGATTTCATTTGTTTCAACTTTTCTTGTTTTTAATGCTTTTAGATTTTTTTGTACTTAAAAATAACACGAAACGCAAAACGCAATTTAATGACTGAATGACATTTAAGTTCTACCTTATGAACTTTGGACTTATAACTGAAATCACAGTGAACAATATTTTCTTATTTCAAACACATAACTTGTCCGTTTGAAAACATGCCAAACTTTCGATTCAGGTCAATATTTTGACAATGCTTTTCTTTTGCCAACGAACTTTAATCGGATTTTAAGACAAGACACTATAAACTCGGAATTATAACATTCGAAGAGTTTCGAATAGTATAGATTGGCTTCGTACTCTTTCATGCAGGTAAGTAGATAATAATAATCGATTGGCAAACAGGCCGAACTGCCTCTTTGATGAAAAATACAACGTGTAACAGAATAAACGTTGAAAAGTGGTTCATAGTGATGACCCTTTAAGAGTCATCACTTTGAACAACTTTTACTATAGGACCAACCTCGAAATCGCGAAAAAAAACAACTGTACAGTATATTTTGTGGAGTTATGTGCACATACATGTATGGAGCAGTCGATTTTTTTTTTTTAACAAAAAAAAATTAAGTCGGTGTCTCAAAAAATGAAGAAACCACACGAGATACACCGACTTCCAAAATTAAAGTTATTTTACTTTGCACTGGTTTTTATTTGAAAGTCGGTTGTATTTTATTTAAAGTAATATTTTTCATTGCTTTAATGATTGATAAATAGAAAATAATTATTAAACACAGACACGACACAACAGCAACATACACATAGCAAAAAAAGAGAACAATAATATAACATAACAATGAAACAGAAAAATTGTTCTATGCGTGTCCAAAACGAAAGAAAGACTTCTATCACTACGGGAAATAATACATTAATGTACTTAATCTTTCCTCTTTCCTACAAGACTACTAAGCATGCACTAAGCCCCGTACAGTAAGAACACAAATGAACACAAAGCGGTACAGTCAACATGATTAACATTAAGGTGCTCCGCGCAATCCTGAGCGAGCACATTTGTATCTCACTGTACACTAGGCATTGAACTAAAGACTTTGCTGTACGGCTGTACTTGAAGACTGGTACCTTTAGATTATCATCATCTGCCTAGCCTTTTCCCAACTATATTGGGGTCGGCTTCCAGTCAAACCGGATTCAGCTGAATACCAGGATTTTACGTGGAGCGGATGCCTACCAAACCACCACAACCCAATAACTGGGTAACAAGGTACTTCTTGGCAAGACGAGTCAGATTTTCTGTCTTCTGACAATCCGTAACGACTGCCAAAGATCCTCCAATGACAGCCAAGACCAACGGCTTAACGTGCTTTCTGAGGAACGAAATTCGGAATGCAAATAAATTAAAAGACAAACCCATTTCGTGCAAAATTAAGCCCGATTCTATGAGACCTATATCCCAGTTTCCAGGAAATTCGTCATGCTCTCTTTTCAATGAGGAAAATTAAAAAGTTATTGGCGCGAATACAGCTTTTATTTAATGAAATATTAAACCGATTTTTATCGAAATAAATCTCCTTTGCAGAGAACATGCTAGCTTCTTTTTGGTTCGTAGGGTTTTTTTAACTAAAATTACTAGTCGAAATATATTTAAATGAATTTCAATATTTTCGTAGAGTTATAACAGAATTGCTAAAAGTGATGAGTTTTCAGATTAAAATAAATTTATTTATTTTTTATACTTACGGGTTGATCTTCAAGGTTAAGCAACCCTTGCCAAGGTCGGTCTGTGGATGGGTGACCATCTCAACATAGCCAGACTCCTCTGTGTCTCGGAAAGCGCGTTAAGCCGTTGGTCCCGACTGTAAATAAGCAGCCGCTTCATGTAAAATTCTCGTTTTCAGTTGAATCTGGTTTGACTGGGAGCCGATACCCCAATATAGTTGGGAAAAGGCTAGGCAGATGATAATGATGATTGGTGAAATATAAACAGACTAGATATACGAATACAAACGATTCAAAAGGATTATGTAAGTATCGTTCTGGTTACTCCCATGAGAAAAAGGCGTGAGTTAGTATAATTAATTATACAGGGTGTTCCAGAAAGGTGTGGTCATATTTAAGGGTGATGTTGGGTAGCTGATTTACATTAAAGAAAAAATATCAAAACATATAAAATGTGAATTAAAAAAAAATATAAAAAAAACGACTAAAAACTTTTTATTTTTTTATTATTGATAGGCACGCGCTTGACCACTATCTCACCTGATGGTAAGCGACGATGTGGTCGAAGATGGATGCTTGCCTAGAAGTAACCTATACTCTTGAATAGGTTACTGAACTTCCGAAGAAATGACTTTTCAAGCAGTCTGCCGGTCGATACTGTCGACATCTCACGGTGTTCACCTAGGCGGAGTGAACGACAAGAGCGCTGTGATTCCATCTTATTTGTATGGTTTGACAACTCACCCGTCGTGCGCCCCGCCCAAGTGTTCACTTCGACATGCTTACAGAATCGCACTGCTGATGCAGTTGGTGACATCAAATCCGTGATTGAACTAAATTAAATGCCACCAACTGTAACAAACTGATTGAAAACTCATTTCTTCGTAACTTTTTAGTGGATTTTTCTGGTCGATTAAAAAAAAAATAACCCAAAGCCCAAAGCCCAAAGGATCGCCAAATTGAAGTGGCAGTGGGCAGGGCACATTGCTCGCAGAACAGATGGTCGATGGGGCCGAAAAAATTTGGAGTGGCGACCGCGTACCGGAAGACGCAGCGTTGGAAGGCCTCCCACAAGGTGGACCGATGACCTGGTGAGGGTCGCGGGTAACCGATGGATGCGAGACGCACAGGACCGGTTGTTGTGGCGACACTTGGGAGAGGCCTATGTCTAGCAGTGGACGTCTTTCGGCTGATGAAAAAAAAAATTGTTTTTTTTTATGTTTAGTCATTTTTTCCTTTTAATGCGTATCTACCTAACATCACCCTTAAATATGACCACACCTTTCTGGAACATCCTGTATGTTGTGTAACCCACACAGCAGAAGCAGCAGTAACAAATTCAGTTCCCAGCACGTAAGTTAGTGCACATGTTTATAATATATTTCAAGTTAACGTATACACAGTTAGTGCCAGAGTTTGGCGCTGCTCTAATCTCCAGTTTAATTTAACAAGTTCTTGTTAAACTGGTTCAGCGCATAATTGTGAGCTTGAGATTCGGATCGCGGGTAGTGACACAGCGGGGTTATTGGGATTTTGCAGTCGTGTGTGTTTTAAGCGAAGTGAATATTAGTTAAGAGCATTTACTCTAATTAACCGACTTCAAAAAGGAGGAGGTTATCAATTCGGATGTTTCTAATAATAAGCATATTTATTTTTTTCACACATTCGCATGACAGTCGCAATCTGACAAAAATGTATGGAAATTGAGGGTTTTTTGACATATTGCGACTAACAAGCGAATGCGAACTTTGCCTAAAAACTTGTAGAATAATTGGGACTAAGGTCTTGAATGTAGCGGTTGCTACGCCGTAGCGAGTATAACAATGCTACGGGGCTACGAGCGCGTTGCCTACGACGCGACTGTCGTAGTCAGCTCTGCTACGAAGTATTGTCAATTGATATACCTGTAAGCGTATCTTTAGCTGCTGATATTATTAGTTCCTCACCTTTGTGGTTCACAAGATTTTTAACCGACTTTAAAAAGAGGAGGTTCTAAATTCGGTTTTAATTTTTTTGATATTCTTGTTACATTAAGAAAAAAAAATTACACATAACCGACTTCGAAATAAAAAAATACTACAAAGTACAAAATAACTTTAATTATTAAGTTGTCAAAGTGGCGCTAGCATAGCTTTAACCAAAATATAAGAATTTTCTATGAACATTTTGAATAACTAATTATTTTCACAATTCCAAAGATCTGTGAAGTACCTTTTTGTAAGGAAATAGATGCGCATCAGTTTCCTAAAGATTCAGCAATGACAAAAAAGTGGCTAAAAGCCAAAAGGAGACAAAACTTCAAGCCGGAAAAAAATCGAGGTTATGTCGTAAACATTTCTTGGAAACAGATTACCATAAAACTAGTTTTTATACAGGTACGTCACATTAATTGTATTCTAATATTCGGCATCATAATAAAAATGTGTTCTTTATCCTTTTTGGTTGTTTCTAGGTATTGAAAACAAGCACCGTTACCTGAAAAAAACAGCAGTCCCAACTTTGTTTCCCTGGACTACTAAAACTCTTTCTCAAGAAGCTCAAGCTCGAGAAGAGCGGTTTTCAAACCGAAATATTAGAAAAGCACTCTTTGAAGAGATAGACACATCAGCTGTGCAAACTACCAGTTCAGAAGATTTGACTCTTCTTGATAATTTATATATTTCTACCCAAGATGATGATTGAATGCAGCTCATTGATTAATTTGTGTGATGAAGGTGATATTGTGATGGTGTCATGGCTGACAGAGGATTTAATTTAATGTCCAGGACTTGTTTGCAGTGAAAAATGTGTCAATAATATACCTGCTTTCTTGTAAGGCAGATCACAGTTGCCAGGTTTTGTATTAAAGTGCGCGTGAACAGAAACTTGCAAGTCAAAGAGTACACATAGAAAGATTAATAGGCTTAACAAAAACTTATAAAATTTTGCAGACACCTTTATTCTCATTTTATGTAGCATCCGAAATATTTTTTTATATGATTAATGTTTAGAAGTAGCGGAACAGAGAGTAAAGTCCCGAAACCACCATTGAAAAGGGAGGATCCTCCGACCAGACGGTTGTTTGTGTCTAGTGGGCAACTGCCCGAGAGTTGATATTCGGGCTTTGCTTGTGTTCTAATCGCACGGTAAACTTTGATATCGCGATTTAGGATTTTGTAGTTAGTTCGCAGCTTGTCGAGATAGATGGCGCTGCGAGTCTCATTAGTTGTGATGTTGATTCTGCTACGTTGATTTTTGTGGCGGCATGAATGCCGCTACATCACTCTCCTCCGGAGACCGGAGGTCGATAGTGGATGAGTCGTCCATACATCTTGAGATGCTTGCCAGGCCAGTGGAAGGTTGGTTCCAGTGAGTCGGAACCGGAAGTCGCAGAGTTCTCGGTGAGTCGGAACTGTCTGCGTCGCAGAGTTCACGGTGAGTCGGAACTGTCTGCGGTGCCCCGATGCTGCTGCTGGCGTGACTGCTGGCGTCGACCAGGAGAGGTTCTTCAAGGCTCTTCATGTGACTGGCCGAAGGTGCAGTGTGCTTGCCATGGTGGGTCGGAGCTGTGCGACGTGCTGACGTGACTGCTGGCGTCGACCAGGAGAGGTTTTTCAAGGCTCTTCATGTGACTGGCCGAAAGTGCAGTGTGCTTGCCAAGGTCGCTGATGAGGTTGATGATAGAGGCTGAGTATGCTGACCAGGAATGCGCGTCCGCTGCATGCTAGTGGTCAGGATACCCGTAGAAGCCGTGGGTACTGGCTGGCTGTATGACTCGCTGCTCGAGAGCTTGAGGTCAAGATGAGGAGAAGTGATGATGATGATGATGATGATGACGTCATGATGAGGTAGCTGCACGAAGGCTGCGCTGACGTTCAATGTCGAGGGTCACCAGTTTGGAGGTAGCGGAACAGAGAGTAAAGTCCCGCATACCTCCGTTGAAAAGGGAGGATCCTCCGACCAGATGGATGTAGTGTCTGGTGGGCAACTGCCCGAGAGTTGATATTCGGGCTTTGCTTGTGTTCTAATCGCACGGTAAACTTTGATATCGCGATTTAGGATTTTGTAGTTAGTTCGCAGCTTGTCGAGATAGATGGCGCTGCGAGTCTCATTTGTTGTGATGTTGGTTCTGCTACGTTGATTTTTGTGGCGGCATGAATGCCGCTACAAATGTTGTGTAATTTTAGAGTAAGGATTGTAAATAATAAAAAGAAATTCAAATAGTTATGTTTATTAGTTTTATTTTCACACTCTAATAAAATAACAAATAATACACTAAAGAAAACAAGAACAAAAAAATCTGAAGATCTTATTACAGGTATCCCAACCTACCTACAGCCTATTTATAATTAATATGTTTTTTTTAATTAAATAATAATTTTGGTATTTAAATATTTACCTACTCAAAATGGCTTGTTTAAAATAATTGTTAAAGAAGTTGTCAACTTTTTCTAACATCTCAGAGATAAATTCCTCATCTCTTATAGGGCCTACATATAGGGCCTTAAATGTATAAACAATAAAATTATAGAATGATCTATTAGTACAGTATAGCTAACCCAGTATTGCTGATAATGTCCTGATACATGCTAGAGTGAGGAGGATCATCGTGGCTTTGAGTTCCTGTGTTTCCAAAGTAAACATTCCAGTCATACAGCTCTAATCTGTAAACAAAACTAGAGTTCAGTCTTGATAGAAAAAACTTAAAAAGCACTAACTTGAAAGCTTATACTTTCGATAAAACGTTTTGTATCAAAGTACATAAGGTAAACGAGAACCAAGCTAGCAATCACTCTTTCAAAATCATGTATTTAGAAGGGAAAATTTGTGATTTATAGTTATAAGGTTAAACCTGTAGACTGGGTCTGCTTTCCTTCCTCGTAAAGATGCGCCTCGTTTCTTCAATTCAGCTTTCAACCCACTTATCCGCCATGTCGAATACATGTTTCGTTTACAACAGTTCTTTCAATATTATAAAAAAAACGCACTCAACAAGTAAAGCCAAAACACAATACAAACTTGACAGGTGAAAGCTATGCTAGCGCCATCTACCTAAAGCTTTCACCGGCCAACCCCATTAAGAAGAAACAACCAAAGAAACACCGTTTTTTTTAGTCAATTGTATTTTTTTATTAAAAAGTGTTATTATTCCGCATAGATTCCTGGCTTCCTCTTTCCAACAAGATGAGACCACAATACCGACAAGTTTAAATCAAAATGTTCTCTCATAGAAATCCTCAAGAACTTCCATACTCCAGTGTACACTTAACTTTACCTTATCGCTCCACGAACGCAAGGTGTGCGGGCAAATTGAATTTCAACTTCTATAATCTTGCAGACTTATTAAATGTGCTGGATTTCGGGTCTATTTTGAAACTATTCTGGGCCCCATTTGGGACCATTATGGAACCATTTTGTGCCCCATTATCGTGGTTTAAAACGTTCGGTTAACGGGCCATTGGTCGAGTTGTTATGACCATAAGTTTTGAGTGTTGGAGTGTTAAAGTTTGGTCGTATGTGTCGGCTATTATTTTATTGTTGTTGCAGCCGACTATTGGGTGTGTGGGCGATATTTTTAAATGGCATATTGGCTTTGTCGGGTATAGTTTTCGGTTTTTGTAAGCGCTTTAGGACTGTAGATAGGTTGCGGGATTTGTTCGAAAGAGTCACCGCGGCTCTGGAACGCAAAGGAGGAGCACAGATGTGTTTTAGTCAGTAAGAGCCTGACATTCCCTTCTGCTCCACCCAGACCGGCAGAAGTCATTTGATGATAGGGAGGTAGGGCTGTGTTTCGTCGACGCATGGGAGTACCAGTGCCTTACGGTAACTTCTAGGCACGCTCGCTCCATCATAGACCTCATCCATCGCTTTCCATGAGGCGTGATCGAGGTCAAGAGCTAGTCTATTTCGCTCAGACTATTGTATATCACATCACTTTACCGTGATAAGCGATGCACAGAAACAAAAAAAAACACATGTTTACTGATCCATCAAACTCCAGAGTACATAGCTTAGTTATATAAGAAGCTTCGTCAAAACATCGTTACGTGGCTTTACGTGGCATTACGTGGTTTACGTGAAGCCAGTCATCGCGCGTGCAGCCGCCATTATTTTTACCATGCAAATCGCTCCGTACGCAAGTCATCTGGGTACGCTCGAACTCAAAACTGTTCGAGTTTTTTTTTATTTGGAAATATTTTGTCCATTCACTGCTTGTCATATTTTGTGAGGAGCTCGTGGCTAAATTATAACAGCCGCATAGGCTGCTTCAAGGTTAAGCAACGCTTGCCGAGGTTGGTCTGTGGATGGGTGACCATCTAACATACCGAGACTCTTCCGTGCTTCGGAAAGCACGTTAAGCCGTTGGTCCCGGTTGTCATTTGGAGATCTTTGGCAGTCGTTAAGGATTGTCAGAAGCCAGAAAATTGACACCAGTCTTGCCAAAAAGTACCGTGTTACCCAGTTAATGGGTTGTGGAGGGTAGGCAGCCGCTCCGCGTAAAATACTGGTATTCAGCTGAATCCGGTTTGACTGGTAGCCGACCCCAATATAGTTGAGAAAAAGGCTAGGCGCATACGCACTCAATTACGAATTACCCTGTATGACCTATACAGCGCGACTGGTATTTGAGTGCGTTCCTTGTCCTAGAGCTAATTTGCAATTTTGACCCTGAGAACTTAGGGGCGGAATGTTGAATTTTTTTTAACGTTTTCTACCTCACGACCAAAAAATGATGACAATCAAATCACGAACAATCATTACATAATTTTTACCGACAAAAATATATAACCATGTATAACCATTTAACCATTAATAATTAATATATAACCATTTATTTTGTAATTTATGTACACACAGAGAAACAGTTGCAGATATAACATAACAATTATTAGTACAAAGGTACTGCTTTTTTAATTTAATTTTACCAAACTATTTTATGACAATGGCATGACAACGTGGCAGTAAATATTATTTATAAAAATAAAAAAGCTTGATCGTTAATCATTCACACGACATTGTTGATTGCTAAGTAGGCATTACCAAGTTGTTCCGAGTAATCAAATTTAAACTCTCCGGCTGCCATGTTTGTAGCCTATCAATTTCGGCGTAACAGTGCCCCAATTTCACGTATTATTTACACTTGAGCAGGAAACATTTGCTTTAATTACTAAACTACTCGACAAACACCACATTCCGGTTGTTCAATTAATTCTAAGATATGGAGTTACGGCGCGTGAAAATATGCACGCGTGTGGAAAAGAGCGCGTGTCGCACGCATCGTGTGTGTAGCACGCAATGGCATTGTGAGCTTTTGATGGAAAGAGTATGGATGTTATTGGAAAGTTTCGTGGTTTGAACGGATAAAGTCAATAACAATCTAATTTTTCGTAAAGATGTTTTTGTGCGTCAAGTTTACTTTTTTTCTATTGTTTTGTGTCTTTAATCTTCCTATGATTATTATTATTTTGAGCTGGCATAGCCTCAGTATAAAGAAAAAGCCTCCTATACCTCCTTCCGCTTTTCCCGGCCAGTCTTTTGAAAAATAATCCAGCTCATAGCCTACCGTTACCTTTAGTTCCTACAGATTGCAAGTTTTTATAAGTGAAGATACAAAGAAAGAAAGGAATGAATAAAGAAAAATTGATTTACCACACGTTAACAGGACAAACATTACCTATTTAGGTACTTTACTTGAAGCTGCTGATTGTTCCATTAATGTAACGGCACTGAAACAGGCTCAAGCACTTGAAACCTGCCAGAGTTGCGGCATTTGTTCGAAAGAGTCACCGCGACCCTGGAATGCAAAGGGCATTTGGAGGAACACGGATGGGTTTTAGTCGGTAACCCACAGCGGAAGGAGTCCTTTGATGACTTCCCATCCTTAAAAAAAGTAGTTAAAACTGGTTATCAGTAACGTGTTGTATGTTCTTCTTGAACCTGGGAACATCATCCTCATCCAGCTATACAGGGTTATTTGTAAAACACCAACAACCTTTCAGTGGGTGAAAGCACTCATGATTATAAAAAACTTTTGTTATGAGACCAACCCTGAAAAATCGAAAAAAATATCTACTATTTCATACATTTTCATCGGGTGACATTAAATCAGCTGTTTCATACAAAATGCAACCGGCATTTTGTATGAAACAGCTGATTTAATTTTTGATATTTTAGAGTTGATCCTATAGTAAAAGTTGTTTATAATGACGAGTACTTTCACCCCCTGAAAGGGTGTTGGTGTTTTACAAATAACCCTGTATATACGTAGTGCTTTTCCTAAGACTTCCAAAATATAACACAAAATAATGTTCTAAGTAGGTACTTTACACTTTTCTGCTTGACTGTACTGCGGCGGAAACTCTTATCTTGCTCACGTTATGTTTTTAAACGTTTTTTGGTTAAATAAGTTGTCGAGTGTTTTTAGAAGCGTGTCATAATAAATGGAATGTCATTATTTTGTATGGAACAAACAACAAAAATACAGAAGAGTATTGTTACCGTATTTGGGTAACGTCCTTGAACTTATGGGCTTCTGATAACTTGTCATAAATAGTAATACCATGTACTTACTAGTTTTTTCTCGCGTGTTCTCTCTCAACGCCTATCAAACAGGAATATGCTGTGCGATTCTGTAAACATGTCTATGTGAACACCCGGGCGGGGCGCACGACGGGTGACTTGTCAAACCATACAAATAAGATGGAATGACAGCTCTATTGTCGTTCACTCCGCCTAGTTGAACACCGTGAGATGTCGACAGAATCGACCGGCTGTAAACATGTCGAAGTGAACACTTGGGCGGGGCGCACGACGGGTGACTTGTCAAACCATACAAATAAGATGGAATGACAGCTCTATTGTCGTTCACTCCGCCTAGTTGAACACCGTGAGATGTCGACAGAATCGACCGGCTGTAAACATGTCGAAGTGAACACTTGGGCGGGGCGCACGACGGATGAGTTGTCAAACCATACAAATAAGATGGAATGACAGCTCAGTTGTCATTCACTCCGCCTAGGTGAACACCGTGAGACGTCAACAGAATCGACCGGCAGGAATCGGCTGTGCGATTCTGTAAACATGTCGAAGTGAACACTTGGGCGGGCTGCACGACGGATGAGATGTCAAACCATACAAATTAGATGGAATGACAGCTCAGTGCACACCGTGTGATGTCGACAGAATCGACCGGCTCCAGTCCGATTCTGTGCCGAGACCAACGGCTTACAGTGCTCCATAGACCGACCGACCGATGCGTACCTATTTGTCTTTGTAAATAATTCTGTTTCTATTTCATTCAAAGACATGCAGAATAACATTGCCTTGTTGTGCCTCAATTTCCATTTACTTATATAAATATGCTCTCATGTATGTTTCCACAGAGTATCCCCATTTGGACTTAATATTGTTCTAGCCATTTCAACTAAAAGGTCTACATGCACGTGGGACTCAGCGGTCATTGTGCTCATAGCTGTAACGGCCATTAGTCTTACAGCCTTGCCTTGCCAGCCAGCCTTTCTTACACGTATTTTTTTCTCGCTTGTGGCTTCTATAGAACGCGGCCTTACATACTTGCAAAGCTGCAACAGTTCTTAATTTGCGTTATTCTTTACTGGCTTTTCTCCGGGGCTCCGCCCGCGTGGATGTTGGTTATTGCGTAAAAAAGTAGCCTATGTCTTTCTCCATGTCCCAGGCTATATATCTGCCAAATTTCATGACGATCCGTTCAGTCGTTTTAGCGTGAAAGCGTAACAGACAGACAGACAGAGTTACTTTCGCATTTATAATGTTAGGGATTAGTAGCGATTATTATTATTTAAGGTCAACCCGTGTGGCTTTTATACTTAAGGTAATACTTAAGGTTTTTTTTAATAAATATATAAAAAAAACCTTAAGTATTACAAACTTATCATACAATATACATACACAAAATGTTCATTACTAAACTATATTTATTCTAGTATTCACATTTGAATCTAATATCGTATTTATTTTATTACTCATCAATATTCATCATGCTTGTCTAGTTATTTTACATATACTACTCGTTTACGTTAAACTTATAAGTTGTCATCGGAGTCTATTTCTCATTGTAAGGAAAAAACTATTAGCAAAATGGTATTTGTGTTCATTACGATACGATTGAAAGTTAATCATCGAACGAGAATCTAACCTTGCCGTAACACAGTTTTAACTAGCGCGGAAGGTTAAGAACTTTATTCATGTATACCGTCAGTGAACATTTATCATTCGTTTATGCTATTAGTATGCAAGTTTATTTGCATAGTTGCGATGGCATTTTGTTACACTTAATAATTACTATCTAAGTTTTATCTATATAGCTTCGTTCTCTGTTTAGTCTATAGTTTAGTTTTTATATAGTTTTATTCTAGTCTGTGTAATTGTTCAAGTGTACCTTATAAACTTAGTGAGTGTACCGACATTAAAAACCTAAAAACTATGTAAGTACTTTAGTTGTAATACGTTTTAATGTTTATACTACTGGTGTACTGTTTACAAGATACATTAAATTCTATTCTTCTATTCTATTCTATTCTATTCTTTTTATAAGTTGGCCACAAAGATCCACAGATCATTAATAACGAGCTGACACTCAATTCAACTCACCCGCTAGCTAGACGTCATTGTTCTCGTAAAAAAATCTTATTAAAAAACATGCTCTCCAAGGAGTATCGTGGTGGAATTCATAATTTACTCATCATGGCGTCTTCGTTTTAAAATTCATGGGCTGAAAGCAATATGGCTGCCAGATAAAAATATAGATTGAGCGGAAAATTACCACACTCGATTTGGAGTTGGAAATGCCTTTTTTATCATACTGTTGGATTGTTAATGGGTTAACTTAGACTTATTCATAAAAACTTTTATTTACTTCCATGTCATAAATCCTCTATAAAAGTTTCTGAAACAGTTAGCTTATTGCCAACATTAAAACAACCAGAGTCATAGTAACCATAATATCATCAAAACGAGAGGATTTTTCTGACCAATTATTACCGAAGAATGGACACCATGATATGAATCCTCTTTAAAAAGGTTCTTTTCTAATTCATGAAATCTTGGTACATTCGCCTTTTCATATTATTTACTCGACTTCTCTGGTAATAATTGGTTAGTAAAATCCTTTGCTGCATTAGAAATATCTGGTGGTGTGTTAACAAAGTTTGTATCACTCATTTTTGTAAACAACAAGCTAATAATTTTCTGCAATGCTAATTATCTTTAGACTTTATGTACAAACATAGAGTCTTGTATGCAAAGTATTAAAACACTCATGTGATACTATTATCACATGAGTGTTGATGTGAGTGTAGTACGTCATGTTTACGTTTTCTAAGTTGACCTTTCGCTTAAGTGGCGCCAACTAGTGACGTGATTTTTTCTGAATACCCGCATATATTATTGTGTCTACAATAATTATTGGGGGTTTACCAATGACATTACCGTTTTTTTCTGGTCCATTTGAAGTTTGAACTAAGACAACTTTGGTTGGACTTGAAATTCTTAATTCCAATAAACTTATTCCCAGTCAAACCGAATATAGTGCAAATTGGCCCTTTATTTATCCGTAATTTTATAGGTCCTAATATTAACAATTGCGTCCTTAGGTTTCTCTGTGTTTCCCCCGTTCAACTTATTCTAAGTCTCCTAAATGTAAATAGGTACATACAACATGTAACAGAATAAACGCAATACCTGAAAAGGGGTCATTGTACTCATCGTTATGAACAACATTCACTATGGGACCAACACTGAAATCGGGACAAAAAAAGTCGACTGCCCCATACATTTCTGTGCGCATAACTCGACAAAATGTACTGGACAGCTGATTTTTTTGTGATTTCGAGGATGTCATTGTAATCATCATTATGAACGACTTTTACTATGGATCAAAAGTCGTACATAATGATGATTTTCGGGTATTAATAAATAATAAACCATTTATTTCGAGTAACAAGGCTCATAGTGTTAGTAACAATGTATTTACAAACTATGTTAGTAATACACTTACAAAGACAAAAACATAATTGGGCACACAAAACCAAAAACTAAAACAGACAACAGATTGTGACATCATTGTTGCAAAGTGACAGGCCCAGCCGAAACCCTGCAGCAGTGGTTCACAAACGCACAATCCAGCCTGCTTGCCATCATAGACAGGATGCTGTTGGCGCTGTCCCGCACCCTACGGACCAAGGATGCACACCGCTTCCGTGTCACCGTATAGAAGCAGTCTACGTGAGCTTCAGCAAACATGCCTGACGCACTGCAGTATTGGGGCAACCCCATCAGCACCCTGAATGCGTTATTGTATTGTGTTACGTTGTTTGTTTGCGTTGTAGTATATTTGTGGGTTCGCACCCCCTTCCCACTTATGTCGAAGTCTGAAGCCATCGGCAGACACCGTTATACTTTAGACATGAAGCAAGGTCTCCATCTATATCCATCATAAATGAAACGATCCAACCAATGTTTAAGATCCCTGAAATCTGTCACAAGGAGAAGTAAGCAGATGATTTTGAGTGTATGTTGAAAGGCATTTTTTTTTTTTTTTTATTGGATGGGAAATCATCAAATGAGGGGTCCCGCTCTGGGTGGAGCGGCAGGGAGTGTCAGACTTCTACTGACTAAAACCCACCCATGCTCCTCTTAGTGCCTTTTACGTTCCAGGGCCACGGTAACTCTTTCGAACAAATCCGCAACCCTGATAGGCTCTGGCCCTAACGGGCCCCGACCCATGCTGACGACTGCTGGCTTGGCGCGCGTAGAACACAGCGCGCCGTCAACCCGGGCCTGTTCTGATCGGATGGCGAGCTACCCATTGCTCGCCGTCCACAGGCATCAGTCACTGCGCCATGCTCAGGAGCATCAGTTCCTGGGCGGCGCAGTGGCTGACGTTCAACAGGAGGGGGTGAAATGGGGCCATTACTGGCACTCCATTTCAACCCCCTCCGGAGCCCGTTGTAGGGGCTCTACTGCGGCTGTTGCAGTAGCAGCAGCCGCAGTGGAACCGGCTATGGCGGCGGAGGAAGCGGCGGCGGTGGCGGCGGTCGCGGCAGAGACGGCGGTGGCGGAGGGCTTTCTCCTATTTCCGGCTTTGGCGGGTGGGGCGCAGGCCCTACCCCCAGCCCAGTGGTCGGCCGGCTTGCCAGCTGCCGCACAGACTGCGCAGTGCGGCGCGGCGTCGCAGGAGCCGGCCCTGTGACCGGGCTGACCGCAGCGGAAACATAGACCGCTGCGGTCCACCTCCGAGGTGCATTGAGCTCCTTCCGGCCCACCTGGCACCGGAAGCACCTCAGAGGTCGGGGTTCCAGCAGTTTGACCTGCGCGGAAACCCAACCCACCAAAAATCTTCGGCCCTCCGAGATGGTCTTGGCCGCCGACACGGGGCAGCTCACCACAATGGTGCGCATGCCCGTGTTATCAGGACGTAGGGTGCCCGCCTTCACCTCCTCTGCTGAGCACCCCCCCGTCCTAACGACGGCGGCCACCACCTCCGTCTCCGTGACGGAGTCGTCCAGGCCCAAGATGCGCATGTCGATGCGCTTGGTGGGCCTGGACACTCGGGCATCGTCCGCGCTTAGGGACGCCCTGAGCCTATCGGCTAGAGCGTCCGCGGTTGGGCCGCTGGCTGCCCCGGGGATCTACAGCATCCGGGCCCCAGTCATGGTGACCCTGAGCCGGAGGCCCCCTACGATGCCTAGCTCACCAAGGTTCACCGCCTCCTTCGCCTTGGTGAGCACGTCCGCGTACGTCACGCCCCGCTTCGCCGCGTCCGGCTGTAGTGTAAGCACTACAGCCGCGGTTTTCGGGGGGCGGAGCGCAGCCGCGACGCTTCGCGCCTTCTGCCGCCGCTTCCTCTCCCGCCTCTTGGCCGCCCTGGCTGCCTTTCCCGCCTTCTTCTTCTCCCCGGCAACTTGCCATTCGGCTTGAGCCGGGGGAGGAGCTGAAGGCGAGGAAGCCGGGGGGAGCTGCTGCTCAGACGGCGCAGGAGCCTTCGCCGTCCGCGCAGCAACCCCACCCCTCCTCTTCCTTCCCGGGGCCGGGTCCGGTTTTCCCAGCACCGGCTTCGCGGGTGCCGGCCCGGACCCTTTGTTCTGGCTGGACGACCCCGGTGTGGCAGCAACGGCGGCCGCATAAGACGCCGCCTTTTTCCGGCCTGGGGGGGCCTTCCCACTCGCCGAACTCGCTAGCGGGGGGCGCAGGACGATGCCCTCCAGGACGGAGAACCGCGCCTGGAAGGCAGCCATCTCTTGCCGCACCAGGTCCAGCACCTGGCTCTCCTGCGGCACGGGACGGCTGTCCTCTCTGCGCCCCCTTTGAGGCGCCCCCTGTGGGCCGGCTCCTCGGAGCCTGGCCAGGTCTGCGCGGAGCCCCTCGTTCTCCTTCTGGAGACGCTCCGTGGCGGCAGCCAAGCGAGCGACCTCCGCCCGCAGCTTGGACATCTCGTCCGGCGGAGGCCCACCCGGAAAAGCCTCCGCTGCCGCCAAAATGGAGGCCATCGCCTCGCTTATGGCCTTGTTCTTCGAGGAAAGCTTCCTCTTCAAGGCCACATCGCGAAGCGCGGCCTCCACCACCTCCGCAAACCCGGCTCTCCAAACCCGCTCCTGTCCGGAGTCATCCGGCTCATCGCCGGAAGACTCCGAACCAGGAGCTCCTCGACCTCCGGGGGGTCGTCCGTCAGCGACGAGCTCCTCGACTCGCCGACCAGCCACCTTGGAGGCGGGCAATCTCCCTTTGCCTCCCTCTCGGCCCTTGCCCCGCCTACTGGTGGGGATTTTCCGAGCCGAGGCCACCTCTTCGCTGCAGGACGACCCCCGGTCGTCTTCCGGTCTGGGTCGCTTGCGGAAGGATCTGGGGTCCTCCGCAGCAACCCCCGCCCCCTCGGGTCCAGAGCTCGCCGAGCTAACGGTCGCTAGGTCGTCGGAGTCCAACTCGGACTCCGACTCTACACCCGCGCGACGCTCCAGCGAGCCCTCCTCCCAATACAGCGCACCTTCGCCCGTGCTCCGCCCGACCGACACTCTGTCGGGCGAGCCAAAACTAATACCGATCGGGTCCTCCTCGGATAGTTCGGATCGGGGGCCTCCTCGGCCCTTGTTGCCAAATGTTGAAAGGCATAAGGTTGGAATTCAAACGGAGGGAGGCAGTAATAATAGCAATTTGTTTTTTGCTGATATGAGTTTGTTTAATTAGTTTCTGATGGTTTTTATTTGAAAGAAAACTTGTGTTGATGTTGGTTTCAATATTTGGTACGAGTTTTTATGATTTTTGCGTTGTTTTAGTAATAATATTTGTTTTGGCTTTTAATTGCGGAGTTTTCCGTTTGAAAATTGAAATTCTGTAATTTTTTTACAATACGTATAGCAGAGTGAAACAAAATATTTTACGAAAGTCGACAGCGGACAACGGAGTCTTAGTAATAGGGTCCCGTTTTTACCCTTTGGGCACGGAACCCTAAAAATAACGTTTCTTCAACGTCAACCTAAAAATAAGTCAGGTCAAGTCATGTCTAACTTTATTTGCAAACCTTTCAGCATACTAAGTGCTTTAGCATAGAATGTAAAACTAGAGGTCAACTCACTGAGACACTAGAAACAAGGGTACATAACAGGTTTTCCGGTCAAATAAGGGTGAATAACCGGTACTTGGGAGCCGGGTAGAAGTTTTAATGAACCGGTAAAGACTTTGGATCTACGCGCATCCGGTTTTACATAGATTGTGTCGAAGCTTCCGGGTTGGGAGTCTTTGATGACGCTTAACTTGTTTAGGTGTTTCAATAGGTACCTATGTAGGTACATTGTAAAAGCATGTACATAATGAACTTTCGTGAAGAGGTGTAATTAATCTTCTGAAGTTAAAATTAAATAGGTTACGTTCGATGGGAAGCTAATAACCGCCGCATGGGCCTATCTTCAAGGTTAAGCAACGCTTGCCGAGGTCAGTCTGTGGATGGGTGACCATTTTAACATACCGAGACTCCTCCGTGCGCTGGTACTTTTATTTAGAAAGGAATACAGTGAAGGTCATAATACGCATGACAGTCAAGACATAATAATATTCGCAGTGTTGAAGTCTGTTTGAGTAGGAAATTGAATAAGAATTCGATGGATTTGACTGTCAAATGACGTGGCTTAATTTGGGGAATTGTATATAACTACAACCCATGGTATTTTGGTATTTTATGCGACATACGCAATTCATAGCCCTCTACATATATGGGGCATCCGTATGGCTCGCACTAATATTTTTGGAAAGAAGTTGTGAAAATAATCAAATCACCAAAATCGTCTGCCATCAAATTGTAACTAGTCCGCAAAGGCGTGTTCAAAGCTACAAATTGCGAGCACGAACATTTTGTCAATCGCTTCCGTATAGTCAGCAAGGTTATCTTTTACATAAACATGAAATATATGGTAAGTTGGCAGCACCCCTTTTCTCGACTTATTGGATCCAGTTTTACTAAAGCTGGCACGCGAAATGAAATTAACCTTGATTTTATGGGTTCTTACAATGGTACTTTTATGGAGATAGTGGAACAGAGGGTAAAGTCCCGTATACCTCCTTTGAAAAGGGAGGATCCTCCGACCGTACGGTTGTTGTGTCCGGTGAGCAACTGCAAGGTAGTTGATATTCGGGCTGTTGTATCTATTCGAATCGATTTTAAGATTTCGTTGTTAGTTCGCAGCTGTGGAGATAGATGGCGCTGCGAGTCTTGTTGCGATGGAGATTCTGCAACGTGAGTTTTTGTGGCGGTAATAATACCGCTACACTTTCTCTAAATAAGACATGTGCCCGATGGGAGTGTTCATTGGCAAAATACTTCCATAGTTATAAGAAACTGTTGTGCAATATTTCCCACGATGAATGAGTAAGTTCAAGAATTTTATTTAAGTAGATTAGTATTGGAAACTAAATTATGTGGAAAATGGACGTCTTTGCACTGAATTAGGAAAATATAGAGTAGTTTCAGATTAGACTAGCAAGTAGTCTGCAGTCAGCTTCACCCTCATAGAATTGGTGCTTTGCTCCTTTTATGCATTACAGTCTATTAGCTTTTTACCCGCGGCTCCGCCCGCGTGGATGTCCGTTATCGCGTAAAAAAGTAGCCTATGTGCTTCTCCATATCCCAAGCTATATATCTGCCAAATTGCATGACGGTCCGTTCAGCAGATCCGTTTTAGCGTGAAAGCGTAATAGACAGACAGACAGACAGACGGAGTTACTTTCGCATTTATAAATTTAGTAGGGATAGTCTATGTGTTTTCTGATGTATAAGCAACATAACAGTAGTTTCGTGCGTTCGGTAGTTATTCGTGGAAGAGTTTATTTGTTACGCTTTCATAACTAAACCGCTGAACGGATTTTAATGAATTTTGGGTACAGAGGAGATAGAAATAAAAAAAAAAAACTATAATTAGAGATTTTTTTTTGAGTGAGAGTTTCGAAAATACAACTTAACACGCAAGCGAAGCCGCGTGAAAGCTTTAATATTAGTAGGATTGCTATTCGAATTAAAGTTTTATGGCCCAAACTATTGACACATATGCGTACAAAAGCAATAAAAAAGAATCACCACGTACCCAAGCTAAACGCAGGCCCATCAAAACACATCACCATAGGCGCCCCTTAACGCAAACTTCGCCAATATTAGTAAAACTAGCAAAGTGTTGCAGCACACAGCGATTGTTAGCATTTATACGTTCATTAAAAGTTCGCCGGCTAAAGTTGCGATACAGGCGTGCTGCGAAAATAACGAACGCGAGGAATTAGGTCGCCATGATATTTATTTTGGTGATTTTTGAAATCGTATTATAGAATTTTTCGAAAAAATATTTTTTTTAAATATGACTGGCTTCTCATTCCTTTGTATACCAATATTTTACTAAAAAAAGCAGTGTTTATTTACTCATCGAGTTCTAAACAACGATACCACAAATTACGTAAACTGCAGACGGTGGATCGAAAAAAAACCAAAGTGATTTTAAAACTAATTTAATTATAAGAAATTACTACAATTAAGTTGGTGAAACCTATTCGATGTAAGAATATGGAATGACAGAAAAATACTTAAAAATAACTTATTGCTACTGATAGAATTTGCTGCGTCGGCGTCTCGTGGCTGGACGGACGTCATCGCTGCAGTTTCTATGCGGTCGGCGTAAACATGTAGGAATGTGCAGGGTCGGCGATATCCATTAGGGGTCCGTATCTAACACCTCCATCCGCAGAACAGCAACTATTTGCTCATGTTGAGAGAAAATGTTGCTGGGAGCTCATCTCGTTTCCGGGTCACATCTTCATACGTATGTATCTTAAGGGTTTGCTGCTTTTCTTCATTGCTTGCTCTGAGTTTCCAGCATTTGTATCTGCGGCTTATTACCAAAATGATAAGTATGGTTGCGCATAGTACAATTATGTAAAATGGTATGGTTGTGTGATAAAGGACAACTGGCTGAGTCTTGTCGATCTGGATAGGTCTTTCTAGCAGTACTTTGTTCTGGATGCTGTGAAGTTCTTCCAAGTTGACTGAATTAAAGCCGATGATGCGAGTGGAATCAGTTGTTTGGTTCATGTGTGTGCATGTTATAAGGGATTTTTGATAATTTTATCGGCTGTCCTTTTATCTCGTTGCTGTCGTTGATGATTGTGAATTCTGTTGTTTCCAGATAGCAGTCCATGGGTATGGTGACGAGGTAACTTCCTTGTAGAATATTAAAGTCTTTTCTGCCGCAGGCTAACTGTACTTTAGTCGGTTGGGGCAATGATATAACGTAGTGTTGGTCGTCCAGTTTTTCTACTGCTTGTTTGGAGAGTGAAATCCTGGTGAATTGGCAGGTGTCTTCTAGATCCTGGTTGATGATGAGCTCTTGGATACAGTCGGGCTTCGTCCGGATTTGATGACTTGTCTTCTTTTCACATAGATGGATGCTACTGTACTTCGGGCATTCAGCCTCTATGTACACGAATGATTTCTCGTTTGTTGCTATATAGGGGGAGGAAGGAATAAGGGCAAGTTGTTTCTTGTTAGGTACAATGGATAGTCTGTATAAATCGTAAAGGTCCCTAGAGACTATAGGAAAACTGTATATTATTACTATTCTCTTGTCAATAAAGTAGGAACCTGGTTTTATGAGATTATAATATTCTCGTAATTCTAAATTTAAAATTTGATCGCGGTTATATATTGATTTTAATTTGTCTATCATAGATCCTAACACTTCTATGTCTATCATAGAGTGATGGGTGCTAGATGCACGTATAAACGCCATTATATTTTCTAGCCTGATTATCTCTAGCATTAAATCTTCTACATTATTGGTTATGATTCCTAAAATTTGAGCAAACTTTGCAAATTTTATTAGGCTGTAATCTGTATAAGCAGTTTTCTCTAAAAGTAGTTCTAACGTTGCGTTAACTATTTCCTGATTTCTTGTTATTTGGTCTAGGATGGTACCATGTTGGGACATCCATTCTTTACTTAGGCTGACATGGTTATTGAATTCTGATACTATTTTGTTTTCATTGTTTTGTAGAGTTTTAATCGCCTCGTCGTATTTCAGGGCATCCAGATAGTCTAAGTTGCCAGTAATACTTTTTATTACTGACCCAAGGCCATCTACAAGACCTCTTTTGACTCTAACAGGTTCCAGGGATTTTACTTGTTGTAGTACTTTGCTAAGTTTTTTAGTAAGGTAGTCAATCTGGTATTCGTAAAGCATGTAAGTCTCATTAGTAAGTTTAGTTCTGAAAGTCTTTAGTTGCGTCTGTACGGAATTTATTTTATCTTCTATATCGCTTAATTGTAAGTACTGTATGAATGAGTGGTAATGTGTAGTTAGTCTGGTCGGTCCTAATCTGTAAGGTAACAGTCCTGGTCCATCGGCTAAAGTCTCAAGTCTTATCTCTTGAGGGTGAGTCGCATGGATTGTCAGTAGTAGCAGGATCCTGTAACAATTGGTTTGTTTTAGGGACGCGTTTCAGCCGTGCTTTGGCTACAGGGCCTCGTTTTTTGGAGGTATATATGTGTGTAGGCAGATCGACGAGTACTGTATCCTGTGTATAACGTGGTGCAGCTTTTTGGCGACTGGCAAAGGGGTTTTTTATAAAAACTTGTTGCTGAGGGGCATATTCTACTTCCGGCTCACGAGTTTTGTTCCTATTATTAATTTGAGCTGTACGGTTTGCAAGAGATGAGTCATTGATAATTTTGTAAACTTGCTTCATCTGTTGTCTATGACTCTGCGCATATTGTTGTAAGATGTGCTCAGTCAGGTCTATGTCGATTGGGTCTCTGGGGTCGAAATGTCCGGTCATTAAGTCAAAAGGTCTACACTTCGTAAAGCTATGGATAGAGCTATTATATGCTATGACGGCGTATGGCATAAGATTAATTACCGGTTCGTCTTTATTTTGCAGCTTTAGAATTCGAATGTGCTCCAATAAGGTTGAGTGAAAACGTTCAATGTTGCCATTGTCATTTGGGCTATGAGGTAATATTTTATGGTGGATTATCTTATGAAGACGTATAAATTCGGAGAAAAGTTGGTTCGTGAATTCAGTGCCATTATCAGTGATAATGGTCAGAGGTAGTCCATGATGGGTACAGAAACGCAGTAGTGCTTGTATAATGCTAATGGCGGTACCATCTTGCAGATGATACGCTTGGGCGTATTTCGTGAAAACGTCTATGAAGGTTACATATTTTTCGTTCTGAACTGTAAAGAGGTCCATATGAATGATTTCAAGTGGTTTGGTAGCTGGGGGTACTATGTTAAATTGAGGTTTTATTGGATTTCTGTCGTATTTAGCTTGACCACATATGGTACACTCATTAATGAACTTGGTGATTTGTTCTTTCATTTTCGGCCAATAGTATTTTCGTGAGAGAGCTAGGTAACATTCATTTATGCCACGGTGGTTTGTTTTACCGTCGTGGTAATGTCTAATAATATCTTGTTGTCTGAGGTATTCTTTAACATTCTCGAGTTCTATTTTAGCTAATACTAGGTTAAGTGAGGAACTTCTAAATTTATTTTGTACAATGGGTATTATTGAGTACATGGCTAAAGGTGGATTAATCAAGATAGCTGTTTTGACTTTTGGATTCACGTATTCTTTGACAGCATTAATTATGTCGCTCTCTAGATTGGATTCCGAAATTTGGACTGCGATTCGAGTATGATTTTCGAATGGTTTTGTTACTGTTGGTCGGCGTTTTATGTCACCTACTATAGTGAGACAAATCTGTCGATGAAATTTGTTGAGGGGTTCGTCTGTAATGGGGATCTCTAGTATTGGGTGCTCATTACTGGTATGCACGGTATCGGTCGAGGAGTTTGTTAATGGGGGAGGTGCCTCCGATGGGTTGTTGATAATTGATCTGAGATCGTTAGTGTCTTCGATCAATGAGTCGGTGCCAGTCGAGGGATCGTCTGGTGGAGGTGGAGTCTCCGCTGGGTTGTTAATCATTGATCTGAGGTTCTTTATATTTTCGATCACTGAGTTAATCTCATCTACTTCTTCGTTATGGATTTCTACACGGGAGAGAGCATCAGCATTGGTATTAAATTTTCCTTTTTTGTACACTACAGTAAAGTCATATTCACTTAGTCTGAGTCGCCATCTGGTCAGTCGCGAATTGGGTTCCCTCAAACTCATCATCCACTGCAGGGGTTTGTGGTCAGTCAGTACTTTAAATTTTCTACCGAAGAGGTAAGGTCTAAAGTATTTCGTGGCCCAGACTATGGCGAGCAACTCTTTCTCAATTGTGCTATAGTTTTGCTCACTTTCGTTAAGTGTGCGAGAGGCGTAACAGACGGGTTTGTCGGAACCTATAGATCCTTGGGATAAAACTGCACCAATGGCGAAATTCGAAGCGTCTGTTGTAAGATTAAATTCCTTTTTGAAGTCTGGGTATTGTAAAATGGGGTCGTTAGTTAGTAAAGTCTTACAGGTTTCAAAGGCATTGACATATTCGGGGTTGAAGTTAATTTTACTACCCTTTTTTAGGCATAAGGTAAGAGGTTTCGTGATTCGAGCAAAATCCGGGATAAATTTTCGGTAGTAACCTAGAAGTCCCAAAAATTGTTTGATTTCCTTAGGGGTCTTTGGAATTGGATATTTTTGAATTGCAGAAATCTTGTCAGGGTTCGGCTTAATGCCGTCTCCACTAATGATATGTCCCAAGTATGCAGTTTCGAGTTTCAGGAATTCGGACTTGTTCATCTGAATTTTGAAGTTAGACTCTCTAAGTCTTTGGAAGACCTTTTCCAAATTTTCCATGTGCTCTTGAAGAGAGGTGCTGTAAACTATAATATCATCGAGATACACGAGGCAGATGTTATTCTGAAGGCCCCTTAGGACATTGTCCATAACTCGTTGGAAGGTGGACGGTGAATTTTTTAGTCCCATGGGCATTCTAAGGAATTCAAAGTGCCCGTGTTCCACATTAAATGCTGTTTTCGGTATATCCTGGGGGTCCATCTCTACTTGATAAAAACCACTTGCCAAATCTAGGGTCGTAAAGTATTGGCACTTGCCTAACTTGTCAAGGACGTCACTGATATTTGGTATGGGATATTTGTCGTCTATTGTTTTTTCATTTAGTTTACGAAAATCAACTACAATACGCCATTTCTGCTTTCCAGAGGCGTCAATTTTTTTTGGAACAACCCAGATGGGCGAGCTCCATGCGGAATCAGAAGGTCTTATTATGCCTTGTTCTAGCATTTTGGAAATTTGGTCCCTGACTTCTTCCCGATGAACAAAGGGGTATCGATAGCTTTTGGTGTATGCAGGTATTTCATCTATTGTTCTTATACGATGATTAATTTTGTTAGTGAATGTCAATGGTTCTCCATCAATGTAGAAGACATCTGCATAGCGAGAGCAAAGAGTTAAGAGGTTAGCTTTTTCCTCTGGGTTAAGATGGTCCGTACGTAAACGCGATAGTACGTCGTCAACGCGATTCAGTTGTTTCATTTGCGTGCACTTAACGTTGAACAGTTCTGCATGAGTTGGTTGGTCTAATGAGAATATAACGTCATTTGGTGTTGGATTTTCTAACTCCACATATCCACGACTATTAATGACAGTGGTAAGGCACTCGTGGATAATACAATTACAAAAGACTTGTTCATTTACTAAAACGTCGCCATCCGGGGCATTTATGGGTATCTTGACTAATTTAGAACTATTAGCAGGGATCATATCCTCATAAAGGTTAACATTGCGTGAGTTGTATACTTTAATTTGGTTCGTAGCAGTACGCGTTACTAATTGGAAATCTTTTAAATCTATTTTAGCCTCCCATTTGGATAATAAGTCTAATCCTATTAAGCCGTCGAAGTAATCGTGAAAACGGTAAACGAACAATTTTACACTATCGGCTTCGTTGAATTCATTAAAACTCGGTAGCGTTATGGAATAGTCATTTCTGCTAACGCCGTGTACATTTGTAACTTCGAAAGGGTCATAGTTGAGAGGATAGTCGTAGAAATACTTTTGTACAGCCTCGGGACTTATAAAAGACTGGTTAGCGCCAGTGTCGATCAAAAATTTTAAAGGAGGGCAAGAAATCTCTATGTAGGGTAACTGTCTTTGGGTCTGTAAATTAAGGTCTATTTTTGCTCTTTGGATTTCTGGTCCGACTGAAAATTTTGGTTCGGTTTCTGATTTGCACTGCTAGGGCCTGGTTGTGGCTCAGCCTCAACTGCTACTTGATTGTCGGGAATTGTAGTCAAATTGCAATCAGTCATATTAGTGTTGTAGTCAAAGTCACAAACAATGTAACAGTCATTACCGTCCGTATAGTAGTCATATACTGGTTCATAGTAATAGTCAGCAGAATAATAGGAACTATCAGGTAAAGCGAGTTCACTGAGGTTTAACTCACGCGTCTTAAAATAGTTACCCGGTGGTGGGTTCCCGTTTCGTTGCCAATCATGCCCTGGCATCGGTAATGGTTTCGGAACAAAATGTTGAACACCGCTCATAGGTTTCGGACCCGAATTTTGCGGTGGATTAGTCCTCTGTTGTAATTTAAAAACGTTACTTTGTGGATTGTAGTTTGGTAGTGGTGCGCGGAACATTTGTTGGGTTCGAGTAGGCATACGATTTTGATGCTGATTGGACATATTGAATTTAAAGGCCTGAGGCTGGGGTTGGTAGCCACGCTGTCCTACTGGGGCAGGCCAGTTAGGTACTGGGGGTCGTGGAACATTTAACGCGTTAAACGGCACGCCAGGCATTAAAGGAGGTCTAAATAAGATTTTGGGTGCGCTCTGAGCAGTTTGAGCCTTTGGGGAATCATTGCGTTGCTGCAGGTATATAATATTTAGTTCTTCCTGCACGAACTCTAGAGCTTTTTCTATGGTTTCTGGACGCATACAACGTATACGTGAGCCTAAGGGTTCTTTTAGTCCGCGTACGAAAGCCTGCATTGTCACTTTCTTATAAAGTGTCCGTTTCGCTTCAATAGTCGTTTGTAAGGTCTCATGTAACGTCACGTAAGTCATAAGTGTACTAAACAGGGTTTGACATTGATCGTAAAATTCCTGCGGGGTCCTATTACCTTGCGTAGCCAACGAGAGGTCATTGTATAAGGCTGTTTCGTCTCTCTGGTCTGAGAAGTTGTTAATTAGGGCTGATCTAATACCCGCCCAAGTTTCAGGAATGCCATTTGAGTTGATGGTGGATGCGGCAGGCCCTGTTATCTTGTTTAAGATGCCATTCAAAAGACACAGATTGCCTAGCTCACTACCTGGCTCAGCACTTGCATACTGTGATACTATGCGGTCACAGATGTTAATAAACCTCGTCAATATATTGGGGTTTCCGTCAAAATCAGGCACAAGGCGTAAGGCCTTGAAAATTACGTCGGGGTCATAAGGCATTTTAGGTTCAAATAAACTATTTAAATTTAAATCTAATTCACTATCCAAGTCTCTACTAATATCTACTAAATGTCGGCGAGCCTGTCGCGATGCAGGTTCCTGACGATTAGATCCTTCGTGATGAAAAATCTTGGACATAAAAGTAACTAGGAATAGAGAGGAAGCAACACGAGAAAGATTCTAGTGTACTTACATATATTTCATCTCTGGTTCCTCTCCGTGAATCGATGTCTGGATTCTCCACGCGGCTCCGCAGCTTTACCGTAGATTCCGGATACTCGTGGCGTGATGATAGCCGCCCGGGTCACTCGCGATCGTGGTGGTCGATAAGAGATGACTCTAACGCGATTCGCGAACCGGCCCGCGAGTATCCTACCGACTGCGCCAATTACGTAAACTGCAGACGGTGGATCGAAAAAAAACCAAAGTGATTTTAAAACTAATTTAATTATAAGAAATTACTACAATTAAGTTGGTGAAACCTATTCGATGTAAGAATATGGAATGACAGAAAAATACTTAAAAATAACTTATTGCTACTGATAGAATTTGCTGCGTCGGCGTCTCGTGGCTGGACGGACGTCATCGCTGCAGTTTCTATGCGGTCGGCGTAAACATGTAGGAATGTGCAGGGTCGGCGATATCCATTAGGGGTCCGTATCTAACACACATTCGATATTTGTTGTCGCCCCCTTAATTGTATGTGTGGTTGTTAAAATGTTTCTTGACAATTTGTATGGCATTGGGTCAACAACATGGTTATACTGTGAAAATTTGAAGACTGTAGTGCCAATCAAATTTAATTAGTCCATCAGTTAGATTTCCAAAAACTATAGATACCTACGTATTTTTATATTTTTTCACGTAAATAATAAATGTAGACGATACGAGAAAAAAGCAAAAATAAGTGTCCAATAGTTTTTGGAGATCTATTTGACGGACTAATTAGATTTTTTCTCCCTATCCTGTCAGTCCATATGCTACTTAAACACGTCTTAACGGCTGATCGTATTAGAATGAAACTTGGAACACGGATAGATTGTCCTTGAATAGGACGTAGTAAATTTTATCCCGCGACTTTAATCCCTTAGGATCATTTTCGACTTTCTATTTGTTTCATCCGTACACAATGACAAATGAAACAAATATTAAATGTGAACGTGAGAATTTTGATGATACTTGACAATAATGTAGCTTACCAGATAGCAGATTTATTTAAAAGGAGGAAAAACTCACTCCACGTGAGAGCCTCGGGCGGGAGCAACTGTAATCTAACATCATCATTGAACAGGCGAAAGACGTCCACTACTGGACATGGTCCTGCCCCAGATGGAGGGGGGGTTGCCTTAATCGCCACGCTTGGCAGGCGGGTTGACGATCGCAGTGTAGCTGTAGCAATGTACCTACATAGTATGCTGCTGCCCATTCTCTGGTGAGTCCCTTAGTCTCCTCTTACGACACCCACGGGAAGTGATGGGATGGTGCTATTCTTTTACGTCCGACACCATACGGAACGTTTCATGTAAAATACTGATTTTCAGCTGCATTGAGAAATCTGACTGCAACATATTATATATTTTTTTATACAAAAACGTTACTCTGCATCGAATTTCCCAATGCAGGGTAAAAATAGAGGGTAAAAATTGACGAGCGACACTAATACTGCAATAGGGAACATGCATGCATTTTTTTTATGGCAAAAGTAAATACTAATTATCTGTAGCAAATAGTTATTAATCATCAGCGGTGAAGTTGTAAAGCTTCAAAGTTGTCGAATAGAAAGAGAAGTTCGATACGAACTCTGACGTCAAACACCATGACTGCATGCTGCCATATACAACAGCGTTTTCACGAGAGGGACAGATATAATTTGTTTAAAATAGTTACAACTCGTTAATTTCTCGATCAATTTTGATTCTATTTTCACTGTTAAAAATACATTTTCCTATACTTTTAGATCATTTTTTTTTCATGCATATTCCCTATTGGCCTGGCCACCTATTTTGCTCAAATATTTAAGGAAATAACGTCTACTTGACAAGAAGCCAAGTACTAACAAACACCCGATCAGTCTCGAACACCGGACCCCAATACAAACTCCAAGTATCGTGTTTAAGGAGACCAAAAAGCCTTCGTAAACAAAGGCCAAGATACGTTACCGACTTTTGGTCGGAAGCCCCCGAAGTTCGGGGCTAAAATAACCGATGTCCATAATCAGCTCACCAACTCCTTTGGTACTAGACAAAGTTGTGTATGTTTTGGGGTTGCCAACGTAGGAGATCGTTTGCGAATTTGTAACTGGTCTGTGGCAGTTTGTGCTCAATTTGAACAGGAAAATACAAATGTTTGAGAATCGACCTGCACTTTTTGTTTGGTGAGTAAATTGTGAATGGGTTTGCCTGCGTTTTGTTATATTTGTTTTGAGATTTTACCCGAAAAGTTCTCTTATTATCCCATACGCTATTGTACTAAAATAAAGTCCTACCTACATGTATTATTCACTAGTTTTTACCAGCGGCTTAGCTCGTGACAAAATAGATTTTCGCTTTGATCTATCTCTTTACCGATATTAATCAAAATCGGTTCAGGTATTTAGGTGTGAGAGCAAAAAACCAAACTCACGCATTCATTACATTAGTAAGGATTTCTTAACGTTTTTTATTATTAAATTGTCCGCAAAATTTACAAGAATCTTTAACCTTACTGATTATTTTGCACAAACCAAGGCAATTTTTTTTTTGCTAGCAACCCCGGACTTTTACTCTCGTGAAGTTTTAATGAAGGTGCGACATTGGACCTTCGTGATCTGTTTTTGATGTCAATCAAAGGAAAATAAATGATATTAGGACGAGATTAAAACATTCTCGCAACGAAGTTCGTCAGAAACTTTGATTGTTTGTGTAGTCTGCTGAAGATCCTCGGAAGGATACCGCAATAATCAGAATTTGGGTCTTCGAGGGACAGTTTTGTGAAAATCTGATTAGAAGTCAAAAAAATAGGTCAACTATAATTGTATGACAATTATTATTTTACTGCTTTCTTCAATAATAACTAACATTATCATTAAAAAATAAACTAAACTTACTACAAACTAAAATGATGATGATGATGATCATCATCATCATTATGTGTCGCCACAACAACCGGTCCTGTGCGTCATCTATCGGCTACCAACGACCACCCGGCTAACCCTGGTCATTGGTCCATCTTGTCAAAAAATTCGTCCTCAAAGCTGTCGGCTGGTAATGTGTGAAGAGACTGGTGGCATTGCCACGTTGTATGGCAATGCTTAGTCTCTGGCGAAAGTAAACGCCAGCTTTTGGGTCTTTTTTTGTTTTAATTTATTTGAATTAATTGACTTAATATTATTTATTTATTAATTTTAAATGTATCCATAACAGGCTTGATTAAAAAATAAATGTACTACGCGCTATTTTAGCATGCGGCAGAAAAAAAAATTTGGACATATATTTTTCTCTTTGTTAAATTTATATGTAAACAATATATTAAGACAATACTACTCCTGAAGATTGATGTTTTATATTGTATTTTTTATTATTATTAAAAAAAATGTGTTCAACATTTTTTGATAGTTTTACTGAAGGATTAACCAGAAAACATCCCTATTGTCGTATACTTTTTCGTTATGTTGAAAATGGTTACCCATCCACAGTGTGGCCTTGGCAAGTATACATGCTTGATTGATCGACCCAAATGTCTATCAACAGGCCACCAAAAATACACATGAATTTTTTTTCCGTGTTTTGCAGTTCGCCTTCATTTGCGTTTCATCAAGAAACAACATGTCACCCTGTATTTCCATGTTTATCAAAACATGTTCAGCTACCAGGTCAACGATCAGATTGACCTGCCACGACTGGTAACTACCGCATTACCCTCAATATTTTCCAATCAGTTCTGAAAGTAGTACAATTCTTGGTAATTTATGCCCAAAAGTTTCTCTGCTTTGCTTTTATTAAGAATATATTCTATACGTGTTTTTTCCTATACAAGTAGGACGCGAATTGGTAGTTTTACCCCAGACTTGAAATCATTGGGAGAAGGGTGATTCACCCACAACTTCTTATAAAAATAACCTATTGTCGAAATGAAGTTTCTAGAACAGAAAGTCAAATGTGTTAAGAGGACGTCTCACGGTTTCATGGGGTCGGTAAAAAAATAATCACTAGATGCTAACCCCAAGTTGTTTTTTTCATATGTGTTCACAACTCATAGCCTAATATGGCTGAATGTTTTCAAAGAACACATCCAGGGTGCTTTTCCACCAAAACTGTGCGAGGAGTTTGCGCGATGTTAGGATGTGAACGGTGTCTTGCTGAATAGTGCTAGAACATTTCGGTCTCTTTTCAACTGTGCGCGAACGTCATCGTTAATCGCGTTATATGCACTTATTTCTCGCTCACGACCCTCACACACAGTCATCTTGTAGTGGCATAAATGTCGCCACAAAAACCAACGTAACAAAATCTACATCGCATCAATAAGACCCACAACGCCATCTATCCCGACAGCTGCAAACTAACAACGAAATCCTCTAACAATGGATCGCGATATCAGAGTTAACCATGTGATTTGAATAGATACAACAGCCCGAATATCAACTATCAGGCAGTTACCCACCGGACACAACAACCGTCTTGTCGGAGGATCCTCCGTTTTCAACGGAGGTATGCGGGACCTTACTCTCTGTACAGCATACCTCCATAATCTCTTACTTAAATTTCTCGGTTGCATCCCTCGCACATATGTCTCTTTTCGCATATTGAAATACCTAGTTCCGCTAATCAAAAATAAAGTAAATTAAGTGATCCCATTGTTCGATTTATTCCTCGTGCAACGCCTAGCTAAGCCTAGCCAAGGATCGACCAGCATTACTTAACCTTGAAGAACGGCTGCTATTACTTAGACACGAAATTGTTCTAAGTGCCGCAATGCGTTCCCAAAATCGATTAAAAAAGCTTCACGATTACCACAAGCATGGTGATTCTCAACAGTGGATGTTCACGTTCCGGTTTTAAAAACAACTTTTCATTGTTTCACATTCACCATCGCCACAAAAGAAAACTTCTAAAGCCGGAACCCCTGTTTTTCCCACATTCCGCCCCATAATTAATAACAGCCATAACACAGGCTAAAAAACATCCCCTGATTTCAATAGACGCTCATTTGACTCCAATTTATCAAATTAGCACAATCGCCATGCAAATTGTGAATGGAAATAAAAAGCAAATGACAAAAGCAAGTTAATTATTTCTCGTCCATAGTTTGCCACGACTGTGGGAGGACAAATGAAGACAAATCGGCGATGGCATTCGGTTCAATCCCCGTTGGGACAGAACGTACTAAGGAAACTCGTCTCGACGATGTAAAGGTTTGTACTTTTTCTATGGAAACTGGCGTATTCACCTCCTTGCAATTTGGATTGGCCTGAGTTATGTGGTTCTAAAAACCAAAATTCTATTCTATAAGCAAAAAATGGAATTGAGTACGTGTGACAGTTCAGTAACGCATGTCAATCCCCCTATATATTTTGGATTTATTGACCAAGATGTTTGTTTTACAAGAGATGCCTTAAAGAGTCGCGAGAGGAAAAAATAAGAAATTACTTTCAAATATCTCGTCAACGTGCTCAGAGTCCCTTTGCGTGGAATTAGATTAATGAAGATCAGGAATGATGATATTCGCAATATAACCAAAGTTACCGACATAGCCGAAGAATCGCCAAACTGAAGTTGCAGTGGGCAGGGCACATTGCTTTCAGAACAGCCGGAAGATGCAGCGTTGGAAGTTGGACCAATGACTTGGTGAGGGTCGCTGGTAGCCGATGGATGCGAGACGCACAGGACTGGTTGTTGTGGCGACTCTTGGGGGAGGCCTATGCCTAGCAGTGGACGTCCTTCGGCTGATAAATGATGATGATGTGGATGATCTCGTCAACGAGACTGTAGGGTGCTTAGATCAAAATGACGATGACTGTGACAATTCGGGTATTTGACTGGTTTTTAATACATTTCAAAGATCTAGACAAAATTCAAACCGCGGTAAACAATCTCAATGAATGACTTAGTTGGGAGTGTTTGAGATAGCACTTATTATGAGTGACGTCACTCTCATCGTGAATTTGCGCCATACAGCAGTGCAATCAACATCTGTAAGCACCTCACCTAAGTTTACACCTTAGGTGAAGTATAATAATAATGACGTGAGCTGTCATTCAATGAAAATCAAAAAAAAAATACAAATAAAAAAAACTTACTTACATACTAATCCATACAAACAAGATGGAGTGACAGTTCATTTCACGCCTACTCCATCTTTGTTTATACGGTGAGATGTTGTTGATAATTATAATGAACCGGCAGTACAAACGAGGTTTGGCGTGACAATTACGAGAAGAATTACTGCAATACCGTGTAACTACTACGTTTTTTACTGATTTTGTTTAGCCAACCTATTCAACAAAATCACCTAATATTTAAACGTAACATATTTTAAATAATTAAGTATTATATCATGTAGATTTTTAATAGTTGTCAAATCACACAAAAATCACAGATTTGATGTCATCAGCTGCATCAGAATGCTTGAAAAGTGGAGTCGTTATTTGTGGTCGATTTTTTTTTTTTAATTTTCTATTTTTTCCTTAAATTATGTCAGCTACCCAACCTCACCCTTAAATATGACTACGCACTTCTGGAACACCCTGTATAATAGAATAGATTTTTGCTTTATTTGAGAATCCAAGACTCGAAAATGTTTAGTACCTACCTAAAACTTACGACTATAGCACTGACACTACACAAAATACAACAAATAACAGTTTAACGCCTTTTACGAACATAGAGCAGCCTGTTTCACTAAATGAAAAGCGATATAATTACATTTTTTGTTGTGCCAAAAACTACACCAAAGGAATTAAGTAAAAAAAAACTTCAATTTGTTCACACAGGATTTTTTAAACAAATTAAAAAGCTGGTAATAAATCAAACATTTCGAAGCATACTTTAAATAAAAATTCAGTTTTTTTGCATATTTGATGCCAGAGAATTTATTTGGTGCGATAGTTTTATTGTTTTTAACTATAGAAATTAACAACAAAACGTAACATCACCATATTTTTATGGATGGGAAATCATCAAATTAGTAAGGAGTTTTATCAGAACGAAAGGTCGTTCTAGGTGGAGCGGGAGGGAGTGTCAGACTCTTACTGACTAAAACCCATCCGTGTTCCTCCTCAAGCCCTTTGCGTTCTAGGGCCGCGGTGACTCATTCGAATTCCGCAACCCTGCACCGGCACTGGTTTCGATGGATTAGGCAGAATAGCATTTAGAAAAATAATCTCATTTTTAATAAATAGTAGGTAATTAAGACAAAAGCTAACTAAATACTATGTATCTATTAGAGTAGAATCACAAAGTAACTATGACACAAAATTGGTTAATAAAACTTTAGATTACGTGTGTAACTCATTAAACGAAGTAATTTACTAATGTACACAATATAATAAAAAAAGAATAATTTTTATGAGAATAAATTAAATTCCTTAAAATTTCTGTGAACACAATTTTATTAAAAAAAATATATATATAAGGTCCATGCATACGAAATCGCGGGCAAAAGCTGGAGTTCTAGAATATTCTCCGTTTTATTCCATCCTGTTGTCAAACATCACATCATTTAAATTCAAGTTAGACTACAATATTGGAATTATAAATCAGGAAACGGGAATTAGATACCCAGCTCTTCTGAATGGCGTATTAAAATAATCCTCGACCCTTTGTTGTTCATGACCTTAGGGATGATGAGCGGTTGATACTAAGCCCCATTGATCTTTACAACGGTCTCAATAATGCCACTTGATATTGAAGAGATGGGGACCGTTATTAAAAAAGGTTATTTTCTGAAATATGACGTTATCTTTTGCTAGTTTTTTTTCAAGCTGTTGAGGCCTATTTGACAGTTAACGTTATTTTTTTTAGAAAAGAGCCTTTGCTGTCAGTCGCAGAGTAACTAAAGTGAAATAATTTTTATTATTAGTACTGTGTTCGGCTCTAAAGAAGTGAGACAAATAATTTCGCCTGTTGAGCAGCCTTCACCAGATAGAGTCTACCTCCAACACTCAGGACAGGTCTTACGGTTCGTGTTCGCCAGAACCTTTATAACTCCATCGACTATCTGTTCTGCCAGCCAACTACTACTATGAAGTTTCCTTGAAAAAGAAAAACAGAAATGAGGATATCCGCAGGAGAACCAAGGTTACCGACACAGCCCGAAGAATCACCAAACGTAAGCTGTTGTGAAAATTGCCATCATCATCATCATATCAGCCAAAAGACCACTGTTGGACATAGGCCTCCCCCAAGTGTCGCCACAACAACCGGCCCTATGTGTCTTGCATCCATCGGCTACCCGCGACCCTCACTAGGTCATCGGTCCACATTATGGGAGGCCTTCCAATGCTGCGTCTTCCGGTACGCGGTCGCCACTCCAGAATTTTTCGGCCCCATCGACCATCTGCTCTGCCAGCAATGTGCCCTGCCCACTGCCACTTCAGTTTGGTGAAAATCACTCCATGTAAAATATTGGCATTCAGAGAAAAGCCAGTGGGTTTAAATTGGAAAGCAATCGCAAAATAATTGGCAAAAGAATTGGCAGGTGATGATGACTTTCTAAACTAGGTTATATTTTATCTTAATTCTTTTAGTGTCAAATATTTTGTTGATAAAGCTTACACAAGCGACAAATAGTAATATCAGCCTCAGCAATACCGTTCGATTGAAAAGTCCGAAGTTAAAGTTTTCCATGTTTTTATTTCCACACTTTTTTATTTGGCTTCCATTGTCCACGCTTTATTTGTTGTGAGTCCGATATCGGTTTTGATTCTGGATGGATTTATTTTTCATACAATGCGATCTTTTTTCTCCTGTTACCATGTGTTTGGGTTTCCATGGATACCGGTTTAAGTATGTTGTTCTTTTCTGGATGATCCCACTTCTGATGTCGTTTTGGGTGCAAAATAAACTGTGTGTTTTTTTGCCGTAAAGATGAAAGATGAAGGTCGTTCTGGTAATGGATCAAATATGTACATTAACATCACAAAAGACAGCTATTCTGGTGTAAATAATATCAAAAAAATCCTTGATAATATTGGGCGGAGATGTTTTTATAAAATCTTCAGCCCAGCGTCGACTTTCTTAATAATAATAATGCTAATTAAGAAACTGTTGAACCCATTACAGCAGACAAGATTCAGCTGCACATGAGATAAGTTTAAGAAAAATGGCTTGGTTCGTTGTACAGTCAAATTTATGGAAATTCAGACTATCCTACGCATGTGCGGATTTGGCTAACTGGACTTTAAAAAATACGATCTAAATGATAACTACGGGGGTGACTTATATGTAATTTATTAAAAGAGCTTTCACGCGTTATGTACTCTGTATAGTGGATTGTAAAACAGTTGTCCGACCTACGATTCTCCGATGAACGTTTCGCCGACTAAGCTAATCACTATTCGGTGGTTCGCCGATGGAACGTATTTCCGATGCACAGTTCACCGACCCGATTATTGTTCATCTATCTCCTCGTATAAATCATAGCATGAAACATGTTTTCCACATGTGCTGCCCACTGTTTTCGCTTATTTAATTCATCGCTTTCCATCTGGTGAGACTGAGGTCACGATCTGGTACATACAATTGCAACAAAAAAAACCGGTCAAGTGTGAGTTGGACTCGAGTAAAAAGGGTTTTGATGTGCATCTGCCTGCGTAGAGTGGCCTGTGAGATTTCAGTAAAGTTAATCCTATATACCCGCAAAGACACCGCTTAAATCCTGTAAAATCTACGCATGGTTTTTATCCCGGTCTCTCGCAGAAAGCTAGTGACACTACTTGACTCAGAAAGTAGGACAGCTTTCGATGGAAATTTCAACAATGCGGACAGTTCTTAAGGATTGTCGGAGACAGCATAATGGGTCTTGTCGTCCGTTAGGAGATTGGAAAGTCGAACTTTTTTGTTCGGAATTAGCTTATTTGATAGTTGAGGCAAATCGATTGAGGCAACGAGGTGAGAAAATCTTTCGGTTCTCGTTTGCTTTTACAGGGGAAAATTATCTGTTGTAGGTGAGAAAACTTACTAGAAAATATCACAAACGCTGTTCATTTACGTGCCGTACAATCTTCTCGATAGAATTTCGTTCACGGTGGCAAATATCCACGGAAATATTATGGTGCACTAGTGTGGGTGCAAATACTGATACACTCTTCCTTGTTTCTTTACTTTCATAGTCCTGCGGGACGGCATTGCGACAGGACTGGGAAGAGATCGGGCGCAAAGCCAACGGCGTTACGTGCTTTCCAATACGTGGAGGTAAATTTTAGTTACCGACCTACTACCGAGAAATTAATTTCCGAATTACTACCAGAAGAGCTGTCAGTGAGTGTGTTTTGCTTCAGAACATCCTTGCTGCTCTTGTCGCTAGCGCGGCAGAACTAGCTTCATCTATTTGACTGACATACCTTTACAATTCGAAAGTGCTTCTAATGGTATATTTGAAATAAAGGTTTTTGATTGATTTGTTTGAATGACTAAACGGATAAACAGAAATTGAAAATATAAAAAATCCCGTCTGACAAAATTAGGTGACATTTAGAAAGTTTGAAACAAAATCAGTTTTCAAACAGTCAGATGCAGATGTCGGCATCAAATCTGAGAATGAACAAAAATAACTGCTCGACATGGAATTTTCTATTGTTTTGACTTTTGCAGTCCGGTTCACGGTAAATTCTTACCACCATCTCACTTTCAGAAAAGTGATGGTGTGGTCGATGATGGATGGTGCACGCATGCCTAGTAATAACATATTCACTCTTGACTTAAAGACACTCAAATGCTATCAGATATTAAGTAGGTACTAGTAATTAGTAGCTAAAAAGAAACACAATTTAATACGTTCATCCTCATCATTTCAGCCAAAAGACTTCCACTGCTGGACATAGGCCTCCCCAAAGTATCGCCACAACAACCGGTCTTGTGCGTCTCACATTCATCGGCTACCAGCGACCCTCACCAGGTCATCAGTCCACCTTCCAACGCTGCGTCTTCCAATACGTGGTGCCTATTCCAAAACTTTTCGGCTCCATCGACTATCTGTTCTGCGAGCGATGTGCCCTACCCACTGTCACGTCAGTTTGGCGATCCTTCGGGCACACGTAATACGTTTGCCACTGCGAAAAAAAACACTCTCGTCTTTTCTATCTTTATTTCCTACTAGTAAGTAACTATCTAACCGCCTCCCTACACGTTTTATCGGCATCTTCCGTGAAGTAGGTTACGTTCGGTTCAAAGCGAAGGGCTTGCCTCTCTATGTTTATGTGGAGTGCTAATTTTAAACCCATCGCGCCAGCATGAGTGCCTTCTATGTTACACGTATATCTATGATGCTGTGTAATATGTGTGGGGAAATAATAAATAAATTGCAACGCAATTTGTACTGGCTGAATTGATTTTTATATTGGTTAAATGTATTGGCAACATTCTAAGACAGTTTGTGGAATAGTAACTGCCAAATTGTGCTTTTATTTTTATGCATTGCCCTTTACTACGAATTTCTTCTGTGTTGTGGGTTTGTTTACAAAAATATTTAAACTCGCGCACACAGACAGACTGGCCCTAATCAACTATCAGTAAGCTATAAAATATTTGTTTCGAGTGGAAATCGAGCCAGAGATTGCCTGCTGCAACAGGCAGCGCAGCAGGCAATCTCTCAGCAACTGCACCAACTGTTCTGCAAAATGCATTGATAATGTTTTTGTTCCTTAAGAATTTATTTTGTGTCACTGCTGAAGATCAATAATCAATGATGATCAATCATCAAGTTGGCTCCAAAAACCGATAATAAATTTTCTAAATAAAAAAACAGACTTCCAAAAAAACACTACAAAGTCCTAAATAACTTTAATTTCGGTAGTCGGTGTTTTTGGTTGCTTCTTCGTTATTTGACACCGACTTCCGAAATTAAAGTTATTTAGGACTTAGTAGTGTTTTTTTGAACTTTAATTTCGGTAGTCGGTGTTTTTGGTTGCTTCTTCGTTATTTGACACCGACTTCCGAAATTAAAGTTATTTAGGACTTAGTCGTGTTTTTTTGGAAGTCTGTTTTTTTGTAAAAAAGTTTTTTATTTTTCACTTTTTGGTGGTACACCTAACAACACCACTGGAAAGTCACAGGAAAGCAAAAATACGCAATTTCGTATACATGGATGTTGGTTAAAAATAGAATAGAATAAGTACTCTTTAGTATGTACTCCAGAAAATACAGATTAAGAAAACACATTTAGAAAGAAAGAGACAAGAAAGAAAAAAAAAAAACACACCGCAAAAAAAAAAAACACACCGCCTCCCCTGATGAAAAACGGATCAAATTAAATGTCTACATTCAAGAAATACCTACTTCCATAACCAATATTTTCTTCACCACAAACAAGGTCAGCCTACACATCACTCAACCCCGAATATTTTTTGTCCCAATTTCGGGACATCAGACAGCCAATATCAACATCTTAAGGCCTGAAAAGGCCCCAAGTTAGGCGACCGTGACAAAAACTAGACAAAGCATTGAGAGGAATTATGACGTATGGTACATTATGTAGGTACCAGTAGCTAGGGACATCTGGCCGGTAAAAGGAAATTCCCACACGCATTTACCAAGAGAGGTCCCTAAGCATATTATGGGGCTGTGGTAGTGTGGTAAGAGGTAGCGGTTAGCGATGACCTTATTTTGCTTCACATGTGAGGAGTTTCGGGGAACTTTTCCGGGTTGTGTGAGGTGACTGCTCCGTTGGTCTCGCGATCGCAAACGCGACCGCCGAGCATGAGTCCGAGGGTTCGATTCCCAGGTTTGGCAAAAATATGTTATTGGGTTTTTCTATTAGGAATTTCTTGGTTATAGCCCGGAGTTTAAAAGTTGGTGGTGTAACACCCCTGTGCCTCGGAAAGTTGCCTCGAAATGTTAAGCCGTTAGTCCTTTTTTTACCATGGGAAATCATCAAAATATGACTTCTTCCTCCGCTCTGGGTGAAGGAAGGGAGTGTCAGACTCTTACTGACTAAAACTTATCCGTGTTCCTTCTATTGCCCTATGCGTTCCAGGGCCGCGGTAACTCTTTCGAACAAATTTCGCAACAGCCATTGGTCCTGTGCCAGATCTATGAAGATCACCCTTTTCCATCACTCATGACCGAAGGGTCATGAGTGATGGAAAAGGGTGTGCACCTGTGTAAGCGCACACACTTGTGCACTATAATATTATATCTCACGCCGATGGCTAGTCACCGTTGAGATTGGCCGCCATGGCTGAAATCGGTCAGGAGGTATACATATTATTTTGTGAGAGGTGTTCCTAGTCTCGTGAATTCAATCAGTTTCATCTTCCTGATCATTTTGTGTTGTCTCTATGAACAAATGGAATGAAAATGTTTAAAAAAGCAAAAAAATATGGGCTAATGCTCGGACAGAAAAAAAAAATGCGTGAGTGTCGTGGAACACTCGGTTGGAACAAAATTTTTGGGAATAATTTTTTTTTTTTTGCTTTCTGTCTATCACGATTTTTTTTTTTTCTTTTGATCCTTGGGCATTGGTTTTGGATTTCATTTTATTGAAGATTCTTGTCACCCTATGGATAACCGTCTACACTTAAGAAAGGATCGTGACAGAAATTCGTGACGGAAAAATCTTACACTGGTTTTCGCCTAGCCCCCCATCCGCCAAGTTCGTACCGTGCGTTAAGGAACTTCGTTCCAAAACAAGGAAAGTCTAAAAACTTGACAAGCACTAACGCTAAATCATTTCTACTAAAGCCTCACCTTACTCTCGAAGATGACAACTTGAATCTTCGCCCCTATTCTACATAGGAAATTGACTTTTAAACCTTTTGTTGTACATAACATACACGAAGATACATATGTCTCCAACATTGTGACGTACTTGCTTTGTCGAATCGAGTGGTTGAATGTCACGAATATGTTATCTGTAAAAAGCAAAGTAAGGATATAGAACGTGTAACAGAATAAACGCAATGCCTCTTATATTATGTACTAGCAGCCGCCCGCGGCTCCACCCGCGTGAATGTCAAAAAATATCCCAATTCAGGGATCATACTCCCGGGATAAAAAAAGTCTTATGTGTTATGATCTAGACTATAATTTACCTCTGTGCCAAAATTTCATCAAGATCCATTCAGTACTTTTTGCGCGAAAGAGTAACAAACATCCATACATACAAACTTTCGCGTTTATAATATTACTAAGGGTAGAACTCATTTTTATAAATAACATTTACTAAGGGACCAACACCGAAAATGCCACCAACTGTAACGAATTCCTTGAAAAATCATTTCTTCGGAACTTTTTTGTAGTTTGTTCTAGTCGAAATTTTTTGAAAACTGACACTTTTTTTTTGTTTTGCTATTGTTTTTTTAATGTATATCAGCTTCCCAACATCACCCTTAATTATATGACCATGAACTTCTCGAACATCCTGTATTTATTATAAATAACTTGCTTTTGCCCGCAGCACCGCCCGCCTGGGTGTCGGTTATTTCATTACGATCCGTTCAGCCGTTTTAGCATGAAAGCGTAACAGACAGACAGACAGAGTTACTTTCGCATTTATAATATTAAAGTAGGGATAGCTCACTATCATTTATTGGGTATTCATAAAAATAATAAGACGTACGAGAAGTTTTAAAAACAGAACGATTTTAGAGTTTTTCTTTTTCAACAATTATTTTTTATTTGTCTGCCCTGTACGTATTGTGTGCCTTTAAAGTTTCTGCTAAGTAAATGGATTTTAGTCATTTCTAAATGCGCATTTATACCATTGGGTTATAAATTTATAATTATGTACCTAGTGGTAGATGCTAGCTAGCTAATATACCATTAAGTCCAAGAATTCTACCCATCTTCCGCTTTTCTACAAGTCAGAGTATTCTACCACTTGTAGAAAATGTCTAGTAACTAAACATATACGAAAACCCTCACGCTCTACTCACTTACAAGGGGAATAAATCTCAACGCGCAAGATACTCGCATGTGAGCGAACCATATAACTATGTAGTACATTATGTATCCGGGCTATTTATTCTATTTCCATACATTCAGAAGGGATCTGCGAGGAAATGTATGAAGAGAAATAGTGTGTAGAAAGTTTCGTTTATAAAATCTTATAACATAAATATAGCTGACATAACTTCATGCCGTATTTTCCGAAGGCATAGAACCAACAGGGCCTAAACCACCAACTCCAGTGGGAAAGAGACGGAGCTATACATCCTGTATAGCTCCGTCTCTTTCCCACTGGAAGTAATATTGAAGTAATACTGCTTTAAGAGTTGGTGGTTAGGCACCAGGTGCCTTGTAGATGGTATACCAGTTAAAAACACATGTCACCAGTAAGGAAAGAATAGAACAGGATATTTTTTTAGGGACAATTCCGCCATTCTATCGTCAAAATTCTAAACCAAACTAAAGCTAGAATCAACATTGGCGACCACCAGACAACCATCCCCTGGCTGCTGCAGAAAACTTCGTTCCTTATGGAAACCAAATACTGTTTTGCTCGATCCAGTGAGCGAATCAAGAGGAGGCTGTCTTCATCATCATTGAACCGAAAATACGGCCACTGTTGGACATTCTTGAAGCACCCCGTACATCTTCCAACATTCATCAGGTAAACGTTTATGAAGCAGGATTTTAAGAGACAGTAAATTTATTATTTGAGCAGTCGTCGCCCAGTGATTACGACTTGATAGTGCGGTACTTGGGGTCCAACTGGGGTCCTGCCAGGGTTGTAAGGAATTTTATCGAAAGAGTCACCGCGGCCCTGGAACGCCTTTGCGTTCCAGGGCCGCGGTGAGGAGGAGGTGCCATAAGGAGGAACATGGATGGGTTTTAGTCGGTATGAGTCTGACACTCCCTTCTGCTTCACCCAGAGCGGAAGAAGTCATTTGATGATTTCCTATCCATGAAAAATGTACTTGGGTTGTATTTAATCAGCATTGCTCTCAGAAAAAGGTGGAGGAAAATTCAAAAACCGGCTAATAGCGAGACAGACTCGCGCCTTAAGTGTACCGTACACTCTATCAGGTATGTTTCATGGCCCGTTACTGTCCATCTGCAGAGCAAAGGCCTGTCCTCATACTGAGAAGCTTCATAATTGTGAAAAAACACCTCAAGAATAAGGAAGCTTACTTCATCATAACGTCAAACAACAGCGTTCTTAACTGTTTCATATATGTCGCTACCTCACAACGTCACAAATCTAGACGCCATGTTATTATGAAGTACAGTCACACCTCCGTCTCGGAAATACTAATGCAATTGTTCGCTGAGAATTAAATTACTGCTCCGTAGCCTGTACTGAAGGAAATTTGAAGATACGTTGTTTTGACAACACGTTGTGTGACGAATAAATGTGTTACCTTCTAAGCATGGAGTTTATATTGTGATTTTAACATAATACATGCCTGTTTCCTCGAGGTTTAAGGCAGATTTGCCAGTTCAGTGTAATAAAAGGTCTATTGCCATCAAACGAGCGCAAATTCGGGTTCAGGGCGGCTGCTAAAAAATTCTTGATGGGACAACCCAATAACACTTTGGGCAACGAGAGAATCGAACCCCGGTCCTCATGGTAAGTAGTAGCGCTCGTGACTAGTAGACAACGGCAGTCATTGTGGCTTACATGCTTTTGATAAACAGAATAATAAAAAAGAGCGTATATAATTTAAACAGTAAAAAACCCGACTAAGGCCCGGTTTCCACCAAAGCAGAGAGGAGAGGAGATGTGTTGAATAAACCAATCAGATTTCGTTATTTCCACATCTTTTCTCCGCTTAGCCTATCGGATTGGTTTATTCAACACATCTCCTCTCCTTTCTGCTTTGGTGGAAACCAGGCCTTACTATTGTGAAGCGCCAAAAATCCACCGTTATGTATTTATAAATTATATAAGTATGTATATCAGTTGTCTGGTTACCATAACACAAGCTCTGCTTAGCTTGGGATCAGATGGCCGTGTGTGAGTTGTCCCAAGATATTATTATTATTATTATTATTATTATCCAATGAAATTAAAAAGTAGAAATTTGTAAACATCGTCTTGAGCGGTATTCAACCTATCAATCTATCATATACATTTACGTAAAACGTTTATGTAATGTAATGGATGGCGGACGATTGATGCTATTATTAGTATTGGTAAGGACGGGGACGTATCGGCCATTATCTGTTGCATGTGTTCATAAGTGGTGGTAACCACTTTCCATTAGTTGGCCCATCGCCGTCACCCTGTGTACCCTCGTGTATAGTGCCAAGTGCAATGGGCGGAGGTCATAGTTGTTCATCATAACTGACGTTATTGCCATTTTGAAGCCAGAGGTATCTTTACTGCACTCGCTAACCACTAATGTTTAATACATACGTACATATATAAATAGGTAGGTAATATTAAGACTATAGTTGTCAAAAAATAAAAGGCCCGTTTTGACAGCGGGATACAACAAAGAGATTTATTTCATGTCTCTTTCATACTTACTAGTTAAGTAATGTTGTATCCTGCTGTCAAACGGGCCTTTTATTTTTTGACAACTTTAAGCCTATAATTTCCTGCCAGGGTTGCGGAATTTGTTCGAAAGACTAATCGCAGCCTTGGAATACAAAGGGCATTTGGTTGGGTTTTAGTCAGTAAGAGTCTGACACTCCTTTCCGCTCCGCCCAGAGTGGAAGGAGTCATTTGATGATTTTCCATCAAAAAAAAAACAGAAATGAATCTTGGATAACCAAACTGACTCTGCCCATGTCCTTGACTAAATTAAGAGTGTATCTCTATTATTATTATTTATTTATAACATAGCCAATACTATCAGATACATACATATCAATAATGTACACCCCCACAGGGAGTCGCCGGGCGTCGAGAGTCGCTGGGCGATTCCCGGCCACCGTAAGTGCGGGTCTGCGGATGGCGAGCGTTGGGTGGCTCGCCGTCCGATCAAAACCAGGCCCGGGCCGACGGACGCGGCGCGTTATGTTCTACGCGCACCTCAGAGAGATGTCAGCATAGGAGTATGGGCCCGTTAGGGCCAGAGCCTGCCAGGGTTTGCGGATTTTGTTCGAAAGAGTTACCGCGGCCCTGGAAAGCAAAAGGTACTACGAGGAGCACGGATGGGTTTTAGTCAGTAAGTGTCGGACAATCCCGCTCCAACCAGAGCGGCAGGAGTCATTTGATGATTTCCCATCCATAAAAAAAAGGTATGTTACAGTGATACAAAAATTATAATTAAATTAGAACTGTCTTTTAAGGCGCTGTGATCAGCATAAACTGAAAAATTGCTGGTTTTGTAACGTAATTTTAGCCAAATCTGTTTAGTTTTAAGCTGCAGAAAAATATATGTTAATTTTAACTATATTTTTTATCAAAGAACACTTGTGTCCGAAAGATGTTTAAAAATAAAATCTCGATAAAAATGATCGTCAAAGTTACCTCTAACTTTGACCTTAGAAAAAAAAACCGTATTACTAGCCTACTTGTGCCGGTAAAATGTATACCAAATAATGAATCGAATTTTAATGTGAAACATTGTAGTTTTAGATTTTTAATAACTGAACTTAGTTTTGAGTAAATCTTTAAAATGCTTTACATTTGGCAATAAATTGCAAGCATTGTATCGTCGCGCTTCTCTTTCTTTTCTACACAGTCCGAGAGGGACCGAGTTTTTGCTAATCACAGCGCCTTAACCTGTGCCAAACAATAAATAAATGTTTTTTTTTGCGTGTGGGTGGGATTATGATCCTTAACCACTCTGGGCTCTGATGCTAAAGGTACCTACTCTAACTAATGAACTAGAATTTTCTTCGAACCGTCATAATAGCTTTTACTATATTGTGTAGATATATTCAGTCCGCCGTCTGTCTAGCCAGACGCGACTCAATAACCTGTCTGAGTATCTGCCCCAATATTTGACAAGTAATACAAGAAAACATGAGAAAAACTTATCCCGTCTTCTTGGCTGTTGGGTAGAAAAAATAAACATCTACACATCATGTACAGTTGCCAGGACATCAAGCTACAACAACCTGTTAAATTTCTTTAAAAGATTTTCAACTTTATCACTACAGTATTAGGTTCAAGGTTGATTGGGAAAATTTGACAGTTACGGGTAGCTTGATGTGCTGGCGGCTGTACAACTAATATTATGTGGCCAAGTTTAACTGACTAACCTAACCTACGCAAGTTTATTTAATTCAAATACTAGGGCCTAGTGTTCGGTTGCGGATTTTGTTCGAAAGAGTCACCGCGGCCCTGGAACGCAAAGGGCACTACGAGGAGCACGGATGGGTTTTAGTCAGTAAGAGTCTGACACACCCTCCCGCTCCGCCCAGAGCGGCAGGAGTCATTTGATGACTTCCCATACAAAAAAAGGACCTAGTGCTCACCGAGTTTATCGTTTCATCAGAGAGCTTAATGCAATTTTGTAACGTACTCGATCGCATTAACGTAAACGTGGTCAAATTGTATAAAAAAAAAATGTTATGCATTATTGTCACCAGACGTCGCTTATTCAGTTTCAATACCAATAGGCGTTTACGACAACGCAATCAAGAACGTTAAAAAACTCGCACTGGCCACAGTAAACGGTTAATCGACTATTCACGTGCCAATCAACGTTGCAGTGCTGCCAGTGTTTTTAACCATTTTTCCGTTGGCAGCGTTGTTGACGAATTATTGTTTGAAACACTCGCTTTTACATAAAAATATTAGTTTGTATGTACTATGCAACTAAATACTCTTCATGTATCTATAAATAAGTAACAAATATCTATTAATACTTACGGTTATTTAAAAATAACTAACAATTACGAAGACTTAATTAATCATATCCGATAACGATATTGTTTTCATTGCTAGAAAGCCACACTGCTGCACTATCACGAAAAATGCACGGTACTCGCAAATAATGCCACCGTAGCAAATCCGAAAAGAAGATCAAGTTAATTTATATAAATAAATACCTTATTATTAATCGGCGCTTGGCACTATGAGTAATCGCCGTTGCCTGCGTGAGCGATGATGTAGCAAGATGGCGGGCATCAATTTGACGTTTAATCGTTTGTGGCGGGAACGCATTGGTTACTTGTCGTTGTGGGAGGACCACCTGAGCTTGGCTTCATTTGCCTAGTGTCTTGAGACTTTAGCTTATATTAATTTTCATGAAATATATGAAAATGGAGGGAAAGACCCATGTTCTGGAAAAAGGGCGTTTTTTGACTACTGTGAAAAATTTACATGAATGATGTTTGATAGATGGCTTTGAAACAGTACGATTGGTGAAAATATAAATAAAATTGTTGGAAAAATAGAGAAGATAAACGAGTCAAAATGTCGTTTGTTCTGGATGGCTTCAATTCAATACGGTGGGACTTGTGAGTGGCGTCACGCGCAATTAGTGCTGTCTCTGTTTATTACAGATTCTAAAACGCTGACAACAGCGCCATGTTTTGAGTTTTTTAAGCAAAATTTTCTATCTGCGTCTTGTCTGCTCTCGGGGTTTCGAATAATAAAAAACCGGCCAAGTGCAAGTCGGACTCGCGCACAAAGGGTTCCGTACCATTATCTATAAAAAAACGGCAAAAAAATCACGCTTGTTGTATGGGAAATATATTTATTTATTTTAGATGAAAATTTCAACTGTCTGGCTATCACGGTGCACGTTGCGGTTAGGTTAGTGAGGTTTTCAGACATTTCAATTACATAAACTGCGTTCAAGAGCTGTCAGTGTAAATATTCAATAGAAAAATAATGACACTGACAGCTCATAAACGTGGTTTATTCGCTGATCGCGTTCAGTTTCATTGGTGAAATTGGCCCTAAAACATATTCATCCCTTGAAATCTCTCCACCGCTCCCCGGAAAACACTTCCATACATCCAGATACCTAACTACCGACCCCAGTCAGGAACTGGGGTCGGTAGTTGGTTTGGGTGGGTTGCTGAGTAAGCAGTCACTGGCTAAAGAGGTCAGAGAGCGGATGCCCGATCGGCCATGAAACGGTCGGAAATGATCCTTTCCAAATAGTTATACTTATGTCTTCAATCGTAGGTTTTAATGTCTTGCAGTTACGGGAATGTCTGTGTGATTTCCTTTTCCTTGATGGTTAAAGGTACAGATGGCAGATAAAATCGTGGAAGAAAAGATGATTGAGTCTGTGTATGTGACATTTTTTCAGTGGAAACGTGTGACATGTAACATTTCCATAACTCTTGTCTTATTGCAACTGCCGCGCTGGAGATAGGGTCGGTGAGCGTGTTTTGCTGCAGAACAACTTGCTGCTCCTGTCGCTAGCGCGGCAGAACTAGCTTTATCTATTTGACTGACAGACCTCGACAATTCAAAAGTGTCTGTAACTTTATTTGAAATAAAGGAATAAGTATTTGTTGTTTGGAATTAATTTTAATTATTTGTTGTTATATCGTCAATAGAAATACGCATTAAATACATACATGAGATACAACCCACTGACAGACAGACGGATGGACGTACAGCGGAGACTTAGTAGGTAATAGGATTCACTTGGAGTACGGAATCTTGGTGCAACGAATCGTTTTATCTGCATTGTTGCGTAGAACCTGTTTGCCTAAAATCTTCCAGGTTTCGTTAATGTTGGTCCTTGAGGATTAAAACTATTTTTATTAAACTGTGTTTTCGGAATTTTTTAGACAGATCATTATGATATTTTTGACAAACTGGCAACATTTTCTTTCGTTTTCAACGTCACAGCCAGAAAAATTTCTTAACACCGGAATATGTTCTTCAGTCGACCACTCCGTACGTCCACAGAGGAACAGGGACATTTTATTACACAGGTCGTGACATGTTGCGCTGATGGCAGCCTGTCCACGAACGCGTTACGGCCGGCTATGGCCCGTTTTGGGGCATTTTGGGGCATTTCGGGGCATTACTGGGCGTTTTCGGGCTATTCGTCCGCCGAATATTGTTTTTGGCACAATCGTGGTGCTCTCATTGTTTTTATGGCTTTTCGCTAGTTTTCGAGGGTCAGATAAAAAATTTGAAAGTACTTTTCTTTAACTGTGTGGATTTGGAGTTCGGTTTTTGGGGTAATGGTAGTTTTATCTCCAATGAAAGTAGTGCAGTTACGGAGGGTCAGGGAGTTTAGTTTCCTTTGGCCACATTTCAGAGTGGTATTCGGGTGGCAAATACATTATTATATTGAACAACACTGAACAACGTTCAACGACATTGAACAACATTGAACAACATTGAATAACATTGAACAACATTAAACAACATTGAACAACATTGAACAACATTGAACAACATTGAACAACATTGAACAACATTGAACAACATTGAACAACATTGATTAACATTGAACAACATTGAACAACATTAAGTTGCACCGCCATCTTCTGGCTCTCTGCCAGCTTAAGGTTGACTGGTAGAAATTGCCTGAGACATTAAGTCAGCTTATTTCCACTGTTTTCATCACCATCATATCAGTCAAAAGACGTGGACATAGGCCTACCCAAGTGTCGCCACAACAACCGGTCCAGTGCGTCCACTGTTTTTTACTAGTGCATGAAGTTTTTTTTTTCTGAGCGAATAGAATTTATATAATTTTTTTGGATGATAAAACAATAAACTTGCTGTGCGGTTAAAAAAAAAATTGCTGATAAAATAATCTGCACAATTTTTTTTTAATCCCCGTTTAATCATATCGAAACACTCAAGCAAATGCAATATACTGAACCTTTAATAAAATACCAACGAAAACAAAAAACAATCGTGCATACTCTTAACCTTTCTAGACCCAAAACTACAGTAGATTGATGTAAATAGTGTGTGACTGTGTGAGGTCGTACGGAGGGCCCTTCGCGCCAAGAGTGCGCCCTCTCAGCTCCAGCCAGCTTTTAGCGCGGCCTCGAGGACCAACTGCCAACCTGAATTTTACAATGCGTTTTTCTCTATAAATAGCTTGAGGTTATGTAGTTTTTGGGAGTGGACTTTGGACTTACGACGGTAAAATTAACTTTTTGGGTTTGAACATATGGGAAGACTGGCAGGGGCAAACGTCATAACAATAGTTTTATAAAAATACTTCTTAGCATTAAATAGTCACACATTTATTAGGCATTCAACTTTGTAGAGATTTTTATTAACATGCTACTGTTAACAGCTGCTTGAATAAATATTTCCCACAGCTGGAGTCAGTCTGGATTCAGGTCAATAATGAAGTAAATTGAATTTGACTAAGTTCTACCTAAACCCACCGTTTTGACAGATTAATGTGGTATTTTAATGAAGAAAAAAAAAAATTTACAAATTTATGTACACACATTTAAAGAAAGTAAAAAAGAAGAAGGAAACAGAAGAATAGGTACAAAGGTAATGTTTATTTCTAAAGATATCTCTTCCAGCATACGTGCGAAAGGAGAGTCCAATAAAAGAGATGTAGACAGCGTGTGTAAGAGTTAAACGAAGAATTGAAACAATAAACTTTAAATATACCTAGCAGACAATACATAAATATGACTAAAATTAACATCACAATAATGCATACCAAATAATATTCAATGATAAATAAAAATATATAGTTATGCTTACTATATATTAATTTATTGTTGTTCTTTCACTGTGGTCCCTAATGTCAGGCGGCAGTGCATTTATCACAACCGTTCCGTGTGCAGTCGTGCACAGTAAAGGAGTAGGAGTAAAAATCGGTAGAGTGTGGAGGGGATTTCAGGAGATTTCTGAGATGCGACCTGCAAGGTGCATCAGAAGGACGGGAGTAGGAGAAGCGTTCTCGCAGGTAGGAAGGCGTTTTAGGTTTGTACAGGATGTTAAATAGCAAACACAATATCCAATATGTGGATGGGTGACCATCTTAACACACCGAGACTCCGACCGTGCCTCGGAAAGCACGTTAAGCCGTTGGTCCCGGCTGTCATTTTGCAGTCTGGGAGTAGTCACGGATAGTCAGAAGCCAGAAAATCTGACTCCAGTCTAGCTAAGAAGTACGGTGTTACCCAGTTTATGGGTTGTAGTCATGTGAAGGTCTGGTATGCAGCCGCTTCATGTAAAATACTGGTATTAAGCTGGAAGCCGACCGCAATATAGTTGGGAAAAGGCTAGGCAGATGATAAGTTAATATTTCCACTTAACTATAATTGTTAAACGTATTTTACTTTCGAGCCAAAACTGAAAAAGACGTAAGATCTTCAGAGCTCTTAACGAGTTACGGTAACTCAAACTTCTGTATGAATTAAAAGACACTTTCGAAAAGCTCACACTGAAGTTTCTTACGCTTTTTGTAAGTTTAAACTTATCTCATTTTAATAATTAAAATATGCTATGGTAGGCGCCAGATAAACTTGCAATAAAGTACATTGACCTTTCCCTAATATTCCTTCGTAGATACCCGAACAATAAATTATGAACTGTTTTTCATTACTAAAGAACGTAAAGGGTCACGATTCACGACAGCTTTATGTCTTCATTTTTGTTTTGGATATTAAGAAAGTCAATAACTGTACAGTTATTGTCTTTTATGATTGAGTTTTTTAATGTTATTGCAAATTTGTCTGATGTCTACCATAGCCACATATTTTGCCTGTTCCCAGTATTCACATAGCTGTGAAAATCTGAGGACATGACACATGTTGTCATTCCTGAACTGACTCGGAAACTAAGTCGTCAGAGTAACTGCACTAGGTATTTTAAATACCTTAGGGGTATGTAAATTAATTGATTTGCATTAATTAATTTCAACTAGCTTCTGCCAGAGACATTAACTCCGTTAAAGACAGAAATCATCCCATTAAAAACTTTTTTTCAAAAAAATACACGCGACTTTCAAATAAATAAAACACTACAAAGTATCGAATAAATTTAATTTCGGAAGTCGGTATTTTTGGTAGTTTCTTCTGTATTTTAACACTGACTTCCGAAATTAAAGTTATTTTATACTTTGTAGTGTTTTTTTAAATTGGAAGTCGGTTGTATTTTTTTGGAAAAAAGTTTTTTTATTTTTCACTTTTTAGTGGTTTATGTAACAACACCACTAGAAAGTCACCGGAAAGCAAAACACGCAATTTCTTTTATGATGACACACATGGGATGACATGTGTTTACCAGAAAATTTGATTTAAAAACCAAACTACTGAAGTGATTTTGATGAAATTTCTATGGGACTAATCGGGAAGTGCCTATATTTTTTAACATAAAACAAGAATTTTTAAAATCGGTTCATAAATGACGAAGATAGGTAACAATTGAGAATCTCCTCCTTTTTAACCGACTTTAAGAGAGAGAGATTTGAGAGGTTTTCTTATCTATGTAAAAGTGTGACTGAAATAGTACTTATAGATAGGTATAGATTATCCGACAAAAATATGCCAACACACACACCCTATCCTCAAAATCGAATTTCATATCGACAGCCACAACCTTATTTATAACAAAATGGACTCTGTCAAGCAAACATCGGCAAGCAGTAGAATTGACCGAGGAAATTGGGTCAGTCGGGCATTGAGCGATGAATCTCATTACTGCTAGACGTGACTGCGATTTAGAACATATTTTATGCTATTGGGTAACCTAACTGTATTTGGTGATGTAGGTAAATAGGGTTTCGGTCTTAGGTCTGATCGAATGGCAAACGCCTTGGGGTTCTGTAGATAGACGCGACAATGCGAAAACGATGTGATTACTATTTTTCATTAAAATTGAAGTAGATTGTAAAACAAAAAAGAAGTTTTTACCTCGGACAAAGGATAAGCATTGCCATACAACGTGGCAATGCTGCCAGCCTTATGGGTACATTACCAGTGGCCTGCGATGCGGAGGAATTTTTCGACGCCATGTATTAGATTAGTTTTAGTTGTCTTTTTTTAAGTGTGTGTATATAGTTATAGTTGCAATAAACTTTTACACCATTAAAAAAGAAGTAAGTTTAAAATCACCAATTCGCCGTAAGCATGTGTGATGATTAATATTTGTGCCTACTCGGTATGAGTAGAGGCGTTTGCCAGGCAGGGTATAAGACACTTTTTAACCGACTTCAGAAAAAACTTTGTCACAAAAAACCGACTTCCAAAAAAAACACTACTTACAAAGTGCAAAAAAACTTTAATTTCGGAAGTCGATGTTAAATTACGAAGAACCAACCAAAAACACCGACTTCCGAAATTAAAGTTATTTTGTTTTTAAATTTATAGTGGTACCCCACACTTAACAACACCACTGGAAAGTCAAAACGAAAGCAAAAATTCGCAATTTCGTATACATGGATGACATATTTTTCCAGAAAATTTGATTTAAAAACCAAACTACTCAACCGATTTTGATGAAATTTCTATGGGACCAATTGAGAAGTATATTCTTTAACATAAAATAAGAATTTTTCAAATCGGTTCATAAATGATGGAGATATAAGGTAACAAAAAAAATACAACCTTATTGAGAACCTCCTCCTTTTTAACCGACTTTAAAAAAAAGAAGTTCAAAAACTAAAACCCGACTACAGAAAATTCACGTTGAAAGTATGAAACAAGAAAACGGGCCTGGTTCTGATCGGATGGCGAGCCACCCAACGCTCGGGGCGTTGGGTGGCTCTCCATCCAATCAGAACCAGACCTGGGTCGACCGCGCATTGTGTTCTACGCGCGCCTCAATGAGATGTCAGCATAGTACACGGGGCCTGCTAGGGCCAGTGCCTGCCAGGGTTGTGGATATGTTCGACAGAGTCACCGGACCTGGAACGCAAAGAGCATTTGGAGGAATACGGAGAGACTGAAACTCCCTTCCCGGCTAGAGCGGAAGGAGTTATTTGATGATTTATCATCCTTTAGAAAAGAGGTCTATATAATTTTACTGGCAAACTAACATGTAAAATCGAATAATTTGACGTCATCGTTTCAACCAGAGATGTGCGAGGATAAAACAAAATAATTGTTTATTGACACAAAAATTTCAACATTGTTGTTGTTGTTTATTGTTATGTTTCTTACAATATATATGTACTGATGCTGAATCCCAAACTAGGCCAGGAGCCTGTATCTTGGGAGAAAATGTTCAGTCGTAGCAAAGGTACACAATACTGCTTGTACATAAGGTTGCTGATTATTAAGTTAATTACGCTATTAATTTTAAATTTGTGTTAGTATATGTGAGTCTGTGGTTGACAGTGTGTCGTGGTGTGTGTTTGTATCTGTGTGGATGCGGAGTAAGGGATGTGTTTATTAAGAACCAATAAAATCGCTTCATTTACCTAGCCTCGCTGAGCGCAAGCGATTCTATTGGTTCTTAATAAACACATCCCTCGCTACGAGTCCTCGTACATCTTGTTGGTAACGCAGCCTTAGGCGGGTAAACACGGAACAGTCTTGCTAAGTCTTTTAATCCTAATACAACGTCACAAAAACCTAAAGTTCGAAACCCTTTTATTGAATTACAACAAACAAGAACTTCAACAAACCTACTACAACTTCAAGACCGAACTTTCTTCAACACAAGCATCCCTGTAGACCGAACACATGTGAAGTCTGCGAAGTTTCTGGGTTGAAGTCGAGCCCTTCAAGACATACTGACTGACATACTTTACCATAGACAACTGACTGCTAGACACGGCATTGTCGAAACTTTACAAACCAAGCATGGTGGTGGGTGTCACCGTTTACTAATATAAATTGACGGCCCGTGGCAACTGTTTATACGAGTAGCTGTGACTGCCGAAAATATCGCTCAGCTTTCTGCTATTTATTTTGTACTTATGTATTTAATAACACGTTACATATCTTTTTAACCAGTTTTAACAAGATGATATCGATATTTTGCTAGGTGACTACTCTGAAAAGAAACATCGAAACAAACCCTGGGATCAAAGTCTCTTTTAAAGTCTATACAATTAATGTATTAACTACATCATTTAAGGGAACCATTTAGGTACCTGAGGTTGTCTTTTGAAGAAAGTACCACATCGATTAGAGCTGACCTGTCTGAAAGTGCACTATTAGGAGAACTGAACTCTTAGGAGCTCAAAACATTAGCAATGGATCCAGTTTATGTCAGTGCGGTGTTCCGTAGTCTGTGTGTATCACTAATAATATATGCTTATAACTTTTCAGATGTACGATAATTTAATGTATAGACTAAGTTTGAATTTGAGTATTCATAGCGACATGGTTCATGCGACTGTATCTCTAGTTTAGAAGTTGTTATTCATTGATTCAAATGAAAACAACTTATGTTGTTAGTGTACAACAACTTAGGTTGTTTGGAACAAACTATGTAGTTATGATAGAGTCGAAAATATTAAGAGCCTCTTTTACAGTGTTCGTTTACTATCTGCCAAATAAAGATGTACCTACTTAATAATTAAACTTACCGAGTTTGCGTGAAAGTACCTACCAGCTTAGTTAAACAGAACTAATGTAGAGGTGATACCACTAATCTGATTAATGAAATTCTTAAATTCACTCACTGGCAGAACGCAATGCCTAAACTATATATGTAAATGTAAAAGACATATTATGTATAATAAATAAAGTAACTACGCATGAACAAACTCAAAACTAATAAAAAATAAAATTAAAATATTAAATTAGTCAGAACGCTGCCTTATCAGCCACATCTAGTTGAAAAGAATTTGTATTTGTATCCTTTAATCTACATATTAATAAAGAACTATTTACAGTACTTTTTTAAATTTAAGGTTTAGTAGTTTCAAAAATAAAGGGAAAAGGAATGGTTAATTTTTCATCTGTTTTCTTGTATAACTACCCTTAACCATGCCCAAGAAAACCGCTAAAGCTGGGCAAGTGGTTTCTATGGCTTTAAATTACTATTTGTGTCTTGTATGTATGACGTGTAGTCGGTGAAAATTGGACAAAAGAGTGGAAAAGTAAAGAAAATGACATGGGAAAACAATCCCCTTGCTTGGCAAGAGATAAAGTCGTGTGGGAAAATCCGGTGCCTGGCAAAATAATGAAGAATATTACAGCGACCACATAATATTTGAACCTAGAATATTCTTTTTTTTTGTAAATATATATAATATAATTACTATCACTGAAAATATTTAAGTAAAAGTTCTCAATTTCGTGGTATTTTACATGTCCCTGTAGTAATACAAAACATTATCAGGCTGGAGGTATATATCTCCCACAATCACCACCACTGATCAGGCAATGGACACAGTTCTCCCACATACTTTTAGAGGTTGTTATAAAAAAAATATCTAGTTATCTGCACAGAAATATGACAATGCCACAACAAAAACTCATAATCTACAACATATAAAAAATAGCACGTCTTTCGTGATTTCGACATTATTTACAAAAATGTCTCAGCTGGGGCACATACTCGACGACTTCACGAATTCTGCTGTCACTGTGACATTTACATTCCGTTACAACATTACAACATCGTTCACTTTCATCATAGTCATCATCATATCAGCCGAAAGACGTCCACTGCTGGACATAGGCCTTCCCCAAGTGTCGCCACATCAACCGGTCCTGTGCGTCTCGCATCCATCGGTTACCCGCGACCCTCACCAGGTCATCGGTCCACCTTGTGGGAGGCCTTCCAACGCTGCGTCTTCCGGTACGCGAAACCTATGTAGCAATATTTTTATTTTTAGCACATTACTTATTTGAGTCAAAGCCAATTAATTTATTTCAACCAGACTTTTAATTTACAGTTTGAAAATAAAATATTATAGTGACTAGTTTTCCATTCGCAAAAAAGTAGATTCTTATAGAAAAGAACGGACAAGAAACTCCATAGTGACTATTTTCAAATAAAACGTACGACGTATCCAAACCAACACCACAGTACTAATAGGTAAAAAGTAATACCATAAGTGGTAAAATTAATAAATGCTATTAATGGACATAGTCTATACTCACAATTATTAACAAATTTTGCAACCATTGATTTATATAAATTGAGCACACAGTTTCCTCTCCCGGTAATGCATCCGTATCGCGTTGCAACCGCACGGCTGTGTTAACGGCTCTCACCCTGATGAGCAAAAACTTGCGTTTTAATAATATCGAGTGGTTTTAGTTGATTGCTACTGAAGAGAATCTCGTTTTTCCTGGTATATTTTCTAGTTAAATTAATTAAAATATAGTTTTGGGACCTCGTAGCTAAATAATTACAGCCCCATGGTACGATCTTCGAGGTTAAGCAATGGTCGATCGTCCATTACATAACGATAATCCTCCGTACCTCGGAAAGGACGCCAAACCATTGGTCCCGGCTGTCATTTGTAGATCTTTGACAGTTTGTAAATCTAACACCAGTCTTGCCAAGGGTTACCGTATTACCCAGTTACTATCCAGTAACTGGGTAATACGGTAACCCTAGTAGTAGGGGTCAGAAAGGGGCCCGTTAGGTTAGCCTGCCAGGATTGCGGATTTTGTGCGAAAGAGTTTCCGCGGCCCTGGAACGCAAAAGGCACTAGGAAGAGCATGGATGGGTTTTAATCAGTAAGAGTCTGACACTCCCTCCCGCTCCACCCAGAGCGGAAAGGGTCATTTCATGATTTCCCATCCTTAAAAAAAAAAAGTGGTCAGAGAGGCGGTCGTTCCTTGTAAAATACTGCTACTCAGTTGCATCCGGTTAGACTGGAAACCGATATCAATATAGTTGGGAAAAGGCTAGACAGATGATGGAATAATTATCCAGTGTTTCAGAAGTGCGTGGTCATATTTAAGGGTGATGTTGGGTAGCTGATATACATTAAGGAAAAACCAATGAAAACATAAAAAATGAGACTTTTAAAAAACAACAAAAACGACCACGAGAAACGATTAAAAAGTTCCAAAGAAATGTCTTTTCAAGCAGTCTGATGCAGTTGGTGTCTTCAAATCTGTTATTGAACCAGCTCCTGTAACAAACTGCTTGAAAAGTCTAAGTCAAACTTTTTGGTCCTTTTTTTTGGTCGTTGAAAACAGGTCGTTTTTGAAAAAAAGTTTTTTTTTGTTTTGGTATTTTTTCCTTCATGTAGGTACATTATCAGCTACCCAACATCACCCTTAAATATGACCACGTATTTCTGGAACAGCCTGTATGTAGGTACGTTTAAAAAAAGAAACGCTATGCCCTTTTTGACCTCTATATAAGTAAAAAAGGGATATAGATCAAAAAGGGCATAGCGTATCTTTACAATGTATTCTTTTGATGTTTTAAAAACAGTGATAAATTTTTGGCCACCACAAAATTTATTGGCATGAGGTGTCTAAAAAACTCAATTTAACTGTCGTTTTGGCCAACAGACTGCGTTTCGACTGTCACCGAAATCTCACAAATTAGTGCAAAGGCTAATCAGAATTTATTTGTGGGCAATACTGACCGACCCAGGCGGTTCCACCATCAATAAATTGCAATTCAATTGACACAAATCCAGGGGCTCGAGTCTGCTATTGCAATCGTGTCTCAATGACCGGTCAGTGATCGAATATTTGACAACTTTGACAGTTTTTGTATGGGAAATGTGTCATAAGTTTGACGTTATACGTCAAAAATCGATCATTGATCGGTCATTGAAACACGATTGCAATAGCAGACTCGACCCCCAGGAATGTAATTAGTTGGTTTATCAATGAGCAGAAACAGCTTTTTGAGAGCTTTGTTTCAAACATATTTGATCCAAAGAAGCTCCAAATTTTTGTAAAGGAACATTAATTGGAATAAGAAAGGAAAAACAAAACCATTTGACACAGATACTTTCAATAGTCAGATATGTTTAACTAAACTCGCGATACTAAAAAATTCTCAGGCGCCATCTTGAATTATTTAACACTCCTCAATATTGCAAATACAGCTTCCGCCATTATAAACTGAGAAGCAGATTAATAAGCCGCCAGCAATCTAAAGTGGCTATAACGCTGCTAAGTGTTCGCGCACACTTGCGACACTGCGACGGTTTCCGCCCCGGACGCAGTTTGTGGGCGAGCCTTAAGTCAAGTGTCCACTGTTAAGTAGGCTGTGCACGGAGAGGTTTGCCACGTTAGCTTGACGATTAATTTGTTTTCCAGCTACGCATCCGTGCGTAGCATGGCTGTGAGTCGCAATGGAAGGTCCCGCTGCCATAGGACACAGAACTGGCATGCTGTGTGGTTTGAGACACCTTTACTAACAACATTTTACCTACCTACGCAATGTACGCTAAACAAGTTTCGAATATAAAAACCATATTCACAAGATGGGATCACTAAAAAAGTCTATTTAGTCCATTTATCAATAATTGGACATGTACCTATTTTTTCTTTTTTTTACGTAAAAAAGAAATGAAGACGATACAGTGCCAGTTTGAAATTTCGCGTGTCATCACACATTAGTACATTTTATACTTAGACGTGTCTCCATAAGCCCCTGAATTTGGCCATCTTCACAATGGTCGCCAAAGCGTTGCAGTGCTAAGTGCCGTCTATATTTTCATATAAAGCGAAGCTTAGGTCGCCTGCATAGCTTATCTTGGGCTGCTGTGGATCAACGCCTTAACTACTATCGCTTGTAATGCTTGTATGTACATAAATGGGGGTAGAATAATGGAGGGTATATGTGAGGCAGTGATAGAAGTTTATAGGGAACTTTATGGGTAATGCAAGAATGGTTTTAAACGTTTAAGGGATAGTAAATGAAATTGCAATTGGTGGAGATACGTCTTCCTCATTCATTGGTGTCGTAAAAGAAGGCTTTATCATGATCAACAGGGACGCAATTTTATGCGATTAAGACTCAATTGTTATCATTTAAAATAAATTTTATTGTTTATTTTATAAATCAAACGAAAAGCTAAATTATGTTTCAATCCTAAACCTCATTTCTGCTATGCCATAGTCGGGTAAAAATATAAAAATAAACTAGGAGGAGCACGCATGGGTTTTAGTCAGTTAGAGTCTGACACTCCCTCCTGCTCCACCCAGAGCGGAAGGAGTCATAGATCCCCCGTCTTTTTCTTCGTTTTTTTGCAGCCAGTTTAATTTCCATAGATATTTATTATCCCACCAGCAAAGCCCCCAACAATCCTTATTACAGCATAAGCTTTCCCAGTATTTGAACTCTCAATCACACTCAAATTGACCACAGCCCGCTTCACAATTAAACCGCCTTCACCCAGTTATAACCAGTTTTAACCGGCTTTAACTAGTTCCAACGGCATTTAATCTCCACGTAACCTAATTTGGTATGCAAAGTGAAACTTGGAACAAGATGGATCGCTGTAGTTTTTTGTACAGTTTGTACAGACTGATAGACGCCGCTTTGTCTAACTAGAAAAGGATGGGTCGTCTGTTGGCTTGGTTTTTAGGGTTCCGTACCCAAAGGGTAAAACGGGACCCTATTACTAAGACTCCGCTGTCCGTCTGTCTGTCCGTCTGTCACCAGGCTGTATCTCATGAACCGTGATAGTTAGACAATTGAAATTTTCACAGATGATGTATTACTGTTGCCGCTATAACAACAGATACTAAAAACAGAATAAAATATTTAAGTGCGGCTCCCATACAACAAACGTTATTTTTCTGCTGTTTCTTTTATAGATAAAGGTACGGAACCCTTTGTGTGCGAGTCCGACTTACACTTGGCCGGTTTTTTTCTAGGCTGTATTAAAAACGCTTTCATGGAAGACGATAGTCTATCACGTCTTGCGGCACCCTTATCTGACTGCCTCACTGCCAATCTTGGTAACTCGAATATACTTCACCAAAGCATGGAGTTTCTTCTAGTAGAAACTTGTAGCTAAATAAAAACCACAGCACAGGTTGATAACATCAGCAACTGGAACTGATGCTCCTGAGCATGGCGCAGTGACTGATGCGTTCGGACGGCGAGCAATGGGTATTTCGCCGTCCGATCAGAACAGGGCCTAGTAGACGGCGCCTTGTTTTCCACGCGCGCCGGTAAGCACAGTCAGCAAAAAGGGCGGGGCCCGCTAGGGCCAGAGTCTCTCAGGGTTGCGGTTTTTGTTCGAAAGAGTTACCGCGGCCCTGGATGGGTTTTAGTCAGTAAGAGTCTGACACTCCCTCCCACTCCACCCAGAGTGGAAGGGGTCATTTGATGATTTCCCATCCTTAAAAAAAAAGCACAGGTTGATCATCAAGGTTAAGCAATACTTGCCGAGGTCAGGCCGTGGATCTTAACAAACGGGTTGTTAGTACTGCGTTGAGGAGGGCAGGTATGCATCCATATAACTCTCAAACACCGCCGTCGAACTGGTGTGCCGTCCGATTTACACGTTTTAAAACTCTATTATTACTATAACGCAAGGCATATTATTTATATGATGTTGAAGTTTGACATGTCGGGAGCTTTACCGGTTAAGAGCGTTTACGCGGTACGGCTTTTCATACAAACTTTCAAATCCTTATTCTTCAAAATGAATGAACCGATTTTAACGAAACTTGGTATGCATACGCTAGATATCTCTCTCTCTCAGGTTTCAGAGGGAGAGAGAGAGCGATTTTAAGTTTTCTATAGTGAAAAATCACTATATCCTTCCCCCTGAACTCTTTTTCAAAAATATTTTCTGATAACTATTTAGACCTGGATGTCTAGCGTATGCATACCAAGTTTCGTTAAAATCGGTTCATTCATTTTGAAGAATAAGGACTTGAAACTTTGTATGAAATGACATACGGCGTACACGCTCTTAAGGGCTGATTTTTCAATCGTCAGTTATCTTCTAACTGAGGAATTAAAATGGCGGTTTGACAGATTTACTATACAAAATACACTTTATCTGACTATTGGCCCTACCATGACGTTTTAAAGCGTGAGTCACTCGAGCGAGAAGGAGGGATGGAACTATATAGGGTGTATAGCTCCGTCCCACCTTCTCGCTCGAACGACTCACGCATTAACACGTCATGGTAGGGCCGCAGGCCTAAGTCATATTGCATTGGAAGTCTGCCTCGCTGCCATGGTAGCTTGATTATGCTCCACCGTAACATGTTGTTTCTTTAAGGCGTGGTAAGTTGCAATATTTTTTAAATAGGCGTTGGTTGATAAATATTGTAATAAGTAGATTATTTTCTATTAATTCATGCAATTTAATTCTATTTTGAATTAAGGTTGGTTTTTGAACAATCATTCAATTAACACATATATGATGACCGTAAGATGACCGTTGATGGCCGTTTTGCGCGAATGTGGCGCATATCTTCCCAACTTGCATAATTTTTGTAATTTTGTTTATTTTTGGTATGCGTCATGCTTGTTGCAAATAAAGTCTTTTTTCTCTCTTCTTTCTATATCCCACGCTTCAACTTTATTCAAAACTTAATTACTTCTTAAATATACATATCTATGTTTGTATTATTTTTGTCTGTGCACACACAGAGACAGACACAGAGTGCCTACGTCTGAGGGGTTAAAACCTCTTTTTTCCAGCGCAGCATTTCAAACACATAAATACGTATTTCCATCAGCATCGCAAATGTAGAATTCACCTCGAAACTCAACGCTAAATAGTAGCCACGTTTGCAAAGCCAACTTTTACTGCGTCTGAAAGATATCTAGTTTTGAGCCTAGGTAGCAAAACCGCAGGCAAAACCGAGGGTTAGTTCAACATACACGAGTAAACGATCCTACTCGAAACCAATTTGGTTAGTATCCTCAATTCTCGTTAAAACTTTTAACCAGCGCCACTGCACGACATACTGGTAGAAACGGGGTTCGTTTGTTTGCTTTTCATGTTCTCTTTAGGGTTCTGTACCCAAAGGATAAAAACGGGACCCTATTTGTAAGACGCGGAGTCTTACAAATAGGGTCCCGTTTTTATCCTTTCCATCTGTCTGTATATCTGTCACCAGGCTGTATCTCATAAACCGTGATAGCTAGACAGTTGAAATTATCACAGATGATGTATTTCTGTTGCCACTATAACAACAAATAACAACTAAAAACTGAATAGAATAAGTATTTAAGTAGGGCTCCCATACAACAAACGTGATTTTTTTGCCGGTTTTTTTTTATTATAAAGAGGAGGTAATGTTACGTTTGTATCAAAAAGTTTATTTCGTGCGCTAATGAAATGCAAAAACTTTATGTTCAGTGGTTTCTAAAATTGTGCCTCTTTTTATTCTTTAGTCTAAATTCTCGCAAGGTAGGGAACTACCTTGACGGGTCAGCAGCAGGGTGTGGAGCCGAGTTACAAACTATGCCCCATCTCCTATCCTGCCTTGTGTGCCCCAAAACATGGAGAAAAGGTGCGCTGCCACCAACGATGTGGAAGTAGCAATGTTTTGGGTTACTTAAACTTTATATACTGTCGTGCCAGGGACACGAAGAGGAAGAAGAGGCGTAATTCAACTTGGCCCACCTTTTTCAACCAACCACAGAGTGCCACAAATAATTCACTTCTCCTCTGCTCCCAGTCTTGACGCACTAGTGGTGCGTCAAGACTGGAAGCAGGTGGACGCGGTGCGGTATAACGGTCAGCTCAGACCACCACAAGTCCAGCAGCGACAAAAGTCGATTGCAGATGATGCGGTAAGCAGTAGCACGCAGCGTGAAATCCAGGAAAGTGGAAGATCAAGCGATTGATTTCCACGAGCGGTGAATTTGCAGATGCGTGTCAAATGTATCTAACAACGGATCGACGCAGACTTTCGCAGCTGTAAACAGTACATTCGGTGCAGGAAGGAACGAGATTGGAATAGTAAGCGCAACCTATGGTTATTGGCATACTTTTGCCGAGAAAGAACATAGCCATAATGTCAATCAAGTGTCATCTGATAGTGACAGTTTGATCTTACGTTTTGACGCTAAAACGGCTGATAAGCAGGCCTAGACATAAAACTTTTCTGTAGTGTTAACGTCAGACGCTTACGACAAAAACAAAATGTATAGTAATGTATAGGAATGACATTAGGTGATGACGTTTTCTTTCCATATCTAATATTATTCCTATACATTTTGTCGTCAGCGTCTGACGTTAACGCTACAGAAAAGTTTTTTGTCTAGGCCTCCGGATCGTCATAAAATTTGGCAGATTAATGTACAACGTGTAACAGAATAAACACAATACTTCTTAAGGGGTCATGCTATCCATCATTATGAAAAATTTTTACTATGGGGCCACCCCCGAAATCGCAAAAAATAGCTGTCGCTGTTCAGTACATTTTGTCGAGTTAAGCGCACAGAAATGTATGAGGCAGTCGTTTTTTTTTTCGAAAATTCATTGTTGGTCCACAATTAAGCAAGACGTATACTGACCCCTTAAGAGTACACATGCCGCCCGGTCGAACTCAACGGTGGGCGTGGCCTAAACGCTTGCTATTTCATCAAGCGGCGCGCGAGAAAGGGAAATGCACAATCATTGTTGTTAGAAACGGGCGCGTAAAAATTGATGAGTAGGCTTCTAGAATTAGTGTTCTTATGACAAAATAACTGATTTGTTTTATTCGAAGTAAAGTTATATAAATTCTTGAATAAATAAACTACTCCTGTACGCATTTAGTTTTAGAGATTTCATCCTCCTTCTGTTATTTAATTACGTACAAAGTTGCGTTAAATTACGGGTTAAAATATGGAAATTTTGAGGCTGATAACTTTAAAATGACTAAATATTTTTAAATTCTGTTTTGGTACAGGCATAGATCACAACAAGACAAAACAGTATTATGCCCGTCTTGGAACAAAAAATGTCAAACAATGGAGTAATCATCCTAAAAAAATTGTATGGAGAAATACGTGGCTTGTGCAGCCTTAAGAGGTATTGCGTTTATTCTGTTACAGGTTGTGCAACTCACACTCACTTTTTCACTTTCACGTTTTCTAACTGTTCTATATCTGCTCGACGTCCGTATGTCACTTTATGGATCCAGCAGAATACCAGCGTCAGGTACATTTGCCTGGCACATGCTGAGCTGGACTCACATTTGGTGCAACATGGAGACACGCACCGCACAAGATCACATTTTTTTTTCTTGTCATCTTCAAATATATTTATGTAGGAAGGTAGTTTGGCACTTCTGCCACAGATTGAAATCAAATCATATTCGTAGTACTCTGTTTGTTTGTTGTTTTTTTTCTTTTGTTTGTTATTTCAAATATTTGCATACTTTTCATAATTTGTGTAACTCTTTTATGTGCCGTGTTTTATCTATCTATCTATCTATCTACATATAAAGATATGGATAAAGACATAGGCTACTTTTTTACGCGCTTTTTTGGATGGAGTGATGGATGGATGGATGTTTGTTACTCAATCACGCCGGAATGGCTGAAAGGATCTGGACGAAATTTGGCATAGAGATAGATCATAGTCTAGCATAGCGCTAATTTTTTACCCTGGGATTATGTTCCCTTGGGATAATTTCCGACTTTCACGGGGGCGGAGTAACAAATAATATGAGATAGATATTTTGCCCATAAATGTGTTCATTTGAACGGCAAACCCAATTGCGTCGTCGCGCCGACAGAAAGTGCCAACCGGTTTTGACCGGCACGAAAAGAGGGCAAGTGCCTTAAATTTCCGTCTACCTTATTCCGCTGCTTTCAATTCATCAATTAAAACAAAGCTAAGTGCGGACAGCTACGCCAACAGTAAGTGACTAATAAATGCCACAATTTCCGCATAATGTTTGGCTCAGAATAAATTGGATGTCCCACAATCAGCGCTGATGATAAATTTTAAATGACCTAATTAACTGCGCGTTGTGTAGTAATTTGTTGTCTATGCTTAAATCATCATTTTCACCGAGCGACGCTGGGAAATGGGTGTCATCGTGGCATGAAAAACGTGGTATAAACGCAACATTATTTTTTGTTTTTATACCACATGGTAGGTAAATCTTCTAGAAATCTGTTTTGAAATGAAACTTGAAACCTTATACGCAAATATCTACTATCTTTTTAAGACTGCACTTTGTCGTCACTATCGAAAAACACCGCCCAAGTCGGATTTTGCGGTTCTTTAGGGTAGTATTTAAACGCAAATCAAAAAATATCCTTTTTCTATGCAATAAGATTCCGAATTCTCATCAAAATTACTGATTGCACAGCAAAATATTCAACTCAAAATATCACTAAACACACTACAATTTATTTTCGCAGCGTACAGCGATTTTTCCTAAAGCAAAAACAGCTAATAATCTAATATCTAATAGACCTATCCAAACCTTAAAATATTCTATGCATGGTTGATGGTGGGCTTGGTCGACGGAGCGGGGCTCCTACTTCTGTGTGGTTTATAAAAAAATGACCACAAAGGGGATGGCGAGGTCTATTCTAAAAATATAAATGATGAGTACCTATGTATTGATAGGCGATTATTTATTTGATATGCAATTTATAATATCCGCTTTTAAATGTAATTGGATAAAAAGTTTACAATACCATAACCAAGGTTATGATGTTGTAAACTTTTTTGTATGTAAATTAAACACTAGGTAATATTCAAAGTTCTTAAATAAGTTGGTTATCACGTGGTCTTATTTTATCTTTCTTTCTTCCAATCAAATCCAAAATCAAACTGGGAACTATTATTTGGATTTTAATCTAATGCAAATTATAACGTAATTAATTATTATAATAAATGCATGCAACCTGGGATGGACAGTATTTGCCTGATTTTGGCTGGAATAATTTTAATTACCTATAGTCATTACTGTCACAGTCATGACGACTTCACCTCCAAATATCTCGATAACGTGACTCTTTTGGGCACCATTTTGCAATATGTTTTGTTTGTTTAAGTGCCCTCTTTAAACATGTTCCACCACGTGCCATGTTTTGAAAAAAAAAAAACAAAATGCGGCCAGGTAGTTATGTCACAAAGGTTTGATCCCCTTTGTACACTTGTTTTTACAACGTGTAACAGAATAAACTCTATTGCGTTTATTCTGTGGTCCCTTAAGTGGTCATTGCACTTATCTTATGAACAACTTTCAGTAAGGGATCGCGAAGGGACACACGAAGAAATCGTGAAAAAAGAATAGACTGCCCCATTTATGTGCGCATGACTTGACAAAATGTAATGAAATATTATTCCGTTTATTAATTTTTTTAACTTAAAAAAAAATGAATAAACGAAATACATTTCATATGTTATGTTTTGAATAAACTTTTTTTTCTGTCCTTGCAAATTGATATCCATAGTTTGATATAAGGTAAAAGCATTTCTAATAAACTTAATGTATGAAATGTGGAATATTATCATTATTAGATATAAACAAGGGTGAGCATCGATCCAAATATAAAAACTTAACTAGTGGAAGCAAAGCTGAGAGGTGTACCATGACGTACAATAAGGTATAATTTAATATAAATATTGTTATTCGATGCTTTTTCATAACCTGTTCGTGATATACCCATCATTGTTAATAATATATCTTTGTTGAAGAAGAATATCATTAAGATAATCCAAAATATGAATTTTACAAGTGTGAACCGCTGTATAATAGTTTACCAAACAAACGATTTTAGCACAGGTATTCTTTGCCGCGGCATCACGACAAAAATAGTCTATCTAAAAATAAAAATGCTCATGGCAACTCTTTTCACCACCCCAAAATAAACAAAAGGGAGGAAGTTGACACAATTGTGGATAAAGAATTGTTTTCTGCGGGTATTTTCCAAAAGATATTAAATGGATGGCATAACAAAAAAGGGGTGTTGTCTTTTGTTTTCTGCTAATTTTCTAAAGGTTTGCGATTAACGCGTATTTTGTTCTTGTGTCAACACGCTTTTTAGGGTAGCTTAAAGAAATTAATGTAGTCGACTATTTATGGCTTTCTCTGGTGCTATTTTCGGTCAGGTTTGTATAATTTTAAAAGATTTGTTGCAACAATTTTCTTTAAAATTTTAATAAATTTTAAGTTTATGATAAGCATTATACCATTTATATTATTTATCTACACATGGTTTTGCAAATAAAAAATGAAAAAAGATTTGTTGCAACAATTTTCTGTAAAATTTCAATATTATTTTAAGTTTATGATAAGCTTGATACCATCTATATTATTTATCTACACACGGTTTTGCAAATAAATAAATAAAAAAATCATTTCTTCGTTATTGATAGTAGGATGTTGTAATTCGCATGAAAAATCATTATACGCATTTCGATATCTAAAGTAATATTACAGATAAGTAAAATTTAGTGTTTTGGATTAAACGTTTGTTATAGGTAATTTTATCAGTGACAGAAGGCTACGCTATTACTGAGTGTACATTTTATCTCATTTTTATAAAAGTAGCCGCTGAACTTATTTTTGGGACTGATTTCATGGACCCTATAGTCCATTGGGAAAAGGCCGTCGCTTGTTTCGCGGATACTGGAATGTCCAGTGGTTACATGTTGAATATATATGTCTATTCCGTTTTAACCTTTACATTTATTCGCTTCAACGCACTATCTATCCTTTTCTCTGATATTAATACGTATTTTGCCATAGGTGGCGCTAGATTTTGATCAAAAATTTTACATCACCACTTCATCATCTTAAGGATCACAATATGGATCACTGTTGTCCGAATTAAATGAATTTCAATTTCATCAGCAGCCTCTTTTTCATCTGTCTTAATAGTTTTCAACCCTCTCTCATCATCTTTTCTTTCCTGTCCCACTGTGCCAACCACCACTGACATTCCATCTCCTTAAATAAACTCAGTGACCACAGACCGCCACCACTATTTAAATACCAGGTACGTAGTAAATCAAGCAAGTATTCACAGACAGACTGCGCCAGGCAGGACCGAGTCGAGCCTGCATAGTTATGGGCGCAAAGTTTTTGGATTCCGCACGCATCTGGCGTGGAATTTCCGCTATTATCGAGAATACTTGAAGGATGTGTGAAGGGGTGGAGGTGGTATTCGATAAATAGAGAATACGCAGGTGACGTCTTGTGGCTAAGTAATAATAGCCGCACGATTCGATCTTAAAAGTTTAGCAACCATCTTAACATTCAGAGACTTTTCTGTGCCTCGAAGCGCAAGATAAGCCGTTGGTTTCGGCTGTCATTTGTAGATCTTTGGTAATTGTAACGGATTGTCGGCAGTCACAAAAACTGACACCAGTCTTGCCAAGAAGTACCGTCGTACCCTGTAACTGGGTTGTGGATATCAGATAAGCAGTCACTCCACGTGAAATCAAATCAGCAGATGACTCAGTGACGGGAGATACAGTGAACCTTGGCATGAGTGCTTAAGCAAAGGTTTCTTTTCTTAATATTTCACACCTGGGTCCCCAAGGCGGAGTGGGTGGAGGTGTTAAGCTTCAGTTGAAAATCAGCATCAGGCAACTATTAGTTGTCTAGCATTTTGCTGAACTGGACTTTTTCGCGCAGCCGTGGGACACACAATGTTATTTTTTTTTCTTTAAATTAAGCTTCCTAATTTTGTACCTACAACAACCGGTCCTGTGCCTCACCAGGTCATCGGTCCACCTTGTGTTTAACTATGTGTGTCAAATAAACAAGTTTTCTGTCTTTCTTTCTTTCATTCATTTAGTATATTTGTATATTGAGGAGACTCGATAAATTATATTGAAGATACAATTTTCTTGTCAGTGCATTGTTAAGTTTTTAAATAATTTGGGGCCAGTAGGTGGCCATGTTCAGCTAGGTTCCTAAAAAAACATTCCACGATATGTGAGTTCTACAACGTGTTACAGAATAAACGCAATACCTCTTAGGTAAAAGTTTTACTATGGGCCCACCTAAAAAAACTGACGACTTTACGATCAAGCAACTCGTAAGTTTTTCTGTGATTTTCGTACCTACCATATCTCAAAACTGTCAAACAAGTTAGAGACTACATTTTGCTTTTAAATTACTCATTTGTCTTTCTTAACCCAAGAAAAAACTGACACACTGACCGATAGTGGCAAGAGCTTTGGATCTGGAACAGCGTAAGAATTTTCTGTACTAAATCTGATCAGCAGGTATGTGCTCGTCTGCCAGGGTTGCGGAATTTGTTTGAAAGAGTCACCGCGGCCCAAGAATGCAAAGGGCATTGATGGAACACGGATGGGTTTTAGTCAGTAAGAGTCTGACACTCCCTTCCACTCCGCCCAGAGCGGAAGGAGTCATTTGATGAGTTTCCATCCATAAAAAAAAAAAAAAAACATTAAAAGTAGGTACCAATTGACAGCCAACTTTACCACCACGCGCTCTCATTGGTCAAATCAAATAGCGCGCACTGGGGAGTGCGCGCTATGAGGAGGAGGCTTCTTTATCCATTTCACGAAATCACTCCAACATTCGCCAGAGAACTAAAGTCACCGACATTGCGCGAAGAATCAGCATGCTGAAATGGAAGTGGGCCGGCCATGTTTGTAGACGGACAGACGGTCGATGGAGCAGACATATGTTAGAGTGGAGACCGCGTATGGGCAAACGTAGTGTGGGACGCCCTGCGGCACGATGGATCGATGATTTGAAGAAGGTAGCTGGCAGCGGTTGGATGCGGACTGCTCAAGACCGGGATGGTTGGCGCTCTTTGGGGGAGGCTTACGTTCAGCAGTGGACGGCATTTGGCAGACATGATGATGATGACTCCAACAGATTGCAGGAAAGCTAGAGGAAAAGTACCACACATCAAAAATACCTCATCCAAGCCAATATATATCGGCCCCTACCATCGGCAGCATCCGAGCGATTCCCGCGGTCGCACCAATTAATCAGCTCCGAGATATTGATTAATTATCGCTGGTCAGTGTGCGAGCAGCCTAACGCGCCCAGTGTGCGCTCGGACTAATGTGCCGGATTACCGATGCTAATGATCTGGTTATAATCTATGGTTCAATATAGCCTGTGTCTGGATGTTAGGTGCGGAAGTGGAAGCCTATGTTTGTGTCTGGATGATGGGCAGGCAACATGTTTTTGGGCAATGTTTCATTTATTGCTTACAACAAGGTTTTATGATGATGACGCTTCGAAGGATTGTGCAATCATTCTTTTTGATCCGCTTGACCAATTAATGCACCAAACAAAATAGCGTAATATCACTAACATTTTTTTTATAGTTATGATATTCAGTAACTCACTAAGCAGTCGTACGAGCCGATGTTCAAGGTTAACCAATGCTTGCCGAGGTTGGTCTGTGGATGGATGATCATCATAGCATACCGAGACTCCTTCGTGCTTCGGAAAGCACGTTAAGCCCTTGGTCGTTTATAGATCTTTGGCAGTCGTTACGGATGGTCAGAAGCCAGAAAATCTGACACCAGTCTTGCCAGGAAGTACCGTTTTACCCAGGTAATGTATTGTGGAGGTCTGGTGCCTCAACCACTCCACGTAAAATACTGGTATTCAGCTGAATCTGGGTTGACTGGGAGCCGACCCCAATATAGTTGGAAAAAAGCTAGGCAGATGACGATGATGATTCTGTAACTTACTGCCGGATTTTTGTTTCCAAAAGACTTTAAATGTTTACCATCCTACTAATATTATAAATGTGAATGTTTGTATGTTTGTATGTTTGTATGTTTGTATGTTTGTATGTTTGTATGTTTGTATGTTTGTATGTTTGTATGTTTGTATGTTTGTATGTTTGTATGTTTGTATGTTTGTATGTTTGTATGTTTGTGTTTCAATCAGGCAAAAACGGCTGAAGGGATTTGGATGAAATTTGGCACACATGTAGTTCATATCCTGAAATGAGACATATGCTACTTTTTATCCCGGTAAGTGGCATGGATCAATGAAGACAGGAGGAAGTGGAAATCAGAGCCGCTGCTGCCTTAGTACAACAGATTTACAAGTACCAGGAGACCAAAAACATCAAGTACCAGGAAACCAGAAACATGTCATAGTATTTTTTGGGCTGGTTAGGATAGGTGTAGGGTAGGTGCAGGGTAGGTGTAGGGTAGGTGTAGTGTAGGTGTAGCGTAGGTGTAGGGTAGGTGTAGGGTAGGTGTAGGGTAGGTGTAGAGTAGGTGTAGGTAGGTGTAGAGTAGGTGTAGGTAGGTGTAGTTACAATACAAATCAAGAAACCTCCCTATTTCCGATTTTCACGCGGGTGAAGCCGCTGGTAGAAGCTAGTCTTACAATATAACCCTTTCTAAGTAATCAATAAAGAAAAGTCTTTACCTAAATCTAGAAGACACGCAGGGTTAGACCGTGTTCATCTTGATCGAGCAATAATCCATCACTTGGTTCGTGGAACGTCTAGACTAGAAACCTCAAATGTAATTGGGGTATCTAAGTCAGATTACTTAATAAAATAACTCTATAGGTTTTTATTTACGAGTATCTTATAAGTACTTACAGGTACTATTTTATATTTATGACCGGATTTTGCGATGAGTTGACTCAAAAGCTTGATTATTATAGACAGACATACGGATGGACAATGAAAGGACCCTACATACAACGTGTAACAGAATAAACGAAATACCTGAAAATGAGTCACTGTACTCATCATTATGAACAACATTTGATATGGGACCAACACTGAAATCGCGACAAAAAATCGACTGCCCCATACATTCATGCACGCATAACTCGACAACGATCTTTTTTCGCTTATTTTGTTACACGTATATGGATTCCGTTTTCCTTCTGAAGTAAACCTTAATACATTGTACACTTTTTTTTTATCAGGGTTAGATATATTTAGTATCTGGTAAAAAAAACACTCTTTATAATTATTGCAACTATAACTATATACCTAATAATAATAATAATAAAGCCTGTTTATTTCCTTAATAAAATTCAATTTACAATGAAATACAAATCTACACTAATATTATAAAGAGGAAAGATTTGTTTGTTTGTTTGTTTGTTTGTTTGTTTGTTTGAAATGAATAGGCTCCGAAACTACTGAACCGATTTGAAAAATTCTTTCACCAGTAGAATCCTACATTATCAGAGATGGACATAGGCTATAGAATATTATCAAAAAAGTTAGGGATCCGTATGAAAACTTCGATAATGTGACCCAAGGTGTGAGAAAAAATCCTTATATCGCGTACGCTGCGGAATCTATTGACAATAGAGCAAAGTGATGTACTACAGTTTTATAGAGGTCATCAATATCTACAAAAAAGTCCGCGATACCATATGTCTAACTATTATGGATAAGTCACCATGACCGCTTTTTGTTAATATTAGTCAAGCAAATCCCATGGTGAATTAAAAAATGGTGATTATAGTACCATGATATTAATCCTTATCCATTTAAATGGTTTGATAATTAAGGTTGATTATGTCCGTGTAAATTACACTTTAAATCATTCAAATCGGACCTTTCGTTCAAAAGTTACGACGGTAATAAACATGCTCGGAGTAAGAAAAATGTCGCGGCTTGAGCGAACTGGGGAGAATCGTATCAATGCTTGGTCCGATGACGATGAAACACCACGGCATTTAAATGTTTTCGATAAAACAATAAGAATATCAAATGTTTGGATTTTTCGAAAATCAACTAGGTACATACATAATAAGGGGTGAAGCAGGGGTGAATAAGTTTTTAGGGGAGGAAATTATAGCTTGCTTCAATTTACGTCAGAATTCTATGAATAAACTACAAGTGGGATAATTGAAACAGATCATGTACCTAACAATTTTTGCATAATCAACCCCTGACGGGCTGAACGGGGTGAACAGTTGCGCTGAACCAATAATGAGAATCGTTGTGCTTAATTTTCCAAAACTAACCTTTATAAGGGGATATGTATAGGGGCGTTGCAGTTTGTGGAGTACCTACTATCCCCACGCGGACGAAGTCGCGGGCGAAGTGCTAGTATAAAATAAGTCTAACAAGTTACAATTTACAGTTATAATATAATTTACAATATTGATTTTATAATGATAAATTAATAATTAAGCATGCAAATTATATAATACTAATCATTGATATATTATTCTGAATTAATGTTAATTTTATTTTTACATTCATTATTTTACATATACATTTAACACTAGAAAGACCAAGGCCGTCAATTTGACCGCACGGCAATTTCATTCTCAAATATTTTACAAACTACATCTTTTTTTCTTTTCATATTTTATGACTTTTCCTAATTTACTATTGTTAGGCTTAATCTATATAAAAAAATATTTAACTTTATGTCGTATATGAGATTCCTTTACAAATACCTACTAAGACCGCACACCGTCAATGTGACGGCATATATTAATAAAGGCAGCGATAAGAATAGTAAACAACGATTTCTTCAAACTAATGAAGGTACTTCTGTTTATATGTCTGTTGAGTTCTCAGTTAGTTGTTACTGTCCAGCTTGTTTGCATTACACTTAGTAGACATTGGTTTCGTTCAGTGAGCAGTCGTAATTTGTTATAAAAATGAGTCGCCGTCTCAATAGTTTCAAATAGAACAAGAACTGTTGCGATATCGGGATATACAACTAGATGTGTCAGGTGATGAAAGTGGTGACAATTTATCAGACAGTGTTTGTGAAACCCGAGATGCAGAATTTCAGCCGGAACATGTCATTTCTTCATCAGAAGACTCCGAAGTAGATTCTCCTGCTACAAATAACAAAATTATTGTAAAACTGAGACCAATACAACCCTTACTGTCTATCAAGGAAAACCGGGAAAAAATGTTATTATTTTGAGTACTCTGCACCCCAACGTGAGCATAGGTAGGTACTGATAAAAAAAAACTGCCTGAGACAATTGAATTTTATAATGAAACAAAATTTGGTGTAGACATCATCAACCAAATGGCACGCAAGTACACTGTAAGAGCTGGAAGTCGGAGATGGCTTGTTCACGATTTTTACAATATACTTGATTTAGCAGCTATAAACTCGTGGATTCTATACCAAAAAGTCACAGGGATAAAAATTTCTCGGCATGATTTTATCCTTCAACTAGTGAGCGATCTACGTGCAGAGTATGTGAAAAAGAAAACTACTTCAACTGCGACTCAAAGACAAGAAACTAATTCTGAAACAAGTGAACGATGGACTACAAACAATAGGAGGCGGCAATGTCAAGTAAATCATAACTGTAAAAAAAATAAAACGTGTGAAAACTGCACAATCTGTAAAAAAGCCATTCGTGGAAAATATTAATAAAAGATTTGAAAAAAACTATTACTTGTTACAAATGTTACTCAGTTTAACTGCTAAAATTGTTTATTATTAATAAAAAATAAATTGACATTATTTTTATTTTATTTTAATGCAATACATGACTGAATTTCTAGTACCGTCAAATTGACCGCTGCGGTCTTTGAAGGTATAGTATGATGCCCGGCCCTTCTAGTGTTAATTACATTCTTCTTGACATATTTATTAAGGACCTACACAACCAACCATCTACCAACTATATACCTACACACACTTAAATAAAAGACTCCGAGTGCTCATTACTTGTTTAAAGATCTGTCAAGACGCTTAGTTGACACTTCGCGTGACCTGGGCTGGCTTTTACCTCGGACAAAGGATAAGCATTGCCATACAACGTGGCTGTGCTGCCAGCCTTTTGGGTACATTACCAGTGGCCTGCGATGCGGAGGAATTTTTCGACGACATGTTTTCGATTGTATGTGTAAATGTTTGTCCTGTTCTTGTAATGAGGTGTACAATAAAGTATGAAATAAATAAATAAATAAACTCAACGTTTTGCGTTAAGTACGATCATGTAAACAGTCAATGGATGTTGTAAAAATATGTGCTAATTGAAAATCACTAATTCACTAACTGACTGTTTAATGATGATTTTGTTGAGGTAAAACATCACAACAAAATCATCAATGTTGTAATTTCACGAAGAAACAAAAAAGCTAATTATATTTGTACTACCCGGAATTCACAGCGATATTCTAATACATAATTATGAAATTCAAAACAAGGTTAATTTAGCTTTTAATTGGCAAGGGTTATTGTGGTCATACGCAGTTCGAAACTCGTAGTTTTCACTTCGTTAGTAGCCAATTTAATGATCATAATTTTAAGCTTCCCGAATTTGGATGTTATTGGAATAGTTGTTAAATTTGTGTGAATCTATCTAACTAGGTATGTTTGTTTATATACCGTTTCACAGAAGTAGTGTGCGTGAGGTAATAAATAATCTAAAGTTAACGTAAAAAAAAAACAAAAATACACATTATTTAAGGTATGTTTAAAAAACTTGCCATAGCAAGAAGAGCTCCATGAATAGTGAATTTCTTGTTAACAAAACTCAATCGTACCTTTTGTTCAATCTGGAAATTGAACCCGGAATTTCACGACCACAGTACTTACGTCTGCTAGATTAGAACTAGCTGAAGTGCGATTCTGTAAACTTTTCACGGTGTAAGCTTAGGTAGCTTAAGTGTTCCGTATGGTGTCGGACGTAAAAGAATAGCACCATCCCATCACTTCCCGTAGGTGTCGTAAGAGGGGACTAAGGGACTCACCAGAGAATGGGCAGCAGCATTATCTATAGGTACATTGCTACAGTTACACTGCGATCGCCAATCCGCCTGCCAAGCGTGGCGATTTTTTTTTTTTTTTTATTATTGATAGGCACGTGCTTGACCACTATCTCACCTGATGGTAAGCGACGATGTGGTCGAAGATGGAGCACGCTTGCCTAGAAGTAACCTTTAACTCTTGACTTAAAGACTCCCAGGTTGTAGCTATCAGGAAACACAGACTCCGGCAGGGAATTCCACTCCTTAGCGGTACGCACAATGAATGTATTCCCAAAACGCTTTGTGCGTGTGGGTGGGATGTCCACCATGTACCGGTGGCGCATCGCCGTACGTCTTGTGGTCCGATGATGGAACGGGCTAGGCGGAATCAAACTATGCAATTCCGTTGCACACTCTCCAAAATGCAACCGATAGAAAACCGACAGGCTAGCAACTCGGCGTCGATGCTCGAGACTTTGGAGCTTCGACTCGACGAGCCTATCATTGCCGATGATCCTCTTGGCTCGTTTCTCTATTGACTCAAGGGTATCAAGCTGGTATCTGGCAGATCCGTCCCAAAGATGCGAGCAGTACTCCATACACGATCGAACTTGCGCTTGATAAAGTTTGAGCAGCTGTTCCGGCGTGAAGTACCGTCGCACCTTTGCTAGAATTCCCAACTTTTTGGCAGCCACTTGAGCCTTTGCATCTATAAATGTGCCAAAATTGAGGGTAGATGTCAACGTAACACCAAGAAGGTCAAGTTGGTCGGTTATCGACACGGTTACACCTCGGAAAGATGGAGCTGGGTGGAATTGGCTCCTTTTAGCGGAAAAAAGACACGCCTGGGTCTTAGCAGCATTGAACTTGACCAGATTGGCATCGCCCCACTCAGAGACAGCCTGTAGGGACAAGTTCAAGCGCTCAACCATAGCCTCTCGGAGAGACCGGATCTGCGACCCACCAGCTCGTGCGTTAGACACGTATCTCTCAGCAACAGTACTGTTGTCTGCATACCCAAAGGTACCGGGTTTTAGCAGATCATTAATATGCAGCAAAAACAATGTTGCCGAGAGCACCGACCCCTGAGGAACCCCGGCATTAATATCCAGCAGTCCAGACGAGCAGCCATCTATGACCACTCGGATAGACCGATTCCTCAGGAAGTCTGCAATCCAATCACACAATCCGGCGGGTAGACCGAAGGAAGGAAGCTTACCAATAAGGCTTTCGTGCCAGACCTTCATCATATATATACCTTCAGATTATGGCATACCCTCCCCATTTAGGGGATGCCTATGTCCAGCAGTGGACGTCTTGTGGCTGATATGATGACAAAAAAAAGAAGATTTTAAGAAGGTAGAACAACATCTATAAATAAAAACAGACACCAACGTCCTCACAAAGCTGCACGAATACATTTACTAAAAGCAATACTACAAAAGAAAGAGCTTTGAGACTAGACGACGCAACAAAAAGTTGACAGTATTGTGTGTTCTAAAAATAGTACAGTAGTGTAGTCGGAATGTACTACGGATCGTACCAGACGATACTATGGATCTGTCTGTCTGAGGCTAAGAATATATTGACGACTACATACGGATGATTTAGGTGACTAACTTCTTCTTGGAAACGATGACAATCTAAATTGTTCAGAAATAAGACGTAAAACAACCGGCCAAATGCGAGTTGGACTCGCGCATGAAGGGTTCCGTTCCATCCTACTAATATTATAAAGGTGAAAGTTTGTATGTTTGTATGTTTGTATGTTTGCATGTTTGTATGTTTGTATGTTTGTATGTTTGTATGTTTGTATGTTTGTATGTTTGTGTGTTTGTATGTTTATATGTTTGTGTGATTATATGTTTGTATGTTTGTGTAACAATCAGGCAAAAACGGCTGAAGGGATTTGGATGAAATTTGGCACACATGTAGTTCATATCCTGGAATAATATAGGGTTGGTCTAAGGTAGGTGTAGGGTAGCTGTAGGGTAGGTGTAGGGTAGGAGGTGTAGGGTGGGTGTTTTCTGAGTAAAAAATTTACAATACAAATCAGGAAACTCTGCTATTTTAGATATTCACGCGGGCGAAGCCGCAGCTGGTAGAAGCTAGTTATCTATAAAAACGTCAAAAAATCACGTTAGTTGTATGGGAGCCTCCACTTAAATATTTATTTGATTCTGTTTTTAGTATTTGTTGATAGGTATAGCGGCAACAGAAATACATCATCTATGAAAATTTCAACTGACTAGCTATCACGGTTCATGAAATACAGCCTGGTGACAGACAGACAAAAGGAACAACGGAGTCTTGGTAATAGGGTCCCGTTTTTACTCTTTGGGTACGGCACCCTAAAAAAGAGGCTGGGAATTCAACTAATAAGCTGTGCGTTTATTGAAAGTGTTTCAATACGTGACCTGCTTAAATTAAGTGCAATGTCTGTAAAACCTTTTTAAAAGCGGGTTAAGAGCGTTTAAGCCGTACGGCATTTCATACAAACTTTTAACTCCTTATTTTCCGAAATGAATGAACCAATTATAATGAAACTTGGTATACATACGCCATCCAACCAGGTCTAACATTTTCAAAAAAGAGTTTAGAGGGATAGAGAGAGCGATTTTAAGTTTTCTATAGAAAGGGAAAAATCACTCTTTCCTCCTGAACTCTTTTCGAAAATGTTCTCAACTAACTTTTTAGACCTGGTTGGATGGCGTATGCATACTGTTTCAATAAAATCGGTTGATTCATTTCGAAAAATAAGGACTTCAAAGTTTATATGAAAAGCCATACGGCGTAAACTCTCTTTATCAACTATAAAACAATGTATTTGTTGGTTGATATGTTGCCTGATTTCTTACATTTTAGAACTCTTGTGGCACAGGTAGGGTGGGAGCCATTAAGACTTTTTTTCGAAATCGCGGTGCACTTTGAAATATGTAAATATGGGTAGAAGGAACTTAAACGAACAATAGATGATAACGGTGCTGTAAAATGTCACGTTACCGAGATATTTGGATTTAAAGTTGCCATTATGTGTCCCGTTAGTGTATCCCTGGCATCACAGGGCCTATCAGAAAACGCTGTGATACTTTTTTTTTTAATATCGCAGCGTATGCTGAAATAGGGACCTTTTTGGCCTCGTACAGAATATTTTTATGCTGTTAGATTTCGTTAATTTTGATTAGCTACCTAGTATTAATTTTAATTTGTTTTGATTTTTTGTTTTATCTTGTGCGAGTCCCAAATAAATATTTTTCTTCTTCCATGTGACAAAAATAACTCAACAATCATTGAAAATTAATTAATTACTTGCATGCATTTTATTGTAATATATCACTAACTTACATTTAAACACATTTCACAACCACACATACAATTGATAGGATAAATGTTGAAAAGCAGACAAAATAAAGAACAACAAAAATAAGACTGTTGCATTTTGTCTATTTCTGTCTTTCAATCATGTTCTGCAAACAAGTGGTGTTCCAGGAATGTACATTGGATCACACACGAAGACAAAATGCAGCATTTGTCTGTCTGTCAACTGAGCACTGATACATACCGTGCTATTCCTTATCAAGCTCTTGAATAAAAATATAGCAAAAAACGTCGTCAAAGCTTCATATGAAGCTTTTAAAAATAATGTTTGGTGATTTTTGTAAGTACTGAATATTTGTGAAAACGTATCTGGATCAATAGTGTTATGGTTTTAAAATAATGCCGTTCATACTGCATACTTTTTTTTGTTATGCAAACTAGTTGCTTCATTTATTTTTTTATTTAAAATGTCAGACTAAGATTCACCTACTACTAACAAATAAAATAGCATGAAACAATTGAAGCCAAATTGCTCATGATTAGTTTATAAATTAAATTACGTTTCAATTCAGTACAACGTGGTAAAACACTAGAAACAATCCTCCAGTGAAAACAATCCTCCACGAATACGTACCCCTTTCATCAAAAAACAGACCCTCAAAAATACATGAAAAAATATTGACTCAACACTCGTCCCCGTCCACAACATAACACGCTCGATAAACAAGCAAACAGTGTGTATCGCGCCAAATTTAACTAAAGCCCGTGGCGCCGCCTCTCATTTTATTTGTTTTAAAATATCAGCGAGCGTGGATCATGTCCAATTAGGTACCGGCTGTCTAAGTAAACCTTTGGATGTATAAAACAAATAATGGCTTACTGGATGATTCTATTTCAGGCTTTGAAGAGATGCATGCTGTGGCTGTCGCATGTTTATGCTGCACCTGTTTCAGGGAACAAATTTGACCATACTTTTCGTAGCTAAATAATGGCAGCCGCACCGCCCGATCTAGGCAGAAGAAGAAGACAAAGTGATGTTACTAAATAATGTGGCGGCGTTCAGCGTTGCGTGTCATCTAATTACAGCGATTCCTAGCAGTCTTGAAGAAAGTCCAATTGCACTCTGATCGATCCGTTTTAAATTTTCAAAACGCGTGGTTCCTCTATCGCATTGCTATCCAAATCCCCCTATTCATCGAGTAACATCGAGTTTGTTGTTCAATAGTGATCCTGTAGCTTCAACGACTAAAGACTTGCGATTATTGTTCCAATACTGAGATTTCCTTCCATCATTTTGTCTAAGGACATTTTTATAAAATACCCACGATAATCCTAGTTAACATACTTACTCATTTTCCTCCAAAACTTCCCATCTCCATATCTCCTCGGACGCCCTCAACCCTCGATCACTCACGACCATGGTCACCTAAACGACTTCCGTTGACAACATCCTGCATCAACAAGAATATCGGAGCTCAGAAATGTTGTAATGGTGGGCCCAAATGGAGCCAGTGAACGGGTTAGTAAGTTGGGAGTACTTGGGTTTAGGCTTGTGATGGCACTTCACCATCGCTTCCGCAAGTACAGAAATTCTGCAAGAAATCGTAAGCATCTGTGTTAACTCTGCAAGTTTTGAGCGGAATTGTAGCTCAAGTCTACTAAACTAAGTCCCTGTAATATGCTCCACCGTCGTTAAAGAAATAAAATTCGGTACCGGAGTCTAGGCCTCTTGATAGCTACAACCTGGGTTTTTTTTAGGTCAAGAATTGTCAGGCAACGTGCTCCATCATAGACCACATAATAACTTTTCATCACGTAGGATTGTGATCAAACGCGAGCGATTTGTTAATAATGATCAAAGAAATGATCAAATGATTCGTATGAAATTTCAAATTTGGGTCCCATTTTGTTTCTGCCACCAGTTTCAGTACTAAATGCGTAACTATTTAGTGGAGCTGTTTTATTATATGAACCACGACGTAATTGTACTGCGATGTTGGCAAAGACACTGAACTGAATATTCTGAAAACAATTTGCCCTTTTAATACCAATACATTGATTTTTTTTCTTACAAAAAATTACACTTAAGCTTTTTCTTCACCTTGTTTGTAGGAGAAACCGGGGAGCGCGTGGTATGCAATAAAGGGTAGGATGTCCGTGTTTTACGTTTTTATATTAAGTGAGCGGTTGTGTCTGTGTGCTGTTTCTGCAGTGCGATTCTGTAAACATGTTGAAGTGAACACTTGGGCGGGGTGCACGACAGGTAAGTTGTCAAACCAAACAAATAAGATGGAATGACAGCTCACTTGTCGTTCACTCCGCCTAGGTGTACACCGTGAGATGTCGACAGAATCGACCGGCTGTTGTGTTCTGTGACTTGTGAGTGATGTTTTATTTCTTAGTGAAGCTTTATTTCATGTCACACATAAGCTTTGCTATTTTTTTATGCTAGTTACCACCAGGACCATTACTATTTGAATAAAGATTGTTTCTTCCAAACAATACATTCTGCCTCCTTTTGTTTTAATGCAAAATCGTAAATTTTGCCGTTGTGCTCAATTAGCAAAGTGACTAAATGATTTCCTTTTAGGGTAATACAATTTGAGTGGTACAAAATTAAATAAAGTTATTTCTGGCTCTGCAAAATGGCTTCCAGCAGTGGCACAGCTTGAAAAAAATTGCCACAACCTTAAATCTCTGTTGTCAGCCTTTGATCAATGACGACACGGTTAGCGCAGTGGTTGAGCGATTGACTGCTGTGCTGCGTATCGCGGATTCGATTCCCGCACAGAACAAATATTTGTATGGCCTACAGATAGTTATTTCGGGTCCGGCTGTTTGTGTATATGAGATGGCGATTATGGCAAACCGTTAAGGCGCTGTGAACAGCAAAAACTAGAAAATTGCTGGTTTCCTCGATAGTAATGATCGTCAAAGTTACCTCTAACTTTGACCTTAGAAAAAAGAAACCCATATTACTAGCCTACTTATGCCGATAAAAATTATACCTTAATAATGAATCGAATCTTAATGCAAAACTTTGTTGTTTTAGATTTTTAATAGATCAACTTAGTAAATATCTTGGGACAACTCACACACGGCCATCTGATCCCAAGCTAAGCAGAGCTTGTGTTATGGTAATCAGACAACTGATATACATACTTATATAATTTATAAATACATACATATTATAGATAAATTACACCCAGACACAGAACAAACAATTATGCTCATCACACAAAGTTTGTCCTGGGTGGGAATCGAACCCACGACCTCCGGCTTTGCAGTCAGGGTCACTAACCACTAGACCAACAGGCCTGTCAAAGTGTAGTGTAGTGTTGAGGAAATCGATAAAATGCTTCATATTTGGCAATAAATTGCAAGCATTTAGTCGTCGCGCTTCTCTTTCTTTTCTATACAGTCTGAGAGTGACCGAGCTTTTGCTGTTGTCAGCGTCTTAACCAAATTTGGGAGAAGCCCATGTCCAACAGTGGACGTCTTTCGGCTGATATGATGATATATGGAGCGACTGCCTATCTGACATCCACACTCTTCTAGACTAGTCCGAGATTCGATATTAGAAGGAGAAATCTCATAAATTAAAACTCCAATCGAAAGCAAATAAACCCTAGACACCATTTAGAACTAAAATATTAGGTAACGCACCTGTCAAGTCGACTGACCCTGTATCTACCCGACCTTAGTCACGCGTATAGTCTGGAGCAAGTTTAGTAAGTTCCCCCGGCTTTGACATCGGATGCTCATACTAAACTAATTATAGCAACTATGAGTTACACAAGACAGCGGTCGATGTAACTTTGCTATCTATTACATGATGTTTTCGCATTTCAGAGGGCCAATTCTACTTTCTACTCAAATTTCTAATTTTTGCTCAACGTTCGTTTTCGAATCTTAGTCGAAATCTGACGAAGAAAACCTCATTTTTTTCATACATTTTTGACAGATCTTTATGCGAACGTTGATTCAAATAAGTATATTTGGCACTCAGGTAAGACTGGTATACCAGATGTTATACCTACCCACAAAAAAAAATTAAGACTGATCACACCGGACAATATTGATCATTGTTTTAAAAAGAAACAAAAAAAAAACCGACTTCCAAAAAAAAACACTACAAAATACAAAATAACTTTAATTTCGGTAGTCGGTGTTTGGTTGCTTCTTAGTTATTTGACACCGACTTCCGAAATTAAAGTTATTTTGTACTTTGTAGTGTTTTTTTCGGAAGTCGGATTTTTTTTGTGAAAAAGTTTTTTTTTAGTGGTACCCAACACCTAACAACACCACTGAAAAGTCACAGGAAAGCAAAAATACGCAATTTCGCTAAAAATTGTGTATTAACTCGCATTGCTCGAACCTACAACGCTTATTTCTCTCAGGTTGACTTATTTAATTGTACAAAACCTAGTTTTAAAGCTCCGGATAACAATATCATTCTGAAAAACGAATAGCAGTAACGCAAGCTACAACTATGCTCTGTTCATCATCATCAACAAGCATTCATCACGATCAATTAATTAATTAGCAGATTTTTACATGTATATTTAATCTAACTTACAATCTTTGAATTTAAATTTATTATATACATACTGACTAAAGTCCGTTCGCATGGTTTACACACACTATGTTAATCAGGGAAATCTATTATTAGCCTTACAAAACTCACTTATATGTTCTGTAATATTTCATAAATATCGCTGTTGGTTTTCTGAATAAAGTAAAAATAAAAAAAAATAAAACAACGTCATATTCTCAAGTGAGTGCAAGTGGCAAGTGCCACTTGACTTTACTTCACAAAACCGTTCCGTGAATTTTAAAACTCTGATTCTCAAGTAATTAAATTCTGGTTCCCATTTTAATGACGATAGTCCCATCTTCAGTTTTTGTTTGACTCATTTCTATTCCATTCTCATCTTCTGCTTCCTTCGTGTCTTCAACAGTTTTCTTGATTTGTTTCTCAGCCTGTGTTTCAGATTTCTTGAAGATGGCATCAACGATGTTGCCAAAAGGAGTTTCCACCATCATGCAGAAGAAGAATGCTCCTATGAATATACTCGTTACTAATGTTATGCTTTTTAGACTCTGAAAAATAAGAAATTAGATTTTAGAATTCTGAATCAATGAGGATGAAAGTGTTACCAATTAATCGATCAATCAATTGGTGTTGGCCGTTGATTTACGTTTGGAGTGGTAGCTATGTTTTATTTTTTGGAATAGCAACTGTCAATCGACGTCTACTGATCCATTCTGTCATCGTTGGTTTGGTAATTACATACTCATCTTCATTTATATAAGTGGCGTTGCATCGTGGCGGCAGCTTGGGTGACCAGACTTTCAGACATGAGATGGGCTTCATCGATACTGATATGTGACGGCGACAGTATAAACAAAATAGCACAACATTCATATAATAGGAAATGCATAAAGAGTTCTAAAGAATGCACATAATATATTTTGAAAATAAATAAACGAAGACGGCACCCACAAATTACAGAATACAAAAGAACAACAAAGAATTAAAAAAATGAACAAACCAAACTTATGCGTTGAACATGCTCACGCCCATAGGATTATCAACTCAGAATTTGATGGACATTAAACACTTAGTGCTGGTTTTCAGTTGGCACCTCGTACGAAAAAGTGAAAAAAGAGAATATACTTACAACTCCCACTAGACTAGTTCTCTGAACGGTTATAATCGAACCCACTTCAGTTCTGACGAAGGCGATGTGCACGAGGTAGGCGCTATACGACAACCGACCGATGAACGTGAAGGGTCGCCACTCCAGGATTGGCCGGTACAAACCTGTTAGAAAATGAATGGTAACAGTGAATTCTATGAAGATCACTTGGCCTCGAAATTTGCATCATACCACGTAAGGTTATTGCAGAGACTGTCAAAAATGTTAAAAAAGGCTATAATTATGGTCTGATTGCACTTCAAAGCAGGTGACGAGTGACTTATTTTTTTTTACAAAGCTGCTAAATCTCGTTAAATTCATTCATTTGGCGCAGTCGTGGAACACAAAATAACTTTCTTAACACTTTTGATGAAGAATTACTGTTAGTTATGAAAAAAACTAACATCTTTCTTTATTTTTAATATTTTTGAGTCAAATTAGTATAAAATAATGTGAACATTAAAGGTTTTGAATCCTAAGAAATGTCCTGCAAACGTAGTCTATTTATATAATCTACCCCCTACAGACAGTTGTTCCGGGTCTGGCTGTTTATTAATGTGAGTCTATGTATTTGTAAACGCACCCAAGATCAAGAAAAAATCGTAACGCGGGGCAACAATTGTTTCCTAAAAAAAACTGAGCAAGTTAACATATTCCAAAAGGGTGACCCAAAATAAACAAAGTAGGTACCTTCAAATTGAATTATAACTCCAGCTAAAATAATGGCCATGACAATGCTAAAGGCAGGCTTATGCAGAGCAGCATATAGCAAGTTAATATACAAGGGCGGCGGTGGACCCTCAGCAAGGAAAATATATCCAGACCAGCATACAAACGCACCCACGGGGGCTAAAGTCCAGAAAAGGTACCGGTATTTCTGTAAAATAAAAAAGACACGCATAACATAAAAACAGAAGGCCTCTAGAGAGAGAAGGAGAGGACAAAAGTCACTGACGCGGAAAATAGATAGAAAGATAAAATTCTCTTATAAATGCTTCAAGAACTGCACTACAAGCCTTGAGGTTGGACTGACGATGAATCAGTCAAAGACCAAAGACATGAATAATGCCGTAAAACAAAGGGTCAGGTTGATGGACAGGAAAATAGGAAACACAATACACCGACGGTTACACATATATCTAGGCCTGCTAGAATTTGCATAAAACAGACAGGAAAAAGAAATCGACTGTCGAGTCCAAAATGCGTCGAGGAGCTGGTCTATGAACGCTTAGGAAGGGCGACCTTCCCATTTTACTAATGAAACGTCCATACGACACCGACTCTTGTCTGCGCAAACTTTGAACTGTGAATGAAAAATGGTATTGTATGACTTCGCAGACTTTTATTCAGAGTTCAAAGTCTGCGTAGACAAAAGTCTGTATCTTGTGGACGCACTATAAAGCGTTAGCTCGTCGACATGTGTATCCTGCCTGTCCAAACCAATGGCGCTCATGGTCTTTGACTGAGGCTTAGAAGTCGAAACTTAAGGTTTGTCGAGGAGAGATGGAGCGAAGCATCCTGAAGATTAAACGGACCAGCCGAATTCGCAACACATGCGCTCCAAGACAGGCATCGCTGATGTTGGAGGCAAATAGGCGAGGCTAATGTGGAGTTGGGCGGGCCGCATTCACAAGATGCACGAGGACAGATGGGCCAAGATAAGGTGTGCTTCCAAAATTATAGTTATTTTATACTTTGTAGTGGTAGTGGTCTTGCTCAGAAATGACAACCAGTGTGTAGCAATTTCATCGTCTATCTTCGAAGTTCTTCATCAGATCTTTACGTAATGTAAAGGACCTTTTCGGAATAAACGTCTGTCGAACTATATTTATGATAAAGATATGCCCGAATATACAAAAAAAATAAACATCCGGATTGATAATAATCTTCTCCTTTTTCGAAGTCGGTTAAAAACAATGATTAAAAAACATAAATAAAAATAGGAATTTGTATGAAGATATCATGAAAAATAAATTTATCTCGGCAACCGCGAGGAAAACCGTAATATTCTTAGATGGTTATAGAACTATATTTTTTTATTTGGCTTACTTCATACAATGGTTATAGCTGCGGATTTTAATTTTTTGGATTAGGAAAAAAATGTAATTAAAAATTTAATTGCCACTTTGTTTTGAATAGAATAGAATAATTAATGTAAAATTACAAGCTTCAAAATGTGAATTTGCTATCTTTAGCACAAAAACGAAGCGTTACAAAAATAAAACAAGGAAAAAATATTTTCGGCATTTAAAAAAATCCGCAGCTTGAATATCCACTGCTGAGACAAATTTCAATAAGGTGAAAACCACCAACCATGTCTTCGTTTTGCTACATATCGGTTTCTTCATAATACTTTTTTTGACAGTTTTGAGAGCAGAGCTGACGAACTACTTCTTGAAAGTCAGGGCCACTACCACAGGGCCACCACTCTTTCTTAAGCATTTAAGCAATGACATTTCTCAGAAAGTTTACCTGGAACTGCTTAGGATCTCCACCAGACTTTTGCCAATTATAGATAATGTAGCCTACTGCCATGCCAATGACGCAAGCAACTACATTGGTATGCCCTTTTGTGTAAATTTGGTTAAATGTTGGGTCGTCTATGAATAAATTCAATGCTGCGCTGAAATTAAGAAATTATGTGATACCGTTAGCACGACCCAAAATACATGAACAAAAATTACGAGATCCTATTGAACTAATTTTATTGTAGATGCTCTAAGGAAGAAATTTTATTGAAAAAGTTCGTAATTCAAACTTACTCCGGGGAAGCAATCAAAACACCGTTCAGGTCCTGGTAATATACGATCAATACGGGTATTATTAGCCCTATCACGAAGAAAAGGCTCAGCACCACTTTTCTTACGAGATTAGTTCTGCACGCCAAGAAGATGATGACTCCGAAGATGTAGAGCTGGGTGTCTGCTGCTAAATACCTAGAAAAACGAAGGAAGCTATTAATGCCACATCTGTTATGAATAACTGTCCTATTGGTCTCGCGGTAGGCCCAAGAGGAGATGGCGTGATGAATTAGACTCCTACCGAAAGGATTGGCCAGATGTGGCAAAAGACAGAGAACAGTGGAAGCAAGGAAGGGAGGCCTTTGCCCTGCAGTGGAACAGTACAGGCTCATAATAATAATAATAATAAATAATAATTGGTCTCGCAATTATAGGCGTGGTTCGTCTATCGCTATTTCCCACGTCAAGATTCGCTGCCACGACTGAAGTCGGTCAGAAGGACTTTGTATTAATAATTAATTCTAATGTGTATTTATTAGTATACGAATGATGGTTACAATGTACCTAAAGCCAGAATGAAAAATATTGAAATAGTTGAACAACTTTAAAACGTTTTAAGATATTTACCAGATCTGCGGCATACAGTTGGAACGATGCGAGTAATTGTTGACGTACAAGAGAAACTTCCACCAGTCGCGTCGACAATCTCTCACTTCGTAATAAATGAATTTCTGTAGAAAAAAATGTAGTTTTGATTAATACACTTAATTCCCTAGGTATAGGTACAGGTCGTAAAGTATGCAAATGCTGTACAGGTATAACTTTTAAGAAATTCTGAAACTTTTGAGTCCCTTGGGACTTTATTTACTGTAAAACACTCAATTAACTTAGCTCCAGCGCTAATGATTGTAGAGTAGAAAGAGTAATAGTAGACTACACCTGTACTACCAATATCTCTCTATCATGGATAACATTATTTATTTTACCCGCAGAAGTTTTTTGGGCGTTTTTCACAAAAACTCTTTTTGGTTCAAATATTCATAAATAGTTATGTTAACTGAAGACATTCAAGCTTGTCGCTTAACTTAGCATTGCAACCAATCTTCTTCTATATACAGGGTTATTTGTAAAACACCAACAACCTTTCAGTGGTGAAAGTACTCATTATTATAAACAACTTTTACTACGGGACCAACTCTGAAATATCAAAAAAATTATCGGCTGTTTCATACAAAATGCAACATTCACCCGATGAAAATGTATGAAACAGTAGATTTTTTTTCGATTTTTCAAAGTTGGTCTCTTAACAAAAGTTGTTAATACTCATGAGTACTTTCACCCACTGAAAGGTTGTTGGTGTTTTACAAATAAACCTGTACATAAAATCGAAAAATCACTCATTCATTTTGACTGAGTAATAACGAAATCTCAAAGAAAAATGTGTGGAATATTCTTTTTCCTTCGGCCTATATACTTGAAACTTGGTACGAATATTGGCCTAAATTAATTATTAAGCATGTCATTATTAAATATGCAGAACTACCCCCAAAAGACGGTTTAGGAGATGTTAAAGTTTGTATGGAAGAATCTTATTCCTTGGGCCAGTGATGTTGAAACTCGATATTAATAATTTTAATAAAAAATATGAGAGACGTGTTTTTGGACTTCTCTAAAAACAACCCCTGAAGGGGTGTAGGTAGAGGGGTGATGAAGTCTTGAAGGGATGATATTATTGCTTGCCTCAATTTATTTGGAAATTGTTACACACAATAGAAGTGGAATAATTAAATATAATCAACACCCAACGGAGTTCAACAGTTGTAGTGATCCTGTGGTTTCAGCAGTAAAAATGTCTGGGGATTGATAAAATGTGTTTTTTTCTCAAACTACGCTATGAAGGCCGTAGAAGGGGCGTTGAAGGTTGTGGAGTACCTTCTAAATCTACACAGGCAAAGTCGCGCGTGAACTGCTAGTAAATAGATAAAAACAAATACTCAAAATTAAATATTATTCGTAAGAATTGAGGTCACTTTTTAATACCATTTTTTTTTTTTAATTTTCTCTTACATTTTGTGACCATACTTTTAAAAATGGTCTCATAGAGTCGTTTATTTTGATACCTCAAGTGACCAAGTAACAAAAATACGACGCTTTATCCGCAGTTCATTGTGGCCTGTGTCACTCAGTGCGTTTTTCTCTTCTACTAAAATCCATGAATACGTTTAATAAATGAAAAGGTTTTTTTTTCATTCATTACCCAATTAGGTACAAACTTTTATTAGCAAAAAAAAAAACGCCAGATAGAGCGATGGTGATAAAATATTATTTTACAACTCGTTTTACTCTAAAATAAGAGAAATTTACGACGGAGCTGGGTTGACTTTTTAGGAACCTCGAATCATCTTTCTTTTTATTCGAACAAAACACACGGATACAAAATAGGACTACATGAATTCTAATGGGACAACGTATGTAAAAAGACGAGCTAAACCCAAAATATATAAGTGATCAGTGCGGTAGAGAGATCATTTGTTACTATTTGAAACTGATAACAAAAATATTATAAATATGCTCTTATTAAAAATAAAAAAATTACCTTGTAAAAAGGTGCCCCCGATACTAGCCTCCCAAACCAAGTTGCTGTTAATCCAAACACAAGGGCGTATGATGGAGTCAATCTGCAGCAAACAAAGCACAATTCAATAAGAAAATGAATTTGTGATTAAATGTAAGAATCTGTATATTTTGATATTTATAACGTCATATTATTTGTTCAAAGGTGGACTTTGAACAAGTAATATAAAATTAAGAATGGCAATACAATGGCCAACTCGTACATAAAATAATCTTTTGCCATTAGCTTTTGCTTCGCAGAAGGAGGTGACTACTCCCATGTCCTCTCGTTCCGGAACATGGATTGAACCAGAACCGGACGCGACAGCTTGCCGCCGCCGATCATGCCATGGGATAGTTTTCAAATTACACGAGCGAAGCCACTGGCTGATGCAAAAATATTCGTATTTTCACAACACTGCCAGTGAAAAATAAATTTTAAATTGTAGGGTATAATTAATACAGTGACGTAAATAGCTTGAAAAAATAATATAATAAAATAATAATAGAACTCTACTCATAATATTCTTGAAAGATAATAATAAAAAGTTTATCATTTGTATGCTTGTCAATTTCTGAGACATTGAACACTTTTCTATTCATGAAAGTAGTTATTAAGCTGACTGTACACAAAATAACTTATTTAACTGTAGGTGGGCGATTTTTATTATTTACTTACCTCAAATATCTCATTGAGATTTGCTTCGGCAACATGAACCAGGAAAGTGCCAGTTTCTCTGAATCCAACAGCCACTTGTACACTAGTAGAAAGGATGAGATCAAAAAGAATGTCTGCATTATCAGTGTCCCGTTCATAAATATTCCATAGAATTTAACTCTGTACCACTGCAATTAAAATAAATAAATTCATGACTTTCACATCAGTCTGAGATGTTTGGGTTTCAATTTGCAATTACAATGCCGCAACGAATGGAAATAATGAAAAGATAAATAAAAATAACTTACATCTTCGACAAGCTCTGGGTTTACGGTTAACACGATGGCGGTGTAAAATGAGTGACAAAGTAAGACCATGATAATATTTATCGATCTGAAGCACAAAAATCAATTTATTAATTGTATTTAAAACATAACAAAATAACATTCTTTTATTTTCAATAAATATATTCGATACTTCACCTGATACCATGAATTGCTCTTAACGCTTTGTAACGAGAATCCCGTCCTTCAGCTACAGGCGCAATAAATTTCTTCCAATTCCGAAATATTGAAAAGCAACACAGAAGTCTAAGAGCTAAAAAACACACAATACATTTGAAAAATACTGACTTCTACTTCTAATGGTAAACAATTTTACAAATAATTATTAATAACTCTTTCTAGCTTTACTTAACAAATTAAAGAAAGCCACTGTGATGGAATCATTTGCAAGAATTGATATTAATAGTGGGATTAAGTAGGTATACTTAGATGATATTCCACAGTTCATTGTAAAACATTTTATTTTAAAAAAATGGAGCCTACCGCCTTGATCTTTTCCCTTCTCTAAATAGTGATCACAAAGGCTTCCGATAAGGTTAGCCAAAATTATAACGACGCAGACCACTCCAACAAAAATATCCAAATAATCGAATGGTAGATCTCTGTCGCGTTTTGAGCAATCAAATTCATCCGTCAGTCTCGTTTTTAACTTGTACTTGTTATAAATGGTTTCATTGCTGCATGCCTCAAGGGACGATTTTTGGTCCAGATCTGTTGCAGAAACATTGTAAAACTGATTGCATGTTTTTTTCATGCAATAACCGTGGCGCAACAGTGTATGGTTAAAATGCCTAAAGTTTGCTGAAAAATCCTATAAATAAGAGAAAAAATCACGTTCATAAGTGTAAAAAAAAGTAAATGGTAAATGGCGAAAAATATGAAAATGCAAATATTTTTGAGGTGCTAGATTTCTGAAGCGCCATATTTTAGTTACGGTGCATTCTACAAATATTTTGGTGTTGAGTAAGTAATGATGTTACAAGCGCCAAAACTTACTTGTATCATAGTCAAGAGCTCGTTTGGCTCATCTGAGACCAGAACAAATTCTCCAAAACAGTATACAGAGTCTGGTTCATCGAAACATTCTTCATAGCTGTCGAGGTGGAACATCGGGGGCATGCGAGCATAATCCGTTTCTGCAAAATATAAACAGTGGATAGTATGAAAAACCGTTTTATTCTGCCATAAAAGACGTACAAAATTGATTAAAATTGTTTGTTGTAATTCGCTATAATTATTTACAAAAGAATCGTTAGTTACTTTTTTAACGTAAAAATATCATGTGAAGATAATGATTTAATTAATCTACACTAATAATATAATAATAATAATATTATAAAGAGGAAAGATTTGTTTGTTTGTTTGTTTGTTTATTTGTTTGTTTGTTTGTTTGTTTGAAATGAATAGGCTCCGAAACTACTGGACCGATTTGAAAAATTCTTTCACCAGTAGAATCCTACATTATCAGAGATGGACATAGGCTATAGAATATTTTCAAAAAGTTAGGAATCCGTATGAAAACTTCGATAATGTGACCCAAGGTGTGAGAAAAAATCCTTATATCGCGTACGCTGCGGAATCTATTGACAATAGAGCAAAGTGATGTACTACAGTTTTATAGAGGTCATCAATGTCTACAAAAAAGTCCGCGATACCATATGTCTAACTATTATGGATAAGTCACCATGACCGCTTTTTGTTAATATTAGTCAAGCAAATCCCATGGTGAAATAAAAAATGGTGATTATAGTACCATGATATTAATCCTTATCCATTTAAATGGTTTGATAATTAAGGTTGATTATGTCCGTGTAAATTACACTTTAAATCATTCAAATCGGACCTTTCGTTCAAAAGTTACGACGGTAATAAACATGCTCGGAGAAAGAAAAATGTCGCGGCTTGAGCGAACTGGGGAGAATCGTATCAATGCTTGGTCCGATGACGATGAAACACCACGGCATTTAAATGTTTTCGATAAAACAATAAGAATATCAAATGTTTGGATTTTTCGAAAATCAACTAGGTACATACATAATAAGGGGTGAAGCAGGGGTGAATAAGTTTTTAGGGGAGGAAATTATAGCTTGCTTCAATTTACATCGGAATTCTATGAATAAACTAAAAGTGGGATAATTGCAACAGATCATGTACCTAACAATTTTTGCATAATCAACCTCTGACGGGCTGAACGGGGTGAACAGTTGCGCTGAACCAATAATGAGAATCGTTGTGCTTAATTTTCCAAAACTAACCTTTATAAGGAGATATGTATAGGGGCGTTGCAGTTTGTGGAGTAGCTAGTTAAATTATAACAAGACACTACACTTTTTGCATAATTTGGCTATTATAGAAAAATAAATAACACTCCGGACCGACGAGAAGATCACCGAACTTGAGGAGGAATTGAGCAGGTTGCGATGGAGTGTTGTGGGATTGTCTGAAGTCCGAAGAGAGGGGGAGGACACGACAATTCTCAAATCCGGCAACCTGTTCTATTTCCGGGAGGGTGACCAGAAGTCCCAGGGTGGTGTCGGGTTTTTCGTCCACAGGTCCCTCGTGCCCAATGTGGTGAAGATCGAGAGTGTGTCGACCAGGGTGGCGTACCTTATACTCAGAATATCGTCAAGATATTCGTTGAAGGTCGTACAGGTTTACGCCCCAACCTCAACACACCCCGACGACGAAATAGAGACCATGTATGAGGATATATCCAGAGCCATGCATGGTCATAAAACCCATTTCACCGTGGTCATGGGGGACTTCAACGCGAAACTGGGCAAACGTGATGGTGACGAGCTGCGAGTGGGGCAATTTGGATATGGACGTCGGAACCACCGGGGACACCTACTGGCCAGTTTTATGGAGAAGGAGGGCCTCTATATGATGAACTCCTTCTTCAGAAAACGTGAGCACAGGAAGTGGACCTGGCAGAGCCCCGACGGTGCAACTAAAAATGAGATTGACTTCATCATGTCGACGAAGAAGCAGATTTTCAATGATGTCTCTGTGATCAACGCGGTGAAAACCGGAAGTGATCACCGCATGGTAAGAGGCACATTGAATCTAAATATCAAGCTGGAAAGGTCTCGACTGATGAAGTCTACGCTCCGTCCAGCACAGATCCAGATCCAAAACTCCGAAAGCTTTCAGCTCGAACTTCAAAATCGTTTCGAGTGCCTAGGGAGCTCCGTGGACGAATACAACGATGGGTTCGTGGAAACTGTTCACACGGTCGGGTCTAAGTTCTTCAAGACTCGCCGTGCAGATAAGACCAAGAGGCTCTCTGATCCGACTCTCAAGCTCATGAAGGAGAGGCGGGAGATGATTCTGCAGTCTTCAGACGATGCGTGCAAATACCGGCAGCTCAATAGACGGATCTCCAAGTCCTTGAAAAGCGACCTCTGCCGCTTTAATACTGAAAAGATTAAAGACGCGATAGAGCGGAATAAGGGCTCCAAGGTCTTTGCAAGAGATTTGTCTATTGGGCAGAGCCAGCTCACAAAACTGAAGACCGACGATGGCAGAACCATATCCGCCAAATCGGAGCTTCTGAGGGAGATCGAGACATTCTATGGACAGTTATACACGTCAATGACCAAACCCGCAGCAAATCTAGCGAACGACCCAAGAGCTAGATTGACCCGGCATTATACCGAAGACATCCCGGACGTCAGCCTGTATGAGATTAGGATGGCTCTGAAGCAGCTTCAAAACAACAAGGCGTCGGGTGAGGACGGAATTACGGCCGAACTCCTGAAGGCGGGTGGAAAACCAGTCCTTAAGGCCCTTCAGAAACTGTTCGATTCCGTCATACTCGAGGGGAAAACGCCACAAGCTTGGAGCAGAGGTGTGGTGGTACTCTTCTTTAAGAAGGGCGACAATGCCCTGCTTAAGAATTACAGGCCCATCTCACTTCTGAGCCATGTCTACAAGCTGTTTTCCAGAGTCATCACAAACCGTCTCGCACGCAGGTTTGACGACTTCCAGCCTCCCGAACAAGCCGGATTCCGAAAAGGCTTCAGCACCGTAGACCACATACACACGCTGCGGCAGGTTATACAGAAGACCGAAGAGTATAATCTGCCCCTCTGCTTAGCGTTTGTGGACTACGAGAAAGCCTTCGATTCGATCGAGACTTGGGCTGTGCTGCAGTCTCTCCAACGGTGCCAGATCGACTATCGGTACATCGAGGTGCTGAAGTGAGGACGTCTTCAAGGTTTTGGACTGGAAAAGGCTAGGCATTAATGTCAATGGCGAGTACATCACTCATCTTCGATTTGCCGACGATATAGTCGTCATGGCTGAGACCACGGAGGACCTCAGTACAATGCTCGATGACCTCAGTAGAGCTTCCGAAAGAGTGGGTCTTAAAATGAACATGGACAAAACCAAGGTCATGGTAAATACCCATGTAGCACCCACTCCTATCAAGATTGGAGGCTCTGCACTCGAAGTTGTTGATGAGTACGTCTACCTGGGACAAACGATCCAGCTAGGTAGGGCTAACTTCGAGAAGGAAGTCAACCGTCGAATCCGACTCGGATGGGCGGCGTTCGGGAAGTTGCGCGGTATCTTCTCGTCTCACATACCACAGTGTCTCAAGACGAAAGTCTATGACCAGTGCGTGTTGCCAGTGATGACCTATGGACTCGAAACGTGGTCGCTCACAATGGGCCTCATCAGAAGGCACCCAAAGGGCAATGGAGAGGGCAATGCTCGGAGTTTCCTTGCGTGATCGAATCAGGAATGATGATATCCGCAAGAGAACCAAGGTTACCGACATAGCCCGAAGGATCGCCAAATTGAAGTGGCAGTGGGCAGGGCACATTGCTCGCAGAACAGATGGTCGATGGGGCCGAAAAGTTTTGGAGTGGCGACCGCGTACCGGAAGACGCAGCGTTGGAAGGCCTCCCACAAGGTGGACCGATGACCTGGTGAGGGTCGCGGGTAACCGATGGATGCGAGACGCACAAGACCGGTTGTTGTGGCGACACTTGGGGGAGGCCTATGTCCAGCAGTGGACGTCTTTCGGCTGATATGATGATGATGATGATGAGAAAAATAAATGACCTGGTTCATAATAACTTTATGGCTAAAAAAAGCATACAACTACCTAGTTTTTTTCACGTAATATTTTTAAGAAGTTCGCTATTGTCCTTTAAACTAATTACATTAATCTGTCACTTTTGTACAAATACATATTATATTGGAAGATATTTCTTCCAATATAATAATTTGTTGTTTCATGATTACTTTCTAAACAAAACAAATTATGCTTGAAAAAATGGATATATGAAACTGCTTGATTTGTTATCATCATCGAGAAATACCTGGAAAATATTATAATTTATGCAAAAATCATCAATATGACATATTTGATTATATTGATGATTTTTGCATAAATTATAAGGGTAACTGTATAAAACGGTCACTCATTCAATTCATACCAGTATGCGAGTGCGATGCTCCAGTTCAGATCATGAACTGGAGCATTTGCATTTGCAAGCATTTGTGCACCAAATGCCCAGATACCTGTACTTATGCCACCGATGCTGCAACTAACGTAGCCACCTACTGGGCTCATACAATATGGAGCAAATAAGACATTTTATGCATTATCATCAAGTTTTTAATTCAAATCTTACAGCCTGAATTTTTAAAGTGTGCGTGGATGGCCAAATCCGAAACTATAAGGAATATCTAAAACACTCAAAGAAGTCTCGAGCCTGATTTTGATGAAAACTAAAACTGCATCATTGGATTTTGAACAATTGGCATTCCTAGCCAGGAATCGAACCGGTTGATTTAGAAAAAAAAAACACGTTGTATTATTACACCATCCGAAAGTGTCGCTAATAATGGTGAAATTCTGTGAAGCAATAATACAAGGCAAACTTAAGGAAAGAGCTCATTTTTAACAAAATACTTTTTAAGCAGTTTTCATCATCATCATAATATCAGCCGAAAGACGTCCACTGCTGGACATAGGCCTCCCCAAAATGGGCGGGTTTTGTCATAATCGCCACGCTTGGCAGGCGGGTTGGCGATCGCAGTGTACTGGGGAACGTCTATCAAAATTGGGATTGAAACCAAATACATACTTATTAACGCCCAAATCTCAGTTTGACTTAACTGCGAGACGCAAGAGTCTCGCAGGCTTAGTCTTGTTCTTGCTCAAATCTTGCAGGGTTCAGTCTTGGTCTTGGTCTTGCTACAATAAGTCATCAAATGACCCCTTCCGCTCTGGGTGGAGCGGCAGGGAGTGTCAGACTTTTACTGACTAAAACTCACCCATGCTCCTCCTAGTGCCTTTTACTTTCCAGGGCCGCGGTTAATCTCTCGAACGTATTCCGTGACCCTGGCAGGTTCTGGCCCTGGCGGGCCCCCTCTCCGATGCTGACTGCCCTTTCCGGCGCGCTTGGAACGAAACGCGCCGTCGACTCGGGCCTGTTCTGATCGGACAGCGAGCTACCCATTGCTCGCCGTCCGCAGGCGTCAATCACTGTGCCTTGCTCAGGAGCATTAGTTCCTAAGAGGCGCAGTGACTAACGTACGTCTGGAGGAGGCAAAATGGGGCCGTTACTGGCACTCCATTTCAGCCCCCTCCCACAATAAGTCGGTCTTGGTCTTGCGAAAATGCAAGAACAAAACCTAGACTGCAAGACCAAGATCGATTTTGGGCAACACTAATTCAAGGCTATATCAGTACAAAGTGGGTTATTGCGGCATCATAGCAAAAGTCAAAAGCAGACTTTTGACAAAACAATTTGGTTTGGATGTTTGGATGAATGGACGGATGGATGTTTATTACTTAATCACGTCAAAAAGGCTGAACGGATCTTGATGAAATTTGGCAGTGGTGTAGAATATTGTCTGGAATAATACAAATGATACATTTTATCCCGGGAGTATGTCCCCTTGGGATAATTTTCGACATTCACGCGGGCGGCAGCAAATTTAAAAATTAAGCCAAGCTGTTATTGTTCAAAGTTGTATTGAAAATAATATGGTGATATGGCATGGCACACAACCAACTTCCAAACTCCGGACTACAGTAGTAGTCCGGAGAAATTCTTTTCAAAAAACCCAATAACACTTTTTTGTCCGACTAGAGCATCGAATCGTGGGACCTACATCACACTTAGAAATAGATCTGGCGACCACGACACCGACAAGGCAGTTCAAATAGATAATGATTTAACCTTTGAAGATTTTAGACAAGTGTTAAGTTTGTTTTTGCATTGTAACTGTCTAATGAGAAATCAATAAAGAAAAGATGACTTTTTAAACCATAAAAAGGTTTTAATACTTTTACAAGATCTTTCTTTCTTTACAAAAAAATATCTGGCTGTTTCTTGCCCGTAATATTTTTTTATTCTATGGAGGAAGAAAAGGGGAGTTCTTCGCCCAGCAGTGGTTAGGTTAGACTAGTTCAATAAATAAATATGTTAAGTGCACATACCATTGAGATTGTATATGATTGCAGCAGAACTTTGCACTAAAACAAACAGTAGAAATGGACCAAACATTTTGTTGTTACACCTCTCTACGCCACACACGACATTATCAATTAAATTCTGATTTAATACTAAGTACTAACAACGTATGGGTAGTGATGCCTTTTGTTTTATTTTTGTCAAGTCTAAACCTGTATTTGAATAATTACGTTGATTTTCTATTTAGATAAGTTTTTTTATAGTTTTCAGTTTACATAGAGAAAAAAAAAAAATCCGACAAGTGCGAGTCAGACTCGCGAACCGAGGGTTCCGCTCAAGTCTTCAGATTTTTTACGAGTAGACATTCCCTACGATTGTTTCTATACTATGAAAGCAATCTCATTACTTTGACAAAATACGGAAAGTAAGATTAAAGGACAAACTTAACTTTGTTGTTGAAAAAATGTTCTCCCGTACATCCATGTCACGGTAAATTCTTTAACCGAAAATATAAGTTTGTAATCTCAAAAATGTATTTTTGCTGTTTCTTTAGGTTTAAGAGCCCCATGTTGTTCTCCTCATCGCTGTCAATGTGGTAAAGTTGTCAACAGCCTCGGGCACCACGGCTTTTCTTGTAGCCGTAGTGCAGGCCGTTTTGCCTGATACGCCAATTTAAACGACATTATCCGACGAGCTCTCGTCACCGTCAGATGACAGACTGACAGACTAACAGACTGACAGACTGACAGACTGACAGACTGACAGACTGACAGACTGACAGACTGACAGACTGACAGACTGACAGACTGACAGACTGACAGACTGACAGACTGACAGACTGACAGACTGACAGACTGACAGACTGACAGACTGACAGACTGACAGACTGACAGGCGGACAGATGGACAACAAATTTTTATAAGGGTTCCATTTTTGCCGACTGAGGTACGGAACCCTAAAAATCTTAAACAGGAAATAAAAGATTAATGCCACCAGACAATTTATAACTATTAATTGTTTGTAAATTCGTAGGTATTGTTGTCACAGTGTGAGTGCCTAGTTATAGATAGCCTATGAATTTAAAAATGTCCGGACAAGTGCGTCGAGCGTTCCGTACAAACTCGTATGGATGTATACAACCTGTAACAGAATAAACGCAATACCTCTTAGAAGTCATTGTCACTCATCATTATGAACAGTTTTTACTATGAAATCAACACTGAAATCGCAAAAAAAAAATCGACTGCTCCATACATTTCTGTGCGCTTAACTCGACAAAATGTACTGAAAAGCTCCGATCCCATAAGAGCTATTGCGTTTATTCTGTTACAGGTTGTATAGTTCGTCCATTATGGAAATCGAGTCTAGATTTTGTTCGAAACTCAAACTATGAAAACAACGAAATGATGAATAGTATTGATGGACACACTTTAAAACGTTGTAGTTGAAATCAGATATTTTCTTTAACTTGTGATGTGAGACCTTGCTTCTTGCCTTTTGTAATTGTAGGTCAACGGGAATTTTCCTTGTCTTGACTTATTTGGGATTATTTAAAATATGTCACATAAATTGCCGTATTTCGATATAACTGCCTTCATACGTTCATGAAATAAACTTTTTTACAAAAGATATTTTTGGTTGTTTTCCTTCCTTTTCTGAAGTATGTAGGTTAAAAATAATTGACCTTACAGCTCCAGCACTGAGATTTGCTTACGTCTCGCGGTTACAAACTATATAACAATTTCTCTAAGAACATTACTAGAGAGACACACTGATTCTAGTTTACACGTCATTTTCCTCCAAAAACTTCCCTGCTCCATGTCTCCTCTGATACCCTCACTCAACACCATGGTCGCCTAAACAACTTTCATTGACAATATCCTGAATCAACAAGAATATTCGGGCAACGAAATTTTGTAATGGCGGGCCCAAACGGAGCAAGTTAACGTCCAGTGAACGGGCTAGTAAGTTGGATGTACTTGGGTTTAATAATAATAAATCTTTATTTCAGATACACGTCCATAATTAATAAAATTATATTTGAGCTCGATGTTTTCAGGATATTTGAGTCCTGTTTATCCGCAATGACCTGTAGAATGCTGTTAGTGCTTTCCCGGACTCTGCTTAATAAAGCTGCGAGCCGATGGCATGGAACCCTAGCCTCCGTAAACATACCGGAGGCTCTACAAAAGCGGGGCAGCCCCAACAACATCCTAAAACCATTGTTATATTGGACACGTAGGGTTTAGGGTTGAACAACTTCGCCACTGCCTCCTTAAGTGCAGAAATTCTGCAACAAATGGTACCAGCAACAGAGCCGCCTTCGTAAGTTTTGAGCGAAATTGTAGCAGAGGTCTGAGAATAGATTAAAAGAGGAGTTCGTGAATAAATTATAACAGCCGACCGAATCGATCTTCGAGGCTTAGCAACGCTTGCCAAGGCGACCATCCATTACATAACAAGTCTCATTGTTAAGCACGTTAGGTGGTTGGTCCCTGCTGTCATTTGTACATCTTTGACAGTCGTAACGGAGAAGTAGGAAGCTAGAAAACCTAACACCAGTCATATGTTAGGAGTACCGTGTCATCCAGCTACTGGGCTGTAGAGGTGAGAGGGCCAATCCTAATTTTTAAACATAATTTACATTCGCATGTCAGTCGCAATCTGTCAAAAATGTTTGAAAATTATGGACTTTTTGACAGTTAGCGATTGACATGCAAATGCGAACGTCGCCGCGTCGCTTGAAAATGAGTAGAATTGGCACTCAGCTGATATCTGTATATTTATATTCACTGGTCCGAGCTGGACCCAACTGACACTTCGCATGACATTTCGTTTTGGCTCCTATATCGTTGCTGCCACCAGGTCCAGTACCAAATGTGCAACTGATTAGTATAATTTTATCTTATTGAATTCTACTGCAGGGCAAAAGCCTCCCTTTTTTCCTTCCATTTGTCCCGGCTTTGTGCAAGTGTAGATCAATCCTGCCGATAGGCGTTAAGCTCGTCCCGAGACGTCTTCGCCTCGGTCTCCCGTGATGTCGTCAGGCTTTTTCTAAGACCCACACTGTGGTTGCATGGAGGTATTTTATTTTAAGAATTTCCTTCTTTATATCATACTAGCTTCTACCAGCGTCTTCGCCCGCGTAAAAATAGAAAATAGGACGGTTTTTTGATTTGTATTGTAACTACACCTACTCTACACCTACTTACACCTACCCTACACCTACCCTAAACCTACCCTACACCTACCCTACACCTACCCTAAACCTTCGCTATACCTACCCTACCTACACCTACCCTAACCAGCCCAAAAAATACTTTGACATGTTTGTGGTCTCCTGGTACTTGATAGAAAGAAAGAAAGAAAGAAAAAGTATTTAATTGCCACAAAAAACAACACACATGACTTAAGTGGATCCTGCACCAAAACCCAAACGATAGTGTTAGTAGATCTTAAATTATGTTAGTTTAAAGACTAGTTAATAATTAAATAACAATAAAAAAACAAAAATGAAATTTAAAACAAGTTTAAATAAAGCATGCATGTCGTGGTTGTGGCAAAAAGGCTTCCACTCAGCATATTGCTGTGCCGTGGGGGACCCTCAGCACGGCGCTGATTTTCAGTGGTTGCCTAGGACATGACGTACGGAAATCAAAAGTCTGCCGTTTACGTGAAAATACAATAGTTATAAAATAAATACAGTAAAATAAATACAGTAAGATAAAAATAAATAGACTACTTAAAATTACAATTTAGTTATGTGAGTAAGACTAAGCACGGGTACCTATCTTGACAAAAACAAACATTGTTATACCCGCAAAACGCGGCACATTCCATGTTGTTTTGTCTTGCTTGGTCTCGCTCCCACACTCACACTCGCGTGGCGCTCCTTGTAAGCCTTATTTTGAGAGCCTACGCTACGTGACGTCGTACACTCGTACGCGTGCGCGCGCGCTGCGTGTCGTCTGAACAGCTGCAGGTCGGCGCGTTATGACGTCGGTGGCGCACGAGTCCTGTGCAGTCATGTGCCATGGGATTACCTTGTGGCGGAACGATGATTGACAACAAACAACAAAAGAAAGAAAATAAAATAAAGCCCCCTCGCTCGCGTCTGTGTGATTGTGATGCCGCCTCGAACCGCTTGGATACGATGCCAATGGATTATGAACCTTAAGTGAGTAACTTTAAAGTTTAAATTGTTATTATTTATAAAACTTAAGTTGTTCAACCTTCTGTTCTTCTAATAGGATTTTTTTAAACTGGTATTTAAAACTTTGTTTTTGGTCTCCTGGTACTTGTGAATCTGTAGCATTAAGGCAGCAGCGGCTCTGAATTTCCACTTCCTCCTCAGTCTTCATTAATCCATGCCACTTACCGGGATAAAAAGTAGCATATGTCTCATTCCAGGATATGAACTACATGTGTGCCAAATTTCATCCAAACCCCTTCAGCCGTTTTTGCCTGATTGTTACACAAACATACAAACATTCACATTTATAATATTAGTAGGATTGTAGGTAGGTGAAAAAACCACACCAAGCTATTTTTCAGAAAAAAATGTTTTTTCTTCTGGTTGATGAATTTAGTAGAAGCTGAACCCAATATTTGGGAATAGGTTAGACAAATGCATGCTAGGTTGATTTTTTCTGACAAAAACAATTAAGCCAACCCTGCTAGCTCTGCACTTCCGATTTGAACCGCTGAAAGGCCTAAATCAAATCCCTACTCAAGAGCATAGAACATTATTTGTGGGAGAACCCGGAGAGCACGTGGAATGTTATATAGGGTAGTGGATCAACTGCCGTGCTGTCATTTATATGTGCGGTTGTGTGTCTGTGCTGTTACTGGTATGATCTGTTACGTGTCATTGATGTTTTGTTTCTTAGCAAGGCTTTATTTCATGTCCATGTAAGCTGTGCTAGTTAACATCAAGACTGCAATCATTTGAGTTAAGATCACAAGTAGTAATCTCATCCATCTTCTTGTGTTTCAAACCCATCCGTGTTCCTCCTCATGCCCTTTGCGTTCCAGAGCCGCGGTGACTCTTTCGAACAAATTCCGCAATAGGAGTGGCACTACTTCAGTCATTTTGTCATTGGTCTTATCAACTATGCTGGAGTCGTCTTCCAGTCTTTCCGGACGCAACTGAATACTAGTATTTTTCATGAACCGACTACTTATTAATAATTTGAGGCGGACTTAATGCTATAGGCTTTCTCAACCAGTCAACCTTTGGGTGATGCAGACAAATTATAGTAGTAGGTGCAATACGGAGAATAAAAACGCGATTGATATTTAATTTAATTTATTATACTAACTTAATTTTAATACAAACATTTTAATAAATAAATATAAATATACATATACAAACTATAGAAACAATAAACATAATAAATACTCGAAATAACAAACTGAATATACACAATAAGTACCAATAGATCATTGGAAAACATTAGCGCTGCGATGCTCCTGTCAACTTCTTACGAATGTGTTCGCAAACTCTAACTTTGAAGGTTAATCGGTTGGTGGTTATCCTACTACCTATTTAATAATCCCATAACCCAGTAAGTGGCAAACACGCAATCCCTTAGAATCCTGAAAATCTGACAATCAGTCCTTTTAAAACTCCGATTGATAAATAAACCCTAGACACCATTTAGAGCTCCACACCCACCTGTACCAATCAACCCTATCTGATTCACTAAAATAGTCTAGAGCAAGTTTAGTAAGTTCCCCGGCTTTGACACCGGATGCCTATTATAAAGGAACTAATTATAGCAACTACTAAGAGTACCACAAGACGGCGGTCGATGTACTCTTTGTTATGTATGACACGATGTTTTCGCTTATCAGATTAGTGCATAAAGGGTGCAGTCAGACTGGTGGAGTTGATAGGCGAGTGAATTTTTTTTTCATTGGAGTTGTTGGTAAACCGGAAATGCTGTAGATTTGGTAGATTGGAGGATTTGAAGAATAAATGGTCTCCTCATGTTTTCACTTTTAGCGGTGGGGAAAGCGTCTAGTTTCAAAGTTGTAAAAAAAAACAATGACATGGAAATACTCCAGCGTGTCAGATATTATTTTTCATGCTACAAAATGTCTTTGATACGAAATATAATTATATTAATCTGCCAATTTGCATGGTGGGGATGGCCATACGGGAGGGGTGAAAAAAATAAAAAAATGCATTAACTCGAGCGCGTCAAATTTTCAGAGGGGGTGTTTTGTTTTGCATTGGACCCTACAGATGCTCCCATTTCTTAATCTGACGATTTGGAAGTGACGCAAGCTCGCAGCGAATTCCTGAAAATGTAAAAAAAATCGCCATCTTGAAATACTCGAGCGCGTCAGATTAGCATACTGAAGGTTCATCATGATGTCCCAGCCTTAGTGACCAAAAATCTGACAATTATTTTGAGGAGTATTGGTAATCTGACAACTTGAAAAAAAAAATGCTTTCTTATTTATTTATTTTTTTAAACATGTTAAGCTGTCGGTCCCGGTTGTAATTTTTAGATTTTCGGCAGTCGTTACGGATTATCAAAAGCCAGTAAATTTGACTCAAGTCTTGCCAAGAAGTACCGTGTTACCCAGTTAATGGGTTGTGGTGGACTGGTAGGCAGCCGCTCCGCTTCACGTAAAATACTGGTATTCAGCTGAATCCGGTTTGACTGAAAGCCGACCTCAATATAGTTAGGAAAAATACTAGGCAGATGATAATGAACAACTGTAATGGTGTCATGGCGTCGGAAAACAGTGTGGGGAAGGTGCGAGAGAGTCAAAGGTACGGGAAAAGTGAAAGGGACTGAGAGGCGCGGAGGGGGAAACACATGCTTTACTCCTCCACCTACACTACACCTCCTGCACGGTCTGAACTTAACTTTTACTTATTGACAATTTTATTACCTTCGGATTGCGGAAATCGTCAGATTATATGTTTTTTGTCATTCTGGTATTATTACCTTTAAAATAAATAAAAAACAACCGCGCTCGAGTAAGACCAGACATCGTTTTTTTTTTTGCAACTTCGTTACCCTCCCGCTTCCTTAGGTTACGCTCAAATCGTCAGATTAGCAAAATTTACACTTCTTAGCTAGTAACTAATCCCCCATAATTATCTTAATCTGACAGCTTCTCCTGAGCGTGCCCCCTATATTAAGGGCTCATACTGGTTGCAGGTACTTATTAATATGTAAGGTATCCTCCCTTATATTAATCTGACGCGCTCGAGTAAATCCAAAAATCCCTTCTAGGGCACCCCCCTACCATGAAACGAGCTATGAATCCATCGAATTGACAATTTATTTAAACTACACTACACCTACTTTTACATTTTCTCCGTGATCATCATCATTTCAGCCGAAAAACGTCCTGCTGGACATAAGCCTCCCTCAAGTGTCACCACAACAACCGGTCCTGTGCTTCTCGCATCCATCGGTTACCCGCGACCCTCACCAGGTCATCGGTCCACCTTGTCGGAAGCCTTCCAACGCTGCGTCTTCCGGTTCGCGGTCGCCACTCTAATACTTTTCGGCCGCACCAACCATCTATTCTACGAGCAATGTGCCCTGCCCACTGACACTTCAGGTCTCCGAAATAAGGTTACAAAAAATTTAAGATATTCTTTGGTGGAAAGTAGTAATGTAGGATTAAGGACTCTTGCGGGGTGCACCCGCTATATGCGAGAAGATAAAAATTTGTCAAAATGGCGACGCTTGATGGAGACCTTATGTTATAAGTCTGCAATGATGGGCACCTGCTATGCTTACTCTAAACATAAAACTGCTTGATTTTGCTTAAGGATGAACATATTCGTTTTTTTCTGCGATTCCTCGAAGTTTTATCTCTGATTTACGTCATAAATGCAATATAGCAGCACCACTTTAAACATGGAAATAATAAAGAGAATTAAAATAAAAATGGTTAAGCACATTTGGCAACAAATTATTTATTTTATCACAAACCAGAAGCAGAATAGCGCGACATTTAAAAACAATACCTTAATAATTTCTGATTAAGTACTTTACCTTTACGCATCCCTATATATACATACTAATAACATATTAAAAGTAATTCAAATATCAAACACAATGCACTAGTCAAACTGCGTCACATAATCACTTGATTCGAGGTATCACAAACCGTTTTTCAATAACTTTTAAAATTCTTGTACCTAATTTCTGGTTCCCATTTTAATGATTATGGTGCCATCTTCAGTTTGTGTTTGACTCATATCTATCCCATTATCATCTTCTGTCTCCTTCGTCTCTTTAAGTTCCTTGTTTTGTTCTTCAACTTGTATTTGAGATTTCCTGAAGATGGCTCTACAGATGTTACCAAAAGGAATTTCGACCATCATGCAGAAGAAGAATGCTGCTATGAATATGCCCGTTACTGATGTTATGCATTTTAGACTCTGAAATGGAAGAAATTTGTTTGCATTTTGAATCCCTGAGGATGAAAGTGTTACCAATCAATCGATCGATCTATTGGGGTGGTAGCTATCTGATTGGTTGTAATAGGAACTGTCCATTCTGATCAATGGACCAGAATGGACAGTTCCTATTACAACCACACTGTTACACATGATTACAGAATGCTGTATTAATAATGTGTAACAGAGTATGTTTGATGAAATAAAAAACAAGAAACTGCAAGAGAGGAAATTAAAAAGTACCTGAATAGATACATATGCAGACTAGCAGATCACCCTAACAAAGTGGCAAAAGACCTTATAACAAGTGATGATATCCAGTTTAACAGACTAAAGAGGCACAGTGTGACCAGCCTACGTACTCGATTCAACTAAATTAGTGACAGAGGCTGAGAAATGGAGTCAGAGGACTCCTCTCAAGTGCTAGACAAAACTCGGCGAATGCAGACAACAGTGTTGCTCATTGCACTATACTGCAGCAAGAGAGTGAACAAAAGATAAAAAAAATGAAATCATTATTATCGTCACAGTTGGTCTTCATTGAGTTCTTTCTGATTTTATCTTTGAAGATAATATAACTTGGGGCATTAAAAATATTGGACAAAAAGTAGACTAAGAAGAATACAACTATATGAATGTGGCATTATCTGGTAGCCCATGCCATCTTGGTCGAGCAGACTGTCAAACCTTCAGAAATGAGATGGTCTTTATTGGTTTTGATATGTGATGCTGAAAAGATAAACAAAATAGCACGACATGCAAATAATAAGAAAAGCCTAGGTAGTTAACATGTGACTTGAAAATAAAGAAACGTGTACGGCACATTCAAATGACAGAATACAGAAGAACAAAAAACAATTATTAAAATGAACAAACCAAACTTAAGCGCTAAGAATGTTCATGTCCAAAAGTACATAATTCAGAAACATTTAAATACTCAGTGCTGGTTTTCATTTGGCACCCGTAGTGACACACAGAATCAGCAGAGGTTAGGAGGGACGCGAAAGTGAAAAAAAGGGAATATACTTACAGCTCCCACTAGAGTGGTTCTCTGAACGGTTGTAATCGAAGCCACTTCAGTTCTGACGAAGGCGATATGTACGAGGATGGCGCTGAACGACAACCGACCGATGAACGTGAAGGGTCGCCACTCCAGGATTGACCGGTACAAACCTGATAGAAAATTCAAATAAGTAATAAAAACACATTCTTTGGAGATTACTTCATCATCATCATATCCGCCGAAAGACATCCACTACTGGACATAGGCCTCCAACAAGTGTCGCCACAATAACCGGTCCCTAACTGGGCCATCGGTCCACGTTTTGGGAGGCCTTTCAACATTGCGTCTTCTGGTACGCCCCATCGACCATCTGTTCTGCGAGTAATATCCTGCCCACTGCCATTTCAGTTTGGCGATCCTTGAGGATAATTATGCTGGTAACCTTGGTCCCCTTGCGGATATAAATATTCCTGAATCGAATACGCAAGGAAACTCCGGGCATTGCCCTCTCTATTGACCTTTGTGTGACTTTAAGCCTTCTAATGAGGCACGTTGTGAGCAACCACGTGTCGGTTTCATAAGACATCACTGGCAACACGCATTGGTGATACTAACAAGTATGGATAATTTTTTTAATCCGTAATAAATAGATTTGATTGATTGATTGATGGATTTTCGTCTTGGGACACTGTGGTTTGTGAGACGAGAAGATAACACGTAACTTTCCGAACGCCACCCAGCCGAGTCGGATTTGACGGTTGACCCCTTTCAGTGAAGATCACTTGGCCTTCAAAAATTGCAACATACCAACCACAAAAGGGCTGAAACTGTATAAAATATTAAAGAATGCTATCATCGAGGGTTCGGGTGACGATTTGATCACCCCAACCCTCGATGATTGGTTCAGTGACTTAATTTTTTTTTTACAAAAAATAGAACTTCAGTTGCCTTTGAAAACTTTTGAATTTCGGACACGCAATAACAACAGCTTATGATTTGTGAATGACTTTTGGTTCTGTTTTAAGGTAAGGAAAAACGCAACCCTACGAAATTTCCACCAAACATGGTTTATTAATATAATCAAGAAACACATCTTCCAATAGGATGACCTAAAATGAACAAAGGTATCTACATACCTTCAAATTGAATAATAACTCCAGCTAAAATAATGGCTATGACAATGCCAAAAGCAGGCTTCTGCAGAGCAGCATACAGCAAGTTAATATACAAGGGCTGCGGTGGACCCTCAGCAAAGAAGATATGCCCAGACCAGCACACGAGCGCACCCAAGGGGAATAAAGACCAATACAGGTACCGGTATTTCTGTAAAACAAAAAAAGACATGCAAAACATAGAGGCAAGAGGTACAGAGAAAGAGAAAGAGAGGAAAATTTATCAATATTTTCACTGACAAAGAGAGGAGAGATAGAGATAGACGACATTCTTTAGTTTGTAGTTATAGGGAATGAATTCGACTTATGAATATAAATTAAGTTAGCTGCATGCATACCAAATAGCTTAGTTGACTGTACGTATCGGTTTCTTCATGATATTTTCTTCGACTGTCTTGAGAGCAGTGATGTCGAAATTCAACTCGAAAATTAAGGCCACTACCGCTGTGCCACCATTCTTTCTTAAGCATTTTCACATTTCAGAAAAGTTACCTGGAACTGCTTAGGATTTCCACCAGATTTCTGCCAGTTATAGACGATGTAGCCTACTGCCATACCAATGACGCAAGCAACTAGATTGGTATGCCCTTTCGTGTAAAGTTGGTTAAATGTAGGGTCATCTATAAATAAATTCAATGCTACGCTGAAAGTAGAAAATCATAAGTCACAATTAGCATGACTCAAAATACAGGATCAAAAATTATGAGATGAACCACTGAACTTATTTGAATTTGAAAATACATCTCCAAGTAAATGTAAAAGTTCGCAATCCAAACTTACTCCGGGGAAGCAATCAGAACACCATTCAGCTCCTGATAATAAACGTGCAATGCGGGGATTATGAGCCCTATCACGAAGAGAAGGCTCAGCACCACTATTCTTACAAGATTAGTTCTGCATATCAAGAAGATGACGACTCCGAATATGTAGAGCTGGGTGTCTGCTGCTAAATACCTGGAAAAACCGAAGGAAGTAGTCACTGCCACATCGATCATAGATACCATGTAACTGCCCTATCTTGGTCTCGAAGTTGCAGGCGAGTCTCGGCGTCTATGTTCCTCGAGTTTGATCGGGCAAAATGAAATTGGGTTTTCCATTTTCATCGGCCATATCAGCGTCATATACTAAAGTAGAAGCATTTTTGGACTCGCATACACACACTTTTTATCTTGTTCGTTTTTAATTGTTTAATTGACACGAAAGGAAGAAAGTAGTAGTTTTGTCGTTCGTCTTGTGCGAGTCCCAGATAAAAATGTTTACTTTATTTTACTTGTTTGTTTATCTTATTTCATTACGAGTATCGGAAGCAGTTTGGAGCATATAAGTCAGTGGTGTTCTATCCCCGTGCGAACAAAAGCACGGCTCCGTTGAGATTTACCACCACGACAGCAACGTTTTAAGATGTTTACCAAGCTTGTGCCAAGCAGTTGGAACGAGGCGTGTAGTTGTTGATGTACAAGAGATGCTTCCACCAGTCGCGTCGACAATCTCTCACTTCGTAATGTATGAATTTCTGTGGAAAAAATGTAGTTTTTATTAATACACTTAATGCCATAGGAATAGGTACCGTCTTAGAAACTATGTAAATGCTGTACAGGTATAACTTCTACTATTTTGAAGAAATTCTGAAACTTTTAATTCTATTGGGACTCTATTCATTGTCAAATTGCTTGTAAATCACGCAATGCCATAATTATGTAACAAATGATTGGTTCAAAATTAACTCAGCTCTAATCATTAATATGTATCTCAGATTGTAGAGTAGAAAGAATAGTAATAAAATATACTATTTTATCTCTTAATCGTGTCTTTATGAGGCGTTTTTCACAAAACTCATTTTGGTTCAAAATATTCATATTTAGCTATGTTAACAGCAGTGCGATTCTGTAAACATGTCGAAGTGAACACTTGGGTGGGGTGCACGATGGGTGAGTTGTCAAACCATACAGATAAGGTGGAATGACAGCTCAGCTGTCGTTCAATCCGCCTAGGTGAACACCGTGAGATGTCGACAGAATCGACCGGCTGAATACATTCAAGGCGTCAAAGCGAATCTAATGATTCCTTATTTGTTAAAATCTATCAAGTAGAAGCTTGGCAAAGAAGGCCTAGCTACAAGCTCCGACCAGCAATAACCTTTTCTTTTAGGTTTGCCACAGTCGGGTAAAAATATTTTAGATACCAGATAGAGTGATGGTGAATTATTTCACTTCTCTTTTTACTCCAAAATATAAGATATTAAACGATAGCGACGGTGCTAGGGCAATTTTTTAGGCACCATTTATCCTCTCCTTTCTTTCAGCCTTTCTTAATATTATTATTACATTCAAAACACATAGATACAAAATATTATGGAACAGCTTATTTACAAAGGAGAGCATAACGCAAAATTAAAATTGCTCAGTGCAATGGAGAGATGATTTGCTGCTATTTTAAACTGATGATGAAAAACGATTACATTAAAAAAAATCTTACGGTCCAAAAAGGTGCTCCCGATACTAGCCTCCCAAACCAAGTTGCTGTCAATCCTAACACAAGGGCGTATGATGGAGTCAATCTGCAGCAAACAAAGCAAAAATCTATAAGAACACTGACGGTTTAATTTATTTTCATTCCCACTTGTTTTATAAATAATAATAATAACTTGCTCTTCAATACAATGTCGTGGAATCGGAAGTACCGTGTTAGTTATGTGCCCGACCCAGTTCACGAAAATGGCAATTGCACATTGTATTGGGATCGGTCTATCATCACTGACAGGACTATTGTGACCAATAAGCCTGATATAGTGGTGATAGACCGACTAGAGCGCCACGCAATAATTGTTGATATAAAAGTCCCTCATGACGAAAACCTCGTGAAGGCTGAGAAACATAAACAAACGAAGTATCGTCAAGTGCGTGGGTGACTTAATCGTGGACAAACTGACCGACTGTATTAACACACATCTTGCCAGTGGAACTTTTCCAGATAAATTGAAGGTAGCTAAAGTTACCCCAATCCACAAATCTGGTGTCAAAACGGATCCTAACAACTACAGACCTATCTCAGTACTTCCGATTATTTCTAAAATATTTGAAAGGGTCCTTTATACACGCCTAGATGAATACCTCACCTCGATCAATTTCCTCTTTGAAAGACAATATGGGTTTCGAACACATTCTAACACCTTATCAGCTACTGCAGATCTAATTACCAAGATACAAATGAACATTGATAAAAAAAAAATAGCCTTAGGCTTATTCATCGATCTTAAAAAGGCTTTTGATACAGTTAGCCATCCTATATTATTACAAAAGCTAAGGGACATAGGCGTATCAAGTGTAGCGTATAAAATGTTCGAATCATATCTGAATAACAGGTGCCAGGTAGTTAAAGTCGGAGAATACCAAAGTAAACCCAACAATATCACGTTTGGTGTTCCCCAAGGATCGCTGCTGGGTCCACTATTCTTCTTAATATACATTAACTCCATCCATAAGGTTCCAATACACGGGCATATTTCACTATATGCGGACGATACCTGTCTTTTTTATTTTGGTGATTCTATAGCTGACATGATAAATCAAGCCCAACAAGACCCAAACTCATTATTCATCTGGTTTCAACAAAATCTTCTAACAATTAATGCATCCAAGACAAGCTACGTTATATTTAAAGCCAAAAATAAGAAAATACCACCTCATCCACCTCTTACAATTGAAAACCAATTACTCGAACTTAAACAACATGAGAAGTACCTTGGGTTGAGACTAGACTGCCATCTAAATTGGAAGGTTCAAATCGACTACATCAGATCCAAAATGACATCTTTATTGGGCTTACTACGTAACATCGTACACTGTCTGCCATATAGTGTACGCCAGACAATATACAACTCTCTAGTAAAGCCACACATACTGTACCTACTCGAAATCTGGGGCAATGCACCTAAAACAAACCTAAAAGACCTACAAATTGCACAAAACAAAATTATTAAAATGCTTTTTCACTACGACTACCTAACACCTACAATTAAAGTATACAAAGACACGAAACTCATGAATATTAAACAGCTTCACGTATACTGTACCTGCATACTTATTCAAAAAATACTTAATAAAACTATACATACAGAAATTTCATTCACCAAAATGCATCAATTACATAACCGTAGCAGTCGTAGAAAAGATCACATCGTACTTCCTCGAGTGCGAACCACTCAATGTAAAAGATCACTTGTTTATGAGGGAGTGCAACTTTTCAATAAATTACCAATCGAGATAAAGAGTGCGAATTCGATCAATATTTTCAAGACCAAACTAAAAAAATACGTTCTTGAAAATATCAATATAAATTAACCATAAAAGATTATTGCTAGTAACGTTAACCCAAGGTACGAAAAAAAAAAGAAAATAAGTAAAAAAAAAAAAAAAACTTAAAAACAGCAGCTGTAAACAACAGTTGTACTACTGTCTAATTTATCTGCACTGTGACTATGGGATCACACTCTTAATCGTCAAGCAGGGTATTTTTGCAACTTAGTTTTTGGGAGTACCCACAAACCTTATTCATTGTCTCCAAACAACGTAAGTTAATAATATTTGGTTGTGGGTGCGCTCAAGAATTTTAAAATATTTGTGAGAATTATTGTAAGTCCGAGTGTCGAAGGACAATGATTACTTTTTATTATCTATTTGTTCTCATGTAAGTGAAATGTTATTTCTTTATGAGAATTAAATGTCTTTAACCAGAAGTATTGACTTGGCTCGCGAGGTTGTCGACATGTGGGATGTGAACACAGCAGTCATTGTGCCGATAATCATAACGACCAATGGCATCGCCAAGAGCCTCGACCAACATCTGGGGAGGCTCTCGTTGGGTAGCTTGATCAAGGGCTTGATTCAGAAAGCAGGACTCCTGGACACGGCGCGTATTGTTTCGAGGCTCCTCTCTCAGGAGCCCTGACCACCGGTAGCTTGGACCCTGTTCCCGATACCGGTGGCATACTATTTTTTTATTTTTTGAATGTTTTTTTTGTATTTTTAAGAAATATTTAAAAATGTCATAATAAGATAAGAAAAAATAATAAACGAAATAATAATAAAAACCGTTTATTCAACCCCACAAATTACATTCTTAAGTTAGACTAAGCCATTATGTAAAAATTTGTAAATTTTAATGTTTTGCTCAACTAATAATATTAAATTAAGAATAGCAATACAAAGGGCTACTCGGAAAAAGATTATTTTATGCCATGGGATAGTTTTAGAATTACACGCGGACGAAGCAGCTGGCTGATGTTACGACTTGGACAAGTTTTTTGTATACAAGCAAAATATTTCCACACCACATTGCTATATAAACTGTTATGGTATAATTAAAACAGTGATGTAAATAGCTTGAAAAATGATCATAAGAAAATAATAATAGGAATCGACTCATAAAATAATCTGTGTGCATGACAGTTCTGTGACAATAAAACCTTTTTCTTCTCTATTCTTTGGCTGTATAAGTTTTTTAACTGTAGGTAGGTACTTGTGAGAATTTTATTTTCTTACCTCAAATATCTCAGTATAATTTGCTTCGGCAACATGCTCCAGGAAACTGAATTTTTTTCTGAATCGATCAGCCAATTATACACTAGGAGAAAGGACGAGACCAAGAAGAATGTCTGCATTATCAGCGTCCCGTTCATAATTATTCCAAATAATTTAACTTGATACCACTGAAATTAAAAAAAAAGTAATTAATGAGTTTCTTATCAGTCTGAGAAGTTTGGGTTTAGAGTGCCGCTTTGTATAGAAATAATGGAAACTTACATCTTCGATAAGCTTTGGGTTCACGCACAACACGATGGAGGCGTAAAACGAATGACCCATTAAAACGAAAATAACATTTATCGATCTGAAAAAATAATAATATGTTAATTTTATTAAAACATGACGACAAATTAAAGTTTTTTTTTCAATTAATGTAATCGGTACTTTACCTGATACCATGAATTGCTCTCAATGCTTTGTGACGAGAATCTCGTCCTTCACCTGCAGGCGCAATATATTTCTTCCAATTCAGAAATATTGAAAAGCAACACAGAAATCTAAGAGCTAAAAACACACACATTTGAAAAATATTGGTTTCTATTCTTGTACAATTTCGTAAATAATTATTATTATCTCTTTCTAGCTTTACTAAATTTAAAACATTATATGAGGAAACCCCTCTGATGAAATCATTTGCAACGATCGGCAATAATAGTGGGATTAAGTATCCTAAGATTTTATTCAGCAGTGCACTGTAATGAGCTATTATTATTATTAGAAAAAAAATGTAAGTCTACCTCCTCGATCTTTTCCTTCCTCTAAATAGTGATCACAAAGGCTTCCGATAAGGTTTGCCAAAATTATAACAACGCAGACAACTCCAACAAAAATATCCAAATAATCGAATGGTAGATCTCTGTCGCGTTTAGAGCAATCAAATTCATCCGTCAGTCTCGTTTTCAAATTGTACTTGATATAAATGGTTTCATTGCTGCATGCCTCAAGGGACGATTTTTGGTCCAGATCTGTTGCAGAAACATTGTAAAACTTACTGCATGTTTTTTTCATGCAATAACCGTGGCGCAGCAATGTGTGGTTATAGTGCCTAAAATTTTCTGAATATTCCTGTAAATAAGAAAAAAAATCACGTTTACTTATGTTACAAAAATAAGTGAATGGTTTTGAGTTGAATAAGTAATGATGTTGCAAGCGCCAAAATTTACTTGTATCATAGTCAAGAGCTCGTTTGGCTCATCTGAGACCAGAACGAATTCTCCAAAGCAGTACACTGAGTCTGGTTCATCAAAACATTCTTCATAACTGTCTAGGTGGAAAAACGTGGGCATGCGAGCATAATCCGTGTCTGGAAAAAAGAAATATTTGTAAGAAAGAAAACCGTACGAGAAGCACAAAATGTTTTATTCTGTTATTTGCTGTACTTGTTTACTTGAAAAAACATCATGTTAAGGTAATGATTTCATTAATTAATAAATTATCAATGGACTTATATTAATTTGCATAATTTAGTGATTTTATCTAAAGAAGAAAAAATAAGTTACTTCAAGGTTCACAATTAATTCATGACTAAGAAACATATAGCTGGTTTTTTTCACGTGTGTTGTTAAGAAGCTCATTATTGTCCGTAAAACGAATTCGATTAATCAGTCACTTTTGTACTCTTTAATAATATATTGCAAGAAATAATCATGATTTTTAAGGGTTCTGTACCCGAAGTTCCGTTTCACTCCGTACCAACGGGACCCTATCACTAAGCCTCCGCTGTCTGTCCGTCTGTCTGTCTATCAGCGGACTGTATCTCATGAACCTTATTACGTAGACAGTGGAAATGTGTACGGAATGTGCTTTTCCGTTGCCGCTTTAATAATCTATGAAAAAAGATTTATTTATTTATTTGTTTGTTTGTTACGATTTGGCTTATAAACTTCTCAACCAATTTAAAAAATTCATACCGCATTAGAAAGCTACATGATTCACTCAAAACTTGTTACCTATGTTTTATTGTGTTTTCTTAAAAAAATTAGAGATCCCTACGTAAATTGCATTACAAATTGCATTTACGTAATTGGGTTACATTATTGGAATTTATTAATGAACTTATTAGTTCATTGTTTGGCGTGCATTGAGAAAACTATTTACAACTTGTTTTTGCCCGCGGCACCGTCCGTGGTGATGTCGGTTATCACGTAAAAAAGTAGCCCTCCTTCATATCCCAGGCTATTATGTTGCAGTCAAAACTCTTAACCAGTCAAAAGTACTTTTAGGAGGAGGTTATCAATTCGACTGTATATTTTTTTTTTTGTGTTTGTTACCTCATATATCCGTCATTTATGAACCGATTTGAGAAATTATTGTACTTTGTGAAAGGATATACTTCTCAATTGGTCCCATTTAAATTTTATCAAAATCGGTTTAGCAATTTGGTTCTTAAATCCAAATAGCTGGAAAAAATATGTGGAAAAATCATCGATGTTTACGAATTTGCGTATTTTTGCTTTCCTGTGACTTTCCAGTGGTGTTGTTAGGTGTGGGGTACCACTAAAAAGTGAAAAATAAAAAACTTTTTCACAAAAAAACCCGACTTCCAAAAAGAGTCGGAAGTCGGTGTCAAATAACTAAGAAGCAACCAAAATTAAAGTTATTTTGTACTTTGTAGTGTTTTTTTTGGAAGTCGGTTTTTGTTGTGAAAAGGTTTTTGATTGATAAACACCTGTGCTTAGATAGGTTGACGGAGCCCCGCTTAGCGGGGCTTCTATTTCTGGGTTGTTTAAAAAAATAACCACGAAGGCTAAGGCGGGAGCTCTGCTCCGCTCGAGTTTCTAAAAATATGTTGTAATGTAATGTTGAAAAAAGGTAAATAGTTTAAATGTACATACCATTGAGATTGTATATGATTGCAGCAGAACTTTGCACTAAAGCAAACAATAGAAATGGACCAAACATTTTGTTCCTCCACTTCTCTACGCCACACACGACATTACAAATTAAATTCTGATTTAAATACTATGTAGTATCAACGTCTGGAGTGATAACATTTGTTTTATTTTTGTCAAGTTAAAACCTTTATTCGAACAAATTACCTTGATTTTATAAGTAGACTTATAGCTTCCGCCAGCGGCTTCGCCCGCGTGAATATCGGAAAAAGAAATGTTTTCTGATTTTTTATTGTTAATCTGTTATTTAGGAAAAAATCCCTGGATCTTTAACGCAAACTCCGGTAATACTTCGACAGGTTTTTGGTCTCCTGGTACTTGTGAATCTTTAGCGCTTATGATTCCAGCTCCGAAAATATTTCGAAATGTCGTTTTTTTTTCTTTTTTGTTGGGGGAAATCATTAAATGACTCCTTTCGCTCACTTGTGAATCCTAACCGCTCACAATTCCAGCCCCGGCAATACTTTGACATGTTTCTGGTCTCCTGGTACTTGTAAATCTGTTGTACTAAGGCAGCGGCCACTTCCTCTTCAGTCTTCATTAATCCACGCCGGGATAAAAAGTAGCCTCTGTGTTTTTCCAGGATTATGAACTACGTGTGTGCCAAATCATCCAAATCCCTTCAGATGTTATGGCCTGATTGTCACACAAACATACAAACTTGCACTTTTATTTATATTAGTGGGATTAAAAAATATCTTATAAAAAAAAAGAAATAAAAGATTGCCACTAGGTAATTAACAGTTTTATTTTTTTTTTATCCTCCGGACTGTCGCGACACATAATTTAGTTATGACGCCATTGTTTTACTATTGTTTGTGTCTGATGCGTTGACAATGGTTTGTAAATTAGTATTTTTGTCACAGTGTGAGTACCAAGCATAGGTACCAAGCTATAGATAGTCTTTGATTATATAAATGTCCGGACTAGTGCGACTCCGATGGTTCCGAGCGCCGAGGGTTCCGAACAAGCTCGTATGTTTATAGTTCATCCATTACGAGAATCGAGTCTCGATGAAGTTCGAGACTTATAAACAAAACAACGATAAATATGATAAATAGGATTGAAGGACACAGCTGTATCTCAAGAACCGTGATAGCTAAACAGTTAAAATTTTCACAGATGATTTATTTATTTTGCCGCTATAACAACTAAAAACAGAATAAAATAAATATTTAAGTGAAAAAATGGCAAAAAGTCACGTTTGTTTTATACCATACAAAAAACGTGATTTTTTGCCGTTTTTTATAGATAATGTAACGGAACCCTTCGTGCACGAGTCCGACTCGCACTTGGCCGGTTTTTTAAATTATAGTTACCTTATGGAAGGATTGGAATGGAGGCTACCGTATTCTTGCTTTCCAGTTGGCGTCACTGGCTAGTGAGATCACACATAGAGAGATAATGCCATAAACGTGCAATTAAATACAACATAGATAGTGCAGCTGTGTTACGCGGATTCACCATAGGTAATCGAACAAAAAGAAGGACATATATACATATTATCATCATCGGTAGAACCGTAACTTAATCTGCCATGAGGTTAATCACAACAAATTAATAAATAAACTCTTTTCAAAAGAAAACCAACAGTGAAATTTGACATTTCGGAAACCTCACGCTACACTAGCGCCTCTAGCGGCGAATTTCAACGCTGAGCGGCGAATTCGAAAACTGATCATGTCATTTTTTACAAATTCTGAAAGCAGTTAGCATAAAATCAATAAGTTAAGGATAATCTTCTATGAAAGATATCCTGTAGCGAAGGATAAAAATAATTGCCATTGCTGCTCCTGCTCTGAGATTTGCTTACGTCTCGCTTTCACAAGTCATGAAACTATTTCTTCAAGAACATATTTCTATGACACGCACCCTAATCCTAGTTTACATACCCATTTTCCTCCAAAGAACTATCCTCCTCCATATCTCCTCGGACCTCAAACCTTGGTCACTCACGACATGGTCGCCTAAACGACCTCCACTGACAACATCCTGCATCAACTTGAATATCGAGGCACGGAAATTTTAGTAATGGCTGGCCCAAACGGGGCCAGTAAACGGTCAGTGAACGGGCTAGTAAGTTGGGAGTACTTGAGAGTAGGGTTGTAACGGCACTTGGACACAGTCTCCGCAAGTGCGGAAACTCCGCAAGGAATCGTTCCAGCATCCTCGTTTGCCTCTGCAAGTCTTAGTGCAGTTGTAGCGGAGATCTACCTAGCAAAGACCCTATAATGTGCTCCACCATATTAAAGTAATTCCCTCCCAGATTATAAGTTTCCTGAAATTATAGCTATCCGGAAACACAGACTGGGAGTATTTAAGTCAATAGTTAGTCGTGCGGCACACCACACCACATCATTGCTTTCCATCACGTAAGATTGTGGTCAAACGCGTGCTGCATGTTTCAAACTTTGACTTCCATATCGCCAGGTCCTTTATCTAATGTGCAACTGTGTAGGGGAGCTTTATTATTTTAAGAACCACTAAAATTGTCTAGATGATAGAAATAGTTTTCTGGAATATTGGTTATTTTTTTCTGGTTGATGAATCAGGTTTGATCGGAAGCCGACCCCTATATTTGTTGTTTGATTGATTTTTTATAACAAAAACAATTGAGTTTTGTTTTTCATCTCCACCTCCGCCTCAAGCTCTGCACTCCTAGCTCCGCTAAAAGGACTCGGGCACACCTTTACTCGGGAGCATAGAACATTGTTTGTGGGATAACCCGGAGAGAGCGTGGAATGCAATAAACGGTAGTGGATGAACTGCCGCGCGGTCATCGTCCGTGTTTTACGTTTTTATATTAAGTGAGCAGTTGTGTCTGTCGGCTGTTACTGGTATATTCTGTGACGTGTGACTGATGTTTTGTTTCTTCGCCAGGCTTTATTTAATGTTAAACGTAGGCTATGCTATTTGTTATAATTTATGGTAGACGACATCAAGACCACAATAAAGATTTCAAGTAGTAATCTCATCTTAGATCTCCTTCTATTTTTACAGAAATAAAGAAAAATAATAATTGAATGCTTTGCTGTAGCATTTGAACGCTCAATTAGCGTAGTGACTAAATGATCTCCCTTTGTGGTAGTTCATATTTGAATTGACTGAAATACCTGAAATTATTTGTTGAGTGTGGCGTTGGTGTTTGTGATATTTTTATATTGGTGGAGTTTTGTTTTACCTGGTGTTAGACTTCAGTCTCACCAAATGCATCTGAATACCAGTAAGCAAGACTCCTACGGACGGCTAATAAATTCTAGACACAATTTACAGCTAAAATATTAGGTAACGCACCCATATATGAAGTCGGCTGACCCCGTATCAACCCGACCTTAATCACGCATATAGTCTGGAGCAAGTTTAGTAAGTTCCTCGGCTTTGATACCGGATGCCCATACAAAACTAATTATAGCAACTCGGGTTGCACACGGGTGCCACACGACAGCAGTCGATGTAATTTTGTTACACACGATATTTTTGCCTATCAGATTAGTGCTTTAAGGATGGAGTCAGACTGGTGGAGTTGATTGGTGAATGTCATTTTTTATGGGGTTGTTGTATAATCTGGTAAACCATCGACACGATAAGAAGGAGGATTATGGGCACATGCCGTGAGAAACCACTAGATGCGAGGGTCTATCAATGTGGTAACGCTCCGGGTACTTACCCGGAGCGTTACCACATTGATCATCAAGCAGTTTGAAATCATGCAGTTTATTTTTGAACGTACGTAGACTTCTACGTACGTTCAAAAATAAACTGCATGATTTAGTTTCATAGAAGATGATGGAGTTTTCTGCTCTGTTGTAGCGAACACCTCGCCGGATTTATTTCTTTACAGTGTGGGTGCTTTAAATTTTCAGCAAGAAACCCTCAAAAGAATAAAGAGTATTAAAGTAAAATCGATTAAGCATATGGCAACAAATTATTTATTTAATCACAAACCGGAAGCAGAATGATGCAACGACAATTTAACACATTAGAAAAATATTGTCTTCTTTATATTTTGGCTTTACGCTTAAATCCCTACCCGTACTTATTAATAACACATTAAATGTAAATCAAATATTGCAATACTTAAACCGCGTCACACCTTTGACACTTCACTTTATTCCACAAAAAACCGTTGCTCCATAACTTAAAAACTTCTTTTGTCAAGTTGCTAAATTCTAGTTCTCATTTTAATAACGATAGTACCATCTTCACTTTGTGTTTGACTCATGTCTATTCCATTCTCATCTTCTGTCTTCTTCGGATCTTTTACAGTTTCCTTGTTGTGTTCCTCAACCTGTGTTTGAGGTTTCCTGAAGATGGCTGCAACAATGTTAGCGAAAGGAGATTCCACCATCATGCAGAAGAAGAATGCTGCTATGAATATGCCCGTTACTGTTGTTAAGTTTCTAAAAATCTGAAATGTAAGTGATTTATGAATTTTAAGTCATTGAGTCTAAAAAGTATTACCAATCAATCGATCTATCGATTCGACGCCACTCAAGGGCGATTGGTGTAGTAGCTATCTCATTTGTTGTAATGGAACTGTCAATCGCCGTCGACTAATGCATTCAACGACTACTAATTTCTATATAATATTTGACTAATTTCATTTCTTTTCTGATTAACGTCTTGTTCAGTCTGATTTCTAATAATTGTTTGCTTTTGATTCTTGTTTACTTTTGATTGTTTGACATTTTTATTATGATTTAATGACATTTATAATTTCTATTTTTCTTTATTTTTATAATATTTCAAATAATATGACAATTTTGTTTTGCACTGACCAATAACTTGTTTGTGTGGTTTATCTGTTAATTCAAGTTGGTTATAAATAAATAAATAAAATAAATAAATTCTCTAATACGTGTAGCAGAATATGTTTGATTAAAAATTTACTGGATTTGACTCATTATAATCGTCACAGTATGTCTTCATTGAGTTCCTTCTGATTTAATCTTTGATATCTATTATTTATAAATTTTGAAAATAAAGAAACGAAGGTGTCACATATAAATTCCAGCATCATCATTCAGCATTTACTTGGCATTAAACAATCAGTGCTGGTTTTCAGTTAGCACCCCTTAGTGAGACACCAGGGAATCGGAAAACGTTAGGAGGGACGAGACAGTTAAAAAAGCGAATATACTTACAGCTCTCATTAGAGTGGTTCTCTGAACTGTCGTAATCGAAGCCACATCAACTCTGATGAGTGCGACGTGCACGAGGTAGGCGCTGAACGACAAGCGACCGATGAACGTGAAGGGTCGCCATTCCAAGATTGGCCGGTACAAACCTGTTAGAAAATGAATGGTAAAAGTGAATCCTATGAAGATCATTTGGCTTCGAAAAATTGCGTCGTACCAAGGTTATTGCAGAGACTGTATAAAAGTGATATAGGTAGTTGAGGTCTGATAGTGCAAGAGATTTATTTTTTCTCGGTATGACTAATGGAAAAGTACATTCTTTCATATAAAATAAGAACTTTTCAAATTGGTTCATGAATGAGGTAACAAACATAAAAAAGGACCCTACGAAATTTCCACCGAACATGGTTTATTAATATAATCTAGAAACACATCTGCCAAATGGATGATCTAAAATGAACAAAGGTACCTACGTACCTTCAAATTGAATAATAACTCCAGCTAAAATAATGGCTATGACAATGGCAAAGGTAGGCTTCTGCAGAGCAGCATACAGCAAGTTAATATACAAGGGCTGCGGTAGACCCTCAGCAAAGAAGATATGCCCAGACCAGCACACGAGCGCACCCACAAGGAATAAAGACCAATACAGGTACCGGTATTTCTGAAAAAAAAAGACATGCATTACATAGAGGCAAGAGGTGAAGAGAAAGAATTAGAGGAGAAAGAAAAATCAACTCGTTTGTCACTGACGCAGAGAGAAAAGTGACAGAGAGATAAATTTATTTAATACAACTGTTCACAAAACATTGTAATGAGAAGATTATGTCAATTATTAAAAAAATACCGATACGGTCAGATTGGGTGACTTTAAGCCTTCTGATGGAACCCATTGTGAGCGACCACGTTTCAAGTCCATAGGTCATCACTGGCAACACGCACTGGTCATAAACTTTCGTCTTGAAACACTGTGGTATTGAGACGAGAAGGTACCGCGCAACTTCCCGAACGCCACCCAGCCGAGTCAGATTCGACGGTTGATCTCTTTCTCGAAGTTAGCCCTACCTAACTGGATCGTTTCTCCCAGGTAGACGTACTCATCAACCACTTCGAGTGCAGAGCCTCCAATCTTGATAGGAGTGGGTGCTATATGGGTATTTACCATGACCTTGGTTTTGTCCATGTTCATTTTAAGACCCACTCTTTCGGAAGCTCTACTGAGGTCATCGAGCATTGTACTGAGGTCCTCCGTGGTCTCAGCTATGACGGCTAGATCGTCGACAAATCGAAGATGAGTGATGTACTCGCCATTGACATTAATGACTAGCCTTCTTCTTACGTCTCCCTGCCTCACACCCCGCTGCAGGAGGATAGGTTCTGATGCCTGATCCTGAAGTCGGACTAACATGGTGGCGTTTTCATACAAACACTTCAGCACCTCGATGTACCGATAGTCGATCTGGCACCGTTGGAGAGACTGCAGCACAGCCCAAGTCTCGATCGAATCGAAGGCTTTCTCGTAGTCCACAAACGCTAAGCAGAGGGGCAGATTATACTCTTCGATCTTCTGTGTAAACTGCTGCAGCGTGTGTATGTGGTCTACGGTGCTGAAACCTTTTCGGAATCCGGCTTGTTCAGGAGGCTGGAAGTCGGCAAATCTGCATGCGAGACGGTTTGTGATGACTCTGGAAAACAGCTTGTAGACATGGCTCAGAAGTGAGATGGGCCTGTAATTCTTAAGCAGGGCATTGTCGGCCTTTTTAAAATAGAGTATCACCACACTTCTGCTCCACGCTTGTGGCGTTTTCCCCTCGAGTATGACGGAATCGAACAGTTTCTGAAGGGCCTTAAGAACTGGTTTTCCAAACGCTTTCAGGAGTTTGGCCGTAATTCCTTCCTCACCCGACACCTTGTTGTTTTTAAGCTGCTTCAGAGCCATCCTAATCTCATACAGGCTGACGTCTGAGATGTCTTTGGTATAATGCCGGGTCAATCTAGCTCTTGGGTCGTTTGCTAGATTTGCTGCGGGTTTGGTCATTGACGTGTATAACTGTCCATAGAATGTCTCGATCTCCCTCAGAAGCTCCGATTTGGTGGATATGGTTCTGCCATCGTCGGTCTTCAGTTTTGTGAGCTGGCTCTGCCCAATATACAAATCTCTTGCAAAGACCTTAGAGCCCTTATTCTGTTCTATGGCGTCTTTAATCTTTTCAGTATTAAAGCGGCGGAGGTCGCTTTTCAAGGACTTGGAAATCCGTCTATTGAGCTGCCGGTATTTGCACGCATCGTCTGAAGACTGCAGAATCATCTCCCGCCTCTCCTTCATGAGCTTGAGAGTAGGATCAGAGAGCCTCTTGGTCTTATCTGTACGGCGAGTCTTGAAGAACTTAGACCCGACCGTGTGAACAGTTTCCACGAACCCATCGTTGTATTCGTCCACGGAGCTTCCTAGGCACTCGAAACGATTTCGAAGTTCGAGCTGAAAACTTTCGGAGTTTTGGATCTGGATCTGTACTGGACGGAGCGTAGACTTCATCAGTCGAGACCTTTCCAGCTTGATATTTAGATTCAATGTGCCTCTTACCATGCGGTGATCACTTCCGGTTTTCACCGCGTTGATCACAGAGACATCATTGAATATCTGCTTCTTCGTCGACATGATGAACTCAATCTCATTTTTAGTTGCACCGTCGGGGCTCTGCTAGGTCCACTTCCTGTATTCACGCTTTTTGAAGAAGGATTTCATAATATACAGGCCCTCCTTCTCCATAAAACAATCAAAACTGGCCAGTAGGAGTTTCCTTGCGTGATCGAATCAGGAATGATGATATCCACAACAGAACCAAGGTTACCGACATAGCCCGAAGGATCGCCAAACTGAAGTGGCAGTGGGCAGGGCACATTGCTCGCAGAACAGATGGTCGATGGGGCCGAAAAGTTTTGGAGTGGCGACCGCGTACCGGAAGACGTAGCGTTGGAAGGCCTCCCACAAGGTGGACCGATGACCTGGTGAGGGTCGCGGGATGGATGCGAGACGCATAGGACCGGTTGTTGTGGTGACACTTGGGAGAGGCCTATGTCCAGCACTGGATGTCTTTCGGCTTATATGATAATGATGATGATGACGGTCAGAATAATAAGCAAATATATTATTTCATATAAACTATCACAAGCTAACTTTAGAATGTTCAAACTAAGTATAGTCTTGCGTTCGACACTGTGACAAACTATTCTTATCGTAGATTGAATAGTATTTCATCGATTAAAGAACTTAATTAACTTTAAACGAGTTAAAAGGCAGTTAAAGCGTAGCATGGTGTACGCAATCAAAGGCTTTAGAGAGATCATAGCAAACTCCAGTTGTATTTTTCGAGTTCTCCCCTTGCGTCAAATATACAATATGTGTTTTATGAGAGCAACACCCGAATTTCTGGTTGCACGACGTTCTCATTATGAAGGAGGCTATGTAGGTTAAAACGACTTAGCAATTGCTTGAGCATTCAATTTTTAAATATTTTGCAAAATGCGGGTAAGATATAAATAGAGCGGAAGTGATATCATTATCACTACCGGGTTAAAAAAAAAGGTATGGCATGAGGTCAGAAAAAGTCAAATCCACGCATTTATTAAAAGTTATATATAACTCCTTATGCTCGGGTTGTTGGAAACGTTGTATCCATTTCAACTTGTTTAAAACAAGGACTAATGACTCACTGCGAATGGAAAAACACTTTTCACGGTAAATATCATTATTGTTAACTACTTCATGTTCTTTTAATCAATGGTAATTTAGACATAATACCTGAACATCATAGTCATTCATAGTTCTCCATTAATGAACTTAGCTCTATTCCTTTGCCGGCAGACCTTGCATTTTTTTATGTACAATATTCTGAGGCTTTTCCGTTGTCAAAATAACTGGTTTTGGTACTTGTTGGTTTTATGATATTTGGTTGTCATTGTTGAGAGTAGATGTCATGAAATAAATAAGTACTTGTCTGGGACACGCGAACGACTACTCGAAAGTCGGGGCCACCAGTCTTTCTTAAGTTTTGAGAATTTTTCAGAAAGGTTACCTGGAACTGCTTAGGATCTCCACCAGACTTCTGCCAGTTGTAAACCATGTAGCCTACTGCCATGCCAATGACGCAAGCAACTAGATTGGTATGCCCTTTCGTGTAAAGTTTGTTAAATGTGGGGTCGTCTATGAATAAGTTTAATGCTGCTCTGAAAGTAGAAAATCATGAGATTCTATTAGCACGACCCAAAAAATACATTGAACAAAAATTATGACATCCTACAAATTTATTTTTCCTTTGGATGTACTAAGAAAAAAGCATTGAAAATTCAGCACCAAGTTTGTAGAAAAGTCCGAATTTCAAACTTACTCAGGGGAAGCAAACAGAACACCAAACAAGTCCTGGTAATATACGTGCAATACGGGAATTATGAGCCCTATCACAAATAGAAGGCTCAGCACCAATTTCCTTGCAAGATTAGTTCTGCAAATCAAGAAGATGACTACTGCGAAGATGTATAGCTGGGTGTCTGCTGCTAAGTACCTGGAAACAATGAAGGAAGAAATTGATGTCACATCGGTCATAGTGTTTTTCTATTGTGTTTTTAATTTTTATCGGGCCCCATCAGCATAATAATGTTAAGGTAAGAGCCGTTTTGGGCTCACAAAGTTCTTTTTATATTGTTCGCTTTTAAGGTTCCGTAGTCAACAGGGAACTCCTGTAGTTTCGCCATATCCGTCTGTCTGTCCGCGGTTTAGCTCAGAGATGCTTAGTACTAGAAAGTTGGAATTTGATATGGGTATACATATTAATCACGCCGATAAAATGCGAAATATTTTTGCTAGAGTCAAGAGTCCCCCATCTGCCAGCTAAACGGTTATTTTGGAGCCTTGAAAAAAATTATGGTAGTAGCAGATATAACAAATTTAAAAGAAAAACTATCGTAGCTAAGTAGGCTTAACAAGTTATCGAGTAATAGTCGACGCAGGAAATACGTACAAATTCTATTGAAAATTAGTTAGATAAAGTTTTTTAACCATTAAACCGTGAACTAAATTAATATATTCATAGCATCTAACAAAAAACACCATTCTAAGTCGGCAATTGTGACGTAGGGAACCCTACATTGCGCGTCCGGCCCGACACGCACTTGGCCGGTTTTTAATCACTGTTTTTTTGTTTTATTTTTTTATTTAGGAATGGGCTACCTCCTGACCTCGATCACACCTAATGGAAAGCAATGGATGAGGTCTATGATGGAGCGAGCGTGCCCAGAATATGCCTTAAGGCACTGGTACTCCTACGCGTCGACGAAACACAGCAGGCTGCTTGACTCCGGTAGGAGGGTGGTCAATCAAGGGAAGGTTTGACCAGACTTATACGATATTAAGTGAGACTCTCCAGGATGCTTCGAGCGCTCGGTTCAGTTGAGTGCCTGATGGAACAAATTGCGCTACACGAGGAGGCTCCTTCATGCATCCCAAAAACTCACTTAATTTTGTTTAGTGTTTTGCCTTGTACCAGATGAAAATTTTTGCTTTTACTTCATTCTTTTTTTCATAAGGAGTATCGGGACAGCAGTTTGTTGTTTAAAGTCGGCGTTGTTCCACGTGTCAAAAAAAAAGTTAATCTATTGCTCCTGCGCTAATTTCACTCAGGTCTTGTCGGACTGCTATCCCTGTGCTGGCATGTCCATCTAAGCAAGACATAGTGCAGCTGTATTCGCGCACACAATTTTGAATTATAATATCTCCTACGTTGATGGCTAGCTTCCGTTGAGATTCGCCGCCACAACCGAAGTCAGTCAGAAGGATTTTGTATTAATTATTATCTGTAATTGTGGAGTACGAACGAACGATGGTTATAGAGCACACACAGCCAGAAAGAGAAGTATTCAAATAGTTCAACAACATCAAAACGCTTTTAGATATTTACCAAGTTTGCGGCATACAGTTGGAACGGTGCGTGTAATTGTTTATGTACAAGAGATGCTTCCACCAGTCGCGTCGACAGTCTCTCTTTTCGTAATATACGACTTTCTGTAGAAAACATACATTCAATTCCATGGATGCACAGTCGAATAAACTATGTTTTATGCTATACAGGTATAACTTCTAAATATTTTTAAGCAATTCTGAATCTTGAGTATCTTGGATCTTTACTTATTATGACGTAAATCACTCAATGCCACAAGTTTCAAATTTGTTAGAAAATGTTAAGTAATTATTTTAATCTGATGATAAAAACATGCTAAATATTAAAAAAAAACATACCGTCCAATAAGGTGCTCCTGATCTTAGCCTACCAAACCAAGTGGCTGTCAATCCTAAGACAAGGGCGTATGATGGAGTCAATCTGCAATAAACAAAACAAAAATCTATAAAATGCTGACGGTTTAACGATCTTCATGGTTCTTGCCCGCGACTTCATGTGCGCAGTTTTAGAACAAAGGGTTTTGTCCTTTTTTAAGGATGCACTAGTCGAACGACTGAACTCGTTGACGGGCGCGGTTAAATGCGTGCTGTTTCATCCAACATCATTTAAAGGAAGGAATATACGCTATGATGAGCAATGCAAAGCTAGTGCGCACACAAATTTACAGTTCCAAATCATATAAGATGACTTATAACATAACGAAAATGAGCTCGTAAAATTTATTGAAAGACATTTGGTAGTATTATTAAAAAGTAAGAAGAAAAGATAAATTAGGTTTAAATATGTATAAAATTTTAATATGTAACAAAATAGTTGTAAATAAAGATTGTAAAATACACCCTGAAGAGGTCAAATGAAAACTACTATATTTTGTTGGAATTATCTTTATGTATTTATTAAATTAGAACAAAGAAACATGAAATAAAAGAAAAAAATCAGCAATATACAGGGCTGTACTCAAATACATACAATTTTTGAAACATGCTTTCTCGACACTAAGTGTTTTAGGCACTTTTTACATTGCCAGCGCACTCTTGAATGACAAAGAACACACCGCAGCTGTTTTTCGATTTCGCTGAGATAATTTCAAACCCCATCTTAAGGCAATGCTGGCACCACTAAATAAAGACTGATAAAAAATTTTTTGTTCACCTTGACGTAGATAATATCGTGCAATATGACGGCGGAACATGAGTTGATCCATAGGAGCATCATTACATGTAAACGCCAGGAATTAGCAATAGTCATGTCGAACACAATTATGTGTTTTATTACACCCACCACCACTCTTTACCATGAACGCTAATATGGCTGTACTCAACTGAGTACATTGACTTTTAATGGGATAAATGGAAATGGGCAGGACATAATTATTATGCTGAGAGAGAAAATTGAGAAATGGACAAGAATAACATTCGAGTGATACCCTAGGGATGGCAAAAGGAGTAAAGGTCGACAAATAAAACGATGGGAAGATGACCTCAAAAGAATTGCCGGTCCAGAATGAATAAGAATTGCGAGAGACAGAGATAGGTGGAAGTCTTTACGATAAAGGCTTATTTATTTTATGTATTAACCTCTGTATGTATTAACTCTCTCTCTCTCTCTCTAACAAACTAACATGAAATTAAGAATTGGACTATTTTATTTCATGGGATATTTTTCGAATTAGGCGCGCGCCAAATCGTAACCGCCAAATTGTACACCATAACACTGCAAATAAATTGTGTTAGTTAAACTTTAAATAATATGGTAAAAAACGCTGGCAACACTGGCCAAGTGACATGCCAACCCCACCAACCGTGTCTCCACGTTGCCGTCGTGGTGGGGCTTGCGTGTCTCAGTGATCTTGGGGGCTTTGCCGGTAGAGCCACTCATGCCGGAAGGTCCCAAGTGAGAGACCAGACCAAGAGAGACACAAGAGGGGCACACCGTTCGGAGACTTGAGCAGTGTTCGGGTCCTCGGACGGTGTGCGTCTCATTGGCTTGCTCGCTGCTCTCTGGTACGCGTCTGACCATCAGACGTGACTATGAGGGCAGCGAGCAAGCAGTGAGAGAGGGAGAGAGAAGAGAAGGGGAGAAAGGGACCGCACCCTCAAAAAGGAAAATATGGACAGAACTGAGGAAAAGAAACTACCCCAGGGCGGTACGGACTGCACAGCAGTACGAGAATCCGCCACGCATTGCGCGTCAAGCCCCACGTATTCTGGGGGGGGCAACGCAGTGTTCCTGTCCTGTGTGCAGAGTCGGAGTCCGAGTTGGACTCCGACGACCTGGTGACTATTAGCTCGGCGAGCTCTGGACCCGAGGGGGCGGGGGCTGCTGCGGAGGACTCCAGGTCCTTCCGCAAGCGGCCCAGAACTGAGGAAGACCGGGGGTCGTCCGGCAGCGAGGAGGTTGCCTCGGCTCGCAAGATCCCCACCAGCAGGCGGGGCAAGGGCCGAGAGGGAGGCAAGGGGAGATTGCCCGCCTCCAAGGTGGCTGGTCAGCGAGCCGGGGAGCTCGTTGCTGACGGACGACCCCCCGTAGAGGGCGGTCGCAGGGCTCCTGGTTCGGAGTCCTCCGGCGGTGAGCCGGATGACTCCGGACAGGAGCGATTTCGGAGGGCCGGGTTTGCGGAGGTGGTGGAGGCCGCGCTTCGCGATGTGGCCTTGAAGAGGAAATTGTCCTCTAAGAACAAGGCCATAAGCGAGGCGATGGCCTCCATTCTGGCGGCAGCGGAGGCTACCAAAGGTGGGCCTCCGCCGGACGAGATGTCCGAGCTGCGGGCGGAGGTCGCCCGCTTGGCTGCCGCCACGGAGCGTCTCCGTAAGGAGAACGAGGGGCTCCGCGCAGACCTGGCCAGGCTCCGGGGAGCCGGCCCACAGGGGGCGCCGCAAGGGGGACGCAGGGACGACGGCCGGCCCGTGCCGCAGGAGGGCCAGGTGCTGGACCTGGTGCGGCAGGAGTTGGCTGCCTTCCAGGCGCGGTTCTCCGTCCTGGAGGGCATCGTCCTGCGCCCCCCGCTAGCGAGTGCGGCGAGTGGGAAGGCCGTCCCAGGCCAGAAAAAGGCGGCGTCTTATGCGGCCGCCGCGGCTGCCACACCGGGGTCGTCCGGCCTGGACAAAGGGTCCGGGCCGGCACCCGCGAAGCCGGTGCCGGGGAAACCGGACCCGGCCCCGGGAAAGAAGAGGAGGGGTGGGGTTGCTGCGCGGACGGCGAAGGCTCCTGCGCCGTCTGAGCAGCAGCTCCCCCCGGCTTCCTCGCCTTCAGCTCCTCCCCCGGCTCAAGCCGAATGGCAAGTGGCCGGGGAGAAGAGGAAGGCGGGAAAGGCAGCCAGAGCGGCCAAGAGGCGAGAGAGGAGGCGGCGGCAGAAGGCGCGAAGCGTCGCGGCTGCGCTCTGCCCCCCGAAAACCGCGGCTGTAGTGCTTACGCTACAGCCGGACGCGGCGAAGAGGGGCGTGACGTACGCGGACGTGCTCACCAAGGCGAAGGAGGCGGTGAACCTTGGTGAGCTAGGCATCGTGGGGGGCCTTCGGCTCCGGGTCACCATGACTGGGGCCCGGATGCTGGAGATCCCCGGGGCAGCCAGCGGCCCAACCGCGGACGCTCTAGCCGAAAGGCTCAGGGCGTCCCTTAGCGCGGACGATGCCCGAGTGTCCAGGCCCACCAAGCGCGTCGACATGCGCATCTTGGGCCTGGACGACTCCGTCACGGAGGCGGAGGTGGTGGCCGCCGTCGTTAGGACGGGGGGGTGCTCAGCAGAGGAGGTGAAGGCGGGCACCCTACGTCCTGACAACACGGGCATGCGCACTATTGTGGTGAGCTGTCCCGTGTCGGCGGCCAAGACCATCTCGGAGGGCCGTAGGTTTTTGGTGGGTTGGGTTTCCGCGCAGGTCAAACTGCTGGAACCCCGACCTCTGAGGTGCTTCCGGTGCCAGGTGGGCCACCATGTAGGAGCTCAATGCACCTCGGAGGTGGACCGCAGCGGTCTTTGTTTCCGCTGCGGTCAGCCCGGTCACAGGGCCGGCTCTTGCGTCGCCGCGCCGCACTGCGTAGTCTGTGCGGCAGCTGGCAAGCCGGCCGACCACTGGGCTGGGGGTAGGGCCTGCGCCCCACCCGCCAAAGCCGTAAATCGGAGAAAGCCCTCCGCCACCGCCGTCTCTGCCGCGACCGCCGCCGCCGCCGCCGCCGCTTCCTCCGCCGCCGCCGCCGCTTCCTCCGCCGCCAAAGCCGGTTCCACTGCGGCTGCTGCTACTGCAGCAGCCGCAGTAGAGCCCCTACAACGGGCTCCGGAGGGGGCTGAAATGGAGTGCCAGTAATGGCCCCATTTCACCCCCTCCTGCTGAACGTCAGCCACTGCGCCGCCCAGGAACTGATGCTCCTGAGCATGGCGCAGTGGCTGATGCCTGTGGACGGCGAGCAATGGGTAGCTCGCCGTCCGATCAGAACAGGCCCGGGTTGACGGCGCGCTGTGTTCTACGCGCGCCAAGCCAGCAGTCGTCAGCATGGGTCGGGGCCCGTTAGGGCCAGAGCCTACCAGGGTTGCGGATTTGTTCGAAAGAGTTACCGCGGCCCTGGGAATAAAGGCACTAGGAGGACTAAGGGGTGGGTTTTAGTCAGTAAAAGTCTGACACTCCCTGCCGCTCCACCCAGAGCGGGAGGGGTCATTTGATGATTTCCCATCCTAGAAAAAAAAAAAAAAAAAAAAAAAAAAAAAAGTGACATGCCAAAATATTGTTCCGTATTTTAGAATTAATTTTAGTTAATGTTTAAGTGTAATTAAGGTGTAAAAATATAGCTAAATGTAAAATAAGTGCATAAATACTCAGGATTATTGTTTTGTTGTCCAACGTACCGGTAACCGGTCTGGCGGAAACGGGAAGTATTGTTTACTTTTATTTAATAATAGCACACAATAGTTACTTTGAAGATATAGAAGGCTTTAATTGAGAAATGAGATAAAATTTAAATCTTGTGTTAAACGCACACTATGCAGGCAAGCATATTATAAGTTAGGGGAGTATATTGAAGATAAAAATGCTTGGTTTAATGCTGGTCCTGCTCCACAACGCCACTAGGCAGCCACTAGGGGGTTCAAAGTAATCTGTTAGCATTTCGTAATATTGTTGGACCGGCTGAAGATTGTAAGAATGCTATATTTTCATTGTATAGACTCAACTTATTTAGCGTTGTATAATTTCATGCACATGTGTGAGATCTGTGTACCTTTAAACTATAATGATAATTTTGGGTAGGTCTTTGACTTGGAATGTACCCTGGCGATTGGGGATGTCATGCTCACTCAAAAGTCTGGCTGATGGTGGCGCTTGCGTTGGATCATTTGGCTCCCTTAAAAATGGTTGAGCCGAATGGTGCTAACGTATGCGTCATGTTCGTGAACGGGCGCCGTCAGCTGAGACTGGTCATCTCTCGGCTGCCATGGTTTATTTTAATTGTTGCTTTTCTACTCCGGACTCTTTTATCCTGCACGTCTTTTACATCGTTCTCACATATATGTATACCTAGTTTCAATATGAATGATGTAACCATAATTGTGTAACAAAATATTATTTTTAAAAGAGTGTCCGTGGAGTTTCTTGTACGTTCTTTTCCATAGAGATCTACGCTTTGGAACGTGCAAATAGCTTCATCTTTTTGACCGACCGACCTTGACAATTCAAAAGTACCTGTAAATGGTCTAATTGAAATAAATGCTTTGACTTTGGCTTTGGTATAATTAATACAGTGACGAAAATAGCTAAAAAAAAATTTTTTTTTACAAAACGTCCTCCTAGAAAAAAAAAAGGGGTCAATGTACTCATCATTATGAACAACTTTCACTATGGGACTAACACTGATATCGCGAATAAAAAGTTGACTGCCCCGTACATTTTTGTGCGCAAACTCGACAAAATGTACTGAACAGCTAATTTTTTTTTTCGATTTCGGGGTTGGTCCTATAGTAAAAGTTGTTCATAATGATAAGTACAATGACTCCTTAAGAGGTATTGCGTTTATTCTGTTACACGTTGTATATGAAGTTCATATTATGCTATCAATATTCAAATTAACTTGTTTAATTACCTACTAGGTACTTGTGTGATTATTATTTTCTTACCTTAAAAATCTCGTTATGATTTGCTTCGGCAACATGCTCCAGGAAACTGCAAGTTTATCTGATTCCATCAGCCAGTTATACACAAGTAGGAAGGATGAGATCAAAAAGAATGACTGCATTATCAGTGCCCCGTTAAAAAATATTCCAAAAAATTTAACCTTGTACCACTGAAATTAAAAAAAAATCGATGAGTAAAACGACGATGGAAATAAAGATAAGTAACAAATGAAAAAAAACACTTACTTCTTCTAAAATCTCTGGGTTCACGGAGAACAAGATGGCGCCGTACGATGAGTGCGCTAGTAAGATGAGGATAAGATTTATCGATCTAAAACAGTCACAAAAAGTCATTAGTTTAATTTTATTGCAAACATAAAGAGAGAAAAATTCTTTTTTAAATGTTTGCTGTACCACACCTGATACCATGAATTGCCCTCAACGCTCTGTAACGATAATCTCTTCCTTCACCTGCAGGCGCAATATATTTCTTCCAATTCCGAAATATTGAAAAGCAACATAAAAATCTAAGAGCTGTAAAAATTACATTAGAAAAATATTGTTTTGTACATATAGTGAAAAATTAAACAAAGAAACTATTACTAACTTCCTGAAATTTAAAATGTGAGCAAGGACTTGAGTACTAAAACAAAGGAGGATGCCACTCTGATAGAATTACTTGCGATAATTAGTAGTACTATTTAGCAATTCACTGTAATGCATTCGTTTCCAAAAAAATAAAAATGGAAAGTATACCTCCTCGATCTTTTCCTTTCTCTAAGTAGTGATCACAAAGGCTTCCGATAAGATTAGCCAAAATTATAACGATGCAGACCACTCCAACAAAAATATCCAAATAATCGAAAGGTATATCTCTGTCGCGTTTAGAACAATCCAACTCATCCGTCAGTCTCGTTTTTAACTTGTACTTTTTATAAATAGTTTCGTTGGTGCATGCCTCAAAGGACGATTTTTGGTCCAGATCTGTTGCAGAAACATTGTAAAATTTATTGCATGTTTTTTTCATGCAATAACCGTGGCGTAGAAGTGTGCGATTAAAGTGCCTTAAATTTGCTGAAAAATCCTAAAAATAAGAGAAAAAGTCATGTTAACTTATGTAAAAAAAAAATAAGTAAATGGTTAATGAAGGAAAATGTGAAATGCAAATTATTAAGTATTTAAATTTTCAGTCACGTTGCATTATACAAATCTTTCTAATGAGAACAGTAGAGGGCCAAAATACACGGCCAAAACTTACTTGTATCATAGTCAAGAGCTCGCTTGGCTCATCTGAGACCAGAACAAATTCTCCAAAGCAGTACACTGAGTCTGGTTCATCGAAGCATTCTTCATAGCTGTCGAGGTGGAACAACGGGGGCATGCGAGCATAATCCGTGTCTGGAAAATGTAAACAGTTGTAAGAAAGTTAATCTAATAATATACGATAAAAGAAGCACAAACTAGTTTTAATTTGTTGTTGTATTTTGCTAAAATTATATTTACAGAAACAAACTTTTTTTTTTTTTTTTTTTTTTTTTTTTTTTTTTTTTTTTTTTTTTTTAGGTATGACCACTAGCAAGTTAACACACTTGGGATATCAACTGCTTAACCGGACTAACAAACTTTAATTACTTATTTAACATTGAAAGATCATGTGAAGATAATGACTTAATTCGTTAAACTATCAATAAATCTCGTATCGTTAATCTGTCTTTCGGCTGATATGATGATGATGATGATCAATAAAACAACAATCATTTGTATATTTTATGAGTATCAAAAGTTGAAAAATAAAATTCACTTCATCTTAATCTCTCATCTCTCATCTCAATCTTAACTTGGAAGATCATGTAAAGAGGGTGATATAATTCATTAAACTATTACTAGACGAATATTCGTACATTTTTATCGATGAAAATTATACCAGCTTGAACTGTGAAACTATACTGGATAACTTTTTTCCCAGTGCGCAAACTTCCTTTCCTCCACCACTTCTGCCCATGTAAATGAACAGCTTTCCCCAAGAAAGCCATAGTCAATTCCTAAAAAAAAATTTGAACTTCCCATACAAAATTGTCATCAACTGACCACAATTTGTATGGGAGACTTAATTTGATCTTCCATCAGCTTCCTGGAACCTCAACAGGTGAATATCATTCATAATTCTATGATAGAAGTGACAAAATGTAAATATAAAATATAAAGCGGATGAGTTTGTTTGTTTGTTTGAACGCGCTAATCTCTGGAACTGCCAGTCGGATTTAGAAAATTCTTTTTGTGTATTATAGCCACGTTCATGAGAAAGGCTATCTAGTATTACGCTTAAGCTCTTCGTTAGCCTAAAATACTGATATTTGTAAAGTAAGTCGAAGAAAAAGCGCTATCGAATTGCTTCATCTGCGTGTGCTGGGGTAATGGCTAATTATACGTAAGTATCGTGTGCTACAAAAATATTGGTTTTAGTAGATGTTAAAAAAAGTCTGCGACATATCTATCTCTTATGAACAAGCCACATTAAGGCATTTTGGGCCAGGTGGTTTTTGAGCATTATTATTAAGCAGGCATATTTATCCTTATGAGCGAAAGTTACTTCATTATCAAGATAATTTTTTGGAGATAAAATGTCGAGGCCAGCAATTACACAAATTATGCTAGTAAAAAATCAAATATTTTAAATGCACATACCATTGAGATCGGATATGATTGCAGCAGAACTTTGCACTAAAACAAACAATAGAAATGGACTAAACATTTTGTTATTACACCTCTCTGCGCCAAACACGACGTTATCAAATAAATTCTGATTTAGTACTAAGTTCTAACAACGTCTGGTGAGTGACCCCTTTTGTTTTATTTTTGTCAAGTTAAACCTGTATTTGAACAATTACCTAGATTTTAGATCTAGGTTTTTTTTTCAGTAAATTGATATGGGAGATATTAAAAAATTAAAATTATAAAACAGGAAATTAAATATCGCCGCGAGGCACTGTGTAATTACAATGTATTTATTACATCGTTCATTGTTTACAAATTAGTATTTTTGTCGTTATGTTAATAAATTGCGTTTGGAGATACAAAATGTCCGGACAAGTGCGAGTCGGACTTAGACGCAAAGTCTTACAATGACGATGGATAACTTTACTGATTAACTGAGATCGAAATAGGCAGACTATATTTACCTAAAGTTCGAAGAAGTAAGTAAAATAGAGTTGATAATACCTCCTCTAAAATCCCGGAATCATAAAAATTTTAAGTAGTAAAATAGCTTGAAATGTTAAGTAGTAGGTAAGTTTTAAAAATGATCTTTATCTCTCTATCTTTGGTACAAAGGCGGACTTAATGCAGCAAAGCATTCTCTGCCAGCTAACCTTTGGGTTAAGGACGCATTCCAAATGGGTAGTCAAATCATTAGTTTTTTACACAAAAGTATGTTTATTAAATAAAATGCTTTGCATTCTTAAAATGTTTTTCCCATGAATTGTTGATAGATGTACATGGTACGATTCTGAACTATAAATATAATTTTAGATAGGTACATTTTCTCAATAAATGTACCGAAGTGATTTTTTTACTTCGGTACATTTATTGAGAAAATGTACCTATAGAAACTGTACCGGACTGTACCGTTGCCTATCTCTGAAGATCTTCATCAGATCTTCACCAAATTGCAATTGGACTACTCCGAGAAAGTACCTACTCTTCCAAAAACTACCCAAATCGCTTAGTGTGCCTATAAAATTTGAAGAGTTCTCTCTATTTCTCCAGGATCCCATCATCAGATCCTGACTTCATGATTATGGGAACACCTAGGAAGAATACCCTTTCAAACAAAAAAAAATCCAAATCGGTCCAGTCATCTTCGAGTAATTGGAGAACATACAAAAAAAATGTTCCGACGAATGGAGAAGGAACCTCCACCTTTTTGAAGTCGGTTAAAAAGTGCGGTGTCAACGGTTTTAAATATTTCCCGTTGAAACTAACAGAAGCCTGCTGTCCACGTAAATTATTCTGCAGACTATTATGGTGTGGGCCTAGGAGGAATTTACTTAGGCAGAGAAGACTGTAAATTTATGACAAAGCCGTGAACATCGATGCTGAGTTACCAGCCTGTCGGTTTTCTATCAGTTACACCTCGGGATGTGTTCGTAGGAATCGCATAATTTAATTTCCAACTAGCTCGTTCCATTATTGGAGTACAAGACGGCAAGTGATGCGCCACTTTTGCATGGTGGACATCCCACCCACACACACGAAACGTTTTGCGAACACATTCATTGTGCGTACAGCTATGGAGTGGAATTCCCTACCAGAGTCTGTGTTTCCTGATAGCTACAACCTGGGAGTCTTTAAGTCAAGAGTGAGGTTACTTCTAGGCCAGCGTTCTCCATCGTCAACCACGCCATTCCATCAATTGAGGTTGCGGTCAAACTCGAGCTCATCAATGAAATAAAAACTTTAATTATAATAACTATAATATTAATAGTTATATAAAACAATTAGCAACTTAAAAACAGGATGTGCCTTGAAGTAACTAAACAATAGAAAATTATGTTCAGATTCCCATGGGCAGTAGATATTAAAATTTTATACTAATGTCACAGAAGATTGAATTTTTATACCATTCCATAAATAGGACCAGTTTTTAAAATTCAAGTTATTATGATTTGTAAAAAGTCTGAATTACAATATATAAGTAGGCGCCAGATAAATGAATAATAACGGTCATTGACCTTTCCTTAATATCTCTTGGTAGGTACCCCCGGACAGTAAATTATGAATCGTTTTTCATTACTAGAACAGTAAGGATCACGATAGATGTCGATTCAGGACAGCTTTATATAAGTCATTATTTCTGTTTTTGAAACTAAGTGTGTCAATAAATGTAGGTGGGTCAATGACCGTTATTCTTCATTTATCTGGCGCATACTATAGTAATTTATACAAAACTACCTTTTGCCCGCGTCTTCGTACGCGCATATCCCGTTTTTCCCAATATTTTCTGCGCAATTTTCATTATTTCCATATAAATCTTCTACAAAAGTGTAAAAAAAAGATAAATGAAATCGGTAAAGCCGTTCTCAAGTTATGGCGTGACCAAGGGAAACAGGGATTCCTTTTTAGGGTTCCGTATCTAAAGGGTAAAACGAGACCCTATTACTAAGACTCCGCTATCCATCCGTCTGTCCGTCCTTCTATCACCAGGATATATCTCATGAAACGTGATAACTAGACAGTTGAAATGTTCACAGATATATTTTTGTTGCCGCTATACCAACAAATACTAAAAATAGAATACGATAAATATTTAAGTGGAGCTCCCAAACACAACAAACGTTTTTTTTTTTTTTTAGGTTTGACTACTAGCAAGTTAACACACTTGGGATATCAACTGCTTAACCGGACTAACCTGTGGTGGCCTCAAATGAATTTCAGGCCCCCAGCCAAGGCAAACAACAAACGTGATTTTTTTGCCATTTTTATAGATAATGGTACGAAACCCTCCGTGCGCGAGTCCGACTCGCACTTGGCCGGTTTTTATATTTTCAACTGGTAACATAATGAATGCAATACCTCTTAAGAGGTCATTGTACTCATCATTATGAACAACTATTACTATGGGGTCAACATTGAAATCGCGCCAAAAAAATCGACTGCTCCATACATTTCTGAGCGCATAACTCGACAAAATGTACTGAACAGTTACACGTTGTATAAATAAAAATTAATGGCTAAATGAGAGCGAGTTTATCTTTAAGGCTATTTTCTTTTTTAAAATATTCGTTAAAGGCCGAAGAAGGTTCAAACATATAAAGAATAATTTGAAAAATTGTACTACAAAATATTTCAAGTATGAAACACCAGGATACAACTAAGATATATTTTATTTCTGAAGTCACGGGAACAAGCTAGTTTTAATTATTTAAAACACTAAAATTAATTAAGTACTAAACATATACAATGATTAATTAAATCTTCGTTTAAAAACTTTATTTTTAACAACTGTTAATGGCTTCTAGAAATTATTTAAAGTCTATAAAAATAATAATTTGTTATAACTTTTTATACCTATCCCACCGAATTTCGTTTTACGGGATTAAACCCGAAGGATTACTTAAACATCGGAGTTTATTTCGATCGAAAAATATGTCAATAAAATGTGGTATGCGCTTAAGATCCCCAAGGGAATGTAGATTGTTGCTTTATATATAGCTAGCATTTGTCTGTCTGTCCGCTTTATTAGTGAGTAGTTAAGATTTATGGGCTCTGGGAAAACATGGGGTATTTTTGGATTGTTCCGAGACCGTTGTTACAAAGTGGCGTTTCTTGGCATTCTTGATTCTTGATTGTGTAAACATAACGCAGTACCTATGCTATTGTTTGCACGTACAGTACAACTATTTTTCTAGTGTCCTTCGGCAATCATCGCATTTCCGAAAACAAACGAATGCTAATTTTCATTTTCATCCATTATTATATTTATCGTGTATAATAATTTGAATTCAGAACTAATGTACTTACTTTATTGTTGTTTTGTTTTGATTTCCATGTGAACTGTATGTGTATACCTAACAATTTCAAATTAATTATTATTTAGTCGTTTTGTTATTTTAGGTAGGTTTGCGATTAATTGTAATTACTTTCAATGTTACCTTTGTGAAATATTTGTACGCCGATACTTACAGCTGAATATGATTGGGCTCAAAAAATGTAATATCTTGCATGTTCCTGTATGTATATGTTGCAGTCAAAACTCTTAACCAGTCAAAAGTACTTTTGACTGATTAACTCGAGTGCTAAGATAGGTCGACGGAGTCCCGCTTCTTTTGTGAGGCGAGGGACATTTAGAAAATAGTTGTACTGTAAATGTTTTACTGATATAGGCAACACCTAGTCAATAATAGGTTATATTCCTAACAAAATCTATTAGTGATAACCTTATTACCAATTAGCTTGTGGTTGTCGTAAGAGGCGACTAAGGGACTTCTCAGACAATGGGCAGCAGCATTATCTGTACGTACATTGCTACAGCTACACTGCGACCGCCAACCCGCCTACCAAGCATGGCGATTATGGCAAATTGGGGTGGCCTATGTCCAGCAGTGGACGTCTTTTGGCTGATATGATGATGATGGTGATGATTATTACCAAAAAATATTGGACACGTATTCTTTCTTTTGTCACGTAAACAAAAAATGAAGAGAATATATAATATAATAGTACACGTCTTTTACCAAAATGTGACGTCAGAATCACCCACTCCTGATTCGTTTTATCTATGATTTTTTGATGGCTTTTCAATTTGTATTGATTTGATAAAGCAAAAAATACGTATCCAATGTTTTCGATAATCTAACTGACTGAATAAATATAATCTTTTTTTACTCAGGAATTGTCATTGTCAAACTAAATATGAACTTGACACGGATGGTTTCCAGCTCTAACCTCTTCGATAGCGGTGCGCACACGTCTCTAAAAAACAGATACGAAATTAAATAGTTTAGTAGTAAATATAATCGTGTGACTGATATTATTGTACAAGACGTGTTTTTTATCAAGATCCCAAACAATAACTATGTTTTAAAATTGTGAAGTTTTTTTTTGTATTCATTATTATTAATTCTGAACACGGACGTCACAACCGAGGCAGGCCTAAAAAACGCTGTGGTGACGATTTTAACTCATTCCTGTCGGATTGGCCGGAGAAAGCACCCGATAAAGTTAGCTGGAAAAATATGGGGAAAACCTAGCAGTGGGACAACATAGGCTTAGAAAAAAAAAATTATCGCTTTTATCATTTGCATAATTGAAAAATCTGGTCCACTTTCGATGAAAGGCATCCAGCCGATCGATCCTGTAAAAAACTCACTAACTATCGACATCTCCTTTTTTTTAAATATCGCAACATATGCTGAGATAGGGACTTATTTGGCCTCGCACAGATAAAATTCATAATGTTAGTTTTTATTTTTTTTAAGATTTTAATTTAATTAAGGTACCTACTTTTTGGCTGACTTGTGAAAGTTCCAAATAAAAATTTGCTTTCTTTCTATTCCATCTTAATTGGATCTTCCAAATCAAATCCAAAAGTGAACATGAAATGAACAGTGAATACATCGAATTCACTTCACCTTCGTTTACACGAATAGCACTAAAATTTTCTCCACCTCATCACAAGTGATATACTTACCCAAACTTAACTTCTCAAGTATGATATCGAATGTCTTCCTGAATACAAAATGGCTGCCCGACTGTCTTTTGTTTTACCACGTGCACGGAATAATGTAGTGGTTTGCTTGCAAATAATCTTGATCAATAACTTTGATGTCAGTTTATGGGACGTTCGTGAGGCGGCGTTTGTACGTTGATTGAGTTGTCTTGACATATTATTTGTATTTATTTTGTGGTTTATTTAGTTTTCTTTTGTGTGGTAGTTGCTATATATGCTTTTTTTTGTTGTTAAATAAGGTGATACTGGTTACCTACGTTTTTTGTTAAAGTATGTAAGTTAGGTCAAAATCAAAAGTACTTTATAAAAATTGAGGGAGAGCCAGCATTTTCTGAAAGTTAGTTTTACATTATTATGCCTTTCTCAGCAGTGGGACAGAATAGGCTGATAAAAAAAAGTTTCAAAGTCAAAGCATTTATTTCAAATAAACCATTCACAGGTACTTTTGAACTGTCAAAGTCAGTCAGTCAAAATCACAAAGTCATTTGCACGTTTCGAAGCGTATTAGATCTCTATGGAGAAGAACGTGCAGGAAACTCCACGGACACTATTTTAAACCATTTTATGTTTTACAAAAATCCTGGTTACATTGTTACTTGTTGCATCTATAGTTTTACATGAAGACAGTTTCCCAAAATTTTCCGCCCGTCACCACTTCCCAGTGTTTTAGGTAGGAAGAAAATGTGGCGTAAATAACTTGCCTGGAACACATGTGTAAAGTAAACTATACAATCGGGGCTAATCAGATGCCTGTCTCAACTATATATATAGCATCAGTACTGACTGCCACTGCCACAAATATATTGGTAAGGTAGGCTTACCAATAAAATTATTTGTGGCACGTATTCGTGAATCAGTCAGAACGTTAATCGATACAATATTTGTGGCCTGTTGGTCTGGTGGTTAGTGACCCTGACTGCTAGGACGGAGGTCGTGGGTTCGATTCCCACACAGGACAAATCTTTGTGCGATGAGTACGATTATTTGTTCTGTATCTGGGTGTGTAATTTATCTATAATATTTAGAAATATCTAAGTATGTTTATCAGTTGTCTGGTTGCCATAGTACAGGCTCTGCCTAGTTTGGGATCAGATGGCGGTGTGTTGATTGTCCCAAGATATTATTATTATTATTATTAATTAAAATTATTCTTAGACGACATAAAAAGAAAGCCCTTGTGAACAAGGCACTTTTAATATCAAAAACTTTATTGACACATTCGTCCAACATTAAGAAAGATATACCCCCTTTTTTAACCGACTTCTAAAAAAGGACGAGGTTCTCAATTCGGATGTTTGTATTTTTTTTTATTTTTTATGTTTGTTCGGGCATAACTCCGTCGCTTGCTAACCGATTTGAATTTTTTTTTTTTGTTGGAAAGTGTATACTTCCCAAATGGTCCCATTGAAATTTTATCAAAATCGGTTTAGTAGTTTGGTTATTAAATACAAATAGCTGGAAAAAATATGTGGAAAAATCATCCATGTATACGAAATTGCGTATTTTTGTGACTTTCCAGTGGTGTTGTTAGGTGTGGACTACCACTAAAAAATGAAAAATAAAACACTTTTTTACAAAAAAACGAAACCGACTTCCAAAAAACACTACAAAGTTCAAAATAACTTTAATTTCGGAAGTCGGTGTCAAATAACGAAGAAGCAACCAAAAACACCAGGCATGTAATTTGCGGCACCTTTTGCTTTCTACCTAAAACACTAGGAAGTGGTGACGGGTGGAAAAATTTGTGCGGACTATCTTCATGTCAAACTGTTTTTTTTTTATCAGCCTATTCTGTCTCATTGCTGGGCAAAGGCCTATGTAAAACTTTAACTTTCAGAAAATGCTGGCTCTCTGCCTCAATTTGGATAAATTGCTTTTGATTTTGACCTAACTTACATACTTTATACATATTTGTCGCAATGATTCGAGTTCGAGTACGAGTCGCAAATGATCGTATACCGCCCACATAATACAATTTAATTTTACTGTCGAAAATACAAACGAGGCGAAAGGATTGCCACCGTGGGTTAAAGCTTTAAACTTGATTGATACATCTTATAGGTTTATCAATCAGCTATTTGGTGACACGGGTTTTTGAGAGTCATTCAATCAATCCTTCAACGCCCACGGGGAGGACTATTGACGGGTCTCTAGAGAGCGTTCCATGACAGATCTTTAAGAGATTTCATTTCAATCAACTCGTTTTTTTAAAGAAATTGTGAAGGGAATTTAACATAATTTTCTTTTGAAATTGATTGAAGATTCAATCCAATTCAAGAGGCGACTGTTACTTATTTTATTTTTTTAACATAACTAGAGAATGTTTATCGTTGAGTTGATTTACTGTAATACGCTAACATATGTTCATTATGTTCCGTATGGTGTCGGACGTAAAAGAATAGCACCATCCCATCACTTCCCGTGGGTGTCGTAAGAGGCAACTAAGGGACTTACCAGCCAGAGTCGCGGATTTTGTTCGAAAGAGTTACCGCGGCCCTGGAACGCAAAATGCGAAAATGCTGCGTTTGAATGCTTTTTGATTACGCGAATTGACATTCAGGGATCTTAATAGAATTCTTCAGTGGAATCATGTATTAATTAACTTTATTTATGTTCATTAATTTATTGTATTTGTATCAATTTCAATTTCTTTTATTTATCTTCTAATTTATGTTATTCAATTACTTTTATAATCTGAACAAGTTTTCCACAGTTTTTGGCACCACATCGACCAGCAGTGCCATTTTGTAAAAAAAATTCAAAATTCAAATTATTTATTTCAAGTAAACCATTCACAGGCACTTTTGAATTGTCAAGGTCGGTCAGTCAAAAAGATGAAGCTATTTGCACGTTCCAAAGCGTAGATCTCTATGGAGAAGAACGTGCAAGAAACTCCACGGACACTCTTTTAAATCATTTTTCTTTACAATTTTATGGTTACATCATTCCTGTTGAAATTATACAAACCTCTCACCTCGTAGGTGTAAAAGAGCTGTAATTCCATACAAACAAGGTGGAAAAACAGTTCACTTCATGCTCACTAAAACTCAGCTTGTGTCTTCTCCTTTTTGACAATGTTCTACATCTGACCTTGAATACAAACAATCCGCACATCATATGTCAATGTTCTATATCTGACCTTGAATACAAACAATCTGCACATCATATGTCAATGTTCTATATCTGACCTTGAATACGAACAATCCGCACATCATATGTCAATGTTCTAAATCTGACCTTGAATACGAACAATCCGCACATCATATGTCAATGTTCTACAGGAGTGTATTCTTTGGCAAACTGAACGCAATTTTGCCATACCTATTACTGGAATCAAAAGTAGCTCACAATTTAAGACCCATTATTATCCGTGGTGTTTGGCAACTGGGCTAAACCCAGTTGTATATGTCCCTTGGTGCCTATTTGGCCTAGCTCTGTTCTGTATCCTGCTTAATAAGGAGGGAAGTGGAAACTTTATTTTTTTTATTCCTACTCCTCCGCTATTATTTTCTGATTAATGTCGTTGCGGGATCCAAGACGTGAATCATTTCTGCGGTACTCGTCGAGCTTCATTGACTCGGCGGTTTTCTGGTGGTCGCCACTGTTGATTCTGGCTTTTAGGAGTTGCAGTGGTTTAGAAATAAAAAGAAGAAAAGATTACACGGTGAGATGTTGCCAGAACAGACCGGCTGATCTGTGCTGTTCGTATTCTATCAGTCCAGTTGCACGTACAAAAACCTAGAAGCCAACGTCAAGTTTAGTAGGTTACTCTATCTGTCAACTTAATTGTATTGTAACTTTATTATATTGTAACTTAACTGTATTGTAACTTAATTATATTGTAACAAAATTGTATTGTAACTTAATTGTATTTTAACTTTATTATATTGTAACTTAATTGTATTGTAACTAAATTGTATTATTATACTAAAAGTGTCGATTTAAATACATGGCTAAAATGTTAGATGATCTTAATTGGTAAGTGAACAATTTGTGCAGCAATTAAAATTATCTAGAAAAAATTATGTGCGTCATTAGGTACAGTTTTCAGAGGTTCATAATTACGTTTTTGAATTTCTAAGTATAAAGAATATGTTAGAAAATATAATAGCAATATGAGATCGTTTCAATTTTCTGAAAGGGTAAACAGTGCTTTAATAGTACATTTCTATAGTTATCGTTAAATGCCAATACAGGATTGAGCATATAGAACGTGTCACTTTTATTTTCCTGACTGTACCTGGTTTCATAGATACAATAAAGATTCCGGAACCCGGGCAAGGTTCCAAAACTCTGGCAGAATCCATGCCATCTACAATCTTCAACCATATTTGTGTTGAGGTAGTCTTTCTATTCTATAACATTTTAGGCTACATCCAAAATACCCTATAGAAAAATACAAAAATTTGTTCAACAGTTCAGAAACCAGTCTTGCTGTGTTTCGTCGACGCGTGGTAGTACCAGTTGCCTCAAGGTGTCTTCTGGGCACGCTTGCTCCATCATACACCTCATCCATTGCTTTCCAGCAGGCGTGATCGAGTTCAAGAGCTAGCCAATTCCTCAATAAAAAAAAACTTACTGGGTAAAACGGTACCCGTTGGAAATACTGGTAACAGATTTTCCGGCTTTTATATCCTAAATTAGCGTTTCATAATCCAATATTAGAGTCCTATTAATAATTGATGTAACACTTGTGTCAACAAGCCATCAGCGTCGCAGTTTCAGTTTGACTTATACAAATTGACTCAGCACTGCTTATGTGAGTTTCAGGCGCAAATTATGAGCGTTTGAATATTAAATTAAGAGTCAATATTGCTTGAAAGTTTCTGTTTAAAGTGCAAGTGTGTACTTTATGTGTTTGGAATTAGAGGTTGTTAATATCGGAGGCTGTTTGTTTTATTTATTTACTAGCTTTTGCCCGAAAAATATCTCTGGATGCAGCACTGGCCACTCGTAATGTCTCCATAAGGTTGGCAACATAGCCACTTTGTATGGAAATGCTTATCCTTTGTTCGAGGTAAAAGCCAGACCATGGGCACATTACCAGTGACCAGCGATGAAGACGACTTTTTCAACGCAATATTTTAGATCTTTTAGTTTTATTTAGTTATGAGTTTTTATTAACCTATACCTAGTAATAATTAGTTAGAAATACTCAAACATTTTAGGTTGAACAAAAATTGAAACCAAATATTTTGCATACGCTCAAATTTATTTAATAGCTCCTCGATGGAATCCAAATAACAGGCATCAGCGTAGTCGATGATGGGCTGAATGAGATTTTGGTGAAGGGAAATTTTGGTGTTCAAGGGCAAAAAGCTCTGGAGGCATTGTAGCGAGTGAAATGTGAGTTTTTTTTTTCATAAAAGTAATTCTATTCTGGCAGGTAAAGAAATACTGTTTTCTTTACCAGTGTATACTCAATCAATAAATATGACTCCATAATTAATTATGTTGTTTTTATACAAACATATTTAAGTTCTTTTTTGTTTTATAAATAATACGTTAATTTGTTTTGTAGTAACTATTTTGGGGCCGAGCTCAATTAATTGCAATATGGGTCACTTTGAAAGAATTTTAATTTTCAAAGCAGGTAATCATATTTCCAAGAATACTCTTAGCACCCAGACACTGGCAACAGCAAATGTTTTTAATTTAACCTAAAAGAATATTCAAAGGAAATTAAATTAATTGAAAAAACATTCATTCGTAACGTGCTTGGAAAATGCTGGCAAACAAAGAGGCATGTCATTAATTTTGCAAATAAAAGGTACAGTGTTAACAGAACTACAGAAGTTAAACTCCGCATAAAAGGTGCGCGATAATATAATTATTAAAACCATTTTTTACAAAAAATAAAAGCGACTTTGAATTAAAAAACACTGCAAAGTATATTTAAACTTTAATTTCGGAAGTCGGTGTTTTTGGCTCCGACTTCAGGAGCGTTTACTCTACGGCATTTCATACAAACTTTCAAGTCCTTATTTTTTTTAAACGAATGAACCGATTTTAATGAGACTTAGAGAGAATTGGAAAGAGTGATTTTTCACTGTCCATAGAAAACTTAAAATCGCTCTCTTTCTCCTTCTAAACATCGTATACATACCAAGTTTCATTAAAATCGGTTCATTAATTTCGAAAAATTAAGACTTTTCATACAAACTTTCAGTTTGAATGAAATGCCGTAAGGCGTTAACGCTCTACATTATTTTCTCCAAACCACCGTATAAAAAAACAGAACCATTTTGGGATCACACTTGTGTCTCTCTGTCTGTCACAGCTGATTTTCTCCGAATCTCCTAGCTGTTCAATGTAGACCTTCTGTATCTGAAGACTTGTTATAGAAGTTTCGTTACTAAAATAATGATTTCGCATAGTTATCAGCAACTTTAGATTGATCAGACAAATCCCATCGATCTCATTGACTTCGTTTGAAATTACGATTGATAGTTGGAGCATAATTTACTTTTAAAGCAAGATAATGTTTTATTTATTCAAATGTGACAGGGTTTTTCAGACGACATAAAAGAAAATGAAATGTTTGTATGTATTCAACACTTAATGTCGTTCGTGAAGATCGCTTTTCGCTACGCAGTAGGTAGGTACCTACCATAGACTAATTTAAGTATGTACTCCACCCTCACTCCCGCTGTCACATAAACTTGCTTCTGCGCAGCGATTTGCGGTTTCATCAGGTGTTATACCTACCTAGCTAGAATCTTATTCGTGGCTTTCCACCTGTGACCTAGGTATATACTTACAGAAACCTTGATTTTTTTAAGAGCTCAGCCACAGTGAAGCTTGTCAGTGAAAGAGTTGTAGTAATCGGATCTGCCGGTCTATTCGGTCGACATCTCACCGTGTACACTTAGGTGGAGTGAACGAGAAGTGAGCTGTCATTCCATTTTGCTTGTATGGTTTTATAGCTCACTTGTCGTTTACTTCGCCCCAGTTTTCACTTCGACATGTTTACAGAATCGCACTGCAGAACTTCTATGGACTGACAAACATTACCTCAAATCGTCAAAAATATTAACGTCTTTATGCCTAAAATAAGTTGAACATAATCTTTATTATGGTTCAAATCCAGTAACGTAACTACAACAAAATACATTTAAAAACAAGGCAAATAAAAACATCAAAAACGTAAGTTCAGTTTTCCAAAACGGTAAAACACGAGTTTAGGAAAACTGAAGTTTATTCCTTAACTATTATAGTGTTGATTACATAAAAAGAGGGTAAATGAAAGCATCTTAAAAAATAATCAAAGCATATACTGGGTATTTTTTTTTCCAGTGCGCAAACTTTAAGAACCACTTCTGCCCATGTAAATGAACAACTTTCCCCAAGAAAGCCATAGTCAATTCCTAAAAAAAAAATTGAGTCTCCCATACAAATTGTGGTCAGTTGATGACAATTTTGTATGGGAAGTTCAAAATTTTTTTAGGAATTGACTATGGCTTTCTTGGGGCAAGTTGTTCATTTACATGGGCAGAAGTGGTTCTCAAAGTTTGCGCACTGGAAAAAAAGTTATCTCACTTTTATTTAACGCTCAATTTTACTCCTCTAAAAATGAAAATCGTTTCTTCAGGAGTAAACTCCAAAAACTGTGAAAACAAAAATAGGCAATCGTTTCCATCTATGTACCTACTTGAATGTATATGACAGAAACACAATATATAACAATATAAATATATACTCCACGAAATCAAAACCGATAGTTCGCGCCGATCGGCCTTTATGTGTGACAATCCCTGTCAATTATTTCCCGCGCAGCCATATTGTCCGCCATATTGAACGCTGTTATCGACGATTATTATCTTTTACGATTACTGCTATCCCGGGCGAAGCCCGAATCAATTTTAATTTCGGTTATATTTGCGACCGAAATCGACCATTTAAATGCATTCCAGATAAAAACGAATTCGGTACTGTTTGCTTGTTCTGTATTTAAAAAATATAGTAATTTTGTTTGATTAAAAATTCAACATTATTCTGTTATTGTTTGAAATTGGAATTCGTTTAATGATTTGGCAGTTGTGTATTTATGGTTAAATGGTTTTTGTAAATTTTTTGCAATACCAGCAGTTTCCATTCATCAAATAATGTTTCCATGAATGACGTTACAGTAAGTTTGCCTGATTCAATATTCCTGATTTAAATGAAACTAATGTATTTTTATTCCGAAGCAGAGTTCATTAAAGTTCTACTATTTATACGTAAGCGATTTATGGAAATTTGCAATACGTACCTTTGTCTAGGACTGAATTATTGTGATACATAATATATTATTTAGAAAATTTTGTTACTATGTCTGTAAAATTTATTTAAAATAAGCAAATAGTAGTAATAGTCTGAGGCCTAAATTTCAAAATGTAAACTCCCCAACTCGAACTCCAACTCCATCGGAGTTTGTCATGAATTGAAGTTTTTGCATTTGTTTGCTCATCTCTCGAGTACGAAAACGTCAATTAGACAAGCTTTCATTGACATTTTCGTGCTCATGTTGGATTTGGAGTTTAGATGGAGTTTATGTTTTGGAATATGGGCTTAAGTCTTTTCTGCAAAAATATTTTTCCATGCAGAGGATTCCATCTTCTGTACCAAAATTAATTAAAATCTGTATTTTTTATGCACGGTAAAAAGAGTGAAAAAACAACATCATTTCGCATTTATACTATTAGGAAGTCGATCTTCAGGTTAAGCAACGCTTGTCGAGGTTAGTTTGTGGATGGGTGACCTTCTTAACATACCGAGACTCCGGAAAGCACGTTACGCCCTTGGTACCGGCTGTCATTTGGAGATCTTTGGCGTTGTTGCGGATTTATCAGAAGTCAGAAAATCTGACACCACTTGCCAATTAGAACAACCGTGTTCCCCGGTTAATGGGTTGTGGAGGTCTGGTAGACAGCCGCTCCTCGTAAAATACTGGTATTGAGCTGAATCTGGTTTGACTTGGAGCCGACCCCAATATAATTGGGAATAGGCTTAGAGGTAGATGATGAAAATTACTTAGGATTGGCTTGCCTAGGACCAGTACTTAGATGATGCAGCAAATTGTTTTGCAGTCAAAGCTATAGAACCTTCCTACATAGTGACTTACATATTATTATTGTAATTCTCATGCTTTCATCAGAATTACGGGTAATAAAAATATTTTTTCCACAACTCTCCCCCACATTTTATCCGCGAACCCATACAACGGTTTAATATTTTATTTCCGCGCCATATAAAATCATTACCAGAAGCGATCCATCATTTTTGGCAGCATGCATCCGCGCGTGCTTCATACTGGCTCTCACACTCCCCTGCGACCTATAAAATATAACTTATGTGTGTGAAAATAACCCGGTTATTTGTAGAGATGGACTAACTAGTCGGAAAAGTCAACTACCCGTCCAAGTTTGTTGTCGGCAACTAGTCGTCGGTGATTATACGGCAAAATATGACGAAAATCGCGGAATGCGATAAGGCCGCCTATGGCACGTTTTTTTTAGTTTAATAAATAAATAAATAATAAGTTTATTTTTTCAAGTAACAAGGACTCATTGTGTTAGTGAACTTAAGAACTATGCTAGTTTATTTTTTATTTATAATTTAAATTTATTTCATCCCATGAGAGATGGCACTGCAGTGATTGTGATACCTGCAATCGAGCCTGCTAGGGATCATTTTCAGGATATTTTTGGAGCTGGCCTGTACCCTGCGCACCAGAGATGCACACCTCATTAGCACCGATGCGTAAAAGCAATTTATATGTGCGTACGCGAACATTCCTGATGCGCTACAAAAACGGGGCAGCCCCACCAATACCCTGAAAGCGTTGTTGAATTTGACACGAAGGGCGTTGTATGACCGTTGGGTATATTGAGCCCACAGGCTGCACGTATAAAACGTTGTGCATAATCCTGAAACAGAGTAGGTAACATTAAATGAGCAGTGTGCAAACCTGTGAGCCAGCATGTTAACCCTTACAGACAACGCCCTCCGCTCTCGCTCAATATCGAGTCCGTCGTTGAGGTCAGGGGTCAATATATGACCAAGATTTATAAAATTAAATACTCTTTGCAGTGGAGTCCCATTGAGTAAAACAGGTGGTACATAACCCGGACTACCCCTAGCCTCAAAGACCATGATCTCCGATTTATTGGAGTTGTACAGCAAACCATGCGTGCGCATACTCCTCACTTTTGGCAACCAACTTTCTGAGGCCACAGATTGACGCGATTTCAATTATTTCTATTTTTTTTTTATTTGGTGTGCAATAAAATGAGGGTTCTGGTGTTCAGTGTTGCCAAGTCCAGTCGTCGATGTTTTTGGAGCAATCGAATCTTCTACGGGGATTCTTAGCACCCCTTGCATCGCCGTGATCTTAACATCTAATGGAGTCAAGGGTAGACGCGCTGCCGGGCACAGGGGCCATTTTTTCGTTGTTTTTATCATTTGGTGTGGCATAATCGCCACGCTTGGCAGGCGGGTTGACGATCGCAGTGTAGCTGTTATAATGTACAGAGATTCTCTGTTGAGTCCCTTAGTCGCCTCTTATGACACCCACGGAAAGTGATGGGATGGTGCGTCTTTTACGTTGGTTATATATATGACGGCGGGAGCGTGGGCGTAGCGACAACATCATCTTCTTTGTCCTTTGGTACGGGTTCCATGACGTAGATGGGTAAGCTCGGGTAAACCAGTGAAACGTAGGTTTAAACACAAAATCACACGTTTAATTCGATATTTTACAATTTCGGCAAGGGGACAAAGGCTAGTACGATGAACTGATAATCTCGGTCTATATTCTCAAAAAGCCGCGTTCTCCGACCGATTTAATCCACGCATTCTAATTTTTGGCGCCACACCGAAGCGCCCTCTAGCGGAGTTCATCGAACGAACCGATCAACCAATCAGAATAAAGTACAGGTTGAAAAACATTACGAAATTATTACAGGGTAACAAGCGAAACCAATCATAAAGTTTACAGGTTGGCAAACATTAAGAAATAAACAGATTTTAGTATTGCCATCTGAAATCGGGGTTATAGTATTGTCATGTTGAATCGCTTGCGACGACATATATAAAAGCGGCGGTTAAGAACGTTAACTCGTCACGGTCTATACATTATTTCAGGTCCTTATTATTGGAAATTAATGAACATATGTTTTAGAGGGAGCCAGAGAGCAATAAAAACTAAAAAGTCACTCTCTTTCACTTTGAAGGAACAAAATAATTTCAGGATTGATGAATCAACCACATTTCACACCTTCTTTTTTTGAACGCAGACAAATAAAGACACCAGCCGTACTGATCCGAAACCAACCAGTTCCAATGAAGCAATATCTTATTTCCGAGCCATATACAGTCATTACCAGCTGCGATCCGTCATTGCCTCGCTCCGACGCACGCGCACGTCGCCCTGTCACAGTAAACTACCCTAATTTATTGGACGCTACTCGTCATTCCCTTGTTTATTTTTCTTTTCTTGTCGTTTGAAATTGGAACTAATTTTTAATGGCGGTTGGAATACAAGCAGAGTTGAGGTAAAAGAGGGGGGAGGATTTCATCATTTTCTTATTTAGTTTTCGGTCGAATTTGGTTTTTTTTTTTAATGGAGGATAAAATAAGCTAGCCTCTGATGGCGGCTTTGCCCGCGTGAATATCGGAAATAACTCAAGGGAACTTACTCTCGGGATAGAAAATAACCAATATGCTATTCCAGACCACAATCTATTTGTGTGCCTATTTTTTTTTTGGTATTATTAGGCACGCGTTTGACCACTATTTTACCTGCCGGTCGATTCTGTCGACATCTCACGGTGTACACCTAGGCGGAGTCAACGACAAGTGAGCTGTCATTCTATATTATTTGTCTGGTTTGACAACTCACCCGTCGTGCACCACGCCGAAGTGTTCACTTCGACATATTTACAGAATCGCACTGCTTATTGTTAGCGATGATGTGGTCGATGATGGAGCACGTTTGCCTAGAAGTAACCTATTCATTCACTCTTGACTTAAAAACTCCCAGGTTGTAGCTATTAGGAAACACAGACTCTGGCAGGGAATTCCACTCCTTAGCTGTACGCACAATAAATGTGTTCCCTACGTTTCGTGAGTTTGGGTGGGATGTCCACCATGTTCCGGTGGTTCGATGATGGAACGGGCCTGATGGAATTAAACTATGCTATTGCGTCCTGGCGTGATTGAGTAACGAACGTCCATCCAGTCATCCAACTTTCGCATGAGATACAAGACTATAGTAGGCGCCAGATAAATGAAGAATAACGGTCATTGACCTTTATTCTTCATATCTCTTCGTAGGTACCCCCGGACAGTAAATTATGAATCGTTTTTCATTACTAGAACAGTAAGGATCACGATGGATGTCGATTCAGGACAGCTTTATGTCATTATTTCTGTTTTTGAAATTAAGTGTGTCAATAAATGTAGGTGGGTCAATGACCGTTATTCTTTGTTTATCTGGCACATACTACAGTAGAATTGGGATAAAAGAGAGGGAGGGGGGGATTGTTTTGTTCTCTTGTTTATTTTTCAGTTGAATTTAGAACATTTTTTTAAATGGCTAACAAGAATACAAAGGGAAGGTGAGAAGAGAGGGGCTAAGGGATCTGGGATGGATTTAGATGTGGCATGTTAATGTATCGGGAGTGTAATTAGAGGGACGGGAATTTGAGATTGTATTCTGATTGTAATTTTATGTGGAGGTTTATTTTTAGATATCACTTGGAAGAATAAATCTCGTTATTGTATTTCTGACATTAAGCATAGAGCGTTCAAAGTCAAATCTCATTAAATACCTAGATCTGGAGAACTGTCTTTTGTTTTGAGCGGGATAATAATAATAATAATAAATTTTATTTGACAAAAAGTACACTATTACAGGTGACACTTATTTAGGAAACAAAATGACATGGTACAAAAACATGATCAATGACTCCCATGCTAGGAAAACCTGTGTTACTTATAATTTGTCCAGAAATTGATGATGCGATACGCCCTCAGTGCTCCACCAGTATTTTTTTTTAAATTCAGTACATAGGGTACTGTTTTTTTTAAGTATAATAAAAATATCGCAAAGAGGTTTACTGTTACAGAACCCAATTTCTTGTTAAGCTCGCTTTTGTACATAAGCTGTCCTGTCGTGTTTGTATTTATACGTTGTTGTGTTTGTATTTGTATGTTGAAGTGAGCGCAGTATTTGTATGTTGTAGTGAGCGCAATTTTAGTAAGTAGTGCTAAGACGTGAAGAAGTAACAGACATGTTTTATATGGGTGACAATTAATTATCTACTGACATGCTAATTACCTCTTCCTGAGAAAACAATCACAATCCCATAATTATTATGATTGTACAAGTCTTGTATGTACTTTCTTTTTATACTTTTTGTTTACTATAAGTGGAGGCTTGTAATTAGCTATTTGTTAATATTACATTCTTTATGTCATTAGTTTGTTTGTCTGTAAGACTTCTGTAAAATAAAATAAATAAGTCATTTTGAAACACGGAACCCTAAAACACCCCAAACTACAATATAATCCCATGAAACACCTTTCCAGCCCCACCTTTCACTTCGTTCGCTTCAGTGTCAATCGTGTTGACGAGTAAAGTAAAACTTTAGCAATTTCCTCACAGACGGTGTTTGTCGCGGCGACCGTGAGACACATCGCACGGGGAGTTGCACACACGTCTGCTTACACTTTTACCTTATGTAGGGACTTGCCTCGTTTCGGATTTTATTCGAAAGAGTCACCGCGGCCCTGGAACGCAAAGGGCATAGGGAGGAACACGGATGGGTTTTAGTCAATAAGAGTCTGACGGAGTGGAGGAAGTCATTTGATGATTTCCAATCCATAAAAAAAGCCTAAAACCCATTTCAAGGTATGTAAGGACAACCAAAATACTTAAGTATATTATTTCCACTAGGAAATAATATATAAGTCTAGGTAAAAAAAAGAAACCGACTTCCAAAAACCACTACCAAGTTCAAAATAACTTTATTTTCGGAAGTCGGTGTTTTTGGTTGCTTCTTCGTTGTTTGACACCGACTTCCGAAATTAAAGTTATTTTGAACTTTGTAGTGTTTTTTGGAAGTCGGTGTCTTTTTTTGTGAAAAAGTTTTTTATTTTTCACTTTTTAGTGGTACCCACACCTAACAACACCACTGGATAGCCGCCAAAATACGCAATTTCGTATACATGGATAATTTTTTCACATATTTTTCCAGCTATTTGGATTTAATAAACCAAACTACTGAACCGATTTTGATAAAATTTCAATGGGACCATTTGAAAAGTATACCCTTTATAACAAAAAAAAGAATTTTTCAAATCGGTTGGCAAGCGACGGAGTTATGCCCGAACAAACATAAAAAAAAATACAAACATCCGAATTGAGAACCTCCTCCTTTTTTTTGAAGTCGGTTAAAAATTCCCCAATGTCAATTTCGTACTTACTTTGTTCTATGTATAAATAAACTGTACCCAAGTTGAAACAGGTTACTTGTTTGAAATGAAGACTTTGCGTCAATTATGTGGCAATTTAATTTTCATTTCGGAGACGGCGTCAACTGTCGCTAAGATGAAATAGTGGGCAAAGAGTAAACACAGACGAGATGTGTGGAAAAGGAATATTGAAATGGAATTTTTTTTTATTGTTGGTGGGATAGTGTTTGACCACAATTTCACCTCATGGAAAGCAATAATGTAGTCAACGATGGATCCTGCTTGCCTAAAAGCAACCTGTTCACGTGAACGACGTAAACCCTCCCAGGCATTTATGCTTATATGAAGAAGCTACTGATGACATTGTTCATTTTGGTTAAACAGTGTAACAGAATAAACGCAATACCTGAAAAGGTACATTTTGACCGATTTTTTTTCGCGATTTCAGTATTGGTGCCATAGTGTAAGTTGTTCATAATGTTGAGTACAATGACCCCTTGTTAGGTATTGCGTTTATTCCGTAACACGTTGTATACGTCCACCTTTCTACTTGATTCTAGCTTTCAAGTTTAGTACCTATTGGAATGGTTGGGAAGTGTATCGGGCTAAACCAACAAAGCGTCGATTAACGGCCGCTTTCTATAATATATCTCAATCCCAATCTTGATCCCGATCCTTGTCTGTAACCAATCAACGGCCGAGTTTGTGTCCTTCACCACACAATCCTCACCTTTGATTGGTTACAGACAAGGATCGGGATCAAGATTGGGATTGAGATATATTATAGAAGACGGCCGTTAATCATGCAAGGAATTGATCTTTGTTTTGAATCTGCTTTCTTGGTAATATTAAAACAATTAGATACTATTTAATACTTACTAGTTAATCACTCTATTAACGCAATCCAATTCCGTATTTGAAAAAACATAAGTACCTACAAACGTGGAGAACAGGAATATAGGGGTGAATCGGCACAAAATTTTGAAAGGGTTTTTATCGTTATTTAACGTTAAAAACCTTTTCAAAGTTTCGTGCCGATCTTGTTTGCAGCATTGGTTGTCTCCAATTTTATTGAATAGATATAAGTAAATAAAGTTGCTTTCGTATATTAGACAACCAATTTAATATAAGTTTGCTTTCTTAGAAAATTGGAAAACCTTATCAAAATTTTGTTTCTTTTCACCCCTCCGTTCCTATATTCACCCCGTTTGACGGTATGTCGTGTCTAGTCGTTAAGGATAATTTTCATTAAATTTTGATGGACTTACACCATTCTATACGCTCAGTTGCAGACCCCTTTTTTGCGGGAATTGTGCTTCAAGTACCACGGATAGAGAGCACGTACCTAATATAGACAAAAACGTTACTTTTTGTACCTAGTAGTAGTCTGGAAGATCATAAAGTATGAACTTGCCTTTAAAATTACTTGAGAGAATATGTTATCTAGTTCGTTTAAAGTTCAATTTCTATTGTAAGCCCGCAGTTCTAAACAAAGTTCTTTGTGTTGAAAAGTTAGAACACTAGATTACGTTTAATTGCTATGATGAAGGTTTATTTGAATTTTACAATGACATAAATCATAATTGCTGATCGGTTTATGGATACATGGACACACTCCACATTAGACACTAAGAGTTGTGTAACTGTATTTTTTACACTATATTTTTCGATAATCTAACTGACGGACTAAATACAATTAAATTTTGTTACTCAGAAATCACCACTTTTCTATGGGCACAATGCCGATCTTATTGCTGACACCAATATCTACCAGAAAACCTTTAAATGGGATGAAAGAACTTAAAATGACAAGGGGAGCAAAAATATAATACCCTCGTCATTTAAGGTTCTGTGGGATATTATGTACGTCACCCTTTGCTGGGGCACAGGACCACACTGGCCCGATTGTGGTGTTGACAAACATAAATCGAAAATTCGATTTTCTATACTTATTCTAATACCTACAACATTTAGCTATTTGAACCATTTTTAACGGCGTCTTGTCTTTTCTGTAAGTTACGAGAAATGTATTTTAAACAAATTCAGTATGTAGAAAAATCGTCGTTTTGTAGCGTCGCTCTGCGAAAGCCTTAGAATACGCAAAGATAGTATTTCACTAGTCTACAACCCGAAAAACTTCCTCATCTTTCTGCATCAACCACAAAATTACAAACACATAATTTACAAAATTGTCTCACCTCAACAAAATATACAATTGTAATATCATGGTCGCATCTGCGTCTTTACGGCTTTATCTCATCAACATAAACTTGGCGTACAATCGCTGTGTATGTATGAGACACATTTGTCTCACAGACAAAGTGTATTCACGGCCTAAGGTATGCCGTGGCTTAAGATACTGTCTACAAGCAACTTTGAACTGTATGCTTAAAAGATAGGATTGAGTTTTGAACGTTTACGGAATGGAATCGTCATGTTAATAAAATCCGAAGTTGTAGTAGACAAAGCGTTAATTAAGGAATGAGATTTAGAGTGTAATGTGGGATTTTTAGTGGGTTTTAACCTATTTTTGTAACTGTTAGCGGTTGCTATGGACACTGATATTATTAGACCTCCGTGGTCGAGTGGTTTAGGCGTTTGCCTTGTGACCCGGTGGCCGTGGATTCGATTCCCACGGGAAGCATACTTTGTAAAGTTGCTTCCAGTTTGGCTAGAACATTGCAGGCTTGAATCACCTGATTGTCTGATAAAAAAATGAGCCCGTGCTTCGGAAGGCACGTATAAGTCGGTGGTCCCGACCGCCAAAATGGCGGTCGTCAAACCATGTCAGAGGCCCTTGAGGTGGATTAGAAACTCTGACAATAGGGTGTGTGGGGTCGTTAGACCTTACTACCCACACGATGAGGAAGAAGAAGCGTTATGCTGAACCATGGCTGATTTGCGCGGATGTGAGGCATGTTTTTTCTACTTGTTTATTTATTTTTGTTTTTTACCAGCTTTTGGCCGCGTTTCCGCCCGCGTAGATGTCAGTTAAAATACTTTTTTACGCGATAATCGACATACACGCTAGGCCACGATAGGCTACTGCCTATGTGCTTCTCCATATTATTCCAGGCTATAGGTATATCTGCCAAATTTCATGACGATCCTTTCAACCGTTTTAGCGTGAAAGCGTAACAGACAGACAGACAGACAGACAGAGTTAGTCGCTGGACACACAGAAAAGACGTAAGACGAGGACGGGGCGCGGACAAGGCACAGATGGGGCACCGCGCGCCGTCGCGACTTTTTAAATCATACAGAAAAAGAAGAAAAAGAAAAATGAAAGAAAAAGAGTTTATTTACGCCAAGCATGACGAAAAAAAACGAAAAAAAAAAAAACGACGAGGCATGGGCGGGACGCTGGGTTCCACTAGAGTTCCGAAGATGAGGATGTGGTTTATTGTGGGGGTGTAATTGTGTGTGATAGTATCGCGCGAGTCCCGCGCCCGCTCCCCTCGCACCTCCGTTCTCGCACGTCCCTCGACCGCTCGCGCTCGTGCCCCGTCCTTTCTATGTATGTTTTACAATGCGGCGCAGACGAGGTAGCGTCGTGTCCTCACCCTGTCCTTCTTATATGTTTTGCATCGCGACGCTTCTATAAATTTTGTATGAAAGGGACGCGGAAGAGACATATGTCCGCGCCCCGTCCTCGCCTTACGTCTTCTCTGTGTCCAGCGCCTTACTTTCGCATTTATAATATTAGTATGGATGGTACGCGTGTCAAGCTTGACTAAACTCCAATAAACTCTGTTTATTATTATCTTTGTTTCTTTTCTTTCCTAAGTAACAAAATCAGCAGATAAAAGTCAACTGTCCAATGATACGTAGGATATATAGATATATAGATATATATAGAGTATGGTTCACCCATCCGTGTACACTACAGTGCGATTCTGTAAATATCTAACCGACTAAGCTTATGTGAAGTGAACATGAAGGGAGATGACACAGATGATGAAAGACGATGACAGAATAGACCGGCTGTAATCCACGATCATCTCATCGTGTACACTTTTTTATTTATGAATGGGCTAGCTCTTGACCTCGATCACACCTGATGGAAAGCGAAACACTTAGGTGAAGTGAACATGAAGGGAGCTGTCAATCATTACGAACAAGTTTTTTTTATTTAATCTGAACCGTGGAGACTAAAATTTAAAAATAAAATTTAAAAACTTGAAATTCAATTCAGATAAAAAGTTAGTAACTCAAAGGCCTAAAACCTTAGTAATTCTATAATTAGCACGTAGCTATTTTCTTTAAAGAATATTAACACTTACATTTTACATTTATATAAATAGCAATAGGTAATTATTACACACACTTATTTAATAACTTTAATAAGAGATCATATTATTTTGTTTAAGATTGGTGAAGGTGACGGGCGGGCGTCTAGGGGACTGTCTTTTATGTAGAACTTTGACGTTCAAAAAGTTCTGGCACTCAGCCTTATTTGAATAAATGACTTTTGATTTTGATTAGATCAGTTTTAAGTGTATCACAATTAGAAACAAAGTATACAGATACAGTAGGATCCATTTCATAATTATATATAAAATTCTCGTTTTTGTGGTCGCACTCCTACGAAATAGCTCGACCGATTTTATGTTTTTTTTTTAAACTTCCGTTTCGCCGATGACATCGTACTTATCTCTTCTTCGGCAGCAGACTTGAGTAGCATGCTCGCAGAGGATGAATAATAATAATTATGTCAACGACCAAATACGACCAAATTCGTGACGCACACCATTAAAGGAGACTGCACATTAAGGGTGAGGAGATTGCTTATGTCCAGGATTATTATCTTAGCAAAATAGTTTCCTTACAGGCGCGACAAGATAAAAAAGTTTGCTAGACGCACCGAAAGCGCCTGGAAGAGCTTTTGGTCAATGAAGGATCTTCTCAAAGGAGATCTCCCGCTATGCCTCAAACGGAGAATTATGGACATGTGCATTCTCCCCATACTCACGTACGGTGCACAAACCTGGTATTTGATACTTCAGCAGAGGTCCAGACTCGAGGTTTGCCAAAGAGCTATGGAGTGCAGTATCCTAGGAGTTCAAATTTCGGACCGCATAAGGAACACGTTGCTATGGGCCAAGACTAACATCACGGATGTTACCCGGGAAGCTGCTTGACTTAAGTGGGATTGGGGCAGACATGTTTATCGTATGTCAGATGAGCTGTGGGCTAAAAGAACTACTAAGTGGGTGGGTCCCTTACAATGCTAGGTGACATCGCGGTAGACAAAAGCAAAGGTGAAGCGACGAACTCAACTCTTACTGGAAGGACTGGCCCACGATGGCAAATGATGATTTCTCATCCAAAACAAAAGGGTTAAAGCACGTGATGCATCCACAAATATAAATACTTTTATTCGTTGAACATAGGTAGGTTAGGTATAGATTTTGTTATTATTAATGAACGCTGTCTAGTCGTCATTGGCATACAATAGTAGTTTATAATAATAATAATAATAATAATAATAATAATAATAATAATAATTCTTTATTGACATAATTGGTAACAAGAAACTTATTTGAAGCCTCTGACTCCCGAACTAGGTGTACCTGTATGTCAGGAGTCAGCGCCCTCTCCCATTTTATTTGGCTTAGGTACTAATGTCAACATATTAATACACAAACGTGAGCGCTACAAAATATAATTTTAAAAGAAATAATATAAAATAAAATATAATGACAGAAATTAAATTCTTAAATTAAAATAAAATCAAATTAAATTAATTAATTAATTAAAACGTGCTGTGAGTGTGGAAGGTGTGTACGTGTGCGTGTGGGTGGGTGTGGCGTGTTTGTGTATGAGTAGGTGTATGAAAGAAAGGTATGTTCATTGTAAGTGTTCCTTTATAAAATGAGATTAATTACTTATTATTTTCTCTACATCCTCGTAATCAAGAGAAAAGAGCCAGTTCTTCAATATAGGTTTGCATTCGTGTAGTGTTAGCGGATAAATATTTAAAATTCTATTAATTTTGTTATATAGATATACAGAAAGAAAAGGGTTTTGCCGTCTTGCAAAAGCCGTGCGACACTTCACAGATTCAATCACATTTGGAGTTGTTCGCCTATTTCGAAGTTTGCCTGGATCATAGGGGGTAGATGCGTGTCTTTTAGTAATTATCTGGAAAATAAAAAGCTGTCTTACTGTAAATAACCGGCACAACTCGTATAATGTCTTCGTAGGAAATCTGAATGGTTTGAATGACATTGTTTTCAGCAAGGACCGCTGCGCTCTTTCCAGACGTAAAAGATGCGTTTTACATGCTCCTCCCCAAACCCCAATACAGTAACCAATCACCGATTGTGCCAATGCATAATAAACTGTATGGAGGAGATCGCTGTCTGCTACATGCCTCAGATTTTTGAACACCCATACAAGTTTCCTAACTCGTGACGAAACCATCTCGATATGTGGTTGCCAGGATATTTTCTCGTCCAAGAGAACCCCAAGGTACCTGACCGTCTTAGATTTGCTCAGAGTTGTACACGAGCACTGTTGAGTGAAAGGTGCATTGCATGTGTGAATCCGGACAGCCACATTGGGCTGTCTTATGCGAGCATTAGTGAACTGTACAAATGAGGTTTTCGATATGTTAAGTGTTAACAGGTTATGCCTTAGCCACAAGTTTGCTTTATGGAGCCCTATCTCTGCATTTTTTTGAACTTCATCCCAAGTCTCTCCCTGAAACACCAAAGCTGTGTCATCGGCATAGGTAAATATTTTGCCTTTATTCAGTGTCAATTCACATAAATCGTTTACATAAATCAGGAAGAGACTGGGACCGAGAATGCTACCCTGTGGGACTCCGTAAATAACTGCGGCATCCGAACTTATAGCACTACCTACTTTAACCCTCTGTAGACGGCCAGTAAGAAAGTCTTTGTAGATTTTAAGTACCATTCCCCTTATTCCACACCTTTCCAGCTTGTCAACAAGAGCATCGATCGAGACAGTGTCAAAGGCCTTGGCCAAATCAATAAATAATCCGACACACTTTTGTTTATTATCAAGACAAGCTGTAATATAGTCTACTAACGAGCTAACGGCTCCATCCGTACTTTTACCTACCCTAAAGCCAAATTGGGACTCAGATAATATCTTATTATGTTCTAGGAATTTTATGAGCTGGTTATTCAAAACTTTTTCTAGTAATTTAGAGAGCGCTGGCAACACAGAAATTGGTCTGTAGTTTGTTACGCTGTCTCGAGCTCCACTCTTGTAGACAGGAGTGATGAGCGCCCTTTTAAATACACTAGGAAAAACGCCCTGCTCTATACACAGCCTAACGATCGTGGTAAAATGTGGGACGATAATATGTTTTAAATATTTTAGGAACTTGTTAGAAATACAGTCCCAGCCCGTTGCAGAGTCATTTTTAAGGTTCATGATAAGGGATTCAATTTCTGATTCGTTTGGTGGGAGCAATACCATAGAATTTGGGACGCGAGGTCTGCTGAAATCATTTAAAGTAGGCAGGGTGATTTCGGGATTATCTGAGCATTTTATCTTGTCCGCAAGTAGCTTTCCAGCATCTGCAAAAAAATTATTCACAGTTTCAACGGCTTCGTGGGGGCTAATACTGTGCTTTAGTAAATCATCAGCAGTATATTTTTGCTTGGCAGTACCAGTGATTGATTTTATAGCTGACCACGTTTCTTTACTACTTTTTGCATTTTGTAAAAGAGATTTTTCATAGTTTCTTTTAAGCTTCCGCAATAGAGCGTTACAGAAATTTCTGTAGCGCTTGTAAGTGAGTTCGTGAATTGAGTTATTGGGATGTTTCCTAACCTTAAGATGAAGCTTATCACGGTGTCGGATACAACGTACCAAACCAGGAGTGATCCATGGTTTTATGGTTTTTTTACGACCAGAAACTATACTGGACGTTGTGTTTGATTTGATAGCAGAAGTCAAGTTTCCAGTAAAAAGAGTTGCAGCTTCTTCAGCATTAGCCGAAGGAGAGACAAAAGAGAAATCCATTGATTCTAATTTATTTATGACTGCATTAAAATCTGTCTTAACAATCATGTTAGATTGCCTTATCAGTTCACGCCTATAAGATAAACTAACAAGAACCGAGTCATGATCTGTAACTGTGGACTCTATGACAGTGACCGTGGCTGACCTATTTGTTTTGATCATGATGTGATCCAAACAATTACTCAATCTAGTTGGCAATGTATGCCCTGGGAGAAGACCCAGCTCTGCAGTTAGATTTAAATAAGGTGAACTATTTCTATCACTATTATCAGGTTTAATATCTATATTTACGTCTCCAACAATAATAATATTGTTGCAATTAATAGGACGAAGACTGTTTATGCAACGACCATATAAAAAGGGGTTATTAAAACACGAGTGTGGGTTTATCACACGAGGCGTAGCCGAGTGTGATAATAGCATCACACGAGTGTTTTAATACCTAATTATATGCCGTTGCATACACTATTTTATCTTCACTCATACAGTTGAAATAAAATAAGTGGAAAAATAGTTTAATCCAATATGGCGGATATTCTCATTGCGTATTCGAATGACTGCGCAGCGCGCTCAAACATAGACAAAGATAAAAGCTGGCTCATTTACTTAAGTCAATGAGCCCGCGCCAAAAATTAAAAAGAAAAAGAGTGCTATAAAAATTAAAAAGTTATTTTATGATGCAGTTGTTTAAAAATCGAAGGAAAATGTTGAACTGTAATGGTTTTTTTTTTAAATTTTACCTATCCACGAAAAAAAAGTATGTGTTTATGCATTCGTTTTTGAACTCATATTTGGAACATTACGTTGTGAGTGTAGATAAAATTTATTTTAGTTCAAACATGCTGATTATAAAAAAATATAATAAAATATCAAACAAATTAAAATAAAAAACTTATAATATTATCCCACATTAAGTAGTTCTAGTTCAAATTGTCAACACAGTAAAAACATTCCAATAAAATATAATAATAATAAATTCTAGTATAAATAATTGTAATAAACTACACATATAAATAGTTCTAAATATTGTATCTATAGTTTCTCTCTTAACGAATTCAAATAACCTCTCGAAAATATTTCAATGCACTCAAGTTCACCCATCTATGACCTAACCTTACCCAGCAACTTAACCGATCGATTGAGCCCCTCTGAATATATTTTTAGCCCGCTGGTAAATCAGCCATTTTATTGTTACCAAAACAATATTCTCTTGTGGTTTCAATAAAATAACTTAATACATCAATGTCACAGCAAGTTGGTCTCTTTTGATTGATTGTGGGGGACTGTTTACCCCCAAACCCCCGAATACGTTGTTGCAAGTTTTAATAAACAACTGTTTGGCAAAAAACTTGGCAGAAGTGGTTATTTTTTATTTTAATACATTGGGTGAGTAACGCCCACGGGCGTTTTAAAATGAATTAATAATGATTATAATTTTGAAGAGTTAAAACATTTAAAAAAAGAACCGTCATTTATTGTCCTCAAAAGTCAGTTACTAAAATCTCAAAATTTTTTAGTAACCAAAAACCCTTTGCGTGACCTCGCTGATGCGAGAAATGTGGTTTTTTTGTTTTCTTGACACAATGACATCAATGTAATTGCAAAAAAAACCGGCCAAGTACGAGTCAGATTCTCACACGACGAGTTCCGTACCATAAATCGAAAATAAAAAGTTTCTTGTATGTGAGCCCTCTTCAATTTTTAATTGTATTTCATTTTTATTATATGTTTTTAGAATGACAAATATGTTTGGCTCGATATAGCGGCAATAGAAATAATACACTGTAAAAAATTCAACTGTCTACCTATTACGGTTCTTGAGATACAGCCCGCTGACCGACAGACAGACGGACGGATAGACTGACGGACGGCGGAGGTTTAATAATAGGGTTCCGTTGGTAGCTCAAAAGAATATCATAATTTTAGATATTTTTTGTTGAAATTCCCTATTATTGTCTATCAGACCTTAGTGATCGGGTAAAACAACAACCCTTTGCAAACCTGGTCAGACTTTCTGGCTTCGGACCCATAACGTCTGTCAAAAATATTCAAATGTCAGCCGAGGTATGGAGGAAACTCGGTATTTATTGGTTGTATTGATTTAATAATTTATTTATTTAATAATTATTTCAATCAATGATAGTGCATAAGAGTTTTGAGGCTGTTCACTGTTTCTCAAAATACAGGTTATAACCTAGTTTGAGAGGCAGGGTTCAAAAATTTTGTACAGATTTTACAACATAATATTAAGTACCTTAATAATTGTATAATCTAAACCGACTAGTTGTTGCTGTATCTGTAAATTTTGATGAATTAACATTATCATTACTAATTTATTTAATAATTTATTTATTTATTTAATAATTAACTTATTTATTTGGTCACCCATCCACGTACCGTACTTGGCTAGCGTGCGGCTGTTATCATTTAGATTAAAATAGAATTTATCTTCATTTGAGCATCCATGGACACTGTTAGTAAAACTTACAACTATATTAGTTAGTTACGAGCACCTCTTACTTAGGCCTTTGACCAAATAAGCTTGAACATAAAAAATATGTCAATTAAAAATCGGACTAATAACCTTCTCAGTAGTATATTTCAGAAGTTAACATTCTTTTTACTTCCCCGCAACATAACCTAAGTGCCCTGTGAGGCCCGTTTAAATACTTCGCAGAACTTTATACCGTAACGCATACTTTGCCTTCGTTCCCAAGTTTTTTGACGACGTAAGAAACTTTAGGAAATAATGAAAGTTTATTTTCGCCAACTGAGCGAAATTGTACTTCGAAAAGTTTTGAATATTATTAGGTCTTATTACAGGCCGATGTTTTGTAGAAAAGTGTGTGCGTAGGCGTTTGAAATGAATAACAATACCAATGTTTTTTAGATTTGGTCGGGTGGGTGCCTAATGGGGATTTCATATCGTGTTATTGTTCTAGGGGCAAAACTTTCTAATGCGGTCCGGGATTTGGGAATAAGTAAGCATGGAATTGTTAGATTCTTACCTCACTAAAATCACCCCGGTGAAGACCACGACAGATCCCTCTCTGTGCAACGTCTGTTAGAGCACATCCCTGATGAGACTAGAGGGGTCCCCCTGAGCCTCGCTGTGCACGGCAGCATGTGATCACTATGCCACCGTCTTCCTTAAAATCACTTGGTGGGATAACAGTGTCCCCACTCTGAGTGTCCGTGATTTAAAGGGAATTTTATACCACAGCTAAATCCATTTTAGTTCAAGGCTGGCTTTATAGTGAAAGAACATAAAAATTCGAAATTGAGGGTTTTTATGTAAGGATTATACAGGGTGTTCCAGAAAGGTGTGGTCATATTTAAGGGTGATGTTAAGTAGTTGATACAAATTAAGGAAAAAATTTCAAAACATAAAAAATGTGAACTTAAAAAAAAACGACTAGAAATACGATTAAAAACTTCCGAAGAAATGACTTTTCAAGCAGTCTGATGCAGTTGATGGCATCAAATCTATGATTGAACTGAAGTAAATGCCACCAACTAGAACAAACTGCTTGAAAAATCATTGCAACAGAACCGGTTGTTGTGACGACACTTGAGGGAGGCCTATGTCCAGTTGTGGACGTATTTTGGCTTATAATATGATGATGACGATAAATGCATAGATTATTAATGTGTAGTATATGTAGTGCCACCTACTACGATGGGTCATTATCAAAATGTCGAACCGTTTCCTCCGAAACTATTCATACTGGTCCGATTTCAAATTCTTTTATTTATTTATACAGGGTGTTCCAGAAGTGCGTGGTCACATTTAAGGGTCGGGTTCTGTTTCTGCTATAAAATAAAGATACGACAGCAAAATAAAAAAAAACTATATTTTTTTTTAATTAATGAACCCGCAGAAATCGTTTTAAATGTTACAAAAAAAATACTTTACAAGCTGTCTGATGCAGTTGGTGGCGTCTATTTTAGGTCAATTACTGATGCTAGCAGCAGCTGCATCAGTTTGTATGAAAAGTTGTTTTTAAATCGTTTTCCAAAGTCGGGTTTTGTTAGTATTTTTTATTTTTATTTTAATATTATTCCTTTACTCTATAACAGCTCTACAGAACGCCACCTTTAAATATGACCACACACTTCTGGAACACCCTGTATAAAGCTACATATACTATTGCGAGGAGTCATACTTTTTATGTTTGAAAAAATACACGGTGTCTGCAGCATAGGCATTCATGAGTGATACCGCAAAAAAAAATGTTACTTACAAAATGATTATGTGCAAACCGAGTTTTGCAATATAAACTCCCTGCCCATCTAACGTTCAAAGGGGTACAAGATAATCACCCAAACTGTTGTTCAAGTAACTGATAACCTAAACACCCGTCAAGCGGGTCCCTTTTAACTTAATTATCTCTTTATCTTTTATGCTAATTAGGACGGGTTAAGTGTTAACGCGACCTTGTTTCACCATGGACAGTTAATTCTTAGCACCGTTTAATGATACGAAATTGTTTGATGTTTGTATTAAATGTTTAAATGGGTAACTAGGTAACGTTTTATAATTATTGAGTTATCAGCCGGTGTTTCTACAAACGGAGTGAAAAGGAATGCAGGGGGTCTACTCTCTATGCCCTAAGTACATAATTTTGGCCTTAGTGTCGGGCTTTTTCTACTTCGTATCACGATTAGTCCCGAACCCGAACTAAGAACAACTGTCAAATCGTGTTGTCATTCATTCTTAGTTCGGATAACCCAATACTAAGGCCGAAACTATGGACTACGCGCTTAGGAGTAGATCCCCAGGTGTGAATCGGCACAAAACGTTCAAGGGACCGTTTTATGGCGCTAATTTAGAATAAATCATGGTCATAAAATTTACACTAATACATAAAACTGTTTTTATAACTGATTAAAAAAAAATCTACGCTATTCTGAACTAACTAGAAATGGCGTCAAAAAAAGGTTCCGAAAAGTTACTTCATAAAATAAATAAATTCGATTTAATTATTTAAACTTTAATCAGAGTCGTGACTTAATACAACAAGGCATTCCATACCTTAAAATAAAACTTTAAATGAAAAAAACTACACTGTGGTAAGTAATTAAAGCAAATAAATTAAATTAAAAATCGAAATAACTTTCATAAAGATTGAACCTACTTGATTTGAATTGTGCTTGTTTTAAGTCGTTTTAACATTTACATTATTTTAAAAAGCTCGTTTTGTTACTTTTCCTCTAGTCATCATAATACATTTCTTGAAAATAATACAAACCAAAACATTTCACTCACTTAACTCTTTGTCCATTCTTCATTGAATACCTGACGCGACAAAAACTTGGAAACCCAACTGAGCGCAGACGCGTTTTATATTTCTACAGTTCGTAATACCCAGGTATTTTGACGTCAGAGCTCGCTTCATCTGAAAATAAAAGACTGCGAGGACATCGTCGAAGCGAATCGACGGGCTCCAACGAATACGGGTGACTGCACTAGTCTTATTTCCAATGCATTCGTTTTCTACGACTCAAATGGTGCGAGATTTTCCAGATTTCCAAGAATAGGTATGTGAATTTGGAGTGTGAATAATGTTATGGTATCTCTGAATTATTTGACTGCTCCGTTTTTTGCACGGTCGCCAGCAAAAGTGTTATTTGGTTTTTCAATGAAGAATTTCTCTGTGACAGCCCAGAGTTTTGAAGTTGCTGGTGTGACACCCACGTGCCTCGAAAAGCACGTTGAGCCGTTTTTATTACGCCAGATCTCTCTCCGGTCGTGTGGGGTCGCCTCCCCATCGGAATATGAGAGTAATGAAAGAGAGAGTGCACCTGTGTTTGCGCACACACTTGTGCACTATAATATATCCCTTGCCGATGGCTAGTCTCCGTAGAGATTGGCCGCCATGGCCAAAATCAGTCATCATCATCATCATCATCATATCAGCCGAAAGACGTCCACTGCTGGACATAGGCCTCCCCCAAGCGTCGCCACAACAACCGGTCCTGTGCGTCTCGCATCCATCGGTTACCCGCGACCCTCACCAGGTCATCGGTCCACCTTGTGGGAGGCCTTCCAACGCTGCGTCTTCCGGTACGCGGAAAAAATCAAGTCAAAATCAGTCAGGAGAACTATAATTAAGGTATATTAAATGTGCGCGTTTTGCCATCGCGACCACTCTCTTCTATTCTATATTTTATGTGGCAAACAAAGCCAATGTCGACTATTATGATGTATTAAGTAGATTGAAAAGGCAAGTGTGCATATTATAAGTTATTTAAATGGAGAAGGGACTGTAGACAGTTACCCTCTTACTAATAAACACGGAATAAAGTTATTCCAAGTTTAAACCTATGAAAATGTATGGTTATTCCTTTGTTATTCCTGGTATAACTTTATTCCGTGTTTATTAGTAAGAGGGTAAGAGTTGAACACTTGCCCTCTTATTAATAAACACGGAATAAAGTTACTAGTTAGTAATCATACATTTTCATAGGTTTAAACTTGGAATAACTTTATTCCGTGTTTATTAATAAGAGGGCTAGTGGATTTGGGACTGAAACAAACGACCACTGCCTCAGAAAAGACTAAGCAGTGAGTCATTTGTTAATCTTTGACAGTCGGTGTCGTCATTGTTTTGGAATACATATTGATATGCTGAATGAGTTCAGAGTGTCAATTCTATAAATTTTAAGCAACCTTTGCAGTCGTATGTCAGTTGCAATCTGTCAAAAATTTATGGAAATTACGGCTTTTTGGACAGATTGCAATCTGACATGCGTTTGCGAACGTTGCTTTAAAACAAGTAGAATTGGCATTCAGATTCATTAAAAAAGTCCACCACAATACCTTGTTTTGTTTTGACGCTAAAATGTAGCGCTATAGCTCAAAGTCAAAGTCAAAGTCAAAGCATTTATTTCAATTAGACCATTTACAAGCACTTTTGAATTATCAAGGTCGGTCGGTCAAAACTAGATGAAGCTATTTGCACGTTCCAAAGCGTAGATCTCTATGGAGAAGAACGTGCAAGAAACACCACGGACACTCTTTTAAAAATAATATTTTGTTACAAAATTATGGTTACATTCATATTGAAATTATACATATAATATGTGAGAACGATGTAAAAGACGTGCAGAGAAAAAAGTCCGGAGTAAAAAAGAAACAATTCAAAGAATTAATTAAAATAGACCATGGCAGCCGAGAGATGACCAGTCTCAGCTGACGGCGCCCGTTCACGAACATGACGCATTCGCTAGCACCATTCGGCTCAACCATTTTTAAGGGAGCCACATAATCCAACGCATACGCCACCATCAGCCAGACTTTTGAGTGAGCATTGGCTGTCACGCATACGAGTCCCAGCATAATGCTGAGCGTTGGCCGTTTTGAGCATAGTGCCAATTCTTCTATTTTTATGCAACATTCGCATGTCAGACGCAATCTGTATGGAACATTTTCAAAATTGGTAGAATTAGCCATCTGATGTGACGCATAATCTTCCCAACTTCCGTACGTTATTTCTTTTATTTTTATTCGTAGTATTGCATGGATTATAAGACAGTAACTTTTTCTTTTGAGGTTTTATTCAAGCTTTTAAATTAAAATATTATACTGAAATACACACACCTACTTTACATTTCACTAATTAAAACAAGAGTTTGGTTATCTATACATGTATAATGTATATCTTTCTGAGCATTCTCTTATAAATATCTAACATGATCAAAGTTATTACTTTTGCATTCTCTCCCATGTTACCGGTACCTACTTAGAAAGTTTCTTATAACGTAATTAGAAGACTCACTTCGTATTAGAATTTTATACAGCCCACCTTGCTTTGCCAACCTTCTGACTGTCTTAACTTTTCGAAACGCCATTAGCTATGCTCGCAAACAATTTCATGGAAAATAAAATGTAATTATTTAAAGGGCGTTCCAGAAGTGTGAGGTCATAATTTGTATCTGTTATATATTACAATGGGAAAAAAACAACCTCAAAAAACGTCTAAAAAGAAAACATTTTCAAATTTCTAATTGAAAATGTTTTTTTTTAATATTTTGTCGTTTTTTTTTAACTGTCAATATTTTGATATTGTATCTTAAACTCTATAGTAGCTACAGAGCACCCTTAAAATATGACCACGTTCTTCGGAACATCCTGTATATTGAGAAATGGAGAACTTATGGTAACTGCTGCTCTTACGTTTTGTATCAAGTCGGTTTGAGCCGATGCAGGCGTTTTAATAATAATAATAATAATGTGCCCGACCCAGTTCTCGAAAATGACCATGTCACGTTGTACTGGGATCGGTCTATCATCACTGATAGGACTATCATAGCTAACAAGCCCGATATAGTGTTGATAGACCGATTAGCGCGCCGCACAATGATAATCGATGTTACCATTCCACATGACGAGAACCTCGTGAAAGCTGAGAAAGAGAAACAAATAAAGTATCTTGACTTAGCACACGAGGTTGTCGACATGTGGAATGTGGACTCGGCTGTCATTGTGCCGATAGTCGTTACGGCCAATGGCTTGATAGCCAAAAGCTTCGACGACCACCTGTCGAAGCTGGCGTTACGCAGTTGGGTAAAGGGCCTGATACAGAAGGCAGTACTCCTCGATACGGCTCGTATTGTGAGGAGGTTCCTTTCTCTGGAGCCCTAACCACCGGTAGCTTGGACCTCGCTCCCGACACCGGCGGACTACTATTTTTTCATATTTTTAAATGTTTTTTTTATTGTTTTTATAGAAATATTTAAAAATGTAAAATATATGTGTATGCCAATAAATAAAGAGAATAATAATAATTTATTTATTACGAGTACCAATAAGACTCAAATAGTGTTAGTAACAAACTTAAAACTATGTCAGTGAAACAATACAACAACACATACAACAAAACAATCATTGCTTCAGCATTCCAGCTGAGATACTGGAGCAACGATTAACGACACAACAGTCAAGCCTGTCAGCGATCACGCCCAGGATGCTGTTGGAACTGGCTCGCACCCTGCGCACCAAGGAGGCACATCTTTTACGCATCAATGCATAAAAGCAATCAATACGCATTTCCGCAAACATCCCTGATGCGCTACAGAAACGAGGCAGGCCCATCAGCACCCTGAAAGCAATATTATACTGAACGCGAAGGGCACTGTACGCTCTCTGCGTAAAATGTACCCACAGGCTACAGGTGTAAAATGAGGAACAGAAGGTTCTAAAAAGTGTTCTTTTAACCTCCGTAGAAGCACGCTGCGCTGCGCGTTTTACTTAGAATTTTTATTTTATCTTCATCACAAATGCTCACAAAACGATGAAGGTGGAAAAAGAGACCTGTGCCTATAGCAGTAGGAACATGCAAATTTAAAAAAAATAATTATGTACTAATAATCCATCAGCCTAAGCAACAATGCCGCATTTTGCAATAGCAAGTCATTTAGCTCGTTTCTCAACCATTTCGGTTTGGCTGCTACCAGCCATCCTGCGAAGATTGGTCAATCTCCTGAAGCCTTTGTTAAAGTTCCAGGCTAAGTCCAAAAAGTCAAAACGATCGTTGATAACTCGACAACGCTTGTCAATTCCATTAATTTTTGACAACCGCTGTCGCTATTATTCTTGTGTATGGTCAAAGTGTCAAAATGATAATTCATACTATGGCAGGCACAAGATAAACTTGCAATAAAGTACATTGACCTTTCCCTAATATCCCTTCGTAGATACCCGTACAGTAAATTTTGAACCGTTTTTCATTATTAGAGAACGTAAAGGATCACGAAATAAGTCGATTCAGGACAGCTTTATAGCTTAATTTCTGTTTTTGCTATTAAGCATCCCACACGCACAAAGCGTTTTGGGAATACATTCATTGTGCGTACAGCTAAGGAGTGGAATTCCCTGCTAGAGTCTGTGTTTCCTGATAGCTACAACCTGGGAGTCTTTAAGTCAAGAGTGAATAGGTTACTTCTACGCAAGCGTGCTCCATCTTTAACCACATCATCGCTTACCATCAGGTGAGATAGTGGTCAAGCGCGTGCCTATCAATAATAAAAAAAAGAAAATTAATAAAATGTGTGTGGGTGGGTCACTGACCGTTATTGTACATTAATTATCTGGTGTCAACTATTAATCATAGTCAGTCATAGTCGTTAGTGAGTCATATTGTTACTTGTTGAATAAACATAGGTACATTAAAAATATAAAAAAATAGTAGCCCACTGGTGAGGGTCGCGGGTAGCCGATAGATGCGAGACGCACAGGACTCGTTGTTGTGGCGACACTTGAGGGAGGCCTATGTCCAGGGGCTCGAGTCTGCTATTGCAATCGTGTCTCAATGACCGGTCATTGATCGAATATTTGACAACTTTGACAGTTTTTGTATGGGAAATGTGTCATAAGTTTGACGTTATACGTCAAAAATCGATCATTGACCGGTCATTGAGACACGATTGCAATAGCAGACTCGACCCCCAGCAGTGGACGTCTTTCGGCTGATATGATGATGATGGTGAATCAGCTAATTCCACTGCCAGAAGCTCGTAAACAATTATGTTTGAATATTGCGGTCAAATCCTTGAATTAACAAACGATCATTTGCAGGAAATCCTGTGAATCAAAGCATCAAAGGTTTAAACGTTCACTACATCAAAAGGTACATTTCGAGTTTAACAGCGAAAGCTAAATGTCGAATATTATTTGGAAATTCTGGCACAGTTGCCCGAAAGTGGTAGAGAATTATTGAAATTAAACTCTGATCTTGTTTGACTGTTAAAACTAATATTGTTATCTGGTAAAATTATACGATAAGATTATATTTTAGTAAAAGTTGATCTCTGGATTGTAAATTGTAATACCTGGACACCTTCGTGCCTCAGAAAGCACGTTAAGCTGTTGGTCTCGGCTGTCATTTGGAAATCTTTGGCAGTCGTTGCGGATGTCAGAAGCCATAAAATCTGACACTAGTCTTGCCAAGAAGTACCGTGTTACCCAGTTAATGGGTTGTGGAGGTCTGGTAGGCAGCCGCTCCACGTAAAATGCGGGTATTCAGCTGAATCCGGTTTGACTAGGAGCTGACCCCAATATAGTTGGGAAAAGGCTGGGTAGATGTTAAAAAGGAAGAATATTGCTTGTCATACCTACATTTATCCCGAAAAATATACCCTGTGGGAAGTAGCACGGGAGCCGCGAAAAAACTAGTGTAAAATATTTCTCATAAATAGCACATTCTTGTCTAGAACGGTACTATGTTGGATGGTGACGTCTTTTAGTTAATAGGCGTAGGAGGCTTTCATGACTGTGACGTCAAACACCTTAAATGTCTATAAAAACCAGACTGAATTTGACGACGTCGAGACTAGTCTGAAATCTGTTTATTTTATTTAATTAGAAATATATTGCTGAGTCCGAAGAGAACAATATATAAAGGGAGAGCGAATAAAAGAATTGGATAGAAAAATAAAGAGATTAATTTGGTCACTTAGATGGATTAATTAAAGGCGACCAACAGGAGGTATTAACAAAACAGATGTGCGTGGAAATGCTGGGATCTAGAAGAACATAATAAAAACCTTAATTAAATAGTAAAGTTATTCAGACTTGAAACGTGGTGGTCGCTCACAATGGGTCCTCATCAGAAGGCTTAAAGTCACTCAAAGGGCAATGGAGAGGGCAATGCTCGGAATTTCCTTGCGTGATCGAATTAGGAATGATGATATTCGCAAGAAGAGAACGAAGGTTACAGCCCGAAGGATCGCCAAACTGAAGTCGCAGTGGGCAGGGCACATTGCTAGCAGATCAGATAGTCGATGGGGCCGAAAAGTTCTGGAGTGGCGACCGCGTATCGGGAGACGCAGCGTTGGAAGGCCCGCAAGGTGGACTGATGACCTGGTGAGGGTCACTGGTAGCCGATGGATGCGAGAAGCGCCAGGACCGGTTGTTGTGGCGAAACTTAGGGGAGGCCTATGTCCAGCAGTGGACGTCTGTTAGCTGACAGACGCTGAAAGTTCTTCGAAAAGGTCAAGTGTGCAGGACTTGCAACAATCGCACACGTTTGAGAGGCTCTAGCAAGTCACATTCTGTCAGCGGTAGCGTGGTGAAGGGCCCAGGGTCCAGGGTTGCGTAATTTTTTCGAAGGAGCCTTCGCGGCCCTGGAACGCAAAGGGCATTAGGAGGAACACGGATAGGTTTTAGTCAGTAAGAGTCCGACACTCCCTAGAGAGATCGACCCGTGCGGTTTATTAATAATACCTTTATCTAGCTAGGACTTGCCGAAAATTACTTGAATCCACATCTAATTATGATTGAGCTACTCCACTATTTAGCTCCAACGGTTTCAATAATGGGTTTGAATCGATCCATGATCAACACTCTAAGTGCCGGTTTATAAGTAATATTCATGTTAGGTGATCCACAAACGTGCGTAATTGTTATTTAAAAATATATTTTACTTGCCGCCCGCGGCTTCGCTCACCTCCTACCCACCCTACCTACCCTACCCTACCTACCTACCTACCTATATTTCCGTTTTGTTTAACACTTTCTTGTACTCTGGCGTACCAGACAAAAAAAGAATTATTCAAATCGGTGAAGTCGTTCTCAAGTTATGCGCGTAGGTACATAATTATATTTCGGCTTTTCATTTTTATAAAAACAGATTTCGTAACCAATCGTCTACGTCCCATCTTTCTCTGTACTAAAATTAATCAAAATCGGTTTAGCGCTTCAGGCGTGAAAGAGTGATGAACAAACATAAAAACTCACTTTATATAATATACTATTTTCTTTTCAGTCGGAGAAACTGTAGCGGCATTCATGCCGCCACAAAAACCAACGTAGCAGAATCAACATCACAACAAATGAGACTCGCAGCGCCATCTATCTCGACAGCTGCGAACTAACTACAAAATCCTAAATCGCGATATCAAAGTTTACCGCGCGATTTGAACATATGCAAAGCCCGAATATCAACTCTCGGGCAGTTGCCCACCAGACACAAATAACCGTCTGGTCGGAGGATCCTCTCTTTCCAGAGGAGGTATGTGGGACTTTACTCTCTGTTCCGCTACCTCCAAAACTGGTGACCCTCGACATTGAACGTCAGCGCAGCCTTCGTGCAGCTATCTCATCATGACGTCATCATCATCATCACTTCTCCTCATCTTGACCTCAAGCTCTCGAGCAGCGAGTCATACAGCCAGCCAGTACCCACGGCTTCTACGGGTAATCTGACCACCAGCATGCTGCGGACGCGCATTCCTGGTCAGCATACTCAGCCTCTATCATCAACCTCATCAGCGACCTTGGCAAGCACACTGCACTTTCGGCCAGTCACATGAAGAGCCTTGAAAAACCTCTCCTGGTCGACGCCAGCAGTCACGTCAGCACGTCGCACAGCTCCGACCCACCTTGGCAAGCACACTGCACCTTCGGCCAGTCACATGAAGAGCCTTGAAGAACCTCTCCTGGTCGACGCCAGCAGTCACGCCAGCAGCAGCATCGGGGCACCGCAGACAGTTCCGACTCACCGTGAACTCTGCGACGCAGACAGTTCCGACTCACCGAGAACTCTGCGACTTCCGGTTCCGACTCACTGGAACCAACCTTCCACTGGCCTGGCAAGCATCTCAAGATGTATAGACGACTCATCCACTATCGACCTCCGGTCTCCGGAGGGGAGTGATGTAGCGGCATTCATGCCGCCACAAAAACCAACGTAGCAGAATCAACATCACAACAAATGAGACTCGCAGCGCCATCTATCTCGACAGCTGCGAACTAACTACAAAATCCTAAATCGCGATATCAAAGTTTACCGTGCGATTAGAACACATGCAAAGCCCAAATATCAACTCTCGGGCAGTTGCCCACCAGACACAAACAACCGTCTGGTCGAAGGATCCTCCCTTTTCAATGGAGGTTTGCGGGACTTTACTCTCTGTTCCGCTACCTCTAAAAAACATTTGATCACCGAGTTTTGGCTCTAACAACGACTAACAGAATAAACGCAATATCTCTTAAGGGGCAATATTCATTATAAACAACCTTTAATATGGGGCCTACCCCGAAATCGTCAAAAAAAAAATCAGCTGTTCAGTACACTTTGTCGAGTTATGCGCACATAAATTTATGGTGCAGTCGACTTTTTTTGGTGATTGTAGTGTTGGTCTCATAGTGAAAGTTGTTCATAATGCCATCATTAAACATCAGATTAAACGCAATATCTCTTAAGGGGTCATGTACATGGGACATGACCCCTTAAGAAATATTGCGCTTATTCTATTATACGTTGTGTAGTCCTCCTGATTGATTTCGGACATAGTGGTCAATCTCAACGGAGACTAGCCATCGGTGCAGGACATATTATAGTGCACATGTGCGCAAATACAGGTGCATTTCCTCTTCCATCACTATCACAACACAACTTGGCAGTGTACTGTGTAAATGTACAAACAGTTTTAAGTTGCTGCATTCGGTGACACCGCAACGACGTCATTCGCGCCCCTTTTAGCTGCAACTGGCACGGGAAGCTAAAAAAATAATTACTTCATTACTTTGTCATTAACTATGTTTTTTATTGTTAGGTACCGGTTTAAATAGGCTAGGTTCTTTTGCCGAAAATCTAGATTAACACAAAAGAAGACGCGAGAAAAAGCTACAAAAGTGGCTCGTGTGTGAACAGCCTTACCGACACTCCTGATGTCTGTGCAAATTTGTTGGTGACAGTCACAATTAAACCGTATGTCACCGCCCACGAGTTGTGTCCTCGGCCTATGGATAGATTGCTGTTTTCTTTCGTGGGTGTCCCAAGGGAATTAATGGGGAAAAATTTTCCGTGTTTATCGAGTTTGGTTATTATGGAAATTTTCAAAGGCTGTACGTGTAGACAGGAAGGAATGAACGCTAAATATCTTGGTAACCCAAAGATTAATTTAATGCGGCAAAGCTGCAAGTTTTGGGGGCACTTTTCCTATTGACAGCCTTTTGATGTCCAACTTTTTTTGTTTTTATACGAGTTTGATGATTATTAGATACTTTATTGTACACCAAAAGTAAAACACAAAAGGACACAAATTAAAACACATACAATAGGTGTCCTTATCACATTCCGCGATCTCTTCCAGGCAACCTGGAATGGACAGTATTTGCCTGTACATGAAATATTATTTCGCGAATTTATTAGTACTTATAGTTGTTTTTAGTAGTTATTGATTACTTTACCTGTGCATAATATGTTCTAGGTACTTCATGACATCATACACAACTAACACATGACTCGTACTGAAGTTTTTAAACTTTTCAAATCAAGCAGCTTCTTCTTCTTCTTCGTGTGGGTCACACCCTAGTGTCAGAGTTTCTAAATCACCTCAAGGGCCTCTGACATGGTTTGACGACCGCCATTTGGCGGCCGGGACCACCGGCTTATACGTGCCTTCCGAAGCACGGAATCTTCTTTTTATCAGACAATCAGGTGATTCAAGCCTGCAATGTCCTAGCCAAACTAGAAACAGCTTTACAAAGTATGCTTCCCGTGGGAATCGAACCCGCGACCACCGAGTCACAAGACTTACACCTTCCTACTTGCGTTCTGAGGCGGTTCAGGGACTTCCAAACGGGCCAAGGAAGGTTAGACCTTGGGAAGATGTTCGCTTTGTTGTATGCAGTTCATGGGTGGGGGAGAAGTATCACCTAACTTCAAATTGTATGTTTCGACGATGAGATGTTTACGAAATTTCACTGCAATTTTTTTTTTTATTTTTTTTTTATTAGTGATGGGTTTGCTCTTGACTCTAGTCAATGTCAGATATGACAAAGTCTACAATGGAGCGATTTCATTAGGATATAAGTTTTGGAAAGTGCAACTCTGCCATACTGGCGATGGCGGTGGGAACGATGTCTGTGTTCTGCTTTGGAACATAATAAATTGCTGCTCTTTTCGCTAACGTGACAGAACTATGGTGGGCGCCATATAAATTTGCATTTAAGTCATTGCCTTATCCTTTTTTTTTTTTTTTATTGGTGATGGGTTTGCTCTTGACTCTAGTCAATGTCAGATATGACAGAGACAAAGTCTACGATGGAGCGAGCTTACCCAGAAGGAGCCTGTTCACTCTAACTTTGAAGAGATTAGGGCTGTAAGCTTTTGGAAACACAGACGCAGGCAGAGAGTTCCACTCCTTTGCTGTGCGCATTATAAAAGACGTTTGGAAACGCTTAGTGCGAATTGGTGGAATATCTACAAGGTAGGGATGGTAAGATGCAGTGCGTCTGGATGTCCGATGGTAGAAGGGGGCCGGTGGGATGAGGTCGTGGAGTTCTTGGGCACACTCACCGAAGTACAATCTGTAGAAGACCGATAAGCAGGCAACCTTACGGCGATGAGCCAAGCTATGTAGCTTGGCATCCACCAGTTTTGCGTCACCGATGAGCCTCTTAGCTCTGCGTTCCACCGAGTCAAGCGCGGCAAGCTGATACGTAGCTGAGCCATCCCATAGGTGGCTACAATACTCCAAGCAGGATCGGACTTGTGCTTTGTAAAGGGTTAAAAGCTGTCCAGGCCTGAAGTATCGCTTCACCTTATTTAGGATGCCCAGCTTTTTGGCCGCAATTTGGGCTTTGTACTCGATGGTGGCGCCGAAGTTGAGACTGGATGTCAACTCCATGCCTAGGAGCTCGAGCCGATCAGTAACGGGAACAGATGCACCCCGAAAAGTAGGAGTTTGGTCAAAGCGACTCCTTTTTGCGGTAAAAAGACACGCCTGTGTTTTGGTGGCGTTAAAAGTGACCAGATTGTCATCACCCCACTGGGAGACAACGCTTAAGGTCAAATTTGTCCGCTCTACCATGGCCTCTCTCAAGGAACGGACTTCATCCCCGCCGGTTGTTGCGCTGGACAAGTATCTCTCTGAAACCGTACTGTCATCTGCGTACCCAACAAGACCAGGCTGAAGTAGGTCATTGATGTGTAGCAGGAAAAGAGTTGCAGAGAGAACAGACCCCTGAGGAACTCCGGCATCAATAGCCATGAGGTCAGAGGAGCAGCCGTCAACGACTACTCGGATCGACCATTCATTTAGGAAGTCTGATATCCAGCTACAAAAACCAGCTGGGATGCCATAAGCAGGAAGCTTGTTGAGTAGACCTGCGTGCCAGACCCTGTCAAAAGCCTTCGAGACATCGAGCGACACAGCAAGTGCTTCGCCGTGTCTCTCGATGGCTTCGCCCCAGCAGTGCGTGACATACACAAGAAGATCACCAGTTGACCGTCCCTGGCGAAAGCCATATTGACGGTCACTGAGGAGATCATTGTCTTCAAGGTAGGTCAGCAGCTTACTGTTCAGAACCCTTTCCATAACCTTGCATAGGATGGAGGTAATGGCGATTGGACGGATCGGCACGGCGTGCAGGATCAGCACGGTCTCCCTTTTTGGGCACCGGTTGCACATTCGCAAGCTTCCATGATTTCGGCACCGTTCTTTTTTCAAGAGAGAGGCGGTACAGGCGTGTCAACACAGGAGACAGTTCAGGTGCACATTGCCTCAACACTCTCGCTGGAATACCGTCAGGTCCGCTGGCCTTATTCACGTCTAGACTGCACAATACTCTTCGGACCTCTTTAATGTGAACTGCGATCTCCGGCATCGAAGAGTCACAACGAGGTAAAGTTGGTGGTTGCTTGGAGCCAGCGTCCAGACGTGAATTGCTTGCAAAGAGAGTGGCAAATAAATTTGCTTTCTCTCTTGCAGAGTGAGCCAGGGAACCATCAGGTTTTAGCATTGAAGGCAAAGTGGGTCGACAGAAATTCGTTTCAACCGCTTTCGACAGGGACCAAAACTGCTTACTACCCGGAGGGTGTGATGCTAGTTTGGCCCCGATACGTCCGACATGGTCAAAACGTGCCCTACGTAAAACGCGCTTGCAGGACTTGGCAGCAGAATTAAAGGCTCTTTTCCTCGCGCGAACCCTACGTGCTTTAGCCTTTCGGTCGCGGGCCTTGATCCAGGCTTGGTAAGCAGACTCTTTACGGGCCTCTGCGTGGGCGCATTTTGCATTATACCAAGGCCGGGACTTGTGACCGAGCGGGATGTCGGAGAATGGAATAAAATACTCCATCCCCTGCCGAATCACGTCCGCAATCACATCAGCACAGCACGAGGGGTCACCCGAGGAGAAGCACACTTGCCGCCAAGGATAAGACGCAAAAAAGTGCCGCATCTCATCCCAATGTGCTGACTCGTATCGCCATACTCGTCTCGTGCCCCTAGGACTCTTATCTCGAGGAGAGCAGGTCAACACGGATTTCACCAGGCAGTGGTCAGACGTTCCCAGCGGAGCTGAGACCGATACTGAATGACTGCCCGGATCGGTTGTCAGCAGAAGGTCCAAGCAATTGGGTGTATGGGCGTCAACATCCGGTACCCGCGTTGCCACATTCACCAGCTGGATAGATAGCTTAGATCTAGCGTTACAGCAAACTTGCGCGCCTCTAACCCGGCATGGTCAGTTTTCTGGTACGGGAACAACCACTCTTTATGGTGGGCGTTAAAGTCCCCCAGAAAAATGAGCTTCGCTGTTGGGTACCGTTGCTGGGCTACATCCGTCGACTCCACGAGGGAATTAAACAGCGCTGTTGTCTCCTGGTCACCGCTGTGCGATCGGTATACGCCAATATAGAGAAGTTTCTCCACGCCAGTGTCCACAAGTAGCCATATGGCAGAGAAACCCGATTTCTCAAAGCAACGGAGACGACGACAGCAAATGTCATCGCGGACGTACACACAGACCCCAGCCTGCTTCCTGAACTTGTGTTCCAGAGAGTAGCCCGGGTAGTTGAGGTACGCCACGTCCGACGGAGTTGTTATCTTCGTCTCCGTTAGGAAAAACAGGTGCGGCTTCTCGGTCTCGAGATGATGATGGACCGGATCGAGATTTGAGTGCAACCCCCTGATGTTGGTGAGGTGCACTTTGAGTGGGAGGAAGTGCAGCCGTTGTTTAACCTTATTCCTTTTTGCTTTGGTCATTGTAGTGTTAGAGTGTTAGGGGAAAAAGTCGAACTGTCGAGGCGCTGCTCAGTGAACCAAGTGGAACACTAGAGCTAAACCAACCTATGGGGAACTCATTTGGAGACTGCGGGGACGCCCGAACCCCCCCAGATATGGCCACCGGGTCCTCCCATCCAGTCGCCAGCTGGCACGGTGGAGCATACCGGGATTTTTCGCTAGTTGGCGGGGCAGCCTTTCACACGTGGCTGGCGTGCTACTTGGGCCCCCTACTAACTGCGGTCGGCCAACGGCTGGCACCGTGCTTCGGATCCCGCTACCCTCCAAAATGAGTTACCCGGAAAGCCCAGCCCAGCGACCAAGACCGGTTCTGAGCAGAGCAACTGACAGTCTCCTTCTCCCCCAATGGCACTGGCACTCCCGCACTCCGACGGAACACAGCAAGCTGCTTGGCGCCGGACTTCGGCGGGATGGTGGTCGCGAGCCAGGCGGCTCCTTGCGGAGCCTACCACCGCTTTAAGTGGGATCGTTCTGCCGTACCACAGGCAAGCCTGTGGTGCCGTTGCCCGGGGTGGACCGCGAGGAGGTAGATCCCAAACCACCCCAAAAATCAACAATCCTTAATTTATCATTCTTTTTTATGGTTCCGTACCCAAAGGGTAAAACGGGACACTAATTACTAAGACTCCGCTGTCCGTCCTTCCGTCCATCCGTCTGTCACCAGGCTGTATCTCATGAACCGTTATAGTTAGACAGTTGAAATTTTCATAGATGATGTATTTCTGTTGCCGTTATAACAACAAATACTAAAAATAGAATAAAATAAATATTTAAGGGGGGCTCCCATACTTCAAACGTATTTTTAACCGACTTCTAAAAAAGGAGGAGGTTCTCAATTCGGATGTTTGTATTTTTTTTTTTTTTTTTTTTTTTTTTATGTTTGTTCGGGCATAACTCTGTCGCTTGCCAACCGAATTGAAAGATTCTTTTTTTGTTGGAAAGGGTATACTTCCCAAATGGTCCTATTGAAATTTTATCAAAATCGAATCAGTAGTTTGGTTATTAAATCCAAATAGCTGGAAAAAATATGTGGAAAAATCATCCATGTATACGAAATTGCATATTTTTGCTTTCCTGTGACTTTCCAGTGGTGTTGTTAGGTGTGGGGTACCACTAAAAAGTGAAAAATAAAAAACTTTTTCACAAAAAAAAAGAAACCGACTTCCAAAAAAACTACAAAGTTCAAAATAACTTTAATTTCGGAAGTCGGTGTCAAATAACGAAGAAGCAACCGAAAACACCGACTTCCGAAATTAAAGTTATTTTGAACTTTGTAGTTTTTTTGGAAGTCGGTTTCTTTTTTTTTGTGAAAAAGTTTTTTTATTGATAATGGTATCGAACTCTCCGTGCGCGAGTCTGACTCGCACTTGGCCGGATTTTTTTAAGTATGGGATATCATCAAATGACTCCTTCCGCTCCCTTTGCGTTACAGGGCCGCGGTGACTCTTTCGAACAAATTCCGCAGTTCCTTAATTTATCTGCGTAGGTATCCGGACAATAAATTAAGAATCGTTTTTAATTACTAGAAAAACTAAAGGATCACAATAGATGTCAATTCAGGACAGCTTTTTGTCTTTATTTCAGTTTTCTGAACTAATTATGTAATTATTTCTGTTTTCAGAATTAAGTATGTCAATAAATGTAGGCGGGTCAATGAAAGTTATTGCATATTTTTTTGGCGCCTACCATAGCTTCATGTATTTTTGAAATAAATGTTTCTGATTTGATTTGATTAACCAAATTCACACTTAGGCACTAATAAGAGGGAAAAGTACCTATAAGTAATCATTTGAATCTTGTTCTCTGTTTGTTTGTTAGTTTGTTGTTGTGTCTGTTCCTTGACGCAATCAGAGCACTATTAGAGGATAAGTAGGTAGGTAGGTGGGATATAATATTGCTCTGATTACGTCAAGGTAGCTGCGACATTAATATGTAAACCTCATTACTGAGTAACAGGCGTTAATTGTGATAATTATATACAAATAGACGGGAACAAGTTAATGTGGCAATGATTTAAAGGTCTGATGTCTCATCGAAGTTTGATCTTAGTGCTTAAGTGGAGACCTGAATTTTTAATCAGCGTGGAGAACGAACTACGTGGAGATATTTATCATTTCACAGTAACCTAACTTGTTATAATTTTGGAGGCGCTCGTGGCTGAAGAATGACAGCCGCTCGGGTCTACCTTCAAGGTTAAGCAACGCATGCCAAGGTTGGTGCGTGGATGAATCACCACTTTAACATACCGAGTTTCCTCTGTGCCTCGGAAAGCACGTTAAGCCGTTGTTCCCGGCTATCATTTGTAGATCTTTGGCAGTCGTTACTGATTGTCAGAAGCCAGCCTAAATTTGACTCCAGTCTTGCCAAAAACTACCGTGTTACCCAGATAATGGGTTGTGGAGGTCTGATAGGCAGCCGCTCCACGCAAAATACTGGTATTCAGCTGAATGCTGTTTCACTGGAAGACGACTCCAATATAGTTGGGATAGAGGCTAGGGAGATGTTGACTTGATGTAATTATGAGTAATGTTATTAAGAACGGTGCATCATTTCCACAGCTACAACTTCCCCAAACAACGGTCTATTTTCTGATTCAAACTCACCTGTTAAAGCGATCTATACGCTGTCACCTTAGGTTGCCGCTGACAATGTCGTGGAAGTGGTACAGCAATTTTCAAACATTTATCAATATTTTCAACACAACGACGAAGTTACAGAATGTTCATTACAAATCTAACTTTTAATGTATCTACATATCGTCGGTCTAGATGTACAAACTGATGAACTTTAAATTTTCAGAACAGGCAAAAAAGTGTAAATATCTTTCATTACCTCATAAGATCTAACTAGACTAGTATATCTTACGGGGTTACACCAAAGGTTGTTATTTATTATGCTTGTTACGAGAGGTCACTTCAATTTTTTTTTTCTGTTAAATGGACAGTTATCCAGGCGGCATTTACGAGTTAACTCCAGAATTATTGCTTGAAACTTTTTGCATAAAAATAATATTTTACCAAAACATTGTAGTTACGAGGTATCACATTTGTAGAAAACCTAAAAAAATAGTTATTCTGGCGATATGTTGCAATTTACATAATATTACATATTATCCATCATATCTCCATTTATAGCCCACATAACCATATCCCAATAAATGGCCCAGGAAATCAAAGGGCACCCTTAATCTTAGCAGAAACCACTAATCTCATTGACCCACATCTGATCAAACTTATCGATGAACCCCATAAGACATAACAGCTTCAGAACTGAACCAAATGCGATCCCCATAGGTCTTTAAAATAAACGGCGAACATGACTTGGAGTTACCAAATTGAGGTTTTGCCACAGAACGTCGAAAGGAGTGAAGTGAGGTGAACAAAACGTTCATTGTGCGTACAGGTTAGGAGCAGTGACCACTATCTCACCGTAGTCGAAGATGGAGCACTCTTGCCTAAAAGTAACCTATTCACTCTTGACTTAAAGACTCTCAGGTTTTAGCTATCAAGAAACACAGACTCTGGCAGGGAATTACACTCCTTAGCTGTACGCATAATGAATGTGCTCCTAATTTGTGCATTTGGGTGGGATGTCCACCATGTACATTTCTTATTTATTTTACGATTTATGTACATACAGAGAAACGTTACAGATATAACGTTACAATTATTAGTACAAAGGTATTGCGTATTTCTAAAGAAATCTTCCACAATCCTGGATTTCACGTCCACTGCGTGATTCCACCGTGTACCGCTTGCCTGCGATCGACTGTCATCGCCGCCGGACCTCTCGTGGTTCGGTAAAGCAGTCAGAGGAGACTCTGACCGCATAATCGAACCGCGTCTGCCACGTGGTGGCGTTAAAAGACTTCACAGTGTCAGAGTAAACTAATAGGTACATCAGGACTGAGAGCTGAGAAGAAGTGCTGCAAAACAAGAGAGAACGAGCTCGAGAAACTCACCTCTGAGATAAACCGTAGTATAAGTGCATTGTAACCATATTGCAACCATCCTATGCTAGGTACAGAGCAGTCTCTGTACAGTGCAGTTTATTGCTGGTCCTGATCAACTCCTAACCAGCCGACCAGCCGCTATACAACACAAAAACAGGTGTGTTCTTGTTTGTATGGATTGACACCTCACTTCGTCTTCACTTCACTTAAGCTTACACGGCGAGATGTTGACAGAATGACGCTGCTGTTCATCTTGCTTGACTGCCACGCTGACACTATAGGGAATTTGCATGAAAAAAATATTTGTTATCTTTTTTTTTTATTTATTTATTACAAGGTTTTCCTTACTCTTAAACAAGGCACACAATTAGACCCCTGGGGTCTGTCTTAGCATGCCATGGCCTGAGATTTGATCAACGCGCTAGTTTTTAATCAGGTTGATGTAATGTTCTTTTAGCTTGCGCTTCTACACGAGTGTGGAACCTAAGATAGAAAACGCTTCTAAGATACGACTACAGTTTATCTCAAAATATACAAAAAATATAATACTAACAGTGAAAATAGAATCAAAGTTGATCGAAAAACCAACGAGATATAACTATTTTACACAAATATGTACTCTACCCTCTCACGAAAACGCTGTTTTGTATGGCAGCTGTATAATTATGCGTCATGGACTTCTCTTTCCAATTGTAAACTTTGAAGCTTTATAACTTCATCGCCGATGAAGTTATTTGAAAAATTGTGTCCTTTCTAAAGCTAATAAGTATTTCATATTGTAAATAAAAAATGCTTGCATATTTGCATAAATTACTCCCTTTTACCTATGCTCTATCTCGCTGTGTTCAATTTGGTCATATCCATGCGACACAGCCACATCTCTTCTACAATCCCAGGATTAAGCATAATTGCAGTAATTTAGCCAAGGAAGTCGGTTCTAGTCTGAACACTTGTGTGATAAGAGTGTGTTAATGTAGTTAGGGTTAGTAGTCCCCCACTACTCGTAGGAACTGCTAGGAACATTCCTACGCCTACATACATATTAGGCGTGTTGGTATATTCAGGATTATTTACGGTTATGTGGGCAGCGGAGATATAGTTGGGACCGTTTGTCTCTTGTTTTGGTTGGTAGTAATTAAATTACGTGTGCTCGGTCACTATGTGTAGAATGAGGAGTTTTGCTGACAGGTTGTAGGCTTGGAGAATAATCTATGGTCTCTTGTATTGATGAAGGATTTTTTGCAGGATTATTCTGAATGATTGAAGTATTAGTAACTACTTACAGCTTGGCAAAAAAGAGTTTGAAAAAAATGAGGGCGCCACTATCTCACTTAACGCACCAAAATATGGGAAATCAGTAAGAGAATTTAATCAAATCGTTAAAAATAAATGTGGAACAATAAACGATATTTAAAATCTAACACTTGTCGGTCAATTAGTGTCGACATGATTAGTTTCCATTTAGTAAAATATTTAGTTCAACTTGTCACCACACATACTCTTTTTTGCCAAGTTGTACTTAGTTTTAAAATGATTGATGTGTCAAATAATGCCATGGAAGAATTTTTCACTCATAGGTACATAATGTATTTAAATCATTCAATGATGAATCAAGTTGACCTACAGTAAACTAAAAAGTTCCCTTTTATACAAACAAGTTTCTGGAAAAAAAAACTTTTTTAAAATTTCAAATAAATTAACTTTTATATTAAATTTTAGCAGAAATAGAAAAGCCTTTTACAATGTTCTACTCTTTATATTGTATTCTATTAAAAGAAAATCTCATAAAACTAACATTCAGCAAAGCTTAAAATTGGCGCTTCCACGAACCAGAACATTTGCGTATTATTACTTTTTAGGTCGAAATGTACATTTGCTTATGATAGGATTTAAACGGAATTGAATCGTGTGTTATGATACGTTTACATTTTACACACATGGATGTTTTACACCGAAGTGTAATATTTTGGACTAAATTGTGATTTTCTATTCTCATACTAACAGGTAATTGAGCAACATTTTACGACTGCATTTTTTTTTAAATTGGACTCCAGAAAAAAATACATTTTGTCAGCAATAACTGTTGCCAGAACAGTACCAAAAATGTTTCACCGAAATGACACGTAATCATTCCAAAAATATTTTGGACGTTTCTGCAATCATATCGTTTGTAAAATATCACATTGTCTAGAGCATCTTACACTAGGTTTTGATTTTGTGAGAAACGCAAGACTATTTTTAAAAGACTCCAAAAAATAGGTGGAGGTTCTCAATTCGGTTGTGTTTTTGTATGTTTGTTACCTCATACCTCCGTCATTCAAGAACCGATTTGAAAAATTCTTGTTTTACGTGAAAGGATATAGCTTCATAGAAATGTTATCAAAATTAGTTAAGTAGTTTGGTTTTTAAATCAAAATTGCTGGAAAAATATGTCATCCATGCTATCCATATGCATCAATACAAAATTGCGTATTTTGCTTCCAGTGGTTGGGTTACCACTAAAAAGTGGAAAATAAAAAACTTTCTCACAAAAGAAAAACAAACACGTTATAGTACAAAATATTTAACTTTAATTTCGGAAGTCGGTGTTTATCGTTGTTTCTTCGTAATGTAATACCGACTTCCAAAGTTAAAGTTATTTTGTAATACTTTGTAATGTTTTTTTTTTATTTTCTTTAAAAAAAAAAAACGTTGCCCCACACTAGGAATTTCTCCTGTATCGTGGGTGCGTTTAAAAACATTCAAACTCACATACACAAACAGCCAGACCCGACTATCTGTAGGCCATACAAATATTTGTTCCGTGCGGGAATCGAACCCGCGACATGCAGCGCAGCATTCAACTGCTCAACCACTGCGCCAACCATGTCGTCAATTTCGAAGTCAGTTTTTTTTATGAAAAAGTTTTTTCGTCATCATCATCCACAGTCCGACTTCGCCCACTGCTGAGCATAGGCCTCTCTTTTCTTGTGCCAATTCCTACGTTATTGCGCCGGCCTTGTTAAGGTTCTGCCCGTAAAGGCAACATCGTCTGCCTATTTCGCTGCCGAACGACCCACAATTCTTCCAGTTCTGGGACGCCACTTGATCACCCCCTTCCTCCACCTATCATCACCGCGTCTTGCCAGGTGTCCTGCCCAGTTCCATTTCAGTTCATAGGTTACATATATTTTGTTACCTATATATTTATATGTTTTTGTCTAGTATACTGGTGCTATTAAATTTATTTGTAGCTTTAGATAATAATATGTAAGTACTTCAAGTAGTCGACTTTCAATCTTTTCAGTTCATTTAGAATGATGCTACAATCTCTCAATAGCGTGATTTTATTAACACACAAAGAAATTCAAGTTTCGAACGTACTCTGTTACAGTTCGGTGTAACTAAGGACCACCATAAAGCGAAAACTTCCGCATTCACGGAGTTAGAACGACTAAATTGCTGATACCTAAAAGTGTTTTAAAATTGCTTTCCTGATGGTAGTATCCACGATTTGAAGTTAGGTTCTATTTTACTCTTTGAGTTTTAGAAGCATAATATTTGTTTTTGAGCTTGCGATCTAAGCAATATGGTGCCAGGGTTGCGGAATTTGTTCGAAAGAGTCACCGCGGCCCTGGAAAGCAAAGGGAATTCGGAGGAACACGAATGGGTTTTAGTCAATAGTCTAATCTTTCGCTCCGCCCGGAGCTGAAGGAGTTATTTGATGATTTCCCATCATTAAAAAAATAAATAAAGGCAATGGTAGATAAATAGATCTAGAAATGGCAAGTTGTGTTATTTTCATTAAAATTTCATGTATCTCTAGGTAAAGATTAGGGTTCTATGAAAACTTTGCATTTGACTCCGCAAGTTTTTGAGGATTAGCAGGCCTCCAGATCGTAATAAACTAACGTACAAGTCTGTGATTCCTGTAGCTAAAATCCAGAGGTATTTAGCTTAAGAGTGAATAGATTAATTCTAGGCAAGCATGCTCCGTCGTCGACCGTAGTTTTTTCACATTTCAGTCACAATCTGTCAAAAATGTATGAAAATTCAGGCTTTTTTGACAGATTGCGACAGAGATACGAATGCAAACGTTGTTAAAAATTCTGTAGAATTGACCCTCATTATCGATTACTATCAATTCAAACCCTGTCAGTCGTAAAAAAATCATCACAAATACATCATGTATCACAACAAATACTAAAAACAGAATAAAATAAATATTTAAGTGGGGCTCTTGTACAACAAACGTGATTTTTTGCCGTTTTTTTTTCGCTCGAGTCCGACTCGCACTTGGCCGGTTTGTTTTAATCACTAGTTCAATAATACAAGAATCTGAAAATAATTGAACTAATTTTGAATTTTATTATTACTAGTTCACGTCCAGGAGCCCTCATAGTACACGTCCAGGATTATTATTATTTTAGACACGTTATCCAAAGTTTTTTCCCAAGTCATTTCCGCTCTCTGTAGTTCATCATCATATCAGCCGAAAGACGTCCACTGCTGAACATAGGCCTCCCCAAGCGTCGCCACAACAATCGGCAATGTGCATCTCGCATCCATCGTCTACCCGCAACCTTCACCAGGTCATCGGTCCACCTTGTGGGAGACCTTCCAACGCTGCGTCTTCCGGTACGCGGTCCACTCCAAAACTTTTCGGCCCCATCGACCCTCTGTTCTGCGAGCACACTGCCACTTCAATTTGGCGATCCTTCGGTAACCTTGGTTTTCTTGCGGATATCGTCATTCCTGATTCGATCACGCAACTACTCTTTGCAGTTCAGTATTATGTATTTCTGAAACCCCGTCATTCATTCATGAATCCTCTTACCAGTATTAGAGGAGCCTGTTTATTGGATTAGTAAGTAATTTCTTGGAAGGAGACAAAGATGCAAATCTATTTTATGGGAAAATATTTGCAGTCGTAGTATGCCATTTTTACTCGACTGCGTCAGAAGGAGGGTAATTTTTTTCGAGCGTATGTATGTATGTCCATTTCTTTGGCACAACCCTACGGCCCAGCAAATGAAAAAAAAATGTAACTCACTAAAATGTAGAAAATAAAAATAAATGACTGTCAAAAACCCGACCGCTGAAAACGACTAAAAGTTCCAAACAAGTCGCTTTTCATGCAGTCTGACGCAGTTCAATCACAGATCTGAGGCCACAAACTGCATCAAAATGCTTGAAAAGTGACTTGTTTGGAACTTTTTAGTCGTTTTTTAAATAGTTTATTCATTCTCCGCCTCCGCTAAGATGTATCCGATACTTATCTAGTTCGCATTTACGCAGCACGGAAATGAGTGGTGTATGGAGGTCGTATTATAGTCCTATAGTAGTATCGGGCGCCGATGTGCTGTATTGACGTTTGAATTTCTCTGTTCGATGTATTGCTCAGATGAGACTATTCTTTTTTAGTGTTCCGTGCCAGAATTGGCAAAAAGGAAAATTTATGACTTCACTGTGGTATCTGTCAGTGTGATAGATACATAGTGGATTGGTTCTGGAATTATGTGACGCACTGTTTTTTTTATTATTGACGTATGTGCTAGCTCTTGATCTCGATCACGCCTGATGGAAAGCGATGGGTGAGGTTTATGATGGAGTGAGAGCAGCAGATTTGCATGCAGCTGCTTCTGGTAAAATGCTGGTGAGTTTTACATGGAGCGGCTGATTATCTGACCTCTTTATCTTAGCAACTAGTTACCTTTGTGTCGTAAGATCGATGCAAGCGGTTTTGACGAAAATTAATTGATTCTACGCAATATTAATTAATAATAACCTCTATAATAATTATAATACACTTCTGGACACACCTATTGGCCCACCTTAGAGTTAAGGTTTCAATGGCCCCTACCGAAATATGATTTCTAGATTGAACAAAAACTGTTGATGCAGTTTTAAACCTGATACGTTTTACCATCTTTTTCGATCGTATTGTTTTAAATTTGAATTCAGAATACCATACGACATGGAGGTACGCCTAACAAGTCGGATATGCGCCTTGTTAAAGGCAATTGATTTTTGAATAAAAAACATGTTTTATCAAATAAAGGTTTAATTTAATAACGCGTGTTGCCTCCATGGGCATCTACCACAGCTCTCATACGATTAGGCATAGAGTTTATCAACCGCTCTATGAAATTTTGAGGGATCATCTCCCATTCCTCTTTTATGGCAGTTTTCAACTCCGGCATCGTCTGGGCAACTGGCTGACGAGCCCTAACACGTCTTTTTAGCTCGTCCCACATGTGCTCAATGGGGTTCATGTCTGGGCTTCTGGCTGGCCAGTCCATAACTGTGATGTTCACATCCCGAAGATATTCCCTGACGATGCCGGCCGCATGGGCTCTTGCATTATCATGCATAAAAAGGAAATTTGGGCCCACATAGTCCGCGTATGGTATCACGTGAGGTTCTAAGCACTCACGAATGTACCTTTCAGCATTTAATGTTGGCAGCCGTGGTCCTGTAACAACCTCAAGTTGAGTTTCCGCCCCAGACAGTCCATGAGCCACCGCCATAAGCAACCCTCTCTTCAAAGCAGCATTGTGCGAAACGCTCTCCCTTACGTCGGTAGACCTTCTTCCTTCCATCATTGCCATGTAACACAATTTTAGACTCATCAGAAAAGAGTACACGGCTCCAATCTTGCTGTGTACAATTTAAATGACTGCGTGCGAAATGAAGGCGCGCTGTTCGGTGGGCTCGCGTTAGTTTGGGCCCATTAGCTGGCTTGTGTGGTACCATATCGCCTTCTTTTAACCTTCTCCGAACAGTTCGAGCGCTCACAGATACTCCGTGGAAGTCGCGAAGTTGGTTTTGTATCTCAATGGAGGTAAGGTGACGATTTCTCAAGCTGGTCGTCACGATGAATCGATCCTGCCTTTCAGTTGTGACCCGAGATCGTGGCCTTCCTTGGCGACGAACAAAGCCGCCAGTCTCTAGGTACCTCCGATAAACATTTCGGACCGCAGATCGACTTAAATTAAGTTGAGCACTCACGTTTCTTTGGCTGTGTCCGGCCTGAATAAGTGCCACAGCTTGGGCGGCGACTTCAGGTGAAGTATCCATAGATTATTGATAGAACCTCACCTTAATGTTAAGAATAAGTAATGTTTGTTGCAAAACCAAAGATATCAATCACTTTTTCAAGAATTAAATCCAAGTAAACCAATAAAACCAAGTTTTCTTAGTATTCGATTGTTTGATATCAACAAACAGGCTCCAAATTGTCTTTTGTTTCTTTAAATTCTGTGTTCGAAATTCAAAAAAAGACTATTGAATGAAATTGTGAATGTGCCAGGTTCAAAACTGCATAAAAACTTTTTGCTCGACCTAATATAAAATTTTAGCTAGGACCAAACGAAACTGAAAATACAAGGTGGGCCAATAGATGTGTCCAGAAGTGTATTAACCTCATTATTTCGTAACATATTATAATAATATAGTTTGTGTTAATATATATAGACTTAAACCTATGCTAGTAAGAACGCACTTAGCACTATTTTATAGTGCGTTCCAGTGGCACTTTTCCACGGAAGCGACGGAACACCACGTCCTGCGACTTTTGGCCTCAGGACGTGGTGTTCCGTCGCTTCCTCCTCCATGACGAGGTGCCGAAAACATGTTGGTACACGCACCACGAACGCCTTGAAGTCGACGTTGCGGCGCGATGCCAGAAGCTGTACTCTCGGCGTGTAGTTAATCCTTTGGCACATTTAAGTACACACTTTTGGCACATTTAAGAACACACTTTGGAACATTTAAGTACACTCTTTGGTACAGTTAAGTAGAGTTAAGTAATTTTAAAAATAATGCTTGACCTATTCCACTATCTCATCATATCAGCCGACAGACGTTCACTGTGTTAGACATAGGCGGAGGCCTATGTCCAACATGGGCGGGTTGGCGATCGCAGTGTAGTTGTTGCAATGTATCTACAGAGAATGCTGCTGCCCATTCTCTGGTGAGTCCCTTAGTCGCCTCTTACGACACCCACGGGAAGTGATGGGATGGTGCTATTCTTTTACGTCCGACACCATACGGAGCAATTCCACTATTTAACTCCATATTGTTCTAATAGCGACTTTAGATTGCTTCTTGAATCAAACATCTATGATATCTATGACAGTACTTGGTTACATAAAATATCCAGTATTTTCGCTAAACTGTAAAATGTGTTGTTTGATAAGCGGCGAAACCCAAAAATCTTGTTTTTAACCGTTTTCAAAAAAAGAGGAGGTTCTCAACTCATCGGAATCTTTTTTACATCCAAACACAGCTGGTACTTTTCTGAAAATTAAGTTTAAAGTGGAAATATTTCAGCAGCTGCCTCCTGGCTCCGGATGGGTGTTTCAGTTGTTGGTTCTCAGTTTTTTTTCTGAAAACAATGTTAAAATGTCCGTGAAAAATTCTTTAAATTCGGACTAACTTGTTTGCAATGTGACGCGATAAAAGAACTATGTAGGTTTGCGTGAGCTGATAACTTTGTTCCGTCTAAAGTATTTTTGTTATTTCATTTTTTTAACGGATTTGGGTAGTTTTTGCAGCGTCTTTTGATCTTTGAGCGATGGCCGTTTAGCGTGGATGTGGTAGTGATGCATATCTTTATGAGACTGTTCATTATGTTGTTCACATTTTTGTTTTATAAGATCTAGCATGCTTGGCGCTAATTAACTCTTTTCCTTTATATCTATTCTTTCTTTATCCCAAAGCATGTGTTTATATATCCAAATAATGTTTTTAAACCGTATTACAAAGGTTTTGCATACACCATGCATGCAGCAGGCATGGTTTCTGTCACGGCTCCGGCGCTGCGGGGCTTCGGACACACACGCGAGCTTATGGTCGCAGATGGTTTAACACTCTCCACTGCAGCTTCTTCTTGCTGGAGCCTTCATATTACTACTTTATTTGTATAAAAAATGAAATTGTCAAAATGTGTAAACTGTAGATTTTTCGAAATTTCAGTGGTCTGATAAAATAATGTATCCATTAAAATACTTTTACAATACATAGGTTTTGTAGAAGTATTTTAATGGATACATTATTTTTAGTTTTATTTGTTATTTATAAGTACATCAATTTTCGACTTCAATTTAAATATCAAGTTGAAGAATAACATAGATTTGTTACTAAAGAACATACACATTGAATACATACAATACATACAGATTGAAGAACATAGATTTGTTACTAAAGAACATACAGATTGAATACATACAATACATACAGATTTGTCTATCCATGGCATGCCCACGACTGGTTGGAGGCCCGCGGTAGCTGAGGGGGCGCGCGGGCTGCGGCATCAGCATCAGGCGTCGGCGGCGGTTGAGGGGCGCGCGGGAGGCGCGGGCGGCGCTCGCGCCCTCTCCCGCTCCAAGCTTCGACACTTCAGAACAAAGACTACAATAGTATACTGGCTACTTCAGAACTTACCACGACGATGACACTACGCTTGTAAAACTTGTAAAACTTGTATTATTGTAATACACCAGATCATTATAGTCCACGTATTTTCTTTTATTCGCTCCTGTAATTGAGCTGTCGACGTAGTATCGTCAACAGATTGAATAACATAGATTTGTTTGTTGAAGTATTGGTTGCTATTGCTACTGCAACCAATACTTTATTATCTTTTTAATAGAAATAATTACATGAGCAAAACACTAAAGTCGATACTTGAATTGGTTTTAAGAGGAGAAATCGTTTATTTGTTATTTACATCAGTTTATTAATTTCTATTACCACTAACAAAATTACCAATACTAATCAACGAGCAGCTAATTGCTAATATATTGCGCTGTCCGCCCGTCAAATTAGCTTGTATGCGGACGCCATATTGATTTTATGGTAATTTCATTTTACTACTGTGGATACTCATCACTTTGTCGATGCTCGATAGCCTATCAGTAATGAACAGTCTTTATTTATGAGAATTTAACACTCTATCGACATTTTCGTGAAATGAGAGGAGTATTTTTATAAATATGGCTGGAAAAGGTATCGGCAGGATAAAATGGCGATACGGATTCTTGGTTGATGTATCGTGAATCGTCAAAATGGGGCTTTTGTAGATAGGGGACGCCACGTGATGTCGTATTGTCACGTCGCACCTGTCTGTGGGATCCTTTGTCCGCTTGAAAAATAAGAACTTTTCTATAAACATAGACATTATTCATTCACATTTTAAGACTGATCAGCAAGAAAATGTCATCACTCAGTTTGTAACACGGTATATTACAAACTAATGCAGGTAGTAGATTGGATTTTTTATAAAAGTATGAGCTGTCGTTAATGGGATATGTATGTTACGGAGAAAGTTCTAAGATATCGAAATTACTGGTGGTTTTTTTATGGATGGGAAATCATCAAATGACTTTCTTCGTTTTAGTCGTTTACTCAGTAACTCCTTTTCCAGCCATATCATCTTCCACACAGTCTACCCATTGTTTCTGTAATCTTCCTCATGTCCATATTCGTTTATTTGCGTTCCAAAAGTTAAAAAAGGATGTTTACAAAAGGCTTAGAGTTAAGAGCCGTTGTAGACAGTGTCAGGGCACAGCAAAGGATTAACCTAACCTAATCTAACCTTGAGAAAACATAGAAACTTAAATATACCTAAAGTTGACAATCTTAATCGTAGAAACTACATACCTACTTATAAAATAAAAATAAAATAATATTTACATGATAACTTAACAATTTCTTCGGGATAAAAAGTTAAAAAAACAATAACATAAAAATATTATTGGTAAGTAGGTAGCTATGTTACTTAAAATACTTTATTATTTTGTAAATTTTCATAACTATTACTGTAATATAGAAACACTTAAATAAAAGACTTCACTAAAACTAAACTAAAATCGCAGGCCACTGGTAATGTACCCAAAAGGCTGGCAGGATTGCCACGTTGTATGGCAATGCTTATCCTTTGTCCGAGGTGAAAGCCAGCCCTAGGGTCACGCGAAGTGTCAACTAAGCGTCTTGCCAGATCTTTAAACAAGTAATGAGCACTCGGACCCCACGACCCGAGAGTTTCAACCCCAAACGGCTCGAAAATATACCTACCAACAAGATATAGAAGCAGAACCTCAACCTTGAGGTTCTCTTAAAATACTAGTATTACATTGAAATAAAGTTATATTTACTTAGATACCGAGTAACCTGCCTCTTCTCTTATAGCCATCGACATGCTTACTACAAACTTGTCTCACGACGTTTTCTTAGTTTCTCATCACATGCCTATGTAATGACAATAATTCACTCTTATAATTAAACAGAATCTACAGGATCATCATAATCTCGCTAATGCACACCTATATAACTAAAACTCTTCCCATTTTCTTTTCTCCCGAAGTTAACGACGCTTACAAACGTTCGACGGCAGCATTAAGGGGTCAACACCCTCTGAAATCTCCATGACCCCTGAAACGGTAAGTAGGTAGTAAGAATGACTTAGATAAAATTACATAACGTTTGGATCCCCCGACGATAAGCCTGAGGGTATTATCGAATATCCATGGGTCATAAAAGAAGATAATAATTTAAGGTCCTTTTTATGCTGTACCTAGACGAGTTTTTTTTTATATCAGGGCTTATAGGTCTAGATTAAGTAAAATTCTATCAGCACTAAGGGCCAATTTCACCAATGAAACTGAACGCGATCAGCGTATAAACCACGTTTATGAGTTGTCAGCGTCATTATTTTTCTATGGAATATTGACGCTGACAGCTCTTAAACGCAGTTTAGATGTACTGATCGCGTTCAGTTTCATTGGTGAAATCCGCTCTCAGTATTGTTAAGGACCCAAAGTATTTGAGATAGACCACGTGATATTTTCGTAGGGCAAGTCAATCAAATTCATCCATTTTTGACTTTTTGATAATCCTTATTTCGCAGTCACAACATCACTTTGTCTCTATCGATGATGGCGATTGTTAATGTTACTGTTTTTTATCGTGGCTAAATAATAACAGCCGCACGGGTCGATCTTCAAGGTTAAGCCACGCTTGCCAAGGTCGGTCTGTGGATGGGTGACCTTATCATATCGAGACTCCTCCGTGCCTCGGAAAACACGTTAAGCCGTTGGTTCCGGATGTCATTTGTCTCACTTTTTTCCTAAATCTGTCTTTGATCTTTGGCAGCCATTAGGGATTGTTAGAAGCCAGAAAATCTGACTCCAGTCTTGCCAAGAAGTACCGTTTTACCCAGTTTATGTGTTATGGAGATCTGGTAGGCAGCCGCTCCACGTAAAATACTAGTATTCAGCTGAATCCGGTTTGACTGGAAGCCGACCCCAATAAAGTTGGGAAAAGGCTAGGCAGATGATGATGTAACTGATAAATATTTGTCTCTTTAAATAAACAAAAAGTGAGGAATTAACCACTTGACATGTTCAAAACGCATTTCAATGTAACTATCGTACATTCTGGACTATTGAATAATCGTTAACACTAATTGAATATTAGGTACTCTGTGTAGGCTTCCTTTTTCAGAAGTTTTTATCTATAGCAATCGCAATAAAAAAAACTTTGAAGTCAGACACATTCGTAGTTCACACTAATTTATTCGTTTATTCATGTTTCTTATCATATTGTCTAGTTAGTTGAACCCGCTTTGAGTTCTGGTAGCTCATGAATAAAAAGGAAAAATATTTTCATACAAATTGATTTCACTTGAAAAAAAACAAGCTTCTTCTCGTATGTCAGTGATAATGTAAAGGAGGACCGGCAATTTGGCCTATATGACCAATGTGCGATTCAAGATTTGTCTTCATTGTAAAATTGTAGAAAACCTACTCAACGACATATCGCATAACGATCATAAGGCTGGACTCTATACTTTTTTGCCGGTCTTCCTTTCTATATAGGAAGTTCCCCGTACCGGTACCCCCTTCTAATAGTAATTTGAATAATGTCTGCCTAGCTTTTATCATTTGTGCTGGGGTAGGCTCTCAGTAGTATGACCTGCAGATGCGGGCCGGCCTACTGAGAGCCCAGTCGGGGGCTCCATTGATGATTGCTTAAGAGCTCCCGTAGCCCACAGTGCAAGTTTGCGAGGGAACACGAGGTGGGTTTAGTCAGTTCCTACTGACTAAACCCACCTCGTGTTCCCACGCTGGCGCTGGCACTGTCTGCCAGACCCAGGATGGAGGACATCCATGAAGATTTCAGTATTTTGCGGAGTTTGTTCGAAAGAGACAGCGCGGCCCTGGAACGCAAAAGGCATTAGGAGGAAGTCAGTAGGAGTCTGGCACTCTCTTCCACTCCACCCAGAGCGAAAGGAGTCATTTGATGATGTCCCATCCTTAAAAAAAAAAAAAAAAAAAGGCTCTCAGTATTACCGGAAGCAGCTGAAAACCAAAATTTTTATCTGTCAGATTTTCTGGCTTCTGTCTACAAACCATGTTCGAGATAATAGGACTAACGGCTCAACGTGCTTCCCGAGGCTCGGTATGTAAGAGATGGTCACCCATCAACGAACTGACTTTGAGAAGCGTTGCTTAACCTTGACGTACGACCCTACGTAACCCAGATACCCAAAAATCTCTTAACAAGAACATAACACAAAACACGACATAACAAATCAACAGTCTTACAAAGCCCGTTGTCCCCACAATCTAAGGAGCTCCGTTTAATTACTATTAAACACAGTATAAACCTGGGTTAACAGCGGTTGCTCGTCAAAGGCGATCTGGGAATTAACTACGAACAACAGAACATGGTGGGGCCGGACTGCGTCGTAATATTTCACGGTGACGTTGCCGGACGAAGCGGCTTAGGGCTGGTAAAGATGCTCGGCTATTTTGAGGGTAGTTCATTAATGTCAAAGATGTTTTAGCATACTAACGACCTGGGCTTGTGTGGGTGCAATTTTGTGACGACATTATTTTATATTAATTTAAGTAAGTTTGGACACCACAACTGCCACATTTTTAGGGTTTCGTAGTCAACAAGGAAACCTTATAATTTCGCCATGTCCGTCTGACTGTCTGTCTGAAAGTTTTTATTTGGTATGGGTACCCTCAATATTTTTATCAGTGTGGGGGGTAACGTTGGATAGGTCGTTTAAAAATATTGAGGGTGTGCGTTAACGATTTTCCATCCAAGGATCCGTTTGTGAAGTATTAAGCTAGTGCTAACTTTTGTTACAGTGAAGTGCCCCCCCTCCCCCCCTCTGCCTGCTAGTCACTCGATAATGTTAAATGATTTTAATAAATCACAATAACAGTTTCGTCCACAAACAGACATCTCTAATTGCTGTAAATTCCGGGAATATCGTTTGACATTTACGATGCTAGTTATTAATTGGCAAACATTTAATATATTATTATGATCAAATCAATTGAAACAGTTCAATCAAATTGTTAAGAGCATGAGCTACATGTCTTTGGAAGATCTAATTTTGACGACACGGTTGGCGCAGTGGTTGAGCGATTGACTGCTGCGCTGCGTGTCGCGGGTTCGATTCCCGCACGGAACAAATATTTGTATGACCTACAGATAGTTGTACCGGGTCTGGCTGTTTGTTTATGTGAGTTTATATGTTTGTAAACGCACCCACGACACAGGAGAAATTCCTAGAGTGGGGCAATGTTTTTTAAAAAAATATGTAATTATGTCAACGATGCTGCAATTAACGTAGCCGCCTACAGGGCCCAAACAATATAAAGAGTTAATCATCGACTAGAAAAGAAGTAGAAGAATCAACATGTTACTATTTTTAGGATCCAAAGGGATGTAATAATAAATAATCAAGTATGTAATGGACATCATTATGGCCCTGACCAGTATTACGGAGATTTCCCGCAACTACTGTCAAAAATCTACGAATGACAGTCGGGACCCCAAAGGTCTTAGGAGTCTTGATACGTGAGTCTATCCTACCACCGACATCGGCATGCAGTTGTCCAACTTCGAGCACCCATTTGTTTGTTATAATTTAGCTAGTAGCTTCTGAGCTCTGTTTTACAGACCAAAAACGGAAATAATAATAAATTAATTTTGGCAACAGTTAATTAGGGATATTATTTATAATAATTATGCGTGAAAGCAAAACGTGCAATATACGCGTTTCGTAATTGGGCGATTCATATTCGATGACATTTTAGTCGGGGTCAACGTTTCATTTTGTTTCAATATTGTGGAGGCATTATATTTGAATCCGTAGCCAGAAGTTTTATTAGAGTTTATCCTTAGCAGAAATGTGCCTTAGTAAAAGTAGAAGTGGGCAATAGCATCGCTCTTTTCTTTCACACTATGACCGACAAGCAATTTGCTGTAGATAAGTGAAGCAGGTAACTTACAAAAAAATGTGCAATAATTTGCACATGACGAGCTTTTTGGTTTTCCGGTGATTGTAAACCTGTGGGCACACAAGCGTGTGGACTAAGCGTCTAAAGCCTGTACTACAGGTTAATCCCTAGCGCAGGGCTGGGTCTTGTTTTCCCCTCCATTGTTTCTCTATGCTATATCTTTACTCATCTGCCTCTATGTAAGTAGTATTAAGGATGATAAGTTATCTTTCTTTCTTGATGAATACAATGAAATTGAAGTTTTACTGATTGTTCCAGTTCTGCATTTTTTTTTATCGATAGAAAATCATCAAATGACTCCTTACGCTCTGGGTGGAGTGTCAGACTCTTACTGACTAAGAACCATTCGTGCGCCTCCTAGTGCCCTTTGCGTTCCAGGGCCGTGGTGACTCTTTCAAACAAAAACAAAAACCCCGGCAGGCTCTGGCCCAAACGAGCCCCGTCTACTATGCTGACATCAGCTCTTTGAGACGCGCGTGGAACAACGCGACTCGCGTGGGTGACAACTACTAATAGTCCTATTATTTCATGAAATATAACCTACCAGCCGTCACGCTACCATTCACTCTCTTGCCTCTCATCTGGACTCCTCACACAATCGCACCCATCTAGCCTTTTTCTTAAAAATATTTAGCTTGGATTCCAGCCAAACGAATGCAGCTGATGAATACCAGTATTTTAAATGGAGGGACTGCCCATCGGACCTCCGCAACCAGTAACTGGATAACATGTTCTGTCTCCTGTTTAAAAAGTAAAATTTTATGACCGTAACAATTTTGGCCCACTCAATCCAATCCAGTACAAGCACCTGATTATCCTGGCCCTTACAAATACAACACACAACAGTGACTCCAACACGATCAGCATTCACTAAACCGCGTTTATCAGGCAATAATGCGGACATTACGTGAAACAGCCACGAGTTATGACTGCCGGTGTTGCTAGCTGAGAATTAATTAAATTAAATTATTCGATAAACATTTGAGATTTTCGATTAACTATTTAACGGCCAAGCCGAACTTTTTAAACAAGACGTAAGTTTCAAAGATGAGGCCTTCTAGAGTTATGTGGCTTGGCTCGATTCGAGATCTGATAACTTTTTAACAGCGAAAACGAAGTCTAGGTAAGTATTTAATATGAAATGTATTTGAGATTATTATTTTATACACCCCATAACAATTACATGAAAACACGGTTATAACAACAAATGTACATGGGCGGTCTTTTCGCACAGGGCAATCTGTTACAGACAACCTTTGGATGATGTTAACGACACGGTTGGCTGTTGGTTGAGCGATCGACTGCTGTGCTGCGTGTCGCGGGTTCGATTCCCGTACGGAACAAATATTTGTATGGCCTACAGATGGCTGTTCCTGGTCTGGCTGTTTGTGTATGTGAGTTTGTATGTTTGTAAACGCACCCACGATACAGGAGTAATTCCTAGTGTGGGGCAAAATTAAAAAAAAAAAAAAGTAAAAATAAATGTACTGAACGAAATAAGTTAACTAAGGATTATTATTATAACTAAATTAAACTAAAAACTAAAAGGATTTGGATTAACTTGACATTTAGTTAGAAAAACCTCACCAAAATTAGCATCATCATCCTGACCTTGTTTATGTTACTTGGGGTCGGCATAACAACAATGCATACACATTTTGGTAAAAAGGTCATCAACATAAAAATAAGCGCAACGACCTCAGCAAATAGACTGGCGGCATTGTATTCAAAAACTCCGTATATTCTCTCAATAATATTCGTACGCTAGCAACACCAGGCAATATCAACCGACCACACTGTTCGGCTGAGTTATAGCCGGCAATTTGACCGGCCTAAACGCTGCATGCATAGCTGTAACAGACTGTACTTACCATGGGACTGTTTACCAGTTTAAATACTACGAGAATGAGGAAGCTTTGTTTGAGAATGTTGATGGTTTTTCATAAAGTTGTAATCAGTCATTGAAGGTCTTATGAGGAATGATGCGAAAGAAAAAGGGGTTTTGAGCCAACTCCAAGTTACGTATAGGACGAGGACAGGGATGGGGATTATTGAAAGTTATGTTGAATATTTATACGCCCAGCAAACAAAAAAGCTAAGGAGTGGAATTCCCTGACAGAGTCTGTGTTTTCTAATGGCTACAAGTACTACAACCCGGGTGTCTTTACGTCAAGAGTGAATAGGTTACTTCTAGGCAAGCGAGCTCCATCTTCGACCACATCATCGCTTACTATCAGCTGAGATAGTGGACAAGCGCGTGCCATCAATAATAAAAAAAACGATTTTTTTTTTGGCTTTTCTTCATTGAAATAGGTCCTATGTTACGTTATATGTTTGTGGACAGGCCGGTGAACTAATTTTTGTAGCAGAAACGTTATCAGTATACAGTAGGGAAAGCCTGCAGCGGAGATAGTGACCAAATAAGTAATGATTTCAGCCGAAACGTATGTTCACAGCTAAACAAGCGACTAGGCGATCTCTAAGCGTCTCCACATAAACTGGACTACCACGTCATCACCCTCCCTTTGCATGATAGATAATATTCACTACCAAAAGGGTAAATAGTGATATATATTTTGGTCTGAAACCTGGCCCTTAAGAAGCCATTAATAAACTCAAGTCGAAAAAAATCATTATCAACCACTTAATGTAAGAGCAACCGTTTTCAAAACCTTGTATAAAGCCTTCGTCAACACAGAACTATTACAGCGGTAATGTTTCTCATTGCGGTGAGCAAATAGTTACAAATGAATCGCCTACAGGGGTGAACTGCCCACAGAAATACCAACCCTAGCACCCGTAAATAAAGTTACAATTTAAGCAACAAATTAAACACCTATAGCGAACATTAATAAAGACCATAATCATTTGAAGAGTCGCTGAAATCAGGAGTAATCATTAGAACAGTGATTGATGGTGAATCGTCAGAAATTGCCGTTAAAATTGATTTGTAGATTTTCAGGGAATTTCGCGGTATATTCGGTGTTGGTCGAAAGTGTTTGCTAAGTAGTCATTGTGGCTGTTTTGTGGGGTGATTTTGTGTGTTAAGTGAGATTAATTTTGATCTAATTTGTATGCGACTGTGACATGATGGGGAATTTCAGCTAGTTTGTTATAGCATGGCTAGTAGGGACAATTCGAGGCTTATAATTAGCTTCGACTTGAATGATGATCATGCCTTTAAGGGTGGTACTTGTCGTCAATGGATCAGAGTGAGCTAACAAATCAAACAATTCTTGTAATATGATTAAATGATTTGAATTACGACACGGTTGGCGCAGTGGTTGAGCGATTGGCTGCTGCGCTGCGTGTTGCGGGTTCGATTCCCGCACGGAACAAATATTTGTATGGCCTACAGATAGTTGTTCCGGGTCTGGCTGTTTGTGTATGTGAATTTGTATGTTTGTAAACGCACCCACGATACAGGAGAAATTCCTAGTGTGGGGCAACGTTTTTAAAAAAATAAAAATAAAATATTATCCTGAAGATGTATGGTTTCCGTGGGGTAACCACGTGGCCAAAGCCACGGGAAAAGCAAAGTGGAAAAGTTGTTTGTTGAATATACCTGACGGAAGTAAATGTTTTTTCCAAATGTGTTCCAACGAAGTCAGGAATTTGCTAAACCGCTTAGTTGCACTTGAGTGCTAAAGTTAGGTGTGGCAGTAGTTTGTGGCCAAGCTTTGTACTCGTTAATGTGCCATATCGCTGGAAGAGAATAAGTTTTAGTCATATTTCTCTCTATTTCCTAGGTATGTACATTTATATCTACGTCGCACCATCCCATCGCTTCCCGTGGGTGTCGTAAGAGGCAACTAAGGGACTCACCAGAGAATGGGCATGGCATTCTCTGTAGGTATATTGCAACAGCTACACCGCGATCGCCAACCCGCCAGCCAAGCGTGGCGATTATGGCAACTCCCAAATTTGGGGCAGGTCTATGTTCAGCAGTGGACGTCTTTCAGCTGTATAAATGTATGAAAACGCCATGTTGTCGCAGAACTTTTTACAAGTAATTTAATAGGTAAATGCTGGACTTCAAGATCATAGTAACACAATACTAATTGCCCCCTCTCAGTAAGAACGTCAGTCTATTGTTTATAGTCAATCTAGTGAGCGAGCTGCTATGATCGTCGGAGATGTTTACACAATAGGTGGTAATAATCCAGACAGTTATGGGACACACGGCTTTGTAGTTTGATAAGCTATCTTTTTCAGTTTTGACTGTCTTATAAGACTTTGGTGGGTATGTGGTACAGTATAGTATGGAGATAGTGGAACAGAGTAAAGTCCCGCAAACGTCCGTTGAAAAGGGAGGATCCTCCGACCAGACGGTTGTTGTGTCCGGTGGGCAACTGTCCCATAGTTGATATTTGGGCTGTTGTATCTGTTCTAAGCGCACGGTAAAATCTGATATTGCAATTCAGGATTTCGATGTTAGTTCGCAGCTGTCGGGATAGATGGCGTTGCGGGTCTTATTGTTGCGAGGTTTGCTACGTTGCGCTTTTAGTGGCGGCATCGCAACCGCTACATGACCATTACCTAGCTCATTTGATGTTAAACAGGTGCAGTCCTTTTTTGTCTAAGTATATAAGGAAATATTTACAGGTTTGCTGAATAATCGTCTGAAAAATCAAACACAAATTATATATTTCAATTAAACCATTCACAGGTACTTTTGAATTGTCAAGGTCGGTCAGTCAAAGAGGTGAAGCTATTTGGATTAAAAGTGTCCTTCCCCGTATGAATGGTGTTTTTTTCTGATAATGGAGCATTATTAAAAGCTGATAATGTAATTATCATACCACTAGGGGACCCTAGGTTTCTTGATTGTCCTCATCATCATCATCATCATCAACTGGAACAGGAACTCAATTGTAGCGCCACCTACTGGGTATAATTTTAAATCTAAACCATTCAGGGACCCACTCAAACCCACGCAAAAATTCATCAAAATCGGTCCAGGCTTTTATGAGAAGTCCAATGACATACACACGTACCACGTACAGGAGAATAAAAAAAAAATGATTGCCCATCCGTATCACTCTTGTATAACGAACCAAACGTCACAGAATCGAGTTTGCGTTACACGATCACGTCCTTGAGTAATTTGACTGTGTACAGCAAACGGTACTCACTATGTAATGTTCGAGTAAAGGTACACACATAGTGGAGTCGACAACACTTATAAGTAACAACAACAGAAAGCTAATTCTCATACACAGAAATCGTTCAAATTCACCTCGCAATATAAAAGAAAGAAAAGGTTTGTATTGTTACAGAACTGGCATGCATAGTGCATACTAAATTTTAAACTTAAGCTATAATTCCATAGCTATAAAAAATGCGTGAGTGTCAGGCATGAAACACTCGGTTGGAACGAAGTTTATGGTTTTGGGTTTAATTACTTTTTTTTTGCTTTTTGTCTCTCACTATATTCTTTAGATCTTAGGGCATCGGTTTACGATATCATCTAATTGAAGAATCGTGTCACGCTATAGATAACCGTCTACACTAAAGAAAGGTTCGTGATGGAAATTCGTTACGAAAATCTTACACTTTTCGCCTAGCCAAGTTCGTACTGTGCGATAAGTAACTTCGTTCCAATAATAGTAGTCAGTGCAGTCAAGGTCAAAAACTTGTTAAATTTAAGGGGATTTGTAGGTGTGTTCGACAGTTCACGACTGCGATATGGTCGTTGTGCGATACAAAGTCGAACGCTTCAAGTACGAGAATTGCCTCTCTGCTCGGTGTGAAATAGTCAAGTCACTTCACTATTGAACACTGACGTCTAAGAGTTTGATGAAGGCATTAACTCGCATTTCATTGGCTGCATATTCATTCATCGCGCCCTGTGCAAATGGGATAACCTTTTCGATGGGTTTATACATCCAGCCTTTGGGTATGTAAAACTAATAACTGTGATAAGTTGAATATTATAAACTTATATATCATAATCTGTTATTAAAGTATACAGATTTATACAAAAGTTTAAAAAATTACTATTCACATTAAATATCATCCTTCTAGGAATAAATGTTTACCTATGTTTTACCAGCATACTAAACAGTTTTACTATCTATACATTTCAAAATATATGTAGGTTATCATACTTATCATGTTATTTTCGTTACGGAAGCCACTGTAGTTCGAGACAAAGTTTTAATTACTGACAGCCTCGTTAACTTCAACCCCAAAAACCCAGGCTGGTACGAATGAACGGTTTGCTCCGATTTAGCTTACAAACAAAAATAAAACATTTACCGGTTTCATTTAGCTCGACAAATAATGTCGTATTTGTAATTAGTTGCGTTAACTAATGCTGGTTATGTGTAACTTTCATTTTAATTAGATACGTACCTACCTACTTTATTTTTTTGAGCCGAAACGTTCTTCCTAGCCTTTTTCCAATTGGAGAACATTTTTTTTTTAAATCATTAGATGCTTATTTTGCTTCGCATCCAATACAATGACGCATTCAGGGTGCTGATGGGGTTGCCCCGATACTGCAGCGCGTCAGGGATGTTTGCTGAAGCTCACGTAGACTGCTTCTATACGGTGATGCGGAAGCGGTGTGCATCCTTGGTGCGTAGGGTGCGGGGCAGCGCCAACAGCATCCTGTCTATGATGGCAAGCAGGCTGGATTGTGCGTTTGTGAACCACTGCTGCAAGGTTTCGGCTGGGCCTGTCACCTTGCAGCAATGATGTCACAATCCGTATTTCTATTTTTGTAAGTGTATTACTAACATAGTTTGTAAGTGCATTGTTAATAACACTATGAGTCTTGTTCATCATCATCATCATCATCATATCAGCCGAAAGACGTCCACTGCTGGACATAGGCCTCCCCCAAGTGTCGCCACAACAACCGGTCCTGTGCGTCTCGCATCCATCGGTTACCCGCGACCCTCACCAGATCATCGGTCCACCTTGTGGGAGGCCTTCCAACGCTTGGAACGTTGGATGAGTCTTGTTGCTTGAAATAAATGGTTTATTATTATTTGTACACATAGAAAAACATACAAGAGTACACAAAGATTAGGGAAATATTGTACAATAGAGTCACATTAAAGGGTGAACTGATGCCTCCTAAACTAAGCCAAAAGCCTGTGTTTTAGAAGCCAAAGTTCCTCCAGGTATAATATCATAGTACTGGTATTAATCCCTACTTCTCTACTAATATTATCAATGCGATAGTATGTCTGTATGTCATGCTTTCAGGCTAAAACAGCTGAACGGATCGTCATGAAATTTGGCAGATATATAGCCTGGAATGTGGAGAAGGTTATAGGCTATTTTTTACGCGATAACCGACATCCTCGCGGGCGGAGCCATGGTCAAAGCTAGTAATTAATAAAACATGTTGACATTAGACCCCCGTCTCAGCAAACGACTTGTACGGTCAGCACCAAAAGTCGATGAACAGAATTTTTCCCGTAACTCAAGTTATAAAGCGCAGGGTTTTTCTTACTGCGTTTGTGGGCAAATCTTGAGTTTCGACTTTTGTTGTTTAGTTAGTGACCAAAGTGCACCGTAGGTTAGGAAAAACCCTGCGCTTTATAACTTGAGTTAAGGGAAAAATTCTGTTCATCGACTTTTGGTGCTGACTGTACAATCATAATATTGTCTTGATTGTGTTGACACTTAAGTGTATATCGGTTTGAGATTTAACTGTAAAAATTGTGTTTTTTATTAGTCACGTATTTGTCTGAGACAGTTGCAAAAATTCGAACGAGTGTTTTTTTTTTCTATAGGATTATGTTTTAAGTAACGATTACTGTTGAATTAGAAATTGAAACAAAATAGTCAAACAAAAACAATATTATTGTACTTAATAAGCAAACTAAATAACTAATAAGTAAACTTCTTGCCGCGAATGAATAATATGGACATTCCTGATTTAATAAATAAGTAAGCTACACATAAAATTACAATTGTTTCAATTCCCTGTAGTCAAGGCTGCTACTGCAGTGCGATTCTGTCAGCATGTCGAAGTGAACACTTGGGCGGGGCGCACGACGGGTGAGTTGTCAAATCATAGAAATAAGATGGAATGACAGCGCTCTTAACGTTCACTCCGCTTGGGTGAACACCGTGAGATGTGGACAGAATCGACCGGCTGTTCTCATAAAACTTTCATTGTAAATTAAAAGTTCCACTAGCATCGGTTTTTTAAATTAAAAAAATAATACAATGAGAGTTCACAACGAGTTCTAACTATATTACTATATTTTGTATGCGGGCATTTTTAGCAATCTCAGTAATTTCGAACGATTCCGGGATCCGGGATTCTGAAAAGCATGTCCAGATTATACTTTCGTGGAATAAAAGTGAAGTTTAGATATATTAGCGCTCGATTATCCGATCACTGTTGATGAAGCAATGATTCGATAATAGTTTTTAAGAAGTTCTTATAAAGTAATAGAATAGAATAACTACCTACTCTTTATTATAAAATCGGAAGCCAACCGATAGTTGGGAAAATGTTCGGCAGACTGATGGAACTAGTCTTTATTATCTACACCATATAAATTACAGAAAAGATAGAAGAAGAAAACATTGCCTCAGGATTTTTTTTAAATTATTATTGATAGGTACACGCTTGACCACTATCTCAGACTTGATGGTAAGCGATGATGTGGTCGAAGATGGAGCACGCTTGCCTAGAAGTAACCTTTTCACTCTTGACTTAAAGACTTTCAGGTTGTAACTATCAGGAAACAGACTCTGGCAAGTAATTCCACTATTTAGCTGTACGCACAATTATTAATGTGTTCCCAAAACGTTTTGTGTGTGTGGGTGGGATGTCCACCATGTTCCGGTGGCGCATTGCCGTACGTTTTGGTCCGATATGATGGAACAGAATTGGCGGAATTAAACTATGCAATTCCGTTGCACACTCCCCAAAACAAAATGTTACAATGAAAGCGTTATCGCTAAAAGCGATCTTGCTTTTATTGAATTTATTGAAAAATATTAATATGATCTATTTGATTAAAGTTCTTTTTAAATTATAAACCAGTCCCCGGACGTTAAAGTTTAAGTTCAGTCCAATTAACAACTAAATCTTCAAAGTCAAAGACTCTTTCATCTTAATACCAGGAACAAAATATTAGGTATTCAATGCACGACAGTCGTAACCAGTTTATGTCATAAAAAATGGCTCCGAAGGAAGTCCCGCCATGTTTGGTGATGAAGAGATTCCTAAATGATTTCTAAAAGGATCCCTGGCTAGCCGTGTTTGATAGAGGAGGTCATAAAATGGTTTATGACAGCATATATATATTCTGTATCGGTTACTGGTTAGAACATTTTTTTAGTGCAAAAATAAGACTGTCACAATATCATGTAGGACTTTTATTAGTTGTAAAAGTCTGGGAAAATGGCGGCCAGGCTAAAACTGCGTTGGGCGAGTCACATCAGCCTTTCGATCGAGAAGAATGCACCAGATGTCCGATTAGCACTTAAAAAACGGCTAAAGAAATAAGACCACAAATAAAAGTATGGTCTTATTTCAAATTAGGAACGTCTAACCGTAGCCAAGAACAAATACAAATATAATTGTAATCGAATTAAACTTAATTTTCGAGCATAAAGGTTTATACTCGTAACAAAAGGTAGTTGATGTTTTATTCTGTTTTATATATTTCATAGTGTCAAAAATATAGATGTACATAATTATGTGTTTCTCGACGTAATTTTGGTCTGATATTTCGCTGAAATGAACTTTTTTAGTGCAGACACCCATTATTTTTTGTCACACTATTTTTGTTATTTCTGTGAAAGTACCCTGCGTGTTTCATGTACCTATGTTCTTAATAAATTTTACTCTTTCTTTCCTCTATTCTTTATTATTCCAACTGAACAGGATGAAACTTATCCTGAAATGAGTGTGGAATGAGTTATCCGCGTGGTGTATGATCATTTCAACCCCATCAACAACAATGTGACTTGCCTACTGACACTCTTTCGGGCTATGTCGGTAACTGTGATTTTCCTGAGGTATTTTAATTTCTCATTCGATCACAGAAGATTGGCTTTTCAGTGTATTTAAACCTCATCAGGCCCATTGTAAGCAACCACGTTTCAGTTCCAAATGTCATCTAGTTTTATTTTTTTATAAATGGTCCTGTTAGTAAAAAAAGTACACTCACACCAACAAAAGTTCCACAAACGTCACAATTACACACGTCAGTCATTATTAAAATGGCCGCTCTCGAGAATGGCGCGCAATTTTTTCACAAACACACCCTCGGGGGCCACAGACCATGCGTAATGGCAGGATGTGTCGCTGTAGCAGTAAATATTTAGAGGTTACTGCTTTACGAACAGATGGCCTTGGTAACAAAGGTTAAGGTGAATATAGGGCTATCTACTGATGTTTGTAAATCAGTCTGTCTCTTGGGGACGGCAAGGTAATGGAACTGGCGATTTTTGAGGTCTACTGACTAAGTTAAGTTACAAGAATGGATCGAATGAAACAGTCTTTTCTAGGGTTCCGTACCCAAAAGGTAAAAACGGGACCCTATTACTAAAACTCCGTTGTCTGTCTGTCTGTCTGTCACCAGGCTGTATCTCTATATCAAAATTTTCACAGATGATATATTTCTGTTGCCGCTATAACAACAAATACTAAAAACAGAACCTGTCACTTTTCTGTCAAGATTGTTACACAAGTGGCATCCTATAGTTTTGTCTAGACTACAAGAATACTGCGGGACAGAAAGGAACCTCGAGGTAGTACTCGGCGATTGTATAGCCTCCTATCAGTGAAGTCAATGAAAGAATATTCTAGTCGGATATGGGGGCCTAGACAAAAAACTTTACTTACGACCTGATGACAAAATGTATGGGAATGACATTAGGTGTAGAAAGTAAATGTCATCACCTAATGTCATTCCCATACATTTTGTCGTGAGCGTCTGACGTTAACGCTACAGAAAAGATTTTTGTCTAGGCCTTCTGGAGGCACGAACATGTCATTTTTCTAAAATAGTGGGTTTGTAGAGTAGGCTTTCTAGAGTAAGTTATGATAATACTAGCAACCGCTCCCGGCTCTACGCGCGTGAATGTCGAAAATGATCCCAAGAGAACAAGCTTCCGAGATAAAAAGTATCCTATATGTTATACCAGACTATAATCTACCTCTGTGTCAAATTTCATCAAGATCCATTTAGCCGTTCTAACGTGATTGAGTAAGAAACAAACATACATCCAAAAATTTAAACATACAAACTTTCGCATTGTACTCGTAATAATAAACTTTTAAGTCTTGGCAGCCACTTCAACTGAAATGTTTTTGGTAGGATTAGTACTTCCACTCCAACTTCTACAAAAAAACCATTCAAACTCTTTCTCACATTAATTTAAAGTCCAAATTAATGTACCTGTCCCTCTAAACAGATAGCCACTTGGAAACTATCCTTGGGAATATCTTAATCACCATGTAAGCTCTGCATCTCCTTGATATAATCTCGTAATCTGCTGTAACGGCGCCCGGGGGAGGCTGCGGGCTGCCCACTAATAGAGGTGCACACAATTTATTGTATGAACACCAATAGTTGTTACATTTGGCTTAGGTGTAAATTGTCACTACTGTTAAGACGAATACCTAGGTATAATATAATTATAATAAGAGCACCAATTCTACTTAATTTTTAAGCAGCGTTCGCATTTGTTAAATCATTTGCAATCTGTCGAAAACACAAATTTCCCTGAATTTTGACAGATTGCGACTGAGATTCGTAGGCGAACGCTGTAAATAGTAGACTTTTTTTTTTAAAAAACGTTGCCCCACACTTGGAATTTCCCCTGTATCGTGGGTGCGTTTACAAATATATAAATTGACGTAAACAAATAGCCAGACCCGTAACAACTATCTATAGGCCATACAAATATTTGTTCCGTGCGGGAATCGAACCCGCGACACGCAGCGCAGCAGTCAAACGCTCAACCACTACGCCAACCGTGTCGTCAAATTGGCTCTCTGGTATGCCTAAATACGAATTTTATTGCAAAAAAACGGTCAAGCTAAACGCCAAGGCCAAGCGTGTCGGGCCACGTACGTATAAAGTTCCGTATGTTCTCCCATAACCGGGGAAATGATACCTACGTCGAGAAATGAGTATAACTGTCGCCAACTTAGAATTTGATTTCGAGCCTACTTTTATGCCGGAAAAAAATAACCTGTGGGATAGGCCGGACTGACAGAAGCCGCCGGAAATAGTTAGTTACCTAAATGCAAACTATGAATACAGATAGTTTTGAGAAAAACAGATTCTAGTATGTACATACAATGGATGTAGTACTAAGAAACATCATCATCATCTCAGCCGAAGACGTCCACTGCTGGACATAGGCCTCCCCCAAGTGTCGCCACAACAACTGGTCCTGTGCGTCTCGCATCCATCGGAGAAGAATACATTCAGAACAATTGTCAAAGAAACAAAAGATACGGCAGCAATTTAACCTCTGCTCGTCCCTAGAGATTTAAACCTCGATATTATTAACACAGTATGCTATTCGTTACCGAGTCGCGCCGGTCCCCAAAAGTGCATTATTTTGTCCCACACTTAATATGCGCGCTACTTTGTACTACCATGTAAATTGACTTTCAGGGGTGTCACTTAAAATACAATTCTACAAACGAAATAGCAAGTAAGATAAATGAAAATATGAATAAAACACAAAACCAATGTTTGAAATCAGAGGTCCAAATTCTAGTCGTAATATCATCTAGAGACAATAAATGTCAAAACTATTTTATTTTTTTTTTGTTTTGGGATGCATGAAGGAGCCTCCTCGTGTAGCGCAATTTGTTCCATCTGACACTCAACTGAACCTCTCGCTCGGCGCATCCTAGACACACCTAACACCTTATAAGACTGGCCAATTCTTGCCTTGCGGTGGTAGGGCTAACGGCCGCCTGGTTCGCGACCACCCTCCCACCGGAGTTCGGCGTCAAGCAGCCTGCTGTGTTTCGTCGACGCGTGGGGGAGTACCAGTACCTCAAGACATCTTCTGGGCACGCTCGCTTCATCATGGACCTCATCTCTCGCTTTTCATCAGGCGTGATCGAGGTCAAGAGCTAGCTCATTCATAAATAAAAAAAACTTAAAATTTACGAAAATTAGAGTTGTTTTTAATTGTCTGCGACTGAGACGCGAATGAGAACGATCCTCAAAATATGAGAATTGCCCCTCAAAAATAAAAACATTACACGCAAAGATCAGGTCCCTGTGCGTCCAATATCACAATGCGTTCAGGGTGTTGTCGGCCATATTTGCGGACGCATACGTTGACGGCTTCCACGCCGTGCTCCACAAGCGTTGCACCGAGATGCCTTTTCTAGATTAATCTGGGAATTCTCTTGGGTTTAACGAAGTAACTTTAGATTAGGTACTGACTTAGTTTTGTTGACAAAACACAGGTTCACCCTTACATATTTCTATAGGAGCAACCCTAGCAACATGACGGTACAATTTTAGCGTAATTGTTTAGAAAACATAAACGTTATAAAGTGCAGTGTCATAAAATATGTACTGCGTTTGAAACACTCTGCGGTTCAGTTGGAACATGGTCTAGATTTATGTTTATAGACATGAATTAAAATAATGGTGAGGAGTCTACTGGAACAAGGTTTTGAGTATGGATGTACTTAAAGAAATTTTAGATTAGGGGAAAGCTAAAATGAGGTGATTTTGGTAGGAAAGGGGGAAGAAGCTGAGACAAGACGTCTGGTAGAGTCATTGTAGGATGGAAGAAGGACAAAACGTTTTGGAAATACCTTCATTGTGCGCACAGCTAAAGAGTGGAATTCCCTACCTGAGTCTGTTTCCCAGGGCCCCAAGTCTGCTATTTTTATAAATTCGTCATTTCAACACGATCCCACATTGTCATTTTGCTATAAGTTCGTAATCTGCTAAATTCATAATGATCGATCATTGGTCGTTCAATGGTCTCGTAATAGAATCGAGGTTCTAAATATTCAATGTCTTTGAAAAGCAATGACTGCATAATGACTTTCTAATGGTAGGTCACTGATCGAAGAAACTGTCAAAATTTTAGCAGATTACCGCATACGTCTGTCATTAATTTGTCATTATTTACGAGATTACCATTCCATGCCATTTCTTTCAATGACCATTGGAAAGTCATAATAACGCTTTTATATTAGTAGATTACCAAACTTGTCAAAATCAACAATTATGAAATCAATGAAAGACCATTCTGACACTATTGTAATAGCAGACTTGAGGCCATTGCTACAAATGATCTGTAAGTCAAGAAGGAATAGTTTACATCTAGGATTGCAAGAAGTTTAAACGCGAGCGTATCATTAAGAAAAATAAAAAAAATCGCTGTTCCAACCAATGATGTAGTCTGTTCATCATAATTGCTTAAGCATTTCTTAGAATAGTTTGATTTTTATACCATTAACTGGTGCGGGACCGAACTGTCAAACGTCAACATCCTATAATGTACCTTGCTATAATAATAATATAGTTTTAAAACGCGTGAATCGGGTGGCACACCGGTGTGCCAGGAGCGCTTAAAAAAAAATCACCATGCTACCCTCCGAAGGGTTGGGAAATGGCGTATCTCTCTCTATCGTAAGTAAGTAAACCAACATTTCGTAAGTAACGAACCGCGTAAAAGAGGGCAAGCAAAACATCAACCGGGCAAAATCCAAATTTAAAGAAAAATTGAGAATGAGAAATCTCAGAAGGAAAACCCGAATAAAACTGGGAATCGAACTCAGGATTAACATGTTCAAACAATTAAGACCACTAGACTGATTCTTCTTTCATCTTCATATATTTTATTAACATAATAGCTTTTGCCACGACTTTGTACTCGCATATTCCGTTTTTCCCGTTCTCGTAGGAATTTCCCGTATAGCCTATATCCTTCCTCATAAATGTGGCTATCATATACAAAAATAATTTTCCAAATCCAACTGGCAGTTCCAGAGATAAGCGCGTTCAAACAAATAAACTCTTCAGCTTATTTACATTAGTATAGTATAGATTTACAAAAGAAGCATCATATTATATATCTGCCAATTAACATTTAATTTCAAGTTGCAAAAAATATAATATACTATCCAAAAAAAAAATAAGCATAACTTTATACATTAGCTCCAATCCTCAACTTTCTTGAGCATACACTTTTTTATTGAACTACTCGGTTTTGACATTTCTTGGCATGATCACAAGAGAGTTTCACGAATTATAATTTCTGAAAAACTTCTTAATATTATTTTTCTTTCATAATATTTTGTTGAATTTTAATTTTTTTAATATCGCAAAGCAATGTAGGTTACTATTTTAAATATATTTCAGAAAGCAATTTGAATCTTTCTTTCTTTTAATGACAGGCTATAAAATAGACTACAAAACTAAAGCCATCGACTTTTTAACGTCTAGACACTGCCTTAAATTCTATTACCTAGCCGAGGAATGAGGAGGCGGGGGTGGGGGCGTACTTAGTGCATTTTGATTGAAAATACCCATTGATTGACAGGACTATTAGAGAAGCAACACTAGTCAAATAGTATTTAATTGACAAGTGAAAGCTCTTAATGGTGATATACTTAGTTTGAGAGTGTGAATCACACACTCTCACAATGAGCGTCATCAGATGGCTTAAAGACACCCAAAGGGCAATGAAGAGGGCAGTTCTCGGAGTTTCCTTGCGTGATCGAATCTGGAATGATGATATCCGCAAGAGAACCAAGGTACCCGACATAGCCCTAAGAATCGCCAAACTGAAGTGGCAGTGAGCAGGGGACATTGCTCGCAGAACAGATTGTTGATGGGGCCGATAAGTTCTGGAGTGGCGACCGCGTACCGGTTGACGCAGCGTTGGAAGGCCTCCCACAAGGTGGTTCGATGACCTGGTGAGGGTCGCTGGTAGCCGATGGATGCGAGACGCACAGGATCGATTTTTGTGCGCCACATGCTATGTCCAGCAGTGGACGTCTTTCGGCTGATATGATGATGATGATCAGGGTGTCAATTCTACTAATATTTTTAATGCAACGTTCACATTTGCAAGTCAGTCGCAATTTGTCAAAAATGTATGGAAATTGAAGGTTTTTAACAATAATAATTAGAAGAATTAGCCCTCAGGTGTATTGTCAGGAGGACCTCGTGGCTAATCAATGACAGCCCCATCATAATCAAGGTTAAGCAACGTTTGCCAGGTTTGGTCAGTGGATGGATGCCGCCGAGTTGCTAGCCTGTCGGTTCTCTATCGGTTGCATTTTGGAGAGTGTGCAACGGAATTGCATAGTTTGATTCCGCCTAGCCCGTTCCATCATCGGACCACAAGACGTACGGCGATGCGCCACCGGTACATGGTGGACATCCCACCCACACGCACAAAGCGTTTTGGGAATACATTCGTTGTGCGTACCGCTAAGGAGTGGAATTCACTGCCGGAGTCTGTGTTTCCTGCTAGCTACAACCTAGGAGTCTTTAAGTCAAGAGTGAATAGGTTAATTCTAGGTAAGCGTGCTCCATCTTCGACCACATCGTCGCTTACCATCAGGTGAGATAGTGGTCAAGCGCGTGCCTATCAATAATAATTAAAAAAAAAAAATGATCTTACATAACATACTGAGACGCCTCCGTAAGCACGATAAGCTGTTAATCCCGGCTGTCATTTGAACATATCTGACAGTCGTCGCCAGAAAATCTGACACCGGTCTTGCCAAGGGGTATCACTTACCCAGTTACTGGGTTGTGGAGGTCAGATAGGTAGTCGCTCCATGTAAAATACTGGTACCCAGTGGCAGGCTTAGACTGGAAACCGACCCCGCCATATTGCGATACTGTTATCCATCATCATCATCATATCAGCCGAAAGACGTCCACTGCCGGACATGGGCCTTCACCAGCTGGGGAGGAGGTTTGCCATAATCGCCACGCTTGGCAGGTGGGTTTGGCGATCGCAGTGTAGCTGTTGCAATGTACCTACAGAGAATGCTGCTGCTCATTCTCTGGTGAGTCCCTTAGTCGCTTCTTACGACACCCACGGGAAGTGATGGAATGGTGCTATTCTTTTACGTCCGACACCATACGGAACTGTTATTACTGTACTGTGTTACTGTTATGCAAATGCGTTTAAAAGCTGAATGTGATTCAAAGTCGTTATAAATACATTACATAATATGAAATCAATTTACAGGCAATAAAGGGACTACTAAAAACTCAAGTTAACAGACGTATATCACAATAAAACTTCTAATCACTCTACAAACAAAACCAACATTTCTCACACTAAAAACAAAACAAGCACGATCATTCAAACATGAAACACAAAAATAACGAGTCTGAATACAGAAACAAAATGTTTAGTCAAAACCCACAAGCGTTGAGCACAGTTCACGTCGAAATTAATTTGAAAAACAACAATAAAATATGTTGTTACTGAACAAACCAACATTATAAAGGTAACTGCGGACCGACTGTAAATTATTCAAGTCGGGTATGTTTAGTATACGTCACGTGGCAGGTGTGTACAGTTCGCGTGAAATAACTTTGTCCCTCTGAAGTTAGCCATTTGCAAAGATCGCGTAGGTGCAGTCACGTAGACAGGAGCAAGCGGGACGAAAGCATGCATCGAACGTAAACGAGCGACTGAGACATAAAATCACGCCGCCATAATCCCCGCCCCCATGTCTCTTGCGAATGCGCAGTTGCAGTTTTGTTCGTAATTTTGACTACTACGCAGCCACTCGTAGCCAACTTCAGAGGGGCACAGTTTTTTGACGCGTCAGGATGTGTGAGGGATGAATGGTAGAAGTTTTGGGGTGAGCATTTCAAATGGATGCCTTCGGCTTCTGGTCTTCTTCTTTTTCGTGTTGCTGGAACGATAGTTACTCAGATTTGAATGGCCTAAAACTTTTCCACCTCCACGATATTGATGGTGGCAGCGCATAGGTCACTTGGCTGCATGTTTGATTGTCTTGAAACTGAGCAAAAGATTCCTTTAACATGTCTTTTTAGGTAGACTCTTCAAATATTTAAACGTTTTAGAGCGTGTACCCTAAGGGTAACGGAAACATATTACTAAGCCTCTGCTGTCCCTCAATCATCTGACTATCTGTCAGCGAGCTGATCTCATGAACATCATTTGCCTAGCCTTTTCCCAACTATATTGGGGTCGGCTCCCAGTCAAACTGGATTCAGCTGAATACCATGCTCCATCATCTTTCATGGGGTACTGTTTAAAATGTTATAATAAAATACCTCCTAATATATTAGAACTGAATGAAACAAAATTTAAATCTTGTATCAAACGCACACTATGCAAGAAAGCATATTATAAGTTGGGGGATTATGTTGAAGATAATAATGCTTGGCTCAATGCCGGTCCAGCTCCACAGTTACTAGGCCGCACAAACTAATCTTTTGGTATTTATAAATATTGTTGGACCCATTGAAGACTGTAAAACATTATATTTTCATTGTATAGACTCAATGTAATTAGCATTGTATAAATTCATTAATTAACGGCACATGTGTGAGTACTGTGAACCTTATACTACTTTTATTTATTTTTTTAATTGACTTGACTGCCCTGGCGGTTGGGAGTGTCATGCTCACTCAAAAGTCTACCTGATGGTGGCGCATGTGTTGGGTCATTTGGCTCCCTTAAATATGGTTGAGCCGAATGGTGCTAGCGCGTGCGTCATGTTCGTGAACGGACGCCGTCAGTTTGGACTGGTCATCTCTCGGCTGCCACGGTTTATTTTAATGATTTGTTATTTAAATTGTTGTTGTTTTTTATTTTTTTACTCCGGATACTTTAATGTGCATTTCTTTTTACATCGTTCTCACATATATGTTTGTATAATTTCAACAGGAATGATGTAACCATAAAATTCTAAAGAAAAATAATTTAAAAGAGTGTCCGTGGAGTTTCTTGCACGTTCTTCTCCATAGAGATCTACGCTTTGGAACGTGCAAATAGCTTCATCTTTTTGACTGACCGACCTTGACAATTCAAAAGTGCCTGTGAATGGTTTATTTGAAATAAATAATTTGAATTTGAATTTACCACTATTTTACGAGGAGTAACTTCCTACCCATCCACAGACCAACCTCGGCAAGCGTTGCTTAACCTTGAAGATCGGCCCGTGCGGCTGTTACAATTTAGCCACGAGCTGATCTCCCGGTTTGTTTAGCATGCCAAAACATAAGTTTCAAGACCATTTCATATTTACAAATAGAAAAAGACCACTCATCTACGCAGGACTCGTCACAGTTTATATTCCTAGCTTTAGTAAAAATACCTCTCATGAGTGCTGATCCCTACGGCTTTGGTTCTTTCAGACTAAATAATTATAAGTGTGTACATATTTTTTTGCCACGTAACATAAGCTAAGAATGTATTCAACACCAGCGTCACGCAGCGACGTACGAAAACATAGACTAAACTGTGTTTGTTACATTAGATTGTTGTGGAAATTGTGCCTAGAACTTACAGCCATAGATCTTTTGTAAGACAGCTATTATTTACCATGAGACTAAATAATAAGTTAACGCAAGTTTAAACGCTGGCCTAGGAAAGAAGTACCACCAAATGTGACATCGTTTGTAAAGAATGGGCTCTGGTGTTTTTTTTACAGCTTTGTAGGTTTGAGGTTTTTTAGGGGGCGAAACAAAGTTGTACACATCCAATTTGGCCACCGTATATAAGCCATGAATTAATTGAACAAAACTTAATAATATTTTTTTCTGAAAATAATTCGTGATTTATTTTACATTCATTTTTGGATACGACCCCGCGGGGGATGAACCAATAAAAATATTCAAATTTTATTTTATAAATTGGTTTTTCATTCAATAATAATAAATGGGTTATCCGAATGTTTTAGGTGATTGAATGTTTTTTTTAAATGATGGAAATTTAATGTTTTACTTGATATTAAAGATGCGAATTTATGATAATTTCTTTTCAATGGTACTGTAGCCTATACCTACAGTTCTACCGCTCTACCAACACTCCGAAGAGGAACGAAGTTTGCCGAACCTCGTGCCCTTGATGCGTTCCTCGGTCGCCTTAAGAGCGGGTACGCCGTATGTCAACTGATTTCATACAAACTTTCAAGTCCTTATTCTTCAAAATGAATGAACCGATTTTAACGAAACTTGGTATGCACACGCTAGATATTCAGGTCTATAGCGGCACCAGAAATACATAATCTGTGAAAATTTCAACTGTTTAGCTATCACGTTTCATGAGATATAGCCTGGTGACAGACAGACATTTTATCAATACTAAAACTACCTATTAGGAATAAATTACGAAACACGATTTTTTATTGGAGACTTCACATGGCTCGAATTTTGAAGTAGCTCAAGAATAGTGATTTCTTTCACTCACATACTACCTAACTCAACTACATACAACTATACATACTAACTAAACTACATGACGGTACCTTGTCAATACATACATGAATACATTATGTATTAAATGCATATTTTTTGTAAGATTAGTGCGGTCACTAATCTTGCAAAAAATATGCATTTAATGGGGTATTGTGTAAAATTGTGTAACAAAATACCTGTCGATATTCTCTAATCAAATTTGATGATATTTTGGGTTGGAATCATTAAAACACCTTGAAGAACTCGGAAATATGTAGCAACGTATTTTATTATAATTTAAACAAAGAACATGAAGAATATCACAGAGTACAAAAAATGTTGCCAACACTTTGCCACTTTAGGAGCCAACAGAATGAATATAAATAGTTGCGTTCTCATTTACCATTAAAATTAGAGAAAATTTAAAACATGCATAAAACGTACAACATTTTAAAACTGGAAGATTATATTGTTGATGAAAATGCTTGGCTAAATGTCGGTTCTTTTTCACAGTCACAGCCACTTGGGTCCACAAGCTAAGTTTTTGTATTTGGAAGTGATGCTAACCCTTTCGAATAATAATATTTTTTTACAATAATGTTTTGTAGTTTACATAATTATCTCTTTTTTAGAAGCATTTTTTTTTAAATGCGTACTATGGAGCCATTTACATTATGTTATAAGTTTTAGTTTACTTTTTTTACATGAACGAGCATGGTAGTTGAAAGCATGCCACGTTCACACAAATGTCTCGCTGATGGTGCCGCGTGTGTTGGATCATTTAGTTCCCTTCAAAATGGTTGAGCTGAATTGTGCTGATACACGCGTCATGTTCGTGTACGGGCGCCGTCAGTTTTTACTGGTTTTACCTGCCACTAGTTTATATATCTTTATATAATTATTTTGAATTGTTTTATACCGTTTATTTTCTTTTCTTTGCCCTGTCCACACATATAGAAACAACAAGGATAATGTAACCAAGATATTTGTAATCCAAAACATGATATAAAAGAGTGTGTGTGGAGTTTTCTGCACGTTCTTTTCCATCGACCTTGACAATTCAAAAGTGCCCGTGCGTTTATTTGAAATAAATTATTTTAATCTTGAATTAGATTTTGTAAAAAAATCCTTATTTTATACATTTTAAACATCTCAGTGCCTAATAACCTGTTATTTCTATGAATAGATAATTATGTAACTAAAACCAAATATAATTGACGTAGCTAAATGTTATTGACATTAATTTGTTTCCTGAAATATAACTTCTATCAAACGTTGGTATTCTGACATTTAACCTAACTCTTCCATTAGTGTAACTAGACACTACCAGCTTGACAAACTTAATCCTGCACCAATCAACAACACGATAGCACCTTATTCCAAATAAATAAAGCTCAAAATTTCCTAACATCTGATTTCATAGGCTCTGAACTTATCGTGGTATATTGCGAACGTTTACGTCTTACCAATTTCGCAGCATAGTGCATTCTAACTTAATCAAATTAAGGTTGAAATTTCGGTGTATGATCACTCTGACCACACGAGAACCTTGTCTTATCACTTCTGCTGCGGTAGAATATCTTTGAAGCCAACAAAGTGTTTTGAAATTCAATCCGAGACTTTTGTTTGTAACCAATAACAATAATGCTTAGGCACTGAAACTGAAAGTTCATTGACGAAACTGCCTTGTATGTCAAGTGGTCGTAAGGTCTATTGCTGAGCATGAAGTCTTAGGTTTGACACCCAGGTCAAACAGTGTTAGTGAAAGAAAGAAAGAAAAAATATTTGCTCCATGCATAGGTACCATAAAAATAATAAAAAAGAAAATGAAAACATCACATGTTGCATCAGTCTGCTTATTATAAACCATCGCTCAGCATAATGCTAGGGTTCACGTGTGAGACAAAGTCTCAGCGCTAGTTTTTCAGCGCAACTTTGCATTTTGACATCGTCAGGGCAGCATGAAAAGCCCGCAGTCTTGATTTGCGTGACAAATATGATTCTGTGCCTACCATAGGAACACTTCAAACTCAAAGTATTAAAAAATATTTTAAAAAAATATCTTTATTTCAGACCATGACATGACTCGTCCTTAAACAACGTGTAACAGAATATACAAATACCTCATAAGGGGTCTTTTTTTTATTTTTTGAGGATGGGAAATCATCAAATGACCCCTCCCGCTCTGGGTGGAGCGGCAGGGAGTGTCAGACTTTTACTGACTACAACCCACCCGTAGTTCTCCTTTCTTTCCAGGGCCGCGGTAACTCTTTCGAACATATTCCGCAACCCTAGCAGGCTCTGGCCCTGGCGGGCCCGTCTCCGTTGCTGACTGCTCTTTCCAACGCGTTTGGAGTGAAACGTGCCGTTGACTCGGGCCTGACCTGATCGGACAGCGAGCTACCCATTGCTCGCTCATAAGGGGTCTTGTACTCATCATTATGAACAACTTTCACTATGGGACCTACACAGTAATCGCAAAAAAAATCGACTGCCCATAACTCGACAAAATGTACAGAACAGCTGTTTTTTTTAAATATCATCGTCATCATCATCAAATTATTATTTATCAGCCAAAAGACGTCCACTGCTGGACATAGGCCTCCTCCAAGTGTCGCCACAACAGCCGGTCCTGTGCGTCTCGCATCCATCGGCTACCCGCGACCCTCACCAGGTCTTTGGTCCACCTTGTGGGAGGCTTTCCAACGCTGCGTCTTCCGCTACGCGGTCGCCACTCCAAAACAAAAAAAAAATATGCCAAGGTTTTGTATGACAGGTTTTAACAGAACCAGGTAGAGAAGTACACAACAGAAGACAGGTATAAATTAAATGTCTCAATAGGGCTACTTTTGCTTTTTCTACGACCGATGTGAAACCTTCCTAAGAAAGAGAACTTCAGTTTATATTAGACGTCTACCACAGTGTCTACAAAAATATATAAAATGTAATTTTCTCAAATCTGTTTTTGAATAACGGCCTTGAACATAAAAGGAAAAATATTTGCTCTTGAAGGCCATCCCTACTTAGGTTTCCAAGTTTATGGCAAAATAAAAACACCAGAAAAGGTTGTTTATAAGGGATGATACGTGATTACAATAACCAATGTAGGGTTGCCACGAAGTAATTCAACTTAGAATAACACGTCTGTATACCCCAGGAGTTAGCCGGAGATTAGTTCCTTGACAATTTAAAATCCTGTTTATGGTTACATCGAAATTAATAAATAATACTAATGTAGCACATTTTTATGAAAAATCTGTTACTCACTAACAATACAACGTGTATAACAGAATAAACGCAATACCACTTGAGGGGTCATTGTACTCATCATTATGAATAACTTATACTGTGGGACCAATCCTGAAATTGCTAAAAAAATCAGCTGTTCGATACATTTTGTCGAGTTATGCGCACGGAAATGTATGGAGCATACGATATTTTTTGCGATTTCACTTGGTCCCATAATAAAAGTTGTTCATAATAATGATAAGTAAAATGAGCCCTTGAGAGGTTAAGTCATGTTATATGCACTACACAATCCCACGTTTGGCTTCAAACCCACTACAATATCAAATACAACAAACAAAAGAAGAACTAGGCCAGAACTTTTCCCACAATAACTTGACAGAACTCCAAGAGCCACGTTTGAATAGAAAACTTTGCACTGGTATCAAAAGACTAATAAATCTAGTCTATAAAGTTAGTGAGAAAGGCAGAGCTCATTGAATTCTGTGCAAATTGCAGTTGTAAGTATAAAAGACTGATGCAATCAATTTATTGAGGTTGATTACTGCACTTATATTGAGGTTGACCGCTCGAAATATTCTCTTGAAAGGAGTACTTCACGTCTTTTGTTCTACATTAAAATGGGCGAATATCTCGTCACTTCGTCACCCTGGCAGAACATCGACCCCCTGGATGTGAACTGCAGTGGAATCTGGAACTCTCTTAACCGATTGCAGACCCAGGTTGGCCGCTGTAAAACTAATCTAAATGGGGCATTTTTCTCGCCTTGATTGGCACAGTCTAGACCAAAGGTGGCGCAACTCTTGATATAACCAATGTTTTTCTATTTATTTTAATTAAGTAGCTCAAGAGCTACATACAGCATTGATCAAAACAGTTCACAAAAAGCAGTATCAGAATAAAAAGCCAGTGGTGTACATCTAAAGGCTAATAAACCAGCGGGTGCACAAGTTACTCTGTGGCTCAGTCGGCGTCTCATTGAAATAAACTGCATTGAATTATACAGCCCTCGAGACCTTACCACAGAAATAGTACATCACCTAAGTGATAATGTTTTTTATAAATATTTTAATAGGCAAAAACAGTTTTTGAATATTTTAATAAACAATTATATTTGTTGAGACTGGGTCGTGAAGATTGTCTTTAGTACATAATTATAAGAGTATGGTTGGTCTTTTGGAGTGACCCGAAAGGATAAAGCGACAAATGAAGTTATTGGAGGAAAACATGATGATAAGCAAATACAGGATTTTAATACGATTTTAAGTGTAAGTAACCACCAGCAATATTCAATTCCAGCTGGTGCAAATATTAGAACCTGTTTGAATACTTAAAGAAAGGCAGGGTGAGACAAAAAGTGACGAAACGTGGATTTGGATTTTTCCATAAGAAATTTCAACAGCAGCCCGAGGTTCAGGAGTTGGTAATGTGATTTCCCCGCGCCTCAAAAACCACGTTAAGCCGTTAGTCTCTCGCCGTGTAAGATATGGAGCAGGGGAACAGAGATTGCACCGGTATTTACGCACACACCTGTGTACTATACAACGTGTAACAGAAAAAACGCAATACCTCTTAAGGGTTCATTGTACTCATCATTATGAACAGCTTTCACTGAAATCACGAAAAAAAATCGACTGTCTTTTTTATTATTATTGATAGGCACGCGCTTGACCACTATCTCATACTTTTATGAGTGCGTAACTCGACAAAATGTACTGAACATTTGTTTTTTTTTTAGCGATTTCGGGGTTGGTCCCTTAGTAAAAGTTGTTCATAAAGGTTTCGTTGTATGTAAGTAATTATGTCCCCGTATTTGTCTAACCTCCGTTGGCAATGGGCCACCGAGATCCGATTGGGTCGGGAGGATTATCGATTATAGAATGTCACTTTTCCTAGAGCCCCCCGCCCCACTCAAATGATGATGGCCACAAAGAATCTTGTTTGCCGATCGATTTCTTCCACTGAGCTCAGTTGCATAACATACACGTCTTAGAGTCAAAGTCGAGAGAAGTCTGTAAGTTTATCATTTTGGCAATGAGTTCGAGTCGACTTAAAGCAGTAGCACAAAGAAGTAGGAGGCAGCTATTTGTCAGGTCGCGGTTACATGGCGAAATGTTTCGCATCGAGTCAGCTCTCTAGGTGACGCAAATTTAATTTCTTTTAACTGTGCAAGTTAAAAGACGGAGCAAAGTAACTCAATAGTGTAAGAAATATAAATAAATGTTTAAGGTGAAGAATGATGTTGTGACTGTATTTTGTTTGCATTCCAATTTGAGGGCAATTTTGTACGGTATTGCATTTTCTTTGATCTGGGGTAGATTGTTACGTGTTGTGACGGACGGGCATTTTAGGGGACTGTCTAAAATTTAGACAGTCCCCAAAAATGCCCGTTTACATTTAATGTAAACGTTGATGGTCAAAAAGTGCTAGTACTCAACCTTATTTTAACCTTTTTATAGAAATCTCTACTAGTAGTACTAGTAGTAAAGTAACTAGTAAATTTAATGCCAATTAAATTTGGACTTTCCAAACGGCTTAACTTAACGACAAAATCATCTTTAAACAAAAAACGCTTGTCAATGTCATTCATCATATCAGCCAAAAGACGTCCACTGCTGGACATAGGCCTTCCCCAAATGGCCCTCCCATTTGGTTTGTCATAATCGCCACGCTTTGCAGGCGGGTTGGCGATCGCAGTGTGGCTGTTGCAGTGTACAGAGAATGCTGCTGCCCATTCTCTGGTCCCTTAGTCGCCTCTTACAACACCCCGGGAAGTGATGGGATGGTGCTATTCATTTGCGTCTGAGACCATACGGAACTAGTCAATGTCATTGTCTGTCGTTTATAACTTGAAAGCTAAGTTAAGAACATTCTGTGAACTATTCAACTGTCCAATAGCATCACCATCACGTTGCTTCAATTCAATACATGACAAGTACCACATAAGTTGATCGAGGGCAGGTTCTACCATAGTTTTAGTATCTCTAACGTTCGTTTACACTGACAGAGAAAAAAAAACTACTTCTAATACCTACAAGTTCTGAATTTATTAGAAAGTGTTTCTAAGTATAGTGAAATTGGATAATAATATGATTGTTTATACGAGTAGTATAAAATTGTACCTACAGTCCATCCCCAGTTATTTAACATCTTACAGCAACCTAATGTCAACTTTATGGCAATGTATATAACGATCAATGGAAAAAATAAAGAATCACAGGTAAGTAAAATGTAATTTAAAAATATAAGGGTTGGCTTTGATAAGACTAGTGGGACAGTGTTTAGGTCTAACTTAATATCGCCAATCACTCGTTCATTTTGTTCGATGTGTATCTTGAAGGGAATTAAAACGTTTCTGTTCTTACTCTTCTTCATGTCGCTGGACAGCAACATAGATTTAAGTCGCCGAAAATACTAACACTCCAGCGGCATTGTTGCAGACTTTGGGGCACAAAGGGCAGTATAGGAGTTTGAGTGTTCAATAAAAACGAGGCCAAAGCTAACCAAGCGCCAGATTTAACCAGCACGTTTAACAGTAACATGGTGCAACCGACCCTTTTTCAAACGGCTACGTTTACAAGAACATGCATCGCAGTACGTCAAACGCTGAAAGTCAGTCGTTTTGGCGCACAATAGCAACTGCTTGGCGAACTCGATCGGATTTGCGATCAAAGGACAGGATATATTGGTGTCTTGAGATTTTCGTTTTAAAACGACTGAATGGATTTCGATTTTTGACCAGTACCTATCTGTACTGATTGTGCTGATATAGTGCAGCTGAACACAGGCATAAACAACCAACACCGTGCTGGAGATGATTGCTTTAAATTTGTACTGCCCTTTCATACAGCATTGTTGTAACAGACATGTACAGAAGAGGTAGTGGTGAAATAGTTATTATAGGTATTTTATTTTATCTATTTTGATATAATGTAATTTATTTATTTTTAATGTGACTGATTTATTTTATTTTAATGCATTGATTTTAATTTCTATTATTTAATTCAATTGTTTGACCTTAATTGTTTTTAGTTAATGTACTTGTCTTTCTGTAGTTTTATTCAATTTGATGTTATTTTAATTATATGGCTGAATTTTATGAAATGGGTGTAATTTACCTGACTAAAATAAATATAAAGAAAACTTGTTTATTTTGGCACACATACAACGTGTGTAGAAAGCATTCTATCAGATTATACCTCCAACACACGTTAAACCATCAGTTCCAGTTGTCATAACAATACCAATGTGGCCCTAATCCCGGGCAGTCAGAAACCGGAAAGTTTTGACAGCCAGTTTAAACTTAGAACATCCATATTGTCCAGTAAGTCGCTTGTGAATGGTCATATGTACGGACTGAATACAGGTCCCCAAAATATTCGTAGGCCTTAAAACAAAAATAAATCAGGGCTGTAATGGTAGGTGTCACGGGTCTTCAAGGTTAAGCAAGGCTTGCCGAGGTCGGTCTGTCGATGGGTGGCCATCTTATAATACCGAGACTCCTCCGTGTTAATTCACAATACTCCAGTTAAGTTAGAGTAGAGAAGCTCATGGCTAAATAATAACAGCCACGCGGTTAAGGTCAAGCAACGCTTGCCGAGGTTGGTCTGTGGATGGGTGACCATCTATACGAAGAGTCCTCCGTGCCTCGGAAAGCACGTTAAGCCATTGGACCCGGCTGTCATTTGATCATCTTTGGCAGTCGTAACGAATTGTCAGAAGCAAGAAAGTCTAACATCAGTCTTGCCAAGAAGTACCGAGTTGCCACAGTTAATGTGTTGTGGAGGTCAGGCAAGCAGCCGCTACACGTAAATAATGGTATTCAGCTGAATCCAGTTTGACTAGGAGCTGACCCCAATATAGTTCTGTAAAGGCTAAGCAGCTGACATTACGGCAGTAAAGTCCAAAATCTAGCTGATACAAAGAAATTCCTTCTTGAAAAAATCACTTTACTCGACTTGAGAATCGCACTCTTAGAGTCATAATTTTTGCGGAATTTGTTCGAAAGAGTCACTGCGGCCCTGGAACGAAAAGGGTATAAGGAGGAACACGGATGGGTTTTAGTCAGTAAGAGTCTGACACCCCCTTCCGCTCCACCCAGAGCGGAAGAAGTCATTTGATGATTTACCATCCATAAAAAAAACCTATAATTCTCCCCTCTTTCTCCCTACAATCTAAATATTTTTCTAAAAGTGGTTCTACAAACCTCTTAAACGTTATCCGACTCGACTGCTATAAAAATGCATGAACAACGGTTTAACATAAATAAATATAAAAACGTCAACGTTTAGCATAATACGGCCGCTTTCAAAAAATGCTGACACACGCTCAGTTTGTGTGGAACGACTGCTATTCCCTGCACTCTATGATATGTTGAGAAAACTATGCTTGGTTAAGAGCGTTTACGCGGTACGGTTTTTCATACAAACTTTCAAATCCTTATTCTTCAAAATGAATGAACCGATTTTAACGAAACTTGGTATGCAAACGCTAGATATCCAGGTCTAAATAGTTATCAGAAAACATTTTTGAAAAAGATTTCAGAGGGAGAGAGAGCGATTTTAAGTTTTCTATAGAAAGTGAAAAATCACTATATCCTTCCCCTTGAACTCTTTTTCAAAAATGTTTTCTGATAACTATTTAGACCTGGATATCTAGCGTATGCATACCAAGTTTCGTTAAAATCGGTTCATTCATTTTGAAGAATAAGGACTTGAAAGTTTGTATGAAATGACATACGGCGTACACGCTCTTAAGAGTACAGCGAATTATTTCTGGTATTTCCCTATTTCTTTTGCTGTTTATATTCCCTTAGAATTAAGTTAAAAAAGAGTTGTGTATTTTTGGTGTATAATAAACAACAACATATTGTACATAAATAGCAATGCTTGCCGAGCAACCTAGGCAAGCCTTGCTTACCAACGAACCAGACCAACGTATGTGGATGGGTGAAAATCTTAATATTTCGAGATTTGGTCCCGGCTGTTATGTGTAGATCTTTGGCAGTCGTTACGGATTGTCAGAAGACAAAAAATCTGACACCAGTCTTGCCAAGAAGTACCATGTTACCGAGTTAATGAGGTGTGGAGATCTGGTAGGCAACCGCTCCACGCAAAATACTGGTATTCAGCTGAATCCGGTTTGACTGGGAGCCGACACCAATGTCTTTATATAGATCTGCCTAGCCTTTTGCCAACTAGGCCAGGCAGATCAGATCAGCGGCAATAGAAATACACACTCTGTGAAAATTTCAACTGCCAACCTAATAGGTTGGCAGTTGAAATACAGCCCGCTGATAGACAGGCGGACGGACAGCGGAGGCTTAGTAACAGGGTTCCGTTGGTTCCCCTTGGGGTACGGAACCCCAATAACATGGCCGGTAATGGTGTGAATGCGCCAACACTTATTAAATAACTGTGATGATTATTGCTAAATTCTTCTCAATGAATAGTGGGACTTATTCTATAAAGTAGATACTAATAAGGACTTGTTCCTACATACAACAAAAATGAATTGAACATCCGCCAACCAAAGTAAAGGCTCAATGGTCTAAAAAGGGATTTAGGGTCAAAGAGAAAAAATGTCAAGCGTGAAAGCGTCTTTAATTAAAGAATTCTTTCAACATTTCCCTTTTTAGGGGGGGAAATTTAAATAGTCCCGTTTTCTTGAGCCCTTAAGGAAATCGGGTGAAAAGAGACTGGCACATTTTGGACGTTACACAGATTATTTTGAAGATAGGTACGATTGTAGGCTTTCGTTAAGTTTTTTTTGTTAAGGAAAAGTGAGACCTTAGAATAATTAGAGGGAGAAAAGAAATGAGTTGGTGATAAAAGTTGATGTGTTGCAGTTTGCTGTTAACCTTGGCATTGAAGTGATGGACATTTTAAATAAAAATAAATGCGTTTCTTAGAAGAGCTAAGGACGTTTTGCTAACACTATGCAATCTTTAGATTTAAGTAGAAAATTAAACTTTTTGTTTCTTCGTCAACTACATACAAACTTAGACCGTTTAATGAGTAATAAAATAAAACTGTTTTGCAGCAATAATTTTACTAATTTTGTTATTGCTGAAAGACTTGCGACTGACCACAATCTCACTTGATGGAAAGAGGTGATATGGTAGACGATGCAGCACGCTTGCCTAGAAGTAACCTATTTACTCTTGACTTAACGAATATAACGTTTTAGCTATCAGGGATCACAGACTCCGCAAGGGAATTGTACTCCGTAGGCGCTGAAGACACATAAAAGATGTAATACGAGGACGGGGCGCGGACATACGTCTCTTCCACGTCCTTTTCATACAAAATGTATAGAAACGTCGCGAATATAAAGAAAGGACAGGGCGCGGACACGACGCTTACTCGTCTGCGCCCTGTTGTAAAATATACAGAAAAAAAAGTGAAAAAAAGTGAGCAGACGAAAGACGGACGAGAACGGGCTTGCGGGGGGGGGGGGGGGTTCTGGAACTCGCGTGTCGCTGTCACACACAATTTCACAACTACAATTAACCACGTCACGTCCGTGCCTCGTCTTTTCTATGTCTTTTAAAAAGTCGCAACGGCGCCCCGGCTGTGCCCTGTCCGCGCCCCATCCTCGTCTTACGTCTTTTATGTGTGTACAGCGACTTAGAAGTACGCACAATTCAAGTATTTCCAAAACGTGCTACGCGTAATGGGTAGGCAGTCCACCATGCGCATAGCCGTACGTCTAGTACTCACTTTCGATGATGGAACAGGCTTGGCGATATTAATATATATTTTTCCATGTTTTTAAGTGAACCCAAAAAGCCATTGGCTAAAAGACAAATAGCTCACTCGAGACTCCAGACCAGCATCACGTAACCATCTTGCCAATCTCGACAAGTTCGTCCTAATATCACTTCCCTGGAGCATTCCTGTACATTGACGAGGGTTAGACCTCTTACAGCTGTCCAGATTAAACGCGATGACTTCGATAAGGTCTTTGAGGAAACCGTTATTAGGTGAGTGTCATTTTTCCTTTTATCGAATGATGGGGAGGAATTATTGAGGTTGGAACAGGATTGCTTTATTTGATTTGGCGTTTGTTTGTCATGCAGATGGGTTATTTTAAAGAGGATTTTTTCTAGTTGTTTTAGCTTTGTTTTGTAGAAAGTGGTTAGACTCACCAACAATAACATGCAAATTGCAATAAGCTTAAAATATACAGTTGACATGTTTTTATGTATTTTTAACCGACTTCAAAAAAAAGGAGGAGTTTCTTAATTCGGTGGTATTTTTTTTTAATTTTTGTTACTTCACAACTCCGTCATTTTTATGAGAAAGTCCGTTATTTTTTTATGAGAAAGGATGTAGGTACCTACTTCCCAATTGGTCGCACTGACATTTAATTAAAATTGGTTCGAAGTTTGGTTTATAAATCCAAATAGCTGGAAAAAAAAAATCATCCAAGTACACGAAATTGCGTATTTTGTCGTAGTGGTGTTGTTAGGAGTGGGGTACAAAGTTACTTTAATTTTGAAAGTCGGTGTGTTTTTGCTTGTTTCTTCGTTATTTAACACCGACTTCCGAAATTGAAGTACTTTGTAGTGTTTTTTTTTTAATTGGAAGTTGAAAGTTTTTTTTTCACTATTTATTTAATTAAGCTCACGTTCGACCACTATCTCACCTTATAGGAAGCGAAGATATTGGTTGACGATGGAACACGCTTGCCTTGTTAAAGTAATCTTTTCACTCTTGACGGTCATTATTATAATTCCTATTAGAAAACACAGATTCTGGCAGGGAATTCCACTCCTTATATGTACGCACAATTAAATTATTCCCAAAACACATGTAACACAGTAAACACTGGCTTACTCAGATATTGAAAACCAGACACTTTCAAAAGTTAAGTAACTACTCAACTTTTGAAAAATAGTTTCAACGACTAAATTAAAAATTAAACTAAAAGCACTAACAAACAATTTTCCATTCGCTTAGTGTACTTATAGTGTGACAAGACCACGATGTATTTTAAAATGTAACATGCTGGTGTACCGAAGAGCCGCGTTCAACCGTTCTTCTGTGTTTGTGTCAAGTAAATCTATTAGACACACTCTTTGAAAATATTCTCTTTGCTCTATGGAGTTTGGTGGTAGTGCAAGCGGCTAGCGAGTTTTGAGATAAGAAAAAAACCGACTTAAGAAACACTTCTTATCGTGTAGGCAGTAAGGTCTAACGACCCCACACACCCTGGTGTCAGAGTTTCTAAACCGCCTCAAGGGCCTCTGACACGGTTTTGGTTTGGTTTCTTCGTAATTTAACACCGAGTTCCGAAATTAAGGTCTTTGTACTTTGTAGTGATTTTTTTTTGTCGATGCGTAAATGCTCTGGAATTCAAAATATTTAAAAAAAGATTGCAAAGATAATGAGGTAGTTTAGATTTTGATAAATGGGCATGTGTAGAAAGGGAAATCAAAAGGCATCTTGCTTAAATTATGAGCCTTCTTCCCTTGGTCGGATCATCATCATCATCATCATCATATCAGCCGAAAGACGTCCACTGCTGGACATAGGCCTCCCCCAAGTGTCGCCACAACAACCGGTCCTGTGCGTCTCGCATCCATCGGTTACCCGCGACCCTCACCAGATCATCGGTCCACCTTGTGGGAGGCCTTCCAACGCTGCGTCTTCCGGTACGCGGTCGCCACTCCAAAACTTTTCGGCCCCATCGACCATCTGTTCTGCGAGCAATGTGCCCTGCCCACTGCCACTTCAATTTGGCGATCCTTCGGGCTATGTCGGTAACCTTGGTTCTCTTGCGGATATCATCATTCCTGATTCGATCACGCAAGGAAACTCCGAGCATTGCCCTCTCCATTGCCCTTTGGGTGACTTTAAGCCTTCTGATGAGGCCCATTGTGAGCGACCACGTCGCTGGTCGCTCGCAATGGCTCACGTCGTTGGTCGGATACCCAATTAAAAAAAAATTAAGTGGGATGTACACAGTCAATTATTATTGGACTGTGTACATCCCACTACAATTTTTTTTTACCACTTATTAGTACGAACGGATCGTAGAATATAATATTACATATAGGGGCCAATTAAAATAGCTGGACAAATTTTACCACAGCGCTCTACTGAGCGCGACCTACTGGTCTAACCAAAGATATCCAAGCAAAAAAAAACACTGATTAAAATGATTTTATGCATTGGGTTATCAACATTTATAAGTGTATTTTTGTTCGCTGATTATTTTAATTGTAGGTATCTAATGCGATTTTCTTATATTTTTTTACCATTGTCCTTATTTTGGTGTTCTGAATGGTTACTAAAAGTTTGTCCACCTATTTTAATGGGACCTTATATACTGTCTTTGCTGTCCGCTCTCACTGCGACCTTGCAGCTATGTATAGTCCGAAATATAAAGTTTAACCGATACGAGCAAAGCCTTAAAACCTCGAGTACACGTTTTATTCTTAGAACTTAGAAACTTGTGTTTCAGATACAGTTTTGGAGGAGACTGAAAACATAAATATTTACTTACATTTTAAATAAGTAGGGCTTATATCTTGAAAATATTCGGATCGTAATTAAGGAGTCTGAAAATCCCAAATTTATTTTTTTCCCGTATAATATTTTTTACATAGTGTTTATTGATTTTTCCAAATCTTTTCTGACAGTTAGATAAAACAAAACAATAGTAAAATATCACATTATTGTAAACTGTGACAGAAAAGTAAACCTACGAACCTAGTTTTCATATTTTATTAAGTCGCGACTTTAAAAAACGTCACGTTCAAAACTGACATCAATTTACATGTCAAAAAAGGTTCATAATTTTCCAAGCCACAAAATGTCCAATGCAAATAAGGTAAGCATAACAAAATCAACTTAAAAACGTAATTCAAAGGGTAAAATTTAAAATTTTCATAACGTCCTGACGCGTTTCTCGGCCGCGACAAGGCGAGGCATAAGCAAAAGGCGAGGTAGAGCATAAGTCGAGGCGAGGCACAAGACATGCTGCATTTTTGCAAAATTGCATGCATAAGCTGTTGAATTTCACTTGTAAGAGGATTTACGTGTTGAGTTTCAGTTAATATGCTCGTAAACTTGTGTTTAGAGGATGTTACAATGTTGGAGATGTAGTAGGATTTATGGCAACACTGCGTTGGATGCAGGAAAGGAGTATGTATCATTTTAGTGCATTGATCTGGAAATAGAGAGGGCCATTCTACTAATTTTTAAAGAACGTTCGCATTTGCTTGTCAGTTGCAATCGGTCACAAAAGCCTCAATTTCCACACAGTTTTGGCAGATAGCGATCGAGATGCGAATGAACGTTGCTTAAAAATTAGTAAAATTGGCCCTTTGTTATCAGAAAACCCACACTAATTGAGATACCTATCTTAGACTTTATTAGTTATTCAATATTTACAAATACATACAAAGTTATGCAAATACATGCTATTAGAAAATATATAAGCGGAGTAAAAAGGGGAGGGGTAGAACTCACAGGGCATCGAAAAATTTGTCCACATCGCTGTCAACGGGAATGGCAATGCTGATTCGTTGGCCAGAGAAACGGCCTTCTGGTCACGTGATGAGTAGACTAAATGCTTGCTGATGATTTGGAAATAGACTTGATATTGCCTTGAGTGGACCGGCCATGTCTATAGACGGACAGACGGTCGATGGAGCAGACACGTGTTAGAGTGCCCGGAGTACACGGTGGAGCATATGGTGGAGGTCTGCCCTGCTTGGGCGGAGCACCGCCGTGTCCTCATCGAGGCGATCGGCGGCGGCGACCTCTCGCATCATTCTGGCCCTGGTTCAACCCATGGTCCGGAGCGAGGAGGCATGGAAAGCCGTCACCTCCTTCTGCGATGCAGTAATGCTAGTGAAGGTGGAGGCGGACCGCGTAAGGGTGAGACAACCCTCACGCCCCAGCCACCGCAACATAGGGAGACGCCCCAGGCGTCGGGAGACGCAGGTCGATTCCTGGCCACCGTAGGTGCGGGTCTACGGACCGCCACCTGCGGACCTGCGAAAGCCAGGCCCGGGTCGACGGCGCGTTGTGTTCCACGCGCGCCTCAAAGAGATGTCAGCATAGGGGTAGGGACCATAAAAAAAAAGCCGTGTTAGAGTGGAGACCACCTATGGGTAAACGTAGTGTGGGACGCCCTGCGGCACGATGGATCGATGATTTGGATTTGAAGAAGGTGGCTGGCAGCGGATGAATGTTGGCGCTCTTTAGTGGAGGCGTACGTTCAGCTGTGGATGGCAATTGGCGGATATAATTGCCTTGAAATTACATTTTCATAAAGTAAGAACTTAATCATCTTTCTTCCCCTGTAGTTTTAAAACAAAGAAAGATACATAAACACATACTCCTGGCTAAAGTGTTTTAGAAACTGAACAGTTCTTTGAGATAGCTACACGTCTAGAAGTTCGCACCTTTTCATTGATAAATTGCTCTCTCGCGAACGAATAGACGGCGCCGGTGCGGTTAGGAAATTGAATTATCTGTCTAAATATTTTTCTATTGGAATTTTTAAAGTTATATTCGTTTTCTTCGTTTCTATAATGTTATTACTTGTTTTGTAGTGCTTTATTATTGTATTGAGGAGTATAATATTACCTTAATTTAATTTAATTTAGATGTAAATTGAATGAAATAGAATGATTATTTATTTGCAAAGAACATATTTGTCAAGTGCGAGTCGGACTCGCGCACGAAGGGTTCCGTACCATTATCTATAAAAAAACGGCAAAAAAATCCGGTGGGAGTGAAGGGGTGAAATCTAGCTTTAAATTGTTTGGAATTTCTTCTGAAATGTCCTCTATTAGCGCGGCCAGTTCTATATTATTATATTTTTACTTTTCTTGCCTGCGTATCAAAAATGGTAATTACCAATTTTTTATTTCCTATTTTCTGTGGTTGAATTTCGTAGAAAAATAAGTCCACCTAAATAATTATCAAGACTAGCTGTCCAGTTAATAACTAGGTTATAATAATAACTAACCAAGCCAGAGCTAACCAACTTCGGTTTAAGTTAGCCGATGTTAACTTGGACGTGCTAAAGTTAATACTGAAGTACAAATAATATTTTCTCAGTTCTAAGTTAATATTTTAAGCTGAAGGATATTTTTCTATCATTTTGTAGTGAGATATTTTATTTTAGGAATGAGAGTGTAGGCGACATTAATACCGCCACAAAAAATCAACGTAGCAGAATAAAAAAATGAGACTCGCAGCGCCATCTATCTCGAAAGCTGCGAACTAACTGAACAAAATCCTAAATCGCGATATCAGAGTTTACTGTGCGATTAGAACATATTATGCAAAGCCCGAATATCAACTCTCGGGCAGTTGCCCACCGGACACCAACAACCGTCCGGTCGGAGGATCCTCCCTTTTCAACGGAAGTATGTGAGACTTTACTCTCTGTTCCGCTACCTCTAAACTGGTGACCCTCGACATTGAACGTCAGCGCAGCCTTCGTGCAGCTACTTCATAATGACGTCATCATCATTTCTCCTCATCGTGACCTCAAGCTCTCAAGCAGCGAGTCATACAGCCAGCCAGTACCCTCGGCTTCTACGGGATCCTGACCACCAGCATGCAGCAGACGCGCATTCCTGGTCAGCATCCTCAGCTTCTATCATCAACGTCATCAGCGACCTTGGCAAACACACTGCACTTTCGGCCAGTCACATGAAGAGCCTTGAAGAATCTCTCCTGGTCGACGCCAGCAGTCACGCCAGCAGCAGCATCGGGGCACCGCAGACAGTTCCGACTCACCGTGAACTCTGCGACGCAGACAGTTCCGACTCACCGAGAACTCTGCGACTTCCGGTTCCGACTCACTGGAACCAACCTTCCACTGGCCTGGCAAGCATCTCAAGATATATGGACGACTCATCCACTATCGACCTCCGGTCTCCGGAGGGGAGTGATGTAGGCGACATTAATACCGCCACAAAAAATCAACGTAGCAGAATCAACAAATGAGACTCGCAGCGCCATCTATCTCGACAACTGCGAACTAACTGGACAAAATCCTAAATCGCGATATCAGATTTTACCGTGCGATTAGAACATAATACAAAGCCCGAATATCAACTCTCGGGCAGTTGCCCACCAGACAAACCAACCGTCTGCTTGGAGGATCCTCCCTTTTCAACGGAGGTATGTGGGACTTTACTCTCTGTTCCGCTACCTCCAAAAGAGAAGGGCTGTAGTTTGAAACTTCTTCATATACATCGTGGAACAGAATAAACGCAATGTATTTTAAAAGGGGTCATTCTATTTATCGTTATGAACAACTTTTGCTATCCGTCCGTCCCAGCTGATTTTGTCAAGTTATACGCACAAAAATGTATGAGGCTGTCGATTTTTTTTCGCGATTATAGTGTTGGTCTCATAGTAAAAGTTGTTCTTAATGATGACTACAATGACCCCTTAAGAGGTATTGCGTTTATTCTGTTACAAGTTTTATGCACTTATTAAGTATTGTAACTATAGAAGCAAATAAAAGGAGAATTTCCATTTGTCCCCGAATGTCTGTCCCCGAATGGGAACAAATGGGAATTTTCTTCGACGAATGACACAAAAAATCCCATTTGTCCCCATTCGGGGACAGATTGGAATACTCCAAATAAAACGGTCATGCTCATACTCGTAATCTCATCAGTTTTGCCCACGCGCTGCCCTTTTCCGAATCTACTGTAACTAGAGCTAATCAGTCCAAATTTTCTAAACCTATCAGTTTTTCAGGAAAACCTATTAAAACACCGGTTTTAAAGAGACGCGTTTAAAAAATATGATTCGTTCGGCATCCTTTGCGTGCTAGTCCGACTTGCTTATTGGCGGATTTTCAGAATTTTATTATCATCATAATCGGTTTCGACGCCAAAAGTAATCCCAATTTAATGTTGAAAATATGAAACTTTTGTTTTTAATTAAAAAAAAAACCGTTGCCCCACACTAGGAATTTTTCCTGTATCGTGGGTGCGTTTACAAACATATAAACTCACATACACAAACAGCTAGACCCGGAACAACTATCTGTAGGCCATAAAAATATTTGTTCCGTGCAGGAATCGAACCCGCGACACGCAGCGCAGCAGTCAATCGCTCAACCACTGCGCCAACCATGCCGCCAAAACTTTGCAACAAACTTTGAACTTTGTACTTTTCAATTTATTTTAAAATTATATCTTTCAGCAAGAGTCTACTCTTTACCGTAACCGAAATCAAGTAAAACATGTTTACATAAACAAACTCAAGATTTTTAATAAATCCCCCTCTAAGTTGATACACATCTAAGTATGTACTACCATCGAATCTACGGAACGTGAGCTGTTTACAAGAACGACTCCGTCCAGCCTATCGGTCAAACTTTCGCTTAATACCGTGTCCATTGCTGGTGTGTATACCGGTTCAATTTTAGAAACTGCTAAGAAAGTCGTCAATGGATGGAAAAATGTAGTTGGTGGACGGTTTTTAGCGACTAAAATGTACTGAATAGTACACTTATTGCGGCCAAGTGAGAGAAGTGTCGAGTGCTGCCCAACGTGGTACGAATGTTAATAATATTAGGTACCAATCCTCTACTTTCTGGATTCATAGACCCTTACCTGGGTGGGTCGTTAGTCTAGTTTATTGCTCTTCGAGATTAGGAAGGAAATGCGGAGCTTGCGTTGACAAAATGGGTCCGTGATAGCCGGAATCACCTGGACCGGTATGTTAGGTAGATTTTCGTAAACTCCTCTTTTGCTTGTTAATCGGTTGGTTTTCGGGGCAAGCGGGTTGAAGGTTCATCTTGTAGGGCGTGTTATTTACTGCCGAAAACCCAAGTAGTAAAGGGCTGTAAGTAGCTTAGTATTCTGTCTCACCTCACCTCAGTACCTAAACCTACATCGAAAAATGGCTCAGAATGTATAATTATGCTAATCAATAATATCAAAGTGTATGTACAAACTAGTAGAATCTAGAGTAAAACGCCCATTACACGACAAGTTTTGCAGTCAGTTTATCCACAGTCAAAGACAGGGGAATAACCTATCGTGTAATGCAGAAACTGATGGTTACATGTAATTGATTGACTTAAATCTTGACATTTCATTAGTCACGACTTTTAAGAATGGGTCTGTTTTTGAAGAAGAAAAAAGTAGTTTGAATCAGTCCTTGTCCATTATGGAATGTCGTATATAAGCCAATTTCATCGTAATAGATACGTATTTCTTCGAGTTAGCTCTATACTATGAAAAAATCTCAAATACATAGGTACATAGTTAAGTGGTAGCAATAAAGGGAAACATTGCTTTTAAAATAAACATAGCCAAAATGTATTTTTGTATAACGATTTAAAGCTAAAAATAGTTTGTGTTATGAATATTAAATAAAGTATTTTAATTTTAAACTAGCTGCACTCTAAGCTTCGAGATATAAAGCAATTAAATAAAACATTGCGAAAAGAGCAGAATAAAAGGTACAAAGGTATATTTTTAAGACTCCCGCAGACAAGCGTATGCGACAATTGGACAATGTGTTTGCCTACGAAGAAGAAGTTAGTCTTAAACTGTGTTAGTACAAAAATACTAATTTCAACAAAAAGGGTTGTTGAATCGCTGTCGTATTGTCGCGCTGCGCCTTTCTACGAGCACCTATTTATACTCAGTCGTTTTAATACACATAAATAACCAATATTTTTTTCAAAGGATGTACTAGTTGTTTGCGAATTTTTGTTTTTACGTGCAAAATTGCAGTTGTTCACGTTTTAATTAACCGTAAGACAGTGATGTCCAAAATAGTCTCAGAAATACCGATGTTTCACTGTGAACTGTGAACTGATGAAGTCACTGTTGCTGATTATCTTGTTAGTGTTTATCTAACTTGTCTTTGACTCAGCTTCAGTAGATGGTCAAGGTCATCGTATCAGCCGAAAGACGTCTACTGTTAGACATAGGCATCCCCCACATGGGGGAGGGGGTTTGCCATAATCGTCACGCTTGGCAGACGGGTTGGCGATCGTATTGTAGCTGTTGCAATGTACCTACAGAGAATGCTGCTGCCCATTCTCTGGTGAGTCCCTTAGTCGCCTCTTACGACACCCACGGGAAGTGATGGGATGGTGCTATTCTTTTACATCCGTCAGCATACGGACTAAGGTCAAGTAATCTACCCCAAAAACTATATGTACAAAGACACTAGTTATGATTCTGATTTGTTTAAACACCACGGACGTAAACGACGACAAAAATTTTATATTACAGAGCTAGTTTCAGCTTTTCAACCTATGATTCAATTATGGTAGCATTCCTTGTAAGAAACCGAGCTAAATAAGGCACGGAGTGCTTTCAATGATGACGTAACAAGAACTTATTACTGCAGCTTGCTTTTCTCTCTGTTTTATATAATTCCAAAGAATTTGTCTGTCTGTAAATTTTAAATTTTTTAATAAAATCCTACATTCTGCCAGCGGTTTCGCTGGCGTGAATATCGGAAATTGTCCCAAAGCAACATTGTCGCGGGAGGTGCTCACGTACCTACTATTGTAGTCTATAATATCAATCTCTGTGCCAAATTTCATCCCGATCCGTAATGCGATTCCTTGAGTAACAAACATTCATCAATCCAAGATGTTCTGTATGGTGTCGGACATAAAAGAATAGCACCATCCCATCATTCTCGTAAGAGGCGACTAAGCGACTCATCAGAGAATGGGCAGCAGTATTCTCTGTAGGTACATTGCTACAGCTACACTGCGATCGCCAACCCGCCTGCCAAGCGTGGCAATTTTGACAAACCCCCAGGATATTTTTTTTACCAAAAGACATTTAAACTTATTTTGCAGGAATACGACATAAATTCCAATGTTTTAAATTAAGTATGTGGCATCGAAAGGGATTTTTTGACACGGCACTAGTGAGCGTGCTAAGGGATCCGGCGGCGGGATGGCACGGCAATTCGTGGGATGTCTTGGTAGGCCGCCGGAATGCTGCAGTATCTAATCGGCTAGTACATGCTGACCGATGGCAAAATCCTCTGCCATTCTATTCCGTTGTGAGTAGGCCTTATGGGGTCTGCTTACCTCTTCAGTGATTATAAGTTTGGGCTTGCTTATGATACAAATCTTTGAATTAGTAAATCTATGTTATAAAACCAAATGAGCTTTTGTGCAAAATTAAAACGGACTCGGTGCCAGAATGATAAATTTCAATTAAATAGTAGGACTCTATTTAAAAGCGCAAACAAGTAAAAAGACCAACGCCTCAGAGTTTAAATTAATAATCCTATTTGATTGAACCCAAAAGTGACGCAGTTCTCGACCACTATTAATAGTTTCCAGGGATAGCAATTGACCTTCTTCAAGCGACATTCCACTCAATTATTTTGTTTTCAAGCGTCGCTATTTTTAGGACTCCACTCAATTATTTTGTGCTCAAACCTCATTTCAACCATTTTTAGGACTCCTTAAATAGGATTTTTCATATTTCGGTCTCATTCTAGTTGGTTTAATTAGTTATGAGTCAGTTTATTGAAGTACAACCTTCTTCTTTCCAATTAATTCGACGTATTTGTTAATTGCTACATACTATTTGACATAATTGTACAGTCAACAAAGCTGGTTGGTATATAGGCAAAAATATTATTTATAATGTGTACATTATAACTTTTTAAGCTTATGACATACTCACGAGGGGTAGATGACTAAAAAAATGTTAGACACGAACACGAACGTATTTTTTATAAATGAAAACGATGTAGTGCGTTGAAAACTCGTGTGATGTCACTATTGTAAGTACACTTTTTACTTACCCGTGACGTCACGAGCCTCCACTCCTGATCTTTGATGCGTTTTAACTTCGTCATTTTTTATTGATTAGCAAAGCAAATTTGGTAAAGCAAAAAATATGTATCCATAGTTTTCCGATAATCTAACTGACAGACTGAATAGATTCATATATTTTTAACCTGGAATCACCCCTATTGTCCACTCAGCGTACTCACAATATTGTTCAAAAGTAATTGCAGTTTATCTGCCTGTATACCAAATATTTTTATTGACTGTACATACACACTTTTCATACGCATCATCGCAGTAAATTAAAATAATGATTTTAAAAGCCATTTTTTAAAAGAGTATCTATGGAGTTTTTCCTCAGCGACGACGCCCGTCTTCTGGCCAAGCTGTCATATGCTGTATGATCTGACCAATTAGGGGCGTTCATAATGGATTGATCGGAGAAGGCAACACACCGGGAAGAGTAGACGACTGTCGGGAAAACCTCTGCTCAGCAGAGACACTGCAGGTTGATAAAAAAAATGTAGATTAATTCCGGTTCTTCTCCATTAGAAACGACACATTAGAATTAGATCCGTGCACCTAGCTTCTGATGTTTCGTTATGCCCATGGCATGTTAAATAAAGAAAGAAAGAAAAGCTGTCAGCTGTTTCTTTTTAATAAATTATTATGAATTAGGGGGGAAAAAACAGCTAGGCTAAAATGGGAGTGGGCTGGCCATGTCGCACGAATGCACCCAGAGAGGTGGGCGAGGATCGTCACTCACTGGACGCCTGAGGAAGGACGTCGTCGTCGAGGTCGACCGCGGCGAAGGTGGTGTGACGATCTCATCATGTTTGCGGGGAAAGCTTGGAAAGACATCGCCCAAGACAGAGAGGTTTGGAAGGAGAAAGGGGAGGCCTTTGCCCAGCAGTGGGACACAAAAGCAGGCTACCAAAAAAAATAATAATTAGGAATTGAAGTAGGGTATTCTACTGAAAAAATCTAGTAAGTCCGTCAGATAGATTTTCAAAAAATATTGGGCATGTCTTTTTTCATGTTAAAAAAAGTGATGAAGATTCAGTGCGTTGAAAACTCAAGTGACGTCATTACGATAAGTACTACAATTTTTATTAGCGAAGTGACGTAACATGCCCCCTTACTCTTTATATTTTTTTTGCAATTTCAAATGGCAAAAAATCCGTGTTTAACATTTTTTGTTAACACTATTCTGTTTAAGATTTTACTTTTATTTAAGAATACTTTCTCTTTTTCTCTTTCTCTTTCTCTTTTTTCTCTTTTTTTAAAAAAACATTGCCCCACACTAGGAATTTCTCCTGTATCGTGGGTGCGTTTACAAACATATAAACTCACATACACAAACAGCCAGACCCGGAACAACTATAAGTAGGCCATACAAATATTTGTTCCGTGCGGGAATCGAACCCGCGACACGCAGCGCAGCAGTCAATCGCTCAACCACTGCGCCAACCGTGTCGACTTTTATCACTGAATTCAATAAAAATATGTACGAAACAAAAATGTCAACCACATCTGCGACAGAAACTTTCATTATTATTTATCACTGAAATTAAACTCAAATGCAGAGGTTATTTACTTATATTATTACTTTTATCTAAACTAATGTCATTATGGTGTAAAATTGTTTGTTTGTTCATGAAAAGTAATCTCAAAGGAATGATTGATTGTATATGATTTCGAAAATGCTTTCACTGATTGAAATAAAATATTCTTAGCATAGGTATTATCGCTAAGTTCATTAGAACATGTATAATGTCGTAGGATAATTTGATACTTCGAATCTTCGCGGAAATCCTAGGTAGGGGTTTTGCGAAAACGCGGATAATTAGACATAGGCGAAAAATTATCAAATCTTACTGGACAAAGTCAGGATTTTTGCGAAAATACTCGTTACTATAGTAAGATTTGATGTGCTCAACACTGATTGGCTACAATTTTGCTGGCTGACTTCTAATTGGTTCCTAGTTTTACAATAGGAGATCTCAGTCGTAGTAAAAAAAAATGATCCAATTTTAGGGTGTAATCCATAAATTGGATGATTATCCTACGACATATACAATAATAACAGCCGCACAGGTCGATCTTCAAAGTTAAGCAACGCTTGGCAAGGTCGGCTTGTGGATGGATGACCATCTTAACATAACGAGACTCCTCCTTGCCACGGAAAGCACGTTAAGCCGTTGATCCCGGCTGTCATTTGGAGATCATGGCAGTCGTTAAGAATTGTCAGAAGCCAGAAAATCTAACACCAGTCTTGCCAGTTGAGGTCTGGAAGGCAGCTGCTCCACAAATCCGGTTTGACTGTAATTCGACCCCTATAAAGTTGGAAAAAGGCTAGGCAGATGATGACATTAGTACATAGATGCTGTAATTTTAATCCCAATAAAATGCACGGTCTCTGTGGGATTGACACGGGATCCACACCGCGGGAAAAGTGTAGTTCTGAAAATATCCAAAAGTTTAGTGTTCAAAATTAAAGGTTGCTTTTTATATTGAAGTCACAGGTGCTCTTATGATAAAAACGAATTAAATAAATGATATATGCTTCTATTCTATGTGCTTTTAACATTAAAAATGCATACCTACACGTAATAGTGATTTTAAAATCTCTCAGCGGTTTATATATTTTTGGTAAAAATTTGTAAGGACACATTCTTTTAATATTTTTTTTTTATACTTAGAGAGGTGTCAAGGATAAAAGTGCCATCGCAAAATTCCTAGCTTTCGTGTTGTAGCTGCTGAAGACTGTCTTCATACCACATTCCATAAAAAAAAAATAATTTAATTAAAGCACCACATTGGACCACAAGACGTACGGCGATGCACCACCGGTACAAGGTGGACATACCACCCACACGCACAAAGCGTTTTGGGAATACATTCATTGTGCGTACAGCTAAGGAGTGGAATTCGCTGCCAGAGTCTGTGTTTCCTGATAGCTACAACCTGGGAGTCTTTAAGTCAAGAGTGAATAGGTTACTTCTAGGCAAGCGTGTTCCATCTTCGACCACATCGTCGCTTACCATCAGGTGAGATAGTGGTCAAGCGCGTGCCTATCAATAATAAAAAAAGCACCATAAGTAACTACTAAAACTGCTTTAATCCAAAGATGTACGAGGTGGCGAACCTGTGTGCGAGGAAAAAACTCACCAATGGGATCACTTAATTTTCCTAGTCAGGCTTAGGCTGTTACTACATCAATCGATCGATTGGTGTGGTAGCTTTGGCTGATCGAAGAAAGAAGCAGAAGCCATCAATCGATGGCTTCGACGACCAATTGATTGGTGTGATAACACCCTTAGGGCAGCTCTAGCAAAAACGGGTTAGCAGAGCTAGTTATTTTGACTTATGAAAAAAGCAAGGGATGCGACCGAGGAATGTGTGTCAGGTAAGCGAGCGAGGAATGCGCTCATCTGAACAGAGTTAGTTACGCATCCTTGCACGATTCATCTACACACCGCTTGTCAGTGCAGCTTTGGTGGGAACAGTCACATTTTCACAACGCACCTATCTCTCTATCTCAAACATCTCTGATGGAAAAGCACCTTTAAATATTGTCTTAAACATTTTAGAAAAAACTACAGCCATCGTACACTTTCAGTTTGATTCTGTTCGTAGATGAGATCGCTTACAACTGGTCAAATATTCTCTGGCTTTTTTTTTTTTGCGGATGGGTAGGTAATCATCTAATGACCCCCCCCCTCCCGCTCTGGGTGGAGCGGCAGGGAGTGTTAGACTTTTACTGACTAAAACCCACCCATAGTCCTCCTAGTGTCTTTCTTTCCAGGGCCGCGGTAACTCTTTCGAACATATTCCGCAACCCTGGAATATTCTTTGGCTAGGTTCACACTTTAGTAGAATCACATGTTGATAAATGAAACTCTATTTACAAAGGAATACAAATGGTCGACATAATTTATTTTTCTGTTTATAACGTCACTATTTTTCATCTGTGGTCGACTTTATTTTACTCACACGTGCTATAAAATTCAATTTAAAAAAAATATAACTAAGTTCGATTTTTGAACATTGGTTCCCAAATATTCAAAAATCGAACTCAGTTTGGCTCGAACGTGATATTTTTTTAAATACGAATAATCCGATGATAATTTAATCGTGGCTGGCTTTGTTATCAAAATGTCGTTCTTTATTCCGAAACTAATTTTTGGGGATATTTTTCAGCCTATTTACGTCAATCAAAGAGAATGAGCAATGATTGAGAATAATCGAGTTTCAGACTATTAAGGAAAAAATGGTAATTTGAGAGCTATATTCAGTTCAACGTTCGCGAACAAAACCTAACGTTTAAATTTATTGCTAAAGTAACCTTGGTGAAAATAACGAATAAAATTATACAACGTGTAATAGAATAAACACAATACCTCTTAAGGGTCATTGTACTCATCATTATGTACAACTTTCACAATGGGACCTACACTGAAACATCGAAAAAAAAAATCGACTGCCCCATGATTTTTTGTGCGCATAACTCGATAAAATGTACTGGACAGCTGATTTTTTTCGCGATTTGTGCGTTGGCCCCCTATTAAAAGTTGTTCAAAATGATGAGTACAATGAACCCTTAAGAGGTATTGCGTTGCGCAGTGCAGATAACGGTTTGGTGGATGTCCCATATCTTAAAAATTTAGGTTATCAGCTGCAGTCACAACTGGCTGAATAGGTACTAGTATTTTACAAGAAGCGACCACCTATCTGAGCTTCACAACCCAGTAACCGGGTAATAGGGTAACACTGGGCAAGACTGGTAATGTAAGATTTTTTGGCTTCTGACAATCCGTAGCGAATGCTAAGATCTACAAATAGCAGCCGGGACCAACGGCTTTATGTGCTCGCTGATTCACGGAGGCATCCAGGTATGTAATTTTTTTTAAAAACTTTGCCCCACACTAGGAATTTCTCCTGTATCGTGGGTGCATTTACAAACATATAAATTCACATACACAAACAGCCAGACCCGGAACAACTACCTGTAGGTCATACAAATGTTTGTTCCGTACGGGAATCGAACCCGCGACACGCAACGCAGCAGTCGATCGCTCAACCACTGCGCCAACTGTGTCGTCAATTAATGATCACTCATTCACAGATCGACCACGGCAAGCGTTGCTTCAGTTTTTGTGGCTGTTATCATTTAGTCATGAGATGCATCTGGTTTTACTGGAAGTCGACCCCAATATAATTCGGCTAGGCTGATTGAATGCCTTTACGCTGATATTTTTGTAACATGTAAGTCGACCATACATAGGTACCATTTTACATTGCCATTTGTATAGCAAGCCACGATTGCAGATAAACCAGTTTAAACTGGCCTCTTACTCTATTGAAACTCCGCATATCGGTAGCAAGACTTCGTTGAGCTGGTCTAACCAGCTCAACGAAGTCTTGCTACCGATGTACGTTAAATTTCACTAACTTAGTGCCATTGATTCGAGCCAATTCTGCCAAGAATTAGATCCTGAGAATCCATTCTGTACAGCTAATCATAAGATTCATCTCCCTGTATTGAATATCAATCATGAACGCGCTATCAGAGAGGCACATTCTGAACAGCAGCACAAAATAGATAGGTGCAGAAGGTCAGCTAGAAATAAGGAATGAAAACAGGTTCAACGATTCTACGACGTAGAAGCTTTTTTTCTATTTGTGGATAGGAAATAATTAAATGACTCCTGCCACTCTGGGTGGAGCGGGAGAGAGTGTCGAGACTCTTACTGACTAAAACCCATCCGTGCTCCTCGTAGTGCCCTTTGCTTTCCAGGGCCGCGGTAAATCTTTCGAACAAAATCCACAACACGACGTAGAAGCTTGCCTCTTATTCCATTGAAAGTCAGTAATACGGTAAACCAGCTCAAGGTCTAAGGTTTACAAGACCCTAAAATCTACTGTATGGCGATCTCAATCTATCGGAAATATTGATTCAAAGTTAACACGAAATCGCAAAATAAACAGCCTAGTCATATTGTCGACTCATACTTTACATAAATATTATGTACACAAATGTCACACAGTCGATTTTTTTTCGTGATGTCGGACCTCTTTTCGTATTTTGCATTAATTTTGATGCACGTAGTCTTATTTTTTTTCTGTTTTTAAGGATCGTTCTCAATTACTAATATTCAATCTTGAGGATGCCAGGTGCGAATGTGTTTGCACTAGTATAGATAAACAGTCCGCGAGGCGTAAACTGAGCTTTGCGTTTGTGTGATTGATCACCAAAAGTAGAGCCAAAAAGCAGTATAAACCGGTTTAACCTGTCCGGCCCCGGCGACACACCGGTGTGTCGCGAATTAATCGCGAATTTAATGTTTATTTACATAAACATAAGATTTACTTTATATTAGGGAATTTTCACATGTTGGGCCGGAGTGGTTAAACCAAGCGACGTCATACCTACACTATCTATGTGCACTCACACAAATGCAAAGCTCATCTTACGCCTCGCGGACTATATGTGAATCGGTTTTTGGGATGCATGAAGGAGCCTCCTCGTGTAGCGCAACTTGTTCCATCAGACACTCAACTGAACCGAGCGCTCGGCGCATCCTGAACAGTCTCACCTAACACCTAATAAGACTGGCCAATCCTTCGCTTGCGGTGGTAGGGCTAACACCCGCCTGGTTCGCGACCACCTTCCCACCGGAGTTCGGCGTCAAGCAGCCTGCTGCGTTTCGTCGACGTGTGGGAGTACAAGTACCTCAAGGCATCTTCTGGGCACGCTCGCTTCATCATGGACCTCATCTATAGCTTTCAAGGCGAGGTAGCCCATTCAAAAAAAAAAAATTAAATGGTTCTTAATGTTCGTGCGTTTTCATTTGTCGTATGCAATTGACTTTCTGAACCTTTCTACCTTGTGGTAGTCTGAGTTCAGAGAAATGGAGTCGTCTCGCAAAGAGCTTCGATCGCATTTCTGTTGACAATGCCTGAATGCTAAGCATTTCGCAAGGCGTTGCTGGAGGATCAGTGCCACTCAGATGCATTGGTTATTTAGATAAATACATTATGGAAGTTAATGTAGTGAGCGATGTCACTGAAGTTCATGCGATGATTTTTGTAAGAGATACTAATTGACTGTGCAAGTTGCATTTTTACTCTAACAAGCATAAGTTTCAGCATATTCAACATGACTTAAAGTGGCTTTTATAAAAATTGCTTCACATATTTTGAATTTGATATTTTCTTCTTTTTTTTTTAATTATGAATGGGCTAGCTCTTGACCTCGATCACGCCTGATGGAAAGTGATAGATCAGGTCCATGATGAAGCGAGCGTACCCAGAAGATGCCTTGAGGCACTGGTACTCCCACGCGTCGACGAAACACAGCAGCCTGCTTGACGCCGAACTCCGGTGGGAGGTTGGTCGCGAACCAGGCTGGCGCTAGCTGTACCACCACAAGAGAAGGATTGGCCAGTCTCATAAGGTATTAGGTGAGACTGTCCAGGATGCGCCGAGCGCTCGGTTCAGTTGAGTGTATGATGGAACAAATTGCGCTCTTTCATGGATAACTAAATGATATTTTCTAAACGAGGTGTTTGTATGTAAGTACTATTTAAGTGTTATTCTTCCTACTTATTTCAACGACTAGATATAAATGTGTATTCTTGTTTTTAAAAAAAAAAAACAAAAACCTTAATAACAGCAAAAAGCAAGCAACTCGCTTACCCACCGAGGGTTACGTATCTTGGTAGGAATAATGCCATTTTAATTCGAGACCTTAAAAATGAAAATAATTTGATGCTTCCTCATTTTATTTCCCAAATTCCACATAAGAGACAAGTAAACAAAGCAAAAATTAACCATACATTCTTAAAAATGGTTGACAAAAAATATTAATTTCATAACCGCCATATTTCATAAAGTCTCCTATAATAATACAGGCTTCAGGCTTTCAATAGCAGTTAACATACTAAACTACTATACCAAAGTGGCGAGATTATGTTTTATTCTGGTAACAATGGGGAAATTGCGTTATAAATCACACAGCCGCGTCTCCCTGTGGAAAATATTATAATTAAAATATGTCCGAAACTACTGGTGCGAACTTGGCTAACTCTCTTCCGGATGCTTGCGATGTATTGTCTGTTTGTTTTTATTAATAAAGAACAATAGGTATACTTACTGTGGGCTATTAACCTTTCTATCAATTAGGGGAAGTACTCGTATTAAGTCTCGAGCTTGAGGATAGGCAGTATTTTTTTCTAAATTAATGGGAGTTGGTCTCAAAGAAACTTGAGATCTGATTTTCAGTGTTGATTATGTAAATCTTAGGCTATTTTTATTTACTACACAATTTATTGCGTCTTTTTTCCATACGGCATAATGAAAAACTCTTTTAAAAGATAGGTAGGTACCTATTTGTATCCAATATCTTGGAACCAATGAGTACAATGACCCCTTACAAGAGACACTTACAAAAGACAACGTATTCCAGAATAAACGCAATACTTGAAGTATTGCGTTTATTCTGTAATACGTTGTCTAAGAGTATAAAAAAGTAATTACGGCAAATCAATACTAACCACTAATAGCCGCACGGGCCAATCTCCAAGGTTAAGCAACGTTTGCCGAGGTTGGTCTGTGGATGGGTGACCATCTTAACATTCTGAGACTCCTCCGTGCCTCGGAAAGTACGTTAAGCCGTTGGTCCCAGCTGTCATTTGAAGATCTTTGGCAGTCGTTACAGATTTTCAGAAGCCAGAAAAATCTGACACCAGTCTTGCTAAGAAGTACCGTGTTACCCAGTTTATGGGTTGTGGAGGTCTGGTAGAGAGCCGCTCCACGTAAAATACTAGTATTCAGGTGAATCCGGTTTAACTGGGAGCCGACCCTAATATAGTTCAGAAAAGGCTAGGTACCTACTAATACTAGTAGTATAAATGCGGAATGATGATATCCGCATGAGCACCAAGACCGACATAGCCCGAAAGATTGCCAAATTGAAGTGGCTGCGGGCACACATTGCTCGCTGAACAGATGGTCCATGTGGCCGAAAAGTTCTGGAGTGCGACCGCGTACCGGAAGACGCAGCGTTGGAAGGCCTCAAGGTGGACCGATGACCTGGTGAGGGTCGCGGGTAGCGGTAGCAGATGAATGCCAGACGCACAGGACCGGTTCTTATGGCGATACTTGGGTGAGCCCTATGTTCAGCAGTGGACGTGTTTCGGCTGATATAATGATGATGATGATTAGTTTTCAGAGACAACAGAATAAATGAGGATTGTTCTGCGAGACCACTTTGCTTACAAATTAATGCAATAACATGGTGTAACAAATGAGCCATCAACACTCGCTTTAAATTCGGTACATCAAACGCTGAGCTACTAAATAGTAACTAAGTTATAGTATTATTAATACATAATATATCATATAATGTATCAATTATACATGATGTATATTTGACGTGCTCGTATACTACTCAGAGTTATTTGCTCGGTTCATACCAAATTAGTTGTATGACGAGCTCATTTTGAGCTAAATCGTGAAACGAAATTAGTATTCGTATATTTCGTTTTAGTAATTGGTTATGTTTGTTAAGTATATTTTGTACTAGCACGTAGGTAGGTGTTATATTCTAATTGAAACTATTATAAACAGTGTTCATTATTGTTTTGGGTTCCGTACCCAAAGGGTAAAAACGAGACCCTATTACCAAGACTTAACATATATATATTTTTTTAAATCAGATTATAAATGACGGAGATATGAGGTAAGAACCTCCTCCTTTTTTGAAGTCGGTTAAAAAATAGCTTGCGTCAATATGTCATCACTTCCCAAACTTAATATAAAGTTAAGAAACAATAATAATATACAAAAAAAAACAACTGGGTTGCAGGTTAGAAACTTTGACAATACATCATGTAAAGAGGCATAGGAAAATAAAAAATAAAGTCGGGTTCATAACAGGAGGCCAAGAACGAAGTAAGTTTAAGACAGTTTGATTTTTGGTGATCGGTGTAAAAATGTAAGTTTTTTTTCTCGCTTGGAATAGAAAAATATCAAAGGTTTCACTATAGCAAAATTTCAGCCTTTGCAAGACTGAACTGATCTTTTGACGTTTCGTCCTATCATAGACCTCCATCGTTCGTTCATTCATCGCTTACCATCAGGCGAGATCGTGGTCAAGAGCAACAACACAAAATAAAAACTCGTTAGTCTATTACCTAGTTTATAAGTTCGATCGCAGCGTCTGAGGTTCTGAGGTTCTGGGATTGAACCCAGAACCGGACCGGACCGGACTTATTAGATTTGTTCAGTAAAATTCACACCACCACTGAACAAATCTAATTATTCCATCACATAGATTTACAAAAATATAAAAAATACAAATATTATAAATACATAATAAATGTTCCAAACATTGGACATGTATTTTTTCTTTTTTAAGGTTCAAAATCTGGGAAGTAATAGGTACAATAACACATGGGAGAAGAATTTTAATAAATTACTTCTCTGAATTTGATCTTTATTACCGACACTTTGCGTTCCAGGGCCGCGCTAACTCTTTCGAACAAATTCCGCAACCCTGGTAGGAAAAATTCACCCCGTGTAGTGTAAGAGTCTGGGGAAAAACTAGTGTAATTTTTTTTAAATCCATCAGACAAATCTACGCAGAAGGCCGTAATAAACCAGCAAAATTTAGTATTCAAGAGATTCTCGTCCTCAGAGTTATAAGCAAAGATCAAACTGTCGTGTTTGGCAGCAAATGTTACATTGTGTCGGCGCCATGTTGGGCGCCTGTCCAAATGATAACACCTATCGCCAATATGCAGTGAACATCGGTTCCATTTTATTATGGACAACGATGCTGTGCTAGATACTAAAACTACGAGTATAAGCCGTTTGACTTACGAAATCTTTAACGACGATACTGTTGGTGGTGTTTATGTGTAAGTTATTTATAGACCACAATTAAAATTAATTTTACTACTAAAAAGTTTTTTTGCTATTCCAAATTGCATCTAGATCTAATCAGCTGTTCTGTCGTGATTGAGTAATAAACATCCACCCATCCGTTCAAAATTTCTAGCTATATATGACGGGGAACGGGCCCCCTTGTTATTTTTAAAAACAGTGACGTCAGCAATGCTGACGTCACTATTCCATAATCATCATGGTGCTGGTGGTGGTTACTCATATCGGAAATGAAATACTTGTTTTCAGTATCAACTTATATTCTCGCTGGTGGATAGCACACAAATGGCACACAGTAAATATTCGTCAACAACAAAGAATGACTCACGATATTACGGAGCTCCGCACCGTCCGACGGCTCGACTTAGAATGAATTGTGAACTTTTTTTTTTTTTTTTTTTTTTTTTCGGTATGACCACTAGCAAGTTAACACGCAAGGGCTAGCAACTGCTCAACCGGACTAACCTGTGGTGGCCTCAAAAGAATTTAAGGCCCCCAGCCAAGGCAACAAATCTAGCTACAAGCTAAACTACTGACCGCTCGCTAAGGGCATTCCCTGTGGAATACGACCTCGGCTTAGCGGCGTCAGTTTGGGACAGCAAGGGACAATCAGGCTGGGTCGTTTTATTATTTAGGGGTTATTAAAGCTAAGGGCTCAGCGGCGCGGGCTGGCTCGTTTGCAAAAGTCGGGGAGGGTTTTGAATGGGGCGTCGCGACGGACCTCGGCGGCGAGGTCGGAATACGGAACGCGGTCTGTGTTTGTTTTTTCTAAGAGTGCTGGTTTCCCTACAGCTTTCCTGAATCGTTGTGATCTCGTCATCTGACTCGACGAGTGTATGCCGAGGACGGCGAATCTTGCTAATACGAGAGGGAGTGTATTGTGAGGCCTTTGAAATCAAAGGGTTGCTGTGTTTCTCAGCTGATTCAATAAAACGCTTTGTAAGACGTTTCATGAATTGTTTTATTGTCGGGATTTTGAGGTCGACATGAAGTCGTTCATTCCTAATAAACCACGGGGCGCCCGTGGCTTTTCGGAGAAATCGGTTTTGGACTACTTGCATCCTGTGGATTTGCTTTGACTTTGAGTGTGCGAATGTGGCACACGCATAAGTCATAATCGGGCGAATGCACGTTGTGTAAATGCGCAGTTTACATTTAAGGGACAGCTTGCTGCGTGCATTCAGCATGGAGTGGAGTCTACCTAGAGCAAAAGCGGCGCGCGAACGTACCGTTTTTATGTGCTCAGCAAAAGTGAGTCTGTGGTCTAGTATCACACCTAGATATTTGGCTTGCTTTTCCCACGGGATCTGCTTACCAAACATGGTGATCGGACTCGGTGGTTTGGGAACGAGTCTAGCCCGCTGCTTGTAAAACAAGACCGCCTGGCTTTTCTCGGGATTAACTTCAAATCTCCAGAATTTAAACCAATCGCCTAGGTCGATGGCCGCCTTCTGGAGATTTTTGGCTATTGACGTTTCACTACTGCCTGAGCAATAGATGGCCGTGTCATCGGCAAAAAGAGCTAACTGCGTCTTGTCATTTCTGGGAATGTCGCTTGTGAACAGCGTGAAAAATAAGGGTGAGAGCACACCGCCTTGAGGGACGCCGGCTCGGATAGGGTGGGGGGAGGAAAGCGCACCTTCGATACGATACCGAAAGGTGCGATTCGACAAATAGTCTCGTATGATGAGCACGAGACGGTCAGGCACGCCGAGTTTGTATAGCTTATAAATTAAGCCATTGTGCCAGACTTTGTCGAAAGCTTTCGCTATATCAAAGAACACGGCTCCCGTTTTTAAACCGCGTTGAGTGCGGTCGCTGATATGCTCAACGATACGGTAAACCTGTTGGACACATGAGTGATTAGCTCGAAAGCCAAACTGTTCATTTGGGAGGAGGCCCTTGGCTTCGGCATAGTCCCTGAGTCGCTTATAAATAAGGCGCTCATAGATTTTACCTAAGACCTTGAGCAGACTGATGGGGCGATAGCTATTAGGGGAGGACTTTGGCTTTCCCGGTTTTGGAATACCGATAACGGTCGCCTCTTTCCACGATTGTGGGAACATGTTGTTGGACAGAGCGCCGTTGAAAATGGCAGTCATCAACATGATAAGGGAAGCTGGGAAAAAACGGAACACCTTGTTGGTGATACCGTCTGACCCAGGGGCTTTCCTGGGTTTGAGTTTCCCGATTATATCCTTCACCTCATCTGGAGTGATGGGGGGGAGGGGGTCTTCGGGGTCCTCAACGGGGGGGAGAGAAGTCCTACGTTCGACCTCAGCGTCCACCTTGGCGAGGTGAACTGGGTCTACCGGGTAGGAGCTAGGAGAGCACTGGGACTCTAGGCTGTCGGCCAGGCATTCAGCTTTCTCATCGTCTTCAAATGCGATGGTATTGTCAGGGCGAGTGAGGGGAGGCATAGTTGTAACTTCAGAGGCGCGTAACTTCCTCTGGAGTTCCCAGAAGGCCTGGTGATTGGGTTCGAGGTCGCCAAGCATCTTTTCCCAGCGACTGTTACGCAGTTCAGCGATGGCGCGACTTACTTTACGCTGTAAGTAGCGCATGTGAACTTTGTTACTGTGGCAGGGAAAGGAAGAGTAGGCACGGACCGCCGCGTTCTTCTCCGTCAGCAGAGCACGCACCTCGTCCGGGAGTTTCCAGCGATGATCGCTCATCGCCGGGACCTCCTTTGAGCATTCGCTCAGGACGGATCGCACATGTTCCGTGAAGGAGTCGACTGCAGCCGTCGTGTCGGCGGCAGACTCGATGAGATCTGGAATCTTATCCAAGTGAGGTGACGTGGTGATTTTCAGCTTTTCGCTTACTTTTCTCCAGTCAGTGATCACTCGGGAAGGAGGGGGTTGAGTGGGGTCCATGGTTCCCGATCTGGGGGCAAGTTCCAGAATAACGGGCCTGTGGTCCGAGTTTAGCTCGTCAATTGTCTCCACAGAATGCAGCCTTAGGCTAACATTCTTTAAGAGGGCAATGTCGAGCACATCAGGACGAAAGTTGGGGTCATGAGGGTAGTGAGTGGGATGCATCGGAGCGATGACATCAAAGTTGAGGGGGCCGGAGAGTTCGAAAACGACTCTCCCCCTGGGGTTGGCCGTGAGGCTATTCCACGAGGGGTGTTTGGCATTGAGGTCACCCGCCAGAATGACGGAATCACTCAAACCGAGAAGTTTAATGAGGTCATCATTTATCTCCGAGGTGTTAGCCGCCGTGTTGCTGGCGCTAGGAGGAGGGATGTAAGAGGAGATGACCGTGATGGGCTGATGGCCTGTCATACCTAGCCGACAGACAGAGACCTCTACTTGTGCAAGAGTGGGAGGATCCACAGGGATGCAGTAGAGTGAATTTTTATAATAGATAAGGGTACCTCCCCTGTGACATCGGGTCCTATCGTTGCGAACTAAACGGTAGTTTGCAATTTTAGGGTCTCGATGTTGGGGCTTGAGAAAGGTCTCTTGGACCAGAAGTACATCAATTTGATGATCGCGGAGGAATGTGGCGATTTCGTCACGCTGGCTCAGAAGGCCATTGGCATTGAAGAGCCCTATCCGGAGGGCCTTCGGTTTGAGCCTACGGTTAGTGGACTTATCCATTAACTATGGAGTTGAATTTGTAAATATAGTGACTTACATCACTGAAGTTCTTATAGATTGAGGCATGGTTGCCTCCGCTGGATTTGAGTGCCGCGCTTAAGGCGAGGGCCCTATCAGAATAAAAGGCCAGGAAAGTGATGAGAGACAGATTCTCATCAACATTTTCGACTGTCTCGACTAAGGGAGCTGGGACAGCTGCGGGAGTAGCCTTTGGTGGGGGAGGGGAGGGTGGTGATAGGCGTGCGGGGGGCCTCGTCTTTGCGAGAGCCGCGCGAGAAGCCGTTGGCGGGGAGAATGGGGGGATGGCTACATCCATAAGGGCGGGGATGGCCTTAGAAGGTGAGGCGTTAGGGGAGGCCTGAGGGGCCTGTGAAGCCTGAGGGGTAGTGGTCCTCAAGGCCGGGAAGTGGGCCTTGTGGTTTGCTGCCCTCCAGGGATTGGGGCGCTGATGGCTTTGAGCCATTGGGGTGTTGGTGGCTTGGGTGGGGCGTTCTCTAAACTGGCGGACGTTACCGCGCTTTGCCAGTGAGGGAGAAGAAGATTTTGGTGCCCTGGGGCAGCCCCGGTAATTTGCCGGGTGCCCGGTCTCACCACACAGCACGCAGCTGGGAGGCTCGACACATTGTGATCGGTCCTTAGGGCGTGTGCAGTCAGCGGTGCCGTGGTCACCCAGGCACTTGACGCATCTTGGCTTAGCGTAGCAATTACGCTGAGTGTGGCCGTAGAGTTGGCAGCGATGACACTGCCCAACTATGCCACTCCTATTTGGGTTCTCGGTTTTAATGCCCGAGAGCCTACAGACTTGGCTGAGTTTGAAAATGGGGTGATACCCCTCAACTGGGTCGCAAACGACCAGGATCATGTCGTAGGGTTTACCCCCACGACGGTGCATTCGGTGGACCTCAGCCACCGGAATTTTTTGCGACTTAAGGTCGCTGAGAATATCCTGGACGGATATTTCGTGTGGGACATTACGTACGACCACACGTACTTGTTTTTCCTCCTCGAAAGAGTAGGAATGGAACGGAATGTTCCTTTCCCGGAGGAGTTTATGTAGGCCTCTGTAATCAGTGGCCGTGGGGACTGTTACTTTTATGCCCAGGTTGACAGTCTGGGCACGAGTGAATTTTATGTGGCGTGCATCGCACGCCGCAGAGATTTCGGTCCACATGGTTTTTTCGTGGACGAAGAATGGGGGTGGGGATTTCATCTTAGGGGGGGCGATGGGTGCCGGGGTGGCAATGGCCATAGGGCTGTGGGAGCGGCTTCGTTGCTGGGAGGTACCAGCGCGTGAAGCGGGGCGAGAGGGGGCTGGGGAGGGGAGAGGGGAAGATTGGCCTGAGGGGGCCTTTTGGGTCGGCTTCTTCGCCTTGGGTGCTGACTGGGCAGCATTTGACCTCTTCTTCCTCTTGCCCTGGACAACTATGAAGCTGTCCGAGGAGCTCGAGGAGTGGTGTCCATCCGAGTCTGACTCGGAGCCAGACTCATACTCCATTGTGTTGGAGGGGACGGGGGCGGGGGCGGGGGCGCTCAGCTCGGGAGTGAGCTGGCTGTCCAAGGCATCGCTGAATTGGGCGATGTCAGACATTGATGGGGTAGGGGTGGGGGGGGGAGGGGGGCACCGAACGGGTGCGGGGGAAGAACTACGACTGAGCGTCGTGGGGGGGGGGGGGCACTTTTGTGGTGGCGGGGGGGGGAATGGTTTTGCAGGTGCCAACACTATAGAGGGGGGGGGGGTTGACACCCTAGGTGGAGATGACGGGACAGTGGTCATCTCACCCTGGATACGTTCGAGGATAGCGTTGAACAACGCTACGTCGGGGTCGTCTTTGTACTTAGCACAAAGGGCGGCGCACAGTGCCATAAGGGCATCTGCTACGCCGGGAGAGGGGAGAGAGTGGTCGGGGATCGGGGCACTATTTACCATTATGGTGGCCACCGATGGGGAAGGAGTAGGTATGGCGCTCGAGGCGTCCATCCTGAGAGGGGGGGGGGGGGAGCTAAGCTCCTGTCCCTAAAGACAGTTCCCCAAAAACAGCCCTTCCCTTGAGCGTTTCCTAGTGCTCTAGCCGGGGAGAAGAAAGCCCAAACAAACTCTCCGGCAGCACAACTGTCTTCGGCCTGAAGGGCCACTAAACCTAACTCCCCGGGTGGGAGCTCCCGGGGATGAGTACCCTCCCTGCCGGGTTCGGTCAGGGAGGTGAGTGCCTAGGGTGAGCCCTAAGCTTGTATACCCACTGCCGATCTTAATGTGCAGTGGGGCCCTATGGGTCTTTCGACCAAGCTGGTGACGTAGGGGTAGACACACCCAGCCGTCACCAGGTGCACCCTGGAAGGAAACGGGATTAGAATTTAGGGCGCGACTAGGAGATCCCCCAAGGCCGCGCACCTAAACCCTTCCGACTTTACCAAGCCCTGAAGGGGCTTGGTAGGTGTGTCGGGTCCACACCACTTGGCTTAGTTGGCACCGTAAGGTATCCACCAAGTACCACAAACAGTGGATTTTACCTGAAGGGCAAATCTCTATCGGTAGCAAGCGAATAAATTCACTTGCAACCGAAACGAGTCACCTCGTAGCACGCTATGAGACTGCGTAGCAGATCTCGTAGCACTGCTACGAAGTGGGCGGAGCTACGTAGCACGCGTAGGCGAGCTAACGTACCTACGCTGTGTGACGACACGGAGTCTCGCAGCTGGTGCGCGTAGCGGTCGGCGGTGTCGCGCGCTACGGGGGCGTAGCGCCGGGGGTCTGCTGCTACGGTCGTAGCGGAGAGCTGCGTGGAGGTGGGATGCGTGCGACTCGAACGGGCGCTCGAGGCGGAATTGATGAATTGTGAACGGTCGGGCGTTCGTATTTATACCCTTCGGTTAACGTCGTTACAAATCTATCGACTCATGTTTTCTTTATGGTTCGTTTTTAAATTCTTGATTTAATTTTACAAATCATAAAATGAATTTAGAAGTACAAATTAATTAGTTTAATAATTTCTAGTAATCAACTAAAAAAGTTAATTAAATAATCGTTTGAGTGACTTTTACCAACTTCAAATAAGCAATCACACAGTATTTGAACTTAGAATAATCAAACTGACGCTCGATTACGCCTTTCCGCCGGCATTCATATTGATTTATTCGACGCTTGATTAAGCCTTCGCGCCGATATATATATAGCTAGGAAAATCTTAAAAAAATGAATGTGATAAAACTTTATGTTTTCGATGTCGTCGTCAAGTTACTAAGTAGTAATATTTCATTAAAATTACTTTCGACTTCCGTCAAAATAATTTCAGGTTGTTCCGAAGTGCATGGTCATATTAAAGTGTGATGTTGTGTAGCTAATGTACATTAAGGAAAAAATAGCAAATCAAAAAAACTCGACCAGAAAAAGGATGCATGAAGGAGCCTCCTCGTGTAGCGCAATTTGTTCCATTAAGCAACTGAACCGAGCGCTCGGCGCATCCTGGACAGTCTCACCGAACACCTTATATATATACTGACCAATTCTCCCCTTGCGGTGGTAGGGTTAGGGCCAGCCTGGTTCGCGACCAACCTCCCACCGGAGTCCGGCGTCAAGCAGCCTTTTTTTTTTTTTGTTTGCGCTGGGAAAAATGCATTTCGCATACCCTCCCATTGGGGGAATGGGGGGTTATGTGGGACTCCCCGGGCTGACCCGGTATACCCACTAAAACAACCCAGCGGCATTCCCGTATCGTCTGAGTGGAGGGGGACTGGAAGATCGGCGCAGCCTTTGCGTCCAGTCCATCTCCGACGTCCGCCCGCCTATACAGCGGGCCCTTCACACCCTCCCCTTGGGGGTAGGGCCGGGAATGATCGGCAGAGGTGGGCGTCAAGCAGCCTGCTGTGTTTCGTCGACGCGTGGGAGTACCAGTGTCTCAAGACATCTTCTGGGCATGCTCGCTCCACGATAGACCTCATCCATCACTTTCCATCAGGCGTGATCGAGGTCAAGATCTTGCCCATTCGGCAATTAAAAAAATACTAAAAAGTTCCAACGAAATGACTTTTCAAGCAGTTTGTCATCTTTTTTGAAAAAAGTCACATTTTTTTTTGAGTTAATATTTTTCCTTTTAGTATATCAGCTACCCAACATCACCCTTAAACATGACCACACACTTCTGAAACATCCTGTAATATAATGCGTGAAGTGTTTCAAGTCAAGTTAACTTCATACAAATAAAGTCTAGATTCATCTAAATACACTAAAGTCAAAGTACGCTAGCATACTCAGGACTTTGTTACGTACTTACAGACTACAGTTACAGTACACCTGCCGTTGATGCGGTTAGAATCTCGGTCTCCGTGTGGACCTAGTGGATTGTCACTTTCCTACATTACTATGAGTTCTCATTTTAAACACGATTTCCTGAGGTAGGTCCGTGCACGAATATATTATTATTACAATCATTCACAACATACCAAAACTCCTTCTTCCGTGTGCATGAAAACAGGTTAATCCGTTTGTCCTGGCTGTCAATATATATAAGGTGAAATCAAAAAACGCAAGTTAAACTATACCTATGAGTTTTAAATTTTGACAGGTCGGGCGCCCGAGAGGAGTTAATTAAAATTAAGTCTATTTTTTATCGGAATATAATAATGTTAAGTTGGAGTACAATAAACTGAACATTAGTTTGCTCATACCGTGATTGTGTACTTACAGGAGGTACATCTGCTTGTGACACGAGTAGGGCGCTCTTCGTGTTGACCTAGCGGATTGTCGTTTTAAATTATTACTACGAGTTCTCATTATGATTTTATGAAATGAGTTACTTCGAGTTTTCTGCCTCTTTTTGTTTTGTTTTTTTTTTTGGGGAATATAAACAGATAAATAACATTAAAACCGTATACTAAGTTATAAATATACAAGTTATAAATGAAACTGAACTTCCACCATGGTCGAGTGATTTAGGCGTTTGCCTTGTGACCCGGTGGTCGTGGGTTCGATTCCCACAGGAAGCATACTTTGTAAAGTTGTTTCCAGTTTGGCTAGGACATTCCAGTCACCTGATTGTCTGATTAAAAGATGATTTCGTGCTTCGGAAGGCACGTCATATAAGGTGGTGGTCCCGGCCGCCAAACGGCGGTCGTCAAATAAACCATGTCAGAGGCCATTGAGGCGTTTTAAAAACTCTGACACTAGAGTGTGTGGGGTCGTTAGACCTTACTGCCCACACGATAAAAAAAAGAATGACATAACCTAAAAGATTTTCCACAACATTCAAAAGTTATATAACAGTGCGCTATTCTAAGCTGTTAAAACAGAAATGCAGTAAATAGTCAACTTTAACAGACATGCAAACAACAGAGAAAGAGAGAGGGAGAGAGAATGAGTAAATATTAAACTAACTAGTATAATCTAAAATTATTTTGTAGATAAGACTTCAAAATTTTTGTGCAGAGAGAGAAAAGAAGTCGATGCCTCCAAAGATCTTGTTGTATTGATTGGTAAGGCGGTGAGATTGGTCTAGTTGTTGCTGACTAGTTATACTACTGACACAGAATCGAAAAGGGGTTCTGCATATACGTGTATGTGCAGAACCCCTTTTCGATCCTGGAGTAAAAAGAGTGGTACTGGGTTTTCCATCTGGAATTTCGGGGAATTTTGGAGACCGGGGTTTGTATTTAAGTCTGGTAAATAGCAATACGCTTGGCCAAATCTGGGTCTAACCTATTCGCTCTTGATCTAAACACCTCCAGGTTGTAGCGTTCAAACAAAAAGAATTCCAATCTACACATAATTAACTTCACTTATTTTTGATCTTTTATGTGGAATTGTAAACCTTTGCATGCCCATATGACGGTAAAAGTATGGAAAACTTTATTATAAAAAAATACCTATGTTTGCAAAGAAAGAAAAATGATTCAATGATTTAATGAAAGTAACCCTAAAGCGTTTTGTGTATTTGTTGCGTATAGGTTGGGATGGGATGAACATTATTTATTTATTTATATAATACAAGGTACTCCAATGACTTATTCACTAAAAACATAATATATTACATAAAAGAACACACATAGTCTGTTATTATGGTGATGATTAATGTACCGGTGACACATCACCGTACCTCTTAAAGTCTGATGATGTAATGAGGTGGGCGGAATTAAATGAATTAAGTTGCACATAAAATTAATCAAATCAATAGTCACACTTTCCATCATCAGTCTGCTGGTCAAGAGAGCATAAACTTCTATTCTTCTTCCTAACTAAGTCACTAAGAAGTGGTGACGGGCGTTTTGGGGGACTATCTTTATTTAGAACTTTGTTGTTCTAAAAGTGCTGGCACTCAGCCTAATTTGAATAAATGACTTCTTTTGAATTTTAATTAAATCTCCTTGAGATTGTTTAGTTGTTTTAAACTCACTTCATTTTCACGTCTTTTCTAAGACTTCCATCTGTTACCAATAGTAATTGAAGGTAGAATTTCAGCCCAAAAGACAACACCACCAGATGTGTCCCAACTTGGAGCAAACGTTTATTTTGGCACACTTTTTGCTTAGAGCCTTGTTTGTGCTACTTATTAGAGACACAAATAAGCGATGGTTGGGTAATTATTGAAGTAAGGAGTAAGTGGAGGTAAGTGTGCCTTGTGGCTTTGGTGTGTCGGTTATTTGCTGCTTCAGTATTCTTACTGTTTTTAGGGTTCCGAAATTACGGGTTAATTTGATGATTTCCGACGATGTTAAGCGGAAGGGAGTGTCAGACTCTTACTGACTAAAACCCATCCGTGTTCCTTTAAATGCCCTTTGCGTTCCTTGACCACGGTGACTCTTTCGAAGCGACGAATAAATTTCGCAATCCTGGTAGGCTTTGGCCCTAGCGCGCCCCGACTACTACGCTGACATCTCTTTGAAACGCGCGTGGAACACAATACGCCGTCGACCCGAGCCTGGTTCTTTTCGGACGACGAGCCACCCAACGCTCGCCGTCCGCAAGCCCGCGCCAGTTGGGGCCGGGAATCGCCCTGTGACTACCGACGCCCGGGGCGTCTTCTTCTGGTGCGGCGGCTGGGGCGTGTGATTTGCATAGCGATCTTACGTTTTATTTAAATAAAATAAAAGTTATAATTAACCACTCGGGCCCAACATGTGAAAATTCCCTAATATAAAGTAAATCTTATGTATATGTAAATAAACATTAAATTCGCGATTAATTCGCGACACACCGGTGTGTCGCCGGGGCCGGACAGGTAAAAGTTTGATTGGACGTTTGTTACTCAATCACGCCAGAACAGCTGCACGGATGTGGATGAAATTTGGCACAGAGATAGATTATAGTCTGGAAAAGTACAAATGCTACCTTTTATCCCGAGAGTATTTTTCTTTTTGATAATTACCGACATCTGCGAACGAAATCCGAGAAAGCAAGTAATAGCAATTTATTCTGTATGCCTCTTTGTGTCTTTTTATAGTTTTTTTTAGAAAATTGACTATTAAGATGAGAAAAAAATACTCAGTTTTTTTTTGTAATTATACAAAGAAGGAAAGAAAATGACTAGTATATCGTATAGTAGATCTATTTCAAAAGTTACGAATAACAAAATGATTTTATTAATTCTGAAGTAAAAAAAAATATATAAGTAATTGTTTTCTACATTTTTATTTTCGTAGTAATCTTAAAAAAGAAAAACAACGCGTAGGAATCTTTATTAATAGTTACAAATAAGAAAATGATAAAAGATTTCAAAAAATCTGTATTCATATTTTATTTTCAAGCACTAGTTACAAGATAAAACATATTAATATGTCAGACCATATTGGTATACAAATTAGTATGTCAAAACAATTTTCTGTTTAAACAATTTGTTTTTCAGATGAGTGGATACTAAGTAAACTAAACGATGTCACAGTCTTTAGTGAAATACGACTTTTTGAGAAATGACTAATATATTAAATTATTTCAAGTGTTTTACTTAAAATTTTATTGTAATATTTATTTGCTGTAATATTTTTTCTCATCTTGCTGCTTCCTTTTGATAGAGTAGCTTAAATAGAACAACAAAATTGATCAAAAGCTCTTGACAAAATGACATTCTATCACCAAAAATGATATTGCGGAATTTGTTCGAAAGAGTTACCGACGTTTCCCTGGAACGCAAAGGGCATAAAGTGGAACACGGATGGATTTTAGTTAGTAAGAGTCTAACATGAGTTCCGCTCCACCCAGAGCGGAAGAAGTCATATGATTATTTCTCATCCATAAAAAACACCAAAAATTATAGTCTAAAATCCTGAAAGGTATGTGAGAGATGTTACGAGATCAATCCCTTGCAATTGTGTATGTTCAGCAATCGTTATCGTTGAAAGAAATTCAGTTTGTCATGAGCTCTTGGTTACGAAAAGATGACGATGGGTATGCGGCGTGCGTCCTTTGTATAGTGATTAGGATGAAAGGGACGATAGAGGTCGTTTTTGAAAATACCACTGTTGCAAATGCCCTTTAATTTTCTACTAGATACAACAGTCCTGAATATTAGGTCTTTACCTATGAAATTGTCGTTCTGCAGTACTGGCCATTTCAAATCAAAATAATTTTTGTTTGGCTAAGAATTCTAATTTCAAATTAATTTTATTTTAAAAACATGTTTTTTTTTTCCAAAAGTAGTCATTTGTTTATTGATTAGTGTTACATTTTCATCGCATTTCAATCTTTTTCGTCATCATGGATACGTTAAAAATTCGAGTAATTATGTAATATGAGTACCGTCTTGGCAGCAACGCGGCACAAGCGGCACGCAACATCAACGACGTTTACGGAGCTAACTGTTATTGGTTTGCTCGCTTCCGTTCTGGAAATTTCGTCCTGAAAAATGAACCTCGCGGTCGTCCGAAGACTTTGGTCGACAATGACAAATTAAAGGCGATTGTGGAAGCTGATGATACACAATCTACGGCTGAATTAGCAGCAGCTTTCGACGTTAGCGTCAAAACAATATTGGTCCATTTGCGTCAAATTGGCAAGGTAAAAAAGCTTGACAAATGGGTGCCCCACAAACTCAATGATCGCCAGCGCGAAGTACGCGTCGAGATGTGCCTTGCACTGCTCAACAGACACACAAATGAAGGAATTTTGAACCGCATTGTTACCTGCGATGAAAAATGGATTCTGTTTGATAACCGCAAGCGCTCAGCAAGTTAGTTGGATCCTGGTTCAGCACCTAAACAATGCCCTAAACGAAAACGTACCCC